>OU744364.1:19817471-21069971 GCA_916610255.1 Lasioglossum lativentre | reverse complement strand
GATCCGTAGTCTAATCATCACCTTCTTTCTAACTTTAACATGTTTGTTACCACCGTCACACATGTGCAACGTACACCATCTCATAAATTACATCAAGATAGTAAAATTATCTATACGTTGCTATTTAAAATGATAGTACACGATCTTCAAAGAGTCCCCAACTTTATTGAATAGTTCTGATCCGCTATAAACGAGGTACGTTTGATAAAACATTTTAACAATGAAGACTCTTTCAAACACACGGTGGTAGCAAACCCCTCAAGAAGTTCCAGGTGAAGTATTACTTTCAGCATTGAAAGAAATCATTATCGCCGGTGGTTCCAGCATTGAATAGTATTGACACGCATCTAGTGCTAGCTGGAAGTTGCTGTCCAGTGAAACGAAAACTAAAGTGTAGAAGACACCTACAGGACCTACCGTCATCGAATACTTTGCGACACGGGGTGTCACACCCCCACTAGATAACATGTATATCGTACAACAAACGTAAAAAGTAATCTACTCGACCGCTAGTCTTAGGCTAAACCGTGTTCGCAGAGTCCTCCCGCCGCGTCGTCAGTCAAAACTTGCTCTTTGGATGAGAACGAGAAAACCTGACTGAGAAATGGGGTTCGCCTACGTCTACCTACTGACACGTGTAACACCTGCACAACACATCTACGTGTAGTACAGGCCTTCTCGAATAAATGAATCGAGTGTTAGAGAAATGACTATGTGTACGACTGTGATGCGTCTACACCGTGTAAGAATGCTCTCTCGTGTGTATGTGTCTCTGTGAAAACGTGTGTATACGTGTTCTTCCGTTTGTGCATGCATCGCGATTCGGAACGAAAAAAAAAACGAACTCTGTACATACACCCGCGCGTATATATACATATATATTATATCACTATTCGCTATCTATTAACAACGGTTCCCGTTTACGGTAGTAGAATGTGTGAAATCTAAGGATATGACTTTTTCCCGCCCGACGGGCGAGAACAGAAGGTAGCTTCTCCTACGCGAGTACAACCCCTACGATCCTATTATGGAAGCATACATACATATATATACACATGTAGGCGCGCTATGTGCTCGTGTCCGTGTAGATTGTATCCTGTGCTCCCCAGAAACGCACCTGGTGCATCATCAGGTCTCAAAGTAGCTGCTAATTCCACTTGCCATGCTGATTTTACACTAGTTGCTACTGCTGTGAGCTATTTTGGAGTAGCAGAAGTGTTGCACCCCCGATTTGGGAGTAGCGAAAGTATTGCACTTCTGATTGAGCTTGCAAATATCTCACCAACAGCTGCAGAAATTAACTATAGCGATTTGTGAGCTATCTGCGAGTAATAGAAATATTGCACACCCAGTTCAGCTTGCAAATAACTCCTCAACATCTGTAGAAACTAGCTACAGCTGTTTATGAGTTATTTGTGAAGAGAAGAAGTATTTTACCCCTACTGTAGCTTGCAAATAACTCTTGAACAGCTCTAGAATAGGTGGTTTTGTAGTGTCCACAGTAAATAGTGTTCACAGTAACCTGCCCACAATCAACTGAAGTGATCAATTACTTTGTATTTTTAATATAAAAGTGGAATGTACAGCTACAGTGACCCTGAGGATACCTCCAACGTGTCTTTTGGCGGAGAACAAGCTGCAATCTTGTCGCGCGCACACTGTAGTCGATCAAACGCGCAACACTCACGCTGATTGTAACTCTTCCTCTACTTTTCCCCTTCTCCCCTGCAACCACCGGACACGAGATGCCAGAGCCTCTCGCTGCCCTTCGCTCCCTTTTTTGCAGTAAATATTAAACGTTAAGTATGATTACTCGTTAAACAGGCACATCGACTTGGTTACATGTACAGTAATTTGAAATCCGCGTATGAACGCGCTGCGAGAATTTGTTCGTGTCCCTAATCGTTTTTTTCTTTTCATGAACATCTACCGAAAGTTAGCGAATAATAGCAGCGACTTGGTGTAATGCTACATTACAAACGTTGAAAATTATGCTCAGTTTCTTTTTGTGATATTGGTAACGTGTCTAAAAATTTCACTCCATCATCCTCTATCTTCTTGCTCTCATACTTTCTATCTATCTTTCTTTCTTTTTCCATTCGCTCACGCTCTCGCACTACGTGTAAAATACTTCTAGTTAAACTCTCGACATGGATCACTCTAATCAACATACCGCAGCTACTACCCCGTTTACGTTTATCATACAGCTATGTATATAAAATAATTAGCAAAACAATGCCTAAGCGTCATTCCATTAAAAACCACGAGATACACGTCAGCGGCACGCGGAGAAAAAGAAAAATCATCCCCATCTCTCCCGTTAAGCTTTCCGCGACGCTCTTCTCTCTCTCTCTCTCTCTCTCTCTCTCTCTCTCTCTCTCTCTCTCTCTCGTTTCTTCTAGATCCTCGTATCTTTGTTAGAAAACGCCGAGGAATGGTGCGTGCACGTCCACCCTTTGTTCTGTCTTCGAACGAACACACCGAAACGCAAGGAAGAGAGCCTATTCGTGGATATTTAACTATGTACAAAAATCGACGGTGCTTACGCGAGCGTCGTTCCTCTCCTTTTCGTTTCTTTGCGTGGAAAAGTGTGAGAAGGAAGAACATGATTCTCTACGAGGCGGGGGGAACGAAGGAAAAACAACAGAAGAAAACCGGCCGGGCCGAAAACTAGAAGAGAAGAGAAGTAGAATGTACACGCCGAGAGGAAAATTTGTGGTACCCGGTTTCTATCGGTGTGCGGTTCCTCCGCCGACGGAACCGACCAGTGCGACGATGACCGGGTCGGTCCGGACCCTGATCATGTGCATATTTGTGTTACACGTTTTGTGCAATGTACCAGACACGCGTACATTCTTCTACAAGCAAACGAAACGAGAAAGGAAACGGAGGACGAAAAAACTTAGAAGAAGAAGACAACCCCGCCGAGGGTGAAACGCAACGTGGTACAAGGAAAAACAAAGGAGGACGATCAACTCATTCCTGAACGAACCTAAACGCGCAGCCGGGAACGGGACACCCGCGTCCTCCCGCCCCCCGTTTTTATACTATTAAGGACAGCCTAGGTCGCGATAAGAATTAATAATAATAATCATAGTAGCGGTAAATGATAGTCGTAATAGCAAGTGGTCGTCAAGACGATCAGGCGACAAAGGCTGATTACGCGATTAAAATAAATAGTCAGGCTGCTGCGAGGAGGCACAGCGTTTGTCAAATACAAGTAACCGTGCGCGATCAACTTCACCGTCGACTCCGAAAGATCGGACATCGATCCCACCCCTCCTCGAACTCAAAAAACATCGTGCGAGCAACCCCTGATCAAGGGTTACCCGATTGTTACAACAAATCGGCATTTAACACAGCTCCGAATGAATAAACCTAACGAGACGAGAAACCTCGAGACACGTTTCACCGTGTCCTCGATGCTGCTGTCTCCCTCTCTCGCTCTGTGTCTTTGTGTTGTGTACGTGTGTATGCGAACCACCGTCTTCCGGCGACTCGGGAGAATGTCCTTTATCGTCACCGGAAGTGGAGGAACGCTTTAAAAAATCATTCAAGCGTGTCGTCACGCTCGCGAACGTAGCTTTTTTAATCACGATCTTCGAGATCGTTGATCTAAAAGTGTTCGCCGGCGAGCATTAAAACCGATGAAGTGTATGATACGCGTCAGACATATCATAAAAGGAAATGCAAACTTATATCCTCCCCGTCACAACGTCGCAGGTTGATTTAAAAAAAAAGGGAAACTATTCGAACGAACAAAGATACGCCCGCTGTTTCGCGCTAAAGTAGATCTCAACTTTCGTCATGCTTAAACCGCGCATAGGACCCTCTCAAACCATATTCTCTTTGGCGCGGTGAAATTCTCTCTCTCTCTCTCTCTCTCTCTCTCTCTCTCTCTCTCTCTCTCATCGAAAATTTGCGGAGTATACAACACATATACTCTAGTTTACAAATATGCGCCGTCTAAGCCGAACAAAATTGTACGTCGACACTATCGAAATAATACAAACGATACAAATGGTTCACTGAAGAAACAGCGTCGCGCCTCCGCTCTCTTACTCTCTCTCTCTCTCTTTCTCTCCATTTCATTCTCTTCTGACTCTCGTCCAACGCACAAGATCGAACGAAACGAGAAAGGCAGCCAGGAAACCGCAACTTGCGCGACAGAACATTGATGACAGCGTCGGAACACGTTATTGCCAGCGATTCCCATTTTGTTTGTGACTCGTTTATTCCTTCTTCGACGCTATCGAGATAGTGTTGCAATCGCGATTCCACACGGGCAGTTCCGAAGGGGGCAATCGCTGCTTAGGACGGATTGTCAGAAAGTGAAATGTTGAAGAACGACCGTGTATCGCGCCGAGAGTTCAGTCAATCTTTTCTCCTTAGGGTACTTTTCTTCTTCTGCTTCTTTTTTTTTTAGTTACTTTCGGTTTTTCCCTTTTTCAAAGCCCTAATGGGTCTGCGAGTGTGTCATTGCGGTTTTCGTAGTCGACAGCAGCATCGTGAGAGGCCCCCTTCGTTCGTAGTAAAAAGATCGCGGGGATTCGAACGCGTAGGATCTATGGGATCGGTGCTCTCTTTCCCTCGTTTCGTTCGATCCTCTTCTCATTCTCCTTTTGCAACCTCTTGGAAATTCGGGGGAGGTCTTCTTCTTCTTTCTTTTGCTTTTTCTCTTGATAGCTTTCTCTCTTTTTCTCTTTCGTTCTCTGTTTCTCTGCTTCTTTCCCTTGGTTTTTCTCTCTCTCTCTCGTTTTCTAGCCTTGAGTCGCTACAGAGATAGAATTTACTCGGTGAACCACAAACCGGAAGGTTGATATTGATGTTTGGCCGGCGATAGCGGTGCCAATCCGTATACGGCCGTTGGCTGCATATGTGCAGGCAGTGGATGCGCTGCATGACTCGCGAGCAACGGTCTGGCCGAGCTGTGATGAGCTGGTGGTGGCAACGCTCGACTAGAATCATACAACGTTAATGGAGACGAGCTGGAAAAAACGGGATAATCAACGTTAGAAACTCTCCGTAAAGCTCTATAAAAAAAGGGAAATGAAACATTGTATATTTTGTTCTTTTTTTTTTGAGCTCGCTCTTCAACTCTCAAGTCAGAGGGTTCGCTGATCGCTCGTCGGTTCGAGAACAGACTCGCAGAAACGAGCAAAATTCAAAAACTATTACAAAAATCTTATCTCTTTAATTCTTTCACCTGAACCGGACCAAAGATGCAAAGATGCAGCTGCATTCAGTTGAATTTTTAAAAAAATGTATTCTCTTTTTTTCACTAAGAGCAGTATTAGAGGATGTCTCATACCGCAAAAGATGAATTTAATGGAGAGCAAGCAATCAAAAATCTTGTATGGGTAAAAAATAGTGACCCAGAATTGGTTCCACATATTTTGACTTTTGCATATATTCTTATTTTAAAAATATAAATCAATGTAATAGTGAGCGAAGAATGAAAATTCGGAGCATTTTTGTAACAATTCCGAAAAAGACATCATACTGCTAAACAAAAAATGCTACCTGGATATCCAGATATTTGGTTGCTCACAAAAATATTTTTGCTCGTCCCTGCCACAGACTGTAGCGTTAAAAAAGGCGCACACAAGTATATTTGCTACTTACAATATTCAAAATAATGTTGAGAATAAAATTGTGCAATAGCAAAGTTTGTATAACTTTGAAATCTCTGCACTGATTTTAGTAATACATTTTTGAAATTGAGTTTTCAGATGTGCCCTGTTGAACGCTCAACGCAAAAATCGAATAATCGATAGACTTTTCTTCACAACGTGATCTATTACGTTTTACGATTCGTTACTGCAATTGTCTAGACTAATTGTATCTTCTCTGTACCGGGTCGTTGTATAAGTATTTTTATCTCCTGCGTGTCTTATCTAATTTCGACCAGTTATTGCAATTATGCTTGAACCGCGGTTTGTAACTGTTGGTTAAAAGAATCGTCCTCGGAACTCGTTCTTACGTAAATTGTGACGATTTGAAAAGAGATACATCAATGCACAATATGAATTGAAAAGACAATCCAATACAAATTGAAAATGATAGCATAAATAAAAATTGGAACAAAATCAACTTTACAAATTTACTGCACAAAGAGTGCAAAACAGAATAAAACAGAACCTTGTATACTGAAATCAGCAATTTACTTTCTATTTAAATAATACCGACAAAAACAATTTCCGCCAGGAATCTCTCTGGTTTACAAAATATCAACGATCTAGCTAAAAGATACGAATATTGCATTAAAACCATAAAACCACTTGCTCAGCGACCCGATACTACGTGTTACGCAACGATCGTATCGCTGGCTACCACAATTCGTGGTCGTGCAATATACCGTAGCGACTGATAAATTGTCCGACTCTTTTACAAATCCAAAGAATCGCGTGGTACAGAAAAAGGGTATCGATTATCCGATCTAGCGGTTCTCTCTGTGCATGCGATAGAAAAAACGAGATAATAACAAGATACAGTGTGTGCTTAACGGGTCACACGGCTCTAGATCGTTTCCAAAAAACATGTCTACTCGTACGATCACAATAAGGGTGAACAAACAACATTACTGGATAGAGATAACGAAACAACTACAGTCTTGCCTCGATAACTGTCGCGAGAGCAGATTCCTTCAAATTTCTCTCCGAAAAATTCTCAGACGTTTCAAACAAAATTACACCTTTTAGAGGGTCAGTGAGAACGTGAGTAGATAACGTTGGGGGTGGGAATGACTCAGGATCCTGGTTGAGCAGTGAAGGGTTCAAGGATCCAGCAAGGGTCTCTATACACTTTCTTACTTCAATCTTATTTTCTTAGTCACTTTTCTTGATGCATAGACGCGTTGAATGGGGGTAGAGTTGGTGATAACGGGACGCGACAGTTATCGAAGCAGCACCGTGTAGCTAAAACGAAAATATAATAAATGGTACACACATGCATGCATCAACTAGGTGTCTAGGTACCCACCCGGGTGTGAATCCCTGATAGGTGGGCACTTGTTGCTGCTGGATAGCAGTGGGAGCCTGAGAAGGCGCGGCGGTTACGTACACCGGGGGTGGCACGGCATGGGCTCTTGAACGCACATGGGCGTACTCCTGGTACAGGGGTTGTCCCAGATGCTGGGCACTTCCTATTACAGGCCCCCCTGCAGGACTTCTGCCCCCGCCACCGCCCCCAGGACTCAGGTGGGCCGGATGCCCATGATGGCTGTGGGTATGACCCGGATGGGCTGCCGAACCCACCACCTGGCTCTGCCTACAAAACCCAAAACAAAATCCAACCCTTCGTTATGCAATTCCCATGCGGCATTTACTTACTGTACGGTAACAGAAGTCTCTCTGTAACAGAGGACGCAGAGACCAAACCGACACTGTGCGACGAACTTTTCCCTGCAGCTTTCTCTCTGTCTCTCTTTTCTCGCAAGGAGAGATCATCAAACGGAAAATGCAGGAAATTCTTTACGAGCGAAGCTTGAACTATGCTCGAGGCAGTGCTACGTGATAGTGTGGGATTGTGAGCATGTGGAAAATGGTACTGAACCACCTATTATTCAAGTGAAATGGACGTAGGTAAACAATATTGATGGGATATTTACGTAATTATTGATTCAACGTCACCCGTTGAACTAGGAAGAAATAAGAGTATGGCTAATGTAAGACATATGTCCTCAACTGAACTAACTGCAAATGGTTCAGAAACTTCAGAGCTACACAGAGCATGCAATTTAATTATTTGTAGGGTATTTAATACGCGAAACAAATTGTGATATTTTTGTACTGAAAATTGTACAAAATGTTCTAGCAGTATTTGAAGAAATGGTGTCTTGAAAGGATTGAAGATTGCACAGCATCATTTCATCGAGTTCAAAATTTCTAGAATCTAATAGATGATGCAGTGAATTCTCTAAACTCTAGGTGCTGCACACTTGTCCAAAGTTTCGCAATTTCCGTGATTTCCAGGATGAAGGTCTCCCCTCGGGTTTCTGATCGTTTTCTTTATCGTGCGTTCGTGTTCATTTGTTTTCTCTGTGATTGGATGTTAACATAGAGAAGATCATGCTGTCTACTTGCCCTGATAACTGTGTACTTAGTCCGTCTCGACAGCGTGCGACAGCGAACTGCCAGGTGATCATCGGTTTGGTCGTTTTGTCAATTTTAAAAAAGAAAATCTACATGCAATCTTGATAACTACGTGCACACGAATTCTCACTCGTAAGCTAATCTAACTTCTCTGTCTCTAGGGTCTTTCTAGATTTGCGGTCATGTGTACGGTGCATGCTTCGATTCGAAGGTGTGGCTCTGATTAGAATATGTGTGTGAGTGCATGTGATATCTTTGTCTCTGTATGCATGTTTATGTGGTTTTGTTATATAAATAGGGATACATGCTGTGGGCGATCCTCACCTGTACTGATGCACAGTGTTCGCTACCGCCCATTTCTGGTGCTCCCGCGAATGAGCAGCAGGAGGTTGAACGTACTCGTGCTTGTACTCAGTCCTCTTGCCAGGCCACGATACCCGCTTGTCCGTGCCGGTTGTATACACGATATGCTGCTCTTGGAGGTGAGGATGCGCGCTACTCGTGGTCACATACTGCAAGAAGTAGTCATGCATGTCATAGGCATCATCCTAGAAAACAATTTCCAAAAAGAAAGATTACTAAAACAGGGGAGAAGGCGTCAGTGCCAATTTGTGCTAGTCTGGACCCTGTTGCCGGCGTCTCTCTTCAAAGAACTCTTAGAGAACGAACTTACCGACAGATAGAAATAAATGTTGAAAGAAAAAGATCAGAAAAAATAGTCTAAGAAATTATTCGAAAGAAAAACCAAAAAGAAAATTTAAAAATAATTTTACTCAATTAAATAACGAGAAAGAAGAAGGATACCGAAGAGAAGTTAGAACAAAATTTAACCTGATAGGTCGGTGGCTCTTTGCAGGCTGGCGCGTGACACGGATGTGGGGCAAGGTACTCGACACCGGGCTCCGGTTTCGTCGCGACATTCACCATGTTACACTCGGACTGTACTTTAGCCAATAACCGTTTCTTCTGCGACTGCGAGGAGTATCCAGAGCTACTGCTGTAAAGATCAAATGATTAGAAAACTGTACATTTACATGTACTCAATAATTAACACGTTGACTACCGTGGTGGTCACCAATGACTATTGACTTCCATAAAAATAATTGCCATAATTAGACTGCGGATCTTTATGCAAACTAAAATTTTTGTTGCATCAATTGCAAGAGATGGAAGCCAGATACACATTTAATTCTTTCTTTAATAATTTTAATACGTTGAAACTGTCTTTATTCTTCAATCATTTAAATTTCTCTCCTGTTTTAAATTGCACCAACCCATTTTTGTTATAAATTCGTAAAATCCGCAATTTAGTCATAATACTAGTATTACTGAATATAATGTATTCGTTCCGACACTAATTAAATTATAGTGTAAGGGGCAAACTTCATTATCAAGTAACTAATAATAATTGTTAGTAACTCTGACCGTTTATACAAATGAAATAAGCAAGACTCGGATGAAACACTCAAAATTCTCGCGGCGGTCAATGTGTTAATTAGACTAGACCGTGGTCCTTTTAGATAGCTACCTGCTGACATGATGTTGCTGTTGAGGCTCGTGTTTAATTAACTGCGTGGTCTGCTGATGTTGGGGATGCTGAGGTAAGTGTTGGTAAAGGTGAGTGTGCGCTCGGCCAGGACTAGCTTCGCCGTCGCTGTCGCCGACGGTGACGCAGCTGATGATGTTCTTCCTCTGCGTCCTCTGTGACGTGCTATGCGCCGTCACGTGTCCGTTCGTGTGCGACTGGGTGGTAGAGTGTGTTTGCTGCATCGGTTGCACCACCCTAGGCGTCGACTGCGTGCTGTAAATGCATAACACCTCTAATTAATAAACGACAACATGATCGAGCTGGTGATGAAGCCCGGCTAGATCTCATGTGACAGGTTACAACGTGTAGGAATAATGGTACTGAACGTTGCAGGTAAAAAGTGTTAGTCTGCGATTGGAACGTTGACGATTCTTCAAGCTCCGCAACCGTGTGTTTTTTTTCATCAAAGACCACCCACACATTCTAGGCATCGACAGTGTGCAATCGTTCGCTCTACACAGGGCTGCGTCGCGACGCAAAGCGCATTAATGCTCTCAATCCCACAAGTACAAGGACATAAGTCTGTATCTACAAAGCGTTACTTAGGCCGCGGTTTCTCAACGATTGTTTAACCAACTGGATGATGTATTGATGAGGTCGTGTGATTTTGCGGTGTGCTTATTACGTTACGGTATAATGTACCTTCGAATGACTTCCTCGCGGACTGGACGTCCATCGCCAGACAGGCGAGTTGCCAAATTTTGACAGGCTCCGCACTGGCGATCTCCACAGCTGTCAATGATATTCATGCATGATTCCACTACTTTCTAGTCTACCGGTAAGAGAATACGCTAAAGTAAAATATGCAATATCCACGGTACTCTAAACACGAACGAAACTCCAAAATACAAATATGTACTGCGAGACGAGAATGAGCTCGTACACGATATACATGTTCTCAAAAAGCGCTGTACGAAATTTCGAAGCAAAAATAACAGCGAGACTAACTCGGCCTGGAGAGAGACACCGTGTACACTCGTTCTAAGAGGAACAAGAGACTGTCGTCCTCCGGTCGGTTTTTAATCACAACGAGCTTCTAGCTATAGGTCTAAACGCTCTACCCTGATGTCGAAGTCGTCGGGGTGACCACTCACCATTTTCCAGGTGTTTCGTCCTCGCTATCACTGATCGTGATAACGGAGACCGCCGGTGACGGTGTGTCGTGGATCGTGATGGTTTGCTGCCGACCGGATGTGACCTGATGGTGTTCTACGTTGTGACTACTGCTGTGCTTGCTGCTATGGTGGTGCTGCTGCATAGGTTGCTGTTGCCAATGGCCGCCGCTCGGGGAATGCCGTCTCATGTTGCTCGGCGGCGTGCTCTCCTTCACCCTCTTCTTCACAGGACTCAGCTGTTGCGTCTCTTTCTTGTGCTCATGCCTATGCTGCGACTGCTGTGGCACCGTCACATGGTGTTGATGGTGTTTCGCATTACGCTTCGCCCAACTCTGAGGATGCTCGACGAGGGCACTGGTGTTGTATACTTCGGTGACAGGAAACACTGGCCGCTGATCCTTCCCCAAAACAAGGGAGATTAGTTAAAACACCGTTCAGTAGATCGTGTGGCGGCGTCTATCTTTACAGGCTTACCTGCAGGATGGCGGAACTGTCCACGATCAGAGGTCTTCCCCAGTCTCCAGCGTCGCTCAACAGAGGTTGCTGGATCGCTGTATGCTGCGGTGGCAACTGCTGCCACGATGGCACGATGGCAGCCATCTGACGACTCCCCCCGGGCCAGGACGTCTGCACAGCGTTCTGTGGTTAACAGGTGATGTTACATTTCGGTTGGGTGCAAGCGTTACTCCTAGATTGCGGATTTTACGTATTCAAGCTTCCATTGACAAGGGACCTCCTCAAGTGACAGGTTCAAATCTTCATGAAATTTTGTGAGGACATAGTTCTTGCAAAAATGTTAGACACGTATTTGTAAGGCAGTCAGGGTTCACACTGAGGAGTGAAACAACCCTGACTATTGAGAGTGAGGAGAGTCATTGATGTTCACACTCAACTTCAAAGACTGTTTTCACCATTTCAGAATGCACCACGACTGTCCCAAAAAATCTGTGTGAAATATCCTTCTAAAAACTATCTTCTCCTAAAGTTTCGTAAAAATCGGAGAGAGTATAGCTTCAGTGTGTCCTCTTGTAAGTGAAGTTTAGGTAGAGCTGTGCATAATTTGTTTAACACGTTTGCGACCAATATTTATGTCAGCAATAGTCATAGTTACAATGTTCTATAAAATGTAATGTATTTTTTCGTAAAATATGAAAGAAGATATAATCACAGGAAAGTTAAAAGTGTCCTGAATATCATGCTGTCACACATATGTGTCGCTCGTCGCGCACATGTTCATTTATACTATTATTATAATAGCTGCAGAAGAATTTAAAAATACTATTACACCCTCCCCAGTTTATTCAAATTAATAGAAGAAGAAATAAATGTCTACTCGACTTCAAACAATTTTTTAACTGAATATCCGCATTCTAGTCACACCGGTGGCATAACAGAGTGTTAGTAAATTACCGTTAGCAACATTTGACGGCCAGTTTCCACCATGGACACAGGAACAGCCGCATATTGTTGTTGGGCGGCTGCAGCCGCTGCTGCAACGGCCTGCTGCGATATGATGGATGGCTGGATCTGCAGCGGGCCTTGTTGCGCTTGCGGAGGCTGTGGAAAAACCCACGGTATGATTAAACGATCACGAACGAACGGTTAAATACGCGACGAGTCGGCATGATAGTCAGTAATATCGCATTTACTTGTGCAACAACTACGTGTTTTGCAGGACTTGGCATCGTCTGATAACTGGGTGGATGACAAAGTAGACCGGGCACCAACTGATGCGGAAAGTCGTGTACCCCGCTTCGTCCACTATTTGATCCGCTAGACGAGCTACTGTACTGAGTCGCACGACGACTACTGTTACTGTATATTTGATACTAAAAGAAAGAATAACAGCGTGACATACAAACTAAACCTTGTGTCGGCGAGATGCTGGGCTGGTGCATAATTCGTGTCGGTTTCTGTTAGCGTTCTTCCTTTGATACTTCGTCGTACTTTATTTGATAATAAAGTCTCTTTGCCATTCATTTCTAAGTTACGGCAGTTGGAGATGACTTCAATGAATGAATAGTCAAAGTGCATTGAAAATCAGCATGTATCGCTTTCAAGGAACTTGAGCTTTTTGCTAAGCAAATGAACGGTAGTTCTCGAAGAGACAAAGTTACTAAAGTAGATAGTAATGCACTGCAATTGTAATGCAGAGGAGCCAAACTCCTTGTTTTCTTCAAACATTATATAAAGTCGAAAATAATACATACTAAAATACATAGTTTACTGATCACACTTCAGTTTCGAACCAGCATTGATTATGCACCAACACACCAGTCGTATCGGGGAACAGAAATTATATCAATGATGAGACAAATCAAAAATATGAATCGAACTGAATTATTCTGCTTGACTGCATGGG
Organism: Lasioglossum lativentre; assembly: GCA_916610255.1. Taxonomy (NCBI): domain Eukaryota; kingdom Metazoa; phylum Arthropoda; class Insecta; order Hymenoptera; family Halictidae; genus Lasioglossum; species Lasioglossum lativentre. The sequence continues at coordinate 21,056,813 of OU744364.1, read as the reverse complement.
GAGGAGGTAGTCTTCGACGTCGTCTACGAACCAGATTGTCGTATCCCGTTTGAGCGGTGCGATGCTCCCTCACCAATCGTTGTACTTGATTGGTCAGCTGGTTGTTGAAGGTGAAGGTGACAGCGCTGCCGTTCGTTGTCGGCACGAAATTCGCAACCAACGACGTCGGCGGGGGTGGCTGAGGCGCTGGGGGTGCTTGGTGATGCGCTGGGCTTGCCGTGAAGTCGCCCGCTCGCCGGCAAACCTCCATCATCTGGACGGAAGCCTTGACGTTGTTACAATGTGCATAATCGACTAAATGCGCCAGGGTGACAAACGCGTGGTTCAGAGCCTCCCCGGGTGTTATTCGGCGCTCCTGCAAACCAGAAACGCTCCGTAAAGAATGCAGTCGTGCCTCAAAACATGTGTACAAAATATGTACAATTTTTGTGAAAATACATCCTTATTATCATGAGGTATGTCTCTTGGGGGTATATCTCTTAATCATTTCTTTATGAATTTTTTACTAACCTATTGGTTACTTTCAGTATCAGATATATACAGTATCATGCTTATTTTATGTAAGTGAGATTTGAGTCCCCAAATTACATAACTGTAGTTCTTTCTTTTAAGTAGAATGCGGATTTGATGCATTTAGGACATAAATGAGTAAATGAAATATGAAACAATAGAAAGATAAATAGAATTCAAGAGTATCGATATATTATTACCAATTTATTAGAACTATTAAAAGAAAGAGGAAACGAATTTTTATTTGGTTTCAGTACCTTGTAATTGATGCACAGAACATTTTTATTTCGCATAAAAATCCGCAGTCCACTTATAAGAGACAACATGAACTAGATATTACTACCTGGTCCATTGTGAGCATCCTCTTTAAGAGGTCAATGAACTCTCTTCTATCCGCTTTCTCAGCCAGAAGCTGACCACCCTCCAGATCAGTGGGGACATTCACCTGACCGATATCGTCGAGACAGTTAAAAATATATTTTCTCGCCTCCTTCGACTTGATACCAGTCTCAGCCTCATGTTCTTCGGGTGTTTTTAGTCGCCAAAACGGATATGTGCCTGGAAAATTCATGTGCACGTGTACTATACAATCCTGAAAGTAGAGCATAAGGGTGTTCGACTACATATGTTAAATATTTGAACACCTTATCTACTGGAAGCCTATTAATAGGATTAATTAATAGGGAGCCTATGATTAGGACACATAGTGTAGTGGAACACCCTGTAGAATCTGGTTTGTATTGGTGCACTTACTGTCCATGTCCCTATAAAAGAATTTGGTGGTTTTGCTGGCGTTGTTCAACATGTGCTCCGTCGGTAGGCCTTGCGTCTGACTAATATATCGGATCTGATCGTATTCCGAGCTGCCGGGGTACAGAGGCCATCCTAAAAACAACTCCGCAACCACACAGCCAAGCGACCACATATCTATCGCTTCACAATACGGAAGTCCAAGTATAATTTCAGGCGCACGGTAGTATCGCGATTGCAGGTACGTGTTGCAGACAGCTTTCGACACGTGGGAGGCTGACCCAAAGTCGATTACTTTCACGCGGTATGGCTGACGAACCGGGTCCACCAACATGATGTTCTCTGGCTTAAGGTCCGCGTGAATCAACCCCAGTTGCTGCAACCCAGACCAATGAATTATTCATTTGATAAACGTCTGTTTCTCTCTCTCCATAAATGAAATGTTTCCCTTTCCATAACTGCGAAGAACACGTCTTACCTTGAGCTTCAGAAGAGCGGTGAGTACTTGCTGCAGAATCGGTCGGATGTATTTCAACGGCAGAGGTGAGAATTTGTTTTGCTTCAAAAAATCATACAGATTCTGTTCGAGCATCTCGAACACCAGGCAGGTGTGGGACTTGTGCTGGAAGCACTCGTAGGCGCGCACAAAGTTGAACTCATCCGCGTTTTCCTGACTGAGCCGAGACAGGATGGAGACCTGTTTCGAACCGAAGATATAATTAAAACTCTCGTTCTACATAATCGCTGCCGGATATGACCAGTTCCACATTTTTTAAATTTATCGATCATCTTGCTCGTTTTAACAGATTTTTCATCCCACTTGTGACGAATTAAAGTTCTCAATGATGAATATGAGTTGCCAATTGATGTTGGTTGTTAAAAAATAGACAGATTTGAAACTGATTCGTCTGATTGGTCTTTCTGGGATGATCGAACGGATTTCCTTACCTCAATCTGACCTTGGCGCGCGTACGATGGATGGTTCTTCAGAATTTTGATGGCTACAATCTCGTTGGTTCCTTTCTTCCAGCATTTCACGACCTGCGACAAATTGGAGGCTTGTTTATATCTCCGGAAACGCGACCAGACTCTCCATCGTTCGTGAACACGCGTCGGTGGGAATCCGCGAAAGAATTTTCATATAAATTCCCCGCCGCCGCCCGTTTGTACACACATTTATTCAGACTATAAACTAGTTTTCCCGATTCATTTCTGAGAACTGCAAGGCAATCTCCGCGCGTTTCATTGCCATTCGCGACGGCCCTTTTTCTGCGAATTAAATTAAAGAGAGAGACTCTAATGAATCGGTACAGATACAGCCTCAGCGAGGATTGCTCGTTGGCGTTGTTAACACTGGATACAAACTTTATTAAAAATTCCTTGTGCCGAGTACTCTTTGAGCTTACGGAAATTACTATTCAATCTTTCCTTCGACGCGTACTGTAGAGGTGTTACGTTAAAAATTAAAAGGTCTCGCTACTTTGAAAAAATGTATATTGTAAAGGGCACTGAATAAACCATTGTAACGTTGGATAAAATCACTGTTTCAGTATGAAATAAATTTTGTTTCATTCGTTGAAGATTGCTGAATGTGTCTACAAAGTTGGAAGTTTGTATGTTTACTAGTTTCGAATAGAAAAATTCGCAAAGGGGGAAGGAGGGCTTGAAAACCGGTGTAATAAAGATTTTGGTTTTTAAACCTCGAAGAACCTTCATTCTGAATGATTGTTACCAAGAACTGCAGTTTTCAGCAATTATCTGGCTCAATCAAAACGATTGTCCAACAGTTTCAACTAGTTGTTTCCAAGCCCAGATAGAAAGTGATTTGATTGAAAATTGGTAAAAGTGTCGCACCTGTCCGAAAGTGCCTCTGCCCAGGAACTCGAGGACCTCGTACTGATTGGTCATCGAGTATAAAACCTCGTGCTGTACCAACTGGTAATCTCCATCTCCCTGGGGGTTGCTGCCACCACCGCCCCCGTTGGCAGCGTTGGTCACCTGCTTGCTGTGCGCCGTCATGCCTGTCTGCTTGTGTTGCTGCTGCTGCTGCTGTTGTTGTTGCTGCTGCTGTTGTTGTTGCAGCTGTTGTTGCTGTTGGGTATGGTGTTGCGACACTACAGTACTACCCACTGCGTTCGTCGCGTTGGCGGAGTGGACTGCCAGGCCTTCACCATTACCTTCCCTCGACCAAGTCTTTCTCTGTAGGAGGAATACACCTTATACAAAAATTTTTAAATGTTAAGAAAGATCGTAGGTAGTTTCCGCAGCTTTAGTTAGTAAGGGACGACACCTAGACCTCTCTCCATGCGAGAGGAGCACACCCTGGACACATACGTTAGCGAATTTGCTTTCGTTAGTGGGAGACGATTCGCCCTTTTATGAGAGCGTTACACCTTATGCACAAACTTTTTGGAGGTCTCAGAAGATCACAGCCAGCTTCTATAGTTTTGTTAGCGAGGGATGATGATCTGTTTTTAGCTCTTGAAGAGGAATGTACAGATTCTTGTTATTTCGCACGTTAGGGGTGAGTTTGACTAGTGGAGGACAATTAATTGAGTCTTTCCAAGAGGATTATATTTCGTGCAAAAATTGTAAAAGACTAAAAAGGCTGCACGTAGCTTCCAAAGTTTTGTTAGTAAGGGATGATGCTCTGTTTGTAGCTGTTGCAGAGGAATGTACAAAGTTGGATGCAGCTTGGGGGTGAATGTGGCTAGTTGAAGTTAATTGACCCTTTGCGAGAGGTTTACATCTTGTGCAAATATTTTTGCAAACTCTGTTTTTATCCGTTGAAGAGGAATAGTGAGAACTTCTATTGCTTCGTTAGTAAGGGATGAACAGGTCTGCTCGTTGAAAAGACATATGCTTTGGATAATAACGTTTTGAATCTTAAGGGAAGATTTTGGCTAGTTGAGAACGATTAATTGCACAAAAACTTTGTACGACTAAGGAGATTGTAGATAACTTCTTCAGACCTAGGGGGAAGATACTTTGTTTCTTCTTGTAGAAAAGGAATACACCTTGGACAACCACATTACAAGGAGCACACCTTTGTTTCCGACATAAAAGAAGACAGTGCCGAATAGAAGACGATGGATTGACTCAGTAGGAGGATTATTCCTTGTGCACAAATTTTTAAGCGTTATGAGAATCGTAGGTAGAGCTTCGATAGCTATAGTTGGCAAGGGACCATTGACGAAGCGTGCACGTAGGAGCAAACAGGCCTCGAACGCCCAGCAATGTGGAATTCGATATTACTCGAAACGCCAGATAACTCGTTGCGTTTGCAAATAAAGTACATTTTATTTAAAAAGTACTAGAAATGTTGAATCTACATCCGCGAAATATTTAACAGCTAACACGCGCACCCGAGTCAAGAGATTAAAATATTTAATTACCTGTTTCGAATTACTAAAACGGACCCGTCCGCAGAAATTCCGCGTTTAATTTCGAATATCATTTTGCCCGATCTGTACGTTAATATTGTAAATGATACTTGAATCATTTATATCGGGAATTTCAGCTCTGACGAGAGCGAGAGAGAGAGAGAGAGAGAGAGAGACACAATAGCGGGAGGATCAAGCAAAGTCCATCGATCACGGGATTCTCGCCTGACCCGGAACAAACGTACAACGAGAAACGTTTTCGCGTTGATCGGACACACCGAGAGACACGTGACATTGATAAGATGAAAATCGTGTCGCTGCGTGTGTGTATCGATCATTCTCAGGGAAAATCTTTGGCATTAAGACACGAGGCGTTCTCCGGAACGGAAGTGTACATCGCGATGACCGACATGAAATATGAAATGGTAGAGCCTTGAAGGCTCTCGGAATCGATACGTGTAACTACGCCTCACGGAAAAGTTGCACCGGCGAGAAAGATCGTTTTACCCGGCGTGCACCAGGCTCTCTTCTCTCTGATCGACGACCGGAGCCGAAACGATTGCCCTCTCGGTTCGTAATTACTCCCCGAGGATTCCGGGTCGTTAAAGGTAAGCGAGCATCGACAAAGGACGGAGGTGCTTTACGACTTTGCCAGAACAAAGCTACGTGAAAGTTACGCTAACTACGAGCGTAGCGCCTGGGCTACCGGATGCCACTGATTATCCCGGTACAGATTGCTGCGAGAGGATCATCTGGATCGCCCCGATGCGCTAGATCTATATCCAGTTGAAATATCCAGTCTTGCTGGGAATGGCTCCAGTTTTCAAATTGGAGTATGTTCTGTTGTCGAGTAGACTTTAAAACAACTTTAGGGTACGTAGGAGCATCAAGACTATTTTTGCTAGGTGTACAACTCCAAGTTAGTCAAACTACTAATCTTTTATTCACTTCACAGTGCTAGAAAATCCACGAACTGAGCTTGAAATAATTTTCTGGTGACCTAAAGGATCTATTGTTACCGGGATACTCTCTAATTTTCAAATCTGATCTTCCTTTCACTTCATAGAACTAGAAAAACTAGGCTTCTCCTTTAAAATTATTACAAGTACTAAGAGACGAAATCAATTTTTGTGTAACTCCCTTCGCTTGTAATTGGTAGGACAATTTTTATTTTGCATAAAGATCAGCAGTCTGTTAACGAGGTAATACTTTAGATAGAAAAATGTCCTGATACTTTAACAAAGGTGCAAGCGAATTCAGGTCAAACTTAGAAACGTCTCCTATCATCGTGGCCTCAGACTCTAAAAGAACCTGTTCCCCAGAAGCATGATTTTGCTGTCAAGTGTGTATCTTCGCAGTCGTTCTTCAGCTTCACAGAGGGAAAGGAAGCTGAAATGACAAAAGTGGAAAAACGCGGGGATATTTTTAGCAATAGGAAGGAAGTTTAACGAGCCAGGGAGAGGCGGTATCGGAGGCGAGCACAAGAGTAGATGCACACGCTGCAAAAGGCGAGGTTCGTTATCGCACAAAGCGGCGGATGAGTCTCGCAATAAAATGCACGCAGTCGTCGAATCAACTGCACTCGTCATCGTTAGCGTATTGCACGACTCGGTGCAACAGCGGGTATCGACAAAACACCGAAGCAAATGATACAAAGGGATAAGTTACACCTGGGCAGGATGGTCCTCAGGACGCGTGAAGATGAACGTATCTCGACGAGATGCAGGCTACCGATACTCTTCTGCAGTTTTTCGTACGGAAGAAACTGGAGCAAAGTCATCTGCTGAACGTTCGGCTCCGAAAAGGACTCGCGAAAAGGCCGCCCGTTGAACCTGATTGACTGCGGACGTTCATGCGATTTTTGAAGAATCTTAAAATAGTGTCATATTATTTTAGTAAATATGTTTTAGTATATGAATATAGTATATATAGTATATATTTTAAATTATAGCCAATATAAAATTTGGTGTATTTTGTACAAAACGAAATTGTATCTTCGGAAGATTTCAGGAGGAGGTGCAACGGACGCTCTTATCCCCGGACCACATTTTTTCTGGTGGAAGTATTATACCCTTATCGAGAAACTTTACTGTCTTTTTAATCGATCGTCCATAGAGTTTCTTTTTTACGGCGTGGACATTAAAATTTTACGGCTCGGTAAAAAAATCTCGTAAATCTCGAAGCACTTGATAATCAGTTACTTCGGAAGTTTGTACTTTTATGGCTACCTTTAATCCGGGGGAGCGAGATAAATATTCTTCTAAAATATGATATCATATATGTATTGTTAGGATCATCTACTACGAAAAATATTAGGTGGATATAAAAATTTCAATGTACTCTTAATAGACATTTAAAAAAACAATCTCTCTCTCTCTCTCTCTCTCTCTCTCTCTCAAACTATTAATCAGAATAAAAATATCCTAGCTGGAATGCAACCTTGTGTTGTACAATTTATTTAAAATAAAAAAGTATTAAGGAAAGATGATGCCATAATTTATTAAACTGCAGAAGTGTTCCATAACCAAACATAAAACAAGTCAGTAACGCAGGAATTGTTTTGAACGTTATTATAGTAATTTTCAGTGGTGCCTCAGAAGGTACAATCGAGTGCAAATAGTTAACCACAAAACAATTCCTGATTTGTCTTCTATTTTCTCCAAGGAAATATGGCCACCGTACCTGTTAGCCCCGATCGAGATACGTGTGTAACGAGAACACGGGCCTGTTCGAGATCGAACCGTGCAAAAGAGAGAAAGATAGTGAAGTGAGTCTCCTTGGTGGAAGGAGAACGGGGCTTCGGCGTTAACGCTTATTTATAGCCGTTTCGAGCGGTCCCATCGAGCGTGTATCGATAACAGCCGTGAATATGCATTCTGTCCCGCGATTATGAGCTTCAAATCGCAACCGCGACCAACAAATCGCCGACGTCCATCTCGGCGAGATGGGCCGAGAAGCGTTAACGTCGGGCTGGCCCGCGTAGGGTCGCAACCATAATCGAGGCTCTCCTCGCGATCGCTACGACGATCGCTTTTGTCCCGAGACTAGAGTTTCATCGTTTCTACATTTTCGATAAATTTTTGTACTGTTTTGTTTCGAGATTTCTTTTTTTTTTTTTGTATCGACGCGATGAGATCGCAGGAATCGGCACCAACCTTCTGGCTACAGCGTTGGTACGTGTCTAAGAGCTTGATCGTCGAGGCTCGTACCAGGGTCTGTTGGTTCGGGCTACTCTTCTGCAGCGCATTATTATTGTTGTGCAGCGAGCTAAACGCGGTATTAGCACCGTTCACGGAGTACCGTTGCTGCAGCCCGGTATTGTCTAATTGGTAGTCGCCGGTCGATTGGACCAATGCGTGCTGGATCACCGGCTGGCTCACGTTGTACTCCAACTTCCGTTTCTTGCTGTGGTGGTGAACGGTGTTGTTACTGCTGCTGCTACTGCTGCTGCTGCTGCTGCCGTTGACGCTACTCGTCTGCTGTGTTTGGATGAACATGTCACACATTCCCTGCAATCACAAAGATAGCATCCTCCGTTAGTCAAAGTACTCTAACTACTCAATCATGCCTTCTACTAGGTTTAGAAATTCATGCGGTGCTTCGTTCATTCCTCGTTTGTTCCCTAATTTACTTGATCAACACTCAGCACTCGATGACTCATTAAAAATATTTTTTGCATTTTTAAATTTGTTTGTATTTAATAAATTGCTAAATATTTAAGTATTGCATGAGCACATTGGATCAGTTTCGTTAAAATGAAGAAAAAAGTACAAGTAGAATGGAAATATTCTTGGTTGGAAGAAATGTATGGATTCAGAGTTAAAAGGGTTAATTTGCCATAAAAGCTAGCTATGTTTTCGAAGTTAAATTCATCCATTGTCTAAAAAATGAAACAGATGTATCAACCAATTTTATGAATTGAAATATGGTTTTCCTGTAAATGTAGGAACGGTGAATTGATTTTACCGAGGCACCAAACGAATTTCTACACCCAACGGCTTGCAATAAATAATTTACAAACGTTTTGTCGCTGTCAATGTCGTCAAGGATTGGGTAGCAACTCGACCACTACCTAGATTAGTAAACAGGTCCTAGTAAGGATGGGCAAACAGGAAAAATTCGACCATCGTGCGCAATTAGCATCGATCGACAAAGGTACTGATTCCTGGTTGACAATTCTGGTCGCGAGGAATATTTCTCTTGGACATTTCCTAGCTCAAATGCATCGTCTGAATCGAGATTACTTTATGTCATTCCTCCGATACCGATAGCTTAACTTTCATAGTTGAGATTCAGATTCTGCGATGGAATGTCGTATGTCCGGTCGGCTGTCGGACTGGCAATTTGATAATCTGTTCCATGGTATTACGACAGCTAATGTTTTAACCTCTTCAAGGATGAATTTTCTAAGAACAGACAAAGACGATTTTTATATTTCGTGGTTAGACATACTTCATACAATTAAAAATCGGGGATATCGAACAAAATAGGAACGGGGATACATGATCATGTCGGGAGAAGTGGGTTCGAGCGTGTGGTTGTATCCTTGAAGAGGTTAAACCTTTTCCGAAATGCTCAAGTACAACGGTAAATCCTTTTCTAGTGAAAAAGAATTGTTTACAATTCGTACTTAATTAGGGTGTATAGATTTATAGATTTCTAGTTGAACAGTGCTGTCCATTTTCAGCGACCAGTTCTGCCATCTATCGGGTAATTAATCACTCGCAACATTCATTCGCAAAAATCTTGGTCAAAAAGAAATGAATCGGTTTTTTCACTCAAGATCTACAAGAACTTCTGTGGGCAATTGGATATTTATTTATAATATTTTCTACCACAATATTGTCATGTTCCTCTAATAGAATCGTAAAATCGCCCCAAATGACCAAATGGCGTCGATCTCTAGTTTCTAATTTACCACTTTAAAATTATCTACACATTCTATTTGCCTCCAGAAGAGCTAACACCATTTCTGGTCTACAAAAATCTTCGAAACCTTATAAAATGAATTAAAGGTTTTATGCAAATCGATCTCTCGCAATTGGTAAGCAAGAGATATCAACCAAGTTAAAGAAGCTTCACTCGATTTTCCGCAAACATCAAGCAAAAACTTAAGGATGTTCGGGAGGTATATAAGAACGCAACAAAATTTTTGAAAATTTGACAAAATATAATTCTTACCAAATTAATGCAATTACCAAAGTTTGGGTTCGATTCACAGCACCGTTTAAGAATTATAGCAACTTAAAGTTTGCACATTTTAACACGTCTTCTTATGGAGAATTCATAAAATTCCTCTTCAAACCCTATTTAAACCTTGAAAAAACGCAACTAGAAACTCCAATTTTTTTTTTGTATATAGTAAAAATTATGTAATTAATTATGTTCAAAATTTATTAGGATTCACCAAACTGTTACAGAGCAAAAAATTATTAACTGTTATAAAACGTCAAATTTATCATGTTGTCATCTCAATAATAATCATGAATATTGCTTTCTGAAGTATTTTTAATTTATTTCAATATTTATTTTTAACTTTTTATTGCGTAATTGTATATATTGAATATCACAAATTTGTTATCTCGAAGTTCCAATCAAAGGGTACAATTATTCGCAAAAGTCACGTACAATTTTTTATAATATGAAGACAATTTGATTAAAAAATAAATATAACATGAAATTCACTGATTAAACGAAAGCTTTTTAAATTAATCTATTTATTAATGCAAAATATACTCATGAATGGCTTTCATTGCCAATATATTGATGGATTTTGAATTTCTTGTACTTTTGTCTCCCATTGTACCTCCAGAACATGCTTAACAGTGTGCAACGCTCCTAATAATATCGTTCGCCCAACAGTGGAACAAAGTATAGTCTTTCAGAATCAACACAAGCTCGAATGAAGCAGAACCAAATCCTCCGTAACCGAAGAACCAACGCATTCGACTAAATGCCACATTAACGGAAAATCGAAACGCAGATCGAACCCTCGAGACAAGAGGCCCAATGCCTATCTATTTATCAAACATCCGGCAAACCGAGACGGTGAAACGATCATTGAGATGACCTCCTTCAACGTTCGACATCTATCATCGCCCACACGCACACATACGAAGCTGAATTTCGACTTTCTGGTGGAGAATTGGAGCGGGCGTGGTAAACAGCGGAAAAACATTCGCCGGACCAAAAATAAGCCGAAGAAACGGGAATGATACGTGACTGCTGTACGAGTATGTATCCACTGTTCAATATGAACCAATGATTTTTCGAGTGATTCTACTGGGAGATGGACTGACAGGAAGAATTAGGGTCACTGATTTAGGCAACGATTTCAGTGAATGCATTTTGTGACGATTATATACGAGTTGCTCATTGAACAAATCTAATAAGCGATGGTTACAGTGAATAAGACTTTTGAGCAACTAAACGGGGATATAAAAAGACTCTAGACGTAAGTCCGCCATAATTGGATTTTATGTATTTGCAACAAAATAAATTGACGAACTCTAAAGAATTGAAGACATCAGAAATATTTAAGAACACAATTTTATTTTAACGTACTGCAATAATTAAGAGCAGAAATCTGTTGATTGAGATGATAAAGAGATGATTTTGTGTTCGATTCTCCGTGCAACTGATGTCAAGAATTTTTACTTTGCATACACATCCACAGTCTAGTAATAATATACACATGAACAGATTTTTTTTAAAATCTTGCTCTTAAGAGAAAGAAAGAAATATAAAACAAGATTCAAAGAATAACATACAGTGCTTGGCGAACCAAATAAATTCCACGGGTACTTCAGAATGTTAATCCAAACATTTTGTTATATATCGACTGGGATTAAAGAGTATATCTTCAGACAGACAACAATTTCAATTGCGTCTGCGACTTCGTTTTGCAGACGAAAGACTTGCAATCTTCGCAATCTTTGTTTCGTATGATCGATCACTGGAGTGAAATAAAATTTGATATCCTGCCTGAATACTTTGAGTGTCCATCCAGCAGCCTCGAAAATTCCATGAAATCGAAGTAATTTGTCAAATGAAATAAAAATTGAACACTAATTGCTAAATATACATTAATGAAATTCGCCACAGCCACTCCCATAAAAAACGCTTTACTTAATCCTTCCAACTCATCCATCAGAGCTGTTAGTTCCTCGGAATCTCCATCTCACCCCGTGTCTTCGCGAGACATATAAAAATTGTACGCGTCTTTCTCCTGGTACGTCGACGACTATGAATATTTTCGAGTCTCCTCGTGCCGGTGGCTTTGTATGGTTCCTCGGGTGATTCGGGCCAGCGGTTCTCAAAAGTATAGTATATAGCCTCCGGTCGGCGAATCATCGTCAAACACAGCCCCGAAATTTGCGCCGGGCTCGACGGACTCCCAGTATCGAGTACTCGATTATACTCGCATAATCCTGGGGAATAGGAGAGTGAACGGCGGAATATATCGGAGTACTCGGCTGGTTGGAATATTCGGGACCCGGAGAGAGAGAGAGAGAGAGAGAGAGAGGAGAGGAGAGGAGAGGAGAGGAGGAGAGAGATAGAGAACGCAGTGTACTCGAAAGCCATCCGGCGAATATCAGGTTTCCGCGCGCGCGTTGACGGTCGAAATAGCTGCAACACGGGAAAACGTTCTCGGACCGTGCTCTGTTGACCCGACCCGTGATTTTTCGGGCACTGACACCAGTCACTGTCTCGTCGCTTGCTACGTAACTCGAGACAAACTGTCGGGAACTTGTCCGTTGACGGAGGCCGCGATTGGTCCCAAAAAGTAATCTCAATCCTCTACCCCCCCCCCCCCCAACGTAACAATTTCGTTGACATTTTTTAACGATTGACGAGCTGTCTGCTTTGCACGTTGTTCCATCAGTTGTGAACGACGAGAGGGATCTTTCTTTTTTTGCGAATTCATTGTGCCATAATGTTTAAACAAGAAATTCGTGGTGTTAATTCTCCAATTTTTTATCATTCTGATTTTTTTGGTACCGGGTTTAACACTCAACCTACCACTGCCGGTCAAATGACTAGTTTTGTATTTTTAATTTTACGATTATTGAAATTGAGTTACTTACATGGAAATTGATTCGACAAATTTTTTTCTCCAAGCACATATCAAAATAAAAATTGCACAAAATGTAAATAAACAGAGCCTTGGCATTTTTATAAGCTAAAACATTTTAATCGCTTTTAGTGTTAATTTGATACCGAGGGATAAATTAAGAAAACTATGGGAAACATCAGAGGTTAAGAACTATCTTTTGAGTGAATTTGCACGAATAATGGAAATTTAACTTTGTTGGACAATTTAGTTAGAGAACGTTGGAGGATTTTGACTAGGCTTTTTGACTGCACCGTTACATCATTTTTTTTAATAAGATGTTTTAAGGAATAGTATAGTTATAGTAATAGTAACAAGAATAGTATAGTATTTTTCAACACGTTAGTTGCCACGTAAATCCTAATTTTCCTATGTCAATTTCAACTGGACAAAATCACTTTGATTCCAAAGGACTATTTTTTCGGTAACAGTTTGACAGTGAACGTATTAATTCATCCTGCTATAATTTCTTTACAGCCATCCATTATGTATAGCGTTTTCTGTATCTTCTTTAACGTTCCCTGTCGTGCTTTCAACTTTTACATTATTTATATTTTCCTCTCCGCCAGTGTACTTTCACCGTGTAACGTTTTCAAATTCTTCCATTATTAATATTTTCCTCTCTTTTAATATTCGTCGGGTTGTTCCACTTTCATCATATCTTGCTATATTCTCCTCGGTTCTTTCTCCACTATTTATATATCCTCACTCTTCGCAGTGTACATTTCTCATGGGTCTCTTTTATTTTCCTACTGTAGTCTCTTCGATTCTCTACATTATTTATATTCTCCCTCTTCAGTCCACTTTTCTCATACGTCCATTTTCCTTCGGTTACTGTAATCTCTCCAGGTTTCTACATTATTTACATTCTTCTTGCCGAGTCTGCTATCCTCACGTCCCTCTTTCATTCTACCTGTTGTAATCTGTTCCATCCTGTCCATTGATTTCTTTGGTTAAATTGTACCTTGCGTAACCAGAAATTTTTCCCTTTTTCTTATGTAATCCTGTAGATTTTAGCGAGAAAATGCTATAAATCCAACTTTCAATCCTAGGAGACCAGTGGTTCAAAAGTTATGAGTGTTTAAAGTTGAGTGATTTACAATGTTTTTGACAGGTAAGAGGATTTTTGCCAATTTCTCACCAAAAGCTACAAGATTACATAAGAAAAAGGCAAAAATTTATGGTTACGCAAGGTACAGTGCAGTACCCATTCTTTTTCAACAATCAATATTTTCAATGCCTTCTTGAACATTTTTTAAAGGACTCCCGATGAAATCATTCGAGCAACATTGAAGCGAAAGAATGCAAAACGGACCCGTTTCTTCGCCAACCATTGTTTAACCCTCGCGATTAGAATTCTCGTGGAAAAACACTATTGAATCATAGCACACCGAAGACTTTCTAAGCAGTATAAGCAGACGATAAAGCCGATCGGCCGATCCCACAACGGCGGATCGTAAACCGAGACCGAGACCGAGACCGAGACACCGCTGCGCCGGGTGGTTTCGAAAGCTGGCGAACACAGGATACGAGAAGACCTAATCTCTGGTTTACCGGGGCGATAACCGCGTTAACGAAATTAAGCCGACGATAAGATAGCGGGGTGTGTGTATGTGCGCGTCTTCTCCCTTATCGATCGCGAAAAAAGGCTGCGCACGTGCGCGCGGAAATCGCGTGGGCTCACCATCGTTCCCACAAGAAGTACGTTCACCTACAGTGATATATTTTTGGTCACATTTGTTACCGCACCTTTCTTTTTTTTAAATTTTTATTTACATGACATTTACAATATTTACGATATCTAATTCTATCAGTATTTAACATATCTAATTTATATAAAGTAGGAACATAGTTTGGTTCGTCGCTTCATGACTATATTGGTGAGGGTAACACAGTAGGGGGTAAATCGAGACTTATACATAAGTAAGTCCTGTCGCTCATTAAATTTAATACGGGTAAAAAAAAGAAAGAAAAAGCCCGGTTTAATATCTAATGGGTTTGTTACCGCACCTAGTTTCGTTACTGTGACATGTTAGCCAACCATAAATCTAGGTACAACATACATAAACGTCCTACCATCTTCAGTAAAAAAAATTGTTGAACGTATACACAAAATTGCGTTTAGCTATTGCCAATCAATATTGAATAATTATAGCTTCCGAATAAAGTAATAGCTTCTCTAACACTTTTTGGAAATGTTTGGTCCGATGATTAAACTAAACAGGGGAACAATATATTAAGTTCAAATAGGTCCAGAATAGATCCTAGTTCCCTCCTTAATGAAATTACGAGCGACAGTAAAGAGGTGCATTGATAAATGTGGACACAGTATAAAACGGAGCGCTCAAACGACAGGAACGCGACGCAAGGGAGGTAATCGAATGTTTTGGAAACTTTCGATGGCTCCGATTCAGTTCCACCCCCGACGTCCTCCACCGCATTCGTTCTCTAGCGCCTGTCTAACCAGGTCCCCGTTCATCCGCGTGCACGACGTGCTCTAATTATAGCGCTGCTTGTCAGAAATAGTGTTGCGAGGTATTATGAACGATCTACGGTACCGCGAAGTACAGTTACGTTTACGTTGCTCGTCGATGGCCGGGAGGGAGAGTACTGCTAAACTGGTACACGACGACCCGCGGCAGATAACACGCCGATAGTGGCCTAATGGATTCGAAATTATACCACCGAGGGACGACAGGATTAGGCGAGGGACTCCGGAGATAGCCGGGGAGCTTCTTTATTGTTTCACGTTTGTGCGACGCTTAGACTCTCCGTTTTCGTTAATTGATAGACTACCGAATGAAGATCGTTGCAATTTCTCTATTGGACAGAGATTTCACTGTGTGACCGACGCACACTGGTCCACTCGCCCGATCTAGCTGTTCATTAATATTTTAGCACTATTTGAAAGTTTCAACGTATAATAGTTTAGGTTGTTGGATTCGTTTTGATATCAGCTACAACATTATGAAGTCAAAAATACATACTGACATTTAAAAATTCAAGGTGACTTTAATTATTTATGCATTAAATATTTCTTTTTCAATTTTTTGGATTGAAATTTGTTTATGTACTGCTGAATGTTGATTATGTTTTGTTTAAAACATTTTTTTCACAGATTATCGGAAGTGTCTGATAAATCAGGTTCAGGTTTTAAATAAACACAATAATCAATCATTTTTGAAGTTATGGATTTTATAAACATAATTAAAAATATTTTATTTAAAACTGTGCAAAAAACATAATATTAATTATAAAAAACAAAAATATAATATTCGGCACTCATATTTTAACCCTTAGCACTCGGATGGCAACTCTGAGGCGCCACTGAAAATTGCTATGCCATTTTTAAACATATTGTTCACATTATTATTTTTGTTCGTATTTAATAAATTACTAGACAATTACATATTAAATGACATATTAAATCAGTTTCATATGCAAAAAATGAAAAAAAAATTGTATAGAAAGAAAATATTCTGGAATGGAAAAATCTTTCGTTTTTGATTTAAAATAGCTCCGACCGCTAAGGGTTAAAAGAATTGAATAAAATCGCCGCGCCAGAGGTTTGCCGCTGTTCAGGCGACACATACGCTTTAAACAATAATTCCTTTGGACCGGGGCCGAATGGAATGTGATTCTTGCATGATTTCATAGAGAAAAGTACGCTGAAAATAATGCACTTTGATACAATGGGGAACGATGTGGAACTCAAAAGATATCCTTTACCAAGGATAAAAAACTTTGAAGATTCTCTTTAGTTTATTGAGCATTGTTATTTCAATAAATTATAAATATTAAATCTTAGTACACAAGGTATACTCTAAATATAGACAAATACTATTCATTTTAAACAAAAATGGACACATAATATTCAATAGATTCTCCAGGGTATCGATAAGAGACGAGGTAATTTTTTCGGTGACGAATAGGATTCATAAAATGTTCATTTTTAATGCTTGTTGTAATCACAATTTTCAATAAATCTCATTAATTTCATCGTTTTTAAATGTCATAGACATTTAAGAAGCAATATACATTCGATAAACATCGATTTGGGCAAGATGCTTTTTTACCAAATGAACAGCTGATCGAGCTCGTGGACCAGTGTGCGACGATCCGAGTGTACGAGTATATTTCATAATTTTCGGATTTTGTTTCAATCCTACACAGTGAGCTCAAGGGGTTCACCTGCCCTCAGTTATGTAGACTCGAAGAGTCTAAACGCAATCAGAAGCCTCTTCATAAATTTTGTAGGTTGTCTCAGTCTTAGTAGATTGAACGATTTCTTGATTTCTTTTATTTGGTGATTTTATGTGTTTTCATAATTTTATATTTGATTGCTCTAGCCAACGTGGTGCACCTCCTGATGGTTAAACTTATTATTTTGCGATACAGTTACAAATTAGTCTTTTTACGAAGTTCACAATCTGTCCAAACTGTATACTTTAAGGGGGTCATCATCCCATGTGGCAGATCCAAAAAATCGAAAACATTTTTTTGCACAAATTGCTTCTATAACATTTCTAGAATATGCAGGTAAAAGGATATTTTGATATTCGCAGTCATTCGACTGTTATAAACGTAGAACGGAGCATCTGTTTGCCTCATTACGATTAAAGTATTAATAAATAACCAGTGAAATATCAATCAGCTGGACATTAATCTATGCTAGAAAAAGTGCATTCGAATCAACGAGCACTTCGGAGCATTGACCCAAGACAATTTCTCAACACATAGCAGACTAATGGTGAGTTTACATTTTCTTTGTGTAAATCGTACTTAAATCTTTAAACGCATTTTACTCAAAATTGTATTTTTCATATTGGCGACCATGATATCTCAAAAACTATTGAACGGATTTCGCTCAAATTTTTATGGTATAGTCAGCACATCTATAGTTCTCGTCCGTACCAAAATATTTCTGATATCTGCTATCGTTTTTTTTTTTTAAACTGAAAAAGTCGAAAAAAATGACGAAACGTGGAACTTAACGTTTAAAACTGTGCCAAAAATTCAATTTCGATATTTTTGTATTATTTGGGCACCGGTGATAGCCGCAGGTCTAGAAATTAAAATGCCGTTTGATTTTTTAATATCAGATGATCGAAACCTCCGGAATCATGGTCGCCATCAACCTACTTTTTTCACAAATGAGTGTCTTCCGAACTGTGTAAAGTCGATCCAACTCGTTATTTTTGTTTGAAAAAATTCTGAGAGACTGTTAAAATGTCAATAAATGTGTGGTACAAATTTCAAGATTGTATGCTTCAAGGGTCCGTAAAAAAAATTCCCAAAAAAGCAAGAAAAAGTAGCTCCCACATGGGATGATCCCCTTAATAAATTAAGATTTTAGTCTGATCATTTCTGTGAGGTCACCGGGTACCTAATTGGTTGAGTTGCGATTTTTCCCGGTAATTCAATATAGGTGCTTGTTTATTTCTCGTTGGTCGATCGAGATTTAGATCTTCAGGTCCGATATACTTGGATCATCGACGACTGTTCCGAGTATTCTCGATTGGAGTGACTCTAATTTCGTTATGCGGCCCACAAACTTGCACCCGAACGAATTCGTTCTGTCACTGTCGCCTCGTCCCTGTGCCAAAGTGTCTCAGGTATATGTATACTCCTTCGATGGTCGCGGGATTCTCGATGCCCGATTCGATACATTTCTAACTACTGCGGTAACAATAGAGACCTGGGCGCTATCGTTTTTCACATTTGTTGCCTCTATGGTCTATTTTTCAGATGGAAGATGCTCCGTCGAGCATAATAGCTCTCCTTACTCTAGAAACTGCGAGCCGACAATATAAAAGTGGAGTGTGGGTGGACAGGCATTGTGACACACGGTAAACTTTAACTATAGCGATTTTTTAAAAAATAAATTAACCAAAATATGCCTCACAATGTAACAAAGAATACCAATCTCGATTGTGTAAGTTCAAGAAGACGTCGTAGTGTTTGTTAAACGAATAAATATAGTGAGAAGAATCTTGTGTGTGGTTAAAATGATCCCAGAGATAAAATACAATCTTTAACGTTTCAGTGCTGAAAGTTTGAATAAGCAGTGTTATAAATTTTATAATATTAGACTGTTTTAAATTGCACCGACTTCTTTTTTCCATAAATTTCATAAAATCGGTTGTCTAGTAATATGTTAATTTTGCGGATTGCAGTGTCGTTAAATTCTTCTGTCAGTCTGAATATTATCGTTCTCTTCTCGTCATTTTTGCTACAAACTCACAAAACCCACTATCTACTTATAAAGACTTTTATTCTGCACGGTTCTCGAAAACATTAAAAAAGTATTAGCTCTATCACATCGGTCAATCAACGTACTTCACAGTCTCCAAACACGTCGTCCACATCAACATCCTATAAATCAAACTACTTTAATCAGGCCGGCCACGTCCGTCCAGCAGATAATACTCCCGCATCAAACTTTTCCGCTCGGGTCCTGTTTAATTCAGTCGAACTTTGTTAATATTTGAACACCATCGGCAACTTTAATCCTCCGCGAAAGTCGCACCTAATAAAACTTCCGTCAAGGAGAAGAGAGATTACTAGTCGAAGAGAAGTGTTCTCGCAGAGGATCGCGTAAGGTTGCTACAACCCCTTCGACTCGCGCTTCCGTCTCCCGATGTAAACTCGACGCATTTTGCGAATGGAAATGTCGATTGATGCGCGGAACCGTCACAAAAGAATCATCTTTACGTAATATGTATGCAGCGTGCAGACGGAGAACGAGAGTCTCCGAGATCGCTTGAAACTGGTCAACCTTTATTATCGCATCGCGGAGATCGCGCGGCCGCCGCAGTTTCGAAAACCCGGAGGAAAAAATCCACGAATCGATGAGGAAACTTTGCCAAGGCAGATCGCGAATTATCGATTTGTACAACACGCGTAAGCCTTCTCGCTGTCGCACACTGGACCACGCGGTCGATCTAGCTGTTCATTTGGTAAAAAAGCATCTTGCCCAAATCGACATTTATCGAATGTATATTGCTTCTCAAATGTCCATGACATTCAAAAACGATGAAATTAATGAGATTTATTGAAAATTGTGATTAGAACAAGCATTAAAAATCAACATTTTGTGAATCCCATTTGTCACCGAAAAAATTACCTCGTTTCTTATCGATACCTTGTATACTAAGATTGAATATTTATAATTTATTGAAATAACAATGCTCAATAAACTAAAGAGAATCTTCAAAGTTTTTTATCCTTGGTAAAGGATCTTATCTTTTGAGTTCCACATCGTTCCCCATTGTATCAAAGTGCATTTTTTTTAAATTACAGAAAATAATGGCATTATATCATTCATAAGTACTTTTAGCCTAATAAAAACAAATAAAATAATATTACAATTTTGAACAAAAGTTAAACAGTGTTCAGACATCTACAAACTTCGATATATAGAATTTTGAAAATATTTTTTTTGCAACAAATAATTAAGGTCACTTTGATTTTATAATTGTTAAAATGTATATTTTATTTCATAATGTCGAAGCTGATCTTAAGACGAATTCAATGACCTTGAGACTATAAATAACGACGCTATAGTTTTGTCCAGCTTTTCGGGGGAAATACTCCACTGTGCGACGTACAATCCACGTCCTACATTGAATCAGCAGATACAACACCGCAACAATTCTTGGATCCTGAGTTTTTTCCCCAGAAATGTTTTACTTTACACTCTCCCTAAAAACTCAACATCCAAAAAAATGTACAGCTTCCGCAGTTCCTGGATTTTTTCCAAATCGTTTTACTCTTAATAGTAAAGACGACATCCTGACATATATCTGACAATAAGAGAAAGAAAGAAATTGTTATTCGTAATAAATGTATTAATGCTCTCGGCGCAAATTTGCTATTAATTAATTAACAATTGATCGAACCCGTGCGCCGAGAGCATTAATACATTTATTATTAACTATTTACGATCGATACAAGGAAATATTTAAATTGTTATTCGGCTATTGTTTCTTCCAATTGATAGGGGCAATTTTTATTCTGCATAAATATCCGCTGTCTACTCGTCACGCTTCCCAATTTCACAAGCATTCTTTCCCCCGCGGACCCGGTCGCTATTTCGATCTCGTTCGTCCGTGCGTGGGATCTCCGAATGCGTTTCCTTTGATCGTTCAGCCGCGGACAGGGGTTCGGTCGCGATCCTCGGTTATTTTGCCGAAAACTACACCAAGTTTCCTCGCACGGTTGTCAGTTAATTCTCGTGTTAGACCACGCGTGCATTATGGGGGGAACGTTATCGCGCGACGACGACGATTCGGCGGCTCTACGATCGTCTGCTCGTTAGAAACTTGGCTGCTCAAAGCGGGGAAAAATGAAACGGGTTGCGAGCGAGCTGCGTCGGGCAGATCGATAACTTTGTCTGCGACTGTCAGAACCGATGTTCTGACAGTCTTCCGTCTGTGTCCGGTTTTCGGTACTTTTCGTCTTTTGGGAGAACTAGGGGCTGCGACGTACGCAATTTTCGTTTCTTGAGAAGACGAGACGCTCTGTCAAGTAGAGTAGATGTACCAGTGAATAAACACGAACCGATGAATGTATATTCTATATAAAAACAAGCGAAATAAATTAATGATTAAATATGGATTTTTTCTGATTCCTTATTTCAGATTCGAACAATTTTCACGCCATCCACAATTATTTAACTAAAATAACCTAAATATTATCGATAAATGCAGTGCACGTGTCGAGCGTGGTTTGTGCAATACTTGCTATGAGGTCAGTCATAAATATCCTTTTAAAATTTATCTCAATACAGTACAAATATGTGTATGAACAATATAACAATTGGTTTGACATAAAGTTTATTATATTTCTTACGTTTTTCAACCACTTATCATAGAGAATTCGAAAATATCGAATATCGTTCAATCACTGGTGAAATTAGCCTTTTTATTTAACTTTTTGTTAAACTACTTGTTTTTTGTTAAAGTTTCTATTTCTACATTTACATATACGAAAGTTTAGACATTAAAGAATCTAATTTTAATCATCCGAATGCATATTAATATTATTAAGGGGGTCATCCCACGTTTTCTTGCTTATTTTAGCAATTTTTTTTGAAGGATTCTTAAAACATACAATCTTGAAATTTTTACCACACATTTACTGACATTTTAACAGTCTCTCAGAATTTTTTCAAACCAAAATAACGAGTAGGATCTACTTTACACCGTTCGGAAGACACTCATGTGTAAAAAAAAGTAGGTTGATGGCGACCATGATTCCGTAGGTTTCGATCATCTGATATTAAAAAATCAAACGGCATTTTAATTTCTAGACCTACGGCTATCGCCGGTATCAAAATAATAAGAAAATATCGAAAATTGAATTTTTGGCACGGTTTTAAACGTCAACTTCCAATATTAAATATGAAAAACCAATATGAAAAATACAGTTTTGAGAAAAAGGCGTTTAAAGATTCAAGTACGATTTACACAAACAAAATGTAAAGTCAACATTAGTCTGCTATGTGTTGAGAACTTGTCTTGGCTCAATGCTCCGAAGTGCATTAACCATTAAAATTTAACCAAGAAAGTTAAACTCGGTTCTATAAAGTAGCCAATGTTGGGACTTCGACGTACCTCAGTCCTATAAAGAACTCAATTTTTATATTTTAAGAAGACACGGTTCTATAAAGAATCCAATCCTGACATTCTACAACGTCTCAGTTCAATAAGAAATTGAATTTCGATATTTTAGGAAGTTTCGCTGCAAATTGCAGCAAGATTACGTAGTTGTAAACCGTTTTTGTGTATCAGCTGTACTCGATCAATCAATGCTGTCGAGCGATTAAACGCGTACGAGAAGACTGTTCGAGATCAAAACGAACCAAATACAAAATTTGACCATCTCTTCTGATCGTTCAAAGAAAAACGGAGACACAGAGACCTCGGCGGGAATTTCTTCCCACATAATCTGAATAATTGAATTTGATCAATAGCAGAAAAAGGGAGGGAATTACTTCCTGCACATTGTCGGCAGTCGAAGCTTCCCACCAAATCGTAGCATATTCTAGTCACGTTACAGTCTTCCGTACGACTCGGTACAGTCGCGATGCTTATGCTCGTCGCGTGTCGCGCGCTATACCGCTAAACTCAGCTCCATAATACAGTAGTGGAGAGTCGATAGCGCAGCGTACATAGCCTTGTGCATCTGCATAGAGTGAGTATCCATGACCCGGCTGGTTTCTCGATCCCATAGGGGCCCCGGACCTAACCGCAAAGGGTTGAGTTACCGCAAGTATAGTCAGCGATTTTTCTCTCGGGGCTAGTTCCCCGGCAGCAATAATAAGCGATGTGCCTCGCCCATCGAGCGTTCTCTCTCTCTCTCTCTCTCTCTCTCTCTCTCTCTCTCTCTCTCTCTCTCTCTCTCTCTCTCTCTCTCTCTCTCTCTCTCTCTCTCTCTCTCTCCTGACTCAGTCTCTCTCTCTCTCTCTCTCTCTCTCTCTCTCTCTCTCTCTCTCTCTCTCTCTCTCTCTCTCTCTCGATTCGTAGCGTCGGTTCTTCTGCTGATTATCCGGCCGCGGCTTTTTACGGCGCGGTTGTTCGCGTGGATCCGCCGCCGTGACTTTCTAAACACGGCCCCAGCAATTGTTTCCATTGCGATAGGAGAGCCTCCTCGTTCGTTGGTTGCTCACGCCGCGATGACTCAGACGCTCAACCGAGGTTGCACGAACCCAAGGAACTTCTCCCGGAGTGCTTGTGAACGATGAGTCTCGGTCTCGGGACGGGGGTGAAACCGTTCTCCGAAAATAACTATTATTAACCGTTACATAAAGGCCCCGACTGTTGCAAACCACCGAGACGATGCGATAAGAGTGTTGCAGGGAGCAGTCGGGTCGCGGGGAGATGGGGGCTTTCGAGCCCGTCGAGTTAGGGGATGATTTTGGTTGGATCGGTGGAGCGAAGATACAGGGTGAAGTAATCGGGACGCAGGCTTCGTTTTGTATATTGCTATTGAATTAAGTTGTCTCGAAAGTTCAAGGAATGCAAATTAAACCTAGTTTTTCAGAAAGCAGGCTTTGTGACCATGTAAAAGAAAGCTTAGGAAGAAATAAAATGAACATGCACATTGCAAAAAAAACTTTGGGGACAACCTAATAGATTGCAATAATTTTTTCTTCAATGGTTATTGTTTACCCCCGAACTGCTGATCATAAAAATTGCTGTTATTGTTAACCGTTGCCTAAGGGCTCCAACAGTTACAAAGAGATGATGGGTAAAAGTGGACGAGCGTCTGGCTTGCAGAATGCCAGACTACTGTAGTCCTCGCTTTACATCTCGTATCCCATTATCTTTCCAACAAAATCGTGTTTTATTCATTCAAAGTAATTCACATAAAATCATTTCTATAGAAATGGTGGCAGTTGCAGTAACACGCCTAGAAAATTAACGAGATATTATCACACTTTTACCCCAACCTATTGATTCGCTAGCGCCATGGTACGCAAAGTAGGGGTAAAAGTATCTTTCCTAGAAAAGATGCGATCTACAGTCTCATTTACATGCAGGTATTATAACATCGTTTCGGTGGAAAATTAAGGAACCGTAATAATACTTTTACTCTGATCTATTGATTTGCTAAACCCACAGTGAATACATTTTTTGCGACCCCTGTAGAACGTAAAAGTAGGTTTCATAGAAATTATATGCGATCTAGTATCTCCTTCACCCTCAGGAATTATATATAATATCGTGTCAGACTGTAATATTATTTTTACGTTGACCTATTGATTTCCCACCCCCACGGTCCACAAATTCTTACACCCCCAATAGAAGGTAGAACTCTTTCCTAGAAATAATGAAAACTAGAGTCCCTCCTTCTCGAATTATAACTAATCTGCGGATCTTTATGCAAATTAAAAATGGTCTGTATCTATTGCACAAAATAGCAACCAGTTAAGAATGACTATATATTTTCAATAATATGGTTGGGACGAAAGTAGCATATTGATATTCTCGAATCCTTTTAATCTCTCTACTATTTTAAATTGCAGCTACTCATTTTTATCGCGAATGCATAAAATCCGCAGTCTAATTATAACATCGTTTCGCAGAAAAATTAACAAGTGTATAATGATACTTTCTCTCTGTCCTATTGATTTGCTACCCCCACAGTGGACAAACCTTGGCATTTCCCGTATAACGTGAAAACTATTCTTCTCAGAAATAATGCTATAATCTTGCCACCAGCTCCAGGTATTACAACACCATTTCGCTGAAAAATTAACAAAGTACTATAAAACGTTTATCCTATCGATTTGCTGCCCCCACAAATCCACGCACACCCAGTGGAAGGTCAGAGTATTTCTCGTAGAAATGATGCGATCTAGAATCTCCTTCACCCCTAGGTATTACAACGCCATTTCGCAGGAAAATTAGAAGTGTAATAGCACCGATACTTAGCCCTATTGATTAGCTACCCCCACAAATACTCGCACCCCCGAAACAACGTCCATCTTTCGCAGAAATTGCTGCGAGCTGGAATCTCCTTCGGCTCCACGAATTACAACACCGTTCCGTTATACAAACAGTTCCAAGAACCGGGAGCTGGTAGCGTAGCTTTCAACCCCTATGACGCGTCCGATCGGCTGATAAACGGGAAAGCCCCCGAAGTGAGCGTGGCGGGCCAAGGTTTCCGTGGAAATCCACGCCGCGGCAACCGTGGCGACTAGGAACAATGCACGCCGATGATGAATCACGATGAAATTCGCGAGCACACGTAGGTACAGCCTGCCCCCGTCCATGGACGAGCACATGGATCGCATTCGTATTCAAAACGCACGGACGAAATGCGGACCGTTCATCGGCAGAATTTTCGGATATTTCGCGTTTCTGCGGAATAATAAGACAACCGACCAGTCACGCTAGGAAATGACCGAGCTGCGATCAAGATGGATCGAGATTTTGCACGTACGAACACGCAGAGACAAACTTTCAAGCTGACTTATTTTGCGCACGATAAAAATCGCAGTTTCTTTTACTAGTTGTAAGGAAAATATTCGAGTTACATCATTACTTGACCGCGGATTTTATGCGTTAATGGTACAAGCGAGTTGATGCAATTCAAAATAGCAGAAATATTAACACGTACGCTGCCAGCATTTGTATGAGCAACAGCCTTCATAATTACAATACTCTGTTAAATGCAACGTATCCGCTTGCAAAATGTTATAAATTTGCACTGAACCAACATCGTACATTACAATTTTAAATAACGAACCTGCACAAAATCATCTTAATTTTCTTAACGCGATATACAAAATCGTAGTCGTCACACTTGTATGACATTAGTACCGCGTGTTAAAAAAAGGTCATTAAATACAGAAAGGAACTTTAATATGGCTACTTGCAATCGGGACAATTTTTATTTTGCATGAAGATCCGCGGTCTAATAATTATGTAAATTGATGCGGATTTTTGTTTCGAAAAAATTTACCGTAAGGCCAAAAACTTCTATACCAATTTCGAAATACAGTCTACTTTCGATACGATGTATCAGACGACATTCCAATAAAGATTTATGCACTTCTCTGTCCCGGATCATCCAGAAAAATTTCTCACAACCTTCGACATCGTTCTCGAGGCAAAAGTTGAATTCTAAAGACTCGCATGAATAACTATAGTCAGCGATGACCGGCTCCGAAAGCCGTAAATCCTGCGAAATAAAACCTCGCGTGTGCACGGAGAGTCTTCTCACGAGTCGAGGGGGGTACTGGATTCGAGAAGATGCAACAAGGTATCGAGTTCTGCGAGCCGATGCGCACGATGCACACGGGATGCACCGTGTGCAGCGCGCGTCAGTCCCCGATGAAAGAGGCATTACGAGGGGTCCGTGCGCCTCTGTCGTCGTAAATTAAGCATCTAGTATCGCGATCATAAACGTCTGCTGTTACGTCCCGTATTTATAAGCCGCAATCGCGCTTACAAAAGTTCGCCGACAAATTGGATGATCGCGCGTTAGCGTTCGTTTGCGCGCGGTGCCATCATCGCGCTGAACGGGTTGCTCTAGCAATCGAAGGAGGATAATCGTGCTCATGGTTAATGACTAATATTTAGGACGGCGCACAATTGTAAACACTGTTATCCGATCCCGGGATTCAGACGGTGGCTGACGAGAGATTCGCCGAGACGAGGAATTTTTTTTTTATAGATGGTAATAATTTTTTAATGTGGAATTTAATTTCTCAAATGTGAAAATATTTCTTCGCTACACCGAGTTAGAACTGTGTAACACTTTTGGACGAATTCACAGTTTCACTTTTTTCAACAGGATTTTATATTGTTGAGTGAATGAACAATTCCTGAGTGTTGGTACGAGTGGGTGAATAAATGCTTGGTTGGTACGAGTGAGTAAATGTTAGGTTGGTGCGACCGAGCGGTTTCAGATTGTTTGAAGTGAGCGGCGTTTTTTAGAGCAGATGCGTAGAGAACGGTGTGAAGAGTGCACGTGGTTTAGCGAGTCGTAATTAGAAGCAAGTCATATTATATTATATATTTATATTCTTCGTTTGCAATAGTTTATTTAATAAAGTATTATATTCAGTTTACCTTCAAATATATACAAAGAGTGTATGATTATAAATAACCTGAATAAGTATACAAGCAACATATATGTTTATGGAAAGCTTAAAATTATTAATACAGGGTGTTCGACTACAGTTGGGAGAAAATTTAAGGAGTGGTTCTCCATGACAATATAAGTCGAAAATGAAGAATAAAAAAATTTCGATTTCGGCTTGGTTATTTAGTTATTAACCCTTAGCACACGAATGGCGACTCTGAGGCGCCACTAAAAATTGCTGTACCATTATTCAAAATATTGTTTACTCCGGATTTTATGCATTTATGGTAAAAATAAGTACGTGCAATTTAGAACAGTGACAAAATTAGAAGACTTTAAGAGTATTAATATATTATTTTCACTATATTAAAATTATTAGTGCAAAATATAAATTTATATTTAGCTCCCACACACTTTTTATTTTCCATAAAGATCCGGAGTCTACTAATCAATTACTAAACATGTAAGTATTCTATGAAGAATTATATCAATTTCATATCCACCACATTTAAAAAATCAGCGAAAATGGAAATATTCTAGGTCGGAAGAAATGTTGAACTTTCCAGATAAAATAGCTCCGAGTGCAAAGGGTTAACAATTAAAAATCCGCCTAAAATGCGGTAACCCATAACTAAATAACGAAGCCGAAATCATAATTTTTTTTATTCTTCATTTTCGACTTACATTGTTATGGAGAACCACCCCTTTTAAATTTTCTCCCACCTGTAGTCGAACACCCTGTATGCGCATCCTGCTTTTGGTAGAATTGTTTTAACAGTTCAACCGAGGGTTGCAGCAGTGTTTAATCATTTTTTAAATATTCCGCGAGGGGCGACATATTTTTTTAAATATTTCTGTGCCCGATGAATTGGAAGAACCTTCCTTTGAAGGGTCGCGAGCGATTTGGATGAAAACTGCCAGGCTTACGAAACAGCTAAAAATAATAGCACGTATTTTTTTAGCTGCGGAGACTGGAGCGTAAGGGGTGAACCACCCTCTAAAGTACAACCCCCTGTAGTGCCAACTGAGAAACGATCGGCAACTAGGAACGATTGGTAAAATATTTTAGCGATAGCTGAACGATTTTAGATGGACTTTTTCTGTCCACTTTTAAGGAAACACGAAAAGTGTATTACAGACCGTTCGATTTTTGTTAAAATATGTTTCTTGTGTTGCTAACCCAAGGTGGCACTTTGAGAAATGAATCTTAGGGTGGTTCCAGCCTTCAAACATAAATTGAGGACCTTAGTGTACAATTGGGTAGGTTCACAGATTTCGAAAATTGTATAATTCATACGTGAAACAATCGGCACAATGTTTCAATTGCATAGAACTTCAACAAACCCGAAAATCTCCTCGCCCAGTGTGCATCCCTGTCGCTTCCCGTGAAAGCAACGAATCCATATGGTTCCGCCATATGGCGAAGCCAAAACAGTGTGGAGACTTGGCTTTATGTACATTCATTTCCAAGACTACATATAGGCACGAAAAATTATTCGCGGATGCTTGCCTCCAAAAAGTATCGACGACGCTCTTTGTTCTACAAAGACATACAGTCAACTATGAAAGAACGCACTTGGTGGTTTTTGAAAGAATCGATGCTGGTTTGTTCTACCTCGAACAATGGAAAGATGCACGGGGAAAATTAGGTCATTGATCATACGTTAGGAACAATTGGAGTGAATCCGTACAGTTCACGAGAGATTTGTAGAATCACCGATTTTTGAGATAGTGGGTCTCGTCGTACCGGGAATGGATCGGGTAATTTGTAAGAAGTTAGGATTCACGAGAAGAATCAGTGTCAGTTTATTTTATGCAAAATGACATCTGGTTTGCGTATCACTAAACGAAGGATTTTTATGCAAAATGAAAATGTTGTTACAGGACCTACGAACACATTTATCTCTGGCTACAATCAGTTTAGCAGAGGTGGGCAAAATTTTCATCTGAATAAAAATTTCGAACGAATAAAACGAAAAAAAATTTTTATTCGTTATTTGATGGTTGGAATATAAAAAGTATCTTTATTCGACGAGCATCGAATAAATAATTATATTCGACGAGAATATATCCAACGAATAAAGATAATTTTTTTTTATACGAAGTGGCTTTACTCGAACTTGGAATAATTTTTTCTTCTTTTATCTGTATCTTTTATTCGGAGGCTTCGAATAAATCTTTCCACAACTACTGCCAACTCTAATAAACGCGATCCATCGAATAATGAATAAAAATATTTTTATTTGTTATTCGTTATTCAAAATTTTTATTTGGATGAAAATTTTGCCCAACTCTGCATTTTAGTGAATCAAAAACAATACACTAATATTTTTAAATTATGTATTGCTGTACTTCTACAAATTTTAATTTATTCTCACGAGTTAAATCTTTGTGGACGAATGCCACCGATGCGGTTGCAAAAGAATGATTATTCTCAAGGAACATCGAACAGATTTGCATCGAACACACAGCAGCAAACTCTCGGGTTGAAAATCCTGTTCTACGGGAAAAACAGATACATCGAACCCTAAAAAAATAAACAATAAAAATTTCCCGGCCGAGAAGGGTTAAATAATTCAGCGACACTGTAGAAGCTCATCACCAAAGTCTAGTGAAACGTGAAACAATCTCTTTAGAAGAAGCCGACCATTCTACCGTCGCTGATGCATGAAGAATAGGTAGAACCCTCGATCCTCATCCCCGGCGACATCACTCTGCATCAAAGTGCAAATTCAAAGTAGAACGAAGTGCGAAGTCTCGCCATAGATCGTTTATTTCTAAAGAGCCCGGTAGCCGCCGCCGCCGCCGCCGCCGCGCCGGGCCATTCTAGTAGGAACGATGCGTGAAAAATGGCTAGCAGGAGCCTCGAATAGATCGATGCTTGTCCATTCTGCCGCAGCATTCGGCCATTTGTACCGGGACGCGGGACGATCCTATAACATCCGTCGTCGCCGCGACGTCGCTGTCTAATAAAACCGTCGAAGTAATAATAATCCTCGTGGAATTGATGCGGGCAACGTTTCGCGTGGCGATCGTCGGCGATCCATTACACGCGACGGTTGGTTCTCCTTTCACGTTCGATTCGAAAGTCTTGGGATCGGCAAACGACGAGACTTTCGGTACCCTCGATCCTGAGGCGACCTGCTCGATGCATTTTCCATTGCACCTTTGCTACCGTACGCTGCGAAACTGTCAGCCCCTAAATGTTAATGCTTCCAGCGCAAGGTTCGATCAATTTGTTAATTTTACAAAGTAATTTTGCAAATTAACAAAGTAATTCCGACGTTTCGATCTTTGTTTAGATCATCTTCAGGGTTTCACTAGGATTGCGTCTGTGAAAATTTTGAAATTTAGGTATACAACAAACCTCGGTGTCTCCATAACCGGCAGGTAGTAAACATGCATTTCATTCTCTCATCAAAGTTATTAATTCTCTTCACAAAGCTAGTGAATATTATTTCTTCAATAAATTAAATTACAATTTCAATGTTTGTTGCATTCCTAAATTTCAAAATTTTCACACACGCAATCCTAGTAACCCCTGAAGTTGATCTAAACAAAGATCGAAACGTTGGAATTACTTTGTTAATTTGCAAAATTGCTTTGTAATTTTATTAACAAATTGATCGAACCTTGCGCTGAAAGTATTAACATTTAGGTATTAACTAAAATACGATCGATATAAAGATACTATAATTATGGATTGTGAAACTGTCAATCGCTTTTTTCGGCAAAACAACCACTATATTTTATTTGAATTATTTTTCCAGGAATTTTGAACGTTTCCGCCATTTCTACTATTTTTTGCACAATCTAGAACCGTTTGTAAAGTTAATAGTGCGCGGCTAAGGACAACATTTTTCGATAAAACAAGCCCTGCATTTTATTTATTTATTTAGTTATTTATTTATTAATGCCCTAAACCGTGTATGGTTTACATAGCATACATTAGTATAACACTTTATAATTGACAATTGACAATGAGGTGTATATCGTTATACTAAGTTAACTTAACATAAACGATAAAATTTTATTCGAATTATTTCTCCGCCGGTTTTGAACTTTTCTGCCAGTTCTACTATTTTTTATACGATCTCTAGAATTAATAGAGCGCAGCTACATTTTTAGATAGAACAAGCCCCATATTTTATTTCAATTATTTCTCCGGTGGTTTTGAACGCTTCCGCAATTTTTTACCATTTTTTATTCACTATAGAACCTTCCACGTGATTAATAGTCCCGAGATCAGGAATTGTTTCATTTTTAGCAACAATTTCTAGCAAAATTTATTCAAACATATCGCGATAGAAACGACTATACAGCAGATTTTGTGCATTTATGAAAACGTTGAGTAAATGTAAAACAGTGATAAGATTAGAAAAAGTTTTAGATGACGCAAGATATTTTTATTTGGCTCCTGTGTCTTGCAATCAGTGCAATTTATATTTTGCATAAAAATCCGTCTACCGATCAGCTTAGATTGAGCTACATCTCAAGCATTTTGGGATACTTCAGATATTGGAAGATCGGATAATCGAGGTGTACTGTAAAGAATAATCCACTGCGTTCCGTTGCTCGCTGCATTTTCCATCGCACGCTTGCGAATTCGGATTGCACTGGCGTCCGATGACCGAGGACCGTCCCGTTCCATCTAATTAGAATTTTCGCGAATAAACTGCGTGCAGCCACCGCGTGTCGTTGGCCAACATTGCGTAACCACCCTCCGGGTTTCAGCAACCGGAAGCTTTTTCCACGAAATCGCTGGAACACCGTACCGATCGATCGGCGAGATTGCCGCGCAATGAATACGTCGCGAGTTTCTTCGACGCCGCGTGTCAACTTCCACGCATTCCGCCGTTAACGTTGCTCACGTACGACGACAGATAACGTTGCAACGCGGACACGGAATTTTCCAATTAACCCCCTGCTGAACGGATCTCTTCGACGTGGAATAGTATCGTTGTAAGGGGCAATAATATGCTCGATGAGCAGGTTTATTGTTGGTTACGGTATCGAGTTAGTGGTAATTAGGCTGGAGATTCTGTGTGTTCAATCATTGATCGACAATTTTCTTTCGGATAATTTTGTACCTGATTCTGTGACGATGATGGTGACGTGTTCGTTGGTTTCAATGTGAATACATACAGTGTGAGTCCCACTAATATTCGGACACTCTTAAAAAGACGATAACTTTTATAATATTCGACCATAAAACTTGGATTTTTTTGAGAAGTTACAACAATCGGTTTTGTTACTTAACGTGTAAAGAATTTTTGAAAAAATTGCAATTGATCGGAATTGCAGAGAAAATACTAAAACTTATGTTCGACAACTTTTTTATGTGGGCTCATATTGAAAATGT
Source organism: Lasioglossum lativentre (assembly GCA_916610255.1). Lineage (NCBI taxonomy): Eukaryota > Metazoa > Arthropoda > Insecta > Hymenoptera > Halictidae > Lasioglossum > Lasioglossum lativentre. Next base: position 21,024,097 of record OU744364.1, on the reverse strand, counting down.
AGAAAACACGTTTCGGAGATCTGTATCAATTAAACATATTCTGAAAATTTCATTGAAAACACAATGTTTGTGTTTAGATATATGTATATGTACTGCGTTCATTTTAGGACAGAGAACCCTTGTCTAAACCCTTGTCTCGTCGTCGGCCCGGCACCAAAATCCGACCTCTGTTTATTTTCCGGGGTCTATCCATGGGCCAGCTTTTCGGGGACGGTTATCCTCTGACTCTCCCCTTTTCCAGCGACACTTCGACCCGTGAAAAATTGTAAGGAGAGGCATGAGAACCTCTTTTCCTGAACTTGATCCTGGCGTGCCCTGAGGCAGAATTTTTCAGACTGTCGAATTGTTAACATCGTGACATAGATAGCTTATACTTGTAGCTTACTATCAATAAAGTATTGTTTGCAAAATCTTGTACTCTTATTCTTCCTATTGAGGGAAGTGGTCCTTCGAGTAAAAACATAGTTATTCGGCACATCACGTGCAAAGGGTATAGCCAGATAAGATGGTCAAAAATGCCCTTGAGTCGAATTATATGGCCAATTCGTTATTCGATAGTGCATCAAGAAAAAACATACTGTGCAAAGTTTCAACCCTATATCTCGATCGGAAGGGTGTAGTTATGGGGTCAAATCGAAAAATCAGTTTTTGGCCTATTTTCCCTAGTTAATGATGTTTAGAAATTCAGAGAAAAATGTGACATGTCGAGCACCCAAATACATACTCTGCAATTCGTTTCAGAGTTCTAAATTGAAAATCCTGCTTGTAAAAAATCAAAAAAATTGAAAAAATGCAGATTTCACATAGAAGTTTTAGAGTGACCACATTTCTATTTTTACGGTACCGATATATTGTTATAATTATCGTTCATGAATTTTTCAGATTTTTCGGCTGTCTGCGCCGTAGTTAAAAAAAATAAAAACCGATTTTTTCGACGTTCTATCCGCGAAGAATTAAGCTAACCTAACCCAGACCTTAAAATTCTTACGTTTTATTTATTCTGTAAGTCTATTAGGCGCTGATAAACCTTGAACATTTCACAGTGAATTTCTCTGTTTTTTTTGATTTTTTACAAGCAGGATTTTTAATTTAAAAATCTGAAACGAATTGCAGAGTATATATTTGGGTGCTCGACATGTGTCAGATTTTTCTCAGAATTTCTAAACATCATTAACTAGGGAAAATAGGCCAAAAACTGATTTTTAGATTTTACCCCATAACCACCCTCCCGATCGAGATATAGGGTTGAAACTTTGCACAGTATGTTTTTTCTTGATGCCCTATCGAATGACCCATTGGCCATATAATTCGACTCAAGAGCATTTTTGACCATCTTATCCGGCTATCCTTTAGTAGAAACGCGAACGATCGCATGATCGACTACGAGTATACTTCAACAGTTCGTAATTCTGGGTTAAAATCGATCTAAATGTACTGGTTGTTTTTTGATCATAGGACTATGTTTTTGTGCACTTACTGCATTCTTGGTTCTGTAAGACTCCAGTGACATAGGTACTGAATACAAAAAACAATAAGAATTCTCAATAGAATCTCATTACAATGTCGAAAATAAAATTCCACTATTTTCTGTATTCTTGAAACGAAATATTGCTTTAGAAATTATTTAAAACCCTTACCACATGAAATAAATTATTCAGCATAGTATAAAATGCACTGTTTACACAGCGAAGTATTATATTACTCGTTCATGTTCCTCAGTCCAATAATATCCTGAATATCATCGCTACAAATAAAATTGTACTGCTACTATCTATTTGAACACAAGCTAAATTGTTTCGAGGTATCGGTTCCAACGAAAATATGACTATTCTATAAAAGAGAAACATTCAAACATTCATGTATGGATTAAAATAGTGTAACTGACTCGGATTTTCGCGAAAAATCATTGAAATATTTTTCAATTTACCATTTGGAGGACCGAGGCAGGTTGTTTCGCGGATCGAGGACCGTCCTTGAGGAACGCAGACAACGGAAGTTGGAAAGTTGATCGCTGCCTCGCAGACACGCGAGAGAAATAGGTGCTCGAAGACCTACGGGGGTAAATTTCGCCGAGTACGAAGGGGGTGGATTCTCTCCGGACGGTTTCGTTCCCAGGGAACGGAAGTCGAGGAGGTTGTAGTACGGTGCAATAGGGCGTGTTCCGCGGATCATACTGCACACTGCCGCGACTCGTGTTAATCCTCCGCTAATCCGGGAGACGTACCAGTTTTTATTTCGATCGATTTTTCTGCGCCTCGCGTGCGAGAGGGTCGCACGAAAGTATCGTGTTATTTCGGGAGTTTACGAATTTTCGCGAGAACTAGATCGCGATGAAAAATGCGGACGTCATTATCGAGTCGAGCTTCCTGTTTTCCAGTCGCTCGTAGTTACCATTATTGCACGTCTGCGTTAAACTTGTCGGAAAATATTATATCACATTCTAGGTCTTCAAGGATTTTCTCTATCTATTCAAAAGAGCAACAATATACGAATTTAGTAACAAAACTTTTTTGTTTTTAATTATCTTTCGTATAAAATTTTTGCCATCATGTTTCTGAGGTTTTTCTGATTAAAATGAGCCCAAACACGATACAATTTAAATCTCATTCACCTGTTTAATTCACGATTCAGTATAACCTCGACTATGCGAACCGCTACTCTACTAACTAGTTCGGACAATAGAGGTTCCACTATATCGTGGATTAAACAAGAAAACATTATCCAAACTGTATCGTGTTTGGCCTCCCTTTAATCAGAAAATGGCCACGAATACATTGATAAGGAAATTCTTAAAAAAAAAACGCTGGTGTCAACATTTTCACATACATATATCGGAACGTCACTGTATTTTCCTCGAACAAATAGAATACTAGATTATCGACTGAAGTCTGTAGTATTGAAAGAAAAGAAACGTCAGTATTGATTTTGCATTGTTTATATAGTTGAATTATTTGTACGGAACTCTAGGAATAGGATAGACGAGACCGATATCGTCCAAGAGCTGGTTTTATCGCTCAAAATTTTATTTCCACAGCTCCCCGAAAGTTCAAGTAGAATTATTGTTGGCCGGAAGCCTCGTTCTCGGTGGCAGATGCGTTATTATTGTATTCTTAGAACAAAATAAGTCAGAGAATGTTGTCAAGAAAATTATAAGTCCGAGAATACTTATTTAAGGCGAGTGGGAGGCTCTATCACGCCTCTTTTTTTTTATAGGAGACATCGCTGCTGTGACGTCCATAATTTATGGCTTATGAATGACACACCCCCTCCCTGTCTCTCAGCCCTCGCACACGTCGCGCTTAAAAATAAAGGGAAATAGACCGGTTTGAAATAAACTCTTGCTGGTCCCGAAGTATTCCACGAAAGACACCAACTATAACTAGAGTCGAGCACGAAAAATGAAACAATCGGTAACGATATCCTACGAGCACTATTATTACGTTTTCTAACACGTTCGTAGCCCCGTCTCTCATAAATCGGTCAGTTCTGATTTTTAAGTACATAGCTAACCTATCCTGCATGCAATATTAACATGGAAACTTGTTTAAGGATGTTCTGGAGGTATATAAAAACGCAAACAAATTTTCGAAAATTTGACAAGATATAATCCTTACCAAATTAATGCAATTACCAAAGTTTGGGTTCGATTCACAGCACCGTTTAAGAATTATAGCAACTTAAAGTTTGCACATTTTAACACGTCTTCTTATGGAGAATTCATAAAATTCCACTTTTTGGAAACTCCAGTTTTTTTTTTATATATATAGTAAAAATTATGTAATTAATTATGTTCAAAATTTATTAGGATTCACTAAACAATTACAGAGCAAAAAATTATAAACTGTTACAAAACTGAATAATTCTGAATGAATATTGCTTTCTGAAGTATTTTTAATTTATTTAAATATTTATTTTTAACTTTTTGAAGTTCAAATCAGTGGGTACAATTATTCGCAAAAGTCACTTACAGTTTTTTATAATATGAAGACAATTTGATTAAAAAATAAATATAACATGAAATTCACTAATTAAACGAAAGCTTTTTAAATTAATCTATTTTTAAATGCAAAATATACTCATGAATGGCTTTCATTGCTAATATATTGATGGATTTCGAATTTCTTGTACTTTTGTCTCCCATTGTACCTCCAGAACATCCTTTAAAAGTAGTAGAACTTCTTTGTTCGGATGCAATATAGTATACCAACTACATATTGAAATTAATTTATAAATTGCAAGCGAAGGTCTGTTGTTCAAAGCTTAGATGTCCCACAAATAGTAAAGCCCTTATTTCGAATTGTCTGTGAATTTCCAAGTACAAAAAGGGGATGAAGCACAAGCCGCCCCAGCTTCGGATCCTGAAGTCCGTAATGAAAATGATCCAGAGATGAATGTGGATCGCGAACTCGATGAAAAACTCGTCCCTGTCGACTCGTCGATCACGGCCCAGTCCCTCGAACCCGTCCAGGCCCACATGTGGGTCACGTAACAGTGAACGAGTTAATAATCGCCGAAGAGTATACCAACCACAGCTTTCTTGCGCCCGTTTCTCGCGACTAGCAAGCTAACAAGAGGTCCTACAAGAATCCTATCCGACGGATAACGTCCGCCTGGTTTTAGGATCGCGTTTCCTCCGCACGCGGAAACGAACCCGTGTGTACGTGTGTATGTGTGCTCGCGGAATCAAACGGAGCTGATTTCACTGGGACGAGAGGCACGGCTCGAACGAATACGTTCTCGCAAGAAGAACGATCTCCCGGGGTGGAGGATGGATCGACCAGTAATTGGATCAGCAGAAGACGAACCGTGCCGGAGCTTTCTCCCGGAAACGAAACTATCGGGATCGCCCGGAAAGTTCGTGCCGATTTTTGAAATCGGCGCCTCTGTATATTTAATTGAGATTGCCGCGCAAAGTTCCTCGACGATTCCGCCATTTTTCGTGCACTGTAAAACCGTCTGCGAGGGGTATCTCAATTCCTGAGTAAAAGAAGTATAGTACTTCTTTTTAATCATTTCTCCATATTAATGGACGCTTTCAGTATTTTTACTGTTTCTCGTACACTGTCGAAGTGACTATGAGGTTAATAGTGCACTTTGGTAATTAAATTTTTAAGCACAGCACAAGCCTATATTCTATTTGAATTATTTCTCCGCGATTTTGGACACTCAGTATTTTTAATAAATATAAATAAATATAATTGAACATTGTTGGAATAATATTTGTACCGTCTTGTAATGCCCGCGTTTTATTGTTGACGTGCGTTTAGTTTTTGTTCTTACAGCGACACCTGTTAGTTTTATATAGACTTTCGAACAAGCTCTAGTGTGTTCCTCGTTACCACGTGTCTATATTCTAAAATTGTTAATGTCTCTTATACAAGGTGTCCCACCCGGTTTTGTTATCTTGATTTTCTCGCTATTGTTACTCGTAGCAAAAAATGTTTCAGCTGAGACTCGAATGGTATCGAGTGGAGCATATTCTGATGTTATTTTTTTTTTTAAATGGAATGAAGTATTTTTTAATACATCAATCGATGCAGCTAGACATTCGTTACAAAAAAGTACTAACCTATGCAGGTCGAAAAGTCAGTATGTAGTTGAGGAGATATTTCAAATTAAATAATTCTAAAACACCATTACTGTTGATAAAATTAAATTGCATTTCTTTAAAGACTTAAAGTCTTAGTACGACAGTAATGGTGTTTTAGAATTATTTAAATTGAAATATCCCCTGAACTACTAACTTTTCGACATACATAGATTAGTAATTTTTTATAACGAATGTCCAACTGCATCGATTGATGTATTAAAGAATACTTCATTCCATTAAAAAAAAAAACAAAGTTAACCTTTATATGACCTTTACGCGTCCACTCACGAAAAAAACTAATAACATTCAAGCCTCCGCTAAAACATTTTTTGCTACGAGTAATAATAGAAAGAAAATCAAGATGTCAAAATCAGTTGGTACACCCTGTATATCAAAATATATGTACTCATTTATTGTGTGAATTATAAAAGCAAATTGACACAATCTTTATCTTCTAGTTTCTGTAAGAAGTCTAACAAAATTGCCCCGAATCCACCCTCTTAGAAAGCATCTTAACCAAGTAAAAAATTGCATAAAATTTCGCAGTTGCTAGTAACGACTGGTTCCCGAAAAAAGCAGGAAAAGAGGGACATTCAGAGCGAGGGACATTGTTCCCGGACAATTCGTTCGGGCCAATTCGAAAGTTGCCGGTGAGAAATGGTCGCGAACTTTCCGTGCAGCCCAGTATATTCCGTGGCGGAGCTTATTGGCGAAGCGGGAGGCCGCAGAGCGTAGAAAGTTCCATGCGGACGAAACATTTTTGCAGACCGTTCGTTTCCGTCGGACAACGAACGGATCGCCGGCGCGCCGTTGCCCGACGGACTGGAACAAGCAAGCATAGACACACGACCTCCCCTTTTCCGGGTCCCTTTTTCGACCCTCGAAAAACACGCTGCTCTTGTCGGCCATCTTTTTTTTCGAATCCCGGGGATTAGAAGAAGGAAAAGTCCACGGGAGAGGAGGTCTGGATCTCTCAATTGGTGGATCCTTTCGGTGGGTCTCGGGTCCTCGGACGACGATTGGATCGGCGTTGATCCTTTCTTTCCCCTTGCGAACAGCTTTCGGTAAGGGGATACGACGTTCCTTTATGACTCGACATGTTCAGACTACCCGCTAGCCCGATCCTGAAGGCCCCACGACCATGAATCTGTTTCTTTATGCGCCGCCATACCAACGAAAATGCGCCCGAAATTATCGGATCGCTCAGGTAGGACCTTGTAATATTCTAAGAGCGATTTCTATAGGGGAAATCGAACGCGGCCTACGTGTAATTTAAGCAAGTTTCGGAAACCAACGCACGCCGTTGTGCAAGCAGATGCACGAAACTAAATGAAACGGGATCTTCTGAGCGACCTTGTTGCGGCTCTATCGACCGTAAGATTTCGATTTTGTCGTGGCACGGTGACATTTTGATCACCTGATCGTTAGTTTGCTTCTTTAATACGTGAAATGACAAATATCTGCTCCAAAAGACCCCGCAAAATCATAATTTAATCATTAAAGAAACTAGAAAGTTACAATTTATCGCAAAAGACGCTGTTTTAATCCATGCCAAGAATCCTAATAAAATTCAGTGTATTCGAATATATAATAAAAATGAGTCTCCAAAGCTGGTCAGGCACAATTAGTGTGACACACGTGTGACCGACGTGGTAATTAACGTATTAATCCCAATAATCTCTTAAAACTAGAAATTTATAATTTACACTAGGTTCCTTGATTTTTGTAGCCGCCATAAGTCTTAGTAAAAATTGATTTACCGAAGAATTTGAATAAGAGAAAAGAAGCTTAAACAAAAAATGGTGTCACTTGTGAAAGAGTTGTTGGTTGCAAAGAGTTTGGAGATTGTAAATACGTGAGGATTACGAGCAGTTGCGGATTAAACAATCCCAAGATCGATTTCGAGTGCAAGGAAATAGTCTGCGGTAACGGTGCTGCTTTGTTTTTCAATCATTCTCCGATTCGTCCCGCGGAAACTTGCTGCTTCGATTATTTCGAGTGAGAGGAGAAAGGAATTGCTCGCTACAAATACAGTGCTCCAGCGATTCTAGCCGCACAATGGATCGCCGGCATTGTTTACGACTTTCCGTAGCGTTTTTGTGAAATCTCCAGCGATATCTTGGAGCCTGAACTTTGAAAGCGAGATCGAATACCTCTACTTATCAAAATCGTGCCGAACGAAATGTAGTTTCTTTCGCTCGTTTGTCTTTCGGGGACCCGGGAACTGTTAAAGCCTGAATATACGGGAAGAAAGCTATACATTTTAATGGGTTAAGATTGAAGAACTGAACGCAAAACTATTCCCTCACCTTGAACTGAACTGAATTTTCTACTAATGTTGCTGGACTCTTCGTATATATAATTGCAGCAACATTTAGAAATAAGAGACGCAAGTAAAAACTATTTACAATGAGGCAAAATTATTGTAAGATTATGATAATAAAATTTTTATCTACTACAATATAACGAGTCTATATAATGAATGGAAAAATGACGCAAATAAATCTTTACCAAAAAACCTGCATCTGTACCAACGTCAATTCTAATACAGAGTGGTCCAAAAATCGCTAAACCACTTCAAACTAGAATTTACTTGTAAAAGAATTAATGTGAATTTTCACAAAATAAAAAGATTATTTAAAAATGGAATTTGTTACCCTGTCCATTTATAAAGAATACGATTCTGAAAGAATAAATGTGAATTCTTGGAAAAAAAATTTTTGGAATGGTCAAGCGGCTTTTGGACCAGCCTGTACATTTATAAGGAATAATTCCCTCAGCGCGTAAAATTCCAGTCCCATTCAACTCCTCTAAAAGATATGCAAATTTTTCTGAAGATCCTCCGACTCCTACAAAATCCGTCGCGAGCAGCTGGTAAGCAGAAAATCAGGTTACAGCGTTTCCCGTGGAAAAACACGAAGCGCCGAGGATATCAAAAATATACAGCAGTGTATTAATACGCGGACGTGTTAAAATAAAGACGGAGAGAGAGCGGGAGAGCGAGAGAGAGCAAGAGAGAGAAGTCGCTTAAAAATGCGGCAACGGATCCGAGCGACGCGCGACGTGTCCTTCTGAAAAAGTCCGCGCGTGTCGAGTCATGAAGCAAGGTTTAGAGACAAGAAAGGCCACTTGGAAGGCCAAACGGATTCGGAATAGGGATTCACCGAAAAAATCGGTATCGAATCGAATTTAGAATTCAAGCGTTAAAAATATCTCTTGAATGCATAAAATCCGCAGGCTACTTATAACTATATGTATAATTGAGAATGTTCAGGACCAATGCATCATTTATCAATTTTTTAAAACATATTTTCGATGGAAATATGATGGAACTTTTTATTGTCCCTAATGCAGCAGCTGTTCGTTTACCATGTTGATTACCAATCGATCATTCCCTCAAAATCCCATAAAAGCAAAGTAATTTAATCAGTGTAATCAAAATTTCAGAGTTAAAGCTTATCACAGGGATTACCTCTTGAACTCTTTTAGATCGCACAAATCCCAATGCTATTCATACATATGTATTATGAACAAAATTAATTTTCAAAGATATCGAAGCATTCTGTCACCCATATACAGGGTGTTCATGCTATTACTAGCCATCGTTTTTCTTCTAAACAGTAAATATTAGAAAAAAAAAGAAAGAAGATAAAAGTAGTACTGTTTTTTATACACAACACAATGCCCTATGTAATTTTTGTGCGTTTATACTATTTTGTTAGATATGAAGGTGACCTTCAATTTTTTAAATGAAATGCTGTATATTTTTTTATATCACATGAAAGCGTGTGTCTAGACGAATTCATCCGAATACTGCAGTGTCCTTCAACGTCATGCAAGGTCAGAACTGGAAGAAACAGTTTGTATATTTCATACCAAAAACATCAACCGATTTGTATGAATAAAGAATACTTGTAAACACATTGGTATGAAAGCATACAAAATGTTTCTTCCATTTCTGACCTTGCATGACCCTGAAGGTCACTGTGCAGTATTCGGATGAATTCGTCTAGACAGACGCTTTCATGTGATATAAAAAAAATATACAGCATTTCATTTAAAAAATTGAAGGTCACCTTCATATCTAACAAAATAGTATAAACGCACAAAAATTACATAGGGCATTGTGTTGCGTATAAAAAAACAGTACTACTTTTATCTTCTTTCTTTTTTTTTCTAATATTTACTATTTACAAGAAAAACGCTGGCTAGTAATAGCGTAAACACCCTGTATAACCGACGACGTGGCAGTCAATGTGTAAATTATTAGATGTACAAATTAATTCCTGGCCCACATAATCAATCAACAGTAACTTCATTTTAGATCCAAATCTTGTATCCACTAGGTTGAGGATTCGCTAATTATTTATTATTTTCGACAGTCGAAACCGAGTAATCGAACGACGATTTCGATACTCTGAATCAAACTAGACTCGGATTCTGCCGTCGCGTCGGAGGGTTAGCCAAGAGAATCGATTGTCCGAAGAATCGAGTCGGAATCGAACATACCTAATTCTTCTGACTCCAGAAGAGCCGAGATAAAAGCGGGCGGCTGCACGAACGCTTCCGATTATTCTCCGCGATGCACGCGGACCGCCAGACGCCGGCCAGTAATTAGAAAACGATAATCAGTCGCGAAAATATAGAACCGCGATCGATAGAAGGCGAACGCGCGCGCACGACGTAGCTCGGGGATTCCGATCAAACTAATTGGATTTTGAATCGCAGTTCCGCGGGAAAACGATTCGATTCCCGGGCTATTCCTTTTTTCCGCCCACGACTCGAAATTGCTTTCGCGATGCGTCTGCGAGAAATGTTTTTCCCCTTTTCCTGGGAGCTCGATGGATTTGATGACACCTACGACCGTATTTCGGCGCTACGATGATTGGAGACTCGACTAATTTCCTGCGAGAAAATTTATAGAGCAGCACGTAGGTTGAACCATCGCTTGTATTGAAAAAGAATTTCTTTTAAATTGAAGAATAAAAATGAATAAAATTGAGTACGTAATGAAAATTTAATACCTCATATGGTTGACTACGTTTAGTAAAATTATTGACAAATTCATTTTGCAATAACCTGCAGTCTATGACGTTGACCAACATGTTCTGCGCCGTTCAGTGATATAATTACAATCGTCAGACGTCATGATTTCGCGGTGTATATTTGTTGAAGATAATTATTCCAGATACGTAAGTTTTATAAACAAATTGAATTATCCAAGACAGTAGAAATCTAGAACAACGTTGCTACCTATCAACGAGGACATACGCGACTTAAAATGTAGGTACCTTCATTTATATCTCTTCATTTCTATCAACTATATATCTCAAATAAGAAATACACGTGATTTTATTAGTCATACTAATTAACTACGAGTTGTAAATCAGGTCTAACGTACTCTTTCTCTCCCTCCCTCCCTCCCTCCCTCCCTCTACACTTGCTCTAATGATTAAATATCGATAACGTAAGAAATTTTCATTTAACCCATTGACGCAGCCAATTGCGTCATTTGTTATTGTTCCCAGCCAAAGACCCAGCGACTGCGTCATGGACTGAATTATTGGTCAATTCTAAGATTGCAACAAAGAAAATCATTTTAATAGTGCGTTCAAGTGTAAAATCGGATCTCTGCACAGTCATACAACCGTTGGCTTCGAGAAAAACAATAATACACTGCCTGACTCTATCTCACGAGAGCTCAAGCATAGTTGCTTTCACTGCAACTACAAAAATATTATCATTGCGAATTATTACCGAAACCGAACTTTCGAATGCATTAGAAGGAACGAGTAACATTTATATTTAACATAAGGTTGAGATTACTTCATATCGAAAATCTGATCGAGCAGGACGAAAGTGATTGTTAGTATCTTAATCGGGCGATTTTCGAGCCATAAACGCGATGTTCAAAATGGTGGCAGAAGCGAAGCGAAGATTCAGCAGTAAACAGAACGAAGTTTACGGCGAGCGCAGATACCGTGATAGCCGAGTATAGAAGGTTCAGATAAAAGTGATAAGAGAATGAGAGTCACCTAGATCAAGTGGAATACTCGTCGACGAATTAACTCGTCCTGCCCGGTTAACGGAATAAACAACAATTCACCTATGCCTCTCTATGATTTTAAGTATTTGAAGGATCAGCGTCGTTTTTGGAGTGAGAGGTGAACTAGTTTCTGTTGCGAGGGCCCTCGGCCACGCAGTCGCGTGCGAATCACTGTTTTATTGTGTTTAAATGGAGCGAGACTTTCACAGAACTTCGGCTAAGCTCGTCAAAGCAGAGAAACGTGCCATAGAACGAACCAGAGATGCGCATAAATTCTGCTCGCAACAAATACGGGTGAACAGGAAAAAATTTCTCCCGTGTTTTTTCGTTTTCTGCATCCGTAATCCGAAGAAACGCATAGAAAGTTGAATTAGAAGCATTTCCAATCGCTGTTCGAACAAATTCGTAATCCGAAGAAACGCATAGAAACTCGAATTATAAATAGACGGCGGATCTGCGTGCAAAATGAAGATGATCCGCATTGATTGCAAGAGACAGGAGCCAAAGAGAAATATCTTTCTCTTTTTAGTATGTAATTTGAATACGTTGAAGGCAGAGTGTATAGGTATTCTTAAATACTGTTAATCATTTTCTAATATGAAATTTTCCCTATTCAATTTTCTCGTAAATGACCGTATCTCCCTGTTTAAATTTCTATAACTATGGTTTGAAGCAACAAATTCCTAATCCAATAAGTTGAATGATAAATATTTCCACCGGGGCTTGCTGTTTGATTTCTCTGTATCTATGGTTCAAAGCAACAAAAGGAAAGTTGAATAGTCGTTCGAAAATATTTTTTTACGGTGCTCCGTCTATTGTTTTCTAATGAATCCCAGCGAGGTCGACGGTCTCGGAATTTCTAACGACCGTCGATCGAGCGTCGATTAATTAGCGATTATATTGTCGCGGCGATTATGTACGAACGAATGAAATTTAATCAAGCAACGATTTCGCATCATCGTCGACCCGAGCAACAACCCGACTCGTTAAGAAGCATTGTTGATACAATCTCTTTAATAGGAGAAAGTTCTCTCGCGACGCGAATGATTGGATTCCTTGAAAATGATTCCCGCTCTTGTTACTCGATGCCTCTCGTTTTTCTTTTTCCACGGTAACCGAGCAACCTTGTTGCTCAGCCGAGAGAATTCGACTAGCGCGGCAAAATATTCCCAGTTCTCGTTTTCTTCGCGACTGATTCATTTGAAAAAGTTGCTACGATATCCACACTGGCCCTGGACGAGGAGTCCTCTATCTGTCTGCAAACACCGCTGCCCCGGGACGTTTCCTTATCGAGCCAATTTGTTTCGGGGATCACCGAACTTTCCACGTTTGCGCTTAAGAAGATTGTCCGAGACGTTTTGAGTCCGTTCCTCGGCCCCGAAATCCCAGGGCAAATTTGTGCTACGGCCTAAAGACGGATTAACCAATGGAAACTTCAATAGGAATTTACCCTGCTAAGTTCTGTATTTACTAGACAATTTTTCAAGCTTCCTACATTTTAGTGAGCTTCGGTTAAGCAAATTTTACTAGTAATCTGTCCTAACAAGTTCCGTAGTTACTGGAAAATTTCTCAATCTTACTAAATTGCAGTGAGCGTAGCTTAACTAAATTCTACTAGAAATTAGTCTCGTGAAATTCTACAGTTACGAAAACATTTTACAAGCTTCCTTAATTTCAGGGAATTTAACTAGATTTTACTAGGAATTCATTCTAGTCCTCATTTATTTATTGGGAACAGTTTCAACCTTGTTACATTTTAGTTTAACTAGATTTTACTAGAAATTTGTTCTACCGAATGCTCATTTTATTTACTAGGAAATGATTTTCAATCTTGCTAAATTTTAGTACGTTCGTCTAAAGCACACATCAATAGAAATTATTTCTGTTGAATCCACATTTGATTTATTAGAATCAGTTTCACTCTATTGCTAAAAGGACATTCAGCTTAACCAAATTTTATTGGAAATTTATTCTATGGAATGCTTGTTTTATTTACTTGGAAATGGTTTTCAATCTTGCTAAATTATAGTACGTTCATCTAAAGCACACATCAATAGAAATTATTTCTGTTGAATCCACATTTGATTTATTAGAATCAGTTTCACTTTCTTGCTAAAAGGACATTCAGCTTAACCAAATTTTATTGGAAATTTATTCTATGGAATGCTTGTTTTATTTACTTGGAAATGGTTTTCAATCTTGCTAAATTATAGTACGTTCATCTAAAGCACACATCAATAGAAATTATTTCTGTTGAATCCACATTTGATTTATTAGAATCAGTTTCACTCTCTTGCTAAAAGGACATTCAGCTTAACCAAATTTTGTTGGAAAATTCTATGGAATGCTTGTTTTATTTACTAGGAAATGATTTTCAATCTTGCTAAATTTTAGTACGTTTATCTTAACCAGATTATGTTATTAGACAATCGTCCTAAAATCGCCAGTTATCTACTACAACATTGTTCGATCCAACTAAATCCCGATCTAACTACATTACTAAGAAAACCCCGTCGAATTCTGACGCATTTCCCAGAACAACATTTCAATTGAATGCAGCCATAACACATCCAAAGCCATAAAGTAGGTCGTACATACTGTTTACAATAGATTAATTAATCCCAAATTCGATGTCCAAGCGATCGAGACTAGAATGAACATTGATCGACTGGATTGGCAGGAAAATTGTTAAAATTGCTACTTGCGATCGTATAGACAGCAGATAACAGTGAAAAATTGCACTGCTCTAATATTCCCAACGTATTCCGAATCTATTACGACGCACTGGTGGTCACCAGTCAGATGAACACATTGTGGATTATGGTACATATAGCCTGTTTAACCACGTTACGCAATATTTTACTACTATATTGCAGTGATCAATACGTTCTACTTTGATGCACAGACTGCAAAACAAACAAAATTCGTTTCACAGCCGACGCATTAACATTATTGTGTTCCGTGGTACACGGGGCCGACGTGTGCGCGCAAAATGATATCTCTGTTGCTAATTGGCTCCTCTCGTGCAATAATTAAATCGACGGAAGACTCGGCAATCTACCTATAATACTTTCCGCGATCTGTTTCGTCGCTGCCCGAAATAAATCTAGAACGGACGTTTTAAACTGTTGGTACAGATTGCGTAAATTGCATATTCGACGCCATACTGTTTTGTCAAAGGTAGTGGAAAAAATGTGCAAATGATATATTCACTTGGTAGATTGATTTTATGCAAACTACGGCCATCATAAGCATTAGATTCGGATTGATTAATTCATCCAACGATAGGGGTGGGTGTCAACCCTTATCCTTTGAAAATCTTTTACAACTCTGCTCGTTTCTGCTACTTTATTGTCAAACACGTGCTACGAAAAGTGGAATTCCATGTTCGCTGTAAACCCACATTTATTCCGAAGGTTAAGTGTCTACGATAATTATCAAACTTCGGATTTTAAGTGTCTACAGCGAGAAACGGAACCGTGAAACATAAAGCAACAAACAAATTGGAAGAATTTAAGAATATTGTTACATTTCGCTGAACCCATTATGATTCATCGAAGAAGAAATGAATTTCTGCTCCGGAAGACATTGATCCTGTATAACAATCCGCTGCCTGGTGACTATAAAACAAGTCGTGTTCCATTTCGATTCAGAATAAACGAATACTACACAGACTTGCACGATTGTGCAGATTCTCGACCAGAGCACAGTAAGGGGTTTTGTTTCGTTATCAAATGAGGGGTTCGATTAAGTTTCAATGTATCTGTATAAGAATACTATTATATTCTACAATTCACAGCCTGATAATTATAAAACAACGCGTCCTGTTACATTTCGGCACACAGCAAGTATTATACACGATGAGCGTGTTTGCAACGTTGTGCAGATTCTCGGCCAGAGTACAAAAGGGTTTTATTTCGTGATCAAATCAGCTGCGATTAAGTTTCAATGCATCTAGTTCCGTATATTTTGCAAGACACGGCTCGCGAGCAATAAACACGCAAACAATCGAAGTGTAATTATCGTTATCGTAGTATGGGCGACGCGATATTTGGTGCAAATCGAATCCAGGACCATTCCCCGCAAGGCTTAACCGAATCCCCGTACCTAGGTCTGATCGAAGCGTAATTCGAGGACGACCGAGTTGCGCGAAACGTCCTCCCAGCAGCCCTAGCAGTCGATCAAGTGCAATTGCAATTTCAGGTACGAGCCCCGGCCAGTGCTTACCGGTCTTTTTGTTCCTGGTGCGCACACACACACACACACACACACACACACACACCCACACACACGCACACACGCACACACACAAAACCACACACATACACAGAGTTTCGCAACGGGTGCTAGGGCGCTACCAACGAAAAATATCATTCGTAACGGTGACAATACCTTTTACCGAGGAAAAATGGACGCTGTCGGCGTATCGGTGGATGGTAATGCGGCTGGACTAACGAAACACCGAAACCAACCTCCCAGAACCCACCACGAACCACCCGGCCAGGGGTTGAAGTGACATTTTGACGTAGCACTCGGAGGTTTTCGGTTTTAACGAATTTTTTTGCATTATTTGTCCGAGAACGTTGCCGAACTGCATTGTACTTGCCCCTTGACGGACAGAAATCCTCTGTGAAATCTCGATTGTATTTCTCGATTTGTACATTCTTAATTGTTACAGCTGTTTTTATTCGTTCCCTATGGCTTCAAACTTTTTTTGGTTGGACATCTCACTAGAGTACTCTAAAATAAATTAAATGTAAACGTATGTGTCAAAGATAATATTTTAAAGTACCTCTTTGGAAATGGTACTTCAAAGTTCCTTCATTGGAGAAGGAGCTGATAATCACCTAAACCTAGTTGATGTTAAAGGCCCGCATATTAATATTACGTCGAGTCAAGAATCTTTAGATATACTACGAAATAATGAAAAATTATTACAGGATGCATCTACACAGTGAAAATTAAATTCTCCTGCCCACTGAACAGGACAAAAATAAACTTTTGAAACTACGCCCGTGACTACACGTTACTATGTTTAAATAAAATGAAGTACATAGCAGGGAGAGCCTATAATAATCATAATGAAATATTTACAAGCCCTTGAACGTTCCTGAATCAATAGAAAGCGACACTGAACAACAGTCGCTTTCTAACAAAGTTCTCTGTGCGTCTGGTCCAAAAACTTATCGCCAGTATTTTTAGCGATTACGTTCGCCAGTTACGGTTTCGAACGGCCTAGAAATTATTCACTTTTAATCTAGCACCGTCTCAACTGAATGTCACCCGAAGACGTCACACGCGTGTACCTCGATACGTCATACAGAAAAAATAAAACGAGATCGTACGTCGAAAAGTTCTCCTAGCACTGTCGTAAATATGTTTTTTTACCCCCAAGAGATCATTTATCTTTCAGATACGAACGCGATCGCCGATAAAGCAAAAATAAAAAACAACCGAGTCGAATATTACTTCGGACTGCTTCCTACGAAGTGTTTTCGCGCAGAAGAAGTATTTCTCTCTATTTTCCCACTCCGAAACCCGCGATATTTTGCCGGAATCCCGTTATTACCAGCCGCGAAAGTAATTTATGACGATATCATACGATTGCACTAAGTTTTTACGTTGGCGAGCGACCAGGTGCACCGAGCGCAAATAATTCGTGCCGCTCGAGACGGGTCCGTTTATGGACCGAGCGGCACGAATCATTTGAGGGGCGCTCGCTACGAAAAGTTGGCCAAAATTCAATTTTCTAAAAGTCCGTCAGCGTTTTGCTAGTATAGACAATTTGTTGTAGGTGTATCTCTGAGCCGAATACAGTTCGAATTTTTTAAATGTGTGTAATGGTGACTGATATACAGACTGGTAAGTCGAGGAAGTCTCATGCTCTGAAGTTTATCTTAAACAAATTCACATATGGAGCATTTTATTATCAAAGTAGGTGCTGTAAGCGTAAACTTTCCATAGACGTATATGTGTTACATATCTTGGTCGTGTAAAAATAAAGTGGAAGGAAAACAAAAATGTTATACGTAAATGTTGCATGTAAAATTATGCATTATCATCCAGAAACGTCGCAGGTTTTCTTAAAATCGGTAAAAATTAATGAACGTTCTAATTCCACAATTTAATCAAATTCCGGAAAAACTGGCTTAATGATATTAGATCCTCGAGCGCCTCTGCAATACCAATTTTTGGGAGGATCGTTTGAAATTCTGAATAACGGAGCAGCTTTTCGAGAAATGGCACCGTCGTTTGAACGAGCGCGCGCCGAGCTGGATGGAAAGTTTCCAGGCGAGCTTGTGCGCACATTAATCGTCGACGAAGCCGACGCGACGGAACGGAGAGCCGTCTCTCGTCGTTATAACGCAGCAGCGCGTCATGTCCACGATCGGAGCAGCAGAGTCCGACGGCGACAAACGGAAATATCGCGATCGAGAAACGTTTTGTAACGCGACGGCCAGCTCCAGCTGGCGTCGACGTAGATCACCGACAGATGTTCCTCGTCACGCACAACGTCTTTAATTTTCCACCGGATCTCGGGAAATTTTCTTCTGTCCATCGACGCACGGAGTTTCGAACAAGCTGCGACAGGAATTAGAAAAGCCGAGCAATTCACGATGAAAGTTGTTTATTAGGTTCGAACGCGCAGTCACGCGCACGACAGTCCACGATTTCTGCTTTCACGATATCACGTTTCCGGTGCGAGCTGTGTCTTTCGGAAAAACAAAAGTTGATTTATCTGTGGAAACGACGAAGTTGTAGAAAACAAACATTTCTGGCTTCTCGTTTGGCATAATCGGTCGCTAAGTTCCGAGTAAATTCGCGTTTCCTCGAAACTGCGCGTCGGAGTTTTATTTTTATTCGAAATAGGTCTGCGGAAATTACTGGAGGTGCCTCGAACACGTTTCGCTCGGGTGTTAAATTAGAGACTACAATAAGTAGACTGAGGATTTTATGCATTTGCGAATAGAATGAGTGCGTGAAATGTGCACTATAGCCAGAAATTCAGAAGAACTCGAAGATGTTGTATTCTTCCCGATTTATTAATGTTTAGAACAAGTAAATTACTGTTTAATATTCATTTACAGCAATTGATGCAGACAATGTTTATTTTGCACGAAGATCTGCAGTCTTCGATGAGTGTTTTAGAATTTCTACAGATTTTTTAGAGACCCAAAACAATAAGAAATCTGGAGATGAAGAAATCATCGTTTGTCAATTCAAAGACTAATGCAAAAGTGAGCATTAGTATTATTATCCTTATAGAGCTATTTCTCATGGGGGTGGATGAGGGTTAAAACTAAAATGAATGTACCAACATATATGAAATTAAACCTAAACTGAAGCCTACAACTGTATCTCTCTACTAATTTTGAACACGTGTAATCTTCATATGTAATCTAATAAGTAACATTATATCACGTCCACATCCTTATTAACATTTCTAACCAGTTTTCTGAAACAAGAAACCCGACACACACCGATTGTCATAACAACTGTCCACTTCTCTCCTATGTTGCAAGCCTAAAGTAATAGGAGTGGGGCGGACAGTTATTATGACACACAGTATATTTCCGGTGTCTTCTTTCGCAGAAAGAGATTATAGTGTACATTTACTATAACAACAGAGAAAACGTAAATTAAAGTTAGTACCAATCTTTAAAAAAGATATACAAGTAAATAGACGACTATCGTGAGTGCAAATAGCTACGAAGAAGTACACAACTAAGAAATTGTACTTGTTAGAAAAGCATCTTGGAAGGTCCATTAACTCGCTCTCTGTTGAGCAATCGAATATACAAGGTGTTCAGGAAAATAATTTGTAATTATGAATAGATATGAAATCATAATAGTGCAATCATCAAGAAGATCCTACTCCCATTTCTAATCACGAAAGCTATTCCTAGATACGTGAAACATTGAATTTGTAAACAGAGGGTGTAATAACCAGCTTTACAAGCTCCCCTTTCCAATAACTCCAAACACACATGGGTAATATTCATAGACGGATCGCAAGGAATACTTCAATTTTTCAAAATCCTAAGCTAATTCGTTTAAAAATCCCTTCTCGCATACGACAATTAAGTTGCTAAAGCGGAATATGCCTGTGTCGTCGGCGAGTGGACGGATCAACGGCAGACGAACGTACTGGTACGCGCCAGCTACAGTTTTGAGGTTAGGTTCGTCGCGTCGAGCCTTTCGGCAACAGATGTTCCCGTTTCGTATCTCGGATTCGACGGGCCCCGTGCACGGCTTTCGAAACGTCGCTATGGGAGGAGCTCGGTAACAAAACCGTGAACTGTCACTTCGTAAACGTGGTTAAATCGCGAGTAAACGGACGTGGACGGCACGGCGACGCGCACGACGACTGTGTCTCCGTGCAAAGGGACAGTTTCTACGTGGAAGCACGCGACGATCGTGTTGGACGGTCCAGGAAGACGTTCCCTTTTATTCACTGTACCTATTTACACGATCTACGTTCAGAAAACACGATACGATACTATTCGGAGCGCGGTGGACGGTAGAGTCCACGTCTCCGATGTGCTCTCTCTCCGGGTGTCGGTTGAACAGGACCAACGTTCGGCGAGCTGTCAACCGTGGAATCTTACAGAAAGACGAGCGAAGGCGTCGTCTTTCGGTGTAGGAGAGAGCGAGGGTTTATGGGGCCAGAGTGAAGAACGAGAGAACAGAGAGCGAGAGAACCGAAACAAAGCGAAGCGCTCCGACGGACAACGGAGGGATGGCGATGGTGTTATTCCGGAGTAACATAGCAAAGTAAAACGCGTACATACCTCTCGCTTCTTGGCCAGTGTCTCTCTCTTCAGGGACGGGCCCGACGTTCACGTAGCAGCATGTTCCGTTTATCCCCGGGTTGTCTTTTCCCCGTCTGGTTTGTCGGCCTCTCGTTAGCGACACACAGCCATCTTGCGTAGTGGCTGGCCTGGCTCGGTCGGTTTCGGTACGATGGCCTCCGTGCGACCGACAGAGAGGTGGATAGTCGCGGTGAATAGAGGGGCGCGAGAGGGAGGGAGACGGCCAGAGACCGAGGGCAACGGGAGAGAGAGAGACCGAGAAACCACGGCCCCGGCGAAGTGCGTGTCCCACCGATACACGCTCGCGTATCACACCGACGGAGCACCAGCAATGCCACACTGACGCCGCCACCGCCACCACCACCACCACGACCACCACACACCAGCAGCACCACTACTACCAACACCACCGCCGCCACTGCCACCGACGTGGAGGCACTGCTGCACCTCTCTCACAGTTTTCGCCACTTTTTCGCACGGCCCTCGCCCACCTCCGCGGCGTACATATTCCGTGGAACAGCCAGCGTTCGCATCCGGAACAACAACAACCTCGTCTTTCTCTTTCTCCTCTTCTTCTTCTTCGTCCTCGCCCCTTCTCGTTTCGAGCTCCTCCGGTTATACAGCAACGACGACGGCCCCGTTATTTACCCGTGCGACGATGCCCACCGTCGACGACGTGCACTCGGTCATACCTCTCTCTTGATCGTTTCTCTTAAGTCTTCTTCTTGTTCGCACGCACGTTCGCACGCCTATGCTCGATCTTTTTCCCCGTTTTACGCGTGCGTTAACGATACACAACCGTCGCCGTCGACACCGATACTGCTGCTCTTGTTGATGCTGCTCCCGTTGCTGCTAATCCACTACTGACTCTGACTGCCCGTACCTGCCGCTCCAGCACGCACGACCGCGATCGGGGGATCGCTCGGGCTCGACTGTCGCACGGCCGACTCCCTTCGGCCATCTTCGCCAACGCTCGACCCTCGACGCTCACTTTCCGCGCAGGGACGTGCCACACGCCACTGCCTCACGCGCCCTGTCCCTCTTTGCCCCCACCACTCGGCCAGATGCAGTGCTGTATCAAATATGCATATATTTTCAGACATTTTCTCTATTTTCTTTTTTTTTTTTTTATTTATGGTTTTATGTCGCATCGACTGCTAGGTTATTAGTAGATTGCGGATTTTTAAATAAGAAACAATAATACGGTCACCGTTGCTTGCAATTGATGCCAACAATTTTTATTTTGCATAAAGATATTAGCGACATCATAATTATTCGTTTGATAAGTTTGGTTTCCTTGATGAAATTCGGCAGGTCATTTATTTTTTTATCGTTAAGGTTGTCTTTAAGTGCTGGCTCATTATTTCTTAAATATAAGGAAATCAGGAATAGAAGAAATTGAGAGAAAGTAGCGAATGCTGAGCGAATAACTTAGCACAGATTAAGTTAGAGCTATTGTAAAACCAAGTTTCCTAGCCGTGAGGCTGAATAAATAAAGATTATTATTTCCTATGTAAGTAAAATCTACGTCCGTGAAATCTGGCCACTGCAATCGAATGTTATTGAACGCCGTAGAGAATTTTGAATACGGACTTTTATATAAAATAAAGGTTTTTTGCATTAATATCAAGCTACAGCTGCTAGGATAGACGCATAGTCATTCCTTTTCTCAAGCATTTTAACAAATTGAAAATAACGAGTGAATTGGAGATTATGAGTGAATTCATTAAACGAAGTAAAATGAGAGCAGTTGAAAACCATAAACTGATCTTTTCCACTACTTTTTTGCAGACGTATAAGGGTTGAAATAGGATTTGCAATATTTTTGTAATTTACCCAGCACTGGTTGCCACGGTGAGTCATGTGTGCCAGACACTGACGTATGTACGCACATGCCCCGGTGTCCTTTAAGAAACCATTTATCGCGCGGATCTCCGACTCATCTCGCAGATTCGGACACGTGAAAAATATGCACTCCCTGCACCGATGCACTCTCCTTTCCTACGAAACAATGTCCGACGCTTAGCCACGGCACGTCCCGCTGAACGATTTCGCCAGAAATTTTCCCTGAAATTACATAAGCGGACATTTCAATTTATTTATAAAACGGGCTCGATCGAGGCTGACGTAATAAAGCGAGACTTGGACTTCAACAATGCCGAAAAACGTTGTTTGGGCCTCGTCTTGCGGTACTGGGTCGGCGCGGACCCGGGCACAGTAATTAACCCCTTGCCCTGCAATAACGTGTCAGACTCGCGATGAAGATTCTGAACAGAGTCTAATAAATATGTATGATATTAATTTCCTTCAAATCGAGATGAAATTCTATTATGGTTTTGTTAACACTATACCACTGCCGGTCAAATGACCGGTTTTATATTTTTCATTTTACAATTATTGAAATTATGAAGTTGCTTACATGGAAATTGATTCGATAAATTTTTTTATCCAAGCACATATTGGAATAAAAATTGCACAATATCTAAATAAATAGAGCCTTGAAATTTTTATAAGCTAAACATTTTAATCGCTTTTAGTGCTTGGTAGGTTTAGTGTTAATGTACAGTTATTGAAGAGCATGTATGGGCATATGTATGGGCATACAATAGATATAAATTTTATCTTTTTTTAATAAATTACGAACTACAAAAAAGTTCTAATCACTGAAACCGTAAAATAAATCGTAGGGCAAGGGGTTAATCGTTCTGTCAATATATTTGAATCATTCTAATTTTTATGTTTAAAATATTACAATTTCTTTTGACCTAGTCGAGTCCTTATTTTGTTACAAGCGGTGTTTTATGCTTTAGAAAAACGTAAGGAAATTATTAATTTATTTGATAAAGTCTGAACAATATTTCAAATGTGGAGCTCAAATTCATATTCCGAGTCCTTGTTAGACTTCGTAATTACTGTTCTATTTAGCCATTCTCATTACTATTGTCTGTTCATCTGTTCATACTCATTCGATCATTTTTCCACGCTTGAAACGGAAATAATTACCAGCCTAGATCTGATATCTAGAAGATTCAAATCTAGACACTAAAATCTTTGTTCTATGTTAAGTATGGTTTAAGAAGTATGGGTCCGTAAGAACCCGGCAAGACTTTCGCTATTGCGAGGGTTGCAGCGAGTGTAAATTCAAACGACTCGACGAGTTAACTCGCCTGTACTATTTAATTCGTCTATATGCTGATCAACGTGAAATAATTAAGGAACGGTCCGAGGAGCGTATCGATTTCAATTTTGAAGCGTTCGAAATTTCGAGTGTCAGTTTTCGAAGTCGAACCGAGCTGCTCGGTTATAAACGGACCCGTGGCCCGATTTCAGAAGCGCGCGCGGCTCTCGGCGTTTCTCCGCTCGCTCGTTCGCCCGCTCGTTCGAGGCGGAATCTCGCTGACGTCGACGAATGACGCCAGCCACTAATACTCTTTCGGTATTAAACGAGCGATCCGCGAGAATTTGTTTGTCATTTGCAGGGATCTAGACCGCGGGTCGACGGGGCGAGAGCCGCAGGTCGCACGCGCTAAACTCGCTCGAACTCTCGTTCCCCTCGTCGCTCATTAATTTTGCAACGTAAGCCCCGAGAGCGGTACGCGCGATCGGTTTCACCGTCGATTTCTCGTTCTGCCAATACGACGCTGACGCGACGTTGGAAAAACGAAATTCTGTACGATCGACGCGCACTTTCACGCTGCCGATCGACTGGAAGTGGAAACGATCCGCTGACTCCTTCTGGCAATTCGCTTAAATTGTTAATTCAATGAGATTATGTTTGATAATTAGACAAAAACAACGCGTCTTTCTTAGAACAATCGATGATAACATCCGAGCAAGAATGATCGATGTACCGACTCGCAAATCAGTAGTGCAATAATCCAGAAGCAACGTCACTAACATACGGCTGACCGATAGCGCGTTTAAAAAGTTTCTGGTCTTGCCGGAGACATCGCGTCACTAATTAATCTTTAAGCTAATCGTCCGGCAAAAAGGTCGAAAGTCTTCGCCTCGCGTGACGAGCGGATCGTTTATGGTTACGAGAGTACAGTTCGGAGCTGTTGGTCGATGTCGAGGACAAGGTTACCTTGCGAGGATCTATCGCTCTCGTTCGATCGAGAGAACGCGCCGCGGATCGAGGATACGTCCGATATCTCTGCGACTACTCCGTCGGACTGACGGAGTATTAATAACGGAGGTCCACGGTCTTTTTGCGAACTGTAAAAATAGCGACGCCTTGTGCGTTGCACGCGTATCCGGGATCCGCGCGAGCGCTGATCTTCGACGCATTGATCTTGGGCGCGTTGATCTTCAACGCATTGATCTTGCGCACATTAGTCTTCCATGCTTCAACGCGTTGATCTTCCATGCGTTCATCTTCAACGGATTGATCTTTAACGCGTTGATCTTGCGCGCGACGGTTTTGAATGCGATCCCTTCGGTCGATGGATCGAAGGATAACTCGAAGTGTTTGCGAATGTGCGCGATAACGCCGCGCCGCGAGAAATTTTGGACCCCTGGATTCACAAAGGTAATCTGCTTGGCCATCGAGCCAAGTGAAACCGGATCTTCCTGCGTCGCAGGCCAGCTGAATATACGGCCTAGCTTTTTCTTCCGCTAATACGAAATCCGAGGCGATCGACCTAATACAAGCTCACGGGGTTAGGTTAATCACCGTATCGCTGCGCGGGCTTCTCAAATCTGATTACGATTGAGGTTCCGTGAAATATTTTCCGTAATTGTCGACTTCCAGCTAATGCGTCGAACGTTGCCTCGAACTACCTCACAGGACACACCAAATAACACTATTTTACAACAACTGTATCATCTCTCAGCAAGTTCCGAATAATAGTGTCTTGTTATCGATCGTATTTGTTGTTAATAACTAAAAGTTAATGCTTTCGGCGCAAGGTTCGGCGCAATATATTTAAAAATTGATCGACGCAGCTCAAGTGTTCATTTGCTGGTCTGTACCATTTCATTAGTTCCGAATAGCCGAATTTTCAAGGGTCGATTTCACTCCCTTAACACTAAACGTACCAAGCATTAAAAGTATCTAGTAAATATTCCCATATAAAAATGGTAACAGTGTCTTTATATCGATCGTATTTGTTGTTAATAACTAAAAGTAAGTGCTTTCGGTGCAAGGTTGACGCAATTTATTTAAAAATTGATCGAACCTTGCGCCGAAAGCATTAACTTTTAGTTATTAAGTTCCGAATACGTTAGCAAAGGTGCATATGGTAATATAATTGAATTATACGATGTTGCAGCGAAGAGAGAGAGAGAGAGAGAGAGAGAGAGAGAGAGAGGGGGGAAAAGATGGTCGAAGTACTAAAGGGCACCGGTTGGTCGGCCGTTTCCCGTTTGGTAATTGCGAATCGGATGATGCCCGTGGACAATGCGTCGACGATGGCACGTTGGGCACCAAGTTGGTGAGGTCTTGAAGCGAATTGGGCCCACGTCGACGACCCAGAGGAGGGTGCAATAAAGAGAGCCAGACCGTCGGTGGGTACGCCCCACCCGGAGCCCAAACTGCGTGCACCCTACTTAAAAGTCCCTCGACGGTTTCACGGGAAGTGCCTTCGAAACTGGACAAAAAGATGAGGAGAGAGAGACAGCGGCGCACTGTTGATGGCGGGCAATGGCGGGGGAGCAGGGGGGAAGGGGTCCAGAAACCCGGGGGCAGCCATTTTCGCCTGAAAATTCAGGCTGCGGCGCGGGGCATGGCCTGGAAACGCAATAAATGCCGCGTCGGGGCAACGTCGGCCCCGTTATTATTGCTTGTATTTATCAACGGGTACGCGTCCCTTTGTTCATTAACTCCGGGGCTACCTATGTTAATTGTCCCGTTCCACCTCGCCAGGGAATTATCCATTATCCCTGGATATCCGTTTTTGTTCCGATACGCGCCTTTGTAACCTCTCTCCTCACTCTCTCTCACTCTCTCTCCCTCTCTCTTTCTCTCTCTCTCTCTCTCTCTCTCTCTCTCTCTCTCTCTCTCTCTCTCTCTCTCCCCACGGTTTGCAAACGTTACACGAGTTTACTCTTTTGTAGACCTCGGACACGTAAGCCGGCCTCGTCGAGAATGGTACTTTCCAGCTCGCAGGAGTACACGCCAACTCCCCGGGACCAAGCTCAAAGGTGATTTTAATTACCGTCGGACAAAGGCTGCCGGCGAGTTTTCTCGTTCGTAACGAGCGAGAGGAGACTCGCGGAGCTTCATGGTCCATCAGACGAGTCCTGGAACAGGATTTGCTTCCCGAGGATGTTTGTGAAACTTCCGCCGATCCGATCCGGCGCAGCGCGGCGTACGATTTCTTATGTAGACGGGCGAGCTCTCTTTGGGTCACCTGGATCGCTCATGGTTCAAGCGAGAGCGGAGTAGAATCGAATACGTGACTACCACTGCGAGACTCTGAAGCGATTCTTCACGTGGGGCTTTCGTGCTCGAACTGAAAATCATCGAAGAGAGGAGGCCCACACTGAGAAATGCCTGATGGAACTTGCAACATTACTACTGTCTACTACTGTCGCTTTAGAAGCACTTCTAGTAAGGTGAAACAGCGGGCATTCATTATAAAGTTCATCAAGTGATCTGTTAACTATCTTTCGTTAATTCATTCTCTCTCTCTCCCCCCCCCCCCTCTCTCTCTCTTTCTATAATAATAATTATAAACAGAGGATTGCAGCAAATATCTTGGAACCATTTATTAAAATGATCTTTAATCTTCGATCTTTAATCTTCAATCTTTAACTTTTTGCACTCGAAGCTATTTTAACATCAAAACCAATATATGTAGTTCAACCAGTCTAGCATATATGTATGTGACTTTCTTAAAAAAAACCATAACTTTTTTGATATTGCACCATACGATGTGAACTTTTTTGAGAAGTGAGAGCAATTAATTTACTACATGATGTGAAAAGAAATTTTTTAAAAAATTGCAATTGGTCGGAATTGTAGAGAAAATACTAAAAGTTGCATTTTCCAACTTTTTTATGTGGGTCTATATTGAAAATTTAAAATATATGTTTTGTAGATCTGTGTCAATTATATGCATTGTAAAAGTTTCATTGAAATCGGTTGATGTGGGAAAAAACGACAGGCATTGAAAGATATGTGAATCCTTAGATTTATTGCAGTTAGAGGCCGAAAATTGTGAAAAATTGCAATTTCTACCACATTTAAACGTTTGTAGCTCATTGCAACGTTCACCGATTTTAATGAACTTTTCAGAATATGTTTAATTGATACAGATCTACGAAACGTGTTTTCTACATTTTCAATATGAGCCCACATAAAAAAGTTGTAAAACATAACTTTTGGTATTTTCTCTGCAATTCCGACCAAGTGCAATTTTTTTCAAAAATTCTTTTCACGTTACGTAACAAAACCGATTGTTCTAACTTCTCAAAACAATCCAAGTTGTATGGTCGAATATTAGAAAAGTTATCGTCTTTTTAAGAGTGTCCGAATATTAGTGGGAGTCACTGTACATTCTAAATGTTTTTTTTCATTTTGTACATATGAAATTCACCCTAGTTTTATTCACCCATTCAACACTTAAACTTTAGGCAATATATTGGATAAAAACAAAGGCTATAGCCGGGTTTGGTGGTGAAATTCGCCCCCGACGAGTTTTTAATCCAGCTTTGGCTATTCGATAGCCTATCCAAAATGACCCCGATCTGCCAAGTTACAGCCCCATATCTCATCTGTAAGGGTAGTTATTGAGGAAAATCGTAAAAACAGTTTTTGGCCCATTTTCCCTATTTGTTGACAGTTAAAAATTCTGAAAAAATTCTGACACATTTTGGATACTAAGCCACAAATTAGGTATCATTTTCAGATTTTTTCGTTGCAAACGCTGGTTGTAAAACGCGAAAAACACGAAAAAAATCGAAAAAATGCAGATTTCATATAGAAATTGAAAGAGCACACCTACTGATTTAATTCAGAAATGAGATATTATCATAAGTATTATGCTCAATTTTTTCAAATCCCTGAGAGTGGTGCGTCATAGTTGAAAAAAATAAAAACCACTTTTTTCGGCGTTTTTCCTAAGTTATACCTATCTTCTCTGAATTAAAAAAATATACATTCAGAGAAATATTTTCCAGACTTTAAAAGTTGCGTAGTACAAAAAACGAAAATAATGCTAAGTCGTTATATTCGAATATTTCGAAGATACTTCCAACGGCGCCGGTTGGTGCAGCGGCTACGGAACCGCTGATGACTTTTTGGACCAGGTTCGAATCCCGCGCGGGTCAATCTTTTTTTTGTTTATCAGATGTTTTTTCGCTTCCTAACCATATGATTGTTGTTAAACCATTGTAAAAATATTTTTTAACTATTATATATATAATTAACTATTATATTATATATAATTTAGGATTTTCCGGTCGGGGGACACATGAATTCTCAGGAAATCGAATCTTACAACTCCAACAGTTATTGCTTCGAAACTAATTTATCACTCTTGACCTTTATTTATGAATATATCTGGACATAGTTTTGAATGCATTTCTTAAATATAAGTCAGTCTTTTTGCAAATCTAATATAAATAACAAATAATCTGATTGGAATCTCTTTTAAAGCTCTTTCAACATCTTTAAACATTATGAATGGTCTGGTTGATTGTTAAGTCAGTTTTCGTGTGCATTTCCGTTAATGAACAGTCTCTCAGTCCCAGTGTCGTCCCAGCGACCCGTTATTCCCGTTTCCCGAGTCGGCGTCATCTTCCTCGAGCTTTCCAAGAAAACCTGAGCGCCGCGCCGCGCCGCGCCGGTCGTCACGCTGTTCGAACGCGCGGACAAAATCGTCCCCGTCTCGAGGATCGGAAAAACGTTCGGACACCGACCGGTTGTTTTACCATTTCTCTTTATCGGGTCGCTTCGCCGTTTCTCGCGACGACGCTTGTCCTCTTTCGAGTATATCGGGATCGTGCGAGAAGCCACGGAACACAGATTCGAAAGTCGAACGCAAACGAATCCGAGGCTCGGCGCAAGCGGGCAGGTGCGTTTGAAATTAAAATTGCCGCTGTCTGTTACACCCATACCGCTTCTGGCACTGGAAACACTACCATGAGATTCGTTTACAAATTCTGTTGGGTCTACTGTCCATGAAAATTGCCATAGAACCTCACAGAACAAGAACTTGATTACACTTTCCCTTGAATGCAATTTTAACGCGTCGACTACTGTATCGGTCATGTAATTATTAACTTTAGTCGTACTACGATTGGTTAAAACGAATTCTATTAGTATTTGTAGGATCTAGAACGGTTGAAGAAGCAATCATTGCGATAAACTTTGACTGTGCAATCTCAGCTGCATTAAATTAAGTAGATTTAAGAAAGTGAAGAAACACCGTTTTCCGTCGTTAGCGTCTCGTTCTTCTATTTTTTTATTGAGGAAATCTCATAAGAGATTTATTACAACTTTAGGAACAAAACAAAATATACAGAACGAGAAACCTGTACAGGGTGTAAAGAAATGTTTGGTCTTGGTTACCATAGGCGTATTCTATATCTTCGGATCGATGAAGATCTGTTATAAAAAGTTGCCGCAAAATTGTCCTTGACCTTGAATGTCAAGGTGAAATATTTTTTAAATTGCATGATGCATAGAATACAATGCAATAAAAAAATTTGACCTTAAAATTCAAGATCAAGGACACTTTTGCGGCAACTTTTTTTTATAGATCTCCATCGATCCGAAAATGTAGAATACGCCTATGGCAGCCAAGACCAAATATTTCTTTACACCCTGTACAAACAAAAATGTGGGTATATCACTTCTTTTTCCCTACTTGTTTTTTCTTAAACGCGCAAATTACAGTTTTTTAAAAATGACAATATACAATGAAGGCCGGCTACGACATTGGGTTCTCGTCCTCACTACTTTAGACGCATCCAATAGCACTCTATCCACGTGACCCCGCTGCTAGCCAATAGAAAATAGCATCCAATGCCGCACGGCACAGCGTCTCGTATCCCTCCAATCGCATTGACAAAGGAAAACTAACTCCAAAATAATTCTCTCGATGAAGGTCTGAAAACTCAAAGGCCTCCACAGGTCCCCGGCAGTCTCAAAGGCCGTAAATACGAAGGTTCAGGACAACCAGCAAGATAAATCACCCAGCATAAACCGACAATGTCCTCTCCAACTGGTTGCTAGACCCCAGCTAGCTCGGCAAACGAGGAAAACCGAGTTTCCTGCACGCTTTCCCCGAGCTTGAAAATGCACAGGATGCAATCGCGATGCGGTAGGCCGGGCTGACGAGTTTGCGATAAGGCGTCTCGGTGGCCAGTGTGCCTAAGCGATCGCGCGTGCCTGTTCGTCGATCTCGATCGTCGATATTAGCTCGAGAAAAGAGTCGACGTCGGCGTACCCGCGCGACTTTCTCGACCCGTCCGCGTCGGATACGAATCTCCTCGGAGCAGGCGCGTCGCGGACGAGATTTTCCACGTGTCACTGGGTCACTGCACTTCCCGTACTGCCCGAGAACGTGAATACAGATCGCTCTCTAAATATCAGAGTACCGCGGCTCCGTATTCACCGGGCGAGTCTCGTTCGAGAATGCCCGGCGAAAATTTGTCGAGGATCCGCTACTACGAGAAACCAACGCCGACGAGCTTGCTTCGTTTCGTTATGGAACGAGGAATCGGCCGGCCCGACGAAAATTCGACAATGACGATCCACAACAAGCGACGAACGTCGACGAGCTTGTTTAGATCCGTCACGAAACGACTACTAATCGAAAACCGGTCCCACAGTAGGTCAAACACGATCAAAATTTGTGCTGATATGTGAAACATGTATGAATGCACATAAAAAGTTTCAACTTACAACGTTTAATAATTTTCTTGAAATTAATTCCCAAATGCGTCTCACAGTGAGCCAAATGCGACTTAGATCGTAGAATCATATTAATAACTCGCAAAATTTTTAACGCAACGTCTCATCAAAATTTGTGCTGATATGTGAAACATGTATGAATGCACATAAAAAGTTTCAACTTACAACGTTTAATAATTTTCTTGAAATTAATTCCCAAATGCGTCTCACAGTGAGCCAAATGCGACTTATTGTTAGATAGTAGAATCATATTAATAACTCGCACAATTTTTAACGCAACGTGTCATCAAAATTTGTGCTGATATGTGAAACATGTATGAATGCACATAAAAAGTTTCAACTTACAAGGTTTAATAATTTTCTTGAAATTAATTCCCATATATTAGGTACGCTTCACAGTGAGCCAAACGCGACCTTAGATCATAGAATCATGTTAATAACTCCCACAATTCTTAACGCAACGTCTCATCAAAATTTGTGCTGATATGTGAAACATGTATGAATGCACATAAAAAGTTTCAACTTACTAGATGAAATAAATTTCTTGAAATTAATTCCCAAATATTAGGTACGTCGCACAGTGATCCAAACGCGACCATAGATCGTAGAATCATGTTAATAACTTTCAAAATTTTTAACGTAATGTCTCATAAAAATTTGTGCTAGTATGTCAAACATGTATTAACACACACGGAAAGTTTCAACTTACTAGGTGAAATAAATTTCTTGAAATTATTTCCCACATATTAGGAGCGCACTGCACAGTGAACCAAACGGGATCTCGGCTAACAAAATCGTCATAATAACTTGCACAATATTTAACACAACGTCTAACAAAAATTTGTGCTAGTATATCAAACATATACATATAGATACACACGGAAAGATTCAACTTAATAGGTTTAATTTTCTTGAAATTAATTCTAAAATATTAAGAGCGTTGCACAGTGGGCCCAGCGAAAATTCAACGATGATCAACAGTGGAAGATCAAGGTCGACGAGGTTGTTTAGTTTCGGCACGAAACGAATCGACGCGACGCGACGCGACGGCCCGGCGAAAATTCGTCATCGACGATCCACTACGAGTAGACCACCGTCGACGTGCGGTTCCGTCACGAAATGAACGGCGAATCGGCGGGCTATGATTTTCGCGAGTCTCCGCGAGCCGGGTGCATCATTGCGAAAAATCGTTCCCGTCGAAGGCGGTTCTCCTACTCTCTCTTTTTCTCTTTCCTTCTCACTCTTTCTCTCTCTCCACGCGCGTTAAGAGCGCTCTCTCTTCCCTCGACGTCCGCCTACCGTTCCTTTTCCTCCTCGCAATACGAAACGAGTTTCCAACGATTCAATGCCTCGGTCTTGCAAATGTGAAAGTACATTACTGCGGGCTCTGAAAGTCGTTTTGCTCGAAGGTTCGCCTCTCGAGCGGTGGCCCTGGACCGTTCACCGAGAAAAGAATCTCGAGTGAGGACGAGAAGCGCGAGAGCAACCGGGAGAAAAATCGCCGGGGAATACCGAAACTCGTCGAATCTTGCGTCGGACAAACCGGGACAGCCGTGGAAAATTTTTCGTGTTTACGTTTACAGCTTTCTAGCGAAACCGCGCGCAATTCGAGTGTATTTGCCTGGACGAGGAGAGGTTAACCGTTCTCTCTCTTTTCCTCTCCTTCTCTTTCTCTTGCCCCCAACTCGCCGAGGCTATCAATAGGTTAATCCCTTCGTGACCGTAAGTTTCGATTTCCTTTTGGCCACAGGTAAAGCCCCTCTGCCCCACGATGTCGACTCTCTATTGCACCCGAATTTTCAAAAGGATCGATAGTACTTTCGTTATTTTGCCTCGCTGTTCGTTTATTGTGTTCTCTTTTATTGCCACCGGTATTGTCCGAGTTTTTCTTGTTCTGAGAAACTATTTTGCATTATTGCTCGCTACGTTGCTGTTCGATGTTCGTTACCTCCAGCGCTTTGCCGTGATCTTGAAGAACGCGCTGGTAGTCGGAATAGGGGACTATCGATCGACCGCTTCGACAACGGTCTAGTCGCCCCTGAAATGGGGGACCATCGATTTTACCAGTCGGAGGACGCTTTGTTTCACTCGGAAACTTGTAGCAGCTCGTTCTCCGATTCAGGCATGGGCTACGAGCTCTGTTTGCCCTGGGAGCCCTCTCAGGCTGCCCTCGGGGCCAACGCTTTTCAGCCGAGGAAGTCTTAGGGAGGAGAGATCCTCGATCTTTCGTATACTGTAGAGCCGAACATAGGAGGCTGGCTACTTTGTTTTCCTTCTCCGTAGCGAGTACGTTGAGTGGGCGTGGCTTCGTTGCTCTGGTTTTAAAATAGTCAGAAGAGTGTCCTATAAGGCAATCTATGTTTTGAATTTCTCTCGGAGCATGTCATGATCACTGATGTTTCTGTATTTCACGATAGAGAAGTGTCTATTGTGCTTCTTCTATATGTAGAGTGACTCGAGTGGGCGTGGCTTCGTTGCTCTGGGTTTAAAATAGTCAGGAGAGTGTCCCATAAGCCTATTTCTGTCTTTAATTTCTCTCGGAGCATGTCATGATCACTGACGTTTCTGTATTTCACGATAGAGAAGTGTCTATTGTGCTTCTTCTATATGTAGAGTGACTCGAGTGGGCGTGGCTTTGTTGCTTTCACATTGGAAAGAGCGAGGACAGTGTTCTACTTGATAATCTCCAATCTTTCAATCTCTATATCTTATAGTAGTATGTTGACTATTTTGCTTCCTATTTATGTAGGATACCACGAGAGTGGGCGTGGTCTCATTGCTCCCGCTTTTAGCAGAGTGAGTTTAGTGTTCTACATATTAATCCTTGCCCGTGTCTGCCTCACGGTCCCCCAATTTCTACATTTTACATTAGTACAGTGTCTATTTTGCTCCCTATTTATGTAAAACGTCCGGAGTGGGCGTGTCCTCGTTGCTCCCGCTTTTAGCAGATTCAAACCATTGCCCACAGAACCACATCTGCCCACTTCCTTTTCAACAGGATCAAACGCGACCGAAAATATTCACAACCATCGGAAATCGAAGCTCCGTTAAATTACGAGGACTGTCCCGACAGCGCCGGTAATTTCGTCCAACGTTGGCGAGCGTTATAGTCCAAGCAGCGATCTAATTTCGATTAGCCACCCGTCTGTCTCGATGAGCCTTTAGGAGGCGAGACCAGTGGCTTCCGGCCTTGTGGAAAAGTACTGGAAACGTCGAAAATGCGAAGGGGAAGATTCTCGTGGTTGTCGTCGTCGTCGCCTCGGCCCAGGGCATATCGTGTGTGAGAAGGAGGCTTAAAGCTGCGGTGGCACTGGGGAGGAAAAATATATAGGAGGTTCTCCGCTACGTAAATAGAAGTTTCGTTCGTATCGAGATTAACGTCGGTCCCTCAGGAGAATGTGGCGAGACACGAAATCCGATTGAGCCGAACGACGAGACGCGGCGTTTCGAGACGTCGCGTCGGACGTCGCGCGGTGCCACCGTTCCGTGATGTTTTCCCGCTGATCACGACGGATCCGATTAGAATCGGCTCTCGATCGTTCCTCGAGGCGGAAATCGTCGGCCTGCTAAAATATTCTGCGATTGACACTGCGTTTAACAATCCCAAAAACCACTTTGCAACATCTCATAGTAAATATAATTTTGAACAATTCTTTACGTGAACATCTGTACAATTTTAGTAATTGCACAACACACGATCTTGGAAAATAAATACGACATATAACCAGACACAGTTCTAACAGTCTAGAACGAAATACAAAACACAATAAATAATAAAACATCTTACAGGAATTAATATGTACACTAACAATAAGATATAACTAGACTGGGGATTTTATGCACTTATGACAAAAATTAGTGCAATTTAAATATTAACGTACCATTTCCAACTTGTTAAAACTATTAAAGGAAGAAAGGCATTTAACATCTATTTCTTGAAAATGCAGAAAATTTTGATTTCACATACAGATCACTGCTAATGATTTTGATGTGTGAGTACCATTAATATTATCTTTGACTGCAAGTATCAGACACCATCAGAAGACATATTTGGAACTTCTTATAACTCACACAGAGCTTCCAATGCGATTCTTCAAGGACCAATTCGCGGTTCCAGCTTGCCACTCTTTAAAGGACTTCCAAGGAGCAAAAGGAGCCACATAGGTTGACTGGTAGCGAAGGACAACTGAGACCAACGACAAGTTATTGCATCAATTGATAACAATTTGTTTCCCTGTATCCTCCGTAGACATCGAAGAGGTCACTGAACCGGTCACAATGACGTGGGACCAACGACAAGACGACGTGTTTTTTCGATGCGAGATAGAAAGAAAGAGATCCAGTAGAGGATCCGGCGATCGACCCATTTCTCTCATGTGTCTCCAGGCCAAAGACATGAGAGGCTCCGGGACAAATACGCCCGGACACTCTTGACGCACACTCTTGACGGACACTCTCCCGGTCAGATCGATACCGGGTTAATCGCGTTACCGAGCGCAGCATATAATTTTATTACGGATAAAACCGATGCGATTCCGCCGCGCCGGATTCTTCCGGATAGGATGTCGGATTTGCGTCGCCTAACAATCTACCGGGCCGCCGACTTCGAACGGAAACGGACCTTATCAATTTCCTCGAGAGAGCGACATTGATACATACTCCGTGACTTTTATTACTGGATGTGCGATTACGGCCGGACTGCGGTTGCGGAACCTCGAAACCAAGGGGAACGTGACATTTACCACCGTCAGATGTCCGGTTTCAGCTGCGAATCATTTTCTCCGCCATCTTTGTTTTTGCATAGCTTCAATCTCCATCAAATTGTTGTAACATGTACGACGTTAAATGTTATAGGGGGAGATTAGATTTTCTCGTTCTTTCGCTTGGTAAACAAATAATAAGTAGTAACTTTGTAAACACCGCACGGAGCTCGAACGCACACTGACACACACCACGCACACTGAGCTCCTTCGGTGCGAAACGGGTCAGTGGAGTGGGGATGAGTCAGAGTGGGAACATGTAGTAGTGTGGGGACGTACAGGTAGTGCGATGGGGTATAACGGTTAGATTTATTAATAATAATTTATATATCCTAAACGCATAGGCTTTTAAAAAAAATTTTTTTTAAATATTGCATTGTCATCCAGTTCTGAGCTATGTTTAAAATTTCAAGTCTCTAGCTCATCAGGAAGTTAGTTTAAAATCAATTGCAAAATTTGTACCGAACAGACAGACAGACAGTGGTAACCACAAAGTGGTTTACCACAAAACGTGGTAATATATATACAGGGTGTTAGAAAAGTCCGGCAACGGTCGAATATCTAAAAAAAAAAGCATTTTAGAGAAAAATGGTTTAGACATGTATTTATGGTTTCGCAAGAGCTATTAGGTGGTGCCATTGGTTTGACCTTGAAGAGTCATTTGAAGGTCACGTGAAGGTCACCTCAATTTTTTTAAATGGCACCCCCTATTTTTTATTATATATTCTTGTAGCTGATCTCAAGAGCTTTCCAAAACACTATAATAAAATGTTTTTTCATTAATTATTTTTCGAGTTATAAGGCTTCAAAAGTACAATACCGCCGGCATTAGCGTTAACCGAGATGTACCACGTGGAGGTTGCACGGTCGGATTTACAACTCTTGTTTGTCTTAATACATCATATTATTGATGTATTAAGTTAGGTTAGGTTATATATTTAAATTCGACCGCCGCAAGGCGGACGACAACGCTTTCTTGAAATAATATTGTTGTATAAATAATTTGTTATTATTTCACAAAAGCGTTGTCGGCCGCCCTTCAAAGTAGGGGCCACGGAAATCGTAATCATGCCTGTTATAGTATAAATGCAAGGTTGAAATTTCGATAAACTACGCCTTTTCTATTCTTGTATTATCGAATGAGTTGTTTCGATTTTGTGCGACTTTTATGGGAATTGGCGTGGCACTCGAGGTATAAACGGAAAGACAAACCACAGAATTGATCAATGAGGTAGATCTACGAGGAAACCTGTTCTAAAAATGGCGAATTTCCGCAGAAAAGTGTGTCGCAATAGCAGGTAACTCCACGGTTTCTGGGAAAATGAGGCAGAGGAACGATATGGGCGTAGCAGGTGTCTATCTCGTGCACCGCGCACGTCTCGAGCCCGCATGCAGCCGTCGCATGGTTAACAATTTCGCGATTTCCATCGATCGACCGTTGATTCCGAGCAGTCGAGGCCGAAGAACGGGGTGATCGCGAATAACAATCGACCCCGTGTTGCGCGCGCTCGCGCCAGCGCATATTCCATGGGGAACAGAGACGTGTGCTCGTCCACGTGCACGGCCGTCGGGCATCGGTGAGCGGCGCGGCGTCGACGCACACCTTCGCACGTAGAACAGACGCGGAAGCGGTGACCCTGCCTGACCGAGACCAACGCGATCACGAAGTCGGTCGTGTACTATTTATCTGTCGTTTTATAAACGGCGACGATAAGCAACGTTCTTGGAGAGGGAGAGGGGATGAGGGAGAGGGGTTGAAGGGTCAAGCAGACCGGTGGTTTCCGGTGCAATGCCATTGCATTTCGGGGTTGCGCCACCGCTCGAGGTTTATGAACTCCTCGAGTAGCCGGACGAAAACTGCTGCCGTGGAACGCGACGGGATTTCGACGCAATATTGCGTCAGCTAATGTGAGGCTGTCGTAACCACCGCACCGGGTTCTCGGAGCTCGTGGACAAAACTATGGTTTTGTGTCCTTCGGTT
Organism: Lasioglossum lativentre; assembly: GCA_916610255.1. Classification (NCBI taxonomy): domain Eukaryota; kingdom Metazoa; phylum Arthropoda; class Insecta; order Hymenoptera; family Halictidae; genus Lasioglossum; species Lasioglossum lativentre. The sequence goes on along the minus strand of OU744364.1, from coordinate 20,986,046 downwards.
CCGCGTCGGGGACTGGGGAATTGGTATGCTTTTGTTCAAAGTAGTCCATGTTTGCTAGACCAAGATAAATAAAAGAGTTTCCGAAATAATTTTAAAAGATCAGTATTTTTATAATATTTGTACAGTGACTCCCACTAATATTCGGACACTCTTAAAAAGATGATAACTTTTTTAATATTCCACCATACAACTTGGATTGTTTTGAGAAGTTAGAACAATCGGTTTTGTTACGTACGGTGAAAAGAATTTTTGAAAAAATTGCTAAAACTTATCTTTTACAACTTTTTTTTATGTGGGCTCGTATTGAAAATGTAGAAAACACGTTTCGTAGATCTGTATCGATTAAACATATTCTGAAAATTTCATTAAAATCGGTGAACGTTGCAATGAGCTACAAACGTTTAAAGATGTTAGAAATTGCAATTTTTCACGATTTTCGGCCTCTAACTGCAATAAATCTAAGGATTCGTACATCTTTCAATGCCTGAACTTCTCAAAAAAGTTCAAATCCTATGGTGCAATATCAAAAAAGTTACCGGTTTTTTATGAGCGTCCGAATATTAATGGGAGCCACTGTATATACCGGGTGGTTCTCGAGAAACATGCCACCTAAATAGCTCCGTTAGGATTAGAGATCGAAGAAAATGTTAGAGAGAAAAGTTGTACTGTTAAAAGGGGCAAATATGGTGATATAAAAAAATGTTCCGATTGTAGTCGTTTTCAAGATCTTTTGAAGGTCATCGATGATTTTTAAATCGCACCACATATTTTTATCTTCACAGTGTTGTAGCTGCTGTCAAGGCGAATTCAATGATGTGGTACACTATGACCTACAAATGACCTTGAACTAGAAAATTTATGATAAGGCAATGATAACTTCAAAATGTGCAATCATTATATTTGAACTACATTAAATGTTCGAAATTATGATCTTGAGCAGTAACACAAACATTTAAACGTTTTACAAGGCAATCAATTGTACTTTCAATTGTTTCTGTTGGAATGGATCCACAAGATCTAATTATTTTTTCTTGCATTTTCTCTGGTGTAGTCGGTTGATCACGATATACATCATCTTTGAGTGTTCCCCACAAAAAAAATCAAGAGGAGTTAGATCGGGTGAACGAGCTGGCCATAGTATGTGTCCATTACGTCCTATCCAGCGATTTGGAAACGTATTGTTCAGAAATTCTCTTACGGTACGTGAAGAATGAGCGGGACAGCCATCGTGTTGGTACCACATTACTCGACGAATTTCTAAAGGAATATCTTCTAAAAATATGGGCAATGTTTCTTCTAAAAGCGTAAGTTTGTTGATAATCTTGTTTGTGTACGCTTAGAGATCACCTTCCGTTAAATGAGACCGAATGGCTTAAGAAATTTTTCCGTTGATCAAACAGAGTAGTCAAACTATACCTATTTATGAGTCCAAGGTCATTTGAAGGTCATAGTGTACCACATCATTGAACTCGTCTTGACATCAGCTACAACACTGGGAAGTTAAAAATATATGGTGCCATTTAAAAATCATCGATGACCTTCAAAAGACTTTGAAAACGACTACAATAGGAACATTATTTAATATCACCATATTTTTGCCCCCTTTAACAGTACAACTTTCTTCTCCAACATTTTCTTCGATCTCTAATCCTAACGGAGCTATTTAGGTGGCCTGTTTCTCGTGAGCCACCCGGTATAGTTCGTATTGTATATAGACTACGGATTTTATGCATTCACAACAATAACGAGTAGATGAAATACGACAAAGTAAACACAACAAATTAATTTAAAAATACTGTCATCTTAATAACAAAAATACTGTCAATCTATAGTCTACTTACCTCCTATTTGTTGCAAATAATGCATAAAATTTTGATTTTGCATGAAGAACCGCAGTCTACTCGTATAACTCGATTGACTGTTCTTTGACGATACTGATCTGTATGGATCGTTGATATTCTTATATAAATGCGTTGGGCCTTTCACACAAAGATCCAAAGTCTGCATAAATTCTTCCACACCAAATGATCTTCAACAAAAAGATTGGATGCATAAAAAAGGTATTTCTGATAGTGTACTTCATACGAGGAAGTATTATTGGCCCTTTCGTCCAGCAGTTTCGATTTTGGGTTTCGTCCAGCTATCACGCAGTGCTCGCACAGCTGGAACACGTGGCTCGTTCCTAAACGGGCTAATTAATATCGCTTAGGACTCCGCGATGGATCATCCGCGCCAGTACTCGTTGAATCATGCCGTTCTTCGCCAACAACGATCACATTACTCATCCGAGCGCGAAAACATATTATTCATCGCTTCTCTATTGAACCCTTACCCACCAACCCCCGCGTTAGCCATAAGCCGTGCAAGTTGCGCATTCGTTCTTGAGAAGTTGGTTCTAGTTCGAAGTAGTTAGGATTATTCTCTAAAGCATACCGAAGCCTTTCTATCGACCCATCCAGTTCCGCATCGAATAATTGATATTTTGATAGCGACACGTGTACACAAGGAGACTGCGAAGTATAGTCGTCCTAGAGTCCCGGAACTTTAAAAAATGGCGCCCGCTATAGATAGAGAAGAGCTTTTACGTGATTGGTACATACGTGAAAACAAGTTCGTGTACCAGTTTTCAGCGGTTCTTCCACGAGAATATGTGGAACTTCCGAACGACGGTCACTGGGAAGTGTATCGCTGCGGTATCTGGCGTTCTATATTGTTTAATGTTCGTTTGGGCATTATTTTTGCTACTTAATCTGTCCCTTGCTGTCAAGTTTACACGATGATAAACATCAATATGATGAGAATTACTATATAGTATGATTATCTTCCCAGCTACAACGAATGAAATATTGATAACTAGACTTTGGATTTTTATGCAAAATAAAATTATAGAAAATTTATAAACTCCACTTCATGGAAAATTATTGAATCATGGATATGTTTTAGGGGGGTTTTAGCGTCACACTTTCGCTGTCATCAGGCAAATTTTGGAATGACCTCCAGCCCTAAAACATATCCATGTTAAAATGATCTGCATCACTTGCAAGAAACAGAAGCTACTTAGGAATTTCCTTCTTCCTTTAGTAATCTTAGAAGGTTGGAAGTGTTAGATTGACAGACTTCAATTCTTTAAATCTTTTTACTGTTTTTTAATTGCAGCGACACATTTTGCCATAAATGGATAAATTTCTCGAGCAGAATTTCATTAGAAGACTTAGAAGAAGTGCGTAACCATCGTATTCAGTGTATTCTGTTTGAGATCTCCATCATCAGTCTGAAACATTGTGTGCCAAGGGGACATTTTACAATTAGCGAATTCCTTCTTTGAGAATGAAAACCTAAAGTGAGATGAGATAAGTTCAAAAATGTGTCATAAATATGTTCCCAAAATTTATGCTGTATTGATACGAGGGAAGGACGAGGGTTAACCCTTAGCACTCGGATGGCGACTCTGAGGCACCACTGAAAATTGCTATGCCATTCTTAAAAATATTGTTCACATTATTATTTTTGTTTGTATTTAATAAATTACTAGACATTCACATATTACATGAGATATTATATCAGTTTCATATGCAAAAAATGAAAAAAAATTGTATAGAATGGAAATATTCTAGAATGGAAAAATCTTTCGTTTTTGAGTTAAAATGGCTCCGAGTGCAAAGGGTTAATCAACGAGTGCAGCGTGTAAAAAGTGTTCTTATTCCGAACGATGATGCAAGAACATCCTCGAAGCCTCTGCCCGTCTCGATGACGCCAGAAGATCGCTGTACTCGGACGTCCTATCTACTCCGTGTTCCTTTGTTTCGAAACGGGACAGGTTAAATCCTGTTAATTGTCCAGAGGAAGGATAACAATTGGGTGTTTACAGTCTGGAGAGGGACAGGTCCATAGAATGGGCTCGCCAAGGAGGCATTAACGAGGGTGGGCGCGGTTTCGGGAATCCCGGGCCTGCTCCAGTAATCTCGGTGTTCGTGACGCGCCGCTTCAGCCCTGCTAATCCCGGCTAAAAAGAGGGCAGGGAAATTTTCGGTTTAGTCCGGCGAGACAGCGTCAGGCAAACGAGTTTTGTTGCCAGGCTGACGAAGGCGGGAAGCTTCGAAGACTATGCCGGAGGGACGACAAGAGGGAAAGCGGAGGTCGAAGGGCAAGGGGATGTTCCGTGAGGTCGAGGAGCGAGCGCGAGGAGAATGATAACTCGGGATGACGACACCTGGCGGCACCGTGACGGTAACCGGTGTGTCCTCGCGAGAAAAGAAGAGAGAGGGAGAGAGAGGAGAGCATGCTGACTGTTTCGTTCAATTATATTTTCGAACAAGAATACCTCGAAACCCTGTCGTTTTATTTAACCCTTGCACGCTCCTCGGAAATATGCATTGAAAGTACTAGGATGATGCTCCACCGAATATTGTACTTTTGAATCTGAAGATTGTGTTTCATTTGTAGTTGCAAAGTTCGAAGTCGTTTCAACAATTGTCTTCAATTCTACCCCTATTTCGGCCTCTGTTTTACTAAAATTGATTACACCCCTCGTAACACTGACAATCCTGCGAAGGATAATACCAGGTTCACAAGGACTCGTTTCACCTTTGCTAGCCTGTATAAGCATTTCAAACAAAGTTTCTACTAACGTTTTACATTTTGATCAGAACAGGCCCAGCACCCTGAACAATTTCAAAAAGGTCTCTTTCTATCGCCCCAAAAATTTACAAGACTAACAACCACCTCAAACCATTTTCAGACGTAATAATTATTTGAAAATTATCAACTTGTCCATGACCTAAGCTCAGGATAGTGGGTGAGTCTGAATAAGTGCGTGCCACGATTAGTTCGCCTAATCGGGGCTCGGGCGGCGTATAACATTCGCTGGAAGAATCAATTAACATTCGCGATTGCATATTGAACTTGATCCCGCTAATGGATTCGCGAGGTACAGTCAGTCGTTCGCATAGCGTTCGCTTATGTGTGCGCGCCGCACCGCGCCGCGCTGCACCGCGCCGGTGGCAGCCGAGAGGTGCGCCCATGGCATCGATTATCGATTCGGATGTAAATAGACGAGAATGATAAATTTATCGGCGCCAGGAACCGGCGAGTGGACCTGCTCTCCGGGTTCTCCTAATTTTCCCGAGGCTGCCCACGCATGGCAACACTCTGTCCAGGGATTTGGTCGGTACAGGAGCCAGTAGCCAGGAGCCAGGATCACCGAACAGGACATCCGGTTAGCGTAAACAGCCTGGACGAGACACTCGACGCCGCGCCGGCTGTATCGATCAAACGCGGAAACGACGCGTGTCTACGTCGTTGTTTTCCTTGGCGAGACGTCGCCACGCAGCCGAACATTATTGCCTGTTTCGTGCGATTGTTTCTTCAACGGCGCTCCTTGAATCTTTTTATAAAGCAATCGATAATAGCGTATCGCCGACCGAACCGCGGTCCTTGAAACGGAACGCGATTCACTGTGCACGATGTTCCAGTTGTCTTGTGGAATTTTCTCCATTTCCTGTGTCAGATTCGTCGACGTTCTACGGCTCAAATTCATCTACGGAAAATCTTTCGAAGGCAGCAGGGTTTAAAAGGTTCAATTTCGATAATTCTTCGCGGTCTCTTTCGATCAGGAAAATCGAATGTTCGCGCCATCTTACTGCAACAACGCCAATCCTCTGAAAGACTCTATATTATCCATTTACTGTGCTATCGCTATCGTACCAGAGTATTTTCTACAGTGTCGGTAATTCCAAAACGTAGACAGAAAAATGCATTCCACGTAATGTCTGTATTAATCTTAAATCTGTGAATGTGAATCAGGTTAAGTCTGCGACTGATCTTAAGTTCGTGCCATTGAGCTTTTTCTAAAGAATAACAGCGCAGACTTAGTTGTTTTTTTTATATTAAAAGCTTTAGGCCAGATCTGGTCTATAAGCAGCCATACATAGAGTATTACATAGTCCCTTATTATCCTATTCAGGTACCAATATTGTGGATACTACTGGACACAGGTAATGTATCGAAGCAAGGTAAAAAAGAAACCTGTTCTAACCTATGTCGTTAACTCCTCATTATCTGACATCGATATGAATTTATCTTTTAAAAAATAGCGCCTTGATTAAATGGCCAATTTAAACATTATTCTCACTATTTTGACGATATTGCCATCGATAGTATCAACAATTTTTGTTCTTTTTTCATTCGTTCAAAATAAAGTTTAGTCAGCCCTCTAGAACAAAATAAAGTTTAATCAGTCTCCTATAAATTGTTAAAAAGGGGATTATAGAGTTGCGGGGCTCCAGTGACGTATAAATAATGGATTTCGATGCAGTTGCAGCACGAAGGCGTGATACGAACTTTCCACGGTAAAAAGTCCGAGATCGAAAGGACCCACCAGCCAATTTGCGTTTCGCAACGGGTGTCAGGCTGAACACGCATTCGCGCGATGTTTACTGGACACGGTTGCACGTGTGAGAGTACAGGAAAGCACAGGTGAAGCATGTACACGGGGGAGTTCTTCCGCTTTTAGCAATCGTAAAGCGCAGGTGCAGCTCGTTGCACAATGAACAATGCACGGAACGCCTCGCACGATTGCCGTTCTCGTAACGGTCGGATTCGACAAATTTCATGCGACTAAAACGAGCAGGAAAAAAGTAAAAGTGAACCAGAGAGCCGGAAAGAGACACGCAGCCCTGCTAAAGCACTTGGGACTTTGGGACACCTTTGCTCCGTGTGAAACATACTTTCTTCCAACGTTTTCGCGATTTTACACAGCACTTGCGGTTGGGGTTTTCGATTCAGGAAGCTTCCAACTAAGTGGTCCATCATTAACTTCATTAATTGTTACCACTAATCCTACGACAGTCAAATGACTGGTTTATTATGTTACAATTACTGAAATTATAGAGATGCCTTCATGGGAAATTGTTGAAGAGATTTCTTCGTTGAAGTAAAATGCACCATTCGCTTTTAACCCGGCGTTGGTAAGGTGGGGTCTCACAGACCCACCGAAATAATATATTGTATTACAGAAATAAATACCTTTTTCATGAATAAGAGGATTAAGCCTTAAGAGGCTTGTAATTTTACAGAGTGAAAACGCAGATCCGCAAAAATTAAATTTTTATTATTCAAAAATACTGAACACAATGAAACATCTTTATTTTTCAACGAAATTCTAAAAACTCTGTGAGACCCCACCTAACTAACGCCGGGTTAATACTTGGTAGGTTTAGTGTTAAAACAGCTATCGGTGTATTGATAATTTCTTGCATTACAAATCCTGACGAAATTCGGTTTCTACATCTACATAACGACAAAAATGAATAGCCAAAGATGGCGGAAGAATAGTGTCATCCACGGATAACCGACAAACCAGGGAAAGCGTTACAGCAGGAAGGAGACGAGCTACATTTAGCAAAATAATGACAAAATCGCGGCTTCCCTGCCGTGGCAAGTGAAAACATTTTTGCCGGACTCGTATTTGTTGTGACCCCTCGCGGGCATAAATATTCAACGCCACGGGTTGGTGAACTCCCAGCTAATTGCAATGCGTTGACGGCTAGGACACGGTGTATATTAAATCGCGCGAGACAATCACGAGGCATTTGAATACCAATCGCGCGGTCCGATCGACCGCGGGAACTCGAAATCGTCGTTGAATTCCGAATCCTTGGGAGAGTCGAACATTTTTCGTCGAGGGGAGGTTAACAGGAACGGAAGAAGAAGAGAGAGAGAAAAAAAGGGCGGGTGAAAAAGGAACACGCAGGACGAACGTTATTTCCCATGAAGCCATCGAAGCGCGGACGCGGAACCGATCGCGCGTGCAAAGTTTAAATTTCGTGAACTCGATAGCTCGATCGGGCATCGGGAACGCGTGCATCGCCGGCCACGTGGACCATATGGCTCGCGTGCCCCCAGCATGGAAGTAATGGGTCACCATTACACGAAAGAAGACCCTGATGAACCGTGGACACCGTTTCACTTATCCGCGACGATGCGCTTTCGATTTTGTAGCGAAAGTTAGCTGCGTTTTCGATTTTCGGTTTCAAATCGATAGAATCGTTTCTAAAACTGTAATCAATACACCAAAATAGTTTTCTTATGAATTAGTATGACGAATTGGAAATTTTTAAACGAATCTGAAATCGGTGAATGTAGGATCGTCGATCACGGAGCTTTGCGACGATCGCGGAAGGAACGATTTAAATAACACCTGCGAGATAAAAGCACTAAATGGAAATGTAATGAAAACGTTTAGTCCATCACTGGAATATTAAGTACCCGACGTAATCTCGCGTTATGAATCAAACTGCGGTGCGTGCGTATTTACATTTTTATGGATTTCTTTACATAACTGGGGAAATTTATCATGCTGCAGATTTCCTGTCATAGAAGGGTATCGGATTATTAGACGCGATAGACTTCATCCCTCGAGTGCAAAGGGTTAATAGTTCAATGCAGAGTTGGGCAAAATTTTCATCTAAATAAAAATTTCGAATAACGAATAACAAATAAAAAAATTTGTATTCATTATTCGATGGTTCGCGTTTATTAGAGTTGGCAGTAGTAGTGGAAAGATTTATTCGAAGCCTCCGAATAAAAGATACAGATAAAAGATGAAAAAATTATTCGAAGTTCGAATAAAGCCACTTCGTATGAAAACAATTATCTTTATTCGTCGGATAAATTCTCGTCGAATAAAGATACTTTTTATATTCGAACCATCGAATAAAGAACAAAAATTTTTTTATGTTTTATTCGTTATCCGAAATTTTTATTTAGATGAATATTTCGCCAACTCTGGTTCAATGTTCGAATGTTTAAATAACCTACCGGTTATGTTAACGTCAGCAACGTCAGACAACGTCGATCGTACGGACTGTCGGACATCATCTTTGAGGAATTAAACTTGGTTTTTCGTGTACGACGAATTTTGCTCCCGCTTTTTTTTCTTTTTTTTTTCACCAAGCAAAAAGTGAACATCCGAAACCTTGTCGTTGACAGCGAGCAGACACGTGCCTATCGATCGTGTGTTAATCCGGAAGAGAGGGCCGGAGGAAACGTCTTGAAAGGATTCTCAACACTGTTTCCCGCCTCGGAACCGTTTCAACGCTTTGCGAAACGCTCGTTGACAACGCTTTCCAACAGTCGAGGGAAGGAATGAGCTAAACGACGATAGCTGGTCGTTTTCGCACGGTTGCCGAGGGGAAAAGTTGTTTGAGGGCGGTTCATTATGTTCACGGAACATAAAGTCGACGCGTGAAACCCTCCCGAAGGTGGCACGCAGGTTGTTCGTTCGTCTTCGCAGGTGTCTCCTTTGCGAACGACCGAATTGCGGTTTCGCGCAATTTCCTCGCCTCGTGGCTGGCCACGATCTTATGTTAATCCACCGCACGGCCAGCGAGGGCGAAATTTAGTTAACATTCGCGTAATTGCCAACGACCCGAGAAAAACGTTAACTGCTTGCTCGGAGTTGTAGTTGGGGAATTATAAAATGTTAGGCACATTGTACCGTTCCATTTCGGAGATTTCCAGGTCAGCGGAATTTGTTAAGATAATTGTTGTGGGATTCATTGGTCACGCGCGGATCATTCTAAACAAGGTACTGTATCATCGTGTTGAGTCGTACTGCAAGTTAAAGCCCATTGAGTACCTGTGATCTGAGCCATTTTTATTGAAACAGTATACATATATTAGTTGTTGATACAATTTATTTACTGGACTTGTACATCAATTTCCACTACATATTACCTATTAAGTAAACCTAATTTTGTTTTACTTGTGTTAGAGAATGTAAATCGATAAGTGCTATACACGGGCTCTAGCTTACCGATATGCCCTGAATGATTGTTTTACATGTATTGGACGCGCATCAGGCGACAAGAGTGTGTTTTGATTTCTCCTTCGAGAACCTGTAATCCAATGCAGTCTTCTCCACGCAGTCATGTGAAACACACGCATATCTTAATTTTCTTCATATATATACAGTGACTCCCACTAATATTCGGACACTCTTAAAAAGACGACAACTTTTTTAATATTCGACAATACAACTTAAATTTTTTTAGAAGTTAGAACAATCGGTTTTGTTACGTAACGTGAAAAGAATTTTTGAAAAAATTGCAATTGGTCGGAATTGCAGAGAAAATGCTAAAAGTTATATTTGACAACTTTTTTATATGGGCTCCTATTGAAAATGTAGAAAACACGTTTCGTAGATCTGTCGCAATTAAACATATTCTGACAATTTCATAAAAATCGGTCAACGTTGCAATGAGCTAGAAACGTTTAAATGTGGTAGAAATTGCAATTTTTCACGATTTTCGGCCTCTAACTGCAATAAATCTACGAGGATTCGTACATCTTTCAATCCCTGGCGTTTTTTTCCCACATCAACCGGTTTCGATGAAACTTTTACAATGGATATAATTGACACAGATCTACAAAACACATTTTTTAAATTTTCAATATAGGCCCACATAAGAAAGTTGTAAAATGCAACTTTTAGTATTTTCTGTACAACGCCGTCCAATTGCAATTTTTAAAAAAATTTCTTTTCACATCATGTAGTAAACTATAGTATGGTCCAATATCGAAAAAGTTTTTTAAAGAACGTCCGAATATTAATTGGAGTCACTGTATACATATATTAAAGTAAAGTGTAATAATAATACTTGTTAGTTTTATTATTCCTAATCTCCTGACAACTTTTAAGACAATTTTTTTACTGAACTTGAGAATCAATTTTTACTATTACCTAGCCAAATTTTTATTCGGATCTACAAGCTGTGAGAATGTTACAAAAATTATTCTAATGAACAACTTCGTCTTTTCTATTCTTTTCTAGCTGTCTGTCCACAATATAAGTGACATCTCAGTCCCAAATGTTCACATTCATCGAGGCATCACCGAAATTTGGAACAGAAGGGCATTGCGACGCACAGTGGGCCAGAATGACGATTTAGCTGTTCACGCCTATTTTAGCGTTACATATTTCAAAACTTAAAGACCACAGTAAGTAGGTCGTTGGATTCGCCTTGGTGTCAGCTATAATGTTATTAAATAAAAAATATATAGTGATAAATAAATAATCAAGGTGACATCAATTTTTTATTAAAAAAAAATTTTTTTTAATTTTTTATATTGAAATTGGTAGAAGACTGACTTCGACTACTGATTACTTTTTGTAGGAAACATTTTTTCGTAACACCACCGGAAATGTCTGAAAAATCGTGTGAATAATGAATAATAATTGAAAACCGGCTGTTCAGGCTTTCAAACAAGAGTAATCCATAATGTTTGAATCGAGGAATTTTATTGCAATTAATCAAATAACAAAAATGTGTCATTACTGTCTTATTTAAAGAATTACAAATATTTAAACAAAAATAAGTATTATATTTTAGACAGTTGCCGATTATAATCAATTAATCGTACGGATTTGCGGCTTATAATTATATTTACCTATTAATCAACAAAAATCTATAAAATAATTCTATTTAACAAAGATAAAATACAGGTTTCCAATATGGGAAAACTGCTGTGATGCTATGTTCTCTCAAATACAAATGATTCAACTCAGCTACCAAGAAGTTCGATTGTTTATCAATGGTTTTATAATATAAAAAATTCATAAGATAGGTCTGGGTAGGTCTTTCCACTCTTAAGAGCCGCTGAGTGGTCGTCAATGCGTCTCGTGCGCCGCGACTCGCTGCGGAATTGCGTGTCACGCGACGTTTTAAACTATCATAATTTAAAAGGTAGTTTGCGTTGGGACGTGAATTTTGCAGGATCTTTTAGAGGAGATGTTGCTGAAAATGTTCCACTTCGTTAGAACTTGAACTTTTTAAAACTTTTTAACTTATCCCTTGTCAAAGATGAAAAACTTTGACGGATCTCTTCAGTGCACAGAGTATTTATTTTTTAAGTTATTAACAAAAATTTTGAATTCCAAGTGCGCCGTAAAGATAGACGTATATAGAATCCATAAAAAAAATAGGCTCATAATGTTCACTAGGTTTTCCAGGATACCGTTACGAAAAAAAGGAATTTTTTCGGTGAAAAACGGTATCTGAAAAAGTTTTGATCTTTGAACGCTTATTGTGACGAGAGTTTTTAATACTTTTAATTAATATTATCGTCTTCGAATGCAATGGACATTTAAGAAAGAATGTTCATTCGTTAAAAATCAATATGGGTACTTTGATTTTTTAGCTCATGAACAGCTACCGCGTCATTCTGGCCCACTGTGCGACGCACCGTAGCGAGGAGATAGAAACATTGTTGCTTCGAATGTAATGGCGTTATCTGATGCGGCTTTCGTTCCGGTAAATTTCAGCCGGTCGCCCCGCCGCGCCGCGCCGCTGGTAATACGCGGGTGTAAAGCGTTATTACGGATTAGCATATTCCAGATACCGCTTCCCTTCTGCGCGAAACTCCGCGAGAGTTAATTCAACTTCCTCTCGCGTCCCCGCGCGGTACGTGCGCGCGCGTTCCGGCGTCCCGGCGCCGCGCCGCGCCGTTCCTCTCGCGGCTGCGAGCAAAGAACGCGTATCGTAGCGATTAAACGATATGTACCTTCCTTGATCCGGCTAAATGGGAAGCCGCGCACGTGCTACTCATTGTTTCCGTTTGCTTCTACGATTCTCATGAATCGTCGCGACACGTTGCCATGCCGATGCCGGTTCGGTAAACGAGGATTTGCGACGCACCGATTAAAACCGGCCGACTTCGCGTCGCGTCGCGTCGCGTCGCGTCGCGTCGCTGATAACACTGTTGCCGGAAAACATCCATCAGTATTTGATACGGTGTAATCGACTCCAATGTTCCTTCTGTTGTGTACCTACACCGTTCTATGTTTCAAATTAGACAGATACACCCCTCACTGTTTTTCGCTCTATTCAAGCGTCCAGGAATTTTCGAAAAACCATATTGCGCTCATTCGTCACTCGCTCATTTACAAATTTTGTTTGATACAATCATACTAGACGGATTTTATGCATTGATGACAAAAATGAGTGGATCGAATGCAAAACAGTGAAAACATCTAAAGATATTAAAAATGCTGTTGTATTGTTTTCAACTCTATAGAATCATTCAGAAGACGGATAAATGTCTATGTACCTCCGTGGGAAACCTGGGTTATTGTTTCTGTCCGGAATGAAATTTCACTCGTGAATTTCTATTTTCCCAATAATAGTATAACAATAAGTATTCCAGATCATTTAGATTTTTTTAAAAGCCTAGAACAGTAAACAAAATTAAACTATCCAGTATATACAGACGGAGAGTTTACACAGACTAGTTTTATTTTGCATCAACGTCCGCAGTCTACCCATCACTCTTGTTTCAAAGCTATAAACATATACAGGGTGTCCCACTGTATCGAGAACGGCAGGATATCTCGGAAGACGGTGTCGTTATCAAAAAAGTGTTCCTACAAAAGTTGTTTGGTATGACGGGCTAAGTTACGTGGTATTAATTGTTTTGTTGTGGGTGGAGTGGTGGATGACATTTCAAGGTCACCTTGATTTTTTTAAATGGAATTGTGTATTTTTGTCTTTAGAAAATAATAGCGGGTAGTGAGACGAATCCAAAGATATGCTACACGATATTATTCTGATTTTGATGAAGGTAAATTATTAGCTTGTGTTTACATACTGCATCGGTCGACGTCACATAGCAGCGGCTGCTGGCTGTTGGCCGTCGACCGATGCAGTATGTAAACACAAGCTAATAATTTACCTTCATCAAAATCAGAATAATATCATGTAGCATATCTTTGGATTCGCCTCACTACCCGCTATTATTTTCTAAAGAAAAAAATATACTATTCCATTTAAAAAAATCAAGGTGACCTTGAAATGTCATCCACCACTCCACCCACAACAAAACAATAATACCACGTAACTTAGCCCGTCATACCAAACAACTTTTGTAGGAACACTTTTTTGATAACGACACCGTCTTCCGAGATATCCTGCCGTTCTCGATACAGTGGGACACCCTGTACATCGTTTTCTTTCGATTTCAAAGAGAGATTAACCATTTTCGAAATTTTGTTCACGTATAAGTATCTTAGAACCACTGTATATTCCACTGTTAAACGTCGTCAATCGTCGTCAATGTGTTCTCAACACACCTCTCATCGAATAGAGAAAGGATGGCTCGAATATCATGCTCATTGACCGCATAAACAAGCTACCTCGTGCGTGTTGTGCACGCTCGTAAGCGGCATTAAATTTGCAAGATTGCATTGGTATCGTTCTGATCGGAGAGAACGTTTCGAATGGGTTTGATCGTATCGGTAATAAGAGCGATGAATGCGGATGATAGGACCTCGCAATCTCGTTCGAGGAAACCGTATGACGGGGATGATTATCAATATGTGTTTAAACGTCATTATCAATTGTTTTCGAGACTTTATGTAAGTGAGAGGTACTGAGTCGATCTTGTACGGATGGAATTCTTGCGAGTTTTCTAGATTTACCAGAGTGGACGATACTGCCATCTGGAGGGGGGAGCTGGAATGATCTGAGTAGGCAATAGTAATTTTTGGGTCCAATTCGGGATCTGGAGGGCGTCGCTTCGTTGCTCCTGTTATTGAAAGAGCCAGGACAATGCTCCAGAGGGTAAACCTAGTCAATACTTGCTCCTGATATAGCAAATTCAGCATTGTCGATGACAGAAGAATATCTATATTGTTTTTCCTGTGTACATAATACGTTCTAAGGAGGCGTAGTCGAGAAACTTTCTCTACAATACCCTAGATATACCCTAGAAATCTGGCCGAAACTTGGGTTTGCCGGCATACGGTTTTCGTCCTTATACGAGCAGATTTTGGGCTGGGTAAGGGCTCAATCTAAAGAAAAAGGTTCAGCGCAGAGCGCTCTGCTCATGATATCGGTCAAAAACTCTTTATTGTGACAGAAAAATACATTGGATTCTGCGGGTGTTTTCACGACTTTTTTCCCTACTTTGAACACTCATATTATTGATATCAACATAATCTCGTTAAATCATAAGCAGATTGCTCTGCGCTGCACCTTCCTCTATCAAATGAGCCTTCATACAGTTCAAAATTTGCTCGTATAAGGACGAAAACGGTATGGCCGAAAGCCGATTTCTAGGGTATTCTAAGGTATTCTAGGGAAAGTCTCGCGGCGTCCGTCCCCCCTTGGAGGGGCTAACTCAGTGCTCCGAAGGGCAATCTGTGCTCGTTCCTGTTCTAGACCTTCAACATAAAGGTCATCAAGATACACATTCGATTAAGAAGATTAGTCAATGCACGATAACATTGTCTTTATCTAAACTGAACGTTGTTGAAACGTTTCGCTACAGTCAATTATATTCGACTTAGGAATGTACATAACAGGAAATCAGTTATCGTCATTTGGTGTAAAAATTCGCTGAAAATTAGTCAACGGGATTAACTCACGATCGCGTTAAATCCTTTTTCCGTACGAAAAAAAACAGATAATTTGCAACTGCACGACTGTTGGCTATTAAAATAATCACAGAGCGCTAGCCAGCGCACAGTGTGACGTTTCGATCATTTAGGGGAATTAAATTCTTAATGATGTTGTTTCTTTTTTTTATCGTGTATTTTGTTTAAACTACTCAAAATATGATGATTTCTAATTACTTTAACATGGCTTTTATTGTATTGAACGAAAATACCTATTTTAACTGTTGCAAATTACTGTTTGAGAGGGTATTTAATTTAAATGATACAACGCAGTTACAAACACAGTCTTACATAAATATATTTAAAGTTTATTAAAACTAAATACATCTCAAGAAACGCATTGAACAAATTTTTCAATGACAATACTGTATAAATATCTATATTTTCTGTTATAATGTATAATTTTAAGAAGGCACTGCAAGTAATTGTAGTATTTCTTGAATAAGAATTCCTTTCCGTTTTGTCGGAATGTACCTTACACTGGTAATAATCAGAGGGTCTGACGATATGAGCAGCCTATTCATAAGGTCTGTACAGATTTGTGGCTATCCGTGAAAAGTTCACGAAACTTTCTATTATCAAACACAACAACAGTTAAACAATGACAATTTAATATAGTAACAATCAAAAAGGTTTATAATATTAACAGACACGTTCTTGCTTGGATAAATTAATTGTGTTAGACAACTGCGTGAGGCGACTGCGTGAAGTAACAGCGTAAGGTTGATGAAAATAAATGAAAACTCCCAAAGACGCAGACGAACGCAAAAGTTATTTTCATATCTGACTAGACAAGACTTCAATGTAACCATTCAGTGTAGTTTCAAGTCCATATTCGCCCATATAATAAAGTTTCACTCTATAGAACATTGGTGAATACCGAAAAGTTCTCCGATTTTGTATGATTATTAACTATAATAAATTCTATGTATAATATTTAAAAACTAAAAGTATTGAAAACACACTACAAAGGATTGAAAAGTCATTAAAATAAATACAATAACAATTGAAGTTCATACACACACACTTTTATTCGGGTAAAGTACCACTGACGATTGATGAAGTTTCATCATTTGTATAGGCAAAAAGTTCAGTCGAGGCTTATTTTTCTTATTTGAACGCGATGAAAAATTAAAAATAACAGTGATTCTGGGTTACGGAAGTATTGCTTTTAAATTAGTAATAAATTCGCAATTATTAAAAAATTTTCAATTTCGGAATTAAATTCCCCTAAATGATCGAAACGTCACACTGTGCAGCGGCTAGAATTAATTTATTCAGTGGGTCCGATGGGACGCCATCGATCCAGGAAACGCCGCGTCACGCGGCGAACAATCGACGTATCCGTTCATATTCATCCCCTTGCGATCATGCACCTTTCGCAGCGCATTGTGGGCAACCGCTGGCCCGTGAAAGTCCGCCGGTGGTCCGCGAAGGGGTTGGCAGAGCCTAGAATGCCTAGAATACAGTGTTCTTGCCAGATGGCCAAAAGATCGGGCGACATCGATCGTTGGGATCGACGCGTTCGATCTGTTGGGATCTCGCGGCTCCACAGGAGTAAATGATTGCGATCGTCGAAAATGTCGCCAGATGACGATCGACGGGTAAACGTCGAAGGGGTGGCTATCGAGCAGCAGCTGTGTCCATGTTATTCTCTATTTTGGCTCGCGCATTCGGTATTCTTTTAGCGTATTCTTTACCGATCCTTCTATTTCGTCCTTTATTTGGTCGCGTGCCGATCTGCGGGTCTTGTGCAAACAAGAAACTATCGATTGCCGTCGATTGCACCACGATCTCGATAAGCTCGCTAGTCGCCAGCACGTGCTCATTGTTAATGCACACGATTGGGTCACTCCAAGTATTTAAAATTGCTAACCGATATTTAATGTGAGACCGTTAAGTGAACGACTTCATGGATGCTCAAAACAATTTATTTGATAACATAAATATACGAACTTGTGATTTATTATATTCATTATTAGATTCAAGAACTTTACAAACTGGGGTAAAGTAGAAATGCGTTAACAGTAGAACTATTGAATAATAATTTCGGTAATTCAAACTTCATTTCTGATGAAAACATTTGTATAATTTTAGTAATTATGAAAGACAAATATTAAGAACCAGTAATTGTTACTGATGTGGTAGATATAGTATTAACATATTCGTTCCTGCCATTTGTTCTGTGGAACATTTTCCCTATTAAAATGTTTTAACAACTGCAATGGTCCTCTCCTGTGTTTAATAGATTGAAAACAACATAATGTTCTTAAATTCTTCTAATATTTCCACCATTATGTGTTCCTCCTACCCAATTTTATCACGAGAGTATCGTATCAAAGGATCGCACAGTGGGGTATTTGGTCGATTTCAGCGGCCACGGCTATTTCAAAATTCGCTCAATAATAAAACTGCTGTAACTTCGTCAAAATTTATCTAAATTTGATGAAAAAGCAACCATTTTAAAGCTTGAGATTTCTACTTTTTGTACTATATACCGTTTTTGCAAAAATGGATGTTTTTAGTGCAAAAGCTGTCCATAAAGAGGAGCGTATCGGATTGTAGAGTTTGTTGCTATTTTTCAATCAAGTACTACGGATTATAATCAATATTTTTACGCTAATCGTCTATTTTATGTACACTATCGAAAAATATAATCATTTACATTTTTTTTTTTTTTTTTTTATTTAAGCATACCCAGACGCCTGAGAGGGGTCTATACAGCTGGACTTTATTTACATTGTGTTACAGAATACAATAAAGAATACAGAAAAGTATATCAGGTTATATACGCAGGTTACATTCTTTCAAGAAGGTGAAAATACGCAAACACGCCCGAGTGTTGGGTCTGGCAAAAAACATATCGGCCCTGAGGGGCAGACAGAACCCCATCCTGCGTAAATCATCATTTAGTTTAGTTCTGAGTGCGTCGTATAAGCAGCACTGCCACAAGACATGATCTAGGTCCTCCAGTTCGTAGCCACACTTGCAGTTGGTATAATCAACAATGCCTACACGGAACAATGAGGCGGCCAGGTTGTAGTGATTGGCTCTGATGCGATTAACAGTGGTAATAAATTCCCTCTTAAGACTTTCAGAGTTGTTAAAGGCGAACCACGGGTTTCGATTAGAAACAAAAAAGCGTTCAAAGAAATTTTTGCCTTTAAATGAGCCCTGATCGGTGATTGTAGTGTTGGTTCGGTGGAATGCCTTTGTTTTGGACAGGTAAAATGTATCGGAAAAGGGAACACGTAGCACATCAATGGAGTCAGAGGCGGTGGCAGATTTTGCGAGATAGTCAACATCCTCATTTCCTCGCAGCCCTATGTGTGAAGGGATCCACAAAAATTTTATGAAACAAGAGCTATTTTGAATAAATTGTAGGAATTTTTTCTTGATGTCAAAGATATAAGGGTTGGTTTTCACTTGAAAGCTGACCGATTCCAGACATTGAAGGGCACTTAGAGAATCAGAGTTGTCGTGTGGCAATGTCCATTGCTTCATTGAGGGCTAAACACTCGGCTGTAAAAATCGATGCGCTGGTATCGATACTTTTCTTAATGCGCAGGTTTAGATCATAACCATAACATATGCACGCTGATCCGACACAGCCAGCATCCGACATTTTGCTGCCATCAGTGTAGATGGCAGTGGCCACGTGGTCTATTAAAAGTTTGTCGATTAGGGCATTAGGATCTTTGGACTCACGAAGTGTGTGGCCAAAACTAGTGTTAATTGGAATAGACGTGGTTATAGTTTCAAATTCATAACGGTACGGACAAAAGTTGGGTTTTGGCTCAATCCTGAAACTTTCACCGAAGAAGGAATCTATACATTGGTTAAGAGTTCTACGATTAGATCTTGCTAATCTACTTTGAGAAAGGTGGAAATGTTTAGTGATGGTGTGGAACATGAGGGAGCTATTATTTGACAGCACTTTAGCAAGGTAGCGTTCACATAGGTAGGTTACCCTGTCCGTTAGAAACATCAGCTTTGATTCAGCCACCATCACGTTCAACGGAGTACTTTTGCGGTAACCTAAGGCTGATCGGATTGCTGAGTTCTGTATTCTTTCAAGTTTGGTTCTGAGGGTGATGGTGCACGGCCAAAACACAAAGCATCCGAAGTCAATGGTAGAACGGATGTAACTTTTATAAATTAGAAGTAGGGTTATCGGGTCAGAGCCCCACCAAGTGCCACACAGGAACCGAACCGATTCTCCAGGTTTAACAATAAAGTTGTCAACGCTAATTTCAACTTGTTCTGGAGGAATTTTTTTCCTTCTATTGCTAAAATGTAAAAGAGAAGTCTTATTAGGAGTAAGGTTGAGTCCGATATCGAAGAGATTTTTGCTAAAGACAGAGATAGATCTTTGGAGAATGCTTTTAGCTCTTTTTAAAGATGCGAATTTTAGGAAGAAGGCGATATCATCTGCAAATTGTGATATATTGATTGATATTGGCAGGTTGTCTGTAACAGGCGAAATATATAAGTTAAATAGCACGGGACTGAGGACTCCTCCTTGTGGAACACCCTTATAGACCATTCTGGGTTCATTTAGAGTCAGTTCAGAATATATGGTCCTTTCTTGAGTAATGAACTGGATAAATTTTAAGGTGTTAATTGGGCATCCGAGAAGGGCAAGTCTGTATATCAAGATTTTAATGTCGACATTATCGAAGGCGCTGTGAATATCTAGGAAGGCAGCCAGCACATATTTTCGTTCGGCAAAGGCCTCTTCGACCTTCAATGTTAGGTA
The DNA here is from genome assembly GCA_916610255.1 of Lasioglossum lativentre. Classification (NCBI taxonomy): domain Eukaryota; kingdom Metazoa; phylum Arthropoda; class Insecta; order Hymenoptera; family Halictidae; genus Lasioglossum; species Lasioglossum lativentre. The sequence continues at coordinate 20,965,836 of OU744364.1, read as the reverse complement.
GACCAGATTGTCAGTGCACGACCTGCCTTTTCTGAAACCTTGTTGGCTGCCAGGTAGTAGGTTGTTAACTTCAGCCCAGTACTGCAGGCGATTTTTTATCATAGTTTCAAGAAGTTTGCAGGAGCACGAAGTGAGGGAAATGGGACGGAGACTTTTACCATCTGCTTTTTTGATAAAATGCACAAAAGAGAGAGTCCAACTGTGAGGAAAATTGTTACTGCAAAACATAGAGTTGAAGATGTCTAATAAGAGGAGTTTGTATTTAATAGGCAGTCTGATTAGGATTTCAAAGTCAATACCATCAATACCCGGAGCTGATTTGATCTTCTTTGACTCCAGGGCTACGTTAAACTCGACAAAATTGAAGGGAGAGTCTAGGAGGTTGTTAAGAGAACAGACAGGAAAATCACCAGGGTCGGAGTGAACCCATGCAGGGCTAATTTTATTAAGAACTGAATAAATTAAGCTATTGGTTTGCAAATTACTTGATGAATGAGAAGGAGAGACTTTAGTCCACTTATTTTTAAATATTTTACACTTATTGCAGACATAATTCGGATCTGAACGGAAGTTAATACTCTGAGCAAAGGATTTGAAGTTGTCTCTTTTCTTTTGTTTTAAAGTCTTAGTAGCAAGGGCCGCGGTTCTCTTATAGGCAATTAAATCGGCAAGATCTCCTGTATGCGCCCATTTTTTGTAACATGCTCTGCGCAGTCTTTTACTTTTATCGCACTCCGAGTCCCACCAGGGGACTGGGTTTTTTTTAGAGTTGTTTACATTTCTTCTTATCGGGGCACTGAGATGTACAGCTTCTGTAATAATACTAGTAAAAAAATCATATTTGGAGCTTGGAGAAAGACGATCGAAGTAGCTTGTAAAGACTTCTGAGTACTTAGTTTCAAGAGCGTCCAGAAATTTAGACCAATCTGTGCGAACTGTTTTGAGCTTAAACGATTTCTTACTATAATAGCTCTTGCTAGTGTTAATATTAACCCTTAGCGGTCGGAGCTATTTTAAATCAAAAACGAAAGATTTTTCCATTCCAGAATATTTTCTTTCTATACAATTTTTTTTTCATTTTTTGCATATGAAACTGATTTAATATCTCATTTAATATGTAATTGTCTAGTAATTTGTTAAATACGAACAAAAATAATAATGTGAACAATATGTTTAAAAATGGCATAGCAATTTTCAGTGGCGCCTCAGAGTCGCCATCCGAGTGCTAAGGGTTAAAATAAATTGGAAAATGATCTGAACCCCAGGTCTCGTCTAACACGTTGGTTTCAACTATGTCACCGAGGTTCATGGTAGAAAATAGCAGATCGATGTTAGTTTTGGAGTTACTGTGTAAATTAATGCGAGTATACGAGCTGCTGTTGTGCAAAAAGAGATCGGCTGAGTCAACAGCATTACAGAGTCTTTTGCCATTACTGTCGCTAAAGTTACAATTCCACATCGTGTGGTGAGCATTGAAGTCGCCAACAAGAATGCAGTGTCGATCAGCGTCTATGTTCTCAACAATTAGGTCCCATTGAGATTGGCAGAGAGAGAGACCCGGGGCTCTATAACAAACAAAAAGGTCTAGCTCGGGACTAACTTTGTTAAGGGGCTGTGCGCACCCAACTACCACCACCACCCTTACCACTCACACATCGATAGATCCGCATATACGTATACGAAATGCAAGGGTTTACGGCAAAAGAAACTGACGCCTCAATATTGCAATTAGAAGTTCAGACCCGGTCGATTATGTTTCCTAAGAGTCCTGGCCAGGGTGGTTCAGAGCCCAAATTTCATATTTTTACGTTGTTGAAGAGTAATTTGTAATAATCGGCAGAATACTTTTTGTCACATGTCAGCGCTGCCGATTATTGCAAATTACTCTTCAACAACGTAAAAATATGAAATTTGGGCTCTGAACCACCCTGGCCAGGACTCTTAGGAAACATAATCGACCGGGTCTGAACTTCTAATTGCAATATTGAGGCGTCAGTTTCTTTTGCCGTAAACCCTTGCATTTCGTATACGTATATGCGGATCTATCGATGTGTGAGTGGTAAGGGTGGTGGTGGTAGTTGGGTGCGCACAGCCCCTTAACTAACTCAAGCAACAAAAATTTTACAATTTATATAAAATTTTTAAAATCGACTTTTGGCCGCTGAAATCGGTCAAATACCCCACTGTGGATCGTTTGCTCGGAACGTCCAAAGGCAAACGACGTCAGGCATTTTCAGTCGCCACTAATGGGTCCAGACTGTCACCTTAACTTCGCTATTTGGCAATAATTAAAGGTAACGCGACCCAGGGGTCCGCTGCAGCTTGCACATGGACCCAGACTGCAGGCCGACGGACGCCCAGTAACGAGCACCCCTGCGAAGCGGCGGTTTCTCGGTGAATTTAAGAAATCGTCGGCATCGGAACGAAAATTACGGTCGGGACACAATGCGAAGGATCATGCTACCGATCGACAATAAGGCCGCCCCGTTCACCAGCCGTCACTGCCATTATGGAGGAAAAGTGAAGCGACCGATTTATTGCCGGTCAAATAACGCCGCGCGGCGCGGCGTCGCGTCGTGCCGGTGAATAGACTCGCGACTTTGACTGTTTGTGGATAAAGAGAAAATTATAGTTAGAATTGCGAAAGGCCAGGTTGTCTCGATGAAATCCGTACAATTCGTCAGGCTGAATTTAGTCGTCTTTACTGTTTTCGAATGAAAAGGTGAACGCCGGGTTTAGAAATGACTTCACTCGACCATGTGAGTCACTTTCTTGAATGAGATGGCGGGCCGCGATTATCGATCTTGCCAAGCACGAAGCCAGATGCTTGATCGCTGAAATAACAATTTTGAGCAACATTTTTCTGATTAAAATGAGACCAAACACGACATATTACGCAGCACATTTGCTCGTTCAATCGACGCGACGATTCAATCGAATCTCGCTTATCCGAAATGGTGATGTCTGAATCCTTCATTATTCAGATATGTATAGAACAATTCAATCTACATTGGTTGGTATGTAACACTCAAATTCCTCACTGACCAGTTCGGATAACGGAGACTCTACTATATTAATAGTATCTTTATATCTATCGTATTTTTGTTAATACCTAAATGTTAATGCTTTCAGCGCAAGGTTCGATCAATTTGTTAATAAATTTACAAAGTAATTTTGCTAATTAACAAAGTAATTCCGACGTTTCGATCTTTGTTTAGATCATCTTGAGCAGGGAATTACTAGGATTGCGTCTGTGAAAATTTTGAAATTTAAGAATACAACAAACTTTGAAATTCTAATTTAATTTATTGAAGAAATAATACTCACTAGCTTTGTGAAGAGAATTAATAACTTTGATGAGAGAATGAAATGCATGTTTACTACCTGCCGATTATGGAAACACTGAGGTTTGTTGTATTCCTAAATTTCAAAATTTTCACAGACGCAATCCAATAGTAACCCCCTGAAGATGATCTAAACAGATCGAAACGTCGGAATTACTTTGTTAATTAGCAAAATTGCTTTGTAAATTTATTAACAAATTGATCGAACCTTGCGCTGAAAGCATTAACATTTAGGTACTCTACTATATTGTTGATTATATATATGAACCAAATGGGATCGTGTTTAGTATAGCTTTTATCAGAAAAGTGTCGCTACTATCCCGATAAAAAATTGATTAATAAAATAATTAAAAACAACATTGTTTTTTACCGTTTGTTTAGCATTCTCTGCAGGCAATCTACGGTTAAGAATAATGCTGGTCAACGTTGGGCAGGCCGAGTCAGTAACGGGAGGAGGAAGGAGGAGGAAGAAAATCAGGCGAAACCATGCATTAGGCAGCTGCGAGGAACAATGGGGGCGAGTGCGGGAGGGAAGGGTTGCATTCGTTTGATCCACGGCCGATGTCGATTTTCGTGGGCGCGTGCAACCACATCCTGTGCAATTTTTGTCACGCTCGCCACGCTCTTTCTCCCTTCTAGGTTCTTTTACGGCTATTAATCGGAATCGCAACCACCCACGAGCCACGAAAATCAGGGGGTTGCAGGCATCGATGCATTATGCGTTGCCCGGTAGCCGAGGCATAACCGCCTAACCTTTGTTAACAAAAGCCGCGTCGTGATTCAGCAGAAATGACAAATTACGGTGGCCAGGGACGAAGTTGCAGATTACCAGCACCGGTGATCGCGATCGATAAAACAAACGGATACGGGCTGTCAAGAGATTTGTTAATACTGGCAACTATTTCCGATAAGCCTTTTCGTTCAATACGGCACACGCCGAGCTATTTTGTTTCATTTTACATGTGAGGCGTTTAATGCAAAAATGGTGTAAGACGATATTTGTCTGTTTGGTTAGACACCATGTCGCGAGGGTTTAACCATTGAATCATAAGGAAGAATGGAGAATAATGCTCTTAACATCAATTTTTTAATTGCATATAATAAAAACCACTTCAACAGTATAATACCGAATAATGAAATATCTTTTTACTGTACATATATGTATACAGGGTCAGTCTCCTAACATGACGACCTCAAATAACTCGTAAGGTATTCGTTGTACGAAAAAATGTTTCAAGCAAACGTTGCATGGTATCTAGGGGGACATACAGTGCTCTAATCTGTTTTTGATTACCTTACTTTTTTTTATTGAGATATTAGGGTCACCATTAGTTTTTTAAATAGAATGCCTAATATTCTTTCTCGAATTCGGATATATCATCAAATTTTGGGTAAAAAGGTACTGACCTTCATATATTCTAAATCTAACAGTTAACGAGACATTATCGAATTAATTTTCCATACGTACCTACTACCTGGAAGCTAGTCAATGCTTGAATTCATATTCCTCAACTGGAATATGCTAAGTATATATGGAAAATTAATTCGATAATGTCTCGTTAACTATTAGATTTAGAATATATGAAAGTCAATACTTTTTTACCCAAAATTTGATGATTTATCCGAATTCGAAAAAAAATATTAGACATTTCATTTAAAAAACTGAAGGTGACCCTAATATCTCAATAAAAAAGTAAGGTGATAAAAAACAGATTAGAGCACTGTATGTCCCCCTAGATAGATACCATGCAACTTTTGTTTGAAACATTTTTTCGTACAACGAATACCTTACGAGTTATTTGACAGATGTTAGGAGATTCACCCTGTATATCGTGAATTAAACAAGTAAACGCGATCCAAACTGTATCATGCTTGGTATAATTTCAGTCCGAAAACTATCCAAAATATGTTGGCAAAAGTATCATGAATGTGCAATTAAAAATAAATAAATTTTTCCACTGTAAGAAATCAAAGAATGGACATTTCGGTCCTGTTCTCGCATATAACGAGACAATACTGTAACAGAGAAAGCAACGAGCATTATCACGCGGCGTTAGATCAATTTGTGTCCCCAATTGCTTATCCCCTTATCACAGAGGACGCTCAGAAACAAGAGATAAGGCTCGCGGCGCGGTGGTTTCGATCGGTGAACATCGAACGCCGCGATAAGTAGTTTCGAGTGTCTGATTAATTCAACAAGGTGATTGCGATCCGCTGTGAGATCGTTCCAGAAAGCAAACTCCGACGATCTAATAACTAGCAATAGCATCCGATCCGTAACACGTCCGTGAAAAAGGTCCGCTGAGAACGGTCCTGTAAGTTAATGAAAAACTCCGAGAGGAAGAGACAGGGGATGCGTGGTTTAGTGCAGGAACAGAAAAGTCGATGAACGCGACAGATTAGCTGCATTATCTTTTTCGAAAACGACTGATAAGGTAACTGGGAGTGGGGACACGGTGTCCTTTGTTATTATAACGACTACGGACTATAGTGGCCACTACTCATTATCGACACTCTTCAAAGTCGTGACAGGTTTTTGGGAAATTCGTTAGTGTGGAATTTAGCTCCGGGAGGAGACGATCAGGGTGACCATGGAACGAAGAGTGGTGTTCCTGGTTCTGGCGGCTTTTGTAGCTGCAGCGGAATCCCAAACCGTAGAGGATCCATCGAACTATCCGTACCAGGTCAAGAACAAGGCGACCAACGTACCATGCACCCTGGCTGACATGACCATTGATCTCGAAGTGAACTACACAACGAAGGGTGACAAGGTAAGTGCTGTAAGAGGTAACCTTCTAACTGGACCAACCAGAGATCGATATAAACTGTGTGCTGTGTCTAAAATAGTTCGAAATCCTATGCTTTGTTTAATTCTTTAACATACAGTGGGACTTTGATTATCCAGACCTCCAACGTCTGAATTTTTGATTGTTTGCATACTTTCTACAAAGAAATAGTTCAACCGAAAACAATCTATACATACAGGGTGTTCCTTTCAAATCAAATATTATTAATATACGCTCTACTTTCCTGTCTAAAATAGTCAGTCTGTTATTTCCTATTACGAAGTGCCTTTTTACTTTTTGAAATTCGTCTACTGTGGAATAATAAAAATGATCGATAACGACATTTTTTTTGCATTTTTCCTTACGATGTAAATGGGTTCAAGATGGATTTGTATCGTTTGAAGGCGTGCATAGTGCATGCTATGGTAACTTACAAAGATAGGCAAGGCTATTCCATTTCTACATTCTGCCAATTTCAATTCATTTTTTCATCGTCAAAGTAATTTCAAGGTCATAGTTCCAAAGGTCATTTAACTCATCTTGAAGCCGACAACAACTTGTCATCATAAAAAACAGATGTTAATATGCAAAAAAATCCGAGTGACCTTGAAACGACTATCAATATGACCTCGGGAGAAATTCGTCGTTGCCATGTTTTTCTACCTTCAACCCTTCGACAACGGTGCCTGTGTCTATTCTGACCCAGAGTATTAAATTACACAATTTCTGATGATTCAATTGAATAAATGGCTGTTACATTAACGTCGGTGGAAAGACTAATGTGTTTACAAGAAATACTTTCCAAAATGTGTTTTGAAAAATTGATACGTATTAAAACTGAGAATGGTGTCAAGCATCATCAATCGTAAAAGTGTGAAAAGGGTCCGTCGTCCGTGGGTTAATAGTAACGGGAATAATTTAGACGTTCGATTTAAAAGAAACACCTTGTATACATAGAGAGCTAACATTTCGAACATGATGAGAAGAGGAGAATGGTTAACGTGGAAGAAAATAGGAGAGGCTGTCTTGTTGAGTGACGTGGAAGGAGTAGGAAAAGGCCGAGGGTCGGTTTGATTTGATGACTAATTTGTTTTGTGCAACTAATCGCAATACGTCGGAGTTTACTGAGATTACTTAGTTCTAACATGTAACAATGCAACATTAGGGGCCTGTTAATTTACAATTCTCACGTCTTCCTCGAGACGCATCTAAAATACTTTCAATTTTCAGCCATCTTTAGAAACGCATACCTTGAAGGTTCCAAAAAATGCGACATCGGATGGCACCTGTTCGTCGGTGATCTCTGAATTGTCGTTGACTTGGGGCGACAAGGACAAGGAGAACACAGTGAAGTTCCTGTTGCTCAACGACTACATCTACTTCTCGGTCGTCTCTGTCACTCTTGATCTCCATATTCCCGATGCTGCTGGTACGTTCTCTGCCTTGCAGTTTAGTTTTCCTGGCATGGTTCTCCTTTTTCTGCTCACTAGAAACTTTGTGATACAGGGGAGCGAGTGAAGAAGGTGTTCAACACGGACAAAGAAATGCTCGGCGGAGACGTGGTCAATGGTGTAATAACTAAATGCAATAACTATACGATCGTCTTCGATAATTCGTCTATGACGATGACCAACATTTCTTTGATTGCTTTCAACACTGATCAAAACGTCACACTACGAGAAGGTAATGCACACAGTGCGTATTCGAAACACACGGATGATAAGGAAAGTTCACGTTGTACCTAGATTTCGGATATTCTTGGAAAATAAAAATTGTCCAAGTCAATTGTAGGAAGGAAAAGTTGAGTGAAAGAGTATTTCAACTTTTAGTAATTTTAACCCTCCGTGTGCAACCTGGATCGTTTATGTCCGAAGCGAAAATTCACTCTTGAATTGCTTTCTTTCCTATTAACGCTTTAAACATTTGACGTTTCAACGATTATTTATTAAAATATTTTACCTTTTCGACCCAGTGTGAAAATAAAGTTGCAGGAGGAGAGTTAATAAGTCGAGAATAATAAGCCAACATCATTCAATTCTTCTAATGTCTTTACAGTATTTTGTTTGACCAATCCTTTGTTGTCATTATTGCATAAAATCTGCAGTGTACTTGAACCATTAGAAGAGAATATGTATCTTCTTCTCGTGTAATATCAAACGTCTTAACGAGAGTTTTGATTTTCAGTTAAACAATACCAGAATGTGACGATTTTCCCTTATACTATTTCAACAAGCGACCCTACGATTGCAACTCTGGCGAAGATGACGGTTATCTTTGAAATACCGTACACAGACACAAACGGCGCTGTGAGTTTTACTATAAAAAAAGTTTCCTTAATGAGTAAAAAATTAATAGAGGGCAGAGTTTTTAAAAATGATTATAGTAATGTCTCGATACATGTGAAAGAGATGTGCATGATATTTGTGACTTTATCCCCACAGCTCGGACCCTTAGAAATCTGACATATCTCGGTGAGACAATATGTACTAATTCAATGACGAAACTCTTTTATTTTTAATTATCTCTTTGTGAAACTTTTTCTGACGCATTTGTGACATTTTTCTGATAAAAATTAGACCAAACACGATACAATTTGGATCGTATTTGTTTGTTTAATTCACCATGTAGTAGAACCTCGATTATCCGAACCAACAATATCTGAATTCTCAAATATTAGTTTAATCTAAAGCGATCCGTTTACAATATGATTCATGGTAGAAATCAGTAAATATTTTATCTAACACGGTAGCCAGTTAAATGTTCCATTGTCTCATGTTGCACTGATTATTTCGGATACTCGAGGTTCTAGCGGATCGTGGATTAAACAAGTAAATAAAGATAGAAACACTGTCGTGTTTGGTATACACGAATAATAGATTAGTAAAAGTTTCAAAAATTAACACGGCGTAGTTCGGTCCTGTCGACTACTATCGTTGAAATAGCATTTTCTTTTTTTCAAACAGGTTAAGAAATACATACCGAACCTTTCGCATGCTGAAGTAACGAACACCAACAACAATCAGGACGGAAACAAAAAGATTCACAGCGCGGACCTGCAATGGGATTTTCCCTCTACAAAAGAGAAGTACAAAATGTCGTTGACAGTACGCGAACACGATAATGGAACTGCCTACATCGACGCAGTAGCTGTGTACATCTCTATCGACAAACAGAATCTTACCGGTGCTTCAGGTGCGTTCACCGATTGTTCATTACATATTCTAATCACTGGACTGCGGATTTTATCCATTTATAATATAACGAAAATGAATAAATGAAATACAATACTGTGAAGACATTAGAGAACAATCTAAGAGTATTGTTACACTCTTTTCAACTCATTAAAATGGATAAAGGACAAAATTCAATTTTGTCTAATTTCTGCGTCTGACTCGAGCCTAGAAAATGTTTATCTTTCATTAAGATCCGCAGTCTACTAATCATTGTAGCTGCAAAATAATTGATAAGGCAAGTGGTTAAAAATTACTTCAGCTTCGACATACTGTTTGGATTTGCCTGCACAAGCGTTTCTTTTTTGCTACAATGTTCAAGTGTGCGCGGATTCGATAGCACGAGAAGTGTCCAGACTTTTATGAAAAAGATAAACCTGAGCTTCAGATTTGGAAGGTCGTTCGATGCAACGTTGATGAAACTTTGCTTATTCTCTATCGTCTGGTAGCTGCGGTCCATTCCGATCGTATGGAACGTTTTATAATTTCTTATTTTCTTTAAATTAATGATCTATTGTAATCACAGCTGACGTACACCGCGAGGGAAAATTAGACTTGCGTTTGTTCCCCGTGGCTCTTGGGAATGGGCTTTACAGCTGCAAAACTGGGAACATACTACGCTTTGGTGACATCAAGATAATACTCAAGGACGTCCTCTTCGCACCGTTCAACAATGAGAAAAGCTGGGAAGCTAGAAAAGGTACGAAAAGTGTTCAGTCTTGTTACAATGTGTACAGTGCCATACGAAACACACGGAACGTCTTTGCACGTCAAAGGGAAAAAGTTACTTCAAATGACCTCAGGAATCACTCCCTCTCAAAGTACCACATTTTTGGGTCACCCTATATATTCATTATTATTTCATCCGTATGTAACACGATAGCACATGATTTCACGTGATGTGATAACATACAGTGACTCTCATTAATATTCGGACGCTCTTTAAAAAACCGATAACTTTTTTGATATTGGACCATACGATTTGAACTTTTTTTGAGAAGTGAGAGCAATTAATTTACTACATGATGTGAAAATAAATTTATCAAAAATTGCAATTGGTCGGAATTGTAGAGAAAATACTAAAAGTTGCATTTTACAACTTTTTTATATGGTTCTATATTGAAAATTTTAAAAATTATGTTTTGTAGATCTGAGTCAATTATATGCATTGTAAAAGTTTCATCGAAATCTGTTGATGTGGGGAAAAACGACAGGCATTGAAAGATGTACGAATCCTTATACATAGATTTATTGCAGTTAGAGGCCGAAAATCGCGAAAAATTGCAATTTCTACCATATTTAAACGTTTCTAGCTCATTGCAACGTTGACCGATTTTTATGAAATTGTCAGAATATGTTTAATTGAGACAGATCTACGAAACGTATTTTCTACATTTTCAATATGAGCCCACATGAAAAAGTTGTAAAACAAAACTTTCAGTATTTTCTCTGCAATTCCGCCCAATTGCAATTTTTGAAAAAATTCTTTTCACGTTACGTAACAAAACCGAAGACCTGTTCTAACTTCTGAAAAAAAATTCAAGTTGTATTGTCGAATATTAAAAAAGTTATCGTCTTTTGAAGAGTGTCCGAATATTAGTGGGAGTCAGACTGTATGTCTGTACCTTTAGTGTGCCAATTTGACAAAAAACGTCGATCGCAGGCTAGTTGCAAAATTTGTTTCCGTGGACACCGTTGTCTCCAACGAGCCACTTTTTCGGAATTTTCAGTGGCTCACTGCGACCTGAAAGCGAAAAAGCAGTTCAATTACATCGTGAAAGATCCGAATTTGGACGTGCCTTGCATCCTAGGGAACATGACGATAAAGATGAACGTGACTTACACGAAAAAAGACAATAGTACGGTAAGTGTTCGGACACGCGGAAGCTCGTGGTAAATATAGCAAATATTGTCGATGGTATTTTCAATTGCAGGGGAATAGCGTGATACTGGTCCCACCGACTGCGAACACAACCGGCCATTGCGACGAATACATGCCTTACATGGAACTGACGTGGCCAGTATCCGAGGACGTCAGCAAGAAAGAAATGAACAAACTTCGTCTGAGCTTGTATAAGAGCGCGAAGACAGAGTTGTACTACGTGCATGTCGTCATAGCCAAGTTGCACAGCTCCCAATTTCCGGATGCTGCCAGTACGTCATGCTGATTTTTAATTAGTTGCTGCTCATGAAATGTTTAAAGAAATTTGAAACTATCTTGTCAATTGACGAAAGGCATATATTTGATTGTTGCATATAAAATGTCCGATCTTAGAATGCAAATGTTACGAAGCATTTTGATCAAGAACTACTACAACAATCTACAGGTCCATTAGACATGATTTTAAGGTACAAAGCTGATCTTTAAGGTTTTACCTTCAATTTTTATTTAGATATCCAATTTTACTTTTTGATCAAGCTTATTTCGATGTCAATCAATGTGATCGTAGAGTATCCTTTTTATATGAGTGGAAAAATAAGGTATTGACGATAGCGTTATGTGATGCGGTATACCGGTCATGTAACCGTGGTAGGTTTAGTATTAACGTTACTGTTAAAAATCGGACATTTCGTATGCAACCACTTGATAACAGCTGACACGAGTTGCGTGCGAATAGAAAGCTCGAAGTATGTAATTTGGTTTTATGCAACGTTGTAGAATCTGATCAGTATCTGCGCCACGAATCCAATTTGACACTCAGACTGTTCCCTAACAAGATGATAAACGGATATTACAAATGTCCGGACGCTATCGTGGCAACGATAGACCAAGAGGTGAAAATAGAGATAACCGACGTGATGCTGATGGCATTCAACGACCAGGAAGACGTTAGTATAAAAGTAAAGGGTAAGTTAAGAGTCTCGGCATCTAAAAGGCTGCTGCATCCTACGCAATATCATCTTTCAGAAATTGTTCAGTTTTTCTTAATTCAATGGACAACTCTTTCATTTAACCCCTTCTCGTATAATAACGAGTCAGACTTGTGCTGAAGATTTCAAACAGGATCTTAAGTATCGGTGTTACAATGATTGTTATTGTTGTTGCTATTATTTCAGAGTCCGCTTGCTTTAAAGACGATGGCAAGGACGATGGCAAGGACGATGGCAAGGACGATGGCAAGGACGATGGCAAAGACGATGGCAAAGACGATGGCAAGAATGATGGAAAAGACCCAGTACAAAAGTACTATTACCGCGTGAAGAATACCAAGACGAATGTCACTTGTATTCTAGCGAACATGGTTGTTTCTCTGAAGCTAAATTATCCGATAGAAAATGGAGTAAGTAAAGACAGAGTCCATCGGCACGGTGTCTATTCATCAAATGGTCTAATCAAACTTGTGGTTGTTTTGTTTTAATTTTAAATAAAGGAGGTCACCGTCGACGTGCCGACCAACAAATCATACAGCGGAACTTGTGATGACGAAAAGTCCGTATTGAAACTCACGTGGCCGGTGAAACAACAGAAGGAAGATTCTCTCAACTCGCTGACTCTGACGTTTGGCAAAGGGAGCTCTAAGTCCTTCCTTAAAGCGATCGAAACGAACATCACCTCGGAAAGTGAGAAGATGAGGATCAAATTAACCCGTTATTCCATTGCCTAATTCATGGTTCCCGAGATACTTTCTAGATACTTTGTTTTGTTATCCGTCTAATCTTCTTTTTCATTTCATATTCTTGTCTGATAATTAAGTACAGAATCACATTTGGAGATGGTTTAGCAATTAGGTGGTGAATCTGCAAAACTTTCGAGGGGGTTTTGAAAGCGAAAACAGAGTGGAAACTATAGTTTAATTACCTAGTTGGGGGTTTCAAGTGATTATTATTGTACAGAGGGGCTGTTCACGGGAAGCGACAAGAGTCTGATGTACTTCGCCGCTGATGCCACGAGTAGTTACTACAAATGCGAACCGAAAGTAGAAGTGACGGCCAGCAACTTCACCGTAATCTTCAGCGATCTCGTTTTGATCGCCTTCAACGAGGATGCAGATCTCTCTAAGATCCCTCAGAGATCAGGTGAGCTTGTTTCATTCAATACTGTTGCATCGCATCAATTTTTACGGTTCATAAACGAACTAGCATTCGTGCGTTGGTATAAACGCAGCATTAGAAGTAACTGGCTTGTGCTGCTTTGTTAAAATTACAAGATCGCATTTGTTTCGATTTTGCACAATTTCTATATTATACTATGAACTTGTGATGACCTCTATGATTTCTTCGTATACTATCGAGCGAAGATTACGCGAACTAACAGATTCTTCGATGTTCCAGAGGAAAATTGCAGTTCAGAAAACGTTGGTGCAATCGTGGGTGGTATCATAGGAGGTCTCGTGATCGTCGGCATAATTGGGTTCGTGATCTACACGTGTAGGAGGAACAGATACTATTGATTTAATATTATTGTACTTTATATTATACTTTAATAATTATTGTACCTCAAAGTAACACGCGATATGCATGCACTCCGATACAAGAGGGTCTGATGAACGTTATTGCGGCCACAATGATTTTGTAAATGTTGTCAGAATAAATTATTTATAAATATCCCCGTTTGTCGTTGCATTGTTCCTATTAGACTTACAATCAAGTTTGAATAGAATATAATAAGAAAAAAATGACCTCGAATCCTCAAGCAAATGTCATTCTTCGAATCGTTTGAAGGTCGTTGAAGGTCATTCTTCTTGAACATATTTTTGTCGATTATAGTTCGTTTCTTTGTGCCTGGTATAATTATTCAATAAACGAAGATTCAGTTCCATGACTTTTCTAACGATCATTATATTAATCGTGTCCCTTTTGCAAGATCTCTAATTTTTAATGCACTGGACAACTGCATGACGGGAAATATTTTTGCCACGTCTTGCGGTTTTCAAAGTATTCAACAAAATCTATAGTTTCAACCCGAAACATCGAGAGCAGCTGCGCGATAATATTTCTGCGAAAATTTAAGTACTTCAGTAGCAATAAGGTCGCGATTAACGATAAGCGGAACAATATTACGCAACCATAATGGCATTAACGAAACGAACATATGATTCAGAAAATAATTACCTGGAACTTCTGGTAGCGCGGCGCTTGACGGGATTTCGGGCAAATAACATTTTCATTTTTATCTCTTAGTAAACTTGAGCTTTATCTCTAATCGAAAATGTTCGAGAAATCGATGAAGTGGCTTGGAGTGGGGGTGAAACCATTTGCGCCAGTATTTATACTGAACATGGCACATTTTTCGCCAGTTCCAACGTTTCTATTCATTGTGAAGACAAGATAACGAACGGAGACAATGGGGTCGTCTGTAAAACAAATCCAGTTTTTAATTCTATCGATCCTAATATCTACAGGTGAGTCACAATGTCCTGACAAGTGTAGAAAAACTGTTTTAAAGCGCGAAAGTTAATCGCAATGAAATCGCATATGAAGATAGATCGCAATTAAATCGCGAAGAATTAAATGATTTTGACGAGTGATAACGTTACAAAATTTCCAGCACTCTGCTATACTAATCACGGGTCGATTGCCAGCGGAAGTGTGCTGAAATCGTTCCCGGATGATGACGGTGGAGGCACGCCGGCTTTGAAATTTGTCTACACGATTGAAGATCCAGAAACGAAAATTCCGTGCACCATGGCCAACATGTCCCTCAGCATTGTTGTTAATTACACAACGAAGCAGCAGATGGTACAGCATGAATGACAATGTTTTTTGTCACTGATACAGTGAAACCATTCATCGAGGCTTTCGTGCAGTTCTTCAATCGATGATCCTTGTGCAAGGTCTCTTAGGTAGACATTTTTCATGCACGTTCATACACACTTCTAAACGATGTAAGGAATTTTAATACGTTGATCGCCGACTCCAAACAATTACATACAATTACATACAATCACAGCAATCTATTTAGAAACCCTATGCAGCTGCGATAGTTAGAACTCCTGTGTTGTTGATGAGATGAAAATATTTTTACACCCGGAGCCTCGAGCAATGATAGCAAAAATGAGCCAACTTCATGTTCCTTCTTCTCAGAATCTACTATAGCTATGTATCAAATTCAAATTTTTAGAGCATATTATTGTAGATCGGTATTTTAGGTCCCTATGGGAGCCTCTGGCACTGTTACCTTCAACATAGATGATGCTGCCAATTCGGCTGTGAGTCGAATTTTAAAAGAATCTTTACTTAAAATATGCGTTAGCGTTACTAGTAAGAGCACGCAAAATTTCAACTCGATCGGTCGATTGATTACTGAGAAAAAGGAACACGAATCTGTCCCATTTTCTTAACACTGAACCTACCACCACAGCGCCGCGCCGCGCCGCGCCGGTCAAATGACCGGCTCCAGATTTTTTATTTTATTACTATTGAAGTTATAAAGATACTTCCACTGGAAATTGTACACACTTCTTGATTCGAGTATACATTCTAGTCAAAAACGCACAAAATCGAAATAAATTCAATCGTGCCATTTTTACACGGCAACACATACTAGTCACTTTCAATGGAGGTAGGTTTAGTGTTAAATAATTGTGAAACGAGAATGTGAGTAGCGTGTGTTATTCTCGATGACAGGTAGTAAAGAAACAAGTGAAGATTCCGAGCAACGCCGTGGTAAAGGGCGCTTGTGGGCCAATGGTGTCCGAAATGTCGTTGCTTTGGAAGACGTGGGAGGACGACAAGTTTCAGGAGAACGTGGTTAAATTTGTGTTGTTCAACGACCGCACGAATTTCTCGGTCTTCTCCATCGACGTCGACCTCTTCTTGGATCCGGACAGCTTCCCGGATGCTACAGGTACACAGGAGAATTTCGGAAATTTTATTTAGCCCTTTGCACTCTGAATTGATTTGCAATTCTGTTCTCAACTGCCCCCTCTTCTACTTTATTCAGAACGAGTAGTCCTGTTATTTATTACTTCTGAGTATATTTTCAAATATATTTCCGTCGAGATCCTGTTTCTGGACCTAACGTTTGGTGCGAGTAGCTAAAAATTGAAGTTTACCACCAGGAATTGAGAAAATAGACGGAATTTTCAACAGGATGGGTTAAATCCGAGCTTTGTTAACCTTTTTGTGTTTTTGGGTTACTCCTGGAGCCTTCAAGTTTACTTTTTCAAGCAGCGTTGAATTATACGTTCATTAACGGTTCCTCAATTAAGAGATCGATCAATTTCGCGAGTAGTTTCTTTAAATAAATATCGAATACCCTGTGCTAACAAATGAATAACACAGACGAACGACGGACCACGAGGTCCGATATTGACCTCGGCTTGTTCGATGCACCTGTGGAGGATGGCCTACACAAATGTCATAAGGAGAGGAGGATCAAGATCGATAACGACACGGCCCTGATCACATCGGATGTTTCCTTCATCGCGTTCAACACCAAGAAAGACTATGGTCAGCGAAAAGGTAATGTATCAATGAGATAACTTCATTACCTTCTTTACTAAATGTGATTATTAAACAGCGGATTTTCTGCATTTATGACGTAGACGTAATTGAAAACAATAAAAGCATTAGAAGAATTTTGAAATACTGTTAGATTATTTTCAACCTATTAAACGTATTAAGAAAGAAAATAAACTTCTATTTGACACCAGTTTGTTGGAATTTGGGTAGAAAATTTGTATTTCCCATAAAGATCCGCTGTACGCGAGTACCTGTTTCTCATTACTGTTATCAGTTCACATGCATTCAATAATTTATCAGTGACAGCGGCGGAAGTTATTCGTGACTCACCCAATAATCCTTAATATACTGGGTGGGGCAATAACTTTGTCCACCTTGAATATTTCCTTTACTTGTAATAATACGAACATTTGCAAAAGTTGCATGGTATAGAGGGGAAAATATTGTGATAAAAAACATTTTTCATGTACGCTATGGCGTTTCGGAGATTTCAAGGTCATCCTGATTTCGTTAAATTAGATTTAGGACACATGAAGGTCAATACATTTTTACGCAGAATTCGATACTCTATCGATTCATGATGCAAAAAGTAGGTCTTTCCATTTAAAGAGATCAAGGTGACCTTGAAATCTCCAAACGCCATAGCGAACATAAAAAGTGTTTACATCAGAATATTTCCCCGTTTATACCATGCAACTTTTGTATACATGATTTTTTGATATTATTACAAATAAAGGAAATATGTAAGGTGGACAAAGTTATTGCCCCCCACTGTATTAAGATAACATACATTGACGAATTCTTTCTACGGAATCGAATTTTCAGAAATGATATGCGATGACGACGCGAACACGAAAGTGTTTCCTTTCCGTATCCAGGAGAAACGCTATGGTGTCGCATTGTTAGCGAGAATGTCGTTCAACGTGGAAATTCCATACCTGACGAAAAACGACACAGTGAGTATTATACTGGAACATACATCGCTTGACACACACACTTCCATGGTGTAGCTGTATTTGTTCAGTTCTGTGCGAAGGACACTATCGTTGACCGAATTCTCGACAATGGCCGCATTTGTTTCAGATCGCAAAATACACTGTGCAAATTCCAACAAGAGATAGCGATAGCATACTATTTCGACGCATTTATAAAAACACTATTGATGATTCATTGAGTGGATACATGTCGCTGTACTTAGTACAACCCAATGTATCAAGCATTTACCATATAAACTTTTACTTCAATCAAGATATCGATGGTGTTGCTTACATCAGCCGCGTCGAATTTGACGTCACAATCCCTAAGAAAGTTCTTCCAGACGCCAAATGTACGTTAATTCAGTTACAGATTGTTTAGCTATTTCGTTGCATCCACGGGTAACCCAATTGCATATTTGTTGCATCGTCTAGTCTATTGTTACAGATGCGGTTATGAGGAACCTAGAAATGCGTTTGGTTCTATTTCCCACGCCATCCGATTCTGGGATTTTCAGTTGCTCGCGAGGGATGACACTGTACATGGACGACATACGTTTACAGATTACGGACGTTCTTCTCGTCATGTTCGACAAGACGGGAGATTTCTCATCGAAACATGGTGAGGCGCATTTAAGGGGGGAGCCCTGTGTAAATGGCCTGTTTTTGAAGAATTTTTTTTTTTAAATGTAATACGTGGATTGATTTGAAATTTCAGGTATCATTTATTCATGTTATAGTATAACAAAAAATATTTTTTTTAAAGTTTAATTGTTAATAATAATCGTGAAATAACGGCTTGAAGATGGCATCCTGTATTTGAATCGTTAGTTTATGCAAAAACGCGCAGCATGACGTTTTTCTTTTTTTAAAATTTGCGAAATGGCAAAAAATGGCGACGTTATGAAAAAAAACGCGTTTTCTGATATAAATAATTGATAAGAACTTTATTTTAAATACAAAATTTTAAAATCGGAGCTCGTCATGCTGAGGCCAATTGTTTATAGAATATATATATCAAGTTTCATAAAAATCGGGTAACTAATTTACGAGCTACGTTGCACGGCGTGCGAAATTTTGCGTTTCGAGAAAAACGCGTTTAATGTTTGTGTAACAGAAAAATTGTGTAAAAATCATAATTCATTTTAACTTAAACCGCAGTTTTTTGCTAATCTACGATTCCGGGGCCATAGAATAGATCTTCCTCTTTATCGAAATATTGCATTTCAGCGGTTTTTTCTTCTTTTCGAGAAGCACGAGCCTCTTTAGTGCAATCAAGACTGCGTCGTTCCTGCTCAATACAACTCTTCACTTTATTTTGAAAATAACGTACAAGAACATCTCTGATAGCTTTCTAATTTTTTTATCGTATTCATAAGGAAATTTTCTATCGATTTAAGCAAAAAAAAAATGCTAAAAAATTTCGTTTTACTCAGGGCTCCCCCTTAAAGCGAAGAGTCTGCCAAAACAGCTCTATTACCATTTTTTGTTCGATTTATTTAAAATGATGTTTTCAATCTTTTAGTAATCGAGTGCAATACGAAGCCGAAACTGACAAAGGAGGATTTCACGTACGCCGTGCAAGAGAAAAATGGGGCTGTGCCATGTATTCTAGCAAACATGTCGATCTCCATGAGAATACCATACAAAATGATCAGCGTCGCAAACCCCGTGAGTTTCCGAAGTAATCAATAACTAATCGTAAAGGGGCATTTACATTAGGCCACTTTTGGTTGGACGATTGAGTCGATAAACCTCAAGTCAAGTTCAATTAAAAAATTTACATTATGACATCCGACATTTTGTTGTTCAATCGTGGCTGGTGCTGTGTTTAAGTGAATTATTTTTTCTTTGATAATTGCAACCGCCAATCCTCCAAAGTTTCATTTTAACTTAGTAATCGTAATGCTGTAGTTGCATTGTTACGTTTCACAAAGTTCTCAAGTTTTTCTCTGACCACTATAGGAACTAGTCTGATCCGCTAAACTCTGATCCCCCTTTAGATTCTAAAGAGTGAAAACAATAATAGGCAACATTCTGAACAGCCTTGTGCCCCAACGAGTATTGTTCAATTGTCATTTTGTGTAGAAATAAACTGAAATTCTTTAGAGATTGATAGTCTCGCAACAGAAATCCCACTTTGATGCACCACTGTTGGAAGACGCTCGTTGCATAGTTCTCGTTCGCAGGTATATACCAACATAACAGTACCAACGAACGCTACAGCAAATGGTTTCTGCGGCCCTTCTCTTTCCAAAATCGAACTAACGTGGCCAGCGGAAGATAGTCAATTGAATAGTGTGGCGTTTTATCTGTCTCGTGAATCAAACTTTTCCATGTTCCACCTGGAAACGAATATTTATATGGACAACACAAGTTTCCCAAATATTAGTGGTACGTATAGTTGTAATTAGCAGATTGCGGATTTTATACGTTTATGACACAAATGAGTAGATACAGTTTGAAAAAATAAAAAGGGTAGAAATATTTTTAAATATGGATGGATTATTTCGCGAGTAAAAATAAAATTTTTACTTGGTTCTTGTTTCTTGTACTTGATGTAGACAATTTTTTTTCCATCAGATTGGTTCGCGCACCAATGGGAAGTTTACAGATCGAATTTTTCGCTCGGTATGTTTGTCGGTCCGAAAGATAATGGATGGTACAACTGTCTGGAACGTCAAGAGATCATACGGGATGGTAGCACGACGATAACCATAAGCAACGTCAGCCTAATAGCGTTTAACGACCAAGAGGACCTCAGTATTAAAAAGGGTAAGCAGTTCGTGCTAGCAAACTTTCCGAGGTGGTAGCTTTCAGTAATCCTAATCTGGGTCAAGTTCATTCTATGTATAATAACCAATATTAAGGGGGTATTCTGGTTTCGAGGTCATTTTTGCACAAGTGTTTAAGAATTTTTCAAGAAAAACTATTAGACCATTTACATTGGGATTTAGTACACATATATTTACTGACATTTGAATGTACGTGTGATTTTTTTAAAGTAAAAATAACCAAAATTACATGAGTTGCATATCTCTTTATCGAGTATGTTTTGAGACACATCGATGGTTACCACGGTTCCGGTCTTTCTACCGATCTCAAACAAAATATCAAGTTTTTTATTAATCAGTATGCATGAATGGTTCGAACGAAAATAAACTAACAATCCTGATTATTTACAAAATGACGGAATTTTGTAGTCAAATTACCGATGTACTAAATATTTCCGACCATTAGCATAATATGAAAATAAGAAAAAATTGATGAATTTGCAAATTTTTCATTCGTGAAATAACATATGTGCTTTTGCTTAAAGAAGATGCAAAAAGTAAATAAATCGATTGTTTCACTTATTCTCCTTATGAAAAGTATTCATTGAAAATAGAAGAATAAAACGCAATTATGAATATGCTGTTAACGAATTATTATTAATGGTGTAGCATACGCTTGTTCGAATGATGAAAAGAAGAATACTACTATTCAACCTCATCCGTCCGAGGCTGCCTTCAAGTACGTAGTGAGGAACGAAGACAAGAATATTGCTTGCATTTTAGCAAACATGACTATTTCCGTGAAGGTTGCATATAAAACGAAGTCGAGATCGGTAAGTAAAGGACTGTAATTGCAATTGAAAGCGCGAACCATATCATCCCATGGGTAACGCAAATATTTTAATATCGCACGATCCGAAACGTGAAAAGGAAGTTCAATTGCTTGTGGGCTGGCCCAATAAATAGACTGCGGAGTAAACAATATACGAAACAGTTTAGTGCGATTGATAGTCACTTTGAAATGTGATAGAACCCTTAATAGAAGGAACAGATTATTTTTCGATAGCAATTCATAACGATTGGTGTACAAAAGAATTTTTTTTTAAGGACCCTTAAAACATACAATCTTGACATTTTTACAACACATTTACTGACATTTTAACAGTCTCTTTGAATTTTTTCAAACCAAAATAACGAGTTGGATCGACTTTACACCGGTCGGAAGACACTTATGTGTAAAAAAAGTAGGTTGATGGCGATTATGATTCCGAGGGTTCGATCATCTGATATCAAAAAATTAAACGGCATTTTAATTTGTAGACCTGCGGCTATCGCCGGTACCAAAATAATATACAAATATCGAAAATTGAATTTTTGGCACGGTTTTAAACGTTAAGTTCCAAGTTTCGTAATTTTTTTTCGTATTTTTCAGCTTAAAAAAAAACTATAGCAGGTATCAGAAATATTTTGGTACGGGCGAGAATTATAGATGTTCTGACTATACCATAAAAATTTGAGCGAAATCCGTTCAGTAGTTTTTTAGATATCATGGTCGCCAATATGAAAAATACAGTTTTGAGTTTAAAGATTCAAGTACGATTTACACAAAGAAAATGTAAACTCAACATTAGTCTGCTATGTGTTGAGAAATTGTCTTGGCTCAATGTTCCGAAGTGCACTTTTTTCCAGCACAAATTAATGTCCAGCTGATTGATGTTCCACTGGTTATTTATTAAAACTTTAATCGTAATGAGGCAAACAGATGCTCCGTTCTACGTTCATAACAGTCGAACGACTTCGAATATCGAAATATCCTTTTACTTGCATATTCTAGAAATGTTATAGAAGCAATTTGTGTAAAAAAAAAATTTTCGATTTTTTGGATCTGCCACATGGGATAACCCCTTTAATAATGAATAGGAGACAATAATCGGGATGCCAATTATGATTAATTGCAGGACAGGGAAACGACATTCGTAGTGCCAAAAGATGGAGTAAATGTCACAGGGAACTGCGATTGCAGAATTCCTGAACTGACGTTGACGTGGCTGCCAAAAGGAGCTGTCCCTGACCCTGAGCAACCCTATAAAACTAGGAATTCGATCTCATTGACATTCAGCGGAGATTACTTGAAGTTTTACGTAAGCATGGTCAAGGTGGGCTTTTACTTGGACGAGAACAATTTCCCGGATGCGTTAGGTGAGTGAGCGGATGATAATGAATAGACTGCGGATTTTATGCATTTATGAGAAAAATGTGGTACAATTTAAAGCAGTGAAAAGATTGGAAGAATGTCGATATGCTATTTTAAGTATGTTTGAATAATTACCGAAGAAAATAAATTGTTATATAATGTACTTGCAGTTTCTGTAACTTGCAATTGATGCTTAAAAATTTTATTTTGCGTAAAGATCCGCAGTCTAATAATGAAACTATGCTAAAAGACCTTCGTAGCATTATGAAAGATCTACAGGGTATCCCAAAAATGTTGTACTTCCTTGAGAGGGGCAATGCCTGCGGTCATTTGAAGTAACTTTCTCCTTTACGAAAATGTTCTCCGCGGTTTCGTTACGGAGTTATTAAAGAAAAACACGGACCAATCAGAGCGCGCCTACAGCGAACATTGTCGTTGGCATTGGTCGAGTCGGAATCTGTCCGCTGTAGCAGCGCTCCGATTGGTCCTCGTTTTTCGTAAATAACTCTGTAACAAAGCCGCGGAAAACATTTTCGTAACGGAGAAAGTTACTTCAAATGTACTCAGGAATCGTCGAGAGGAACTTTGCATTGAACGGAAACAGCGGAAGTTAAACATTAAAATATGTTTTTAAACGATAAAGAAAGTAGATACACGATAACCGAGAGGAAACAGGATTTGTTCACCTCATACATCAGCAATTTATACAAGTGCAATCTTGAAACTGTTGTGGAATTGAAGAATGTCCAATTGACGTTCAACGACATCGCTCTAACCGCATTCAACAATTATCGGAATGTTTCTCATCTGAGGGGTATGTAGACTCATTGTACTGAATGTTAGTGTTGTACGTATACTATTACGAGAAGTGTGACACAGTATAATTCATTGTGACAACGCACTCAATGTTTCAGTGGACGAGTGTTGTTGTATTGCATCAACAGGTATCAGCAGTCCAATAGTCTTGGCTTCTGTCTTCGGAGGTCTTCTTATAGGTTATGGACTAGTTGTTATAATTTATGCTTGCAGGAAGCATTATAGAAAACGTTACAGTTCTGTCAAATGAAAGATAACTCGTTCTTATCTTTGTACAAGTTGGCGAATTTTAATTCAGCTGGAAATGTTCTGCTGGAGGATATACTCAAACGAATTTTGAATGAATACAGACTCTTAACACTTTATCTACCGGAAACCTGTAAATAATATTTTTAATAATTGTGCTTTACCAAAAGGAAGTTCGAAAATCATATTCTTTATAATAATCCTAATCAAAATTATTCGATCACGTTACCGGAGGTGAATTGCAGGTTCACGATTGAAATTGATATTGCTGTTGAAGGAGCTATTAAAAAATCCTTTCAAAAATGAGAAAATAATCCGCCGGTAGATAATGTGTTAAAATCAAAAACGTAATATTAAAATGATTGTTAGATTAGCTTGTTAAAAGCCTCTACTTTTTACAAAATGATTTCTAAAATGAATAATTGTCTCGTGGTTGTTGCAAGCGGGTGCAGCGTGCAAGTTAAGTATAGTGTCTACTGAACACTATAAAAATTCTCGTGCTAGTCTACATAAAATATATTGAACATTTTTGTATGTCATAGTATAATTTTTAATAAGAGATAAAAATACAGAAATTTTTTAGAAAAATATAAATACCCGTACTATAAAAATCCCTCAAATTGACGAAAAAATATTCGCTTAGAGACGGAACGTGACATTAATGCCCGTGAAAAAGATTAACAAACATCGAGGCATTACTGTAATTTCATCTATTTTACGGAAGTGGTTCAGTAGGCCTCGGATGGCCGATGATGTTTCGGGAAACACTATTGGGAGATGAAAGCTTGTTCGAGTCTCCTACGACACGTCGATAAGATTACATATGGCGGTGGGAAAGTATGCTAGCTGATTATCCCGCTTTAGGAAACAATTCGATGGTTCGGCCACCCTGCGCGTTCCGTCACGGTTACGCCCACCCCAATTATCTCGTTACTCAACGAACTCTGATACGCGTTACGTGTCACGTGCAGCCCGTGTGAACCGGAAATCGATTTGAATGCGAAATCGAGCGCTCGGGCCTCGCTAAATTATCATAATTAGCCTGCGAAACGACCTGCATCCATAACGTGCACAAAATTCCTCGGAAAACGATTTTCTTACAATTATTTTATTTATTTATTACTGCCCTAAATCGTGTATGGTTTATATAGCATACATTAGTATAACACTGTACATACAATTGACAATTGACAATGAGGTGTATATCGTTATACTAAGTTAAATTAACATAAACGATAAATGCTAAATGCGAATCTTACATTTATTGAGAAAATTGAAAATAAAAATTAACGCTGTAATGTCTCGCACGCTTAGAAAGAAATTAATAATATAGGAAGGGTAATATTTTCGATATTACTTCTTTTCGATATCGATTGCTGCGAATTTTTGCATAATTATGTACAGTATGAACAAGTATGCACAGCTTCTCGTTTTCTCGAAGAAGTCGAAAACAAAGGGATCGAACGGTGGAAATAATTAGATTGAATTTAGAAGAAATTGTTTACGGTGTCCGATAGACTATGGAACGTAGATTCTAATCTAAACATAGACGACAAACCCGTTTCCCAGTGCATTGCCGGAAAATGATCGTATTTCATGGCAAGTTCAAACGCTGGACACACCCCCCATTTAGCACCTGGATATCATATCGCGGACGGCAGATGCCGCAATATAATCCTCGATTATCAGCGTTAATTGCTGTACAGGAATGAATGCGATCGTTGGTCGGAATCCCGCGTGTAATAGAATTTCTGCTTTTCGTGGGAACTAGTCAACTATTTGAAAAAAAAAATCTAATTCATCCGTAAAACAGCTGTTCAGGCACCCTCACGCACCGATGCCGAATTTCCCACGTTTAGCAATTAGTATTGGACCATTGGTCAGATAATGACTGTGGCTGCGAGCTATTTTTGTTTATGTTCGTGCGGTTTTTTGGTTTAGTAATTTTGTTTTTTCTTCCGCATGTCGTTTTACCTTTCTAAAAATATTCAAGTTGTTTGGTCCAATTCTTAAGAAGCTATTGTTTTTTAAAGATAATTCATAACAAATAAGCAAATATAATATTTGATAAATGTGACACAATTATTTACCCTTTGCAAGAATAAATTCATCCGCTTTCCTTTTTCCATCAATTTTGCTCCAACGTCATTTAGGAATACGTCTGAAACGAAATAAAGAGGTACATTAGGAAAATCAATTCTCAAGCATAGATTACGAAAATGTTAATAACCACATTACTGCTAATCAATCAGTCGTCCGAGGAGTTAATAAGACAAATAATTGAGACGTGTTATTATATCTCGAAAGGGAAAACGAGTGAATTTTCCGAGTCCACGGGACGTCCGTTTTATGTACCGTTTACGTCCATACGTCAGAGTTGGGCATTAATCGATTAAAATGTTAATCATGATTGATTGATTAATGTATACGATTAAAAAAAGAAATCGTCGAAAAATCGGCGATTGATGAAGTTAATCATCAATCGTTCATTAAATGAAGAAATCGTCGAAAAATCGGCGATTGATTCAATTGATTGATTTAATCGTCAATCGTTGATTAAAAAAAGGAATCGAAAAATCGAGTTTACATTTTTTTCAGTATTCATACAGTTCTGATTACGTATTTCATTTCGAAATTTCAGCAATAATCATTAATCAATTATCCGATTGACGATTAATATCGTTAATCGCAACTAACGACTAAAGTAGAAAAATCGTTAACCTCAATTAACGACTAAACTAGGAGATTAATTGTTAATTGTGATTAACGATTGAAGTAGAAATTTAGTCGTCAATCATTGATTAAGTTTTTGCCCAACACTGCCATACGTCCTATGTCCATTTTGTATGTCCCACGGACGTCCCTGGCACCTAAATTTCGGACGTCCCACGGACGTCCGTTTTTTACGTCCTAAGGACATCCGTGGGACCAAAATTTCGGATTTCCCTAGGACGTCCATTTTTTTCGTTCCAGGGACTTCTATTGAACTTGAATTTCGGATGTCCAAAGTACGTTTATTTTTTTAAGTCTTATATCTGTGCTCAGGACTTTCGTTCGTACGAGGATGCTCACTTCTCATGCATGAGACATATTTATATACAACAATATATATGTATTTGTAGCAATGTTTTTTTTTTATTTATATACATACACTTATATATATTGTTATAAATGTATATACGGTACGGTACCATCGAAGCAAGCGATGATCGGTAAGAAAAGCTACGATCGATGAAACAAGCGACGATCGAATGCGGGAGAAGAACACGCCGTTGCGTTGCTGCGTGACAAACAGTGACAAAACAGTCTTGTGCGAGTGTTTCGACAACGTGCTTGAGAAATCTCCAGTGATAAATTCATCGTTACCATATTATCGGATTTACTTCATATTTAGACAAGTAAGTATTTTCATTGTTATTATTTGTTACCGTTAGTATTTTCGCTTACGCCATTCCGTTAAATTATTTTATACAGTTACGCACATCATTGATTATACATACTTTAATAGAATAACTTTTTTATGAATGAACCAAACGATTTCAGTTTCTCTGTAAGGCATTCTGGGCTGAACTTCGGAATCCCCCCCCCGTCCTTTCGAAACAAGATATACGTCATTCTATTCGTTTTTGCATGCCGAACACGAAATGTAATTGTCATTTTTGGCGGAAATTAATAGTTTTCGAGATATTCGTGAAAAACTGCAGCTACCATACATTGAATTTTGTATATACGTGCACGTCCGTGCTGTGCATGTGCGTCAGCATGATGCGATCGCTCGTCAACTGTTTCTACAGATATATCAATACGACCGTCGAACGATTTATATACCGCGTGAACTTTTTAAAACATATGATGATGAAGAGAGTACATATTACGACAATACCACACACACCCCCCAGTGTTTCTGAGAAGAAGGTTCCCACATTAAATAATATAAAATCAACTGAGACCAATACCAATTTGTTTTACTACCAAATGCAATAATATAATGAAAAATAATTATGTAAAGCTTCGAAAATTCCATAATTAGGTCTGAGTTAGGTCTAGGTTAGGTCGTGGGAGGGGGCGGAGAGGGCCGGCCGTTAGGCCGGCCCGACCACGCATACGAAAATCCATGAGCACTCTTTCAAGATTGAAAGCTCACCCTACACATATATGTATGAACAGAGTGAGACCCTGTTTTCTACAAAAAAATACAATTGGCTTTATTTTTCAAATGAAAAATAATGATGTAAAGCTACAAAACTTACTGAAAATTCCTTAGTTAAACGGGAAAGCCAATTGTATTGATTTAATGAAGCTTTTTTGGTAGTAAAACAAATTGGTATTGGTCTCAGTTGATTTTATATTATTTAATGTGGGAACCTTCTTCTCAGAAACACTGGGGGGTGTGTGTGGTATTGTCGTAATATGTACTCTCTTCATCATATGGTGTTTTAAATAGTTCACGCGGTATATAGATCGTTCGACGGTCGTAGTGATATATCTGTAGAAACAGTTGACGAGCGATCGCATCATGCTGACGCACACGCACAGCGCGAACGTGCACGTATATACAAAATTCAATGTATGATAGCTGCAGTTTTTCACGAATATCTCGAAAACTATTAATTTCCGCCAAAAATGACAATTACATTTCGTGTTCGGCATGCAAAAACGAATAGAATGACGTATATCTTGTTTTGAAAGGACGGGGGGGGGATTCCGAAGTCTTACCAAAAATGGTACTTATAGGCCGAAAATCATGAAAAATTGCAATCTTTACTACTCTTGGTCGTTTATAATTCGTGAACCAATTAACCAATTTCAATGAAATTTTCAGAATTTACATAATTTATACGAGTGTACAATGTTTTAAATTTTCGTTATTGGCCCAGCTGAAAAAGTTGTAAAATTCAATTTTTACTATGGTTTGTCACAATTCCGACCAATTCATTTTTTCAACTTATTTATTACACGTCATTTACTAAACTAATTCTAGCCTTACAGAGAAAGTGAAGTCGTTTGGTCCATTCACAAAAAAGTTATTCCGATTTAAAATGTGTGTGATGAACCCCGCGGCATACCATGATGAACGAACACCCTTACAATACAGTGTAAAAATATTTCTTGTATATTAATTAAATATAAATTTTGCAGATCCTGCGACGACGTGAAATCGTGGACAATCGTGGAGTTCTTAAAAGACGGCACGGTGGATACAGTACCTTCTTCGTGGCTGATAGGGAATTATACATATATTGTCATTGGCCCTCGTTACCGCAGGGTCGATTGATGAAGGCCATGAAAGCGTGCGAGGAAGTGAACAAATGCTGGCCAAAACACGGAATTAAATATTTAAAAAATGGCACTTTTGGTGAGTTAAAGATTTTATACTATGATGAAACTATAATAATTACATATGTATAATTTACAAAATGCTTTCAGATGATTATGTAAGGGCAAGGACCAAGGCGAAAGTGGCTGAGGACAGTCAACTAGGGAAACGCAAAATTTTACAACTTGTGAGCGACACCGATGAAGAATCGGAATCGGTACGTAAATAAAAGATTTTATGCTATTTTATGATAATTGCTTAATTTCTCTCCATAAATAATTATTATATAGGTGTATAAATCATGATCATTGATTTCAGGTACATGCAGTAGGACAATCGACCAGATGATGAATAATGCTATTATTTCATTTTTGTGTCGAAGAAACTTGCCAGTGTTTATCTTTTTAAATTGATTGTACACGCTGGTCTGTTTATTTTGACATTTATATAGTTATAAATAAGTTATAAATTTTAAGTTTATATTCAAATAATTTATAGTTATGAATATATATATTTAGTTATAAATATTATATTATATTTGCTTTCAATTATATATTTTTTTATTTTATTCGTAGATGTATATTTTAGTATGTATTTAGTTATAAATATTACATTATATTTAGTTACAAATGTATATATTTATAGTTATAAAACTTTTATATGAATAAATAAATATATATTTGTATTATACGTATATGCGATTGTATTTTATTTACTATGTACCTAATCCATGTCCTTATAATAATTATTATTAATAATAAATGTGAAATTTTGTTTCACTTTTTAACCTTATAAAAGGAATATTGTTTAGTAGTTTTTAATATGCAGAAACCATATTCTATAAACGTCCTGTAAATGTCCTGTTAACGTTCAGAATATGTCCAGCCGTACGTCCTAATAACGTCCTTGTATCCCAGAATTGGTCCCAAGTACGTACCAGGAACGTTCAAATAACGTCTGTATGTCCCCAGATACGTCCCACGTACGTCCCAGATAGGTCTCCACGGGACGTCCTATGTAAGTACGTTCCACTTCCTAACTGGGACCTCTGCCGGACTTTCCTGGTACGTATTTCGGACATATCTCGGACATACGGACATTATTCGGACATCCCTGGAACGTACATTATGGACGTATATCGGACGTCCGGGTGCTATTTGGGCTGTTCAAGGAACGAACGGTTCAAGAAAGGCCCAACGTATCAGCCAGAGGATTTAAATACCCAAGCTAGAATACCAAGTAGAATAACAAAGGTCGGGGCCACTGCCTGTGCAATAAAATTTAAATGGCCGACTTGATCGATTACCTGGAATCTTAAAATCCCGTGGCCAGCTTAAACTATGACACAATAGCGAGCTTTCCTCCCCGGTGTTTCCACGGTACAATCGATCCGTAGTTTTTCGATCTGGAAGAATCTCCATTAGCCTGCCCATCAGTTTTTGGCGAAGACTATCGCGAGTCGTTGCTGTGTCGGAGTTTCCCGCCATTTTTCCCGTCCCACGCGGCGCACAATCGTTCGCCTCCCTGGAAATCTTTGTTGAAGGTGTTCAGAATTTATCAGGATACCTGGGTCCACCTTAGAACGCGTCAGCTGTTCGAGGGGTCTGGGTTAGGTCTCTTTAAAGTTTAAAGGTCCTGGAAACCCTATTATGCACCTCGTTCTACCCTCGCCGGGTGCTCTGTTGCGATGTCCTGGCGGATCAGTAAGCTGCGGAAAATACCTAGGCCCTTGGCACCTTTCTCTCGGAGACGGCAAGTTCATGAGAAAAAGGGAGGGTCGATTTTTCCAAGGTCTTTAGACGTCGATGGCAAGTGTTCCTTTCAGTGTATTCTGGTCGGCCCGCTGCACCGTGCAAGCACAAGACGCTCGGTGCACGCTTCAACTGCTATCGCCCGAAAGTTTATGTAAATATTCCTATCCTCACCGTGAGAAATATCAGTTGTAACGTCTTCTGGTTCGTAGTTTACAGTTAACACATTATCTGCCGGAGATTATTCCATAATTTTTGGAAGTCTATGGCACATGGATGAGAATGTTTTATAATATATGTTATATATATTATATATATGTATAACATATGTTTTATAATAGATTCTTCAACAACAATTCACCCTCAATAACGTAATTTAATAATTTCGTTTGGGATTATTTGGTAAAAGAAGATTTTCAAGCTTCCATTTGGTACAGCACAATTACTAAATAGCGTATCAATAGGCTTCCGGTAGTTAAAGTGGTAGGTAATTGATATTGCAATTTTAGTTGAAAAATTTCTAGTTGAGAAATTGAAATTTAGAATATGCATAAAGATCCGAAGTCTAATAATAAATATGGAAAAGTATAAGATTTCAAATACAAAGGCTCCATGTTCCTTTTACGGCAGAAGAATGGTGTACTTAATCTCCTTTAATGCCTGGGTCGGCTTTGACCCAGCTCTTTAAAGTGTCCATCTAACAACACAATTTTTGTTAGCTAAGTTAGTTTCCTGGTAGCTTTTGTTTCTACCGGATGCAATAAAAGAATTTAAGAACTTCACAGAAAATAATTGGATAAGAAAAATTGATAAATCGGAATGGATCTAGGTATAATTGTTTATGAGATCGTAAAAAATTACTAGAAACTCTGTATCTTAATGAGCTTGTTCTGTGACTAGCTTGCTTTTCGACTATCTCGCTTTTCGGAACGACTAGGGTCGCCGCTAACAAGAGATCCCGAAAAAGCTAGGACGATAATGGTCTAATTTGGATTCGTATCCTGTTTCGTTCGTGGACGGCGGGCAGCATCCCAATATCAATAAATCTTGGAGGCCCGAAGGACTAGGCACGCGTGCCAGAAGGATCAGCCACGTGGCAGCATCCTCGTTCCAAGAAACGATTTGTGTTTTAACCTAAGCTCCTCCTCAGTTACGGTTTCGTCCGACGTGGAGCGTGTTCCTCGTCTCGAGGAGAGTGTCTGGCTTTTGTGCACTGCCACATCCCGCGCCAACGAACAATTCTCGACCTTCTTTTCCTGAACGATGGATTAAAAACCTTCGAAGCGTCAGACTTTTCTTGTTCTTCGTTTTCTAGCCCGTTCGCAAAGTCAAAAAACTGACCATTGCAATCACGTATTTTCACAGAACATTAAATCTAGTCTATGATTGAAGCTACATATATACTAATCTTTGCATGACTTGTGCGAATTTATTTCAAGACAAAATAATGTAATAACTAAAATGAGTAGGTGCACTCTAAAACAGGAAAAACATTATGAGAATTGACGAGAATCGATGTACTATGTATATACAATTTTTTAAATCATTAAAGAAAGAACTTTTTATTTGACTCATATTTTTCGCAGGTAATTATAATTGATGCAGAACATTTTTATTTTGTATACAGATCTGCACTAGTGTCCTGTTCCTTCACTCTAGGTAATGTCACACCAGAATCTTTCTGAAAAGTATGTTACGACCCGAATGCATCGTTCGGAAAGATTTGATTTTAGAAATGTTTACGACAAGGGCGACTGAACTATTTTTGAGGAAGTTTCACGGATGTTTTACCTTATTTACTTGGAATGCAATAAGAAAAATCAATAATCAGAAAACGTTGTTACATTCGTGAGAGAGGGCGTCCAAGAAGAATAAAATAATTTAACCCTGATAAATGAACCTGTAAATGGCCCAAAAGATGACCAACTAAATAATTGTCAAAGTGGTCCTTTGTCGAGCATTCAACTCACACAACATCTGAACCAAATACAGCGTGAATGAAATGCAAGTGGCACAGTGTTGAAAGTGTCGAAGAAACCGTTCGCGAAATTTCTTGAATTTCACGATCGATTTGGTTGATTCGCTCGGCGTTACGTATGCGAAATATGTTCGCGACGTCCGGTTCGATGATAAAAAAGGATGGAGCGCGTCAACGGACGGTTTTGGAGCTTCCAGGCTTCCTGCTTGTCCTCCTCTTTCCTCGTGCCGGCCGCAAGACGTTTTGGAAGTATGAGGGCGCAGATGGGATTGTGTTTAATGAAGTTTGGCCCGAGTTGCACCTGCCGCTTTCGAGGCATCTCGGACCGACGCGACGCGACGGCCGTTACACTGCCTCGAGCACACTTTCAGAAATTGGCGGGAATCTTGTTCCCAAGCCTACTCGTGATTCGAGACGCTCCCGGATTCGTTTCTTCGGCGCGACGCGACGCGACGCAACGTCTGGAATTTTCGCTCCCCCTATCAACACCTTGCGCGATCCCATTCAACCACCTATCGGTGACACGAGTGCAAATCGTGTCTGAAAACACAGCAAAGATTAATTTTGTAATCATGCATTTGGTGGAGGAAGTTTTAAGACGATCTACGAAGTACCAGAAATCAAATCTGTGGTAATCTTGAATTTTTTCGTTGTCGTTTTAGTGACTCTTTTTCCTGTGTGATTCGTATCTTTTTTGGTTATCCTATCCATTCATGATGAACTGTAATAGATCTACCTAGAATATGTTGTTGAGTATATATTATTATTCATTTTTGTATACGAACAGTCTGTATTTTTAGAACTTTATGGAGTATTTTACTACTTCAATCTTATTACTTCATGCTGCTTTAGTGTACATTTAAAGAGAAGAAACTAATTTTAACTATTCGCTTTTCCATTAACCCTCGGTAAACAAGCATGTCTTTTGCACCTTCGGTGGGCAACCTGAATCGTCTGTTTTCGAGGCTAATTTTATCTCTTAGGCTTTAAAAAAATATTTGAAATGCGTATTGAAGTCCCTATTAAGGTATAACGAACAACCCAGATTGCCCACGGGAGATAAATTTTGTTAAGTATAAACTGAGTTCAAATAAAGATGAGAAAATTATGAAAGCATCTCATGAAACATCTTATTAAAACTTACCCATCTTCAAAAATATGTCCAGACAATTTAAGGAAGTAAAATCTAAATGAAAAAAAGTAGTTGGAAACTATACATATACGCTCATTCCAAAGGGTTAAAGTTTGAATAAATTAAAATGAAGTGTGTCGAAAACGTGACAGGACGTGTGGGACTATTTTTGAGGGTTAAAGGTGAACGATTGATAGAAAAATTCCGGAAAATTCAAGCATTTCGTGAGAGAATAGCGAACGTTCGTCGGTCGGTCCAGGATCGAGTTTCTCTACATTGTACATACATATATTGTCGAGTGCCCTCCGATGTGTCAGTTTTTCTTCCGTGAAACGGAAGTGTCCTTCCTGCTCCATGTTGGACCAAAGTAACACGAGAACCTGGCCTAATGTCAGATCGAACGGAAGTGCGGTCAACGATTTAATTGCCTTCGACATCTGGCTATGACGAGCAGTCTCACAGTTCTCGTAGAAAAAAGTGCCAAAAAAGACCTTAAAAACGAAAATAAAAACAATAATAAAGAAACCAACACTGAAACAACTGACATCAAAGATCCATTTACAAATACATGCCAAGACTTGAGAATAAACCCTCTTTTCTACCTCTCTTCAACCCTCTGTTCTATAAATTGATTGAACATCAACAGTGTTACTATAAATTGCACAAGAGGCTTTCAAAAAATTTTTTAAATTCTGAAAAAACTGATATCGAGAAGAAAGAAATTCAAGAGTGTTTCGCTTTGGACGTAAGCGACCGTATGTGCCCGCGGAGGGTTAAGTACCAAGATCCAAATGTCCCACTTTCCTGAGCACTTCGCAAGGGTTAAAGAGCCCAGAAGAGGCCCAACGTCTGCCTAACGGACTTCGATATCCGTTCCTCTTCTCGTCCGGCGCAGGATCTGGTTTTGGAAGATGGTAGTAGCAGCCCCGAGGGCCGCCATCCGTCAAGCAACGTGAAAGCTCCTGCTCCTGTTTGCGGCCATTTAATTACCCACGGCATCTGGCGATCCTACGTTTCCTGGGCCAGCTTCCCTTTTTTCTCTCTGTTCTTCTTCCCCTTATCCACCCACGCGCTTCCATCGCTTCTAACCGCACGTTTCACGAAACTAGATTTCGTGACTTTTGCCGGGGATATCCTAATAAATGGCGACTCACGTACCACGGGGAGACTAACTTTAATCGAAAACGAAGCGATGCTGTTCAACATCTGGCTTTTCCGAAATAATTGAACGAATTCGATTTGAACGCGGGGCTGTTCGTCGGGACAAAGGTGCTGCTGAACGGATGACCTCTTAAAAATTTAGCGAATTCAATGGAATAGGAATAAACCAGCTGTTCGAACGCTTACAATTAACATAATCAGGATTTTGTGGCTGTTAGGACATCGCAAAGAAAAAGAGTGCAAGCTCAAGAAGTACCAGCCAGTCCAAACCAGAATATTGCTGAAAACAGCTGATTTTACTTAAAATTCGAGTGAACACGGTTAAAGAGAAGCACATTTACGGCTCGGTAACTTAGCATAGTAAGAATAGAGACTGTTAAAAGGTCCCAGGGAACGAAGTATACCAGGTACCCTGCTGATTTCGATCGAAAGCAAAGTGTCGCAGCCAACCAGCTGGTTTTTAAAAAATCGAGGGGCTTCTTTTAAATAGGACTGGCCGGAGACTCGGCATAGCGAGTGGTGGGGATATAACAGATCGCAAAGAGTATGGTAAAAGTATCTCGGACCGTTCGGACACGAAGGCTCTGTTTCTAAGCGGCAAACAGCTGTTCCACCCCCTCCGGGGCGTCTTCTTCGGGAGATCTGCCGGTATTCAGTCTATCTGAACGAACTATCGTGCGGAGGAGGTTTTCGAGAGGGCAACGGCGAAGGTAGGTATACACAGGCAGCTGGATCTGCCTCGAAAAACACTCCGTCACGCCTTACTCCCGGCATTGTTCGTGTCTAATGCTGCTCCCTTTTGGTCCGGTAAAGGTCTCTTTCTCTTTCTCTTTCTCGTCTAGAGCGTTTCATTTCACCGAGGACCTATTATCTTTCTTAATTTCACACGGACGCAGCAATTTCTTCGATCCGAAGCATCCTCCTGGGATAACCCTACGACAGGTTCGGATAATCTATTTAGTTAGGGCTGGAATCCTGACGGTCAACTTCACTGATTTTTCCGTGTAAACTGCATGGTAAAATTGTAACTGCAAGTTTGCAAGAATTCAGAGGATTGAAATAAAATGTGGTATGGTACGAAGATATTTTTGCTAGACATAAAAATTGATAACTCATCAGTCGATATTTCCTGTTTATACATCAAATTGAATTTTGTCGTGACATATTTTTCTAAGCTAGTTGCATCACATTTTTAAGGATAAAAATGTATTTGTTCGTTTAGTAGTTTTATTAGATGCAAAGTAACACGACAATATTCTTGAATTCTTCTGGGGTCTTACTCGACTCTACTATTTATCCATATTTACGATAAATGTATCAAATCTTGGTGAAAAAATGCTCGTAAAATCTAAATTTCATTAAATATATTTCTTTGATTTATTGAAGTTTCTTTATACGTTGGCTCTTTAACACTTCAACGTGTAAAAAAATATTTACTCAAATATTTGCGCAAACGTTTTATGTTTGCAATAATCGTGAAACGATTCGTTTCAACTCGTACGGCATCTCCGGTGCTAAAAAACGCCCTGCAGAAAAATGTCGTGCGTCCCAAAAGGGTCGAGAGCAAACGTCCGAATATTTTAGCAGAATGGATTGATTAAAAGGTGACGGTGTAATTTCTTTGCCGGAGATGTAAGCTAATCGGCCGAGCACTCCACGAGTGGCTCACCACTTTAAATCGCATTAAACTTGACCGGTGGACGCATCAGCTTCAAAAATTGCCAGAAGCGAAATTCTTGAAGAGGAGAGGAGTCGAGCGAGTTTTCAAGTACCTTGGCTGAGTGAAGCGATTAATAAAGCGACGGTGCAATTTGTTCCATTGAAGACGTGGTCCCTGACCCATCTGAGAGACT
Source organism: Lasioglossum lativentre (assembly GCA_916610255.1). Lineage (NCBI taxonomy): Eukaryota > Metazoa > Arthropoda > Insecta > Hymenoptera > Halictidae > Lasioglossum > Lasioglossum lativentre. The sequence continues at coordinate 20,928,876 of OU744364.1, read as the reverse complement.
TTTTAAATAACTACACTCCTTGAAACAGCACCGATTTATGGTTTCAGATTTAGCTGATGCATACGTATTGCTGGACGGTTTCGGCAAATTGGCAACTCAATTTTACCTTCACACTGCGTTCCCACTTGTCCATTCCTTGTACAAGTTTTCAATTAAACTTTGCGATCACTCATTTGTACATTCAACTTCGTTCCTTTTTCGTGCAGCATCAGGTTTGTGTGTATTCAATTTTATATTTAACTTTCTTTTTTGTACCAAATGTAAACCTCCAAATGAATTTTATGTTAATCTTCTTGTTGAAACCAGCCTGAAAATTTAAGATATCGTTCACGTAAATTAAGTGTCTTTTTATTCAGTTAGACGAACTTTCATTCTGATTTAAACATATGCAGGTACGCGTTGAAACTTAGTCCATTTTTTGGTACAATATTGTACTTGTTGAAGGTGTTGTATATTTTTATAGCTTATTCCTCCTTGATGCAAGAATTAAACAATTTACAAAGTCTTGACTCACCCTGCTTTTGCATCAGAATCATGTATTGTTACTTACAATCAGTTTGTCAATCTTTTATTTCGATTTATGTGTTGTTTCATTTTTCATTTGAATCAAAAGAGTTTCGATCTTTTTGTACGGTGAATACGCTTGAACCAAAATCGTCAACTTATTTTTATACATTGCAAAGTAACTACAGATAAGCGCCAATCATCTTTTCACTTTGGACACTGTTTCGAGGGAGCTAAATGCAGCAATTACGCGGTCAGAATGCGAGGGCCAGATTCAGTATAGCTCTCTCCCGGATCCTTTGTCGAGCTAACATCTTCGGCATACATTGTAGCCGAATGAAGACGATTTACTCGTGCACCTAATTGGAAGACGTTTGAATCCGTCGTCCAAGCGAACCATTTAGATCGCACGAAATTAATAGAGCATGCGTGATGGACGGCGCAACACGTCGAACAGTGAAAATACGAACTGAACACACGACTGTGTGTTGGGGCTTCTTCTTCTTCTTCTTCTTTACACGTTCGTTCCTTTTTAGTTTATTACACGGACGGTTGAAGCCGGGAAATGAACGAAACCCGACGTTGCACGCACGGCTACAAAGTGGAGAGCAACATCCTGTGTTAAACGTTCTACCCGTGTCTCCCCCCTCCCCGTTCAGTTGCATACACGATTTTTCTGCTGTGGACCGACAAGTTCAATTACTCGGTGTAGTGCTTAAACGCTTGCATTAATCAGTCTTTAATTGTTCCAATTCGATACGATTCTCTAGCATGTGGAGGCTAGTCTTTATCGCTGAAGACAAATCGGTTTTCAGAATATTCTTTTTCTATGTGGCGAAGGGATATACTGATTGGACAAAAGTGGACAAACATTGTGCGATATTAGAATGTATATCAGACCGTATGTCAATACTAATGTATAGCTTTATAATCCCCTATGGGGAGTTCCAGTTAAGCTTCCAATAAAAAACAAAACAAATAAAGAATACAGCATCTTTCTCGTACAGCAAGGTTTTTGGTTTATCGAATAAAGCGATTAGTAGCGAGGAAAAAGATTAAATGCGTCTAGTATTAACGCTACAACTAAACTATCATGCATGGAAATGACACCAATTTAAAATACAAATATAATCGAACTCTTTTTGTTTAATAATAAAATTATTTTACCTCGTAAAGAAGTTATATTTGATACTGAATCTATTAAAATTTTAACATTTTGGGAATCACCTGATGCACAGGATTTATATATTCCGATGGTCATTTTTACGAAAGTTCAGTTGTCCAGGATTCACAACTCTTCCTCCGCATTGTACCCATCCACTCGTTCCCAGAGCTCCAGCATCTACCGAAGGATCACTCGGCAGAGCCGGCTATTGAACACTACTACGCCCCCGCTCCAAGCATCTCATCTTCAGTCTGTTTAACATGCTTTTTTTCCGCCCGGCGCGGCGTGTGCCGTTGAAAATCTACAATTTCCCGGGCGCATCTGCATCTACGAGCAGCTGGTTTTCCACCCCCTTCATCGATCCTCGCGATACACAAAATTTCCATCTGGCTAGGGAAACTGGCTGCAGCCTCTTTAAAGAGCCACGAGCGTGGGTGGAGTGGGCGACGTTTCCGGTGAAGGGAAAAAGGGTTGGTTGACAAGCATAGCCGAAAATCCGGAAAGATCAGGCGGGTCGCTTTGATACGGGGATTCTGGAGGGTGTGGACCACGCGCCTCGTAGCATAATAAGGATCATCCTCCTTTTCGAGCAGGATCGTGTTTCCTGGAGGCCACGCGATGGATTCTGTTTGTTTGGCCGCGGTGGACGTGCACGTGGAAAGCCAGCATTGTTTTCTTGCTCGCGCCATGGGGATACCTGAGCACACAGGTGACCAAGAACACATCCCCCTTTGTTTGGAGCCGAACCTCTCGACTACGCCACCCACGCTTCCTCCAGCGATTTATCTAGGATTCGTCGGGGTTCCGATTACACGCTTCCGACCCGCTTCCGACCCGCTTCCGGGGATGCGAACCGGAAGGAAACGAAACACTCTGATAACTAAACTGCGGATCTTTGTGTAAAATAAAAACTGCCAGTGTCGGAAGACTATTCCAGCTCCATTAAACATTGTGGGCAACGAAGCCACTTGGAACTTTCTTCATAACGAGAGCAAAATAAACAAACAACCTTCTGTCGCTGTGAATGTTGAACTTCAAGATCAATAGCACATGTAGACATCGATAGTCCTCTGGAGGACATCCCTAGCTCAATCAAAAATGAAGAACAACGAGGCCACGTCCATCCAGAGTTCCACGAAAAGAAAGAATAATAAACAAACAACCTTCTGTCTCTGTGAATGTTGAACTTACAAAATTCATAGCACATATAGACATCGATAGCCCTCTGGAGGACAACCCTAGCTGAATTAAGAATTAAGAATAACGAGGTCACATCCATCGAGAGTTCCACAAAAAAAAAGCAAAATAAACAAACAACCTTCTGTCGCTGTGAATGTTGAACTTCAAGATCCATAGCACATATAGACATCGATAGCCCTCTGGAGTACATCCCTAGGTCATTAAAAAATTAAGAACGACGAAGCCACGTCCACCGAGAGTTTCACACAGAGAAGGCAAAATAAACAATTATTTCTGTAATTTCCTCTTAAACCATTTGCCCGAAAGCCACGCATCTGCCCCCAGAAGCAACTCGGAGGTCTCCAAGAGCAACAATTCTGTCTATCACAGCGTACAAAATGTCACGTAGGGACGTCCAACGGTCAACGTAGGTCGGAGAACACAGGATGAAAGAAGTAGAATGATCGCGCGGATGGAAATGGGCAAGAATGGAATTTGAAAATTTCAGAGGCTGAACCCTTTGGCCGGCAGACCGAGCAGCTGGCAGCATATGCTCCGGACGAGCGAAAGAAAGAAACGGCGCATCGGTTGGCCCCGGAGAATACGCCATCGTGGCCTGTGGTTGTTGGTCTTTTCTTTTTCTCGTCGCGAACGTTTCCTGGTCAAGAGACGAGCGCCGCTCGACATCGTCGTTGGTAACGTACACCGATCGGCATCTTTTCGACTTCAAAGCGGCGGCGTCGCTTAATGTGCAACCACCGATAACAATCCGATTATTACTGACCGGGATCCTCCGGCTGCAGGATCAATGACGTCCTGGAGGCACGGCTCCGGGATGCTTCGGCCTGCAAATTTTAGGTTTCTTCGCACTCGCCACGATTTCATGGAGACGTCTCTCCACGAGCATGTTACTCAAAGTTGCCAAGAGAAACCTCTAGCCTTCGATAAAATATTTTCACTAGTCGTCTTTGATAAAGCATTTGAAATAAATGTCCTCCATAAAACATTAATTCGACATCTAAGATTTTTCATCTTGGTTTTATTACGAAGAAAATTCTGAATGGGCGTAGCTTCTTGTTCATAGAACAATATAAAGAACCGTCGGGAGCAAACAATTCGTCTCGGTCTCTTTGTACGCAATTTCCTAAGTGGGCGTGGCTTTGCAGCTCCAACGGAACCGGAGCATTGCCCCACGGGGCAATCAGTGCTCCAGTCTCCCAAAAAACGGTCAAACTCCCACGGATAGTATTAAACGGTTCGTAAATTTCGTTCGTTAGTCAATTAACAGCTCGAATGGTAGTATTATCTGTTACGGGGCACAGAAGCGTGGAAAATGATCGAGCCGGTAATCGTCTTCGGGCCTTGTGAGTTCGAGTCGCGGGTATTAACTACATCCTGACACCGAACCCCTGCGGATCGGTTTCTCTCTAATTTTCGACGATGCGTTGACGTCACCGAGTTCCCCGCGCCTGTTCCGGTCTGGGTGCTCGGGACCGGAAACAACGAACTCGTTGGGGAGCGCGGGGCCTTCGAACTGAAAATCCCCCACGGATGTATCGATGTTGCCGCGTTTAAACGGGGACCTGAGGAGGAAGTCGATGTATTCCCTCGAGGAGCCAACGGCTGCCCTCTGCAGCGGGGGTGGAGCCAAATCTGAAAGGCCTGTGGTGTCTATAATTCAACACCTTCCTAACCGACCAATTCAGACTCAACTTCAGCAAAGGATATTTTCTCTGAAAATCCAAATGTACGACAACGGATGTTCGACGAGATTTGCATCACAAGGAAGACTGAAAAATGATCTTGTCATCAATTTTCTTTTTATTGCACACACATTTAACCCTTTGCATTCCGAATATTATATCAATTTATCAAATTACTTCAATAGCATATACAATATTTATATCATGCATAAGTTAGTTTTAATAAGCATGTTGTCACAAAAAAATGTATTACTTCTTCTTTGCCAACCAGTTTTTATATGTGGGTCCGTTTCCGGTCTTTTACGTTGCTTTTTATGGTTAATTGAGAATTGCAAATGCAATGCGCTTTGGTAATAATGACCAGAAAAATTTAGCATATAATGCATACGTTATCGATGGAAACGAGTAAACAATTTTGGCATCGTGCGATGTCAGCACGAGAGCACACAATGCATATGTTAACAATTTCTGTAACGTTTATATTTAATTTTTTTGCGTTTTGGCACAGCAAGCGACTTTAACGCTAACGATGTGGGCAGTTAAAGGATCAGAGCGTACCTTCGCTAAAAATCTGTAAAAACAATCACAAACCTCGGCAATAATCGTTACGCCGGCTGACCATCGTGGTCACGATGTTCACCTGTCCATGGTCCCAACACGGACCAGGTAACCGTGCGCGCGTAGAAGACACACACACCACACACCTTCGTCTGCCCGCATGATCCACACTGCACGGTGTTTTTCAGCTCGCTTTCTGTAACGGTCGAATTTACCCCCATCGCTCTAGAACCGAGATACAACCAGCCAGCTCCGAGTCCTTGGGCCGAGATCGATCTACGAAATCGTGCGCCCTTTTTTCCGACAGGCTGCTCAAAATTACAACGCTGTAGCACTTTGATTACTGTTGCGATTATAGCAAATTCGCTTTACAACGTTCTCGAGCAACGCATAGTTAGAAGTTTCACCGAAACAATTTTAAAACTTACACTCGCAGGACAGAGACATAGAGAACATAAATTTATGCGGACTGTTGTCAGGTTGGGGAGCATCGTAAGACACGTGCTTGGAGTTAGGGAGATTTAAAGATCCATATCGAATCACACTTTCAAGGATTCTAACATGATTAGCTAGATTGGGAGAGGATCTTTTTCTCAAGGAGGACAATAAACTTGGATTGTGTTGATTTCGGTGTAGCTTTGAGTAGTACTTAACACTAAACCTACCACTGCCGGTCAAATAACCGGTTTTATATTTTTAATTTTATAATTATTGAAATGATGAAGTTGCTTACATGGAAATTGATTCGATAAATTTCTTTATCCAAGCACATATTTCAATAAAAATTACACAAAATCTGAATAAATAGAGCCTTGTCATTTTTATAAGCTAAAACATTTTAATCGCTTTTAGTGCTCGGTAGGTTTAGTGTTAAATATGTGATTTATAAAAGAAGAAAATTAATATTTTTAATATATCTTTACCTCAAGGAATTTTCTAATCGACGAAAGAAATCCTTCTGAAAATGGAGGTTCGCATAGAGATATTCACGGGCTCGTGTCTTGAATTGCAATGGCAACAACCTGCAATTAAGAAAACATTGAAACAAACAGTCTGCTTTTGAGTGGGACCCGGCTTGTATGGAGCACGAGGAGAACGAGGGCATAAATAATAATTATGCACGCTTCAAATTAGATTCCGATTGGTCACAGTTTAAAGGGCGTTCGTGACAGTTTGTACAACATGTGGTAAAACGAAACCGCGACCTTGATCGATTTTCCCGACACTGACAAAGCGGAGAACAGGAGCCCCTATCGCGCGATGTAAGCTCTCCTCCGACATTACGAGCGCAAGAACAGGATTCGCGGGCTAAAAACGAAAATTGCGCGGCTCGTTCGGAGAACCGCACAGTGGCGTCTCGCCGGAACAAAGCAATCTTGCGATCATTGTTGCAAAAATACCGGTAGCTGTCGGGAGCGAGGGAAGAAAGAGGAAGAATCGCAATGACGCGATGGTCAATTTTCAGCGCGAAACTCGTTCCTACGCCGACTACCCACCCCTCCCTCTTTTTCTGTCTGGTCCACCTGCTCCTGGACGATCGTTTCTTCTTTTTTCTTTCTCTCTCTCTCTCTCTCTCTCTCTCTCTCTCTCTCTCTCTCTCTCTCTCTCTCTCTCTCCCTCATTCTCTCTCGTCCTCTTTCTCTTCACTATGGCCGCTGAGCGCCGAACGTCCCGCGAAAACACGTACCAGCCGCGTATCCACGACAATCGAATCAACCCCTCGGCTCTTCGAAGTCAGTAATTCTCAATGATTGGGACGCTTTAGCATCTGTAACCTGACGCTCTTTCTTTTCAAACTTCACCTTGTTTTCTCTCTTTTACACCATGTCCGAGAACTGCGACAGGAGACTCGTGCAGACGATGAAACGTAAACAGTTCGTAGTTGAACTTGCGCTTTACCGCAAGGTTACAGGATTATACATATGGATGTTAGTGTAATTCTGCTGTATTCGTTTTTGCTTGTTTATAGTTCACGGAGGATGGGGATATCGTGAATCTGCGGTAAAAGTTAATAGGCGAGGTACAAGACATTAGACGAACCAACAAACACTTGATATTTTCTTGTTATTTTCAAGTTATTAAAATTATCAGGAAAAGAAATACTTTTTTATTTAAACCTTCTTATTTTTCTTGAAGATACGAAGTCTACGAATGTTGTATAAATAATTTTCGTTGCCGTACAATCATTAATTTAAATAAGTTTCGGTTAAATTTGTTTGATTCAGAACAGGATACTATACATTTTTGCAATAAAGATCGACTAAACGCAATTTTAATGAAATGCATGATGTACAAATGAAACGATAAACATCGCCAACACTGCATACGTACTTCTTTTTTAATGTAAGTTCCTTTCTAAGTCTTAATTAACTCCATTTCAATATTAAAACAAACAGATTCCACAATAACTACATAAAACCATAAGGCATAAGTACGAACCTCGCTTAGCTCACGATCAAAATGAAAGAATAGAATAAAAACACTATCGCAAGGGCGAGATTTGGCAAGTAACTACCACTAACGCCTAATTCAGGTTCCCAGACCCCCATCACTTGCGACCGCATCAGACTGCAATCAATCTCCCGAAAAAAAGTGCAGAACACGCGTTCAACAAAGTCAAACGTTAGAGAAACATACAGGACGCTTCAAAAGAACCGTTCGTTTCTCGAAGAACGTATCAAACGAAATGTTTCCCCTCTTGAAAGAAGAAAAACTACCACTCCATTTTCTTTTGTTGTTATGCTACAGACAAATGTTTGACACAAGAACCAATATGAATATGTCGCGCGAAAGTAATATTGTCTTTTGTTTCATGGTCGCCTTTCTGGCGTCACGCGGTTTCCCCAACGACGCAGTCATTAGAGAATGAAAGAAACTTTCGAAGAGGGGCTGGAACGCCAGGCGAACCTGATTCATTGTGTAGAAAATTATTCCATTAACCCTGCTGCTGCATACTCATTCGAAATGCATTTGAAATGCGTTTGAAGCAGACTTTTAAAAGCGGTAATTAAGACAGGTCCTTCTGAACAGATAAAAATGATAGCCTCTACCCTCGAATGTAAAATTACGTAATTGCTGTTTTTGCCAAGGGCTAGAAATTTAACTATTTTACACTACTTTGTAGTAATAACAATCCAGGCAGACAAAAATAACACTACCTAGCCATCCATTACATATAGACTAAAATAATGACTATTGACTACAAAGGATAAAATCGAGTATAGTACATGAGTGTATAAAAATAGGAGTATGCATTTGGGAATGTGTTTACTCAAATATTTAGCAGCTTCTATAATTACACCACGGGTTTTTAGCAAAATAAAAATTATTTGCATCGATTATAATGAACAGGAGTCTCACAAAAATTTCTTTGAGCATTTAATAATTTTAATAAGCATATACAATGACGATTTTAAATTCTTTCAATCCGTCTCTTGCCTTACATTGGTCAGTTGTTTTTACTATAAATACATAAAATCCGCAGTCTATAATATACACTCACGAACCCGAAAGTATTGGCAATACAATTATGATTATATAAAGTATAAAGTATAGACAGATACCAAGTCAATTTCTTCATAACAACACCATACTGTAAAGTTATACGCACTAGACGAAAGAAACAGGTTCATTGAGCAATTCCCCCTGCACCTTTGCAACCTCAATAACCATAAAAAATTTGGGACCCATCATTTCGACGGTCCCCAGAGTTGAACCATCGAGAAGCGTCACCCGGGGTCAAAGAAACTACAAGAGCCCGAAGATCTGAGTCACCGGGCCCCGAAATTTCAGATTTCCGGCGGCCGTCCTGCGTCAGCCTATAGAATCGAGAGCGATCACGAGAACGATCGGTTTTCGTTGCGGCCTTACAAAGTAAGGGCAGTATAGCGAGGCTGATAGTATGGTGAAGCGAAAAGGAGAAGGTCCGCGAGAGGAAGGGCCCAGGGAGCACGTCCTCGCGTCGAGGAAGAGGAGCGCGATCGTGATCGCTCTATACGCGGTGCTACTTAGAAAAAAATAAAAGGTAGGCTTTATGGCGCGAGCCTCTTCTTCCCTACCCTGACCAAAATCGCTTAGCATAATCCGTTGGACTGGGTTTCGTCCAAGGGGGAGCAGGACGGACAGACCACCAGACGAAGAGGGCATCGTGACCCCCAAGTTGGAAAAGGCCGAGGAGCATTGGAGGAAGCGAGACGAGACACGTGAGAGTTGCGCGCCATTTTTACTGCGCATTCATGGCGGCGCGCCAATCAGATTTGAATGCGTCAAGCCGGTGGAAGGGTCGCGGCGGACCTCGTGGCTTCGTGCTCCACGGAAACCGAAGCCAGACAGGAGAAGCTAGAAGGAGTCTGGCCGTCGAGCGGTGAAGACCAGAGAGTCTCCGGTTTTGTCCGAGTGAGGTTCTACGTGACTACGTGACCGATTCCCGAGGAATCTTGACAGAAAACTTGCCGGCAGCCGACGGAAATATCCACAGGATAACTCGTGGAAGATCGACGGATCGTAAGGAACAACGAAATCGGAGCAGCTCCGTTCGAATTCGAAGGTATAATCGTTCGAAGAGGAAGTTCCCTGAAGAGAGCTCGCGGACACGACTCGCGTCTTTCCATTGTTCCACGTTGCGCGAGGATCATCGATATACATACACACATCAAACAACCCATCGAGATGCTTGCTGCTTCGATCTGCCGCGAGGTTCACTTCACGGTCCTGTCGAGCACGACCATGGCCACGCGCGTACCACGCTGCCTCTTCGGCAAGCCCAGCTCCCGGGAGACCGTGGAAATGCTCCAGGAGGCCCTGGACGCCGAACGCAGCAGGTTCGCCAAGCGATGGGGCGTCGATCCCTGTTCCGAGGACAAGGAGAACAACTACCAGAGGAAGCACTCCGAGAAACAACCCTCGCCGAAACGACGCTGCAACCCGTACACCAGACAGACGAACATTCACGGTGAGTACCTTACGCGCGTCCACTTTCCTATTTTCAATTAATACCGCGGACGCGGGACATTCGAGCCTTCGACGCGAAACTCCATAAAAGCCCGTGGTCTCTTTTGCTTCGTTAGAATTTTCAGAATTGTCTGGGCTTCGCGGCTTGCGAGAGTCGTAAGTTTTTATCGTCGGTTTATCTCGCTTTATCGCTGTTTTCCGAAGACTGGTTATGTAAGAGTCGAGAAAATGGATCAGAAATTGAAACTCAAAAAGATTTTATCGAGGGGGGAGGGGGGTTGTTACAGTGGGTGATGGTAGAGAGGATTTTGAAAGATTGTGTACGTGTCGCGAAGAGGTTTTTGGGCGGGAACCGGCTCAGAAATAGGTCTGATAAGCGCGGCGTGGAGGGGAGGGAGCATCGTAGGATTTTGGCGGGAAACGAAACGGAAAGGCCTCGAGGAAAGGGAAGGTACCAAGCGCAGGCGCAGTGCGAGCCGGTCGCGTGGCTCCGACCTGTTTTCATAGTCTAGCCTCGCTCCTCCGCGCCTCTTCCGCCTTCCCCCTTTCTCCCTCCTTTCCCTCCTTTCGTTCGCTGTGCTCGGCCAGGGCTGCCGGTCTTACGCGACCGTCCGGAGACTTTCGGACGGATCCTCCCGAGACAGCTCCAACCGGCCACTATCGCTTTCCAAAATTACAATCCCAATACGGTAGTTGGACCCCCACGTACCTCCGACACTTCTATCCTCTTCTTTTCTCTTTTCTTTTCTTTTCTTTTCTTTTTCTTTTCCCTTCTCTTTGCCTCCTCCTTCGATTCGATTGCCACGTGATTCGATTATTGATCGACGCTTCATGGCCAATTTAGGCGTTTCTCGCTATGGATTTTGCTCTTGAGCGTGTTTGAGCCTTTCCTTTGAACTGCGACGTTCCTGAAATCGAATTGTAGAGTTAGTATATTCTTGTGAATAGATTAGGAGGGAGATTGTATTTTCAATCACTTTCGTAGTGATTTTTGGAAGACTCGATGCGTCGTTCGGGACGGGCTATGATTGGTCGAAAAAGTAAGCAGTGAGACAATTTTTGTCGGTAGCGATGCTGCATTAGAAATAGATATTGGAAGATATTCAGGAAACCTGATTAAATCTAGACAATTTTTATTGATATCAATGCTGTATTAGAGACAAGCAGATACTGTTCAAGACTGTCCTTTGGAGCAGACCGAAGCTAGACAATTTTGTTTTGATACTAGGCTCTACGGTGTAGGTAGCCAAAAAATAAGATTCAAACACTTTGAAGCTTGCGTCAGACATTTACTCCAGAGAGACGAGAATGTCTGATCCTGGTGATCCTAAATCGAAAATATACATAGAGGAGGTTCGATTCGACTAACCCTGCGGTTACGAATCGGGTAAGAATGCGTCTAAACGGGGCCTACTGTAAATACCGGCGGCGAATATGCAACGAAAAGGCTTGCATAGTATCCTCCGTGGATGAATCACGACGGATGAGTCACGCGTGCTCGGACGAAATACCTGAAGGGTCCTCTGAGTCATCGAAGGGCCCACTTTTCAAGGAGTATGACGAACTTGCGATCGCATTCCTTGGATTCCGGTTCGACTCGTTTGCGCACTCGCGTCGCGACCCGAACCCGGCCCGACCCGACTTGACCTGACCCGACGCGACGCGACGGTCTCATACCGCACAATGGATATCATAAACTGTCGACCAAGGTGCTCGTGTGCGACCGTCCGCGATGTTCATACTGGAAGTCTGCAATTTTTAATAAAACGAGAATATTTCGACAAGTCCTTGGTCAGTTGCGATCACTAATTGAGCCGCTCAGTGCACACATCGATTAACTCCATAAAACGAAAAGTTGAGAAACGCGATGATGTAATGTATATTGTTTTTAAAAATTCCTCTGATAATATGAATTCAAATATATAATGTAGAATGCATAATTGCAGATATAGCTTTCATCTAACGGTATATAAAATTAATAAGAAAGAATAGCCAACAAACAATCGTCAGTAATGTTACAGTTTTTATGTGACTGGTGGAGTTAATCGATTTGGCAACTGAAAAAAGTAATAAAGTTAAATTTAGTCTTTACATTTTTAAGTTTTTTATTACAGAAAAAGTTAGTTATTATACATTTTTATCACAGCTTTTCCATAAAAATGAATGTTGGCAGTTCGGTTATAATATAATTTTTGTAATTAATTCATAGCAGCTTTATGTTAGCGGCATTATTCTTTGGGATGATTCAGCAATATTATAAATAATGTCTTCTTCATCAGCTGTATGCGAGGATTCGTCATTTCGATTTGTTGACAAGTTCTTATAGTAATCGTGTTTAACAGGAGGAATGAATTTTAGCAGGTCCATTATTATTGTCTAATGTAACAGTAGACAAATTATACATATATTATATTTAAAGTAACAAAAGGGAGACTCGATGTATACTGTTACAAATATAATCAAAATTTTATTAGACATTAGAGTATGGAGTTAATTGAAATGGCTTCTGAAATAAATTACTTATTATTCAATGGCCAAAAAAATTTGCCATTTATCGGTGCTAATCTTTATTATTCAGGAAAGTTATTATAAGTATAAAAAGTTATGACTATACCAAGGGCTTTGACACTTAAATTTAAGATTTTTCAAAAAGTGGAGTTAATCGATGTGTGCATTGAGCGGCTCAATTGTTAGTACATACATGCATAAAAATTGGAGTACGTTTTACCAACATATTCGTAGCCTCTATCGTAGCGTCGCGTCGCCATAAACGTACCTTAATGGGAGGAACAATTCCCACGCTGCAGATTTTCCAGCACAAAAAGCAGCACTCTAAACAATTACAGCTCGCGTAATTCCATAGTAAAATTCTTTCGCGAAGAAAAAAGAACACTTCGCACGCTGTGTGCTCGAATGATATCCAGTATAGACTGTTAATCTAATTGCAGCTGCAAAAAGAAGCGAGCCGTTTACACAAATATTCTCGAACCGCCGCGATTCGCTTTGATAACGTGCCACTCGATGATTCTCGGGCCCGGGTGGGCAGAGAGGCCCGTGAAGAGCCAACCGAGCGAGACATCGCAACAAGCCCTTTTCCACGAACACCTGTTCACCCCCGCCAGGGTGCTGCCACCACTTTCGAACTGTCTTGTTCCCACGATTAAATCAGACTCGCGAAGACGCGATACCGTCAACGGGACCTTCCGAAGGCCGTCGGCCACCTGTCACGATAGCTCGCTTCTTGCGGACGCATTTGCATTTACACCTAGCCTTGCGACACCTTCTAGCCCTATTGTACTGGTGCTTCTTCCCGATTGAACGCATGTCGCCGACCATAAGCTCCACTACTCGTCCGAGCGTACCTGTTCGTGAGTCTCTTTAGCTGGCAGCCCGCATGATTTACCTGAAGAAGCGTTGTATCAGATAATTACATGAGTAATGGCTTAGCTTGATGCAAGATTCCATCGTGTTTGCTTTGCAGAAAGTTAATGCTTGTATGTTCATGTTTTATGAGATTTTGCTGGACATTGTTATCTTTGATTCTAAATCGTATGTTCATTTTTTATGGTAATTTTTTTATGGATTTACCGTTTTTTTCTAATGGCTTCTTTTAGAAATCTTCAAGTTGTTGGTAGCTCCAGGAGTCTGTTATCGTCGACAGTAAGTTTTGAGGCTGTCCATGTGATACACGTTATCTGGTCGAACACAAGTTCTTTGCGATGTGGTGATAGGAGTCCTGTTTCCTTTTATATTTCGTCGAACCTTGAACTGGAACCTTGTATGGACATTTGTCAGCTGATAACAATAATCGAGGACATGTTAGACACTTGGAATCGTTATTAACGAATTTTGAGATCGTACAGGTTTTAAACAGTGAGTTGTTTAATTTTAAATGTTCTGTTGAAGGAAGAATTCAAGAATTTGTTCGTAGACGCTAATCAATCATAGACATAATGATAAATTCGTCCATAAATTGTGACTCTTCGTACAAGTTCTCATTAGTACAACAGTATAAAGAATCCCATTCATTTTTGTTTACACGTTTTTGCAGATATTCCTTTGTACTTTTCAATTTTGCTCACGCGCCATAGACATGCATGAAAACCCTATTCACACTAATGCCTAAAAATAAAATAAAAAACTCACTAATTGGCTATTGAATTAACCAGTAACATAACCATTCACCGAAAATGGCTAGTCACTAGGTCGCCGTTGCACCCTAATTTAAACGAAACCATCGAGTCATTTTGTCTCCATCTCTTCGTCATCTCATCTCGCTGCACTCGCAAAATGGGACTAGAAAATAGAAAAATCCAGTCGTTTCACTCCGCTCGAGGAACCTCGAAGAATCCTGTGTATCCTTCTTGGGAAGCTCGAAATAGAACAGAGAGAAAAGGGGACTCAGATTTTTGGTTCAGGTTCTTCGTGTACACCGAAAGAATCTAAAAGAAACTGACCTCCTTTCAGTGGAGCTCGTTGGGTGAAAATCCCAGGTTTGATTGAAAAACGCAAACAGAGAACCGAGGGAGAGAGAGAGAGAGAGAGAGAGAGAGAGAGAGAGAGAGAGAGAGAGAGAGAGAGAGAGAGAGAGAGAGAGAGAGAGAGAGAGAGAGAGAGAGAGAGAGAGGGAGAGAGGGAGAAAGGAAGAAAGAGAGGGGGAGGGTGGGTCTATGGGATCCACGATGCTGTCCGGACAATGGCGATCTTGATCTTTGTGTCTGCATCTCGAGGTGGAAGCATATGGACAGGTAGAACCGTCTCTACCACTTCACGATGAAGCGTGAAGGTTCTATGCGATGTCTAGGATAGGTATTTTGTGGCCGCCGGCCTAGGCGCGGGATAACAGATGTTGACAGACATCTTGGAATCCGTAGCGGGAACCTGCGCTGCGCACGGAGAGAAACCAGAGGACTCGGTTTCGCGCGCCATATGGCGGACCAGCGCGAAAAGGATCCTGAAAGAGGGATCAACGTGTCCTCGACATATGGCCGCTGCTTCTTTGACGTCCCTCGGATTTGTTTAAAGCCCTACACTTGTTCTGGATCATGGGATTTGGCTCCACTGACCCACAATTGCCCAGTTTTGACCTGTTCCTACACTATGACCCATGCACCGAACTTTTAATATTCTAAGTAGCAAGCTATCTTACACTCTGGCTCATAGAATAGTAAAAAGATTAAAAGAATGTAAGAATACTGCAACATTTGTCAACTTGTCAAAATTATGAAAGAAACGAAAGAGCATTTGTTGCAGATCATTTTTATTTTACATTCAGATACACAATAGCCTAATACGTGCATTTGTTGCTTCTCTCTCATTAATATGGCGTTTTTCTCTATATCGTACCAGAGCACGTACAATAACACTCTTAACCCGGCGTTGGTAAGGTGGGAAAATGTATCGAAAGTGGTAAGGTGGGCTCTCGCAGACCCTCCGAAATAATATATTGTATTATAGAAATAAATACCTATTTCATGAATATAAGATTAGATATTGCTTAAGAGGCTTGTAATTTTACAGATTAAAAACGCAGATCCACGAACTTAAATTTTTATTATTCAAGAATACTGAACACAATGAAACATCTCTATTTTTCAACAAAAATCTAAAATCTCTGGAGTCTGTGAGACCCCACCTAACTAACGCCGGGTTAATTGCAAATCTCGGGTGGTCTACCGTCACCAAGCAATCAAAAACAGTGTCCACTGCTCCGTATCGTCTCGCAGCATATCCCCAATAGGAAAGCCACGATTTCCAAATCACCGTCGATCGCGACTCCCGATCTCTCCGCAAGAATCCCGTACAATGTAAACATGAAGTAGTCAGCGTGATGCCGCTAACACGGAATCGCACCTGCTCGCCGGGGCAGATCGAGTAAAAAGGAAAGCAGCAAGGGCGCTCAGGTGGCTACCTGATCGAAAATAGGGTGTCCACAAGACGTTTTGTTCGTCAGGCTCTTTGTTGTGGAAATTTCGTGTTTCGCGCTCTTCCCCATACAGGTTAAACCGCGGTGGTAATCAGCGGAGCGATTCTCCCCATGGAAACCATACGACTCTCGAACAATGATCTCGCAACGGTTTTCCTTCGAATCCGCTCTTTTATTTCACGGTTTTCTTGCTCCACCATTCCCCCATAACGAAAAACGAATGTCCCATGATGTCGAAATGTGACGTGCGCGCGCGCGCGCGCGTTCAGGATTCAGCTTTCGAATTCGCGATTCGAGGAAGGCGCGGCCCTGTCGCGGTCTCAATTCTAATTGACTCGCGAATGTGCATACTAATCTGAAACTTGGCCCGTTTCTCGTTGCAGATTACTGGCGAGCCCGTAAGGTGTGCGAGGTGAATAAGAAGCCGCTTGCATCATCACTGGACGCGGCGAAGCAGCAGAACGAAGCGTCGAAAACGGCTAAGACTATCGTCAAGTCATCGAAAAAATCGACGCAGAACTGAAGAACGGAGCCAATGAAAAAAGCCAGCGAAGAACGGAGAGAGCGAGAGCGAGAGAGAGAGAGAGAGAGAGAGAGAGAGAGAGAGAGAGGGAGAGGGAGAGAGAGAGGCGGAGCGTGTCCTCTCTATCTCTCTCGCGTTGACTATCGACTTCTGTATATTTATTCCGTCGCCGTTCTTCCGTGATAGTTGTTGCCGCGCCGGTGGCCAACGAACGTCCTCGTTAGCGTTAATTGTTCAATGTATTATTACTGTAAATACTTGCGTCACGCGATTTATTACGGAGGTTTGGACGGGCTCGCCGATCGTGATCGAACACCTACTCGGTGTTCTTTCAACACGGAGCAATGATAGTGAACCGCGCGTCGACTACGACGAGTCAGAAAATCCTTTCGTCGCGATCGAGACTTCGAGACTCGAGCTAACGAGTTTTATCAGCGCAAAGGTCGTCCGGATTCAGCGAGCCCGTGTCGAAAGCCTGAATTCGGTTGGTTCCTCCAACAATGCAGCGCCTCCAAAGAGTAATCGAATACGACGACGAAAGTCCGAGATGTCTCCTTGGTCTCCGCGCCGAGACGCTGGAGAAAGTCCTATGTAAATCTGGCGAACCTAGGATTACGGAAAATCTCTAGTCATCTAGTTGTTTAAGCGAAATAAACACGTCGTGCTTTCATACGCAAACGCTGTTGTCTTTTCATCGGCATCCCTCCTTCGTTACCCTTAAGGTTTAATTGTTGGTCGAATTGAAATACAAATGATAATTGAAATAGATGCCCAAGCTACTGTTGTAACACACTTGTTTTGAGCTTAAAATAAATGTTGATTGCAATTTTGATCATTGGTGTAGTTTTCTTCTTTTCAAAGACAGACTGTAGTAAGCTATAATCGAAGATGGTGGGCAAATTAGAAGGGCCTAATTGCAATTTACCGTTAAAAGTAGTTTTCTAGTTGTTACAATGTCTGAAATCATAAATATGCAGGTTTGTGGGAAATTATTAGATGAATTTATTTATTTAAATACTGGAAATTTTTATGCATTATTTACAAGTTAGTTAGTTTGATTGCTTGTTACTTGTACTGCTTGTGTACTTGTACTTTTGAAAAATGTGGAATATAGTATCTAGGTATAGTAACTACGGTTGGCTTTTTTTTTTAATGGAGACAACTGTGACATACCGATAGTGACAGTACCTGTTCGTCTTACTGCTGCATGCCATATGTTACGAATATAAAGTGGACAGAGTAGATAGAACATAAAACAGAAGTGGATAGGAGATAGCTATTGCCATCGGTATGTCTATCAATGAAGTCTACTTTCTCAAAGAACATATCATACTGCTATAAAAAAAATCTAACAGTAGCAAATAACACAAGCATTGAATCAATTAGATAAAAATTTGAGTCGAGAGTAGATCAGGTTATTTTATAATTAGATATGAACTGCACTTTATTTTCGGTTTGGAGATCGACGATAAGTATCCAAAGTAAATTAGATAGGATGCGGTAGATCGTGAGGGAGATATAGATAATGGTTTAGCTAGTAGGCAGTTGACTCTACTAATACTATAGCAGAGTCAAAATCTGTCGGTCGTTCAGAAAGGCTTGACGAGAATTAGCCAGCTGAAGAGTATGGACGCTATTTTGTAACGAACATTTTGGAATATCCACCTGGACGGAGCCATGGTGGTCTGAGGCACACGTGTGGGGTAAACTATAGGGTGAGCTGGAAGAACCATGACCACAATGGCCGTTACATTTTCAATTTACGACTTCCTGCATTAATGCTGAAAAAATTTCCACCGTCTCTTTCAAACTCAAAATTCTTTCTACAATATTCACCTTCATATTTTTCGTTAATCTTGAAAAAAATCAAATAGCATAGGGTTGATTCACCCCTTATTATCCTAATTTAATTTGTGCATCAGTATCAAACTTACAATCCAATGAAAAAATAAATATTCGAAATTAGTGTGCATAAGTAAAAAATATGCGGAACTGACATTAGGGACAAATGAAGGTCGCATAAATGTGCCGTTGATTATGAAAGTGAAATCATGCATCTGATTTGATAAAAAATTATTTTACTATAATAATATTTACTATGTAATATGTATAATTTCTCAATTCACTACATAATTATTAGTAAAATTAATCGACGTGATACATAACAAGCAAAAATATAAATTTTTTTAAAATTTTAACTTACACCACTTTCATAATCACCGGCACAAATATATTTAAAAAATGTTAGAACCATAACGAGGAAAACAGTTCATGGATTCGCAGTGTTTAAACCGTTCTACTTTCTGGATAACTGACTTATTCTCGCAAATAGCGTTGAAAGATCAGATTGACCGAGTAGATTTTTACAAGCACACCCTGTACAGACGCGTGTCTGAGCATTTACTTATCAGCGACGCGGTGCGAGCATGGGGGTGGCAGAGCACGGTACATATACGGTTAATTGTAATGCGTGATGCACCACAGGGTCTTCAGCCATGGGGGAGCCGTCCGAAGGGAAGCAGCTGGTTCATGGTTTTAATGGCTGTCATCCTAGCTGGTCATTTCGATAATGGTAACCAATACCACCACCCCACGAACCTCTTCCGATCACATTAAATCGAATATCTGAACCGAACAGACCATGGTACCGATTCCATAACCGGTGCTGCAGAAAATTCAATAAAACCGTTACATATTTCCATAATTCGACCAATCGAACGCTCCGACCATGCGTTAAGAGAGGGATCTTAAAATAAAATAATTTTTTTCGTGAATATGGTAGCTTGGCGGAGCATCCTGTAACTTTCAAAATTTTTTAACTCGAGGACTACCTTTCGTCGGACCTAGAATTTTTTAGTTGTACTAATCATTTTTCTGAATGTCCAATAATATCTCCTTCATGAATTAATTAACCCTTATAGTAACAACCGGATACCCACTTCCAATTTCTTTTTAAAATTTCTTTAATAATTTTGCTGACAGATTTTTATGTAATTTACATTTGAGGTATAAAAATTGGAACTATAAAGTGCATAATTGAAAATCGAAGAAAATTTTGGTACTGACATACTGGTTGAGTAACAAAAGATCGGTGTATTTTTTCTTTTAGAATTTAAATCTTTGACACGTGATCTGGTTTTCTATGGGAAAAAATTGTTAAAATTCCAAAAATTTCTTCACAAAAGGTTAAACATATTTCCACCTCCAGGATGACGTCCGCGATCGATATCGAGGAGGAAACGCGCGTCGGAGCAGTATAATTGGAAACCTAAAACAGGACGTGACCTCACCGCGCGTTATTGTATCCAGGATCGTTAAGGACCTCGTCGTTACGATATCCAATTACTCGGGAGGAGCGAAACAAAAGGAGAGCGAGCGGGAGAGGCGTCGTTCCTAGATCGAGACAGACACAGGATTCGATCGCTGGATCGCTGGATCGAAAACCAGGTGCAAGAGCCGAGCGGCGCTTAATGAGCGTTTATCAGCGGAACACGTGTAGTACAAGCCCCGGCGCAGGCCTAATTGATTGAATTAGCCGTGAAACCAGAGTGCGTTCGAAGGCCTACACCTGACCCCGACGAACTTCCGACCAGATCGATATTGATGGATCGCCGATCCCCGATCGATCGATCAAACTTCCTTGTTCTTCGGCCGAAGCCGACCCCCGATCGATCAACTTTTTTACTTGATCGGCAACGGTTTCATTAGCGATCATTTGAGGCGGGTCGTTTTTTATCTGACATTTTCATGCGCAGCAGATCTGGTTTTTGCAATTGGATCATTGCATCGGTTCCGCCTTACGGTTCTCCGATTCCCTCGCCATTTCCTCCTTTTTTTAAACGGTCATGAATGTCGTCAATTTGGGGAATGCTCGCGCGGTTTTTTATCTGAAAACTGATCTTTATTTATCTGATACTTCATTTTCGCAGTTTGATGCAATGGGTGTTGAATCGGAACGGAAAAGATCCTTGGGGCAACATATTTTTGAAGAACATAGTGCAATTCATAGGTGGAGATATATTATTTAAGTCGTGCAAGCCATTGTCCACACACGGTGTCAGTTAAAAATAAGTTGCTTGCATGGGCTCGTAAATAGACTGCAGATCTTCATGTGTATTCTCACTGTCATGGCTAATTTTATTACCTCCTCATGCAGTTCCCTATTTTCACAGTTAATTTTATCATTGTACATCTTTGTACAACGACGTAATTCACTCACTTATTCTCGTTTTCTACAAACTCGGTAAAAATTTCAGAATGAAAACAGATTATTATTTTTGCATGGAGTGTAGATTACTGATTGAAAACACACTTTTAGTAGTATTGTATAGAACGTTATATGTCACATATTCAAGAAGTATATTTTTGGACTGTAGCTCTAATGATAGCTCGCGTTTGATCATTTATCTCCTTAGTAATGCACCACATCAGACCTAATCTTCTACCCCTCGAAGAAATCATGCTATTTTCTCAAGACAGTTGTGTAGCAATCATTAAAAATGCACCGAGTATCATCCGTTGTGTTGACCCTCGTTCTTGCAATGCTATACTATCTTTAATCTGAATGTGAAAGGAATCGCAAGAACTCAAGAATGATCTCAAGACCCTTATCAAGAAGAAGTAGCTTGATTTTGAAAGAAACGTAACGTACATTCCCCCAAAAAATACAGTCGCCTCGGCACAGTAACATTTTAAAAAATTCGACGACCGGCCAGGTGAAAATTCAATGGTCGAGCGCATCCTAACCGGACGAGGAGAAAAAGCAACGTAACCGGAGCAGCGATAAATTACGATCTCCCCAGCGGATCGAAGAATGGTAAATGAGGGGGGTAATGTCCGATCGGGTCGCTCCAAATGACGTCCACAATGGGCTAACGAACTCACCGAGTGGCATTTCAATTTCCAACGGTAGCCACGCGCCTGTTCCTCGGTTCCTTTCGGCCGGTATTAGCTAATACCCTGTAAACAGCGAGGGGGGCTATAACCGACTGCTGTAATTAAAGGACATTCATATCGAGTGGCCTGTTCCGTTCGACCCTTTCGCACGGACCCGCGAAAAACTGGTCTTGACGACCGTTTTGACACTAGGATGCTATTTGTCATCCTTTTTATGCATCACCATTTTCTCCGTAGCGTGCTGCGATGTACGAAAATTGTCAAAATTCGTTTCTTCTACATGTACCTAGCAAAAGAAAATTTAATATTAGAGATTAAATTAAACTTTTTTGAGTAAAGTTACAGTTCTTTGAGACCATAGATCCTGCAGCAATGAATTATTCATTTTTGCACATATGTGCACAGAAAAGAAATTGATTATCAAGGGCTACAATAAACCTAGATAATTATAGCTATAATTTTTGTAGGTTTTAGATCCTGCAGCGATGAACTCAACTGTTAGCTATTGGTGTAGATTGTAGATAGTATTAGTTAGTATCAGCAGAATGGGAGAAGATAAACTGCCTGGTACTAGATCTATCATTGTAAAATTATTGAAACTGTGTGCTAGCTTTGTTAACAAATTATTATTGAACATATTTGTGTACCCTCGCTAATGTTAGATTTTCAATGTTTTAAAAATGCTACCTAGTTCTACATAAAATGTATGTATTAGCAGGCTCAGGCCATTTATTTCTGAATATATGAATCAAAGTATGGTCTTGTAAATCTCGCGGTTTGATATAGTTTCAATGGCGGTCGGTAGCCAGGAAACGACCGGAAAGGGGTTAAAAATCTCCATTATTCGGACTCGTGTAAAGAGCAACGGAACCGTTTGTGGCGTCCCAGTGGGATCATGCGAGAACGTCCTCCATCTCTTCCGTTCACGAATCCGTGCAACCCTCGTGTCGCAGGCGAACCTAAAATTAGCTCTTTTTAAGGGACACGAACAGCCGATCGACTGGGCCGGATACGGACGCGGGAAGGTGCACGTGTCGTAGCTCGAGGGGAAGTCGAAATTGCGCCCGGGAAAAAGGCGAAGAAGAACTCGCTTGACGAAAAGATCGCCAAGTGCGTGTCGAAGACACGTCGATACCGTAAATCTGCGCCAGATGCTGCGCCACGGTGCATCACATTACCAGAAGATCTAACCCCGCGAGCCTACCTTGTGTCACACACTTCGTCGATAGGTCTGACAAAATACTACGCATGGGTTTTTCGGTATAGTTGAGCTAGCGTGACCAAATTTCACGCGTCCAAATCCCACGCAACCAATTCTACGCTCTACGTTCAAATAGGCAGCCTTAAACTAGACCTTGTGTTAAATTTTTTGAGAGATCCTACTTCATCACCGCATGCATACGCATGGAAACGGAGACCTCTGGACGCCGCGAGCACCGAAGACCTCGCTGTTGAGAGGGAAGAGGGCCCGCAGGCGCCCGGCAACCGCTTCCAAGGCAGCTCCCGGAGGCGGTGGAACGGAACGAGCGAAACACAAACGGACACTCGCTTTTTCGCTCTTTATATTCAGACTGGAAGTGATTTCACGGTTCGCAGGACCTCTCTCCGGCCTCCAGACAGGATCTAGGCGAGGCATCCTGCCAGCGATCCTCCCCCCACGCGACCGGTTGCCTCCTGGCGAGGCGTCAACCACGGTAACGTGTCTATTCCTTTTCGAACAAGGTTCCTCCCTTGTTTCGCCGCCTTTCCCGGCCTATTTGCACGGCCGGTGAGCAGGATACGGTTGTAACCGTGTTCTCTTAGGATCGGTTCCATGAGAACCGGGGACCTATTTCGAAGTCTCTGCGGTCGCCGATCGAATTCGGTTAGCAGATTCTCACAGCAGAGACCTGGCTCTGCGTGAGAGACTCTGAAGAGACTCGTGATGGCTCGTCGACGGTGGACATAACCCCCGAGTTCAATACTACCGGTCAGTTTTTGCGGTGAGGTCTTGGTCCACCGGCCAGGGGAACCGGAGGAGAACAGTCTCTCCAGCCCGTGGGACATCTGCTCCCCAACGAATCCCCATTGCACGCTTCGCAAACCTACTCGCGCTTACTATAACTTACCACCGTCGAATCGAAACTACGTGGGCGGGGGAAAAGCGGCTCGGTTGAAATTTCATCGCGACGAGCGCCGTTACGCCCTCTCGCTGTCTCACCCTTCTTCCTCTTCTTCATCAGCTTGCGTCATCGGTCTTCTATCATTCCGCTTTTTTCTCTTCATCGACGGCTGTGTTTACCCTCGAACAATGCGCACGTTTTTGAAAATGTCCAATATTGGCCGAGTCCCCCAGAGAACGTCTAGACAAAGTCCAATATGTACTCGCGAGAGTCAATAACCGTGACTATGCTAATTAAAAATTTTTGATGAGATGCACGAGTGAGTTTGGCTTCGGTTTCTTTCTTACAGTTTTATCAGGGAGCATTCTAAGGTTTGTGTGTCCGTTGGAAATAGATATGTGGCGTCCATCTTTAGTTTGTATATTGTCTTAACGGTAATTGTCTCATACCTTGAAGAAGTAGGCCAAAGTGAAACTAAGTGAAGATGGGTGAAGTTAGCTGAACTTGAGATCGAGTTGTAAGAACAGAGTACAGATAGATACCCGACAGAACATATTCGTATCAAAAACGAATGTGTTCAGTATCAGCATCGTGTCTCAACAGTCCCGGTACACGTTCGAACAGGTACAGCACGGTTCCACGGAATTTTATAACGGGCGCCTAGAAAGTACCAGAACGATTAGCACTTAAGATTCCCGGGGTCTACCCACCACGAGGGAGTCCATTAACCACGCGGAAACTGTGCAGCTCTTTCTCTCTCACTCTTTCTCTCCTCTCGGTCATCTTTCGATTGCTCGAACGAAAGTGCATCCACTCTCAGATAAATAGCAGTGGAACGACCCGATCGCCACCGAGATCCGGTCGTTTTAAATTTATCGCGAAACGGTGTGTTCGCCTTGTACGGGGTCCTGCTAATGTACCTTGCGAGCTCTTAGCACGCGATACGCGTTATGAGCTCGATTCGGTAAACGGTTCGGGCCTGTAACTCGCGAAATTTCAATTAAAAGATACACACCGAGTCGTTGTTTCCGCTTTATCGTGACGAGCCCTGCGAGGGTAGCCTTTTTCTGAAAAAGGTGTCCCTGAGGCAAGTTATGAAATGTTTTTGGTTTAACATTTTAAATTCATGTTTCATCTTTTAACAATGTTATCGAGTTGAAAACAATACTGCAGTACTTTCCAATTCCTTAAATGTTTTTACTGTTTTGCATTTGTATTGCAAAATGCATAAAATTCGTAGTCTACTTAACATTTCTATCGCATTCGTAAAAAAATTAGGAGCTTGCTTCGCTTCCAGAGAGACGCATCGTGACTGGCTGCAGTCGCAGTTGCATCGTTTTCCGCTGCATCCTCCGTTTTAAATGCAGTCGCATCGACGTGCTCCCTTTTTTCCGGAAATAGACTTCCTCCGAGTCGAGTACGTGTAGATGGATGGCACATGTGTAAATCGGCAGAGCACGCGCGATCGCACGTTTCAGTAGCATCGCCGGCGCTTGAGGAATACAGAGCCATACATGCAAGCTCCTTCATTTATAAATAGAAGCACGTGGATGATTAAGCGAACGGAATGCAGTTCGATGCACAAGAGCCTCGAAAACCGTGGAAGCGCCGGCGGCGTCGGCGGTAACGTTCCGCGAAAGCTTCAGTTTGCGAGACAGAGTCGCGCGGGTCGGTGCTAGACGTTCAAATCAGAATCAGCGAGCACACATACACAGGGCCGTCGACATGCTGGCTGCGAGACACAGGTGAGACGATAACGGTAACGCGACGATGCTTGATACTCTTTCCGCTAAACGAGCCTAAGTAGGACGGGACCTCGTTGCTCGAGACTTCTTATCGGAGCTTTTAGCCACCAGACCTCGGTGGCGAAAGCTGACTCGCTTATCAGTTGAAGAGTTTCTCCGTAGAAGGATTCGGTCGATTCGCACCTCCTCTGGGTCGCCATTGTCTTCTTGGAAGAACAACTTAACCCAAGATCCTCAATCATCCTTCATGATCTTAGCACCTCTTGCCATTTTGTTCCAGCTGCTTCACATTTATTTGACCATTTTCAAGCATCATCAAAAGTCCTACTGCAGTCTCACTTTTATTAAGCATCCACAAATGTCCTATCCTAGAACAAATGCACCAAAGGCAACTTTACAAATTCGACAGTCTTCCTTTCATCAATGACCCCAACAGTCCCAACGCATCAGGAACATGTTCTTATTGCTCCAGCTGGCTTTCTCGCAAGCAACACTAATTTTCAGTGAACCCAACGCATACCTTATTCAATGAGAAACCGTCACATCGTCCCAAGAGATTCAAGGTACCCGCCACGAATTCCCAGCAGAGCAGAGTCTTCGACCTAGAACAATTACCGAGTTTCTTCGAATCGTTAACTCCTTAACCCTCGCGTACAAACGTTCCTCGAAGCAGTCTTTTTCCCGAGCAAGGTCTCGAGGGATCTCGAAAGTCTCGCGGCTGAATCGATGGTGTTAATTGGACGCGTGTTTGTATGCGTGTGCTCACGCACCCTTTGAAACGAGGCCAGTATACGGCGTCTGGTTCTCGTCCGCGATAAGACGCATCATCCCCCGGTGCATCCATGGGGTCCCGTGTTGTTTGCGGTCGTTCCTGCATCCGGTAACTCACCGTCGCGTCGCGGTCGTCTGTCGAAGAGAGAGAGGGAGAGAGAAAGAGAGAGAAAGAGCAAGTATACCGGGACTAGCGTTACATACGGGATTTAACAGTGTAACGTTACATCGTTCGGTCTGGCCTTTCCTGCGCTCCTCGGGTTCACCGGGCCTTGGGTCTTGGATTTCTCCGCACTCTGTACGAAACAGGAGGTTATTGTGCGAGGGTTTTAAATTCCGGGCAGGTTGAATGCACCCACAGCCGACTCAGGACACCTTTCCCTTTATTCCATCGTGAACGACGAAAACAGTATCCAACAGGCTTTGTCACTGTCCCTGGAACAATAGGAACGAGGACTCTACGAACTTCCGTATCGAGTTTCCGCGACGATGACACGATCCTGCTTTTCGCAAGGAACTTGTCTCAACCACCATGAAAATCCACGGTGGTTCATGCTGGATTATAGTCTGGTAGGTCAGAAACTATTTTCAGAATGCCTTCGCCCCTTTCTTTTACGCTAATGAACCAGATTCTTCTGTATAGGCTCGACGAGCTCCGAATTGCAACACAAATCTGTCTAGGGAAGTCGGGAATTGCTTGTGGAAGGAAAAAGCACGGTAGAACTTCGATAGTTGATCATACTTTTTGGTGTACCGTGTTCTTAGTCTCTCGTTAAACTGTGTTCCTTTAACGCTTATTAAGGATAAAACTGGATGAGAATGGACAAAATAGAAAATTAGTGGATGGAAAATTCGAAAGTGCAGTATAAACCTCGCTACTTCTTCACGAACCTAATATACCAAAGTAAGGAGTAGACTGATTGGTTACCTCGATAATTGCACAACTTCAGATGCTTACGTGCAATCTCTGTTCTCAGTATTATTCTTGTGCATCTGTCGAGGCTTTACTGTAATTATAGTCCTAATCAACAACGAATGGTGTTTCTAACAATTTCTAAGAAATCTTCATCATTATCCTGTCATTTATACAAACACCGAAGCCAATACACTCTTTGAGCTCCATTTGGTGCAACCATCGAGGTTCCACCGTGCTTCTAGCTCCATTTTCGACAATATCCTTGTACAATGATGATCTTTGTTAGGATTGTGGTTTGGAGCAGCGGTTTGGTCAGCCAGAGAGTAAAAAGCAACGACGGAAGACGTGGTCGTCGGTTGACAGGCAGCTCGGGAATAAATATTTGCGAATCCGAGGGCGTAGAGGGAAAAAGTGTCAAGAGCCATTCGCGAGTCCCTGTAGCGTGGTCGTAAAATCCATCGAGACCACGCGACCAGTCGACTCTCGGGAGTATTGGTATTTTTCAGACGATGGAAACTCGACGGAGAGTTGTCGTTCGTGGCTGATACGTGGGCAGAGAGGCAACGTCACTGACCTGCCGCAAACGGAGGAACGGTGTGCGTAGAACACGAAATAAATGCTAGATGGAAATCCGCAGCTGTGTCCACGACCTACGTGAATCTATTCTCGGAATCGACGGGAAAACCGTCGAGATTCGCCACAAGTTGTGGGTGGTTTAACCTAGTTCAAAGAGAGACAACATTCTACCGATTGAGTCAGAAAAATCTGAGAGAATTTTTCCCCTTCTACATATCTTCCTCTAGATATTTTTTTAACCTTGTGGATCGAATCAAGAAAATTCCACCTCTTCTCTTCTCTTCAAGATATCTTTTTCACTCTTCTGTGGATCGAATCAAGAAAACTATGAACCAAAAAGAAAATTGGTCTTCTATCTTCTCTTTGTTGGAGCCTGTCGTGATCCTCAGTTGAACTGCACATTTGAAAAATTGTTTAAAAAAGTAGAAACAGGTACGTTAGTACTATATTTAACACTTTGACTACATAAGTCAGATAGAGATGAGTAAAGATGTATGATGTTGTTTCTGCGACTCCTTCAATCTTTTGTATTTTGCAAATTTGGTACTGAATGTACTAGAGAAAAATTAATTTTTACTCAAAGTGTTAATAAAATAAAGATCTTATTTTTATTGAACACTATTAGACAATTATGATGATGTCGAAGGAATGGCAATTTCTGCTCAGCACAGCAGAGTAAAATTCACTAATACTAGAATAATAATTACAGTCGGCAACATATATCCCTTCCAAGTCATAAATCAAGATTGTATATGTAATGAGACACCTACTTGCTTATCTCTACCACCCATTGTTTGAACATTGTGCTTAGAAATAATTTCTGAAAGAATTAGCTGATACCAGTAGCATATCGTTTCGGTGTAGTAGAGAAAATGATACACATTGACGCGAATGAGTGGGTGATTGAATTAGACCACTGCGGAACGGCCGGAATTAATTGGCCAGTGGGATCGTTATGGAAAAGGGCAAATCGCTTTCCTTGCACCTGTTACGGTATGCGATTCAGCAGCTCGAATGGTAATCGGGTTCGAAACGTGGGCGCGAGCGTTATCGAATAATAGCCGGTGCAATTAAGTTGGTGGTGGTAAGCTCGTTATTTTTGCAAATGACCGACTTCGGGACTATCGGTTGGCTCCGATCGACGCGGTTAATTATTAAACTCGTTAGCGGAAGAGTTTTCGCAGACGCGCGAGCGTTGAAAACTCCATGGGAAAATCGGCTGCGGCGCGGCGTGTTCCGTAAACAAGAATTGTTAGGGGGGTTCGTTAACCGGCCTGCACCACCCTGCATTCCGAGTGTAATAACAACGAGAAATCATTATAGTGGATCGGGCACACGTGGGTAAAGGCGCAGCAGGATTCCTGCGTGGCCGAGGCGGCGTCAACGATCGTAATCGACTTAATTAATTTTGAATTCCACGAGTAACGAGTAGAACCGATGCGTACCTGCTACAGCACGCGTTTCACCGACTGCGGAACGCGGGAGATAATTGCGGCTGTTCCAGGGATCGTGAAAACATTTCGGAAACTGACCGGAGGATTTTTATTTCAGACTGCGGATCTTTTACACAAAAGCATAACTATCCGAGGTAATTATAAGAAATAACACTTAAATGAAAATGTATTTAATCATTTAATATGTTAATTGCCAAGTGCATATATGTATAAACCTCGGACAAACCCTGAGCAACTTATTTTATGATACAAAGATGGAAAAAACAAGATGTATGGTATCTATTATTTTTGCAAGCATTGTGCACCTTGCAAATCCTAAGAAATTCTGTTTTACTTAGAAAATCGTAATAACTGAACAGCGGATTTTATGCATTTCTGACAAAAATGGGTGAAACTTCACGAGACTTCAATGAATTCTAGAGGCCGCCCAACAAATCTCAGCAGCCAAAAATTCCAGAGACCCCGTACCCACTTCGATTCGGTTTTTTTTCTGTTCTGAGCGTGCTCTTTGAGCCTTTTTTGCCCGGAGTCTTTGCAGCAAGGTTTCTATAAATGTCTCCGTGGGCGTCGCGACGCGACGCGTAGACAGATCGGCCGCACGTGAGACGCCGTCGGCTTTCCACATATGAGCTTTTTTCCAACGCTGGAAACACATTCGTCGGTTGGAAACGTGCGACAGGAAACATTCCCGAGTGCGTCTCGAATCGGACGAGGTCTGGGTAACGATCACAGAACGTTTCGGGGCACACGTCTGCAGAAGGGAGTGATTTTAAGGGTGTGCCCTGGCAGTCTGGGCCCTAATGGATGGGGTTCGTGGCATTTATTTCCTTTCTGAACCGAGAACAGGGTACAGTGGGGTTATTTAAAGCCCCCGGGATATTTATACGTTGCCACGAGTGCAAGTAAATGAACGGGAAAATGAGCAAACGTGTTTCGATCGATTACGAGCAAGATCCCTCGTGCGATCGTTGAAATCAGCGTCTTCTTGTTGCTATACCGAAGAGAACTTGCTTGTTACTTCACTGAGGTTGACGTTACTCAGGAGAACGTTAGTGAGGACGTTGAAGAGAACGTTGAAGATCCCCTCCCGGTCACAGAAACAAATCGGGATCTGGTTCTCTATGTGCATATGTATAATTCAGGAACCACTTTCTTCGACGCGCTTCCTCGTCGCGCGGACCGTGACCGTAGGTGATTCCTTTTCGCGGGAATATATTTCAAGGTCCGTGGATTCATGCAGGAAACGACAGTTGGCTCGAAGAAAGATTTTAGCATATGTCGGGATCCGCGGCGGACAACACATGCATACGCGACGATACCGTGAATGAATATGCATTCCATTCATAGGGACCGCGGGCCGGTCGACGCTGGCCAATCGCGAAGGGCGATCCCGGAAAACGGAAACTTCTACACCTTGACAAACTTCTGTTCGACCCTCTCATACTTCCCTTAGTTTCATTCTAACGCTAGAACTATCGTGGAGATCGCGACGACTTCTAAATTCCTAGTAACGAGTTAGAAACGAGTTAGAAACGCAGTCGAATTTATTACCGCCGCCATAAAGACGTTCCAATAGGAAGTTGTTAAACAGATTCATTTATTCAGTACTAAACGTACTCCTGTAATTTACGCGCGAAATATAATTTTTAATTTGCCTGTCTGCTCGATACCGTGCCCGTGTTAATCAATTCTTCCAACAGACTACACACGAATGGTTCGACACGCTCACTCGTAAATCACCTGTAATCCATATTTAATCTATGTAACCGGCGCCACCTTTAACCACTGGGCGAAATAATTCCGAGTAAATTTGTCGTGCCCGTTCAATTATCGATAAGCTGTTAATTTTCGAGTCTTTGTTTAATCAAGTGTCTGCGAGTACCAGAAACGGAATGTCGTATTAATTCGAACTGTTGCAACAATACTCGAATATCGTGCGCGCTGCGATCGGATCGACGATAGACCGCGATTACGGCTCGAAACGGTGCTAGGAGAGCTATGCAAGTTTCATGACTGCGATAACGAACCGAGGCAAGGACGTGTTCAAGGTAAAAGCAATTGCTCGATATCGGGCTGCCCCGTTGGCTTTCCCGTCCGGTGCGGAATCCAGTTTCGAAACGGCGAATGCTGAGTTGATAGTGATAACTACATATGTATGTGCACCGGGACAGCCGATGAAAGGAAATCGTCCGATTCTCTGCTCCGCTTGGCATCGATTCGAACGGGAGCCTCGGAGGAAAAGTAACATCGTGATTCGTTTTGGTCAGTAACGGTAGCGATTGCTCTAGCGTTAATATTAATCAGCCGAGCTCCGTCCACCGACATGTTCATGCCGGTCACACGCGCTCTGAACGTTTCACTGAGAGTACCAACTCGGTTTCTGGTTTGCGAACTTCAACCTGGATGCTTTCCAAACACCTACCCGGTTCTCCTACCCGGTGCGGCGCGGCGTTCGCGAGGTTTTCTATTTCAATTGACCTCCGTCGAGAAAAACGTCTGGGTTAGGATTCATGGAAGCGAAAATCGTGGAAAGAGAAATGCAAATGTGGGATCTAGGAACGTTAATTTTGTACCTCCAGGAGAAATTCCTCTCGGTCGTTAAACACCTTGTTGGACGAGCGAATGAATAATTTCCAGGTGCCAACGAGAGTTCTCATTACCTTGTCTTAGAACCACTTTGGGGAAGCGCAGGTTAACACTCGAATGTCTAACTCCACGAGAAAGAGACTCCCTATGTAAAATTATATCTTGGTTTGCAAAGGCAGACTAACAGAAGACATTTTTTCTTTCATCAAAATTTTCTAAAACGTTCAATGACATTACTGTCATTTGACTTCACAATTTCAAAATAAACACATTCCAAGTCAATTGTGGAGAACAGAAATTCAATAAAAATGTACTTCTTCTATTGATCATTTTAATAAGTCACAAATAATGCAATGACACACTTAAATTCGTTTTATAAATGCACAAAATCCGCAGTCTAAATAATTATCCAAGAAAGTAGAACGCTATAAGGATTTTGCTACCGGTCTACAAAATCATACAAAAAATTTTTAAAACCAGTTCTAAGTATCAGTAAATTGTAGGTACCTGGGTTTCAGATCAAATTGGGCACAAATGTCAACCACAAGTGTCCGCAGCGTAGTGATTAATTAGTGAATTAACATTCTCGAACTTCAAGCCTATCTTCATTCTAAAGAAGTTCGATCGACCGGACGCATTATCATATTCATTTCGAAGTCCGTGCAAGAAACTGTGCCACCCAAATACGCCTAGCAGACGGGTAACCGACCGTGCTCAAAAATTCATGAAGAGAATCATGAGTCGATCGACGGGGACCATATAAATCCCGGAAACGCAGAAAAAGCAGCACAGCATGTGCGTTCACCCTTTCAATCTTTTTTCCATCGTCGAAAAACGTTGAAGAACGTCGAAACCGGAGGAGAGTCGGGGTCGACCGACAAATTTCGAATATCAGCTGTCGTCGAGGAAACCCGAGTGATCGATGCGATCGGCAGCGAGCTAGTCGCTCGAGATCCCTCGAAGATCAGCTGCGTTGAATTCTCTGAAGGAAGAATGACGGGCGATGTGCTTTAACGAGTCGAAAATGAGAGGGAGGAGACGAAATTATTCGCGATTTGGTTGGTTCCGTTTCCGCAGAAGTTACGTTGCGGAACGACGGGACGGTTATAATGAAGTCGTTAAAAAGGTCGTAGACGACCATGGGTGAGGATTGCCCTGCGGGGCATTGATCTCGCTCGGAAGAAATCAGGAGTGACAATAACCACAATTTTCTACGATATTCAATGATGATATTGCACTTTATAATGTTTTTATAACTCCAATATAAATTAATCTGCGATCATCGAAGGACATAAAAATCTACAATAACTTTGATATTTGTTATCAAACATATTAAAGGAGTTGTAAAAAGAAATTGAAAGTCGCTACTCGGCTATTGACATAAGGGACTGAAAATGGGAAAATGAGACGTAGGAAGTCTATGAGCGTTAATAATGACGATCTTGCAAGGTTCAACATAGTTGTGAGTCCAGAATCCTCTAAGTAGAAAGTACAAGCTTGTATCCATATTATCTAGAGTAACTTTGGATAAAGATTGCTCTATGGAGAAGTATCTTGGTCGCGTGGAGATCAGGAGTAGCTAAGCCACGCCCCTTCAGAACTCGCTAAACAGAAAATACAAGTTAGATAGTCCTTTGATGCTAACAATTTCTAATTCACATGATTTTGAGTAATCGGGTACAAAGACGTCACTATAGAGCAGTGTTTGAACCCCGTAAAAATCAAGAGCAACACAGCCACGCCCCTTCAGAACTCTCCCCATTCGAAATGTAAGATCAGTATTCTTCTATCGCCGACAACATCGAAATTGCGAGGTCTAGAGTGATCTAGGAGGTAAAATCTTGAGGTCACGTAATCTAGAGTAACCTTGAGGAAAGATTGCCCTATGGAGCAGTTCCGTGGCTTCTTAGAAATCAAGAGCAACGAGGCCACGCCCCCTCAGAATACTCTGCACAGAGAGAGAGAGAGAGAGAGAGAGAGAGAGAGAGAGAGAGAGAGATCAAGGTACCTCTATCTCTAATCTGGAAAAATGTATCTTTCCTGAAGGAAAGCAAGATGCGAGAAGGAAGAGAGGAACTAGGATCTCGTTCCCAGCTGCCGGTTTTTTTACAAGCCTGGAAGAATCCTCCGGAGAATACGCGTATCCGTATGTGAGAATTCCCTGCCGTTCTATTTCCCGTCATTATATCGGCCACGCTCTCACGGAAACATTGCTGTTTTTCTCCCCGGCGACGACGCGACGCGACGCGGAGGAACGACGTTTCCTCGATATACTACACGTGAAGATCCATTCCGATCGATCCATTCTACGCAGCAAATATTGATCGATCGGTTTATCGTTCGAGAAAGACGATCCGATACGCTGCTGTGGCGTCACCGATACCACTTTTCAATCGAACTATGTACCCAGTTCGATTCCAATGAAATCGTCCTCTGCCCCTTCGTTCGTCACAAGAAGATACCCTGAGGACAGATTCATTAGAAATGTTATCTCGATGAGAATGAACCTGCATCCAGACGAGAGTGGTGCAACTAAAGATGTACTATACAAACTATATACGATACACAGTAACTGTTTTTCTAGTTGGCTTCTGTGAAGTGTAATGAACTAAATACTGCTTTATCCTTTATCCTTGCGGTTTTTCCTTCGTCCTACCTTCTAGGATGATACTAGGGAGTAGACCTGGAGGAGAGATCTTGAGGATTTCATTCCAGGGAATTGCAAATTAAAAGATCCCGAAAAAGCACATAGCTCCAGTGGAGGTAATGTCTCTGAACAGTCAATCATATTGTGAAGAACTTGGTCTTAACTGGCTTCTTAAAAACCGTCTGAGATCCCCGTGAAAAATTGTTTTTCTTCTACCTTGACTTCTAGGATGCTGTTCAGGACATCTAGAAACTTTATTCTGGAACATCGCAAGAGAAAAGATTGTTCAAAGAAGCACAGAAATTCATCAAAATAAGTCTTTAAATAATCGACCATAAGACGCCTTCGGTCTAAGTTAATCGGGTCAACTATCAAAGAAATAGCCTGACGAAAGGAACCTGTGTTGAGCGTCTCTAAAAATGCCGATATAATTCTTGCAATACCGCGATTATTACAAGGGTGCTCCAAGATGAGAAACAGAAGATAATTCGTGTCATCAAACTGAAAACCGTAGCCGCAATGGGTGGCCCTGGAGAAATAGTTCGTCGAACTCGACCGATTGTCGGACGAAGACGAGGCGCTTCCTCCAGCGATTGACAATGAGTATCGTTAACAATGATAACCGCGGGTTCCGGGATGCGCGCCGCAAGAATGAACCACTCGAATGATCATTTCCGCGCATGCGTCTGTTCTACACTGCTCGCGACTAATAGTCTGCAAAGAGAATCTAGGCTAGTGTACTGCACCTGGGATGCAAGTCACTATCACGCCTTTCCAGCCAGTCGCAGTTTAGGCTCTGCACCGTCTGCAACAAGCACAGTTGGCTCTGCAGATTCTCGATTTGCGAATTCGTGTCGGTGGTGGTCGGCTTTTTTTTCGAGTGGACAGTGTATCAGTTGTCGCATCGTTTCAAGGCCGACGGTGCGTGACGGTGAATTCGGTCTAAAATTAGATTATGCTCGAGAACCACCGGGACGGTGAGGATCATCGTGAATCGAGGTTAGTGTACGCGTTACGTAAGGACATTTCGAATTTGATTCCCTGACCTAGGCGCGCGTGCAGCCACTCTGGCGCTGTTATCGCGAACGATGCACGTGGTTCGTCGCGATTTTCTGACGACCCGACGGTCAATTCTTTCGATTTTGCTCGCGAGAGATAATTCTCTCTCGTGTCGATTGCAAACGACTTTCAGGGTATCGATCGCGTTGACCTAATCTGTCGCGAGACTGATACCAGCAAGCGATTTAACTCTCGGAAAACGAAGATGAAACTGGCAGTTGTGCGATAGCCGTATTTCTATAAAGTGCTTCTTTCTTGCTCGATTGTGAGAGGGTAAGAGACCTCGTTCTTTGCCCGTTTTTGTATACTGTTCCTAATCATCTCTTCCTATCTTCCTTCAAATTATTTCGGTTTTTTTCTTCATGACTCGTCGGGTTAGTTTATTCCTCTCTCTACACTACCTTTTTTTATTCTGTATGCACTTTTCGACTGCTTTTGTTTGTTGCTGTTCCTGGTCATGAATAAATCATCAGATAAAAATTTCCTTTATCAGTTACAAGGTACTGGAAGCAAATAAAAATTAGTTTCTTCTTTTAATACTGGTAATAGGACAAAAGTAATGTGTTGATACTCTTCGATTCATTTAATGTTTCGCCTGTTTAAAATTCCAGCTACACATTTTTCTCAAAAGTGCATGAAATCCGTCTATTCGTCACCCTCTACAGTACAAACATTGAAAATCACATCTTTTCTTAAGAATTTCAATGAGTCCTGACGATGTAACGATATTCTTAAATCCTTGTGACGATTCTACTGTTCCAAGTCCCATCCACCCACTCTTATCGCAGTCCAGTCTTTATTTTCTAATTACTCGCACGTTGCACCACTGCTATCTACACATCTCGGTGCATCCTAAATAGCAAACACTACAGCTACGAGAAAGAATACACCGCACACTGTATCGTAAACAATGTGCTGCATCTGAATTTATCGAGAATCAAAGAAAAAATTGCGAACACCAAACCGTGAAGAAATAAGGGTTTAATATCAAACATCTATGGAAAGAGCTCAATATCTTTGGAACGTGAAGAGAGCAAATCGAATGGTGGCAGTCCCCGTGACAGTCAGGAAGAAATTGCGGCGGGGGCACGTCGTGCTCGCGAAATATCGATATCCGTGCGAATGCGCAATGAAAGAGCATCTCTCGTTGCAATGTGCGCGCGCACTGAAATCGCCCCTCGT
The DNA here is from genome assembly GCA_916610255.1 of Lasioglossum lativentre. Classification (NCBI taxonomy): domain Eukaryota; kingdom Metazoa; phylum Arthropoda; class Insecta; order Hymenoptera; family Halictidae; genus Lasioglossum; species Lasioglossum lativentre. Next base: position 20,892,434 of record OU744364.1, on the reverse strand, counting down.
GGCTTAGTGGCAGTCCACACCCCCAACGAAAACGATGGGATTATCGATCGCGTTGCTATTCGAGCCGACAACTTTTCGCCGACCGACAGCAAACTGTTCCGGCTCCGAAACAAGACAACAACACCGTTGCAACATTATGAAACAACAGTGATCAGTGTGTTGTAATCAGCTGTCTGTGATAAAAGCAGTTCGAGTTATCAACGACCCAGGCCACCGGCTGGAGAAATGAAGGTCACGCCCAACATGTGAGTCAGCCTTGATCAGTTTCGAAATCAGTCTTGATTTCCCAGTGGACAAAATGAATCAGTGCGTCTTCGAAGATTGTGGTCAGTGTTTAAGAGAATCGTTTGTGCAAAAAGGTTCGCCGCTCCGTTGTGCTGGTAACGAATTTCGAGAGGAAATGTTTAGCGCAGTCCTAACTGCCTTGACGTTGTTATTGCCGGGGCAGCAGATTGGAAAAACGATGACACGATATCAGAAGGGAGTGTAACCGTAAACGGCGGATGTGGGGCTCGAGCAGGTGCACGCTCCTCACAGATTCTTTGTTTCGCAAGGTGGCTTGCACATCCTGATTGGGATTGCTTTTCGGATTCGCCTGCGACCCCGGTTTCACGGCCGAACGCTTCGAACGTCGCGTCGTCGAAAATCGGAGATTCCGCAAATAATTATTCCCTCACGATCTAGAACCCTCGAGAGTCCTTAGAACTCATCCAGAGTCTCAATTGCCCAGAACTAAACGGAGTGATAATTAGTTTCTGCATATACCGTATCGCAATCGCTTCATGACGGTGGAGCAACGTTAGGTCCGTGTCCTAGAAGCGAAAGTTCAGTTACAAAACCAGTTTCCGATCGGGTAAAGGAGCAACATAGCCAGGCAACCTAGAGCCGCCTGCTTTCGCACGGTGAAAACACTAACTGGTCTTGTGGCGAGAGATCTTCAGGATTTTTCGAAAACCTCGATGTTTACTAAATGAGAATTCCGCATCGGCGAGAAGTAATTAACATTGCTTTCTTCGATAATTAAACAGCGATTACCCTTAGCACTCGACTGTCCCCTCTGAGTCACCACTAGATATTACTATACTATACTTCGAAAGTTCCTGCATTACCAAATGCCTTTGTGTTCATCAAATTTCTAAACGTTCTACTGTGGTACAAGCAAATACACTCGACCTCATATTGACAACTTCTGTTTCTTACAATTGACTTGGACAATTTTTATTTTGCATAAAGATCCACAGTCTAGTCACATATAACAAAAATATTCTAGGTCAAATGAAATGTCCTAATTCTGCAGTTCAATTAGCTTCGAGTGTGAAGGGTTAAGGATTGGTATAAGACGAGGAATCCAGCTTAGGAATTTCTGTTCGAACTTGAAGAGCTTTTGCATCGTTAAATGAGGACTCGTGAAAGTTCATCTCGCCTATATGTAGAATAATAACTATTATCCGGTATGCGGTGGTACGTTAATACAGGAAGTGAAATGCATTCCGATACATCCGTTGAACGGCACATTGGTCGAGAGAGCTACGGGTTTCTCTACTCCTCTCTTTCTCTCCCGTTGTCCTATCGGTTCTTCTCTTCCCGCCGCTCTAGCTCACTGTTCTGGCAATACACGTGCATAGACCGGCGCAACGCGACGGTGCATCACTAGATACATGTCGCATTCTTTACGAACCACGATCGATCGCTGTGTATATTAAATCGTGCGTGACTTATACAATTTTTAATTTTCGGTGACTAAAAAGTACAGCAGACTCTTTTGTAGACAGATTTGAAAAAAGTGCATTCAAATACAATTTTAGTATTGTATTACAAATTTGTAGACAAAGTAGAATATATAATAAAATAGAATCTTTTTAGACGAATTTTAAGTATATGCAATTAAATAAAATCTTCTATAGACAAGTTTTAATGAAGTGTATTCGGAAAAAAACATTTTTAACTAACGATTGGAATCAAATGCAATCTGATTATCAGAAAATTGTATTGAACTTTGTACGTTATGATTTTTGTAGCATTGTTATGAGCCATAAATGCACGAACATCCGCAGTCCAGCCCACCCCGTGCAATTTCAAGAGAGCACACGATGCTCGCGTGCAACAATTTTGTTGCCACAGTAATTAAGTTGGAAATGACAACGAATTGAATTAATTAGGGCCCGACTCACCATGGAGTATCCCAACGCGGACGGGCAAGGGGGTCGCAGACTCCACAACATTCGCAGGAGACTTTTCCAGGACGATGATGAGGAACGTGATGGAGATTCGAGCCGAAACTCTGGTGTCGAGGACAACCTTGCGAATTGCTTCTTCGAGGAGGCACGGAAGAACCGGGAGAACGTGAGTTACTGACACTTTCACTATCGGTAGTTTGCTTGCCCTAAAAAAAAATGTCCAGTGTCAAAAGGATAAGTCCACATCAATTATAAAATTCTCAAACATAGAATTATAACTTCAAAATATAGAACTTGAAACACTCAAAATTTAGAAGAATCTTATTGTGTCATAAAATGACGCAATTATACAGCAATCAGATGTTGCATTTACGTCATCGGCTGTGTGTTAACGCAACCTGCCTTGAGTAAGGGAACGTTCCGTGTAGCGTTCTCTTTTTTCTTTGACCGTTATCACGTTGCCAGCTATGCGAGTCACATGTGGATGACACAATAATGTTTTTAGATCAAGGACTCATTATTTTAGCGATTTATCAAATGATTCAAACTTTGTAGAGTTAGATATGGTCCAGCAAGGATAACAGATTTATTTTTACCGTTTTGTTCTTTGTTTTCCTTGAACATTATCACTTTGTTCGATATGTCAGCCATATGACATAACTATTTTTCTAGACTCTAGACCAAGCAATTAATTTTTACGACAATGTACTGAACGATCTAAAGGTCTATGAGCTGCAGAAAATAAATTTTTCTATCGATACAAGTGATTCAAATTTTATTAGATCCACAATGCAAAAACATTGAACGAGCAATTCCTGTATTTCTAGTTTTATGGCATTGAATAAATTGCTCCAATTACGTGGGATTTTCGGGGCCGTTATGTGGGTATAAAACACGTTATTTGCGTTATGTGTAGGCCAAGGAAAGATGGAACTTCGACTTCGAGAAGGAAGAACCTCTTCCCGGAAGGTACGTGTGGGTGAAGCTCGATGAACACGGAAACGAGATCGGCAATCCTTTGGAGACCCGGAATCGGGTAGAGAATTTGAAAATCATGCAGGACGAGGACGCGCAGGACGAGGACTTCGCGATGCAGGATCAACCGGAAGACAAAGATGACGAGAAAATGACGGACAGCACATGAAAGGAATAACGGAGCAGGTCATTCGGCAGTTGGAGCGTTCCTCTAGCAACGAGGACAAAATCGATGTTGCGAAGTTCGAGGAATCAATCGAAAATATCTTTAAGTGAAACGAGAAGAAGTCGTTGACCGAATAGTATGTTTACCACCTAGTCAGAACGGGCTCGTGCCCGGCGATCCAGCGAGAACCAAAGTTTTACTTTTAAATTTAATTTAAAGAATTCGACATGTCGCGGAGGGATTGGAAGTTGTTAATCGTGATATTTGTTACTGTATTATTTATACACGCGCTTTCTACTAATCTTATTTGATACAGTATTTATTGGAGCAGTGTGCAATACACGTGATCGAATGATATTACACGAGGTGGATAGATTATACACACAAGGCTTTGTACTTTTTATAGCGGAACGATAGAATAATATATTTCTGTAAAAATTAACGAGGCTATCATGTTTTTCGAAAGTCCCTTTCCCTGGTTCCGTGGCGACGCGAAGTTGCTGTAACACGATATCGACGTGGAAGGATTGTTCGCGGGGCATATGGCGTCTCGTTGAGTTATGCACGACCTAATTTTCTAGAGAGCAGCGCGAGATGACACATCTGTTTAATGCATCCTCCAAGGAGACGCAAATATTTTCCTTCTCGGAAGATGGCTCGCGCCAGTGACTAACGCTAACCACGCTAATTGAACAATTGCTGGTTCGCGGCCTCGGGATCATGCAAATTTCGCCGCGACGAGAAACGAGATAACCGACTTCGTACGAAATCGTCGCGATTTTAGCCGCTGGTCTTGCATGGCACAAGTGCGGCCACCGGAGTGCATTCACACCGAAGAAAGGGGGCCGGGATTCCACGAGTATCAGGATTTCTTAAAAATTAATCTGGACGTCTCGTGAGAAGGTAAAAACCGGTGCACCTGGCATCGGCTCTTAAGAATCGGTTTTTTCTTCGCGCCGTGGAAGAAGCTGGCCACGACGACGACGACGATGCTGGTGGTGGTGGTGGTGGTGGCCTACCCATTGCCAGAAATTGCACTTCCGTTCCGCGAATTCCCACGGAAGTGGGCACAATCCCAGTCGACGACAAAAGATGTGTTCGCGTAGAACGCGCGCGCCACCTTCATTGTTCTGGCCCGTTGGCGAACAATGGCCAGGAATTTCACGAACCACGGATCGTTAATCAACGAACCTGTGGCGAACGCAATTACAACGGCTCATCGATGCTATCTGGTTCCATCGGGACGCTAGGTGGTCCCTAATCCCGGATTTAGAAGCTCAAACTACGAGCAACTCTTTAGAAGTTTGAAATATCATTGAGGATATAAAACATTCGACGGGAAAAATTATTAATAAAACGTTAAATAATTGAGATATCGAAGAAATGATATGCAATATTCTAAAACACTTTACGTTGAATATTTGTGCCAAGTGTTAACGAAATCGCCCGTATAATAAAGATGGTCTACCTCCTTAACTCCAGATAGGGTCATTGTCCCAAAGACCTGTAAGCAAAATTATTATTATAAAACATTAAATAATTGAGATATTGAAAAATGGTATCTAATATTCTAGAATACTTTATGTAGAACATTTATGCCTTTAAACGAAATCGCTCGTGTAATAAGGGTGGTCTACCGTCTTAACCCTAGTAATTAGTCAGATTCGACGTCTCACAAATAAGACCTGATCAAGCAGAAACAAAAGCGTTATCAGTATCCTCTCGGGCCTCGGATCCACCATCTTGGTCTCGATAAAGATGATTTATCGCCTTCCTCTATGGCGTTGTGCACGCGACGAGATAACGAGGAACGACGGTAGACCCTGGACTTGATAGCGAAATTCTCCTACCGATGGAACAGGTGTCTCCGGGGCTGGCAAACAGACGATGCAGATGCTGCCACGCGACTTCCGGCGGTGGTCGTCGTGGTCTATTCATTCGGGTACGTATAAACACGAGCATCCTCGAGAAATAATCTAGGACGGGAGAGATACACGCGGCAGGAGAGACGCCTCTCTCTCTCTCTCTCTCTCTCTCTCTCTCTCTCGCGCCGGTAGAAAGGGGGACAGGAACGGTGTTTATTTTCCATCCTTCGTCCACGACGTTGGAGCCATGTGAGAACACCTGTGCAACGAAATACCTTGCTAAACGGGTACCCCACCTAACCGCAGATGAAAGAGAGACGGCAGTCTCACCGAAACGCAAAAAGGATTGTTTTACGCGACTCATTCGCTCCGTTCCCCCCTCATTGAGATGCATCCGGTGCCACCCTCACCACTTCCTGGATGTTGCGTGGGATTTTCACTCCCGGCGACACGCTTTGCAAGTCCTCTCATGAGAATTTGACCCTACGATGATCATCTTTTACACCCCATTCATTTGCATCTCTATTTTTACCTTTTTACCGTCTGCACAATAGAAGAAGAATTCCCTAAAGGAGCAAACACGGTGCAAAAAATAAATAGGATGCTTAAAAAGCAGTTATTTCGATGATTAAGAAGAGATTAGACTGTTGTTGGATGTTATAGTAACTTGAGCTTGGAATATTTTTTTGTACGAGCGTCTAGTTTGAATTTGCCGGATTCCAAGTTTGAACTTTTCCCGCTCGACCGCGGCGGCGCTGTTTGGTCGGCCATGCTGTGTCGAGCAGACACGCAGCAACACAACGCGTCTATCACGAGCTCTGATTGGCTGCAGCGATCGTGCGCGTACAGTCTGCTCGCCGCGAGTTACACCTACGCGACGCAAACACTGTTTCCCCGTTGCCCACCGCACAAGATACAAACGATCCAGGCCCCGAGAACAGCGGCGAAGTAAATTGACAATTATCAATGAAAAGTGTCGATTCGCCTCGTTGATCCCGTGTCTTTCCTAGACCCGTCTTAACGGACATCTGCTGCTTAACGATCCCCGTTCGAACTCAACGAACCGGGCTTTATGCGTTCACAGAATATCCACGAAAATTGTAACTGTACACGGGTAAACCTTTCGCCGCGATACATGTAGGTACCTATCGCTGGGGGATTATGTAAATCCGTATCTGTTGTCGTAGTCCAGATAGCAACAACGAAAACCTCTGCCAAATAAACAATGCCGCGATAGGAAATAGGTCCACTTATACTACGAATTTTTCAGGTGCAACGGGCACTGTTTGTTAGATAGAAACAAATGTGGCAATGTGTATACAGTTAGTGGTTCAATCAGAAATTTTTTTAGCTAAAGTAACATGGTTCAAGCAGAGATTTAAAATGATTGTACCAGATTGTTTGTCAACTCTTCTTTTCCAGAGTTATCAAGGTCACTTTCAGTTTTTTTTATAGGTAAACCTACAATTTTTTACACCCATCTTTTAGGGGATACTGAGAAGAATTCGGCAAGCATCATAACAAATTTCTGTTCCTAAATTTAAAACGATCAAAAAAGTCATTTCTTAACCGTTTATGCGAGTGTATTGCTGCTAGTGGACACCATTTTGAGCGTCGATTCAATTAAGGTAAATGATGTGAAATGTTTCTTTGATTTACATGAAGAAGAAATACTTTTTTATGCTGCTTGCCGAATTCGTATCAGTATCTCCTAAAAGATGGGTGTAAAAAGATTGCAGGTGTACCTATAAAAAACTGAAGCTGATCTTGATAACTCAGGAAAAAAAGGGTTGACAAAAAATTTGATACAATCATCTTAAAGCACTCATCGAACCATGTTATTTTAGCTATAAAATTTACAATCGAACCGCTAGCAGCAGAATAATCTAAGCTGATCACACTTCATGGTTCACCCTGTATTGCTACTCTTTTCAATTACAATTTTGTATTTCAATCAGAATGCACTCAAAGAGCTAAGGGTTGAATATCGGAATAGCATCATTGGGGTTAGATTTCGCGAAAAAATGCCCCGATTATCGACACCATAACGCCCTAATTCTCACAGCAATGTTCTAACTATCACGGCTTCTATCGGTCTGAATAAAATGTCGACGATAATCTGAACAGTATGCAAATAAATTCACCGTGCGTAACGTATTGCCATGCAAACATGGAAATCCGCCGAATAAACGTACGTACGAGTGTCCATGATAAGATTACAACCGTTGTTTTGAAAGCTGGACTTGTTTATTTTTCGCCCCTCTGTCAACACACCGTACATTTTCGTTTTCCGATCGAATCGCGTGCGCCATTATACGGCGTCCGAACAAATACGATTGATAAACCGATCGATCGTTCGAAGCATTATCAAAAATTCGAAGTAATAGAATTGACTACATTCAAGTTATACTTATCCCTGAGCCTAATCAGGTCTATTAAGTCTTATAATTGTCCGTAATATTGGAAGAGGGAGTGGGCAAGAGGAGAACCACGACCCATCGTTTCCGATTACCTTTTCAATGGGGCAGAAAAATAATGTTGGATGGTATTTACTAGGGAGCTTGGGATACCGGGACACGTCCAATGGCTACAATCAGCATTCTGCTCGTTTATGTTGTCGCGGAGAAGGGGCCAATAACTGTACAAGCTTCGTCGTGCGTATTTTCAAAGAGGCGAATCGCTGCGCTCAGGACGAAGGGACTATACTCTGCGAATGGCGGTTATTTCGTTTCTTCGACGAACGGCGCGGCGGCGGGGCGTCGGGGGAGGGGAGGATGGCGATACCGAATTAGCCGTGGACGGCCGACGACGGGCGAAAACGGCCGAGACGTTCGGAGGCTTGGTACTCTGCAATGAGAGGCGCTCGCTTCAGTCGCTAGAGAGCGCTTTTCACGTGTGGGACGTGCCTTCGCGCAACTCTTCCAGTTACACAGCACGCACGCACCTCGCCGAGCGTCAACATAACTGCGCAATCGTGTTCGACCTTCCGCCGAACTTGGAACCACGCGCGTGTCTTGACAGTCGTGTGTTTGGCGGGAACGGTGGTACTCGGTCATCATTGGATTTTACGTGGCGTACGAGTCGAACCTGTGGTGCGGCGGCGTACCATCGTGCAGCATATTGGTGGTTACGGGCCGTGTGCAATATTAGCGTTTTCCGTGGGATTTTCTTGTGACTTCGAACGAAGACCGAGCGTGTTATCGTCGTTGTGCTTTATCTCGGCCGGTCGGGACAATTACGGAGTCGGTACGTCGGGTTACGTGACCGATTTCAAATTTGAATAACACCGTCGTAATCTTCGCGGGAACACGTCGAAACACGCTCCTCGTCGTCGCTGGGAGGCTCACGCGCAAGTGCGCGCGCGCGACGTTGCCGGTTCGAGTTCTACCCGCGGGCTATACGGCCAATTTCTGAGAGAAACCAGTTGAAAAGTGTGAACTTGACTTCACTTTCAACCACCGGATGCTGTTTCGAGTTTATCCGACGTCGAGCAGTACGAGGAACACCGTGGAAATATGAGATAGCAGCGGTTGCAGTTTTTGATATCGTCATTGATACATACGCAATATAACAGTGGTTACCGTGTTGCCAAACTTTCTTTTTGCTAGTGCACGATCGTTGACGGCGCAGCTCTCTGAACCGTTTGAAAACCGATCGCGGGTGCGTGGTTGACAACGGTCGCCGTCGCGCAGTGTGTCCCTGAGTATATAGTCAACGATCAGCGCAGTCGCCAAGCGACGCTGGTGCACGGCCATTATTCGAAATTCGGTGGATCGCGCCACAGCGGCGTTGCCACGTCTCGTCGGGTGCCGCGCGAGTACACGGACGGTGTCCCGTGCCCCGCACAGTTCCTGGAAGAATCATCTCCGTAAATGGGACACGTGTGAACGCGTCGAAATCGATGCACAGACTATGGTCAGCCGTTGGTAACCTTGTGCGCGGAAACCGGTGGTAGCGGTAGTGGTGTGCGAGACGCGCGACCGCGCGCGAGTGGAGGAGGGCCGCGTTCCGAAAACATCGAGGCACGAACGACACGCGTCGGATAGAGAGGCGTCGCTAAGGCGAAGAGGAGAGAGAGAGAGAGAGAGAGAGAGAGAGAGAGAGAGAGAGAGAGAGAGAGAGAGAAAGAGAGAGAGACACAGAGGTTCGTGTGTGAGTGTGTTACTGCGTAAACGGAACAGGCGGCGTTGCCGGCACGAAAGACTGACGAAATATGAGCGCACGAGTGTTGAATCCGGCGATGATGACGGAAATGAGTCGGAATCTGGGTGGAGGACGAACGGCGCCGAGCAGAGCAGCCCTTGCTCGTGTTCGAAGGGATCTATTCGGGCCCGTCGATCACGCAGCGGCAAGAGCACTCGCCGAGCGGGAGCTTCGCGCTCAATCCATGCTGGACGCCGAGAGATGGGGATTCGACTTTCACTTGGAGATACCGCGGGCGAATTCGAGGTACGAGTGGGAGCTGGTCACACCGCAGGACGTGGTCCCGGAGCCCTACGCCCTGCGAGGCATGCCCTACTTAAGGAAACACGCACCCGGCACGCCGAGAAAGGCCCACGACTCCTCGCCCACCGTCAAACTTCATCGTAAAGAGTCGCCGGCGACCACTCCGATCCTTCAAAAGGCGGAAAGAACGCCGCCGCAAGAGCCGAGGGTACCGCAAATCGGCGAGCTCACCATCAACGAAATATTCGACCTAGACGCCGAGAAGAAGGTGTACATAGTCGAACCCACTACCCCCATTCTATCCGCGACGAGGAAACAGTCCTCTATAACCGGTAAGCGATAAACTGTGTAATACTTATTCTTGTCTCTTTTCCTCGCTGTTTATCGCCTAATTGCCATTGTACGTTGGAAATGGAACTGGTCGCGCAGACACGCGCGTATCGCCCGATTCCGCACATTCAAATGCTTGAACCGCGCCAACCCTTAAGTCCACATTTACTATGCACTAAAGAAATGCGACTTAGTTGCGTAATATGTTTAGTATTTATCTGTAGCGCATTCATAAGAATATATTAGGTGACGTACAAGAAGCAGTCAAAGTTAATGTAGACCCTCAAACGATTACGTCAATCACGTTAAGCAATGATCAACATAAATTTGAATAATGGTTGAGGGTTGAGCGCATTGCTCAACAAACTTTAACCTGCGAACAGAGGTGTCTGTTGACCTTCGTTTTCAGAGATTTTTTGGACCCGGTCTGGGTCCATTTTGACTCATCTTTTTGCAGATTTATTCAAGTTGGGATCCAGAATAGCCATTGATGAGTTTATAGTCCTCGAGAAGGTCTTGCCAGGGTTAATTTAATTTTTGTTTTCCGGTATCCAAGCAGTCATTTCTATCGCTTTTAACACTCTGAACATGAATCTGGGAATCATGTTTTACCATCACCTTCGTGCTTTAACATTTTTTCGACGAGCTAGTTTGACGAAGAGTTTTTGCTAAAATGAAAGTCACGCACACGTGACGTCCGCTAATAGTCGCCGGCCGCCGAAGTTACACATACATATATGACTGCCGCCGAAAAAGTGTTAAGAACAAATCAAGATTGAGAACCAATGTTTCATACATTATAGAGCATATAATAAATTTCAACATATGTAGTCATAATTAGAAATTGCTGAGTACACGTTCAGCGAAAATAAAGTTGCACAAGAGATCGACACTTGTTTACTACGATGAGAGTATGTATCAACTTTCTGTCTAAACACTCTTTTCAAGCATCGCGAATTAACTTACAAAAACGATTGCACAATAATGTTCGATAAGAGTAATAGAATAATTAGACGCTAGATAAAATTTGAACTTTGTATTATTCCGACCATGTCTGCAATCTTGAGTAGGGCCAATCACCAAAGGCGTTAGTTCGCGAAAAAGCTGTTGCCCCCCCCCTGTCCCCTTTCGTTGTGTATTTTTAATGGATCCGACAGTTTCTTCATTGAATGAACCGCTTGTTTTGATTGGCCGGTTGGCCCCGGGGTTCGTAAGCTTAATTATTTATTAACGCGAGTTAACCGTGCGCTGCACCCGGGACTGTTTTTGATGATATTTTGCAGCGGGGTGTTTTCGAAATAAAACGATGTCGACTGCTGATGACAGTAATTTGCCGAGTCCACTATCGAACTGAGAACCGCTGCTCTGAAGCGAGAAAGTTAACGTCGTTGCACCGATTTAGACGGGAAATTCAAAAGTGGCACGCATTGGTGCATCGGCGCAGACTGTGTTTAATTAATATTTACACTGGGAATTGGACGATCGTTTGCTCGATGCGTATCTCGCGTAAATATCGAAAGAAAGCATGAAACAGAAGCGTTAATAAGCCGCGGTGAATTAAAAGAGCTCCAGCTTCCCACGCTTCGTTTCCCTCCTTTTGTTTCAAGTTTGCCGCCCCGGCGAGATAATCGTCTATTGCACGCGAACTGCATGTTATTCGCGCATCCATTGTCGCTGATATTTTTCTAAAAAAAATATAAAGGACAGGCAGACGATATCGAAGTATCAGTCTCTCGAGATAATCGCAATGTTTGTTTCGGTGTATCGCGATGTTTTTTTCACAGAATGTTTTTTGCCGAGCTCAACGGGCGTTGTGTTTTTCGCATTGAGTACAGTAGAAACACGCATTTAATCTGTCCCGGTCGGCGTTACAACAGAAAACGGTTACGTAATTGCCTGGCGAGAAAGAGAGAGATGTCCTGAATTATTCCGTTCGATTAAACGAGCATTATCGGAGTTAATTGACTGACTGGCATTATTTATACGGGAAGCGCGTATACAACCTAGGTCAATCTAATTCGACGACCGGCAGGCAAGGTTTACGGCGATTTACGTAATTACGTAAACACCTGATAAAAAATATATGTACTGCACAGTCGTTCGCGATCATCTCGGCCCGGGTTTCTCCCGTCCTATCAGTCCTCTTGGCGAAATCGACAGATCGCGCCGGGCGAATGTCCTCGCGACAATAAAAGGAATATTTCCGCGAGCGCAAACATAGATAAAAACTATCTTGGCACGTTCATAGACGCCGATAAGCTTCAAAATAATGTCCGGTGAACGTATTTTTAGCACGGATAAGTATCGCAACTGTGTATCGGATCGGTGATAATTGGACATTATGCGTAAACACGCGTGATATAACTATAAACATTATGTATTATGCAGAATTCGACTATCAATGATCTTGAGCTTGTTGCGCGATCTGGAGGATCCTATCGGGACTCTGTTCTGCAATGATGAAATCTTTAAAAGCCATATTTACAAGCTAAGTAGTGATCTGGTCAAAGAGTTGAGTCGGTGGTAAACACGTGTAGATCAGGATGGCGTGAGAGATGTCACAGCTTTTAGATAGATTAATTAACGCTTTGCCGACCGCCTTAATAGTTTCTGAAAAATCAAAGAGAATTTTCTAGTCAATTGTTCAGTAGCGATGGCAATTTTAGTTGCACATCAATGAGCTATCTTGAGTAACATCATACGGTAACTATCTCTTTTGTAATCTCAACATAAAGAAAATTATTAACGTCAATAGATGGGGATGTTCTTCTTTCTATGGGTCTGTGAACAAAGGCCCATTGTGTCCGACGTATCTTTCAGTACGTAAAAATCTTTCAGAAAATAAGAAAAAATTTCGTGGACGTGTTCAAACCTTCTGAATCGAGAGTAGAACGATAATAGTTTGGTACCCGCTCGTTTACGAGAGACTTGCGCTCTTCAAATTCGGTCGGGCAGGAACGACCTCGGCTTACAGAGTAATTAACATTTAGGACCAATCACAGATTGAGACAGCTTGAGGGGAATACTGAACCATTTTGAAGACCAGCTCGCCACCCAAGGGTGGTAGGCCTCCGCTAGCCAAAGTGTTAAAAAAGAAGCACGCTGGCTTTGTTTATCTGCACCGACTCGTCCCTTTTGAGTTCGAGTATATTTAGTCCTGTGCAAGAGGTCTTCCGTACAACCGCCATTTTGTTCGGCTGGTACCTCGCCGTCTACTTCCCCTTTTTTCGCCTATTTATTAGTCGGGCCGTGCACACCACCCACGCGACGCCACTATTTCTGGCCGTGACTCGTCATGTGTCCCGCACGCCGTGCATCTACGAACACCGTAAACACATTTTGCGTCGCAGAAGCACGCGACGCTCTTTTGTTTATCCGTAACATTTGTATCCCGTACTGGCTGCGACACGCTCCTGGATGGATCCGTCAGGATCTTGTATATTTTCAGTACCAGATCCCCGGCACTCGTTCGTAATGCACGCGCGTAGCATGGGGCGCAATTGATTTTGTACTCTTGGGCGAAATTTCAAAGGACTCGTTAGGTTAGATGGACAGGGGATGAACGGCAACAGCGATGAGGTTGACGAACCCGGATGAACATATGGGGTTCGCTATAAATTGTAATTCTGATTTGATGATTCAGTGTAAGAGCCAGTGGAAGGTCAGCTGAAGACGTAGTAAAAAATATTGTGTGGTGACGTGGCACCCAAAATGTTAATAAATATATTTGATATTCGTTCTTGCCAAACTAGTAGTAGTCTTACCAAATAGAAATGAATTTTGCTTTGCAGTTGTATGTGAAACGTATTGAGTTAACAAAAGTTCATCCAAGCCCTCAAATAGCTACGTCAGACCAAAAAATTTCTATCCATTAGTCACCTAGCCAAAAATACCACAAACAGGGAAGTCCCACCGTTCCTCGCTAATTAGACTCACCTTCCCCATCGTTTCCACAGCTCAATTTTGAGTCGCGTGCGCATATGACAGAAACCGTTATTATTTCGTGATAGTATCGCGTCGATACGCTCGCGGATCGATCTCTCGATGCACCCCTGGCTTCGCACCCTTTGGTTCGTTGGCTACGAGTATACGGGAGGAAAAGAGAACTCGTAACGTACCTTTTCGGCGAGTGCTATGGGGGCGAGTGATTTTCGTAACGTACGTTATTAATGAGCCACGCGGTCAGCTGTGCCTGTCCATATGGGGTTGGGCTGCACCCCCGTTCCTTCCGATTCCCCATCGGCTTTTGTTCAGGCGTGCAACCTCGCCATGAGACTGCGCCTCCTGCTCGCATGGGGGTATCAGCTGTGCTCACAGAGAGTCCTACATCCCCCGAAACATACACATACAAGGGGTGCGGATGGGCCCCTGGGGTGGCTCGATTGGTATTTAAAATCGGGATTGCTCACGGGTACCCTGACCCGCATGTGCGTGCAACATCCAGGTATTTAAATTTGCACGCAACGATTCCGCGAACGAGTTCGATACCTTGTCTGTTGATCGATGAAAGGGTAGCATGGGGAGCCAAAGCGAAGGGCTGCACAGTCATCGGTAAATCATCTCGGTTGATCCGAGAGGTAGATAAATCGAATCCTTCCGATGTACTGTATTCTCTAATTGGATACCGTGGCTCTGAAGAATTTTATAATTGGGACGGCCATTTTTGATTCGCCCCCTGCTTTAGAACTTCTGCCGAAGCACTGAGAATAGTCTCAATTGACCCAGTAGTTTGAGCTTCATTATTTGAAAATTTTTGATGTAGAGAACTACTAGAGTACCTAGAATAATTTCAGTTTACTCAGGAGTGCGAGGTTCCAGATTTTGGAATTAAATCAAATATCGGTGCGTCTGGGTGCCAGCAATTCCCATTTTCTTTTTCGTTCCGTTTGATTAACGACGCGAGGAGATTAGAGTAGGGGTCACGACCGTTCACGCGCAGCTGTCTCAGCAATCTCCATAATTCGTGTCGCGTGCCATGGTGATCGAGAGCTTAGACACATCGGTGGAGGGCGGCTAGGTTGGGAAATTCGAGAGACAGATGCGTCGGGGAAAATATACTTCGCCCGTGGAAAATTTGCCAAATGTTCGCTCGATAATCAAGGGGGAGGATACAGGGGTTCTTGCAACGATACAGAATCGAATGGGACGCGACGCGACGTGACTCATGATCCACGAGTATCAGCCGGCGCAGGCCGTGTTTTTGTGCAAGCTTCCTCTATCGTGACTCATTAAAGGTCCGCAAACAACGTCTCGCGTATTAAACCGGAGAAAATTATACCGAGCCTCCGAGGCACGTTTCAATTATCCACAAGCTTGATGAGGTTCCCAGTTGTGTGTATCGGCTACTGATACAGTTCGCAATCAGTACTTCGGGTTATCGGCGAAGATGCACGAGGTCGAGGTTTATATTGCACGCGATTACGCGAACCCGATTCCCCAGCGACCTTGGCTCTTCTTTGTACATTTCGCGAATCTTTTTCTCCCCCTGGATAAATCATCGAGCAAAGACTTGTCGCGAGATGTGCTTCTTCAGATAATTGGGCTCAAGAACTTGGACTGCGGGATTTTATGCACTAATGACATCCTCAATTTGAAAAAAATGTTGCAGCGTACTGAATTCAATCAAATTTAATGCGTTGTTTATCCGATTGAAAATTGCTGGCTGGTCCCAGTTCCCATAAATTAAACCGTGAGGACCTTTGTCCAGTTCAAATCAGTAACTTCATTTTAATTCGTATCATTAGTATCATTAGGCACTGCTATTAGGTACTCTTATTGTAAAATTCCGCTTGCAAATCACTTATCCATTAACCTTTATGTTTGAGTTAATTCATACAATTTTTAGTTAATTTTTACTACACAATTTAAAGTAGTAAGCAGGAATTGATTAGCTAGAGTAGCTAGACAATGAAATTATTGAAATTCAGGGTCAATATGGGTGCAGGCATTGCCATTCCAGGTGCCGTTTAAAATCACCATTAATTAGACAAGATTCTACTGTTAATGGTATTCATTGATAATTTAAAATCGAAGAAACAAGGTGTTTAAAGGCAGTACCACTGAAAGTAGGGTATAGAAAGGACCTTTATTAATTTAAAAAGATTGTTAGTTCATTTTTCTGACTAGTTTCCCATGATATTTATCTTGAAGATTATATGACGTTGCTTGAGTGATTAAAATCAAAGAAACCAGATGATGGAAAGCATCCGCATTGAAAGTAGAATAGAAAAGGATTTTTATTAAAATAAAAAGATTCACATTTAGGACTTGTGTCTCACGGTTCTTATCTTAGAAGTTCCCCGACCATTTGCACAGTGTTCCCTAAGAATTTATAATTGAAAACACAAGCCTAAGTATTAACCCTAGGAGCAGAACAAAGCACAATTCCTTTTAATTAGAAAATGTAGCGAGCTCACTTTTGGACTTCCTCGGTGTAAGGACTATAGTCCTTATCTATGAGCGACCAGTTACCACGAAGCATGTTTAATGAATTCGATCGTAAACCTTGGCTAACGCGTTTGGTTTGTTGTGTGCTTTCAGACTTCATGAAGAGTCGTAAACGTAGCCTAAACGGTAGCGCGAAGAGCATGATAGAGCCGCCGGAGAAAATGGCCCGCAACGCAGGTCAGATACGCAGCTAAGGAGTCTTCCGAGCTTCCTCCTTCAGCCTCGCTGTCCTTCTTCCATCAATTCTGCGGATCGAGAGAGGCCGCGGGAACCACCGGAGCAAGCTGTGAGAAGCCTAAGCGAGCGACCATGCGAGCGAGGCGAGACCACTGCCAAAGGAGGAACGAGAGAAAGGCAGAGGCAAGCTCTGGCAGGAGGCGCGAGGTCCGTTGGCTGTGCCATTCACATAGATTTATCCGCCATGAATAAAACGTGGACGGAAAACGGTGGCCAGTGAAAAAAAGAGTCGCTCCGTTTTTCGTCGCTACACACACACACACAAACACACATCTCCATACATGCATATGCACACATGCATACACTAACATATAAACAGGAACACAGATTATATTTTTCGTAGCCATGCCACGGAAATGAAAAAGTAGTAACAACGGAGAAACACGAATGGGTGCTCAACTCGTTGTTGCTCTTTTCTTTTTCCTTTTCTCTACTTTTTTTATTTTATATATGTACATGTAATTCATCGTGTCGTTATCTTTTTTGCAGTAGGTTTAGACAGAGTAACGATTAGCATTATACATATATATAAAGATATATGTATGTTGTCTTGGAAGAAAGAACGAGAGAGTGTGTGTGATACAGAAGAGAGTGTGTAAGTAACGATTTAATGAAATTAATGTAATATATTTGTTCGTTCGAGTCTAAAGAATGAAACGACGGTGGGATGAGTGACGATGATGATGACATAGGATATACACGTACACTTTATGCGAGAGAAAGAGTGTAAGCAGAGAACAAATTATATAAATATTTTTAGGATACGCACGTAGATTTTAAGCCACCTAGCCGATAAGTGGAAAGTGCATTTCAAAGCATAGATACGGAGAAGGTCGGTTCGAGCCTGATCCACGGGCCCCTGGGAATTGAGAGGTCCTAAATGAGACTCGTGGGTCCTCAGCGACGAGTTCTCCTTGCTGGGGACCCACGGACACCATAAAAGAAGCCATGATGGGTTTCGCGGTGGCTTCGATTGACCAAGTCCCCGAAACGATCGCGAAATCACAAGACAATAGTTTCTTTGAAAAAAAAAGAAAGAAAAAGATAACAAATAGCGACAATCTTAGCTAGAGAATTTTACATATTTGAGACTAAGAGTAACCTTGGACCAGGCTCGAAAGATCGACGGGGAGAGAGATATGATTTAGATACGTAGCTGGTTACCCATGTTTAAGCATTGATCTCCTGTACGACTTTAAGAAAGTACAGCCGATGCCAAATCACCCCGCGATTTAATTAATTTTCTTACTTCTTCTTGCGCTCTGCCGCAGGGGACCTTCGTATTCGACTCCGTCTCCTCTCTGACGCCCCTAACTCATCATGCTACCCCTGTAAATAGCGCGTTGACGCTTCGTGAAGATTGCGACCCTTCATCCTCTAAATTAACCTTCATCCGTCCCTCATGTTTACAGCTTCACATGCTGACTGTGGCGCGAATTTTATGCGATTCAGATAAGTTTCACCGCTTTCTATAACCTAGTTAATTTCTGGATTCACAATTCGATATTTAGTAGTATCAATTTTATGATAATCATTGTTAAATAATTGCATAGCGCCGGTCACCGATAACCACCATGGCGTTCAACGCGTTAATCTATCCTCTGATGTCAAATTGACAAAATGGTAAAGAATTAATACGATGGATATATAATTATTATAATTATTCATGGATATAATTACTGAATTTTGTAAATGCTCTTTTTTCAAGAAAGGAATCCTAAGTTAAGAGAAATTAAAAATCTGATTATTCTCATCGTGTGTTCTGTATCCGTGAAAATTGTGAAAAATTGACACAAGGCATGGATGAGGGTTAAACAGAAAAATTGTAAACGATCAGGATTTTTGTAATTTCAGAAGGCTCCGATCTTCGCGTCGCTCTTCCGTCGATTCTCCTTTTAGCATTTTATATGATCAGGTGGTAAACTGTGGACCGTTCGAAGCTCTCCGAAACGTCCTCACCCCCTTCGCGAAGGTATTAATTCGGGGGATGGACTCACAAAATAGGTAAGAACGTTGCAGGTACCATTTTAGCGTGTACCCCTTGCAAGTACAAATCGTGGGAGATCTTTGAACGGTCTCGTAAAAAAGAAAAATTTCAAGAGAGCGAGAGAGAGTGGCGGGAGAAAGAAAGAAAGAGTAAGAACATAAATCTCTGTATCCGAATCATCGTTTTTTGCGTTCACGAAAGATAAGGCTCAGAGTTACACAGAGGGGATTTTTTTTTCGGAACGAGCCAAAACCATCCCCCTTAGCCACCCTTTACCGGTGGCCCGATTAATGTAAATGTATTGTATATCTCTTTAAATGGTATATTGATTTTATAATGGTAGCTGTTTATTACAAGGTCTATAATAATTTGGTTGAAGCCATCCTCTGGAAACAGCCCCCCCTAGCCCTCCCACCCTCTCTATCTCGCACCCTGCTCCTCGGTACAGACATTTTTCTACCCCCCGTTTTGAGATTATCATTCGAAAATACGACTGGTGGTTACAAAGCTATTTTTTGGCCCGCGATGGAGCCCCCCGGGGGCGTCGTTGCCGGCCCAAGTGGAACATATTCGTTTAGAGAAATTCCGAATGGTCGTTGCTACTTCTTTTGTGTCTTTTGGTGTCCGAAAACAAATAGCGCTGTTCGTCGACGTTCGCGATTTCGGGAGGTGGAGTTGATTGAAACTTGCAGTGTCCGTTTATTTCGATCACGTCGCTAAACCATATGTGCTTGTCGCTTTTCAACAATTGACTAAACGTTCGGCACGCGCTGCATCGCGCTGTGCATTAATTGGCCTGCAGTCGGCGCATAACACGTCGCAACATTCTCGCATAACGGCGCCACTTTTAATTCGAACTGGAGCTTCGCGATAAACTGGACTACGGCTCTTTGTATTAGATGAGAATTTGTTGCGTCGCTTTAAAAACACAGGAGCTAAATAGATATTTGTTTATTCTGTTGACACATTGTCTGTCTATTAACATGCAGCTTAAAAGCTCTTTTTCAAATAGTAACCCTGGAAGAAATGGATATGTTACTGAAACTGATTTGTCAAACTGAAGCTCTAAATGATGGACTTTTGAAAAATGTTAGATATGTTCCATTAGGGAATGTGTTAATAGATAATTTTAATTAGTTGACACTGTCACTGACAAGTGCGAATGTTTCTGATATTTGTGTTAGGAACGAACAAAATATCCGCAGTCCAGATAATCAATCGATGGAAATCAAAATTTTTGATAAACAGACACAGTCATACACACGCGGACAAACATATACAGGTTTTTTCGTTTCGACTTCGGCTTTTTAATCAGTCGACGACGCACGAATTTTTCCGAGGGAATCGACGATCAATGGCAGACTGCTAGAATTTCTATATTTTTCTACCTGTTGGAAGAAAGCAGAGGGCGAGAAGAAAGGCCAGAAAGAAAGCGTCGAACGAATCTCGTCGGACCTGCATAGGTCTTACACGATGCACATAATGCACACATTCACACACCCATTCAAACATATACACATACCCTCAAAAACACATGCACACGCGCGTCCACACAATTCAAGTAAGCAAGGAGTCTGCCTTCGGGAACGAAACGAAATATAACAAATAAAACAAAAAAATAGTAAAAAGAGAATAAAAAATCGTATGTCTATGTAACCCTGTGATGTATTAGTATGATCTCAGTAAACATAACTTAGCGTGTACTTCTTATTTTGTAATAAGTAGATGTATATGTGCGTTCGGAAACGTGACGTAAGGACCCCAGTTATAAAAGAGTGTGTGAAAGGAGAGGCTGCTGCATTGCATGCGGCCTGGGCGTGTATGTGAGCGTGTTCGTGGTGCTTGAGACTTGTATGTTTGCGCGCGTGAATGTTGTCGAGCAAAAGGAATCGTTTAAAAAACAGGAGAACAGAAGTACCCAGTGTCTCACTTCCAGTTGGTATTCGCATAAGAATTCTATGTGTAACGACAATACAATATTATTATATAAACCATAATCGTAAGAGAGTCTAAAAGAACTAACCTACATAAGTGAATGCCTATGTTTATTAAAAAAAAAAGAATTATCTATAAGACACCTGTGTCTGTTCTTTAGCCCTGGGCCACCTGACGGGTACATCTTTGATAACACAGTAATTTAATTAATCAACTTATTTAATTAATCCAAATGTGATGAAGTTAATAACAATTCTGTATCAAACAACTACAGAAGCCTACACTTCTTCTCAGAGACCAAATGACTAAACAATAAAAATCTCGAATTTTTGACTAATATCAATTCTTATAAATTATAAAAAAATACTGGACTAACAATTGATACACTTAACAACATTCTGTGTTATCCAAGATTTACCTGCACATCTCATCCATGTTCCATCGTTCTCCACTTACGTAGTACAATTCACACTACCACTCGAAAGAAAGATCGTTTTCATCCAATTAACATTCGGATATTATATCCTTCAATAATCCTACACCATCGCTACAATGTGCTTTAGTAGAAACACTCTCTCGCAGAATACAATACCTAGCAAATAATCCCTCCTTGTTGACTAAGAGCAGTGTACAGAGAATTCCCTGGAAAAGACCCAGACAGGTGCAGGTGCAGAAGCTGTGCACACCGTGAGAGTACCTCGGTACCAGATCCAAGAAAGCAGGTGTTCCTGAGACGAGTATTTACCTTCGGTAAGTTACATTTCGATTTTACATCGCCCCGCTCCTCTTTCTTTCTTCGCGGTCGTTGCGGTCGGGATTCTTTCCCTCGAGGATGAAAACGGCCGAACGTGTTCAAAAGAGGAGATTTCAATGCTCCAGAAAGAGAGGGGGAATCGGGGGATCAATGTGGTAAATTTGTGTCGATGTTTTGAGGCGTTCGATCGATGCGAACGACGCGGGCTCGGCACACGAAACGCAGGGTCGTCGCTCGGCGACCACGAATTTGCAAGTAGCCTTGCGAGGTGAATACAAAGTGCATGCAGGTACCGCCTGCATTTTTTAATTGGACGGTTAATTCGCGACAAAAATCTCCTCGGCCGTATTTCACTCTCGGACGGCCATCGCGTGAATTCGAGACACACTGAATCTCGCGCAGTTGTTCTGCATACCGCATCGTTTCAATTAATTATTTTAGCAGCTTGTTTGCCACACCATTACCACATAAAATTCATAAAATAGTGTACGCTCATTTTCAGAAGTTCTTACAATTTTTATTGCCCAGTGATATCGTCAAGCCATTGTCCTTGACAATTTTTTAGCATGTAAAAAGAGACTTTTTAAGGCAAATTGCTAGTTGAATATTAGCACAAGAGTCGGCGAAACCGTGGCTGAATTCTGGAAAGCAAAACGCTCGCGTGATTGCGATCAACCGAAAGAACACAAGGCCGCATTCAGTTTCATTTCGACTGATCGGTAGCTCGCGATGCGAAATCGAGGCCAGAGAATTATGCAAGAATTGCAGTCGTAAATTGCACTGATTAACCAGCAGTAATCGTGAAATCGACCTTTTTCTTTTTTTTTGTGGATATGTGTTCGGCCTCGATAACGATCGCGTTAGAGATACGGCACTCTCGCACGCGGCGGCGTCTTCATGAAAATGGTAATAAAAAAAACGAATCTCGTTTCCATTCAGGAAGCCACGTGGCCATGCTCTCTCGAGGAACCTCTCGTTCGCAGTGCGGTGCACGTGTCTCCTTGCAATATGGGCCCTTTTCAGCGTTTATCGGTGTACACGGTCGATCTCGACCCCGAGAGAAACGCGCATAAAACCTCTTCTGTATTCCGTGGCCGCGGCCTGCTTTTGTGCAATGCCGAGGATAAATTTTCTTTACGACCACAGAAATGTTAATAACGTCCGCGGTCGTGCTGCAGACCGAAGAACTATAAACGAAAGTGATACCATAATATTTTTTCGGCGAAGATCTCTCGTTCGCACAACCGCGGAACAATACAGGTTCAGATTTGGTAAACACAGTAAACATCTATGGTGTGCAACTTTTCTTACACTATATTGTAAGTGCTGAATATGTTTTTTTTAATGAGCGACAAAAATCAAATTCATAATTAAATCCACGATGCAGTGCGAAATTCTTGAATTTCCATTATTTAGACTGTAAAATTGTTTCTACGTTCTTACTTCTTTTACCAGGATGACTACAAAGGTACATTACAGTTCGTAATAACAGAAAAAATGTCATTCATAAACTTGGGCCGAGAAAATGCATTGATTTACAACTGAAGCAAAGTTTTAAAAATGAATAAATGGGGTACTGTAGCATCCTGCAAATTTAACCAGCGCATTAAGGTCAGGTAAAAATGTATATATATTTTTTTAATTGCTAGAGAAATTTGATTGTTTACATCAATATTAATATACAATATCGAGTTTCAGAGAGGCAATCGGCCATTTTACGCGTAGCAACATTGCACTCTCGCGAGGCATCCGTTGTCAAATTTAAAATCGAGGTTTGCTGGATCGTCAAATAAAACTTAACGAGGTGCTTATTGCATTTTTCGCTCGATAACCCACCTGGTGAGTAAATAAATGTTTGTTCGATTCCGGTTGAGAATGGGTTCAGTCCATAAAAATCTGCACTCGCCTAAACACACTCGCTCCGTAAACACCGAACGGTAACGGAATTGCAAAAAAAGGACTTTATTAACAATATTACTCATGCAATTTACTGACTGGATTTCGATATGACGGAGGTTAGGCGCGGTTTCAACGAGGGATTTCATAAACATCGCGCTCGACTCGAGGAGAATTAATTAAGAATAAGAGAAAGAGAGGAAGAGGAAGAAAAAAGAGAATAAAGAGACTCGATTGTTGAGGTCTCCGGCGGTCGTTTTGAAACGTGCTGGTAGCTCGTTCGGCCAGGCTCCTTTTTTCCGTAACTCGTGTCCTCGTTGTGCCTCGGCGTATAAACACGCACGTTCACTATAGTTATGCTTCTATGCAATCTCTGTTGCTAGGCGCACCTCGGCCCACCGACAGTATTTTTAGACTATACGCTCACATTTCGACGCTCATTCTTGAATGAGAGAGCCCTGCCCCGCAGGCTCGGCCAATACGATCACAGGAATTCCTCGCATGCCTAGATCGGTTTTTATCGAAAAAACGAGGAAGAATCGTACGGAGGAATATTAATGAGGCGAACATAAAAATCGAACAAACGCGACAAACCCTCCGTGACGATCCGCAATCTCGGAGCTCGAACACATTTTTTTTTAATCCTATGCCCACTGCAATCATTCTAAAACAAATGAACAGGTTTTACATAAAATCTTGTCCTTGAATTATTAATTTATTAGTAGACTGCCCACTGTTATGCAGATTACAAATTTCTTAAATTATTTTCAAGAAACTGGAGCTACATATAAATTTCTTTCGTAGTAATCTCTTAAATTGATAAATTTTTTAATTTCTTCTGTAAAAATCACGTCACTGTTTAACAATCTTTATACTGTTTCGCGTTTCATGTTCTTAATGGTTATTGTATTTGTGCAAAATTTTTAATTCTAGAAGTGAGCAGTATAAGTCAATAAAAAGGAATTGCACACTTGTCTGGTTGGTATGGGACATTTCTCGTGTCTTCTGATTTTTGTAAAATAATTTATGAATAAAAATACATGTTCGTTTTTAATCAACTTATAACGTGAGAATATTGTTCAAAAAGTATTGTTTTTCGAAATGCTGTAGTAAATTGTAGCTGAAGTAGTCCTAAATATTTTTCCGTGCAGTAATTACTTGTATTCGAGGACGTCACGAAAACCGGAAGTGACCTCGATCCTGTAACCGGATTATTGCCGTGAGAACCCTGTACTTGAAAAAGAAAAACATCAAGTTGTTGAAACTGTTTTTTTTTGCTCTTTCAATGTATTTTCTGTAAAAAGAAAATGCTAATGATTGTTACTTCTAATTCTTTGATGCATTTTCTATAAAAAGAAAATACCATCGGTTGTTTAAATGTCGAGTACAATTGTTGGTGGTTTGGAGAACGACTTCCGGTCGCAAAAATAGCTCGAGTGCCCAATGGAGGGTAATTTATGTTCAAAAGAAGATCAGGATCGACAGAGCTGGTTTCCGATGTGTAGTTTGAAAACCTGGAGGTGGTTCGTGTTAGGTGGCAACGTTTCTTGAGATTTTGCGATGGTAGCGACAGTTAGTGGTCGAGGATGGAACTGGGAATGTCGGTAACTAGGCCCATTGGTAGATACATCGATCCACAACAAACCATAGATTCGGATTACCATAAAATTACGCAAACGAGTAGATATATTTTTAGGCACGGTGTCGAAATCTCCCATTGAATTGTATTTCTAGCCGGTAAAAGGTTACTGTGCACGTCGATACACGTGATGTTTCAAAATCGATTCCGCTCCTTTTTTATTCAGTTCCAAAAACGATCCTACGGAACAACAATGCTTTTTCAAAGTTTCAACAAGACGATCTTTTTCAATAAGTAAAGTAATGTTCGATTGCTCCGTTTTTGTAAAATATTCACGTTCGACGGAGCGTGGAGCAATTCTCGAATCCCATGGCAAGACAATCGTAATTATTGCGTGGTTAACGGGAAATATTACGGCATCTCGAAAAAGGAACGCGACCGATCGGATCTCGGAGCTCGTTTGCCACCGTAAACCGGAAGTCGACGGCGTTGTGCCATCCAGATACCATTCGCGTCCGATTAGAACCGATAGCTCACTTCCTTGTTACGGAATAATAAAACTGCGCGCGGAAAACGGAGTAACATTTGCATCCTTCAATGAAACTATCCGTAGCAACAGCTGCCGCTACAACGTCCACGTTTCGGAGCCTGTTTCCATTTTGAGTAACACTTATTTACAATATTAAGTTTCTTCAATGAAACTTCTCTTGGAAACAATTGTACCTTTAGCGTCCATATTTCTAAATTAGATTCTTCCGAATTCCGACTTAGTTTCGTTCCGAGAATATAGAAGGTTCCCAGAACCCAGTCCTCTTTCCCAATGTTTGCAAAAAGTCGAGTTTTCCCAGCAATTTGCCAATTCACAATAAAACCGTATGGTAGGGGAGTTGGCCGTTACCCGAAGTGGTGTTTCGCATTATTTTCGGACGACGGCTTCCTGAAGAAGAAGAAGAGAAGAAGAAGAAGTCTTCTTCGGGCTCGCCTCTTACAAATTGCGCCACGGGTGCAACGTACCTGTTGTTTACCACATAGCGGGTTCAAAGCCCGGTCAGTGCAACGGTCCTCCACCTTCCCTGCCTTCCTCTACCCTGCTCATCTTTCCTGCCCCACCATCGGCGAAGATCATCCCATCCCCTACCGTCGGCCTCTTCAAGTAAGGACAAAGCGGTAGTTGGCCGCGGCTTCAAGTCTTCGAGGATGCGCAAGACTGGGAGCCCGGTTGTGTCTCTTCGTAAAATACATACGGCGCCCGTGCTGCTGAGCCTGCTCTCAGCAGAGGCTGAGCCCTAACCTGCCGTGCAAACTTTCTCAGCCCCCCCCCCCCTGGAGAACCTCATCAACCTAACCTATGTATCCAATTCAGAGGATAACGAATGAGTTATCGACAGCCTTTACCCAAAACTGTGACCTCTTCAGAGAAAAATGCGTGTTCCACAAGAGGAAGTACCGACCAGATGTTCCAATTAGAGAAGAAGTATGGTTTCCAAGTTCTCGGGCCACGGGTCACGAAGAACGTAAACAAGGAACAGGCTTAATGAATTTTTTGTTGCTTTCTACAATCTCGTGTAGTTGTAATACCGGGAGTATACAGGAAGCTCATTAACGAGGCTGATAGCACCCCATAGATTAAGCTGCTGCTAGCTCGTGCAGTCTGTTTGTAAACATTTGCAACGATGGCTGAAGAGAGTGGATTGTTCCAGTGTTGCTCAGCCAGCCAAACGTCTCTCTGTCGATGCGAAACACAGCCAGGGTCGAAGCCTCGGGTGGGAAGGGTTGTTGTCGACGCGATACGAAACAGAGGGTGACCGGGAGAGCAAGCAGGGTTGATAGTGTGGTAAACCAAGAAGAGTGGACCAACCAATCCGAGGAGAGGCCGTACTACGGCGTAGTACTCCAGTGGGATCAGGGTTCAAAGCCCGGTCAACACCATGTCCGTGCCTCTTCCTCTCCTGTTCTGGTCGTCTCCCTCTTTCTCGACGCGATTCCCCCCTCTTCGGTCCCCGGTGTCCTCCTCATGGGCCCCTTCTAGCCTCTCGCTCGTTGTGTACCTCGGTTATTTCATGACCACCGCGCACACAACGCAAATACACACGTACACACACACACATACACACACACACACACGCGCGCGCGCGCACACGCAGAGAGAGGGGCTAAGCATCACCGTGGAGCGCTTCGCCTCTCCCCTTCGGTCTCTCTTCGCCTTTTCTGCCTCTGCCTTTGTCCCCCTTTCAACTTCTTTCTTCCACTCATTTGCTTATTGGTTTATTCGCTCTCACTCATTGGAGTCTCGCTTGCTTCCATTCACTTGCTCTTACAATTTCTTCATCTTTATCCCCCTTTCGTAGTTGGTTGTTCGATCCCACTCACCGATTCACTCACTTCCACTCGTTCAATTCCCAGTCGCTTCTACTCACTCACTCTTCGACCTTCTTCATCTTCTTTCCACTCATTTACGCACTCACTCACTTGCTGCCATCTTCCGACTCGCTCATTCTCACTCATTCACTCTCCCACTTCTTCATCTTTCTCCCACCCTATCACTCGCTCGCTCGCTTGCTGCCACTTTGTGACTCGCTCACTCTCACTCCTCGCTACCCTCGACTCGCTCCTCGCTACCGTCGACTCGCTCGCTCACTCACTCTCTCCTCGCTCACACTCGCTAACTTCAACTCATCGGATCACTCGCTCGCACTCATTTGATCCTCGCTCGCTCCCACTAGCAGCATCGTGTTGGCCGCGGTGATTCACCATCGCTCGGAGATAAGAGGCCAGCGAAGGGAAACCGAAGAGGGCAGCACCAGGGATTAAACGGGCGTGTGCATATGCGCGTACGTGAGTATATTGTTCTGTGTGTACGTGCTCCACTTGCCGAAGGAAAGCCCCCGATGCACCGGGCTGAACGAGGATGAAAAATCACAAATGGGTCCCCTCGGGACTCCCGTTTATCCCGTTCCCCGGTAGTTCGTGGCGATCTTATCCGCGATCGAACCCGGGGAAAATAATATTCTGGGCGAGCCCGCGTGTCTCGGCAACAGCTCCGTGACGGAGGAAAATTACCGTGAGTCCACGCAACCGTTGCGCGTTTATGGTTCACGGATCTATCGTGTCCGAGGAACAGATCGAATCGTATGGGGAAGTGGCGGATAGTTTCTCTGTGGCCTCCCATCAAGATCTAGCAGTTCAGGATCGATAGAACTTTTGTGAAAGTTTAGAAGAGACGTCATCAGGAATGGCTAAATTTTTGTTACCCCATTTGTCCCCATCAATTTGTCAACTCTGTCATATTTTCATTATAAACAGTACATTTTATGCGAGATTATTATGAACAATTTATGTTACCGATCACCCTGTGAAACTCGGTACGGTAAATTATTGAACAAGGACTACATAGTCAGATTCTCCCAGGGATGTAATAAAATCCGTTAGCAGATTCATAAAACATTTTCTCAATTTCAATTTCGCTG
Source organism: Lasioglossum lativentre (assembly GCA_916610255.1). NCBI lineage: Eukaryota > Metazoa > Arthropoda > Insecta > Hymenoptera > Halictidae > Lasioglossum > Lasioglossum lativentre. The sequence continues at coordinate 20,864,173 of OU744364.1, read as the reverse complement.
AATCAACCCATAAAAATTTATATCCGCATAAATATCCGCAGCCTAACCATCATTTACTTTAGACTAGTTTCATGCGGGATTTTATGCCGGAAAAATTACCCGATAACTTCCTCTATCCAGTCGAATGTATGCGAATCCGGTTTTGCGATGTTAACCACTTGCCGTATGATTTTCCACGTGGTTAAAATAATTGTCATTTTTGGTCTCGTATAATACCCTAATAATAGACACAAAAAATTCATATATTTATTCTGTATGTGTAGATTAATACTTATTCAATTTTTATACTATTTATACTATTTTTAATATACTCTGTTCGAAATTTTCATGTGAAATCTGACTCACTGTACAGAAAGAATTAAAAATATAAAATAAATAAAAATGAGAAAGAATCGGTATCCTTCATCGCGAGATTAAACAAATAAAATAAACGATGAGAAAAAATCGGTATCCTCCATCACGAATTTGACTCGTTATTATACATCAATGGATTGAGAGGTGAAAAATGAATAAAAATGAGGAAGAATTGGGATCCTTCATCGGGAGATCGGCTCATTATACAGCAACGAATTTAAAAACTAAAATAAACAAGAAATGAGACGGAATCGGCATCCGGGTGGTCGCGTGGGGGTTAACAGGTTAATTAGAGGGGTTGTAATCGAACGTATCGATAAAAAATCGTGCGCGTGTTGTACGCTGCCCGTATCTGTTGAGTCGAGAGTCGCGGATTATCTTTTCGTACGCGGTGTTTATTATTAATGTTCGGCCAGGCTGACGAATACCACGCGTTCACCGGGGTCCGGCGTTGAACAATTTTTAAAAATATCTCTCTCTCTCGGGCCGGTCCAGCGGGAAATGATGATGCCGAACCGGGTCGGATGTTCGCGTACGAAACTGGATGGGGGGGGGGGGGGGGGGGAACCGGTTACGCAAACGTTCATTAAGAGATCACGGTTCCTCGTTCGGAAATTGCGCGGCTATTGACAAACCCGACATTATTTTCCTGCCGCGGAGGATGTTTAATAACGCCACACCTACCTCCTTCGGGTTTCGCGAGGTCCGAGCACCGTGTGCAGGGAAGTCGCACGCTGTCATTTCGGTACAAAGAAACCACGGAGCGGAGGTGCCGATGCAATTTACCGGTTCCAAGAACATCGCCGAAAAAAACCGCTCGCCTTGATCGTATTTTGCGAAAACTGCGGACGAACAGCGGCCCCGGAAATTGGCCGAGTTGTCTCCCTCCTGCTCGTTACGCCGCGCCGGAGCAAACAACAACATTCTATACTGTATGCGGTGTAAACAATGTTGATCGTGATCGCTTTGGAACAAGTCCTTCTGCAATATTATTTTCATCGTCGTAATCTGCATACTGCATTGTGTAAGGCTATGCAATTTTTCTGTTACAGACCGTCTAAAAAAATTCTTGAACATTCATACATGTTTCTAGAATATACTTCAATTATTTTTATCAGCTTACCTATGTTACTTTCACTTTTTTAGGAATGCGAAGTCTAAAGAAAGATATGAAAAAAATGAAACTGTCTTGAAGACCCTACCATGTTTTGTTCAATTTCATTGAATTATTTTTATTATCCTATGTTAGCTTAATATTTTTGAGCGAAGTTAGGTTTCTCATGTTTCGTAGAAGCTCATTGAATTATTTTTATTGTCAGATGTTATAATAGTAAATTTGAAAAATTTTTTTTTACATGAAATTATTAGTATAAATTCTTTTAGGGAAGGGGTTCGAAAGCCAACTCTTTTGTGATGTTGGATCAACGATAAAAACAAACACAGAAACTGATCTAGTGCAGGGGGTTAATTACCCACAGCCAAATAAACACGGTATTCGTTCTAATTGGTACGTGCTAACTATCTTTCACCTAGACACAATCTTGGAGGTTGCTCCACAATTTCCGGAGGATCGTCGGATAATGGAGTTAATGACTGTCATTAGCATTCTCCGCGTCGAGAAGCTTATCATATCTTTGTTTATCGCGCGTGGGCCGTGCAAATACTGAGTCAATTTAGTGGGTCGTTATCTGGTTATGTCTAGATTCCGCGAGTTCATGAAAATACGAACTTTCGAAGAACTTAAATCACGATTGTTCCAAACGTAATAATAGAGCGGTGTAAACTGACCAATTTATATGAAGCAGAACAATACAAGAATAATATAAAGAGAGCAAGAAAGAAACCAACTTTCCCATTGCAGTGTTAAAATCGAAATTTGGTGTGCTTTTACAGTCCGATTAAAAAACAAAAATGGTACAGTTTGAGCAGATAGAAAATCGCGAGGATTTTCGTACGGATGGTAGAACAGGCGATACTATCCCAACGAACTCTAATGGATAATTGCATAGCGAGTGCAGCGAGTACCATGACAACGTCCTTGAGCGTAAGCGATCTGTTTACGAAAGGTACGTCGACCCCTTCGGTGCCTTGCATCCATTATGGAGCTGCTAAAGGAGGGGAAAGGAACTGAAACGATTGCGCGTGTTTATCTCTACTTCCCTCTGACTTCCCCCGTGAAAGGAAGCACAAAGAATTTCCTATGTTCGCTCGATTTATCATCGACCCCGGTGTGTATATCTTCGCGATCGCGTAGACTGTAGACGAAACAGATCGCGTCTCGAGAACCGAGGAAATTGCAAGTCAGCCGGCAGGAAGTGTAAAACACCGGTGCCAGAAGGTTTTGCTTTCGCAGAAGCGTTTACCTGCACTTTTATTAATGTCGAACACCGAGCATCCCGGCTCGTTGCAGCGCGGTCAACGGCAATTGTTGTTTCTTTCCCGAGCTGGGGATTGCATTCCCAGAAGTAATTGCACTTCGCTGCAGCCTCCGAGTTTCCCTGACTTGGTTTCGCCCGTTTTTTCTCGTTCACCATTTTTTCCCAGGAAAAAAGTCGTTGCTCAATTACGTTGGCTCTGGATAATTAAGCCATCGTGTGTGGAAATAACGATGCTAATTAATGCTCTGCGGATACTTTATGTATAATAAAAATCTTCATAAGGCGCTACAGCCACGGAGGATTTTATTATTTCTTCAAGAATTTTACTAGGGCAAAAATAGTGATACTCTTCAATTTTTTCAAACTTTCTGTTGTCTCAAATTGTATTTTTTGTCATTGTATTAAATTGACACCAAGGGACAAATTAAGATAGGAAAACAAGATACACGTGACGGTTTACAACAAGACTATATTAACTTATAAAGACACAAGATAAATTATACAGAATTAATAGAAAAAAATATTTTACCTTGCAAGGAAACAGAGTAAATAAAATGTATCAATTGAAATATTTGATTGAACGTCTACCACCAGTTTTACGCAAAGTTAGTTCTGCACCGGACCATTATTTTTTGAAAGATGACTTCTGTATTCTGTCCGTTTGAATTGCTCGAGCCACTGATTTGAAAATTGAAGCTGTCGGACCCGCACATGGCCTCCTAACCGTGAGTAATTTGGGACAACCTCAAAAGGGAAAGGTCCCCCGCGTTCTACAATGTTGCTCGAACTCGTCCTTCTCAGTTTTACCCGATCAAGAGTCGGCCAGGCACGGTTTCGGCCCGAAAACCGGATTGGTCGGGTAGCAATACGGAAATTCTTCGGTGTAAGAATTTCCAGCGAGCCATAGCTTCGAAGGATCGTATATCTATCCCGTCTCAACCACTAAAGCCTTCCCCGCATTATTTCTAGATTGTTGCTCTCCCCCGGTGACTCGTGGCCCCTCGCATAGTTCACAGACCCACGGCCTTAAACTTAATACTCGTCACAAAGTAGAAGCTAGACTCAACTTGGAAAAATAATTTACGTCGGAAGTCATCTTCCTACTTTCAATTTATAACGGGGTGGGAAAAACTTTAGAAATAGATTGCCAATGCTTAGAGAAGACAAAAAAGTTGTATCAACATAGGTCCGGAAATTATTAGTTTCTGAGTTATTAAAGTTTTTGTGCCACAATTCTCGTCACATCGCCTTAGAGGAAATTTTTTATTTCTTTTCTAAGCATTAGGAATCTATTCCTAAAGTTTTGCCTACCATTTACGAGACACCCTGTATATTTTGAGTTCCAATTTCATTCCAGTTTCATAGTTGTACAAGTATATTATTTTGATAGTGAGTGTATTATTTAATTTATTAAATTTTAACAAGGAAGTTGTCAAAGAGATTAATCAAATACTTAGAACATAATTGTTTTATCCATATAGACCATTATGGTTTCAATGATGACATTGTCAAAGTTTATGCACACATGTCGACACAATTCTTTATGGACAAGTTTAAAGAAGTAATCACAATTAATTCATCACATAGTAGTTCTCACTAAATTAAATTATATTTCAAGGAATTAATGAATCAGCGAATCAAGTGTTCCTGTCCACAATTTACGATCTGAGGAAATGATTGAGGCCAATGGTTGAAAACTATTGTTGCAATAGATCAATATTGCTTGTATCGATCCCAAGATTGGATTCTGCAGCTGATCAAAAAACGACGGATTTTGGAGTCGTTAGGAGTCACGAGCCGTGTTCAAAAGCGGGTCTCGAATTTTCGACTGCGTGTAAGACACTGGTCCCACCAAGAATGGCGGTCTTTGTTCGAAGCTGCGAAAGGTTAAGTAAAAGCGAGACTCTAGAATTCCGTCTAGTGTTTCACGGCTCTTTTAAACGCGAGCTAGGGGACTGACAACACACTCTGCCTGCTGGGTAACATATCCACTTTGTGGTCTGTTCTTCTACCAAGAGCAGAGAGAAGGTTTTTGTTCCACGCAACCCTGTGCGTGGCTGTTCAGGTTCAACGACCGAGAAATGACCTGCATCGTTGTTAGCCGATGCTACACGGCTTACCCTGCCTGTTGTAACAATCTCACCACTTTCGACGATAAAAGCGAGAGAGAGAGAAAGAGCATGGGCACAAATAAAACCGCGGACACCGAAACCCGTCCGTATTCCGTGCAAGAACAAAGACCGTCCACGGGTAATCGGGTGTTTTTTTGTCGGATAACAGACGTCGTAAAGGGAGGACGGTTCGCGGAGGAAAAATGCAATCTCGTAAAGTTTCACTCGCCGCCGCGCCGCGCCGCTGAAGATATTAAATAAAGCTCGTAAACCCGTCAGCCAGTAATAAAGGAAAATGCCCGTGAATGAGCTTCCGCGAGCAGAAACTCCTACGGCGCGGCGCGGCGCGGCGGTTCGCATAGGTGCTGAACTATGCCGAGGAACGGAAAGGAGCGGGAGCATGAGAGCCGCTAGGATCTTCTGGCCAGAGGCCTCCGAGAGGAAGAGCCCCGTAATTGCCAGGCAGTGACTTTCGTTGCAGAAATTGCTCCTCCACAGCGTGGAAACTTAGCTGTGAGAATAAGGCCGCGGTGCGGCGTTCGCTTCGGAGAGGAGGAAGAATTGCACGAGGGGCCGCGCGAACCCTCTACAAGAAACCCTGGAACTGACCCTTCAATTGGCCCCGTGGAATACCCCGCGGCCTGATTCGTCGAAACCGTACCCCGTTCTTCGAACAGATTTTCTACAATGTTGTATGGGACGAAGCTTTAGGGTAAATAACATTGCACAGGCAGATACAAGATTGTCTGTCTTGCTTTGTGTGTGTAGAGTGCCCCGAGGGGCGTGGCTTCGATGTCTTTGCTGTACAAAGTAACCTGATGGGCGTGGTATTGTTGATTTTTCTATGGAGAATGCTTTCAAGGGGCGTGGTTTGGTACTCTGTGTGGAGTGCCCTAAAGAATGTGGTTCAGTTGTTTTTTTTCTGTAAAATATACTGCAAGGTAGGGCTTAGTTATTCTCTGTGTGTACAGTACTTACCTTATTGGGTATTGTTTCCATACTCTCGATGGGGCGTGGCTTTATGACCCTCTCTGTATAAAATGCTCTAGGAGGTGTGATTGCATTGCAATCTTCATAAAAAGTCTCTTTAGGGCAGCGAATCAAGTGTCTTAAAGTAACGATGGTTTGTTGACACCTCAATATAGAATACCTTGCGAGCGTGGTTTGTATGACGTACCTCAAAGGGAGTGGTTTTGTTGCTGTGTTTAAGTAGGCCATCTTGACATGTATAGTTTCGTTGCTTACTTTCTATGGCGTGTCCCGAGAGACATATTTTTATTGCTTTATTCTTACAGGGAACCTGAGGGGCGTAGTACCATTGTTATCTGTGTGTACAGTATCTCATGAGGCGTGGTTTAATTGCTATGTTTCTGTAAATAGGCCTAAGGCAGCGTGTTTCTTTGTATCTCAATTTATAGAGTGCCTTGAGGGTTGAGGTTCTACTGCTCTCTGTAGAGAGTGCACCGAGGGGCGTGTTTCCATTGCTCTTTTTGCATGTAGTATTCTGAAGGGGCGTGGCTCCACGGCTCTTTCCGCAAAGCATCCTAACTTAGCGCGCCATTTCATTGCTGTGTCTTCACAGAATATATTAAGGAGATTCGTCTCGGTTCTTACATTGTATAGAATATTCCGAGGGGCGTGGTTTTATTTCTCTCTTTGCGTGCAGTACTCGAAGAGGTGTGGCTTCACTTTTCTTTCTGCAAAGTATCCTAACTTAGCGCGCAATTTCACTGGTCTCTGTACACAAAATGTTTTAAGGAGATTCGTCTCGGTGCTAACATTGTACGGAATGTTCGAAGGGGGCGTGGTTTCGTTGCCCTCCCTCTCAACCGTGCCAGAGGATTGCCCCACAGGGCAATACGCGCTCATGCGCGCCGCAGAGGCTGAACCATGGATCATCGCGATGATCTCTGGCAGCGATCGCAGACTCCTGAGGAAAGCGAGGACAATCAGGGATTGTGAAACGAGGGGAACGCAGTGTGTATATCGCAATAAAGCAATATCCTCGTCGGAATCGTCTAGTTTATTAGAGCAATTGTGAGCCGGTGTCGTTTATGGCCACTCTACTGATTGTAAATTATGAGAGTTGTCGTTGGCGCGGTCGTAATGTTGGATGTAATCAAGGAAACGCGTAGTTGTCCAACGTTTTGTTGGGTTCGTTACAACGGGTCGCCGAGTCCATGACGGCGATTAAAATGTAGAAGACTTATCGAGACGTTCTTCGTGGATCTGGCGGCGTGATTCAGTGGCGCGATTAAAGTCCATTTTCCTAATTTAGCGACTGGCCAAGCCGCGAACTATGTAGTAGCCGACCCGAGCGGAGAGAGAAACGTACCTACAAGGCCCTGTATCGAATGATGGCTCTGGTGTCGTAAAAGCATCCGTAATTTCGAAAAGAAACTGCACGGCGAGCGCTGTTGCCGGAGCCCGTTAAACCGGAGCCGGAGAAATAAAGGAAACGAAAGGAAAGAAAAAAGAAAGCGGAAACGGTCCGACCTTCGCGAGGAACGAACGTGCCTCGAGAGTACGTACTTACGTACCTACATGCGTATGTAGGTACGATCCTCGTCCCGGCACTTGTTATTTCAACGGGAGGTGAAAAATGTTTTTCAGGGCGAAGTTAATAACGCGCTGTGCACCTGTGTGCTGCGTTTGCGTGCAGCCTCCGTTGCACCGCGCGCATTAAACGCGCGTACATCAGCCGCGGGCGCGGTACCCTCGATCAACTCCGCAGCCCCACCACCAAAAAATTGCGCGAATCGCGATCAACGTGACCCTGCCAAATGAAAACTCGTGTAAACAGGCTGCACACCATCTTAAAACAACGCGAGCTTCCATTGACCCTTATTTTTACATTTTCTTTACATCTACAGTGATTAGAACCTCTTTGTGATTCATAGTTTCATAGAAAAGGAAGAAAGTTTATATTGTTCGTATTATATTTACACGAGCGATTAAACACCAACAACCAGAAATTACAATTTTACTTCATGAACAGACATGGACCATAGAGGAACCTTATACATATTTTGTGTCAGCCTTGAGACCCAGCAAATAGCGCTTTTTCAATTTTAAAATAGTAATCTTGGATTTTGGAGAACATCGTTCCCAATCCTCATAGGTTTCTCAAAAATAGTTGCCACCCATTTTTGCTTTATATTTTAATTTTATCAGAAAGGGATGCATTGTCAGAGGATCATATAAAATATTTTTCTAATATCCTGCAAAAGAGGAAGAATTTTAACCATCATACATGTATATTCTTAAAAAACAAGTTCACAAAACGTTCTCCAACAACATCTCACAGCATTTTGAAGAAACACATCAAACCAACAACACGATCAAAAAGGAATAAAGTACCAGACGAACGTACAGAAAGAGTATATAAGAAGAGTTCCTTTTTAACATTCTGTAGCAGAGAAGCAATTTAAACACTTTTAACTGAGGATTCAATTTGTTCGAAGGTTCTGCGAAACCACAGAATCGCAGGAAGTCGAGTTTGAATTTTTCCCAACGGAGCAATCGCAACTCGATATAATGCCTGTGAGCACGTTGCGAGAATAAATCTATAGAGCGCACTGTTCGCTGTTCGGTCGGACTTATCTGGATGACCGTGAAAACGAGTGCAACCGATCATCCCGCGGCTTTCGATCTCGATCCGCCCTCGGCGGAAGGCTCTCGATCTGCATTGCCATTTTTAGTCACGATCTGGGGATCTCTCTGCCCCGTCCCCTCGATAAGCGAACGCATCTTCTCTGGCCAAGGCCATTTTAATAGCGGAGACATTTATCATACGCAGACTTTGCCGAGTTTTATGCAAATTTACGCTTTTGTTGCCCCGGTTCGCGAGCCTTCAGGCCGAATTTTTGTGGTAATTGTTTCAATTGATTAAGAATGGCATAAAAATAAATGGAATTTTTTTAGCAGTTTAAAAACGGTACTAAAAGAATTAGGATTCTTTGTGGTAATTGTTCCTATAGATTATGACTGATACAGAAAGGAAATGGAATTTTTTTGTGGTAATTGTGTCAACAGTTCCAGAATGGTACAAAAGCAAATTAAAACTTATAGAGTGGTTATTGTATGTAAATTTCTTTATGTATACCATGCCCAAAAATCCATACTTAAAATCGAATCATGTTTCAATTCCACGCAACGCGATATCATAGTCATCGAAAACAAACTCGTGAACACTACACCAGCTGTACAAGCCTTTCATTCGACTCCGGAAAAAAGCCGATGAGAACAAGAAGCAAGCACTTACTGTACAAGCTATCGCTTGCTGTTTGTCAGCGAGGAGTGCATTGATTGAGCTCATGAGAAAAACGTAATCGGACTCCCCTAGCAACAACTGTCGCCGATGGTAAGCCTAGAAGTCGGTGCTTAGCGCATGGAGGGTGTCGAATGGCGAGACGAGGCGATAACAATCTCCGCGTGGACGATCTAGCCTCGTCACGATGCGAATCAATGCGCCGTTGTCTCGATCCTCGTGTCATCTTCTTGCAATTTCAACCTCTGTGCAAACTTCTCCGACATTTCCTTCCTGTTCACCATTAAAAAATCTCACATCATTCTATGCTCTGTCTTTTTGGATTTTGAAAAAATGTCCTAGAGGATCTATTATCATAATGGTCAGCATCAGTAAACAATTACCTAGTGTCAGTCCCGTTGCAATTTTAAGCTGCGTGAAATATCTACCCAACATTTTCCTCTTTCAACTTTGACGGATCTGGAGATTTTGCACAAGATTTCCCAATCGCGAAAAAATTTTCTAGCGGATCTATTATTATAAGTAGACTCCGGATCTTTATGCAAAATAAAAAGTTTGTGCATCAATTGCAAGACACAGGACCTAATATAAATTTTTATTTTTTACTAATAATTTTAATATAGTGAAAATAATATATTAATGATCTTAAAGTCTTCTAATTTTGTCACTGTTTTAAATTGCACGTGCTCATTTTCGCCATAAATGCATAAAATCCTAACTATAAGTAATGCTCAGTGTCATTACACTAAACCTACCACGATCAAATGACCGGTTTCATATTTCATAATTATTGAAATTGTAAAAATTCATTTATGGAAAATAATGGAATAGATTTCCTCACCCAATCATTTATTGTATTGAAAATTCCGGATAATCTGAATAAGTTTCGTGTTGCCATTTTTATAAGACAACGTTTACCAGACACTTTTAGTGCTCGGTATGTTTAGTGTTAAACAACTGCCTAGTATCAGTTCCTCTTGACATTTTCCTTTCTGTTCGAATTTCGACGAGCCTCATTTTGCACGAGCTTTCCCACTGGAGAAAAAATGTCCTCCGGGAGGTATTACGGTAGGTAATGGCCAGTGTCATTAGACGATTGCCATCTCGTCGTGGTATGCTACGAAAGGAAACGACAAGACTGGTCGTACAGGAAGATCTACGATTAAACTCTTGCGTGCAAGAAGGAAGTGCGTGTTTTTGCGGCGATCAAGTGGGACCGTGTAGAAAAGGACGGGTCCTGCGCGGTACATGATGGACGAGAACCACGCTGAACGGTGTTCCTTGGAAACGCTACCTCGGTCGTTCCCGGGAAAAGCTTTCTAGGAGTAGCGACTGCCTCTAGAAAATCCTCCGAGCGACTCTTCTTCGATTTTCTTCGAGCGAAACCACGTTTCTCTCGGCACAATCGTTCTCTGTCTCCTCGGATGGTCCTCTTGACATAGAACAAAGTGGCGGAGATAAGGTGGACATCCGCTATGACGCTTCCCATCTTGGATTTTTATGTCGTTTTAGCCTTTGGTGCGAGGATCGTGCATTCTTTCACACGCATTTTTTTTTTATAAATCCTCAGCGTGAAGCAGGAGACACCAATTAAGTTCAACTATCTAAAAAGAGGACACGAACAATGTTATTTCATACAATCTGCACATTAAAAAGTTATTTGCTTTTTTCGTATTTCATTAAAAGATATTTTTTTATTGTTAATCACTGGACTGCGGATTTTATGCATTTATGACAAGAATGAGGAAAAATTTTATTTTGAGAACCACAAGTCACTCTAACCACCTCGTAACAGTGCTGCAATAAAAACGAATCATTACAGAAAGTATCTCACAATCGGATCGATCATTACACTTCCACTGCACTTAGACAAAGGAAGTAGAAAAACTATTTTCTCATCTAAAAAGATTCACTTAGTGCGTCTTCATGTTCCCCAGCAATTAATTAAGACCCTCGTACATTTTAAATCGGAATATTTTTTTTGTTTACAAGACAACTTTCCGCGTCGCATGTCTTGTGGTCCCATTATCTCCGACTTATTGATCTTTAAAAGAGTACACTATCTTGCGAGTGAAAGGAAACGCACTAGTAGAGAAGTGATTGTGGAATACAGCGGAAGTTGCAGAAGTTAACATACCATTTGCATAGTTTTTGCGATGACGTTCGTGCAAGGGGAAGTCTGGCGTGTACTTCAAGATCGCACGTCATCTTTCCCGATTCTCTTTCGCCTTTCCGTTCGAGACTGAAAAACGATTGCATCCTGCCAGCCTTGAACATCCTGTCTAACATTTCTTTGGACACGGTGCCCATAAACAATGTAAACATGACGCTTGTGCTGTTCACGAGCCAACAAATCCACAGCGAATCCAGAAAATCGCGTAAAGAGCAAATAAAGCTTCCTCGCGTTCAGTCAACATTAAAATTCAATTATGCATTAGCTTCCTGCTGTGTGTTGCCATCTTCGCGTTTATCTGTTTTTACAATAGGTAAAACGGCCGATAGTAGGGTTCTAGTGCAACACTGCAACTATTAGACCTACCAGACTTTTTATTTCACAATTATTATTTATTGTTCACTGATAAAACTGGACCCTCTCCGAGTCATACTATCGGAATTATGAAGACGTTTTAATGAGATATTATTTACAGGGGGTGATTAAATTAGTTATTCAAGCCTACCGAATTTTTGTTATTTTTATACATTTCGTGGAGGATTACACTGCAAATATACGTTTAACAAAATTGAAGGCAACATTACCCATCGCATGGGTAATAAATATATTTTTTGTGCTGTGGCTTTAATAATTTAATCACGTCCTTTGTATCTATTCTGATACGAATTATAATAAAAATCGCAAAGCTAACGAAATTAATCTTGCTGATTGTTTGGTAGCTCCAGCGCTAAAAGCGAATCACAACACGCGAGTAAAAACCGACACAATTTTTTCCCGTGCACTCACAGTCGAACAAAGGATGGTATCATCGACCCGATAAATTCTATCGAAACTCTCGGGCGCGTTATCAGCCTTGGTAACAACACGATTCATCGGCAGATAAGGTGGCATTTATTCCGGCGACCGTCCGCGTGTGTTGCCAGCGAGATTACCGAAACCGTGGGGCGCAGCTATCGTTCCGGCGAATGTAACGTAAATACTAAATACAGTGAAACGGTCCCGGATCGGATTGGATCAGTCGCAAAAAGGCGTAATCGATGGCGGTACCGTTTCCTGTCGCTCCGATTCGATTCCGGAATACATACAAGTCCGGAGTGATGGACACGCGTAACACAAGGCGCGCAGAATGGATCTCGGCGGCGCGGCGCGGCGCGCGGCGATGGCGTGTGGATCGAATCGATTTCCCGTTCTCTGTCGGAAACCTTCAATTCGGGCCCGCGCCGCGGTTTCGCCCGAAATTGCACCTCGGTAAAGGCCGAGAAAAAGCGAACACGGCCCGACATCGTTCTCTGGCCTGAAAAACTCGAAACGGCATAACAGCGTTACGGAACGAACGGACCCAGAATAATTTTCTCGAATATTCGCGTCTCGTTGATATATCGACGTAGTTTTTGTTGCCCGCTCGTCCTCTTCACGTGTCTCGAAACTTCCTCTTCGACTCTGTACTCTTCGACTCTGGACTCTTCCTGAAGACCTCGAATGTTAGGAGTGCATCCCTAACTGCCTAAGAATTTTTCTAATTCAAAAAATCTACGAAGTCATTCACTTAATTCTAGACGTAAAACACAAATTTAATTGTACATTATAATTAGAGAGCGGATCTTTTGGAAAATAAATATTTTTTATCTGAATTGCAGCAAATTGGAATGAAACAGGAATGTTTAATATGTTGAAAATAATATAATAGTATTTTAAATGTCTTACTGTTTTGAATTACACATACTCATTTCACAAATTATTTCTACAAATTACACCTACTCAATTGTAATATAAATTCATTTCTACACGTTTCAAGAATAGTTTCCGAGAACTACAAAATTGAAAGCTGGACTTAAAGGGCAGTCTCATTTTTCTTCTCGTTAATTCTGAAGCATCGAAAATCCATTCACTCTGGATATAAAATCCAGTTGCACTCCAATTGCACTGCAGTTTCAAACTGAGCGGCAAATCCGCGCAAACGGCCGCCATCTATTACGAATCTTATCGTAGCGTTTCTTGCCCCATAAAACGGAATTGGTTCGAATGTGTATGTACGTTCGACGAAACTGTCGAAAGTCTGCCATCAAGAAGGAAACATTCGGCAGCGTCGTAAACCCGGTTAAGGATCAGTTAGCGTACCTCATCCCCGGTGCGCGCACTAAGTAAACCGTTAAGCACTGCCCGGAAAAAGAAATCTGCTGCCCCGTAAGGCTGTAGTCGGTCTGCTGCCACCGCACCGTTGCGATTACAGCTTGCGGTTGGTGCAATTCGTTGAAGCCGTGGACCAGATCAAAGTACCTCTCTGTGTATCTCCGCGAGAGAGACATCTGTTCCCCAGCGTCTCTCCACGCAGCGTGCTTGTCGCCCGAGAAATTTATTTTTTTCGTGACCGTTGAATCGCTGCCAACAGCATTAATGAATCTTAACTGTCTGTCAGCTGTCGGCGGGATTACCGAACGACGATAAAACCGCTCGAATCTCCACGGGAATAGACGCGCTCCCGATCGCTTTGAGGTCAGAAGATCTATGACAGCGAGATGGGATGTACTGTTGACGGCCGGTTCGGATTTGCCCTTGGAATGACTGAGAAGAGGATAGACGACGAAGCGATGGAATATAGATACCTACCTTGTTATATTTTTACGAGGTGTGGCCTAAGTGGGCGTGGCGTCACTGCTCTTGAGTTTTCAGAAGCTACAGAAATTATTCAGAATGCAAATTGTGCAAATACTAGCTCCAGGTCATGTAAGTTTGATTTTGTAAGTCATTGTAAGAGATAAAAGTCTAGTTACCTCGTTCTTTCTGTTTGCAAGACCCAGGGTAGGCGTGGCTTCATCGCTCCTGGTTTTCAAGATCTACATGAGCGTTTCAGAATGCAAAATGTGCACATACTAGCTCTCTACTTTATACATTTGATTATATTGGAGACACGAGACTAATTATTTCGTTCTCCCTGTGTAGAATATCCTGAGTGGGCGTGGCTTCAATGCTCTCGATTTTCAAGGAGCAATAGTATGTAGTTCCTCACAGAGCAACCTATGTCCTGGGAATGCTTTAGATCTTGTAAAATTAATTTGGTTGCAGATAGAAGATTGTTCTCTTTACGCAGAAGGCTTTGAATGGGCGTGGCTTCATTGCTCTTTAATTCCGAACCATCCGAAGCCGTTCTCTAAAGAGCAAATTGTCCACATATCTTCTTCAAATCTTGCAACTTTAATTTGATTGAAAATAGATCTATCTAATTATCTTTTGTACAACGTTCTGAGTGGGCGTGGCTTAATTGATCACAATTTCAGTATGTCCAATGCAGAGCTCTACGTAGTAATCTGTACTAATATTTAATCTGCTTCCCCCAGGTTTCTCGTCACCGTTCAGAACTCCGTTTGTCGAAAGCTACCGTGCACCCCTCGCACCGAGGAGAAAGAGAAAAATATGCACTGCCCCGAAGAGAAGGGATAATGATGACGAAGGCGGGGAGTAATATTCTTTTCCAACGGCTTAACACCCAACGCCGCATCGCGTATTTAAAATGCAAATCCCCCGCGCCAATAAATCTTTCGCTCGCGATTTGAGCCGTTTGATAGGCTGCCTCTTCGTCTTTGTTTTTGCACGATCCACCCTCGAAACGTTTATTATTTACCTGGGGGCGGTGAAGCTTCGCACACAAAGAGTCTCGTTTCAAAGTGATTTTGTGGATGAACCTTAAACCAAAAACAATTTCAATTGCTTTTATATAGTGTTAAATAGGAAAGTTTCAATAAATGCAAAATCGCGAATATTTTTTAAGTACGTTCAATCAACAAATAAATTATTTTTATAATCTTGTACACTTTTAGTCCTATTTTTAGTCACCTTATATTAGTCAAAAGCGAGTTAAAAATCGCACGAACAGAAAGCAGTCGCTTGCACATCACCGTTCAAACAAAAGAAAGGTCCCGTCTGCGAATGCATTCGTCCTCGGCGACCTTTCCGCAAGGGCATGCACCGGTGACGTCACCGTGGTTGCACACTACTCGTGCAGAAAACGCAAACAGGTCGAGAGAGGGAGAGAGTGGCAAGCGTGTGTCGCGGCGATATTTTGCGCTCTGTGCAGAATCGGTCGCGCGAAATCTGGCCGCGAGTTTGGTGGCGGTACAACGGGGACAGACAAGTTGCGAGTTGCTTGTAGTCTTTACGACGTGTAAATCACAAATGTGAGACGCAAAGGATCCCCCCATCGCGGCCGAGCTATTAAAGTGTCCCCGAAGGTTTTACGACGACCGGGGAATTCTGTCGGGACCTCGAATCGGTACATTGAATCGAACGAGCCACGGCTCTTTAATTTTCAGAGCCAGTTTACGCCCGCGAATTTCCACCTTCCAGTCCGAAATCTCTCCTGGAATCGCATATAGACGCGATAACACTGTCCCGAGACAGTGATTATACTCGGTACAGGATCGTACGACCATCGGAATCCTGGCGAAACTGACGGATAATCTACTTCTTTTTTATTTGACTAACCCACCGAGGAATATTTCAAAATTTATTACAGGAACTGGGATTATTAGGTGCGACGTGTTCTCATGCATTATTGTTCGCTTCCTAAAAATTAGAAGAATCAATAATAACGTTTCAATCGGATTTCATTTTACCCAACTTTCGAAGAATTCTTTCGTGCATTGTCTCTTCCCACCTTCGAGTCCGAAATCTTTTCAGGAATCGCATCAAGACGATAATACCTTCAGGAGACTGTGATAATACGTACAGGAATTTTCAGCGATCGGAATCCTGGCGAAACTGACGGATAATCTACTGTGCGCATTAAAATGCGTTTGCTTCTTTTTTATTTGACTAACCCACCGAGGAATATTTCAAAATTTATTACAGGAACTGGGATTATTAGGTGTGACGTGTTCTCGTGCATTATTGTTCGCTTCCTAAAAATTAGAAGAATCGGTAATAACATTTCAATCGGATTTCGTTTTACCCAACTTTCGAAGAATTCTTTCGTCCATTGACTCTTCCCACCTTCGAGTCCGAAATCTTTTCAGAAATCGCATCGAGACGATAACACCTTCAGGAGACTGTGATAATACGTACAGGAACGTTCAACGATCGGAATCCCAGCAAAAGTGTCGGATAAATCGCCGTTAAACAAAGGCCGATTGGATATCGGGACATCTAAATGCAGCGGGCGTAAAATGCGATAAGGAAGGTAATATCCGAAGAGTTTACAACGCGGATCTCTTACAGCATCCTTGCTCTTTGATCTCTAAGGACTGGTCTAGAGAAAACCAGTCGGTTCACGTCAGTTTGCATCGAAGACGGAAAGCTTATAATTCGAGATTGATACTGAAGTAACGGTTCGCTTAACTTGATGTCAGTTGAAAATGCTAATGCTGAGGTCTGCTTTATCTCTGAGATTGAGGGAAACGATTTCGATGATGTTAGGAGAAAAAGAGGATCCAGGAGGGGATGAGGGAAGTTCGAGTCGGGTTGACCAGTCTATTCAACTCGACTCGATTCAACTCAACTTAACTTAACTCGTTGTAATGTCAATGAGCGAGGTCGTAGATGGAGGAACATTCTACGATTTTAATCTATTCTTCAATCTCTGACGAATGAGCAGTGGATTTACGTCGGTTTCCACCAACGACGAAAAAGTTTATAATTCTAGATCCTAATACCAGGACCAGTTTAAAAGCTGTGTCCCCGAGGTTGGTGAAAATGATTTGGTGTTAAGAGAAAAAGAGGATCCCGCAGGGGACGGGGAAAGTTCGAGTCGGATTGGCCGAACGGTCGCTGCAATTTCGATGGGCGAGGCTGTAGATGGAGGAAGATTCGACGATTTTAATCTGTTCTGATGTATACCTCTTGTAAGCCTCCGGTCCTCTTGATGCGTTCACCTTTTCTTCATCTTCTTTTTTTCTCTTTCTCTTTCTTTTCTCTCTCTTTTTTCTCCGTCGCTCTCGATTCGTTTCTCTCCCTTGTTCTTCCTGTTTCTCTTTCGTCTCGTTTCGCCGTGCTCATTTTGCTCCTGCCTTCCTTCCGAATGCTATTACGTGCAACGGCTACCGCGGGGAACACAACTACCGATCGGGCTCCACCCAGGAGACGACGGAATGGGGAGGAACTTACAATTAGGCAATTTAAATCAACCCGTTCCCGATCGGGCCAGACCACTGAAGATCAACCCCCCCCCCCCCCTCCTCCGCCCACCCCAACCCCACTCTTCTCCCCCGGTCGCCGTATTAATTTCGCGAAACGCGTAAGGAAAAAATAGCCGACGCGTCGCGAAATTGATTTATCTCGTGAAATTGGGTCCGTCCGAGCCCTAGGAACTCGAAAGACTCGTTCAGCGAGGGTCCGATAACCGTTCGACAATGGTCTGTACTTCTAATTGAAAGTGGTCTGTATAAAGTTCCAGGAAAGAGGATATTGTGTTCAAGGATTGCAGAAAGTCTGTACTCTGGATCGAGGGAGAGTCTGTCGAAATTTCCAAGAAAGGGGATATTGTGTTCAAGGATATTGGAGTTGCAGGGATTGGTGCAATAGTTGTTCGGGGGAATCAATTTAGTATTTTAAGTTTGAATATAATGGACAAACGTTTTAGAGGGGCAAAGACAGCTTCGAATTTGCATCTCGACACTAATGGACCCGCAGCATGCTAAGGACCTTCGCATGACCACAAAGACCTATAAGGAGAGGTCCCCTAAGAGACCTTATAAGCTCATCGAATTATCTTTCTGCATCCTTGGAGGGAGTTCTAAAATGGACCCCTTGGAGACCATTGAAAGTAAAACTCTGATAGGATCATGGGCAGGACCAATCAAATTTTTGCGGTGACTTACAAAATACTTGGCAGGATCCGTATTGGGATCCTCAGGGACTTCCGAATGGTCTGGGTTAGGTCTGGGTTAGGACTTCATGGAATTAAAGAGAATCCTGGAAGGATACTCCGAAGGATCCTTGAATCCCTAGTAAAGATTCCCCAGTGGACCGTTAGAATCCTCGGAAGGATTCCTTTATGAACCTCTAGGATCTTCGGAAGGATCCTCACTTAGGGACCTCAAAGTCAAATTAAAGAGAATCCTAGATACTCGGGAGGACACCTAAAATTCTTGCAAAAATTCCTCAATGGACCCCGAAGGATCACTTATGGATCGCACAGGATCTCTCAAGGATAGTCAATCATTGTGATCGTATGCAATGTTTGATCATACTGCATCCTCCTAGTAGGTAATTATCAATAATCAACCAAGAAAAAGAGTATTTACAAAACGTCATCGACTCAAGAAATCAATTAATTATTTGTAGTGAAACATTTTTTGGCAATTGCAATTTTAGTTACATATCATACACATCAATTGTGGCATTCTTGACTGTAAAGACAGCCATATTTTTTGATACCTCATAGCCTATTTTTTGGTTTTGTTTCGACGGGGCTCTCGGCGTGGACCAACCAACGACACGGGATCGCGTTTGATGCATTAGAGAAAATTATAGTGTCGAAACTACAAAGCGGGACGACCCTGTCACCACCGTACCGGTCGAAAAGATAATTTTTGTTCGAATCGGAGCCCGGGACCGTGTTCCTCAACCACAAAAGCAGCGCGGACGGTGCAGGACCTTGACATCCGCCGATTGGCAAGTTGTCTCGGCGCTGCTCAGTGTCCGAACCTTAGAGGATGACGCTGAAGAGGTACACAGGCAGGTACACAGGCCCGCTGAAAAAGAACCGGTGCGCATTATGCTCCCCGACACACGTGCACACGTGCACGCTGAAAAGTCGAATACGCTCGGCGTATGGTACTATGTCTTGGCTCCTCTGCACGTTACTACACTCTATACGGTATAGTAGGAGGCCAGCTAACCAAAGGAACCAGAAGAAGACGGGGAAAAAGGAGAGCGAGAAAGGAAGAAGGAAAGAGAAAGAAAGAGGGAGGGAGAGTGCCGGAGAGTGCGCGCGTGGTTTTGACCCTTTTGCCAGTTCTGCCTTTTTTCCCTGCTCTCTTCTTCCCTCTTCAAGCTCCTTTATCTCTTCTGCCACGGTCCAGGGACGTAGCGACCGAATACCGGGTCCAGGAGAGACGTTTACGATTGTTGCGGTTCATCGACTCCTGTCTTTTGCGTTCCGCAACAATGCGTCCACGCTCCTCCAACTCCGATGGTTTTTGCTTGTTCCCTCAGGACCGAGCTAATTTTTCTCGGATTTCATATCAACGACTCTCTGACACTGGGTTAATTGGTCAACGCTTTTCCTGTTGACCTCATCGATGTCCGGGCACGGAAAGCTATTCGCGAAGACTCTCTCAGCTGATCGATCGAGTTACTCGGAAGTCGCAGCGACCACTGCGGTTGAGGAAACAAAACGATACACGCGGTCGATCTGCTCTGTGTATGCAGACCACGAATTTTTTCTGCAATACGTCGCGTCTCCAAATCTACTAGCTCTATTACGGTACTTAGTACTTTAAGATCTATCTACCAGAAGCCTATCGATCGTACACTTGTTAGAACGATCCTAGGATAATCCTAGGTCTGAGAGATTTAGATAACAGTTCCAAAAATCCTTCAGGGTAAAAATTCTAAAATTCTAAAATTTCTACTTTGCAGTTTAACCCTTTGAAGACGAGTGTTGACATATCGACGTCATTGGGGCAACAAATTCGATTCCCAAAGTTACAAACATTTAATTGTGTAAATTTCCAAATCCATTATAAACAGGATTGTATTTCCAGAAAATCATAAAAATTTCCTCGGACATCGAAACGTGAATATCTCTAGCCTCGACTCGTTTAATGGAGATAGATGTGGGACGAGGAATTAGGGGACAACTAAATTCCCGGTTCTCCCGAAAACGATCGATCTAATCCCGGGCAGCAGCGTGTATGAGGCACGAAAGTCTCCACCTTACATCCCTGAGGTCCCCTCTTCGTTTGGCCGGTCTCCTCTTCGTTTGGCCGGTCTCCTCTTCGTGGTGCCCCTCTCGGGTCCCCTCTCGGGTCCCCTCTCGGTTCCCCTCTCGGGATCGGCTTTTTCGTCTTTTTCCAGCGGAGCTGTTCGGGTCGGTTTGCTTGCTTTGCGCGGCGTCACGGCTACTTTTGTTGCGCCTCTCTTCTCTCCTTCTTTTTCCCTCGTTCCCTCTTTCCCTGTTCCACCCTCTATCCCTCTATCTTCGGCCGTTCTCGTCCTCTTCTCTCCCGTCGAACCTGATGCCGCTCAACGGTGCCCCTCCATCACGGTCGGATGGAAAGAAGAAGAGAGAAACCGAAGAAGAGTCGAAAAGAGACAGAGCGAGAGTCGATGGAGAGGAGAGGGTGGAGGAACAAAGAAAGAGAACCAGGGCTCCTTTCCCTTCTCCAGAGACCCCGTTCTCTTTCTTTTTTCCTCCACCCTCTCCTCTCCTCTCCCTCAACTCACGCTCCTTCTCTTTTTTTCTTCCTCTATCTTTAACTCTGCTTCTTCGTCTCTCTCTCCCCTGCCTACACCAGTTGCTCCTTTTGTTTCCACCGAGTAAGTGAGTCAGTGAGCAAGCGAGAGGAACCAGACAACAATCATCGTGTTGAACGAGGATCGAGAGATGGAAAGAGCGACGATGATCGTGCACAGAGGAAAAGAGAGGCGAATGATGCTCGCCGAGAGAGGAGAGACAGCGGAGCGTGTCTCGACACGCTAGATGCAGGATCGAATTCGACCCTCGGATCCGGATCCACAAAACTCTCGATCTCTTGGATCACTCGCGGACCCTGGCCCCCCTATTCCCCCCCCTCTTTTTTTAAAGAGAAATTTGACGTCCGGCCGCAGATTTTTGAGGTCTCTTCGGTGGAATCGACTTATTTGCGAGGACATGGTAACGTTGAAATCGAAAAACTTGTTTCGGCTAAGGAACTAACTAGCTGAACATTTTTCGAGCGCTGAGGAAGCATCCCTTTGTAAAGGATTCTGTACGATTCTTTAAATGATCGCCGTTATTGTTGATTGCCACCAAAGAGTAGTGGTTTCGATGGAATTCGATTATCGATCAGTTTTGGACCACTTTTTTTATGATTTTGAAGTTCGTAGTAGATGATGTTAAAATCACTGCAATAGATGGTGATTTGGTGGGACAGGGTCCAGGGATAAGCTACGAAACGGAGAGCTTATCTCTGTTCAAAAAGCAAATGACACCAAAAGTGCTTTTCTAATCTGAGTAGAATTTTTCTAATTAAATCGTAGAGTGAATGTAATATATGCTTGTTGGATTGCATCCAGTACGCTAATGTGTCCCGAGGTTGCATCATTTGTTTCGTCATGATATACCTTGTGACTACACTGCGGCTTTTCTGTATTTATGACAAAATTGAGTACGTAAAATTTAAAATCGTAAGAAGATTAAAAGAATTTGTTACTCAAAATCTATTAAGGTCATCAACGAAAGAAAGAGCTTTCTGTTTGGTTTCAATTTCCCGTAATCGATGGATAAGAGTTTTATCTTGCACATGAAATGACATCAGGTATATGTACCTAATAGCGACTGGGTGCCTTCTCAAAACTTAGGATTTCCAAAATGACTCCTCTGGAAAGGCAGAACACCGCAGTTCAACAGGGTTCAAGAGCTATTTACAACTCTTGTCGGAGTGTCTGCGTTCGCGGTACCGTATAAATATTTAATGGGGCGATTTCAATGTCTATCAACCTTGTATAAGATAGAGGGCCGTTTACGTGGAGCGAATGCGTTCGCGCCTGGCCCACAAGGTTGCGCTATTCAACACGATGTTCTCGCGATCTTCTTCTCTGTCGACACCATAAAGAAATCGAGATAAATCGTGATCGTTTCGCAAAGTTTCACGCGATAATAGTAGGATTATAGAACAGACATTGCAGAACGTAGGTGAGAGTGACTTTCACAAGGAAGTCCTGTCCGCTACAGTGCAGTGGACCCATAAGACCAGATTCCTGCGGTCGCTGTCTTTTCTCGTGTTATCAGCGCGAGGCGTCATGTAAAGCGGCCCGATATGAGGAAGAACTTAATCGGCTCGCTCGATGCGCTGGCCATTGCTGTGCAAATAACTAACCGACATTCTAAAAGCTCTTGGACACTTAACTCATTACCAGACTGCAATTATTTCACGGTTTACAACCCTCCGGTGGATGCAACTTCATCCACACCTTTTAACATGTCGCTTTAATGTTGTAATAATTCAGACTGCTTGTCGAATTGTTACAAAGTACTTATTTGAACGTCGTGTGAGACATACAAATACCTCATGTTGTTGTTGATTGAAGGATACATTCACATTTGATATTTTTTGAGCGAAAATTTTTTGAAGAGTAGCTTGAACATCACTTTACATGCGGGTAAATTTTCAACAATGCGCATTAAATACGGTCTTAAAAATTGTTGAATGCGATCAATACTATGTATATTCACGTAAATTCTAAAAAAATTCTAGTTACATCGAATTTCATTTATCTTACAATATAGCATTGTTAAACTACAGATCTTTATGCAAAATACAAAAAGGTGACATCAATTGCACAAAACTGTAACCACATGCAACTAACCTTTCTTCTTTAAGCATTGAGCCAAGATAATTTCTCAACACATAGCAGACTAATGGTGAGTTTACATTTTCTTTGTGTAAATCGTACTTGAATCTTTAAACGCTTTTTTCTCAAAACTGTATTTTTCATATATCGATGACCACGATATCTCAAAAATTACCGAACGGATTTCGCTCAAATTTTTATGATATAGTCAGCACATCTATAGTTCTCGCTCGTACCAAAATATTTCTCATATCTGCTATAGTTTTTTTTAAAGCTGAAAAAGACGAAAAAAATGGAACTTAACGTTTAAAACCGCGCCAAAAATTCAATTTTCGATATTTTTATATTATTTTGGTACCGGCGTAGCCGCAGGTCTACCAATTAAAATGCCGTTTGCTTTTTGGATTTCAGATGATCGAAACCTCCGGAATCATGGTCGCCATCAACCTACTTTTTTGACACATGAGTGTCTTCCGAACGGTGTAAAGTCGATCCAACTCGTTATTTTGGTTTGAAAAAATTCTGAGAGACTGTTAAAATGTCAATAAATGTGTGGTAAAAATTTCAATATTGTATGTTTTAAGGGTCCTTCAAAAAAATTCCTAAAGAAAGCAAGAAAAAATACCTCACACATGGGATAACCCCCTTAACAAGTTCAAGATAATATATTGACATCCCAAAATTATATTAATATCTCTACAGTTTGAAATCGCATGAATTCGTTCCTGCCAAACATAATTAAGAATTCACCCAATCAAGAAGAGTATCCTCACGAGTGAACACGAACGTTCGAAACAATCACCCAATTGCCGATAGAAAATAATTACGATCCAGAATACCGAATCTACAAGCGTCCATTGAAAGGTAAAGCGTGGCTCGTGCAGAGCGTATTCGATGAAGCCGTAAAAGCATCGGATAGTCACGTAGATACGGTCGCGGATGCGAGAAAGAAAAGAGAGAGAAAGAAAGAAAGGAAGAGAATCCGATGGGGAAAAGGAGGAACAGCCCGGAGGAAGGTCGCTTATCGAACGCGTTGGTAACGCCGCGGTTTCCACGAGCAAACACAATTCTTGCAAGACAGATGCAGCGTGCCCGGAGAACGCAATGCACTCGCGATGCACTCGTAATTCTGCGGTGACCATTAATGTCGCCGGCGCCGGCCGTGAATGCGGTTCTTCTGCATACGCGCGCGTCTTTTCCGCGATTTTTACGCGACCCGGAGGACCGTTTGTCTCGTCCCCCTTACTGTCCACCGAGACCTTCGAAGGGTTCTGCGGAGGATAATGCCGCGAGCGAGACGCGAAACACAATCTGTATCGATAAAATTAAATATTAAGTGGTACCGTCCGCTCGTTCAGGGACACGCGTTCTTCCTCCGTCGCGTGTGGGCAACGTTGCGGCTTTTATCCGTTACACGGCTGAAATGAGAGATAAGTGGCTCGATACGCGAATAATTTTCTGCCACCTTAGGGTGCAGTTCTGTTACGTGCAATTTTCATTCGCACCAGACGCGCACTGGTCGTCCCATTCGTTGCGATGCAATTTTTAATGAGTCTGTAATGCTTTCTAGGGACGACTCAAATGGTACGGAATTGTTGTTAGAATGCATACAATGTTGACTGCAGCTAGACTTCCACATACTGACACGAGTACAATAAGAGTAGTATTTCTTATACAATTTAAATGGTTTTTATAGAGACGCCTCAAATGGCACAGAATTGTTTTTAGAATGCATAAAATGCTGACTGCAACCACACTGCAGATTTTTATGCAAAATTGTCTGCACTAACTTCAAGATACAAGAGCTGCATAAAGAAATGGTTGGAATGTACTGTAAATATTAATGTATACATAAAAGCATTTTCATTCTTGCGAGCTCGAATCACGTGCGATGGTGGTTCGATTTGTTCGTCCAGCGAATCGGCCCGATATGCTCGCAACATTGTCGACTGCCTTTTCGGGTTCTTTTCGGATCGGCAAGGTTCAAGCAGGGACTCGCACGTACTCGCAACGGGAAAGATTCGAGTAATAATCGCAAATACGGGCTTGATCAAGCCTCCAGTTTGAGTTGCTCGTTTTTTGCCACTCGGCTCTCGATTCCACGTAAGTGGGCACGTATCGCGTGTAGATCAAAAACGCTCAGTACCCTCGCAACGTAAATTGCGTTGCCAATTTCGCTGTCAATTTATGCCCCGCCAGCCAGCAGTTTGTAGCCGGCACTGATTGGCTGCGTAAATAACGGCACAGGTGCAACGAGATTAATGACGTCGGAATATCGCGAAATGCAGTAGTGCACGGTTTAATTCAACTAGAATCCGCACGGTTAAATTTACACGAATTGGTTACAGTCTTCAGAGTCTTTCGTTGAGCCTTATCGATCAGTTTCATGATTCAATGTCTTCGTAAAGCTATCTCACTCAGTGGGCAAGGTTTGGTTACCGAATTTATTTATACTTAATAAATTGTTAAAAAACTCTGTACTCTCTGCAGATCTCTGTATAAAAATTATGCACAACGAACATGTTTCAAATCGAGGAAAACGTGTGAATTTTATATTTGATATAACTTCAAGGTCAAATGGTTAAACACAGAGACAATGGCGGAATTGTTTTGACTTGTAATATAGTTATTTCAGCGGCGCCTCGGAGAGGATAGTCGAGTGTAAATGGTTAAGAGCCAACGGATTTTAACCATGCACTATCGGGATTTCTCGGCTGGCTGTACCAAAGGAAATTGCATCGCCTAGTTCCGCGGCTATCACGCGTGGTCATCTTCGCACGCACAGACTCGCTACACGCCCCACTAAAAACACAAGTCTGTACTGAGAAGTGGTTATCTGTCGTCAGCATTGTGCGGATGGCAACGATCTATCCTGCCACGACCTATGCTACGCTCGCACCGTTCGAACGCAGCCGCACAGCAACCGCAGATTTCTATTTCTTGCGCACTGTTTGTTGCTAACTGGAGTTTATACTCGTCCGAGAGAGTTGCACGCCGCTCCGAGGAACATTGGAACTTAATTATCGACCGCAATTAGCTGAATTACTGGTTGATGCTCCGGCTACCGGAAGCCTCGTGCGTGATCTGGCCACTGGATACTTGGGGTCTATGTATATATACTTGGGGTCTGTCATTGACTTGGGTCCGACATTTACTTGGGGGCCGTCATTTACTTGGTGTCCGTCATTTACTTGCGGTCTGTATGCATATACTTGGGGTCCGAAATTTATTTGGGGTTCGTAATATACTTGGGGTCCGTCATTTTCTTGGGGTCCGAAATTTACTTGGGGTCCGTAATATACTTGGGGTCCGTTATTTACTTGGGGTCCGTCATTTACCAGGGATCCGTAATATACTTCGGGTCCGTCATTTACTTGGGATCCGAAAACCGGAGATCCGTCATATAATTGAGGTCCGAAATTTAGTAGGGATCCGTCATATACTTGGGGTCTGAAATTTTCCGAGGATCCGTAATATGTATACTTGGGGTCCATCATTTACTTGGGGTCCGAAAACCGGGGATTCGTCATATACTTGGGGTCCGAAATTTAGTGGGGATCCGTCATATACTTCGGGTCCGTCATTTACTTGGGATCCGAAAACCGGAGATCCGTCATATACTTGAGGTCCGAAATTTAGTAGGGATCCGTCATATACTTGGGGTCCGTGTCTTACGTGGAGTCTGTCACTTACTTGCGGTCTGTATACATAGAATTGAAGTCCGTCATTTACTTGGGTCTGGGTTAGGTTCTGCGATTGTCGTATTTAGAAATTACGTACCACTATTCACGTTGTACAGGGTGTCACAAAATTATATGTCGCGGACTCCATAGCGCGATTCTACACCCTCGATTTAGTCGAAAATGACATACATAAGTAACGCCCCGCAAAATTGACCTTGAACGTGAAAAACAAGGTCAAAAAAAAACAAAATTTTTTTTCAGTAGAACACGAATAAAGGAAAAAAAATTGTAGTGTTTTTGACCTTGTTTTTCACGTTCAAGGTCAATTTTGCGAGGGGTTCCTTATGTAATTTTCGACTAAATCGAGGGTGTAGAATCGCGCTATGGTGTCCGCGACATATAATTTTGTGACACCCTGTACATTCTATCACAAATTGCACCTGTTATCTAATCAATTAATTCATTATTGTAATACTTTAAAACCGTATTTTCAGTTCTTTAAACAATTGGGAACATGTTGCTCTCGGCGGAAGAGAAACATGAGTATTAAAATTTAATGGGTCAGCAAATTCGGCTCCGGGAGGAGAGTTCGGCGATAATACCTGGACGCCTGTCGGACGAGAGAGGACAGAGCACCTCCTGGACGCCGTAGATTCGGTTCAGGAGAGTTCGGCGATAATACCTGGACGCTTGCCGGGAGAACGGGAGAGTACGGGAGCTTGTTCCTGGCCGTTCGCCGACAAGGAGAGTTCGGAGATAATACCTGGACGTCTGTTGGTGGAGAGAAAGGACAGAGCACCTCCTGGACGCCCTAGATTCGGTAGAGGAGAGTTCCGCGATAATACCTGGACGCCTGATTAAAGTGGAACCGTGGAACCTTGCAGAAGTACCTTAAAACTACCCAATCGAGCCTGCTCCTCTGCTGACACAGAAATTAAGTAAATTTAGGATTTATTTCTGCGGCTGCTTCAATGCCCTTGCATCCTCTCCGATTTTTATAAACTTTTCTTGATCCAATTTGTTTATAGAAAAATTTATTTTTGAGGCTAGGTAAAAGATGGTGTTGTTCATATACGAACAACCTAGTAGTTAAAATATTTAAGAAGCGATTAATCTTGAAAAATTGAAACTCGGAGATGATCTGACATTTACTTACGTATCCAGCCATTACTCTTGAGTTCTCAGGTGTGTGTTCCCCTGACAAAATTATCGCAGTGACTCGTCAACATTGTAGCCAGCCGAGGAAGTATTAAGTGCACCCTGCTCGGTGAGCCCAGTACCCACCAATTGGCGAGGTTGATTGGCCGGCTCATAATGCAGAGTGCAGCAATGTTGACTGCGCGTTGGGATAATTTTTCTAAAGGGACGTGTCGTGCATCCGAAAATCTCTTGTATACCAACAATCATATCGATCTGTGCGTATTAATAATTGCAAGACACCCTGACGTCGCAAAAATGCGTCGATTTGAAGCGAGCTGAAAATTCTTTGATGGACGATCGTGGACGAATAATTTCCAGTAAAAGGAAAAATTCTCGAGGGACAAATTAGTCGTCGCGCGCTGGGAGAACCCGGCGATGCAGATGCATCCACTGCAGGTCGGTTTTTGCCGTTTGTTGCGTATCGTTTCGGACAAACTGCAGCATGCGAGCGTGACGCAGCGGGGTCAACACTCAATCGGTACAACGGGAGCCGAGCGTGCACGAGGAACGATCAGAGAGCGAGAGAGAGAGAGAGAGAGAGAGAGAGAGAGAGGGAGAGAGAGAGAAAGCGAGAAAGAGAGAGAGTGAGAGAAGAGAGAAATAAAGAGAAAGAACGTAAAGGAGAGGAGAAAGGAGAGGAGATACAAGAGTGCTACTGGTACTCCGTGGGTGCCGGAGAGAGAGGAACGCGAGAAGATGGAGAAGGACGAAAGCAAAGTGGGCTGGAGTATTTCTACGGCGCAAGGGGAAAATTGATGGCACGGTCGCGGACGGTTCTGTTGCTTTTATGAGGCAAAAGCTACCCCGACGGCCCTCTGGATCCTTTCTCTCTCTCACTCCCTCTCTCTCTCTCTTGCGCGCGTTACTTTTTAATTCTTTTATGAAACAACGATGAAAGTTACGATCGCAATTTTTGAAGAGGGAACCCGTTCGTTCGCGTATCTCCGGAAACAGGCGGACGCTTGTGCCGAATCGCGTGAGCGGTCACGAATCACGGACGAAGTGTTACAATGCGACGTGCAATTTGTAACCGGGCTCGGAGCAGGGCCACAAAGAGTTGTTAATGTGATAGCGCGGCCCGCATTTACCGCGTCACGATCCACGGATCCAGAGTCCTGGACGGAACTGATCACAATAGCCACCCGATCGGACGCTGCGCTACCGCGATCTATGGACGTCTAGGCCTTCGACCGGCCCAGTTAAAGCGATTAAATCGTGGTTCATGTATCGCTACAAGGTCTTAAACCAATGGAATATATTTGGAGTCACTACGATTTATTGACGATACAATGATGTACTTATCTTCCGCATACTATGAATTTGGAAGCAATTTTTATTTTTAGGATTGTGGAGCCTGGACTACATCTTATACAGCTCCGGAACAGATTCGGAATCGATATACATACTGCGATTTATAGATGCAATAGTGTATTTGTAGTTCTCATGAATTTTTAGGACATTTCTAGATGACTTTTGTGGCGTATAGCGTCTGCAATAAGGTGACCGATGTTAACCCCTTACCCTACGATTTATTTTACAGTTTCAGTGATTAGAACTTTTTTGGAGACCGCAATTTCCTCAAAAAGGAGAAAATTTATATCAATTGTATGCCTATACATGCTGTCCGATACATGTACATTAACAAAACCAAAATAGGATTTCATCTCGATTTAAAGGAAATTAATAAAATACATGTTTATTAGACTCTGTTCAGAATTTTCATCACGAGTCTGACACGTTATTGTAGGGCAAGGGGTTAAACTGCTCCGAAACAGATTCATAAACGATCTATTACCATTTACAGATATAATGGTGCATCCTCTCGTCGCTACGAATTTTGAGAAAATTTTTTGTTATCTTTTGGATGACTCTTGCGGTCCGCGATGAACCGAGGGTCGGTTTGGAGCACCGGTCATTTCGCGTACTCTCTCGCGCGCTCCGTTGAGCTTCGACGATGTCTTATCAGGTCGTATCTTGTATAAACACGTTCCACCTGGTCTCAGACCGTCACGACCCACGCCATTTTCTACTGTCGCTGCCCACGTTGTTTCGTAACTTTCCACGAGACCACTTTATCATGTGCTTCTCAGCTCCCCTCCGTCTCTCTCTCTCTCTCTCTCTCTCTCTGTCTCTCTCTCTTTCTCTCTTTACCACGCGTTGTTCCCGGGCATCGATAGCCGTAGAATCGCGTGATTGATTGTTCGCGCGTCCCTCCGAGCGGAATATACCGGCCTAATGGCGTTAATGATTTACTGATCGATGCACCGCGCGCCCAACAAGGAAAACTTGAGTCACGATTAATCAGCCGGGTCGATTCTGAACGTCTGTCTTGCGAAACTGGAATTTTTACTCGCGATTATACCTTGCGGGTACAAAGGTCGAATGAATTTTTTATGGGAAAAAGAACGGAAAGAAAATTAACGGGCGAGTTATGGCGGATGGCGATGAGCGGGGCCTTTGAGGATGATTTCTTGCGTTCATTTTGCGCGGGGAACTCTTCGTAGAGATTGCACCTAGCGAATACTAAAAATCTGAATGGTTTTGTACGTGCAGATGATTAAGGAGAAGAGTAAACACTGTGTCGAGCTAGGAAAGAAGTTCCGCAGATTATTAATAGGACTTTCAAGGATGATTTCTTGTGTGTATCCTCTGCACAGAATTTTTCTTAGCGGCTGCACCTTGCAGACGATAAAACCTGAACGGTTTTATACGTGCAGATAATTAAAAGAAAGAGTAACTCGTATGTAGAGCTGAAGAAAAGGTCCTTAAGGTAGTCGGCAAGAACTTTAAGTTATTTAAGCAAGTTATTTGCTATATCTAGCAAATAACAAAACCCGATCACGTTTTTTGAGGAGAAGAGAATGCTCTATGGGAAGTCTTTCCTGCACAAGAAAACTTTCTTTACTCATTACACTTATCGATTAGAAATCCTGGTCCATTTGGTACATCAACTAGGAGACAAGAAAGCGAATGGCGTCTGGATCTCAAGGAAAGCTGCTCCAGTTGATCCGTTGGACTTTCAAGAACTTCTGAAAGTCGTCCTGTGAAAAAAATTTTTGCGCGCGACTATACCTAGCGGACACAAGGAACGGACGAATTTAGTGCGAGAAAAAACGATGGACTAAAAGCGCGAGAGGGAGTAATCGGTGCCCGGAGCTAGAGAAAAGGTCCCCCAGGTGATTAGCAGGACCTTTAAGGACGATCGAATTACTTGGAGCGCGGAATTCCCCGTACGGGACGATTTGTAGCAGTAATCCGGGCTTACGGTTCCCGGTGCCTGGATGCGCTTTAATATGATTTAAACCTACCACCGTGTTGGCTACCGTGTTACGATCGCGGAGCCTCTTACCGGCTCTACACGGACCTTCGCGGAGAGGCGAAGAGAAGTCCTTGAGAAGGAGAAGCTCGAGAAAGAGGAGGTGGAGGACGAAGAAGAAGCAAGTCAGAGAGAAGGGAGAAGAAGAGGTTCACTGGGCGATCAAGCGAGACAACTATACACGCGTGCGTACACGCAAGAAAGTGGCGTAAAATACGTAGGCGAGGTACCGGTTTTTTTCCGGGGGCCCACTACTGTTCTCCGCTTTGAATTTTAAATCTGCCCCGGCTACCGAATGCAATTAAGCCGCATTCACCCGAGGAACCGGCAAAAAAATCTGCGCGCGACGCGATTAAATTGCATCGGCAGAGCCGTGGGTGCCTTCAACACCTAGCCGTATAATTATCCGTCAATCACCCGGCCACGAAATTCTCAATTTTTCACCACCCGGTACAAGCGCCGCGATATCCGAGAGAATCGAGTCGACGAAATTGCGCATAATTTTCGTGCAGCCCTTGATCCACTTCGCCGTGTCGAAAGCGCGGAGTGGAAAACGCGTTTATCTCCGCACGTGTTTGCGAAGCGCAAATCCAGCCGCTCACGTGCCACAAAGACGAATCTAGTGCCACGGTGTACCTCGAGCACTGTCTCGGAAGTCCACCGATCCCTTTGTTTCCCTCTGTTCTTTCATCTTGCGCCGCGTCTTCTTCTGATTCGCCTTCCTTCTTCGACACCGCTCTCGTTCACGGGACGCCAAGTAAGATCGCTTTGAGAAAGCCGACGATTCAATGCGCACGGGGCGACGCGACAACGAGATACTTCACTGCGGCAAAAGTGACAAGGCCCCGGCAATTATAACGGGTGGCAGAAAAAAAGCGGCCACGCCGATGATTCTTTGGAGGACGCGACGCGACGGGCGCCGAACGCGGACTTCAAGCGCGCCGCTTAATTGAATTCAAATTCGTTCGAGTACCGACTCATTGTTTCTATTATTTCTTGAATTTGTATAAAATATTTTTCACGGTTTACGTTGCCTAAACCGTGAATTTTATAAAAGTATGTCTCATATTTATGTCAAGTACATAACAATAAAATAATCCAGCCTTAACTTGGTCGACAGCATGAATAATTAAAAATGTTTGACACTCGAATTATAATGGCTCGAGTATTTGAATTTTTGTACCCACGCCGCCTTCACCGGATTATCCTGACGAAGTATAATCCAAGGCGATTTTGCCAATTGAATATACTCATCCTGGATTAAGTCTCTTAGGAATGGTTGTTTATTAGGATGTTCATGAGCGAATTGGTCGCATGTGTACAGCTAATGGGACGTTTTTTGAATGTCCCGCTGCGTGTTCGAATGGCGAGCGCGTATCAATTGCACGCGGTAAAAATAGACGAAACCCGAGCCTGCAATTTATCCTTGGTGTACGGTGGTACGACCTTTAATTACGAAATTACAGTACGTCCGATCAGATTGATATGAATTTTTAGCGTTCGGGGAAACTCGAACAGGTGGGATTGAGGATCGAGATGATTCTTCTGGTGCTCAAAATTGCTTCAGATGTGTCCGAAGTCCGAATAAATTAGTTTAGAGTTAATTGGAAATATATATTAAATATCTAACTGTATTCTGTTATTTATTAAGAACATGATAGGTATCTAGAAAATTATAGATTCTCGTGATCATTATTGATTCATTGATTGTCTAGATTACGACATCTACCGAATGTACGAGGAACTGATACTGTTTCATAGTTGACCATCAGATGACAGTGAAACAGCGGACACAGTTCGGTCGTTGGTAAAGTTTTTTGCGCGAACAAACCGGCGATTTGTTTTCATGTAAGGTGTAAAACAAGGTGAAACAGGTGAAATATCAAATTATATA
Organism: Lasioglossum lativentre; assembly: GCA_916610255.1. Lineage (NCBI taxonomy): Eukaryota > Metazoa > Arthropoda > Insecta > Hymenoptera > Halictidae > Lasioglossum > Lasioglossum lativentre. Next base: position 20,831,304 of record OU744364.1, on the reverse strand, counting down.
TTTACAGTCTGTTAGTTTGACCTCTGAAGTTCGAAGTGACGTGTTCTTTTCTTCGATTTTCTACTGCGAGTGACTTCAACAGCAGTTGAACAGGTAATTTTCTTAAATTTAAAATACATTGTTCTACTCTACAAGAAACTTCTCGTTTCGAAACTGATTTTGTCGCAGCGTTCTTCTTCGAAATTGTAACCGACCGATCTGATAGTTTTCGCGCCGCATGGCGCTGTAGGCGACTATTTAAACAATTGTTGACATTCTATTTGTTTGAAGGAATTTTTAATATTAATTTGATCAAAGAATAATTAATCGACCAGTCATGAATGATGGTTCGAACGAGAGGATACCTAAACGCTTGAAATCTACGATAGAATCGACTATCGAGGACTCTGCGTCTATTATTAGTAAGCGATTATTGTTTATAAATGAATACAAGTGGTTTACAGTTGCATATTGATGTATTATGTATTAGTTTGTAATATGTGTCAAGAAGGACTGAATTGATTAACGGAGTTTTTACAAATTTACGATTAAAGTTGTGTTGAGGTTATGTAACGTAGCCAGTAAGTTACTAAAAATTACCTTGATTTTTAGGGGACATAGCAGACTCGGTAGATTCCATAAGCAACACATACAGAAATTTATTAAAAGTTAACAAGGCTGTAGTCATGTATTGTCTGGAACTTCAAAAACGTAAAAAGGAATCAAATGTGGGAGAAATAGAGTGTGACTTAGACAAGACTACCTTGGAGGACTCTGAATGATTCGTATTATAACATAGGAAAGAAAACACATTTCATAACAGCACATATATTTTTCAGTCATAAATAATGCTATTTACAACTTCTCCATAAATACTAATTTTATGCTAAGAAGGATAGTTTAATAAAAATATTGCCATTTGACAGTCACTGAAAATTATCCATAAATACTCATTTCATGCTAAGAAGGATAGTTTAATAAAAATATTGCCATCAAGACAGTCACTGAATGTAACTTAGGTAATCTTACAATAACCGATGCAGCAATGTATTTTAAATAATTATATTTCTCTACATCATAAAAAAGTCTTTTGATCTGTAAAAATATAATGACTTATATCCTGCAATATCGAATTAATACTATCTCACGAATACTATAATTACATATTTAGTGTTGTAATAAAATGGCACGGTCGTGGAAGGTTGAGCTAGAAGCGTGTTCCATTAAATAGCTGTCTCGCGAGTCTTGTGATGTAGTATACAGCTCCTCTGATTCCTCTTAATATTCTGGGTCGTCTTTGGGCTTTCTCCTAGGATCTGCAGCATCTAGTGACACTATAACCGGTGGTACTGTATCTGGTTTTTGTGTCCTACTAAATATATAGCCTGTACCCCTTGTCGGTTGGAACCATGATTTGGATAATGGAACTTGCTTACACCTGGAACGTATTTTTTAGTGTCAAGGATGCACGTCAATCCAAAAACCTAGAAAATTGTATAAATACATGCAGAATGCACAACATGCTTCTAATAAACATTGATATTTGCAGTTAGAGAAATGCATGCTTCGGTTGTTCTCTGTTTAGTGCAGTAACGAAAAGAAATTGTGGCTGCAGTGCATTCTTGCAAACAGAATGGCTATCATAAATTCAGTCGAAATACTCGGTAACACAGTGAGTGTTGTGTGTTAATGTTTAATTCATTTTGTACACACTGGAAGATTTGGAAAAAAATATTTTTCTATCAGACGTTGTGAATTAGATATTAGGTGTGTCTTTAGAATTTCTGATAACAGATAACAATCTTTACATACTATTGCCACCAGAATTTATTCATGTTATCATTCTCATAATACCATAACAAAATAAAAAGCATTTTAGAATTATTCGCTTTTCTTGTTAATAATTATTGTTGCGCATATCACAATAAATGTTAGATATAACAAGCGTTAGTACAGTTAAATGAAAGGCCATGCGACTATGCAACACTCAGCGTGTTAGTTCCGCAAATGAAGGGTAAAAGATAAAGAAAAGTTTAGAGTGAAAATCAAAGAAATGATTTGGTGCATCACGTGCAGCTTACAAGATGTGCGAGAGAGCAGAGTGCAGTGTGAAAAGACAGTTGCCCAATTCCCTTAGTGCCGCTCCAATTGTTTCAGCTCACACCTGCACGTGTTCTGATCGAAATAGAATCCGGTAGAACATTCTTGCTCGTCCCTGCACAGACAGACACAAAGATCTGGGTTCCAGATTTTGGTGTCGTTGTTCCCACGACACTTGTCCTCCTCGTCAACGTTGTTGCACATGCATCTGCATTCTGGCTGCACGTACGACTGCTTTTCGGTGCAGTGCTGAAAAGATTCGAAACGAATTTCAGTTCTTCAATGATTACAAACCATTCCCTATCCTAAATTAGTATTATCCGATTTAGATTGTGCATCTCTATGCAAAATTTAAGTTTCTTGATGCAATTCAACGAAGCAGGAGTTAGATGGAAGTTTATTTTAGTTCTTAAAAATTTCAGATACATTTGTGTTTTTCATAAATGCGTAAAATTCGCAGTCTACTTCTCACAGTAATCTTCCTTGACCCAGTTGGATATCTTTGCACACCTGTGCAAATTATTATCAATTTCCATTAACGACATTCGTGAAACATACAAGACCTTGATATGAGGTTTAACTTTCCGAGGAAAATGCTTCCAATATTTTAAAAAATGCTTCTGACAGATGATATTGCTTCTAAAAAAAACCCCTTGCATTTCTCTATATTTGGGCTTGGATAGTCGGACAGTGAATGTGTTAATTATGGACTAATGGGAAGAAAATAGAAGCCCAACCGTGTTGAAGAGAAGAGAAAATGCTAGACCCTGTAGTGTAAGAGTATAGCTCGCGTGGCAGGCGCGAAAGCGTTCGCAAACTGAGTTGCACCGGTTTAAGGAGGAAGATGGCAATTATCGGCTGTCCTCAAATTACCTCTTGCTTGATTCTGCAGTCGCACTTGCATTTCGTATGCTCCTCGAGCAGCACGATGCGTTTCTCCTTGTACACCAATTGGCTGTCAGCGCGCACGGAAGCGACCATCACCTGAAAGTAATTATACCGTTAATTCACTGTACTCGATCAATCCAGTCAATGATTCTTCATGATACTCATGATCTTACCTCGAAATTTCGAGCGGCGGTTGCAACCGGTTGACACGAAAGCCCTCCATGTGTGCAGCATCCCCCGCATCTGTTGATCCGCGTGCACGAGGGAAAGTAGATGGTGGATGGATCGTCGTCGTTCTTCAGGGGGATTGGCTCCAACGCGGGTTCGCACTTTGCAGGGGCTGGTCGATCGGCTTTCGATCGTTCTTGGCCAGTAATGGCTTCCATACTATCTTGAAAACCTATACCTGCTCCTGAAAATTGAGGGGTCTTTGGGAATACATTGTAGAGAATGTATGTAACTAATCTTTGTGAAATTGTAGGGATACTTTTGATACATCCTTGAAGTAACTAAATTTTTGTTTGTTAAAAAGACCTATTGATCGGCTTACGATCGTTCTTGGCTACCTAGTCACACTTCTATTTTTTTGGTCCCGATAAACCCAGCTCCTCTTTAAAGCGAAAGAATGCAATTAGACGATTTCTCCTCGGCCCAGATTCCTCTCAAATCCCTTTTACGTCAGTAGAGTAGTTTCTGTGGTTTGGTGTCGGTGGTGGCCTGCTAGGTTCCCGTCGTAAAAACTGCTTTGCTCTTTTAGAGAATGGACGAGTGTACACAAGCAATCTCTTTCGCGAATTGCTACTTCTCGCTGGTCGATGGCCTCGCTTCCGGTTTCGAGGGCCACCTGGCCAAGGACGTGATCCTGGATTGGTTTGGTAAAACAATCAGGGGCAGGAAGAACGTGGCTGCCTTCATGGAGGCGTACAAGGTGACCAGCAGGCACATGTTTAAAACCATAGTGCCTAGCTCTGACATCGGTTACAAAAAAAAGTCGACGAAACGGTGAGGGAAACAAGTATAGTAATGTCTCGATATGTCACATATGCTGTATTTAGGAAAAATGTTCATTAAATCTTCATTATTGTGGGGTGTGCCTCTTGATGGAAGCTCGTTTGTCGACAAAACTCTTTCGTTTTGGAATCATTTCTTTATGGAAGGTTTGTCCACATATTTGTGACAATGAGTCCAAACAACATTTAATCTGCCCACGATGCAAGCAACATCTCGGTCCCGAAATTTCCATACATATCGAGACATTACTGTATCCAGCAACGCAGAAATTTTCTCCAGCCTAGGAGACCTGTTTAGCCCAGACTTCAGTCTAGGGGAATCTTAACCGCAGCGATTCTACAGGAAAAATGACTTTGATAAGAATGAGCAGTCCCCGGATGTTCTTACGAACGAAGAAGCGAGCTGCGTGAAAAAAGAAACGTTCCCGGAAGCAGACACGTCTATGGACACCGACATCATCATGGATCGTAATCAGAACGAGATTGATCCGAAGAAAATCGCCGTGGTGAAAGAGGACATCTATGACATGTCTTACTATTTGAACGAGGGTGATCTCAACAATCTTTTCAAGCTGGAGATATCGTCGACCAACATAGAGGAGATCGAGCAGAGCATTAATAGGATAAAATTGGAAGAGGAAATGCCGTCAACCGTCAAAGTTATCAAGAGACAGTGCGGCCAAGAAGATGGGTCTGTTATCGTCGAGTCTGGCACTGTGAAGTACATCGAAGCTGACGGCGAGCTTAGGTTCTGGAGGAAAGCTTGGAAACGAGGCAAGGGTTGAAGGAATTTACTAGAAACAGTAGCTACTCTCAATTTGAGTTCAATTTGGGTCTCAACAGTTTCGGTTCATGAAATAGTACTAGGCACATTGGAGTCAAATACAAATTACTGGTCACTAGACAACGGATCTTCATGCAAAATAAAAATTTTCTATCTGAATTTTAACAAACTGAAGAGAAATAGAAATTTCTTTCTTTCTTAATATGTTTACTATTTTAAATCATATTTACCAATTTTTCCAACAAATGCATAAAATCCGCTGCCTACTGATCATTAGACTGTGGATTTTTATGCAAGAAAAATTCCCAGATAAAAAAAATTGGAAGTAATATATTAGATTTTTTAGATTCTTCTAATGCCTCTGCTGTTTTAAATTGCAGCTAATTTGCAAGCATTGAAATGCATAAAACCTGCAGTCTACTGTTTACTTAGATGAAAATGCTTCTCGACTGCGAAAGAGCTTACACTAATTAGACAAACTAGTAGGATGAAGATCGTGATACTAATATATCTGAAGAAGATTCAGTACTTTTATTATTCACTGCACGAAGAATTATTTTTTTAGAAGAAGACTTTGGTCCGAGTTACATTTACGATCATAATAGCTGTCCATTCCACTCTAGAATCGTTCCACGTGGGTTACAAAAGTGAAATGGACAGCTATAATGATTATAATGTCTTTCAGACTTCCTCTTCGTAAAATCTAACCATAATCCAAGTCATTTCCGAACGACTTTTAAAATTAGATTTGCCTGAAGGAACTATTTAGAAATATAGACGATTAACAAGTAATTTAGAATTCTAGAGCTGATCTTTTCTAACTGGTTTTCTAATTAGAAAGACTAAAGGAGAGATTTGCCATCTCTACCAGCAGAAAATATTATTATAATAATTTGCTCTTTGGACTAAGGTTCGAAAAATACTAAAGTTCAATTTAATCTCTAAAAAACTACATACTAGAAAGACAATTTCCCCAGTCAATTAACAACAATGATATTTTCTTCAACTCAGATGGTTGGATCAACTACACAGCCATAACCAAGGTTCACAAATGGAGACGACCATGTAAACTGCAAATCGCATACTCCACGTTAACAGAGCGTCCAGCGTTAGAGCAACCGCACAACAATTCTGCGACACATTTCTGCCAACCGAAAGCCAGATTGCTCAGTCTAGAAGAGATCAATGAAATCAGTAACAGATTGGTACCGAACAAGAACGATTTCAATGGTTTCCTGAAGGAGTTCGACTTCTTCAAGGACCGCGAGGGTTTCCTGAATAGTCTGGAGACAGAGTTGATGACTAAAGATTCTCTAACTCCTTCTATCGTTCCTGAGTATGTGAAGAACAAGCTCGTGTTCAATAGACGTTACGATGTGGATGACAAGAACGATCAGGACAAGAGAAAGTTCGTTTGCAACTATCAGATTCACCTTATTATTTACGAGAGCGTTGAAAAAAATAAAGAAAACCTTCGGGAGCTTGAAGATAAAAAATTGGAAAAGTCGGCGGAGAAAGAAACTTTGGAAACGGTGGATGAACAGGGGGAGACGTCAATTCAATCAGAGGACTGATTAAAAATCTCCTTTTGTTTACTAGCACAGGAAATTAGATTTTCTGAGATATTATTGCACAATGCGAAGACTCTTTTTCGATATTTTAGTTTTATAGATTGTTATAGTAGAGATCTTATGCGAAAGTGCTAACAAGAGTAGAGTAAACCTTCGAATGTCAAGGCCGTTTCTGTTTAGATATTTTATTTTTATGGATCGTTTCATTGGAGAACGATCACTTTTTCGAACACTAAACACTCGTTGCGATTCAATTTTGCAAACGCAATTTGTTATCTTTTTTTCCAGGCCTATTTCTCAGGTCGTACTCTTTTACGTTTTAGTTTCAAGATCATGTGTATCGGATGATCTCATGTTCTGATAGCCAGTGTTTGAGCAATGGAATTGTTAGGAGACGCGGCGCCGATCTGTTTAATACTGCCGCGGTTGTAAATTTATTTTCTGTGGTTTCTTCGTTAAACAATGAACAGCCGATGCGGGCTGGCCCTGCATCGCCTACCGCAAAATTGTGTTACAGAATCGAATTCAATAAAGTATAATTTCTTAGACCAATTTGTGTATCCTCCGTCACGATTTGACCGGATTTCTTCGGAGAATATTAGTTAACGCTAAACCTATTACCACCGGTCAAAATGACCGGTTCCAGACTTTTCATTTTACAATTACTGAATTAATAAAAATGATTTCATAAGAAATGATTGGTATAGATATCTTTAGTAGAGCGCGTATTACAATAAGAGCCGCACAAAGTCCAAATAAAATCAATCTTGTAATTTTTATAAGGCAACTATAAGGTGTTAATGAAGAATTTTAGTTAATTTTCACTTACTGGAAACAAACGACTGTGTAACGGGTACACCTTGCACATGTTTCATGAACTCGTCCACGGAGTCCATGTCATTGATCATCTGCGCAAGTGCCAGCTCTTTCTGAAAAGAAAAACGAACAATGAATCACTTAAAAATTAGCTGCAAACTTTCAATATTTGAAATAACTCTACCGCCTGTAACCATTGCGCGTTATCTCAATTGCTCGGCAATCTAATCGTAAACGGTAACGTTGATAACGGCTTTGGATCGCCGATAAAATCGATCATGGAAGGAAAAATTCGCGGCCGATTGTCTGAAAGAAAAGAAAAATGCAGTTACTCGACCCTGAGCACTGTATTTTCATTTCTCTTCAAACGTAACATTCGGTATGCGCACTTTGGACTCGGAAACATTTTTCCTGAGAAGAACGTGTTAATCAGCCAATTTCTAGTTTTGCTTAGGAATTCCAAAGATTTTGCGTGCAGATCACCACAAACAAATACTGTTGCTCGCATGCTTATACCTAGAGAGCTTCCATAAAAGAAACACCAACAATCTTGGAACTCTGAATTATTCATGTAAATTAATTGTTAGTAATAATTAATATTGTTAGAGTACTATTCATGAAATAGTATTTCGTATTTGTCACAACGGTTGAAAACTGTTTTACTATGGGGGAACAAAATGCGTTCTTGTTATAGAAAAACGTTTATTTTAATATTTCGTGGGTTCTGTTCAAGAACTAACATTTTCTAGGTCTATATAATGTGCGAATATTTTCTAATAAATGTTCCACGACTCGAGCTTGAAACGACTATTAGAAACTTCTAGAATTCTTTCAATGCCTGCTGTACAATGGTCCACGACAATAGAAATTTGCATGAAAGTGCACAAATTACAAACGAAATTAAAAACAGCAGACCAGACAGAAGGCATGCACATCTCCGAGCAATCTACTAGCTTATTCATCATCACCAGAAATCGCGTTGTGGTAAGCAAAACATGGAACCCGGAGAAACAGGATCGACCGGCGGTAATGAAAACATTTTCGAGCCGTGTTGCAATTATCAGGGTATTCCCGGTATTATCAGGTCCGTGAATCATCGGCTACGATCGCGGATACTCGATCTGTTCGAGGATTACCGGACGATCGGCAGGTCAATCATCCGGGAAACCGTAAAAAAAGCATTCACTTTCGTTCCTGCTATATATGGACCAGCATCAAACGCATCCTTATGCATCGGTCGTTATCTCGACAGTGTGCATAGTCGCTACTCCGGTCCTGATACCCTTCGTCTGGAACAGGTTTCCAGCCTGGCGACGCGCGATGTCCAGGAGCGATCGAACGCTGCTCCACGATTCTAAGAACCAACTCTGCGGCGATAATGTCCCCTTATGATTCACCCGATCGAACTTTTTCTTCCTCAGACGCCTAGAAATCGGATATCTTCGACGATCCACAGGTTGTCCCACTTGTCAGAATAAAATAAAATACAATGTTTCCGCATCAATTGCAAGAAACAGGATCTACATAGACAATTGATTGAATGATTTTCCTTGAATCATTCTAATACGTTGGAAATAATACGTTTTACCATTTCAAATTTCATCTAGCTATTTTTGTTATAATTAATTAGATCGTCGTCTAAATATGTTCTAACTTTAACGATTTAAGTGGTTGTGACTCATTGCAAATACATGCGAACATTAAATAGAAGCCATTTGTAAGCAACAATTTTATAATTGATTGTAATTCTGCCCTTGTTAACTACCTTACCTTACACTCTAATCCCAAGGTTTCAGATTGAAACGTACTGTATCATTGATTCCGACACTGTCAGTGTGCATTTGACAGGAAATAAAATAAGTTGTACTGTTTCAAAATCAATATGGAATGGTGAGGTTGTTGTTACGTGTGTTAGTTTACGATGGGACATTAAAACTAGTTGAGTTTGGCGTAGGAAACCCATGACCTTTCTCAGACGTCTTTTTAACACATTATCTACCGGCGATTGTTTCATAATTAAGTCTGTAATTATACATACATATCACATAGTGAAAGTCTGTGGTCCATGACATTTTTTTAATGAGTCATTCCACATTATTAGCAGTTTATTAGTTATGTAATCTAATTATTTCGTTTGGGATTATTATGTAAAAGAAGATTTTTAACTTTCTTCTCAGTACAGCACAATTATTCAAAACCTACCAAGCGCAATATAAAAGTGAAACGCCTTATTCAGAAGATTGAATTTACTTAAACTTTGTACGGTTTACATTATTATAATATGCCCTTGAATCAATAGTTCCAATAAGTGTGAAATAGAAAACCGATCATTACATTATTGTGATAGGTTTAGTGTTGATAAGCTTCCGGTAGATAAATTGTTAAGGCAAGGGGTTAGATGATAAAGAGAAAGAGATATTAAAGATAATCGGAGGTATTTATGTTAAATTCAATAGTATAGTGGTCTGAGTTAAGTAGTCAATGAGAAGAAGTAGTCTATTGAAGAAACTAGAAAGGAAGTGAAATGAGAAGATAGGAATAGTATTTGAGAAATAATTCTTCAATAAAAATATCATCAGAAACAATATATAATACGGTGTAATTCATAGAATAACTAGATGAACAAGTAAATGGTTGAATGATTCATACATCAATGCGTGAGAGTGTAAAATAGTAGTGCAATTATTATAAACCGAATTAAATTCCTTTTTAATGGTCAGGAGATTGAAAAGTAAACTGTCTGTCTATATATCTGTCTTTTCCTAAGTAACTAATGATTCTGCAAAGACTCGATACACAGAGGAACGTTTTACCAAACTGATTGCGTATGCAGGTGGTTTGCATCATCGTGAAATATGCTGCCGAGAGACATTGCACTTTCGAAGAACTGTCGTTCCCCTCCTAGTTGCTGCAGGACGTCAATGTTTGCAACGATTGGTTGTAATGCCAGGCGCCAATAACGTTAGAATAGCGTTATGGCATTGGAGTATACACCGCCGATCGGCACGCGGTAACATAATTGCATTACGATCGAACGAACGGAAACTCTGCGAAAAAGCGCCGGCCTTGCCGGAAGAACGGGCTTCACCTTGCAACACCTGTGCCGTGTATTTTGTTAATCGTAACCTCAATTACTCGCTTTCCGATTAGTCAGTGGTACGATATCCTAATTCGCTTATGCACTGACCTTTCCATCGAGCTGACACACGATTCGCTTATCAATATTAAACGTTTAATTTGTCACATTCTTTGTACTTCGATTATTTCATTCTGATAATATAAGTTGACGTAGCAGTGGTCATAGAATGAAAATGGTGTTGCAATATTTTTAAAATAAAGAATTATCGAAGGGAATACGAAAAATGAAGAAATCGAATTTTGTTTGAAATTCAAGTAGGCATTTCTAACGCAGTATAATTACTATGAAATACATTTGAAAATATAAATTGAAATAATAATACACAATAACTAATCTTTTATTGTCTCAAGTATTTTATAAAATTATCCATATCCGCATAACCATCCGTGCTCTACAACATTTCCCAACAACTGCCAATTACCGAGTCATCTGAATTACGATGCACTCATCGGTTTAAAATAGTTTAAATCGTTTAGCACCTGTCGTTGAACTAAACGTACATTCAGCTCTATATTCCGCGAGCACAATTTGCACAACTGAAATTGCAACACGATCTGTGTGACGCAAACAGAAGATTTACAAGCCGCAGAAGCGTCATAAAAACGTCATCCATTGAAAACCTGCAACCAGAAGATACTAGTCTAATAACAATCACCGTTAGGGTGATTGGGGACTTTAAGGTTTGATCGACGTCTTCCGTGATCCATGAATCATCCGGTAAAAGAGTCACCGGGTGTAAGATTTAAGCGATCGCGATGTAATCGACAAGGTATTCGCCAAGAGGCGTGTAATCAGTCACCTGTACATCGTATCGCGGACATCGTGCCGAGCATTCGAAGCGTGTCGTGCACCATCGAGGTTTCTATACTTCGATCTCTCACACATCCTTGACATTAGTGTTGTCCGGCCTTCGACGTCATGTACAGGTCTTTGCGGGAAAACGAGCGTGCTCCCGTTGACAAGAATGTCGTAATATCAATGCCTGCCGACATCAACAGGAACTGGCTCCTCCCATTCTATCGCAACTTTAATACTCTAGCCGATGACAACGATCGGCATGACCAAAATGTCTCTTAGATAATGGAACCTTATCTTTTGGACCTACGCTTTCACCGTGTGCAAGAGACTTTACACTAAAATTTATTTTATTTTATTTCAAGGAACTAGCTCCGCCCATTCTATCGTTATTTTTCTACTCGATTACAATGGTCCCAGATAATGGAATCTCATATTGTAGATTTACGTTTTGATTCCTTTTTCGGTGCAAAAGGTTTCAACCAAAAATTTACTCAACTTTTCTTCGAAGGCACAGGAACTAGCTCCTCCCATCCTGTCTTTACTTATTGTTCTACTCGACGACAACGGTCCTAGCATGATGAATTTTTGAACATATGCGTTGACTCTTGATCCTTTAAACAGAAACCTACTTCATTTTCTATTATTTTAATTAGGACAATTTTACTATTCAGAAGGAATTCTGTTTCCTGGTGTAAAATGTTTTGCAGGAGACTTTCTATTCTTTCACTTCGAATAAATAATTTTACTACTAGGAAACCTTGTCTTTGGGATCAACATTTTTTTGATTCTTATCTGATGCAAAATACTTCAAGACAAGCAACAACAGATTTCATCATTGCTTTCTCTTGGGCTATCAATTTTAGTATTGAGACACCTTATCTCCAGGCGCAACAAATGCCTCACTTTCAGGGACAAAAGCACTCGGAAAACAGAAAACAATGTTTTCCCGTTCACCTGACCATTTTTCGATCAATTTCAGTAAAATTGTTCTGTGAAAATTGTTCTCTCGTATTGAAGACATTAGAAGGAAGAAGCAACACAGAGTTTATTTTACTCTATAACTAAGGTAGCAATTTTAAAATTCAAACACCTTATCTCTGGGCCCAATAATTACCTCACTTCCGGTACAAAACCACTCGGAAAACAGAAAACAATATTCCCACGTAGAAGTGACCAATTTGCCATCAAAGATACGAAAGATAACGGAGTCTATGTTCTCCCACTCCGCTCGTCTAATTTTATTATTCACTGTTCATGCAAATCCTCGCGCGAGATGAACAACAAAAAAGCCACGAACGAACCGCTCTACCTATATTACACCAACCTTTCCACTGAGTCAACCAGAACATTATCGCCGCGAATTTCGCGTCGACGATCGACAGTCGTCTTGGCATCGGCGATAAAAGCACGGGCGGTGACTCGGCAGAGAATTTTTTAGATTGGTTTCCGAGTTGTTCAGCTCATTGTGTGCACGCTCTTTACAACCGCCTCACGCCGGACAACATAATTGCGCTATTTACCGTACAGAAAACGTGGGAGTGTCGTCACGAGTCTTGTGCCTGGGAACGTACACGGTCCAGAAGTTTATCAAGCAATTTATCAAGCTTTAAGAATTGTTGCTGAAGTTAAGAGTCCATTCTTCCAAGTTAAGAGTGAAACTCGCAAGTAAAACTATTTCTCGCGAGAGTTTTACTCTGAAAAGGAAAACTTAAAAGAGAGAGGAAGTACGAATAAATGTTTACCGATAGCGCGGAGTGTTCATCGATTTGATCGGGCATCAAGAATCTGTCTTCGATTTGCGCCCATGTCAACCCGATCGCTGCAATCAGCAACAGGAAGCCGGCCACCAACGCGCTCGGTTTCCACAGTGACATTTTCGTGCACGAGAATCGCTGCCGCCGCTGCTGCGCTTCCACCTCCTCGTTCGGCACTGGAATATATTACTCTGGATAAGTGAGATATTTCCTCGGAGTAGCGAAAACAGGTCCACGGAAAAAGCGACGAGCACACAGGGACACCACGTTGTTTGGGTACTTGTGATTTCCAGGGGGCTGGCGTACGGTATCGTCGCGCGTTGTTCTTCGTCGTGCACGTGTTGTTTACGAGACACGGTTTGACGAGACAACAACTCCTAGTCACGGGAGCACGGTTCTTCGCATCGCACGCGTTCCGTTGCACCGTGGAGAACGCGCACACCTGACGTACACCGGTATAAAACACACCTGAGCAGGTTCCTCTGCTCGCGCCGCGATCGACTGCCGAAGCGAATACGTCCCGGCGCGTATTTCTGGCCACACACACGCCCCACCAGCTCACGCACGAATCGCAATAGACGACACACCGCTAATCGACTGTCGTGTGCCGGTTCTCGCTCGCGGATACTTATTGGACTTTCCAATTTTTCTGCCGCCGCGCCGCACGGCCCCGGTTTCCTTTCGGATGACTGGCCCCCGGCTTATCAAAAAAAGCCAGTGTTATCCGCGTTATCTGCGGCGATTTTTGCAATCCCGGAAAACAATGTCTTCTCGGACAATCGGGGAGGGATGCGGTGCTCGAGGATCGTTGCGGAAATCGCGACACTGACAGCATGAATTTTTGCAGTCCCAGAAAGTCATTGTTTTGGGTTTGTTGGATCGTCGTTGCCGCAAATTGTGTAGAATCATCAGGAATTTAGGGTAGAATAAATTAGCATCAAGTATATTGAGGATTCTTTATTTTAGTAGTGACTGTTAAATTGCAGAACGGGAATTAATTGATAAAATTGGTAGAATTGAATAGACATCGATAGAGTAGAGTATGTTGGATGTTGTCGATTGTGCATTATTAAGCAGTGGTGCCATTTTATCGATCTCCATTATTTTCTAACTACAGTTGAATCGATTTTCATCTGCCTCGATTAGGATTTTTAGTCGTTCGTAGGAAATTATGCAATTCAGGCTAATGAGTTGTTTTGAGTGGTGCGGTGGCTGCAGAAATTGTAGCATTCCGAAATCGTTAATGTTTTTAGCCTACTTCTCACGTCTGAAGCTTGTGTTGTTGGGGTATCATTGATTTAAAGCATGTAGAAGTTCGAGCTCGAAAAAATTAACAGACCTGGTAGTTTTGCATTATACGAAAACATTGAAGATATTTTATTTTTAAGCAATAGTGTCATATTTTATTGGTCTGCATTCGCTGGAATTTTTTATGGTTACAGGTACATCTTGTGTTATCTGCAATAGATTAGGACATTTCGTATTGATCATCGGAAATGATGCATTAAAAATGATGATAGGGTTTTAGAGGGTTTCGAGGTAGCACAAAAGTGAGCAAATTATTTTTTAGTTTTTTTTCGAGTGACTGTTTCATTTTTATCAAAGCGGAAATTGATGCATGTAACGTTATCTGTGTGGATTACGATTTTCCTTCCTATTAATCGGAAATGTTGAATCGCATATCATATTAGGTGATTTGACGTATTTTCATGTGGCTTTTCGTCGTTCCAGCTGATAACAATTAAGTTGACAACAAACTACGTACTACGGTTGTGGCTACATAACTATTAAGTCCATGATTGGACAATACATACGCGGCAGACATCCTTTTTAAAAAGATATTTTATCAATAATATCAGTCCGTTTATCTTTGGGATGATTAATTTCGAATTTATTGTGTCCGTTTTTTTTCGAACGTGACGATATGTCCAGATTAAGCTTCCGCTGTATTAAAATATTCTTTTTCAAAAAAAGAATAAAAAAAGATTTCTTGAAACAAGGACTTTATGATTGGAACCTTTCACCTCAATTTTGTAAGATTTTAGTAAAGCTCCAGCAACTTGTTCACCTTCATATAAAGTGGAAGGAACAATTATTATGAAATACAATTTTTGTGAAATGGTACACAGGTGCAGGTTTCTCGGTTAATATTTTTCGCTGTTTTACTGCTATTTCCTTATCTAAATTTACTAATTAAGAATAGAATTTAAAAAACTATCTGTGTAGCAATTTTACCGGGTAACCATTTTATATGGATATTTCGTTGCTGGACCCAGGAAACTTGGAAACCTTGCGTCACGAATTTACGAAAGAATGTTTAATGGATCCGAGCGTTGTCGACGGTAATGAATTTTTTGTGTAATTCGATCGAAAAGATAAGCGAAGTTTGAGCGTCTGGAACGTTAACAGACGAGTTGGTTGCTCGACGAGAGGATTTTAATGATTACGGGGTCGACCAGGGGCGTGGGTGTATTAATTTACATGCGAGATTAAACTATTCTAGGATTGCTCTGTATAATGCAATGCCTCAAGGTAGCGGTTTGTTAAAAAATTCGGTACGCTGTTCACATTCACGAGTTAGTACGCAGTAATCATGATTGAAGTATCCAGGATGCAAGTGACGAACAACATTGTAACAGAAGTTGGTTTATTATTAATCGTGATTTAATCATGTTAGAATTATCGATCGCCGGAGATACTATCGTGCTCGTTACAACGCGTAATCAATATCTCCTTTCGCAAACGCCAGTTTTTTCTGCATTGAAAAGTTTATTGATACATTAAACATAATTTTTCAATTACTCAGATTATAGTTGCAAGCCTGTATCTTATTTAATAATCGATTTGTCTTTGAGGATGTAAAGACAACAAATGAGAAGTAGAAATCGAAGATCGAAGGATTAATATGTTGGCATGACCATTTAGAAGATCGCCGAATATCCTTCCCAAGTTCTACTAAATTGCTCGACCCGCATTGCTCTTATTGTACTCTTAAGCTCATGAAGCTTTATGAATCATAGGCTCGCGAATGCTAGGTATTTCAAACAATATATGTATGTATGTAGTGATCTTCTCGTGTCCGTTGTAAATTCTGGAAGCCTTCATTTTGTTTTCAACAACGACCGATAGACAGTTTATTAGGATCTAGGAATTCATTAACGACACATCATATTATAAAATTTGCAATTAACCATACAATTCTTTATTCATTCTTAGTCAGTGCTTACATAAGACACAAGAAGTAAGACTTGATTCGATAAACCGTGGTTTGTCTTACATACATCAAATCGCAGATGTTTAGATTAGAAAAAAAAATGAATCCACAAAATAATTGTACTTTCGAAAGGCAGGTATCAAATGAAAATATCAGCGATGAGTCCTTTATACTTTGAGGTAACGCGGTTGTCTTTTGTGTGGCTGTGAAGAGGCTTCGTGTTTGAAGTTCACTGTAACGAAAGATAAGAAACAATGATCACGGTTGAATTTATAATAAGTTTGTAAAAGCGACTCTGATACTATAAAATTTGTAGGATTTCCGGATTGCAAAATTATTCAAATCTTTACACTGAACACATTTCAATCTATACTTGTAGCTCAAAAAACAAATTGAACTTATTAATTACTAAATTACATACTAATCCTCTATAGAAATTAAGTTCTATTTTATTATATAAAGATAAAGCCTGTAAAGTTAAATTTAAATTCTGAATTAGTATATCATTTTCTAAGCTCTTCTGGCACTACGTATAAAATTGAAAAAGTTCAGAGTTGCGCTTCAATATATGTATGTGATTGAACTCGGTATGATAAAAAAAAATTATTTCTTCTTAATTTTGTATAATCCGATTTAAATCGCTATCATCGATTCTCCAAGTTCTGTCATCACGTGAAATGTTGCGAAATTCAAGAGTTACAGCCCGGGATTTTTATTCGAGTCAATATGTATTTTATGAGATAATTTACCGTGATTGTTACGACTTTTCTGCAGCCAACGTTGCGGACCATTCTATATCCCGGTGGACATCGTCTTCTCTTCGGGAATGTCAAGGGTTTGGATTGTCCACCGACGATCAAAGCCATCAGGAGAATCGCGAATAGTATGAAACGTAGCGGCGACATTCTGACTTCTGGTCCTTGAATGCTCGTTAAGTTATTTCGCAATTTCACAGGGCTGATCTACTATGCCTACGTTGAAATTGCCGACTGACACAGGGCCCAATGAAAACACCATGGATATACCCTCGTTCACGTGCGATTTTCCTGCCCCCCCCCCCTTCCGTTTATTCGCACTAATTTGCGGTTACTGTTCATATCCTGGTCACGCACATTGCGGTTTCTATTTGGTAATTGCGTCAAATATTTTCTGAGACGCGATAAAGCCGGAAGTGCAGTCATTGCTTACGTCTGTAGGATTTTGTTTTTATCAGTCTGACGATTATACATATGTCGTCTAATCGCGCGCGTTCTTAATTATTCATACAGTTAGAACATTTCTAAACCTGATAACAATTGATACTTTTCGATTTTCTCATAAGGGACCGTGTAAACTGCGGCACGAATTATTCGCTTTTTAAAATCTGAATTTGGCGCCATTTGTTGTAGCGGCAAAACGCTCAAACTGGTAGATAATTGTTACCGACAGAGCAATTTTTTAAAATTAAAGAGCTTTAGATCTTTTCTGATTCATAAGTCTTATACATATAAACATGTAAATACATAATAAGTCTTACAAAACTAACTGTTATAATTTTTTTTTTATTAAAAAGCTTTAGATCTTTTCTGATTCATAAGCCTTATACATATAAACATGTAAACACATAATAACTCTTACAAAACTAACTGTTGTTATAACCTTGTTCTTACAAAAATTAACAAATTATTATAATATTAATAATAATTTCTTATATCTAAATACTAAATAGGAACTTTCTGTAGCTGATGGTAACACCATCTGTGGAAGAATCATAGAAACTTGTACCACACACGAGGTACAGAATTCTTTATATTCAAATATGCGTAATTTTTAATATACAAATATCAGCATACACATACACGTGTAGTTTGCAACAATTATCATCTCGTGATCGCGCTTAATTCCGAAAAGTAAGACAAAGTAACAGAACGATAATAGCTCGAAGTAAAATTATAATTTAAGCCCTCATGCGGGCTAAAATTCTTGCTGGAATACATTGTAAAATTGCCTCGAGTAATTCTCTCAAAATCGAGTAAATTTTGTTCAAGCTGACGACCGAGTTTCATTCGTTTTTCCATATTCTCTCGTCTTTCTTTTAAATCCAAATGCTCCTATCATAAAGTGCGATCATCCACCTTTAATTTGAGCCCACAAACGTTCGAAAATCCCAATAAGAATGCATATGTTACGCATGCGGACACATCCGTTGGTGACCTTTGGCCCATCCGGAGATATGCGTCGAAACAGACGGTCTATCCAAAAGGGATAGTTTGTCCGAGGGACCTTTGTCTTGAATCAAATAAGATTAGGGTTCTTGCAAGCGATGCAGCAAGACGCATCGTTTCCAGGAACGATATATGTATAAGGGCCTCAAATTCTTGTAGGAGTTTCACTCTATACACGTCGATTGACGTCTAAAATCACTAAAGCAAGATCGGGTATAAATTCCCCTTTCAAGCAATACTCTTAGACGGTACTTACGTATCCCATATCGGGATTCTATGTATAATAGTTCGCCCCCGCATTCTCGATGCGTAAAAACTGAGTATACTTAGTCCACGACATAGCGAAGATTTACACTAGACATTTGTAATTCCTAATATTAAGAAAATGATATTATTTTGTTTTGTGACAATTCAATTAATGGTCATTCATTTCACGCACATCCGTTTCAAATTCCCAGTAGTTAATATCTTACGACGATACACCTTTGCCGCTCGAAGTGTATCAGTTTAATTTCAATAAATTACGAGTCAACGGAAATCACGACCCAATCCTTTATAATAGTGGCAACCCGATGGTGAAAGAAACACCGGCTAGTCCACTTTTCCATATAATATAAACATACACGAGGCGACCCGTTGATGAAAGAGGCAACGGCTAGTCCTACGTGTATATTTCCTACCATCTTTTAAACTAGCCTATCCTCGGTTTCCGTTAAACTGCCGAAAAACCTCGGCTTGTAACACATACTAAAATTGGCTTGAAAATTTCCCTTCAAAATGTACGTATTTTCTAAAACTGGTAAACGCGGTTTTTTCCATTTCTTAATCATACACAGAAGCCGCCTATAGTACGGATCGTGACGTCACTAGTCACGCTGACTGTTGGCACGTTAGCAACACCCCCTCGTTGGTGGGACAATTCCCGCTATGTGACGTCGTGTATTATTTTGAAGGGAATTTAATGGTGCGACGCAGGTATATGAACAGGCATTTGTGTCGAGCCCAACATGTAACAATTTTAGTATAGATTGTTCATCCTTCCCTCTTCTTAATTATATTGTATTAACCACTAAATTGGACCATTTCTGAAAAATTTAGTCTTTTGAAATCTCTAATCGAAATTGTAGTACAGGGTGGGCCATCTGTTTAACGTTTGGAATTGGAACTATAGGTTATTTTGAGGTTGGAAGGTTTGATGACATTTCCGATGTGACAGAAAGTTAGTTTTATGTATGACATTTATGAAATGGGTCGCTTTTCGCTTGAACAAAGTTGGGAAATATTAAAAACTTATTTCCAAAGTGGTGAGTCTTCTACTCAAACTGTAAGAAATTTACGAAAAAAATTTTACAAAAAGGATGTGCCAAAAAGGCAGTTTGTGGATCAATTTGTGAAGCGAGTTCGTGAAACTGGATCGTTGTTGGATAAAACTACCCGTGTACAGGGTGTTAAGAAATGTTTGGTCTTGACAAGCATAGGCGTATTCTACATCTTCGGATCGATGGAGATCTGTAAAAAAAATTTCCGCAAAATTGTCCTTGATCTTGAATTTCACGGTCAAATTTTTTTATTGTATTGTATTCTACGCATCATGAGGATAAAAAGTGTCAAAGGAACTATGGGTCTAAACTCAACCGTTCTCATAAAAAATAATAGCAGAGTTATTTCTAATAAAGCAAGCAGTTTGTATTGTTGTTTATCTGCTGTTTATCGGATATCTAATGTAATCGATCATAATCAATATTACCTTCCAAGTCTTGAAAGATGTTCATATCCATCGGACAGGGTTGTAGAAACTCTTCTCTCTTTACCGACAGAGTTTCTACAACCCTGTTCTCGTATCTACCGGACGGACTGTGGCGGTGTGTTTACATTCTCGCCAAGACTGTGTCTATGTCAACAACTAGCATTTCCATTTGAAATCTCCAACTTCTATGAATAAAATTTATCGTACAGCCGACAAAACTTCCGCATCAAGTTTTGGCGAAACGGTCGAGTTTTGACCCATAGTTCCTTTGGCACTTTTTATCCTCATGATGCGTAGAATACAATACAATAAAAAAATTTCAAAGTCAAGAATTTCAAGGTCAAGGATAATTTTGCGGAAACTTTTTTTTACAGATCTCCATCGATCCGAAGATGTAGAATACGCCTATGCTTGCCAAGACCAAACATTTCTGAACACCCTGTACGTATTCGTCCAGTGCGCTCAACCGAAAACATCGCTGCTGTTGCTCAGAGTGTGCGTGAACAACCATCAACATCAACTCGTCATCGTTCTCAAGAATTGAACATTTCACGCACTTTGAGAATTGTATGAATGCGTACAAAGTTCAATTAGTGCAAGAGCTGAAGCCGCATGACCATCCGATGCGTTTTCGGTTTGCTCAATGGGCCAAAGACCGCTTGATCGAAGATGAGCATTTTTACCGAAAAATCATCTTTTCAGATGAAGCTCATTTCCACCTCGGAGGATACGTCAATAAGCAAAATTGTCGTATCTGGGGCTCAGAAAATCCACACGTCATCGTGTAGAAACCAATGCATCCACAACGAGTGACTGTCTGGTGCGGATTTTGGTCTGGCGGCATTATTGGGCCATTTTTCTTCGAAAATGAGCAAGGAAACGCCGTTACAGTGAATGGCGATCGCTACCGCGCCATGCTAAGCGATTTTTTGTTTCCCAAAATTGAAGAGGATGACATAGACGACATTTGGTTTCAACAGGACGGCGCGGCGCAACGTGCCACACAGCCAACGTAACAATGGATCTTTTGCGCACAATTTTCGAAAATCGCATAATCAGCCGAAATGCTGATGTCAATTGGCCACCTCGAAGTTGCGATTTGACTCCGTTGGACTATTTTTTTTGGAGAGCCGTTAAGAACAAGTGTTACGCTAACCATCCAGCGACGATTGACGACTTGAAACATGAAAAATTGGACTGATCGAATGGGATATTGTAAGGCTAGCCGTGGCAGTCACTTGAATGATGTTGTCTTCCATTCCTAAATGGAAAGGTTCAATCTTTCTAATAAACTCATAACTTTGAAAAAATATTCATTAGTTTTTTTTAATAGCCGATTCAAATTCCATATCTTAAATGGCCCACCCTGTATTTATTCATCTTAAAAGTAATTCATCTTAAAAGGAGAACCTTCCTGCAGGCGTTAGCCACATAATCTGAGTAAGTGTATATTTAATTTCGCCATTTGATAGATGAATCGAGTATTCTAATTATGTGTTGTATCTGTTATTCAGGTATATTGAGCACTCTTTCAGAATGCAAAGTGATGGAATGAGTTTGCACTGAATGCATAATGGGATAAGTTCGAACACCGAAAGTATTTTTCGTAAGTATCCATTTCACTGTACCATGTATTGAATGAATTCACTATTCCAGTTCCTGGTTAGTTTTAATAGACATTGTGGTTCAAATCAATTTTGATTTTGTATTCAACGTGAATGATTTATTTTCTATGAATTCGGATTTATTCTTCGATGGTGGATCGATTGAAATTAAATGCATTTGTTCTTTCTGTTACAGAGCCCTAGGGGTGTGGAGTTCTTCGAGGCTTCCTACCTTGATGACCAAGGACGACATCGATAGCTGAGATCGAGAGCCAACGTGTCGTGCTTTCTTCAAGGGGGGGGGGGGGGAGAATGTAAGTACCAAGATATCTTGATGATTAAACTTTATTATTGGACATTTTCTTTTCGAGGTATTAATGAAAAATTGTACAGCCTACACAAGTTGAATACCGGTTTGCTATTTTTATTTCGAAAATCATTTAAATAGACTCTTTATATCCCGATGGAATTGTACGAATCGATTTTTAATATCTTTTTCCTTTTTTTGATTGAAGTGCCTCTTATACATAATTGTCCGTGACAACGCTTCCTTGGACACATACCTTTTTATGTTGCAACCCTTAGACCATATATACTTATAGACCCGGCGTAGGTATAGTATGTGCATACAATGCCGTGTTCCGAGATTAAAAAATATCTGGTGCCCACATGTCACGGAACGAGATAATTCAAAATGGAGGATAGTGTATGAGACGAAGCACCTGGCTGTTGCGGTATATGTATATTGTTCTTACTAATCTTTTTTTACATAAAATAAGTTGTGAAGAAGTAAATACAGATTTTATATTATCAACTTCTACATTAAAATTTAACTTTTTCCAAATTATAATCGACAAAACGAGTTAGCCATATTTAAAATAATAAGAGTAAAGTAAAAATGAACGAGTAATAAAATAAAATACATGTATATATGTATATTACAGTTACAGTTTCCATAAATATTTATACAGAATGAGATGCGATGACGATTCCCCTTTCCCCTCTCCAACTTCAGCTTCGTGGTAAGTACTGCGATTTCTTAACATACTATAGCACTTTGCCCACATAAATCGTCTGCTAGCCGGTTTAATCTTGGAACATGGCAGACTTATCTGCACCGGGTCTATAGGTATATATGGTCTAAGTTGCAACCTCACGTAGTTCGCTACCTGACCGTTCCATTTCGGAAGAGACCGCTATCGTACTGGAGAATTTTCTACAGAGTCGGTAATAAAGAACCCTGCACAGAAACATGTAGTGTATGCAATCACAGACGAGGCCTCGTCTGTGATGCAATGTCTGTATGGTTTGTGCTTGTACACCACACAGACTTAAATCAAGTCTGTGTACACAATTTAGTGTCGGTAGAAAATTCTCTGTCGGTAAATTTGGCGAGGAGTTTCAGCATTTTCCCACTACGTGGAATGGCGCTTGATTTTTGGCGGAATTTGTATTGGATCTCATAGCCGGAACGGCAAGATTCATTTGTCACTGTCTTTACAAATGTTCTTTTAATCATTAATTATAATTAAAAACGAATAGCTTTGAAGGAACATTATGCTATAAAAATATGCTATAAAATGCTATAAAAAATCCTACAAAAATAAATAAAAAATTTTGAGCTACGAAAATGTATTAAATACTTAAAAATGATAATACAGTTTTTAAACCTCACAAAAAGATATTTAAAAATTTCGAGCCACAAGAATACAATAATGTTTTTATTACTTTATAAAACCTTACTCTTTGTTGTTACTTCTATATTTATAACCAAGGAGAGCACACATAATACACACAACAAAGATTTTTGTACATTTCTTAAAAACAATTCGGTTCTTTGATTGTAGATAAGTTACGAACAGGCAGTAAAGAAGTTCTCTCGAGTCTTCTATATCAAGTCATTCAGCAGTGCTTGGAAAATATATTTCCTATAAATATTTGTACACTTTACTATCCGCAATCGTGCATTACACTATTCCCTATGACACGTAGGATTAATCTGTACAATTGTTTCGTCGATTTCATTCAGTATAATTTGAAAGGTTGGTAATTCGTTACCAACAACGGCTTCAGAAACACTCTGCAGAGAATCCGTTGTTGGTGTTTGCTGCAGCTACTTCCGATAAAGACGAGACTATGGCAATACTTGGTTAAAAGTCACACACCTGAAACAATAACCAAAAATGATATCAAACAAAGTTACAAACTACATCACTGAAACATCCTTCACACACTTATCCTTCCACAAAATTTCAGAAAAATCATCGTCAACACTGTCTCTAAAACAAATCAACTACATCCACTAATTGTTACATTAAATCTTTCTCTCTCTGAATCATCTACACTACTCTACATTGACACTTTATAAGCCTATTAATAGGATTTTAAATAATAGTGGTCTACCAAACGGAAGCTTAAAAATCACATTTCATGTAATCCTAAGCAGGATCCAAACTATTGGATTAGGTTACTGGGGGTACGTCATAGGTACACGATTAAAATTTCTATTGCTGTGCAATGTTATTAAAAAATCCTTAGCTATGAACCATAGACTTCCAAAAATTAGTAAATAATCTCCGGTAGATTTAAAGTACCGATCACTTACTCAGAAAATCGCTCTGCACCGGTTCCCGATCCTCACTCTATCCGACGGACAATTGATAGGAACATTGATAATGGATGATCCCAGCAGATTCGTCGCCTTCTTCTTCTCAGTTTCGAAGCTGAGAAACTCCTTCTGTTGCCGGATTGTCGAAGATTCAACAGTATCGGTCGTAGATAGAATCAAAACCAGTACCACTGTCAATGCTAAAGCACACTGAAGTCCCATGTTGAATGTATAGGATCGTCTTCCTTGTCGATCGGTTGTTACACTGACAAACTTCTTTGTTCGAGGCAGAGCTCGAACCAATTCATGCGCACCGTTCCGGTATCGTTTCCGGTATAACGTTATCATACAGCGAATTTTCCGCTTGTCGAAACGTGCCTTATCACCTGTTGGAGTTGTCACGGAATCACTCGCATACCGATTTCCACTAATTGTCGGAAAAGCACGTCGCATTGCTCGACGGGAGCAGCGTGCTCTCAGAGGCTCGAGCCGTGATCGCGGACGGCCTTGTCTCGCGTGTAGATTGTCTTATCAGCTGCACGGCTGTCGATGCCAGCAAAAACTGTTATCGCGAGATAACTCTTGTCAACTTGGAAGATTGGTATCGGGGGAAATACCCGTCCAGGAACAGACTTCTCCATTTCCAGAGAACGATTACGAACGTTCGCAATGAGTCTCATCGTCTCAGATTCTGGGAAAGTCTGATCAAATGCGAGTAATTACGAGCTTACCAAACCTGCCTGCACCTGCCGCGTCTGTCAGCTTTCTGCCCAGGTCCGCAGACTGACTGTCTTTCTCGATAAGGAGCCACTATTATCGAGGTTTCTTGCACTTTGCTCACCGAAGAGTTTCCTTGTGCGTGTGTCGCGGTTGAGGAGGATCCACCATCGATCTTGCTTCCGATGGACCAGCTTGCGACCAAGGTTATGAAGAGTGATATTAGAGTGAACACGGTGCAACGAAGTTTCATTGTTGACTATTGGGAGCTGGTTTATTCGGGACTTTCGCGGTCTACGAGAGATTCGAGTTAATGTAACTTCAACGTAACGAGACTGTCATCCTACGCCGACGAATCTCTGTTGGATACTAAAAGGTCAAACCGGAGATTCGTAGCTTGCCGGTTTCATTTATTCTCGATAACCTTCGTTAACGGACTCTGGTGGACGCTGAGACTAAGCAGTTTTTATTGGAAGCTGTGGTATCTTTCTGTTCTCTCCTTGTTCTTAAATAGTTTGCAGAACTTTGGGAACAACTTGCTGTTTCTAATAGATGGTCATACAAGTTGTTTTCGTAATTTTGTTGGGCAACACGAGCGTATGCTAGGTCATTCTAAAAATCGTGGTCTCCTTTCACGCCAGATTTCAGTGTAACCGATACTTCTATTTATTTTTAATCGTTGACATATTTGTATAAATTTTTGCGTTGCATTTTTTAAATATTTTTGGGACCTCTAGTGCAGGAACTTCTGGCTTCATTGGAGCGTTTAATCTTTTGACGGTTAACGTTTTCGGTCAACACGATCTTAATTTATCGTAAATATTGTGATTGGAGTGAGCGCAATTATGTGGAGTGTAAGTTAATCTCCATTTATTATGTAATGTTCTAATCTTGGACGAAGACATCAAAGAAAAACTGCGCATATTCTTCGAACCAGAAGAAATTCTGCGTTTGTTCATGGCGATAACCTTCGGAGACGAGTATAGCAAATGTTGTTTATCTGCGTGACGTTTTTCCTTCACAGCTTTGTCCATTTGACGTCATTATATACTATACATAGTTACAATTGCTTTGATTGTAAAAGTAGATCTCTAGATCGAATTTAGACAGATTTTGTTTAAATATTCGATTGGTTTATTGCAATCAATTTTGAATGCATTGCATTATGGGGACATTGCTTTACCTAATATTAAATTTCAATGATATTCGATCTTAAGTGATTCTAGATTAAATCCAATGTTCATTATAACATTGTTAGTTCGTTATAATTTTTACCTTCTCACGAACTCCTAGTACCTATATTAACTTGTTTATTACAAAGAAGAAACACTAGAATTTTATTTCCGTACCATTTAATTGTGACATTATTGATAAAAGTAATGGGGATGGATTAAGTATACGTATAATTTAAGAGAAAATAATCCAAATATTCTAAAGAAGTTAAAGAAACTCGATATTTGCAATTATCGTGCAATACAGTAGCGAAAGTTAGTGTACAGAATTTTCGTTGTGGTCATAATCGACCCCGCCAGTTAAGGGTTGAACCGATCGTTCAACCGGTAAACTTTTGGCAACGGACAACAAATTTCTCGGTGAAGTCTGTTAATTAGAGGATGAGCATTGGTAAACGGGATTCCTCAGGATTTCCGTAGAAGGAAGCGAGCGTTTCGAGGTTCGTGGCGCCATCCCGCGATCATCGTGCGTCCGATAAAATGGTCGCGGCGTTGTGTCACGCGATAACCGTGCAGCTCAGACCATGACAAATGATTCGCCGTCGAGAGGCTGCTGTGTCGCGGTACACATTTTTCACGTTATCGCGGCTCGAGCACCGTCGTCCTACGAAGAGGGGGAATTTTTCCGTAGGAGTTCTCGTTCCATACCGCTGTGCCACGATTAATTAACCCGGCCGATTCCTCAGAGCGGCGGACACGCCGATCTCGCGATTACAGCAATCCTTATTATCGAAATCTCACGGAATCGTTCCGTGCAAGTTCCCGCGAGTCATGTCGCAGAGATTGCTGTAATTACCGTTCGATGTTTTTACTCGGAATGTTCACCCTCCAGGGACGTTGAATCCGAGCGGAATCCGATCGCTGCGCTGTCGCGTTCTTTCCGTCCGCAAGAAGTTTCCACTTGCAGACAGTCATTTGAATCGATTGAGGGGGAAAATAAAGGCTGTTCCTCGGCTTCAATTTTTTACCAGCCGTGCGTTTGTATTCATATTTTATTTCCAGCCGCATGAATTTATCACATTCTAAGCCAAAGAATACTTTTGTATAATGCAATAAAAAAAAAATCGTTTAAAATGACTGTAGGTCTTTTGTGTCAGTACAGTATTTTTAACACTAAACCTACCGAGTCTTACAAGTAACTGGTGTATGTTGCCATATAAAAATGACAAGATTGAATTTATTTAGTTGTTATTGTAATATGTGCTCTATTAAAGATATTTGAAAGCACCTTTATAACTTCAAGAATCCTGAAATAAAATATCTGGAGTCGGTCATTTTAATTAGTGGTGGTAAGTGTAGTGTTAAACAAATTTTTGTACATTTACTGTACATTTATTGCTACACGATTTACATGTATGCAGTCTTTTTAAACAGTTCTTTGATCGCATACGGGAGTATATGTATACTATGTATATATTATCGTTTGAATAGATTGAAGGGGAGAATAAGGGTTCTGTCTCGGCTGGAGTTATTTATCAGTATTAATATTTTATTGCTGGTTGTATATAGGAGATGGACTGCAGAATAATAGCAGGTTGCTTGACATTCTAAAGTCTGCATGAATAAGCAGCGTGAAACGCCGATCGAAGGGTGGAAAGTTTAGCTAGCCAGGTTATCACCACCCTTTTATACCGAGTAAATCAAATTTTATGAACCTTGGAAATCTACACTGTCTTCCGTGAGTGTTCTGTGCTCGAGTCACTCGTCGATCTATTGTTTTTTGCAAAAATTGGCAAAAAAGTATGGGCGCGCAAACGGCAATTTCCGTCACGCTATACTCCACGCGCAAAAAAAATCGCTACGTATCGACTGAGAAATTTTACTGTGTCTATTGCGTTTAGCTTCTCGCGGGTGATCGGAAGCTAAACAATTCTCTGAATTACTAATATCCTAAAATTCACAAGTACGTACGTGTAAAATCCTTAATGCAAATGCATTGTATCTTAAGCCCTAAAAGTGCATGTTTTTAAAAATATTGAATGGCGTCCTTCTCTTCTGTGACAAGGAGAATCAAAAGCACATTGTTTAAATCCACAATTGTGCTCATATAATGTTAAAGTCCAAGTTTTTGACAATAAATAGCGGCGAAAATAGCTCGGAAAAATTGTTAAATCCCTTCCCTTCTCTCAGAGGGAGAATTCACAGCAAATCAAATATGTTTAAAGCAACATTTGTGCTTGGAGGAAGCAAAAGTCCAAGTTTTTGACGATAATTAGCGGCGAAAAAGCTTGGAAAAATTGTTAAATCCCTCTCCTTCTCTCGGAGGGAGAATTAACAGCAAATCAAATATGTTTAAAGCGACAATTGTGCTTTGGGGTAGCAAAAGTCCAAGTTTTTGGCGATAATGAGTGACGAGAAAGAATTGAAAAAATTTGTTAAATCACTTAGGCTGCTCTCGCGTGGAAAATCAGGTCGCACCGACGACGCGGCGCGATCGAAGAAAAAACAAGAATTCCCATTATCGAGGAGAGAGATCTGGAACGTTTGTTACGCTTATCCCCTATTCAGTCAAGGGTTGAGTTCTCCCCGGGGTAAGGATGTACGGCACCGGTTTACGTGCGAATCGTGTAGGGCCAATTTCTCATACGTACACGTCGCCGCGCGGTCCGATTTTATCCGCGATTCGCTTTGCATGAGCGGAATTTCTGGGCCGGCCGATGATCGATTTACTAGACGTCGAATCGCGTTTAAACTGCCGGGAACGATCCCTCAAACAACGCGCGCACCGTGCCTGCGGCACAGAATTTTTAAACCTTCCGAACCTCCAGCCCTTTTATTAATAGTCGTCGACATTGAAGAATTCATTGTACCTTTGTACCTATTTTACCTGCGATATTACTTCTGGAATTTTTTTTTTTTATTGAGCCACTGAAACCTATTATAGGTTTATTTCGGCTTTAACAATTATACATTAGGTTTACATAGTGTAGAAAATTATAGTCTTGATTACCGCTAGAGGTGAAGTTTGCAGTCGTTTAAAAACTGGAAAATATATACACAAGCTTTCATTTTTGGTTCTGTAAAGAACATATCCGCTTTTAATGGTAGAAAGAACTTGATTTTGCGCAGCTTATTAACTAACTTAATTCTTTGGGAATCCTATAACTGGCACTGCCATAGGACATGGTCTAGATCCTCTGAGACAAAGTTACACTTACATCTAGGGTCATTGACAATATTTACTCGATACAGAGAGGCAGCGAGATTATAATGATTGACCCTGATACGGTTTACTGTGGTTAAGAAACCTCTTTTGGTATTAGCATGAATATTTTGAGCAAACCAGCGGGTTTGACTTGGGTTGTAGAACTTTTGAAAATAAAGTGTGCCCTTAAAGGACTTCTGGAAATTGTGTTAGTGATTAAATTTCGCGAAATGGTTGCAGGGGTTTGTAGGCGATGATTAATTTTATCGGGTTATTCTAAGATTAATACAATTTTTTGGAGGGTAAACTTATCGTAAAGATGCATATAATTTAAAGCAGGAGACAGATTAAAAGAATTTTAAAAATCCAATATGTAAGTCTCAGCTTATTAAAATTATTAAAAGTATAATGAAATTTCTACTTGGCTCCTATTCATTGGAATCGATACTAACAATTTTTATTTTGCATTGTTCGAATTTATTTAAGAAACAAATTGACAAAAGAATCTACTATTATTTAGAAGGATATTCTATCGCTTTACTTTCGAGCGCTTATTAAAATTATACATTGTATCTATGCTGTCCGTGTCATGAGACCCTCAACTCTCAATTGTTTCTTAGATCGTCGTCCGTTTTTTTTCAGAGTGATCCCCACTCGTGTCGTTTTTGTGGTAGAGTAAAGACGTGCCTCACAACGTGTCTTCAGATATATTAAACAGAATAAATTTTGTTTTATATTTTATATATGTAGAGTCTGGTTTATTGGAACCATATTTCAATATGCATAAAAAGATTTTTCCCAATAAAATCAGGAACTTATTCACTATAACAATTTCGAGCGCATTCTTCTCCCTTAGAAGAGCTTCGAAGACTACCACCCGCTTCAAATTAATTGTTACAGCAGACTCCATTATCACCCCTATATCTATCAGTTGTTGTAATAACACGCTCTTTTGCGACCACAAGGAGGGTTGACGTTTGCAGTTGATTTTGTTGAAAGCTTGTGCGTTTTTCATGAGGCGTGCATCATCTTCCTCGAAGAGACAGACTGTTCCCACGAGGCCGGCACGCTCGGTCTAGAAAGCCAATAGCTAGAGACGATTAAGATATAGTCATTTTGCTTGTCGCTTCCCTCTTCCTGGACAAGAGAGCCCCAACGCTTGTCGTGCACGAATGCAAACGCAACCGGCGTCGAACGTACAATTATTCGTCATTGGTACCTTCGATTCAGACGAGATCGTTCTGTGTTCGTTCTTCCTTCTCTCGAACGCGGAGTAGTCTCTCGAATAAAACCTGCAAGTCAAACTCGCCTTCATTCGTTCGCCGGTTTCCTCTGGAAAATCGCGTGGAACGTTTCGCCGATTAGCGCAACAGCGGCCGAGCGACATGCGAGCGACTCGTTTCTCGCATTAGAAATCGGATCCGAGCGATTTCTACGAAACATCCTGGGCTCCGGTTCGCGAGGAGGACACCGTGGATGAACGTCCGCCGGTGCTTCCATCACCGTGGATCTTCGTGATCGCGATCCTCGCTGCGAGCCATCGATCGCTGCAGTGAGAATTTTTGCGCGAGTTCCTGGAAAGGCAACAGGGAAATCAGAAAACTCGAAAGCATAACAGATACATTCTGAAGCACGAGAGAAATGTCCAGCACCATGAGAGAAAAATTGTTTTAGGAAAGATTTTTATGATAGCGGATCTTTATGGGAAAGAAATATTTTCTACCTAATTGACATCAATAAAAATTCAATACTATTCCTCATTAATATTAAAATTTTGTTATAAAATACATTTTATTTCATTGGCATCATGTAGAATGACGTAAGATAATTATATCGTATTAGTAACTAAATTGTCGTAAATATCGTAGTAACTAAATTGGTTGAAAATAATATAACAGTATTTTTAAATTCTTCTGATATTTGTAGGGGAAGGCGGGGTATTGTGAGCCACGGGGAATCGTGAGCCAGCGCTATCTTTGTTTTACTGGTAAATATTGACAGCTGCGAACAACTGTTTTTGAGTTGTCTCACAATAAGGTAATATTTCCACGATCAGTTGAAGTACGCACCCGCATCATTACTTTGCTCTGTTAGCAGATACAAATTCGCTGCGCTCGAAGTATTATTTTCATTTCGTGTTTGGTCTATTATTGTTACATTTTTCTGTGGATCTAAGCAGGTAACGGTGTTTATAATACTCGTGTGACTTCAAGCTTTCGAAATAAATAAAGAAATTTGAATTAGGTTAGGTTTATGTTATTTGTTTGTGGCCAAGTTGTAAAAATAAGGGTTCGGGAAATTATGAGCCACTTTTCTCGGGGAATTGTGAGCCACTCGACTTTTGACATTTAACGAGCTAACCTCAGGTGTTTGATGTTTCTCAATGATTGTTTATTAATTTTTCTAATGTTTTTGGCGCACAGGTTCGATCATATTCTACTATTTAAGCAATTTTGCAATTGTTACTACTAAATAAAATTCGACGTTTCGGTCATAATTTTGACCCTCTTCAGGAATAATTTGTAGTACTTGCGTCTGTGAACAGTATTTAATGTGACAAGATTAATGCATATTCAGCAAAGACACAATTTACTTCATGAAAAATTTTTTTGCACGGACAACACAGAAAGGAAAAGAAAGAAGAAAATTATTTAAATAGAACTCACTTGCTTAATTTTACATTATTATAAACTAGGACTCATGAGAGTTGCCATTAACAACATGTTGGTTCCATGCCGGTGACGAGGGAACTAAGTAGCACGAGGGTGATTTGAAATCAATCGGCGAATCATTGAACACAGATCGAAGTAATGGCCGATCCATAAACGGCGGTAAATACGAACAGTTTGAATGTTTCATACCTTCAGGCTGTTGATATACCAACAAAAACTATGTTGGTAAAGGAATATCGACATTCAATTTTCTTTTGTTGACTAAATAGGAACATGTTTATTAGAAAAAAGTGAAAAATTATTAAACATTAGAAAAATTATTAAACATTGTCGATCAAAACTAAAAACAAAGTAGTAATGATTGTTTATGCAATATTCGAGCACGATATACATTTTTTGGCAATATCTAATATATATTTTATCTGATTTCTAAATAATTTTCATGGAAAATATGCCGAAAAAGATGAACCGCCAAAACACCATTCATTGCAACGTCTGCGATCGTGCCATCCACTTGGAATGCGCCGGAGTGACCGCAAGTAATTGGACTTGTGAGCTTTGCATTTCAGATTAATTGTGATTATTTTTAACTTTTTTTCTTATTATTAAAAAATTATTTTGTCATTCACATACATGAATAAACATTTCATAACAGAAATTGTAATTTTTATTTGATTTTGAAAGTGGCTCACGATTCCCCGAGATTTTGAAAATTCAAGAAAATACAAATTTTTTGTAATAGTCTTAAAATCATCTAATTTGCAGATATTCGATGAAACTATTGTGTCTAAAAGAAAGGTAAATCTTCATACTACAACATTTAGCGTTGAAATTTGATGAAAAACTTAATTTAATAGCAGTTTTTTGGCAATAAAAAAAAGTGGCTCACAATACCGCGCCATCCCCTACTATTTTCAATTTCATCTACTCAATTTCGTCATAAATGCGTAAGCCTCCTATACTATGCAAGATTCGCAGATCAATAATGGCGGTACACTTTTCAATGCCAAACAAACCATCGATGTCTGACTCAGATGTTGGAAAACACATAAACGTTACTTCTGTGCACTTTTTATTGGCTCTAGTGGATGTAATGAAATGAATACATGTTACAGTTCACCCTCCTTCATGGTTCTTTAATTACCTACATGTGGGTATTTTATTTTTATACCTTCTTACATATGTGGGGATGAACGGTAAGTCCGTTCCGCTTCGTGGTCAAGTTGCGAGGTGTAAAAAACACACGGACTATCTCTTCATCTTTTGCAGTATTAGCTGTACATACAACGATTAAAAATCAAGCGGGTTCTGTGGAAATACATGCATCCGTTTGTCTTTTGCGAGTTTACGGTTAATTATCATTCTGAAGGAACGAGGTATCTGTGAAGTCCGAGAGGGGTCCGGTGTCTCGATCGTGTTAAGATCGATCGATTTTCGGGTCCGTTTGTTGTCTTGCTGAAGAAACGAGGATGCTTATCGGCGGATCGGTTCGAACGTTTGGGAAATTCCGCGTGGCACGAAGCGATGTGTGCTCGAACACGCGTGCACGAGTCAGCACGGCAGTTCGTCAGGCAGCTAGCCAGCCAGGTAGAGGTAGGTAGGAAGGTTCGATTTAAAAAGTAAATGACTGACGGACTGAGGTCGCCTACCAGGCAATTCCAGTAGCGGGCAATTGCGTGCAAGAAATTACTTGCCAATGCTGACTGGCACGCAAGCTCGAAGCGAATGCGAACGCTGAAGGCTGATGGGGCGAGCACACCGACCGCGTGACGAGACGCGGAGAGACGAGAAGAGAAGACGACTTCGTCGTTCGCCTGCCTGCCTGCTTGCCTGCCTGCAGAGAGCTGCTTGCCTTTGCCTGCCTGCCTGCCTGCCTGCCTGCCTGCCTCCTGCCTGGCTGGCTGCCTTCTCTTCTCCTTTCAAGCCTCGACGATCCCGTCATCGTGCATGCGAGCATCCGTGCCGCGAATCATCCGAACGATTCATCTCCAAAGCGGATCGAACTTTCCTTTGGAACCGATCGCGCAGATCGGCCCCCTCAATTCCCGCGAATCCTGCAAAATGGCGCCCGATCGCGCATCTAACGCCCCCTTCGGCAGACTTCGGCCTTCCTGGAACGAACAGAGCGAGATCGATCAGGAATAGCTTGTCCCTTGAGATTCTTGTTAGGTGAAATCTCGTTTCGATTGTGCAATGGGAAATGTGAGAAACGTTTAGTGGACAAGTGAATTTTGCCTGATTACCTTTTGATAGTCTTCGGTCGTCGAAAGTCGCTGATTGGTAGTCTAGGATTTCTTCAATTTCTAATGCTGTTCTATTCAATTTTGGTCTTCTCTCTTCTAAATGATGATTTGTTTATTGGACTTAAAAAGAGAAGGGCGTGACTTAAGGTAGCCGTCGGAAGCTGAGTAGGTAAATGTACCCAGGAATCACAGAATTATTGTATTTTCTCATAGCAATTTCAATTTCTGATAAGCACCGAAGTCTTCTCGACTGTTTCCGAAGTCACTATTTGGGTCATGGAACTAAAGTGGACCATCAGTTCCAAAATTATCGAATCTTCCCACAGCAATTTCAATTTCTAATAAGTACCAAAGTTTTCTCGACTGTTTTCGAAGTCATTATTTGGATCATAGAACTAAAGTGGACCCCTCAATCCCAGAATTAACGAATCGTTCCATAGCTATTTCAACCTAACATATCTCTTCGACTATTTTCGCAATCACTGTTCCGACCACGGAACCAAAATTGCCCCAGAAATCCCAGAATACATGAATCTTACAATAAAAATTGCAACACGAATACGCAAGTGTCCCTGACTGCGTTGTATTTATTATTTGCGCGAAAATTATTAAATTTCTTTTCGACACAGTCATCGAGAAACCCTCGAATCGCCACTTCCGGTGTTTAAACCCGAAAGCTCGTGCAGCAAATGCAAAAAGTGAAAGAACGGCCGATCGACCGATCGTTTAATTTAATGTTTCGAAATACTGCGAAAATTACCTCGACATTATTTCAATCGACGTTCGACCGATCCTTTTATCCAGAGCCAGAAAAATATTTGTGTAAGACGGTAGCAATCTTCGGATCTCCTTCCCTTCCTCTCTCCGCCACAATTCATTTCAGTACGAAACAGAAAATTATGGTTCATGCAAATGATTCACAGTGACTCATGCTTCAAGGAATCTCTTCCTCTCTTAACGTACACTTTTGTGATTATATCCTGATGTTTCGCGTTGTTCGTTAACGCTCGCCTGTCCTTCGGTTTACCAATTTAGGCTGTGTTGCGCTGTCAAATTGATGGAAGGGAACAAGGTAAGGAAAAATATTTTTCTCCGTTTGCGTTTCTTTAAGCAATCTTTAGGTTTCGTAATTGCAAGATGAAGACGAATCATTGATACTATACATATATGATAGTACATAGTGCATTGATAGTTAGCATTAATGATATCTGAAGTAGAAGATTTCATTTAATTTATTTAAATTTGTATTAGAACATTTGTTTTATCATATATACGTCTTTCCAAATTTTCTTGGGTAATGGTAGACAGTTTATCTGTGTCCCTCGAATATTTCAACTTGAATATCATACACTATCATCAGAATAGACTACACTATTATCAGAATATGTCACTTAGTATGTCACTCCAGAGAACGCAACTTGAATCTCTAAAGCCTCGTTCGCTAGAAAAAGGATGAGGTCGAAAGATCCACGAAAATGACGTGCATTCATCTATTTCCGTCGAACATTAGAACTTAATTATTACTGCTGTAGTGTGAAGAACATGTCACTTAATCCATTCATTTAAATTCGAACAGTGAACGAGGACAAACACGCGAAGCAGTTCGAAAGAATGCGCACAGCTTGGATCTCCGTAAGGTCTTGCTCGCCAGAAAAGAAACGAACAAGTCAAAGGAACCGCAAATATCGAGTGTATATAATTGTTACTCGTGTGCAGAATCCATCACGCTGAACATTCATCGAACCTTACACCATGAACGAGAACAAGCACGCGAAGCATCCTCGGGACCGCACCTCGAGCCTCCAAATTCTCATTCTCCAAAAAAAGAACGAAGAGATCGTGGCCCGCGAGCCAGTGCGATTTTCAGGAAAGATTCGCGCGCCCTTTCTTGTCGCTCGTTCTTCCGAGTCGAAGGGTTGATCACACATTCACGAAACGAAATGGAACAGACCAGAGAACGAAACGAGACGAAACGGAACGGTCCTCGCGCGTTGTAGTGGGGGGGGGGGGGGGGCATTTACTCGAAAACAGAAGGGGGCCCTGGGTTAGATGAGCAGAGATAGAAGTTAGATCGTTCTTGGATAAGGGGGTCGATTTGGGGGACGATGAGCCCCCTCGAGTTCCCGTCCGGATCCGGAGCAGAAGCGTCGTGTCGTATCTTGTGCACCGGATGGCGGCTACGCCTCTTGTCGGCATTATACGGAACGCGCACACCGATTATCAAAACTGTCGCTTCCTTCGTTACCTTTTCACGGGCATCTGCACGTCTCTCTCTCGTTCCGCGCGGTCCGATGGACCCGTCGGTCGCGTTCCCGCCGTAGGGACCGTGAAATATGATTCGTTTTCTGGCAGGCTACTTCTATGATGAGCCCCACGGAGCTGCCGGATTCTTCCCGGCATGGCAACTCGATCGTATTTAAATGTCATTCCGTTCACTTCAACGCGGGCCCCGTTGCTGCTATATTTAAGGTCGCCGAACGGGGCCTGATCAACTTCGGATACCACGATCGGGCCCAGGAGATGGAGAAACACGACCCGGATAAACCTCGATTCGAATCGTTTCTTCTACTCTTGGCCATCGACAGTCGAAAAATAAAGAAAGACGAGCGTCGGTCGCGCAACTACCTGATCGTAATATGTATAAAATTTCTGGATTGAGTTGTTGAAATTTATTCGTTCGCGTTTGTAGTCGATCTTGTTGATAGAAGATCACAATTTTCTGGTGCGCTTCAGAAAAATGAGAGACGAATGCTAAGTGTCTCCATAACGACCCCGATCAATCGAAAACGACTTTTCAGCGTCGCGAAACAACGCAATCAACACACCAAGCATTCAACCCAGCAACGAACCAAGCAGCATAGTTGAGTATCTCTGCAACAAATTAGCATCGAACTGAACTTGTGCAAAAGTCCTGATGAACCAAAAACGATTCTTCACTAACGTGACATAAAACGATCAACACACCAAATCTCCAACCCAACAACCACCCCTTAAAACAAGGAACCAAACAGCATACCTAAGTGCCTCTGCAACGAATTATCATCGAACTGAACTTGTGCTAAAGTCCCTGATCAACCGAAAACGATTCTTCACCAACGCGACACAAAGCGATCAACACACCAAACCTCCAACCCAACAACAACCCTTTAAAACAACGAACCAGGTTGCACAGTTAAGTGCCTCTGCAAGAAATTAGCATCGAACTGAACTTGTGCAAAAGTCCCTGATGAACCGAAAACGATTCTTCACCATCGCGAAACAACGCGATCAACACACCAAACCTCCAACCCAACAACCATCCCTTAAAACAACAAACCAAGCAGCTCAGTTAAGTGCGTCTTCAAAGAATTAGCATCGGCCTGAACTTGTGTAAGAGTCCCTGATGAACCGAAAACGATTCTTCACCATCGCGACTCAAAGCGATTAACACACCAAACCTCCAACGCCACAACCACCCCTTAAACAACGAACCAGGCAGCACAGTGAAGTGTCTCTGCAACGAAGTAGCATCGAACCGACCGTGTTTATAGATCGGTGACCGATGAGAACGGCCTGGTGTATTCAGTCCAGAGGACAGTTTTCGCGTTCCGAGTGGAAGGCTCGGTGAAGGAAGAGGGTGTGCAGAGTGTATCAGCAAGCGAGCACGTAGGGTGCGCGCAATAACTATACTGCGAGCGTGTCACGTTCGTTTCTCTTGATCACACGGGCCTTCAACGCGCTGCTGCTCGAGGAAAATGATCGGCGTCGACGAAGCGGCCTGGAAATTCAGACACGAAACGCGCGAGGCGAAACGAGACGAGGCAAAGGCGAGAGCGAGGCAATGCGAGGCAAAATACGAAGCGTTTACAAGCGGAGGGCGCGCGTGTTGGTGATCTCGGGGGCTAAGGAGGCGTTAAGAGGGGCAGCGTCGTAAAATAAGGCGGCGACGTGCTAGATACGGGCTCAACGGCGCATCGTAAAATCAGTCGGTGTCGGTGCACTGGCATAATTCTTCGGGCTACCCGACCCGGCCCAGGCTGTGAATTTCGCGAGCGTTTAAGTGCACAGAGAACCCTCCGAAGAGAGAAGAAGAAGAAGAGAGAGAGAGAGAGAGAGAGAGAGAGAGAGAGCGAGAGAACCGGGCAACGTTACGCGGACTTGTAATTGTTGCGAGCAGATGTTGCCATTGACCAATCGTTTACTGCGGCTCGACTTCAGGCGCCGGACAAAAGAGCACACGTTGCGCAATCGCGCAAACCGCGCTGTCTTCCAAAGGCCGAACTACTTTTCAATTTCGACAACCTCCGTCCCTCCCCTCCCCCTTCTCCTTCTCAATGAATTTCTCGTTTTTTCGAGCTCACAAAGCCGATCGCAAATGAACCTGAGAACGCCCGTCCGATGCTCGGCGACGCGATCACGAAAACGACACCGGTGTGTACGAGATCGTTGCACAAGTTCAGATAAAAGGCACGCAAACCCTCTATGATGCCTGCGACAAGGAGAAAGCGTTAAATGGGACAGCCTCGTAAAATTAGGAGCCAGACCCGCGATCGAGACAACATGCTACTCGCTCTCGCGCGCACGTCGCCTCGTAAAATTAGCTGCTATCGGCCGACAGATAATTTCTTGCTTACGACGAATTTTATGCAGACCTTGCGGTGACCGCCGGTTACACGTCGCATCCAAGACACGATCTATCCCGAACTACAACCCCGGTTTTAACGCCAAACAGTATCTATAAAAGGCATACGTGGGATACGCGAACGGAACGCGAACGCCGCGACGAGCTTTTACGCCCACGCAGAGGTACTTTGCTTCCCTAGGCAGACTCTGAAAGCGATGGACGAAAGCGGAGTTGCTAGGTCGTTGCGCGAGGAATGCAAATTTTCTTTAGGAATCTTCTTCTCCCTTCTTTTTCCCTTTCACAAATTTTTCGTAAGAGACTCCACAAGTACTGAAATTTTCACAGCACACCTTTTACTGATAACTGATAAATGAGGATTTTTACGTAGTATGAAAATTGTCTGCACTTGCTGCAGGAAGCTATTTCGTAAATTCTTTCTTTAATAATTTTAGTAAGCTGAAAATAACATATAGACATTTTTAAAGTCTTCTATAATCTTTGTGCTGTTTCAAATTTCGGCTACTCATTTTTGCTACAAATGCATAAAATCCGCAGTCTACTGATAAATTTTACGAGATAACTGAAGTGTAAACATTTCACTATCCTTCAATCGTTAATGCTAGAAACAGAAGATTCTACGTTTTTAAAAATATTCCAAAAAAAGTATTACAATTGTTAAAATATATGATTGGCTAACAAGTAGGTATGTTTATTAGATAACGTTATTCGATAATGTTTTAGTGTAACTCAGTGAAACACGAACGTCCTTCAACGCTGCTGGACTAAAGCGCATCGCCGCAACCATTTCGTTGCGCTTGCATCGGAAATGATGCACCGATTCACGAGCATTGACGCACGGCGACGTAAACGGAAGCGGCCCGTTTTATTTTGATGATCGGGAATCTCGACGATAAAAAACCGAGCCGTGCGTGAGACGATAATAAGCTTCACCCGGAAGAATCATCAAGATGATATTATCGTGGCTGTTCTTTGTGCTCGATTGTCTCGCATGCTTGTCCAGATTCCGACGTTCAATTATCCTTCATCTTTTCTTTCCTCTGGCAAAAAGCTAGCCGATCGATGGAATCACTCTGCCGCAGTAGTTATTGGACGTCGGAGATATTTTCATTAACGATCATTGTAAAGACGAACAATGATCTTCTTTTAGAAATGAAGTAGCGATTCAAATTCACACCATGAATAGACAGTTTAGACTAGAAATTTCGGGCAGACTTACGCACACGATTCCTTGTTGTATTTTAATATAAAATCGGGCGCGAAATTTGGACTGATCTAATACTTAAAAAAACTAAGTCGAAATAGCCACTCTTCGTACGCCACGAGAAGTCTGCTGGCAGGAATTCGAAAGGAATGCGGCAACAAGCCGTCTGATTGGGTCATTCCACACGAACTTTTAGTTCTATCCGCATTTTTGGCTAAAGTGTATGACGTCAAAGCATAACCATTGGCTGCGAGCAAGGACCCCCTTTGCCCCTGTGCCGTCTCGAGGTACTTCTTGTGGCGTACGAAGAGTATACATAAAACCGCGGTAGAAATAGTGTTAATTTATAATTCGAAATTTGATTGATTATGTCATCTCACAAACAAACTGTAGCCCATGGACAACCTTTTTCAGAGACATCATCTTTTCCTCTAGTTCTCTAAAAACCAGCTCCGACTTTTTGTAAATAACTTCTCCAGAGATCCGACTCAGTATTCCGATCATCGATTTACTATTAGGGGTAGAATTATCACGATTGGGGCATCACTGTTGCCTCGTTAAGCACAGCTCCGAAAAACGGTGTGTCCGCGGGTCGAGGATGTTTTCGTGACCGCGAATAAGTGATCTCCGGTATTAAACGAACGGGTGAAAACGAGTGTTCCTCGGGGAACGGGGCCTCGGGTGTGTAAGAGAAGAAGATGGGCCCTGCGGGAGGGGCCCGTGGGAGGGGGAGGGGGGAAACCGGGGGCCGAGGTGCAATGGCCCGGCTCGAAGAACAATGATCGACTACCCTGCCGAATTTTACGACGTGGCCCTTTTCTTCGCGCCGCACGGGCCCCCTGCGTGCTAACCACCTTGACGGATGAACACACCATGCATAACGAATGTTACGGGTATCCCGGCGTTGCGGTAAATATCCTCCATGCCTGAACGTTGCCCATACACCATCTCATCGTCTTACAAGCCGTAGCAAATCGCACGGAAAATTGTTGGAAAATTCGGTTGGTTTCCATCGGTCCCACAAGAAAAGATAATCGGCATCGATTCCGATCGCGTAGCGGGTTAACCGGTCGGTTAATCGTTGAATGGGATTTTTCACGCGACGCTTCGGGCGTCCGACGGGGGGCCCGGTAGTGCCCGAGAGAACGGGCCCGAAAGGATACAATATCATGGGCAGCGTTCAAAGAGCAGGCCTAGTCACCGCTCGCTACCGTACGTATCTACAGGCTCCGGTATCGTTGATCTGGAATCGACCCCTGTCGTCTCCCCTCTCCCCCCTCCTTCGAGGCCCGGGGAAAAGTAATTAAAGAATTAATTAAACGGAGGCTTACTCAGCTAAGTTCAGCCATCGATCAAGGCTAACCATGGCAGGCTCTTGTTTGCCGCTGACAAAAAACACCGCTACCGAAATCATAGGGAGGCCCATTGTGGGCCCGTTTCGATGCTTTCGGGGCCCCCGGGACGGCATAGCCGATGGACGGACAGGCGGAATAGTAGGCAGAGGTTGTTCTCGAATCGATGCTCCCGATCCGGAGAGGCGAGAGAAGAAGGAGAAAGGGGGAGGGGGAGAGAGAGAGAGAGAGAGAGAGAGAGAGAGAGAGAGAGAGAGAGAGAGAGAGAGAGAGATAGAGAGAGAGAGAGAGAGAGAGAGAGAGAGAGAGAGAGAGAGAGAGAGAGAGAGAGAGAGAGAGAGAGAGAAAAGGCTGGGACGAGTTGAGCAGCGAACACAGGCGGACGAAGATCGAGAGAGTAGGAATGCAGCTCGCGTGCTCCGTTCCTGTCGTTACAAATTAGAGTAAAAATCATGAAGGAGAATCGTGGCAAATAACTTGCGCAGCGGGAGGGTTCCACCGGGGCCCAACCGGCGAACAATGCCTCCCCCTCCTCCTCACGGGGCCTCACCCCCTTCCTCCACTCTCTCTTCTTTTTTTCACCGTCCTTTCTCTTTCGGTTTTTCGCCTTTCTACTCGCCGTTGCTCTCCGTTCGTCGGCCCCCCCTCTTGCCCCCCCGTACAGCCACCGTGTTCCCCGTGCTCGTTCTTTTCTTCGCGTTGTGCCCGGTCTTGTCCATGTTCTACCGACTAATAATAACGATCAACCAGGCTTGAAGAGAGTTCGACCCGTCCAGCTACTATCGCTGGTCCCCTCGTACTCGCTCGCTCCTTCATCGTGTATCCCGTGCTCTCTTTCTCTCTCTCTCTCTCGATCTTGCTGCTCCACGCTACCGTTTCTCTGCCCCTCGCTTTTTCTTTCACTCGCCACGAATCGCCGCTCGTGTCGACACGTATCGGCCTGTCGATAACTCCGTGTCCAAGATTCCGGCTGGCGTAACAGAAAAGTTTAAAGACCAGGCTTACCGGTAGCCGCTGACAGACCTCTGCCACGCCGTTGTTCGATTGTTTCCACCGAGTGGAAGGGCCGGTTTCAAAAGCACGCGATTAATCGTCGTCGAAACTCGCGGCCTCCCCCCACCCCCTCCTCCCTCTCTCTTCTTTGTCGATGTCTCCATCTTTCTCTGTTCGGCTCGAGCCGAGAGATAGCGCGCAACTACATCAAGGCATGTAGCCGAGCCACGCCACGCGTGCGAATTGTTCGCCTCGATTCCGTCGCGATCGATCTCGCGACGCTTTTATTTAAATACTTACCGCGTTAGGTAGCCTTACGGCGAAACCACAACCACGCCGACGGTGGTGTCGCCGGCGACCGGCCCGAGACCGACACTCCTTTCCTCTTTCTTCTCGATCGATCGCACCCGGCATTCGCTCGCTGTGCTCCGCTATGCGACCGTAGAGAAATCTTTTACACGGCCCAGCCGGACCCGGCAATTCCACGAGCTTCTGATGACGGACAAATCGATCGAGCGGTCACTCGACTCGATCGTGATTCCTGCCGATGTGAATTCTAATCTCTTTTACTGTCTCTTAGATATTCGACATTCTCCGTCTGGTTGCTTAACACGTTGACTATCACGCAAATTTTATGCATTCCCGCAAGCTTCACTTATTTCATTCATAGAAGCGATCAGCGTTGTTAATAACAATAGTTAGTTACTTCATAACGGAGTTCTCATCTTGCATTATAATCTAGCTAATTTCAGCATTAACTTAATTGTTGAAGGATATGATAGGAGTTCCTTTCTAATCAAAAAACAGTCTAG
Source organism: Lasioglossum lativentre (assembly GCA_916610255.1). NCBI lineage: Eukaryota > Metazoa > Arthropoda > Insecta > Hymenoptera > Halictidae > Lasioglossum > Lasioglossum lativentre. Next base: position 20,788,097 of record OU744364.1, on the reverse strand, counting down.
TGAAATAAGTCCCTTTCAAACAACTAAAACTTTATTAAAAAACAGTAATTGAAACTAAACCAGGTATGTCCTTCCTATACCAACTCTTCCGTAGAACTGAACTTCGGGGCGACGTACAATCCACGTCCTACCCATTCGCGTCTCATGTCGATCGTCATTTTTCGATACATTGTATCAGCAGATACAACGCCGCAACAATTCTTGGATCCCGAGGTTTTCCCAGAAATCTTTTACTTTAACATTAATAAACGTAACTGTGCTGCTGTGCATCTAAAACAAAAAGGAGACATTTGCAGTTTCATTAGATCTAATCTAATGTCCAGTTGTATCTCGGCAGCTCTCACTTATATTTTCAAATGATTATCATCGTCAGGTACCAAAGATTAAGCTCAAGACACCCATTAACCGAAGACACGACTCCTCGCCAAACACCTCCTTATCGCAATAGACCACAGCCTTCGAATAAAGTACTAACCCGCGAAGAGTCACCGGCAAGGGACAGCAGATGAATGTATTACGAGAAAACAATTTTCTCTCCTAAAAAGCTCCTCATTAAAAAAATAAAACAAAAATGCTATTAGCTCTTGCGAAAGTGTTCCCTTGTATTTTACAAGTATCTGCGCGTGCCATATACGTGAAGATCCACAGTCTAGCGATGAACGAAACATTTGTCCTTCTTATTTCTTCTCTAAACGAACCTACAGAAAGGAGTAAGTCCAACTAGAACTAGCACCTAAGATGTTCCAACTCGAACCACCACGTATCACGAAAAAGTGAAATCCTTCTGCTATCATTAATGGAACTAATGCCTACGAAGTTAGCTTTGGGCCGGATTTAGCTGTGGATCTAAAACAAAAAGACACATTTGCAGTTTCATTAGATCTAATCTAATGTCCAGTTGAACCTCGGCAGCTCTCACTTATATTTTCGAGTGATTATCATCGTCAGGTACCGAAGATTAAGTTCAAGACACCCATTAACCCAAGATATCGACTCCTCGCCAAACACCTCCTTATCGCAATACACCACAGCCTTCGAATAAAGTACCAACCCGCGAAGAGTCACCAGCAAGGGACAGCAGAAAAATGTATTACTGGTTCGGTATCAATCGGAGCAACAAGTGTGCCTCGCAGATACGCGCTCGCAGATTGCCGTGCAGTGGAAGTGTTAAGACTTCGCTAATGCGAATCCCACTGACTCGTATTTACCGTAGGGAGGCTCGTGAAAGGAACGATAGGCGAGAAAAGCGTGGCGAGGAGAGGGGCCACGTTGATACCCAGTGTAAAATCAAAGGGGAGCCCCCTTTTTGTTTTGCGGCGATGGCGGCGGTAGTCGGGATCGCGACGTCGGATCTGCTCCCGCATCTTCACTCTCTCTCTCTCTCGCTCTCTCTCTCTCTCTCTCTCTCTCTCTCTCTCTCTCTCTATCTCTCTGCTTCTTTACACTGAAGAAGGAGAGTTGTGTAGTCACCGTGGAGCCATTATCTCACCGGCAAGTGGGTTTATTAGGAACGCAGCGGGGGTGGCCTCCGGGTACGATCGACACCAGCAACCAGCAACCAGCAACGGCAACTACAACGGCCCTTGTGAATCGGTCAGCCTCGTTACCAGCGTTCCCTCCTTGTTTTTTCCATCCAACCTCCCCTGTCGAAGATCCCCCAGGCCTCCCCCCTATGGTCGGCATTATTACGAACAATTATTAATGGCCGACGGGCTTTCGCCTCGCCTCGTCAGCCCGACGAAAACGATCGAGCCTCGAAGTGAGAAGCTGTCGGCTGCTACCGGTCTGCCTAGACGCCTCGGCCAATTTGTGCTCGACAGCCTACTCTCTCTTTAGAGAGAAAGAAAGTGAAAGAGAGAATGAAAGACCACGATCTGCCTTCTGACTTTCGCGATTCACGGACGGATGCTTCCATACTCGCCATTAGGCGACTGCCTTTCGTGTTTTGTGGTAATCATGGTTTTCTAGGATCCTAGAGCCTTCTCATATTTTCTTTGCTCTTCGACGTTCGAAATGTGAATGCGGATTGTTTCCTGGCTCGTTTTAGGTCTTTTCAGTGGGTCTTTTCAGTATGCTAGTTTGACGACCAGACTGTGGATTTTATGCAATTAGGACAAAAATGAATAGGTGAGATACAAAATTGTGAAGATAGTAGAAGCATTCAAGAATATTGATTCCAGATTTTTGTGTTATAAGGATTCTTGAAAGAAGAACTATATTCCTATGCACATATAGTTTGCATTTATTGAATAACTGTCCACAGTCTAATAATAATTTTATCAGCAGATGACTCAGTTACATAGAACTTTATGAAATTGTACTGGAGCGAAGTTTATAAAACGTCGAGGTCTTCGAAACAATCCCTAATAATGTAGTCACACATCCATGAAATTCCTCATACAGTGGAGCGATTTCTTCTGGATCAGTATCGATTTTTAGAAGAATCTGAATCGTTGATCGCCTTCTGTCGACAGCCGGCCGATCCGATTTCAGTTCCCAATCAAAGAGCGATCTCTGCTGAGAGAGAGACCGACACGGCTGATCCAATTTAGATGACTCGACGGATTCGTAAATCGACCGACGCGCGTCTCAATCCCTAATAGCCACTTTACTTCGTGGCCCGCTATAATTGGGTCTTTGCCACTCGAAAGCTTTAATCTCCTAGGCCCGGGCTCCTTGTGTTTCTCGCGCCTCGTATCGCCTTGCATCGCCTCACCTTGCCTCGCATCGTCTTACCTTCTGCCTCGGCTCGTCTCGTTTTGCCTCGGCCGACCGAGATGTCCGTCGAGAAAAAGAGAGAGAAAGAGAGAGCGAGAGGCTAACGGTAGTCCTGGATCGTCGATAGGCTCGCACGCCCGATACCGATCTTCGACAACGATTGCGTGATGAATCCGAGCACGGTGGAAGAAGCTGAAGAGGGACGACACCGATTTGCCCGGGCGTCAAACGCACGAACCGGAGCGACGCGATTCTGGCAGCTATAGCGTGCTGTAATTGACGGCCGGTCCCTCGATCATTCTCTTCCTGAGCACCTTCACGCGATTCTTCAGGGAATCGGGTGAGCTTCGAGGCCGTCGGAATTGTTATTGTTATTTGGGGACGCTGGGGCACTGCACCGAATCTCAATCCTATAACTCAATTCAAAGAAACTGGAATAGGATGATATTCTATGGGATCGTAACTTAAATTCGTTTAGGTGTTTTCAATATCTTTGGTAGCTTCTAAAATCGTTTACTGCAAGCAGTTCAATATTGCAAAATATTCGGTATCTTCTGTGATCGTTGACTACAAGCACTTTAGTGCTTCAACATCTTCAACATCTTTTAAACTGGTTGACTACAAGCATGTAGTCCAGTACTTCAACTAACTTCAATATTATCTATAATCGTTGACTACAATTATTTTAGTACTTCAACATCTTCTATAATCATTGATTACAAGCACTTTAGTACTTCAACATCTTCTAAACTAGTTGACTACAAGTATTATATGTAGTCCAGTACTTCAACTAACTTCCATATCTTCTATAATCGTTGACTACAATTACTTTAGTACTTCAATATCTTCTATAATCATTGACTATAAGCACTTTAATACTTCAACATCTTCTAAACTAGTTAACTATAAGTATGTAGTCCAGTACTTCAACAAACTTCAATATTATCTATAATCGTTGACTACAATTATTTTAGTACTTCAACATCTTCTATAATCATTGATTACAAGCACTTTAGTACTTCAACATCTTCTAAACTAGTTAACTATAAGTATGTAGTCCAGTACTTCAACTATCTTCAATATCTTCTATAATCGTTGACTACAATTACTTTAGTACTTCAATATCTTCTATAATCATTGACTATAAGCACTTTAATACTTCAACATCTTCTAAACTAGTTAACTAGAAGTATGTAGTCCAGTACTTCAACTAACTTTAATATCTTCTATAACAATGACTACAAGCACTTTTTACTTCAACATCTTCAACGTTTTCTAAACTGGTTAACTATAAGTATGTGGTCCAGTACTTCAGTTAACTTCAATATCTTCTATAATCGATGACTACAAGTAGCTTGCAGGAATCGTGCATAGTACAATAGTCAGGGAGTACATAAGTGCCTTCAAGTTACATGCAAAGCGTATTGGGCTAATAAAGACTTCAGGTAAGAGTGGTGTAGAGAAACAAGGTTCTCATGTAACATATGATTCGCATACCTAAGTTACAAAAATTTGGAAGATCGTTTAGCGAGCTTGCGTTCTTTTGTCAGTCGTTTTCGTCTTGAGACTTCGCCGACTTTTTGACGTGGCGAACTCGTTTCTAGGGTTTTTCGATTTCGCGTCACGAACGCGATCGCGGCATAATCCATCGAGCACGCGTACATATGACAGCAATCAATCAGGTCGGCGAGGGTGTGCGGTAGATCGCATCGGCGTGCAATCGCGACACCCCGTGTGAGGGATCGCCACGATTTGCATCGGCCGTGCGCCGAATAATGCATAGGAGCAGCTCGAATCCGTTTTGCGATCGAAGCGGCCGACGCGACGGTGTCGAACTAATTGCGGAGACGCTTGTCGATCGATCCTGTATTCCACGATTTTCCGCCATTAACGCTTGGAAGGCGGACCATTTTTGTAACGGTATAATTGACGATGCTTGACGTATGGATTTATTTAGCAATTTTTGAAGTATATATCTGAAAGTGCATCTTGTAGACCCATTAGCTATTAATTTGATTTAATCGCTGAGAAATTGAATAATCGTATGACGATGTTGATACTACGGGTCAAAATAGACTCGGGCACCGCCATCGGAGGGTTAAGAGTTCCACATTCACATTGACAATATTTTAATAGCGAACGTGACATTCTTAGAAATGTACGTCGCTTTTACCGTGTCAATTCTGTCACTAGAATAGTCCCTCGACGTGCGAATACAAGCATGTTATAGGAAAAGTTCAGGTAAACTAGCAAGTTTAGTTAAAAGTGCAAAAACTTTCTTTAGGATAGTAATATGCGAATCAAAGTGAATCACTCATGATTGCTCATGTTGCATACAGTACTTTCTACGATATTGTTAGATTTTGCCAGAGAAGGCCAATTGTGGTCCTGTCAGTCTTATAGCACATTATAAATTGTAGGCTAAGTCTACAGCGTAGACTATACTATCAACGTTTACATGTTCAGTTCTTTTCATGTAATTACATGAAATTAGTTTCTTAGCTAACTTGACGCAATTTAACGAAGATCGATAACACAGAAGGTGGTCCCTTTAGATGTGTGCTTTTGAAGATTAATAAGTAATAAGTATAATATTTGGAACTTGTACACAGATTTCTGCAAATAAAGTGCATTCGCACTTTAAATCATCAAGAGGTTATTGTAACATCTGTAACATCATGTAAAAGCAAACTGATCATCCATCGTCGTCCCAGAAGGGTTAAACCTCGATCTACACGGAGAACCACGATCTACTCCGCAAAATCGAATCCACTTCCAAAATCCAGGTCTTCTCAGGTTCTCCCAGCATCGAAAGCCCAAGCATCAGACAATCAAATAATCATTAAAACGTTATGCGTCCAATTACTGCGCAGAAGATAGGAAAAGGGCGCTGAGATCATCGAAAGACGGCAAAGGGACGATCAAAGACCGTTTCTGGCACACGAACGAATAATTACCAGCTCGGAGTCGTAGATTTCCAAGGGAAACGCTTCGATCCAGTCGGAGATAGTGTCGGTTGCCTAATGACAACGATACGATCGCCTCGGTGAGACGATTCCCGATAGGATTCCTACCTGGTACCCGCAGAACCAGCAGTCGTCGCCTCGTGTTACCCATTCCCCGGTGGACTCCAGAGATAAGTTGGCGTTAATGAATTTGTCCGAGAACTCGAAATATTCCTCTCTGTGGTCGAAATTGATGAGCAGATACCTCGTTTCTGGTCTCGATCATCGGAACGACGATCAGCCAATTCCCAGGAACCGGGACCAGGTTCCTGACGGAGTTGGGCATTATTTTTTATTAAAAATTTTTAATTAGACAGCGGATCTTTATGCAAAATAAAAATTGTTATACCTGAATTCGAAGAAACAGGGGTGGAATAAAAATTTATTTTCTTTCTTAATATGTTTAATAGTATTGAAAATAGTATGACAGTATTTTGAAATTCTTCTGATGCTTCTACTGTTTCAAATTATTTTCTTTCTTAATATGTTTAATAGGGTTGAAAATAACAGTATTTTGAACTCATGCAATTCTACAAAGTTGGCACCAAGGTAGTACGATAGGGGAATGTCTGACGAACACGATGGTGTGCGGAATTGTCGATTTCGTTCGGGACTTTGTTATAAATTTTATTCGTTATTCGAAATAACTATTGCCCAACTCCGGTCCCCGCAGATCGTTTGCATCGTGACGGAACAATTCTCTCGCGATGAACCATGACTTTCGGAGGCGCCGCGCCGCGCCGCGCCGCACTCCCGACAAAAGAGGAAAAACGCATTGTGCCGCAGGTTAATTGCCGCGCCTTTTCACGCCCCGGGGGCTGAATAAAAAATTAGCCCGACGTTTTCTGAAACAGAAAGCAGTTTTCTCTGGCTCCGTGCCGGAGAATGGCCACGTTTAATGAGCTTCGGCTTGCATAATGGACCCGGGTGTGCACAATGTTTCCGAAACGATTCCCGGCTACTTAACCGGCCTGTTGCCGAGAGTGCGGTGATCTTTTGTTTCCCCTCGTCTTTGTTTTTTTAAATTGAGGGATCCGGCCGCGCTGCATGAGTCGCACGAGCGGCATCGACGTTTGCTTTGACGAGACGGTGCGGTTTCGTGAATCTTGAGGTGGGATAGAACACTATTGGTTTGTGGGTTTTCTTTGTGAGTTACAGCTCGTCTTAGTTGCTAGATTCATTTTGCGAGATGATAATTCGACATTTTTTTTTGATAAAATGTTAAATAAGAAGCTTCCTTCACACTAGTTTCACGGGACGTATTCTAATTGTTGGAGTTTATTTAACAAACAAATTGACAAAAATAATCTACTATTTAGTTGGATATTCTATCGCTTTACTTTCGAGCGCCTATTCAATCGATACATTGTATCTATGCTGTCAGCGTCATGGGACCCTCAACTCTCAATTGTTTCTTAGATCGTCATCCGTTTTTTTCCAGAGTGATCCTCACTCGTGTCGTATTTGTCGTAGAGTGTAGAGTAATGACGTGCCTCACAACGTGGCTTCAGTTATATTAAATAGAATAAATTCTATTTTATATTTTATATAGAGTCTGGTTTATTGTACCAATATTCCAATACTAATATTTTTAATTTACAATTACTGAGATTGCGAAGGTATATCCACGAGGAATTATTCAATAAATTTGTAACTTTGGTTATATATTATAAAAAAGTGACAAAAAATATCGACAGACACATTCCCGTTATTTTTATAAAGTAATGTAAAATCGCCACTTTTAGTACTCGGTAAACCTAGTGTTAAGTAAGCATAAAGTAAATTTTCAAAAAGGAGAGCACAAAGTAAATTTACAGAGAGACCTTACTCGCAAAGCCGATTTTAAAGAAAGCAGTTTCACGAGTCACAGACGATTAATTTGCCAGCGTAACTCGAAAAAATCCAATCTCCTCGGGAGCAGGATCAGCTGCGCATCTGCTGGCACGCGATAGAGTGCAATCCCCTCTTGGCGAGCCATAAAATAAAATCACGGCTAATCGAGTTACAGGAACGAGCATCCCGCAACGGCCTCGCTCCATGCGTCGTCGGATCAAACTCGGGCCTAACGCTCTCTAATCTAAAGAAGATCCCAGCTGACGATCTCGTGGCAATAGCTCGCGAGAGGAATCGCAGCTGTTGGCACTCGCGGATCTCGCGTAACTCTTTCGGACCGTGGTCCCGAGAGCGCGTTCCAGGTGATAACGCAATCATTTGTATGCCGGCCGGTGAAATCGAGGCGATAGCGATCGCGGCGATCCTAACCGGATGAAAAACGGATCGAGGGAGCGAGGCATTCCAGGGCTAGGCGTACCCGCAGAAGGTGTTCCGACGTTGGACACGGGACACCGTCTAATTGATCACAAATACAAAAGAATCGGCCTCTGGGACCTAGGACCGGGCCCCGGTCTCGGACTCGGGCCCCGAGGTCCGCCTGGTGCGTGTCGACCGGTCGCTTCTATAAACATGCTAATGGCGGTTCGCGATAATAAGTTAGTGGCACCCGATAGGCAGCGGCTCTACGCGCGACTCTCTGCCACCTATACATATCTCCGTATACCTACGTAAACGAGATGCGGAGTGAGAGAGAGAGAGAGAGAGAGAGAGAGAGAGAGAGAGAGAGAGAGAGAGAGAGAGAGAGAGAGAGAGAGAGAGAGAGAGAGAGAGAGCGAGGTAGAGCCAAAGACGGAGGGACCGAGAAGGATGATCGCGAATGGCGAGGCTTGATTTAAGCGAATATAGGGTGTCCTAAAATTCCTTCAATTCCCCGAAATGAGCGGTTCCTGAGGTCATTTGAAGCGACATTTTCCTTTTCCAAAATATTCGCTGCCGCTTTATTTAAGAGTTATTAACGAAAAACACGGACCAATCAGAGTGCGATCTAGACGCGTGTTGGTAGACATGGTCCGGCGCGCCAGCAGTCGTCTGGGTCTGTAAGTCCTTGATACGAGGACTTTCGTCATCGCAGATACGCGGAAACCGTCCGTGTTTATCAATACATCGTGATGTATCAATCATACTGATACAAATAGTATAGTAATTTTCGATATACCGCGATGGGTCGGGACGACTTTCGTAATATTTCGTCTCTGCTGGCGCGCCGGACCATCTTTACCATGACGCGTCTAGGTCGCGCTCTGATTGGTCCGTGTTTTTCGTTAATAACTCCTAAACAAAGCCGCGGCGGACATTTTGAAAAAGGAAAATGTCGCTTCAAATGACCTCAGGAATCGCTCATTTCAGGGAATTGAAGGAATTTTGGGACACCCAGAAAATTTTCAATGAGACGCTTTACTTTAGTCAACATACAGTAATGATTGAAAGAAGACACTTCACTTAGGAGTGCATGTAAAACAAATTTTAAATGATCAACTTTATTTAAGTGAACATACAGGCCAATTTTTAATCACTATATCTAAATGAACTTTTTTAATTTAAGAGACATTAATGAAATGAACACACGAAAAAGATTTGTACTAAGAGGCTTGACTTAAGTGAACATACAGAAATGCTTGAAAGAAGACACTTACTTCAGTCAAGTGTACATGTTGACTTAATGAGAAACTTTGCCGAACATACAAGAAAGCTTTAGAAGAAATCCTATAAATTCATCCAATGAATTTAATATAACAAGAAATTCGGTCATTTAACTAATAGTGGTATCATTGTTCGGTGGATTGTTCATTGGAACAGTGTTCGTCATTAAGCGATCGTTCAGAAAAGTTTAAAAAGAAAAGTCTTCACTTCAGTGAACACGAAGAAGCATACAAAATCAGAAGCTTCGTTAAACCGACAATAACGTCAATTCTAAAGGACGATTTGGTAGCAGAGGGAGCGAAGGGGGGTCCGCAGATCAGGTGAAAAGTATCTGGTAGTGGAGTAAGGGAAACGAAGGAATCGCGAGAGATAGGGAAGAGAGCGTTCAAGAGAGTCGAAGAATGGTGCGTGTACGCAGAAGACGGAGAAAGCTGGAGCGAGTAGAGGACGAAGAGTACAAGATCGAGGGGGGCCGGAAAGAGGCCTGGTCTGACCACGAGAGCGTGCCTTACACGTTGATGCGTTCGAACACGTCCGAGAGGAGAAGAATCAGAAGAAGAAGAAGGAAAGGAAAGCGCCGTGGACGAAGAGGAGGAGGAGGAGGAGGAGGAGGAGTAGGAAGAATCAGCAGAAGCAGGAGCAAAAGCAGAAGAAGAAGGAGGAGGAGCACGAAGGGGAGAAGAGGGGTTCGGCGAATAAGGTGGTGGTTGAAGGAGAACCTGAAGTCGAAGAGGGCGAGAGGAGGGGGGCCAGCAAGGGAGGAGGGTTAGTAGCTCTTGTAACGCTATCAACCCTGTCGCTGTACATCACGTCGACACCATCCTAGTCGACTCATTTCAGCCCGCAAGAGTAGTAGGAGTCGGCTTCTGCGCCATTACTTCGCTCGGCGGCCCTACGTGCACACGCAAACACCGCAAAACGCCGCGCCGCGCCGCGCCGCGCAGCACCGGTGAGCTCTGCGAGAGAGCCACGTACACGCAGGTTGCACGCGAGCCTCCGACACCGTGAGAGGGGGGGATCGACGGGAACCCAGCAGAATGTGTGTTATGTCCTGAGAGAGCATATTCCAACGGAGGACCAACTGATTACGTAAAATAAAATCGTACACGCCGGTAATGCCGGCGGAATTTATGCCGCGAACGGTGCTTTACGGCCGGGTAATTGCGTTCGGTTTCCGCGCGGATTTGCCTGCAGAATATTAGGAGCGAATCTGGGAACGGGTTGGAATTGCCGTGATAGGGATCTTTCTTCCGATGGTGGGACGAACAGCTTTTATCTTACACTGGCTAGTGAGCTTGGATTAGAGATATTTATCGTCTTATGGAACTTTGATGACTGTTTTAAACCGCTCTATTTTCTCTTTGTTCAAGATGGATTATATGTAACACCCCTTCATGAAAGGTAGAAAGAGGTTTTTACAAATCTATTTCTGTTCGATTTTTATACAATTTCTAGACAAGATGATGCTTTTAGAGTGTTTTTCAGAAATTAATGAATTCATGACTGGAGAGAATTATTGTCACGCTTGTACGACACTCACCCCTTCACTGGTCGTTAAGACTGCTTCCTACAAATATATGTATGTCTGTTTCATTTATACTAATGTTCAAGTAAAGAAATGTTTGTAAATCAATGAGAAATCGTGATTTAGTTAATTCTTGATTGATTTACCTAATTTTGTGCATCAAAAAGAATTCTAAGATTGACTCGGAAAGAAAAATTGTCTCGGATAAACTCACCCTGAGCACGACTTCTACACAATTTTACAAAGAAAAGAAGACTGTCAAGAAAAAGAGAAGCTAACTTCCGCAGTCAGAGAAAGATTCCTCCATAGAAAATCGTGTTCCTAGACCTCGGGAAAGATTATAGATCCTCTTGGCACCCCAGAAAACCCACCCCTCGCAGCTCTTAAAATCTTAATTTCGAAATTCGTCGTCCAGTACAAATTCAACTGTTATCCGAAAGTGATTTTCCTGCGTAAAAGAGTGGTCTTTGGGGACAGAGAATTGTTGCAGGAAAGAAATCGTGATCCCTCGCGTAGTGTTGTCAGGCGGGCTGTTTCGCGCGACTGTAACCGGCGAGAGCAGCTCGGGACGTGCGAGAACGTCTGTTTCTCGTGGGATATCTCCCGGCCATTTCCGTTTAATTGATCGTCCTGAAACGTTGGCACGTATATGTGCTCCGTGGATCGAAGACGATACGAAAGACGGCGGTTTCAATGGTCAGTGGACGAGCCAATTAGCTCCGTCCCAATGCTCAGGTACACTCTTCTCCCTCGGGCTTCCCCCCCGTCGACACCCTCGACTCTTTCTCTCTCTCTCTCTCTCTCTCTCTCTCTCTCGCTCTTTGTCTCTTTTCCTCTTTGGGACACACGTGTCTATCCTCTTCCCGCCCCCGGGTACGGATTCCCGGCCTATATGCGACTGGGAAGGCTTCCGGGCTGAAGCGGGACATTACGGGCTCCCTCTCGCATCCTCCCTGCTCCCTTCGCCCTGTCCTTCACCCTCCTCCCTTCGCCCTCTGTTTCTACCGTGGACGGAACACAGAAAACCGAGGTCCTATCTTATCCGCGAAGAAGTTTATAGCCCGGTCGACTCTAATTGGGCGAGAAATCATCGGGCACTCCTTTCCCCCGTCCGCTCTCAATCTCTCTCTCTCTTCCTCTTTTCCCCCTTCCCTCACTTCTTCTTCTGTCTTTCTGAAAAAGACGCTCACTAATTCACGATTTCTCGCGTATTATTGCTGGACCCTGCCACCCTTTTTCTTCCCAGTCTCGCCAGACTCGCCTGATTTGTTTCTCCATCGGATCGACGAGATCCCCCTTCCTCGTATTTCGCGTTCACTTGTTCAAGATAACAGATTTTCCGGTGGAACCCTGCGGAATCTATGGATCGATATCCACGAGATGTCTTCGTTATCTACACCCCTTGCGGTCGAGGGAATGATAACGTCGTACGCGGAATACCGATTGCTAATCGCTTGCGACGCTGATGAATAAGGTTGGTTATTCTATGCTGTTTGCGGGGACTTAACGAGCCCGATAAATGAGTAAGGAACAACGTTGTTAGGGAGAGTTAACACTTGGGATGGTGGCATTTTAGTCTCGGGTGATTGCCGTGGCTGTTCTCATTGATGTATTTTGATTTTCAATGCTTAATGTCTTTAACATTGGAGTTGATTCATGGTCATAGATTATTCGATTCATAGAAAATTCGAACAGGCATCATTGAACGAGATAAAAATGGACATCGATAGAACGATATCAAAATGAAAATCAGTTGAACCAGACGAAAATGCAAATCAATTGAACGAGATCAAAATGGACATTGATTGAACATGACAAAATTGTTGAAGCTAACATTAAATCTACTCTTTGTACGTCACAAGAAGTCGCAGCCAATGGTTATGCTTCGACGTCACACACATTAACCAATAATTCGGCTAGAACCGAAAGTTCGTGTGGAATGACCCAATCGGACGACTTGCCGCATTCCTTTCGAATTTCTGCCAGAAGACTTCGTACGAAGAGTTAACCCTGTTAACCCTGATGAAGTCGACCAGCCTCTGGGACTCAAAGTGTCGATGCAACCACTAAATTCGCCTCATCGGTCGGGACCAAAGAAGACGTAACCCGAACAGTAAAGTAAACGGGTCAGATCGAACCCAGGCACCGCGGGGAATCTGCGAATGTAGCAAAATCGCGACAAATGGTGACGGAGTGTTGGCGATCGTAATGTCCTCGCCACCGACGCAGTGTCGCATTATCCTCGAAGGGAGCAGAATCTCGGTACAATTTAAGTCGCGTAGCGAGGAAGGCTTAAAAAGGAGTAAAAGATCGAGCTGGGAATCGCGCGCGATTTACCGCGCACGGAACGAAAAGGAACGGAACGGAACGGAACGGAACGGTGCGCCACGCTCGGCAGGCAATATCTCATTGAGCAAAGGAGGAGGTGACTTTAACGTTGGCCCCACGCTCTTCCCATGAGCAATCGCGGCTGAGACGGGCCTGGACGTGCCCGGTACGAGTAAGATCGTTAATCTTACCGCACCGATCGGTCTCAGATAGTAATTGTTACGTTCTCGTTTCTCGTGGCTGACTGCCTGAATGTGTCCGACGATCCCACCTCTCTCTCCTCTCTTGGTTCTTTCTCTGTTTACCTCTCGGTTCTCTCTTCGTTTCTCTCACCTTTTTTCCTGCTCGCCTCCTCCTTCGTACGGCTACTCGCCTCGCCCGGCCCGTTTCCCGCTCGCGCGTTCTCCGCGCCGCTCGTTCGAACCCCTTGTTCTTTCTTTTACGGTGGGAGTGCCGAACGATCCTCACCCACCACCGGTGTTAATGCCTTTGGCAAGTTTGTCCGCATTACAATAACCTCCGTCTTTCCCTCTTTGTCCTCCCGTCTCATGTACAGCCCTATCGGCTGCCCTTTTGTACGCCTCTGACGATCACGGCTTCCTTTTCTCGCTTCAGCTCGCCTCGATTTGTCTCGACTCGCCTCGGCTCTTCTCAGCAGCCTGTTCTGATATCGGGGTGACATTCCGCGTCGCAATACCAACTACACCCTAACCTTTTTGCATCAACCCTTTCTTTCCTGAGGCGACGCATCGTCACCAAATCCTTGGAAACGTAATTGCATTTATGCGAGATTGCGTCTTCAACGGATCGGACATTTCAACCCTTTCCACTCGGAGCTATTTCAATTCTAAAACCAAATTTTTCTTCCGACCCAGAATATTTCAATTTCATACTTTTCATTTCATTCATACGAAACTGATCCAATTTACACGTAGTATACTTAACACTAAACCTACCAAGCATTAAAAGTATCGCTAAATGTTGCCTTATAAAAATGGCAACACTAAATTTATTCAGATTGATCATAATTTTCAATATAAAATAGATGCTTGGAGAAGGAAATTTATTCCATTTTTTCCTCAAATGAATTTTTATGCTTTCAATAATTGCAATAATAAACGCCGGTGAATTGACCGTGGTAGGTTTAGTGTTAAGTGTTTAGTATTTTATTAAATACAAATTTAATCATATAACGAATATTTTGCACAATACAATTTTTATTGTCGACTCTGAGGCGCCACTCGAGTGCAAAGGGGATAATCTTCATGCAATGAACATGTTTACGAAGGTAGGAGGCTTCTGTACGAGTCCCACAGTTTTTATTAATTCGTTATTAACGTGTTCATAATCTGAATATTTAATCTTGATTGTGGGGAAAGACAATTTTAAAATGGAAGGCAAGTATTTTTACGTTTTACGCAGTTCTCAAGCTTTAGTAACCACTAGTTTAGTTTAGTAACCACTAGTGTAGTTTAGTAACCACTGGCCACTATAGTTACTAATCTGATCCTCTATAAGGTGAAAACAATAGGGATCATTCCAATCGCCCTTGTACCTAGTGATGGGCGTCTTTCTCATGATATTCAAACAATTCGATACTTAAGTTCTTGTTTGGGTGTTTCGATATGTATCAAATGATAAGGAACTTGTAGTCGATCTGTGATACCAGTACGTGCCGAAATGATACCAAGTAGTATTGGTATCACGTCTTGGATGAAATTGGTATCGTTACATTCGCAATTCACGTCTTCACCGTTTTGAACGTACCAACATAATATTTTCATTCTATCTTCCTTTCTCACGCTTGATATTAGTAAACATAACATTTCATTATATACTTGTCATTCAGTCGACTCGACCCCACAGGATTGTAATAGTATCGATAACAAACCCATCCAAGATGTACTTATAAAGGATCGAGGCTTCTGAACAACTATCATTAGGAATCGATACTTTTTGATACCCAGAGAATCATACATGCTTGTGATACCATGATTCTTTGTCACAAGGAATCGATACCGGTTGAACATGCTCAAGGCCCATCGCTACTTGTACCCCCGCGTGTTCGGATAAACGAGATTCTACCGTATTGTTTACCTGTACGTACAATCGCTGATAGATTTAATTGAAATCCTTGGATAGTGCAACTTACCAATAGCAGCTACAACTGGAAGTTTCTCGGGATATCAGGTCCGAAATACCGTGGGAGCAGAAGCCTAGAGAGGTGACAAGAATTACCGTCGAGTGTCGGACAAGTTTGTTTCAATTACAACGCGGTCCTGGTCGTTTCTCGCCTCACCGGTCCTCGTTCTGGCCTGTTCTTCTCTCCTCCCCGTGTTCCCTACCGTGTGCGCACACATCGAGCCTCGGGTCCCGGGCCCGGACCCAGGCGTGGTTATAAATTTGGTAGCCGCGTTAACCGGTGACGGGGACCACGATATCCGAAATGTCGGTGGATCCGGTGTTTTCGTGCTCTCCGCCAACGACCGATTCCACCCGTGCCCGAAAGAGTGTCGTCCGAGAGCGAAACCAGTTTCGCAGTCGCGCGGACTCCTTATTTGCGGGCCCGACGAAACCGTAGATTCGAGTTAATCGTCGATGAGCCTTCTCCCTCACCCCCACTGCCCCTCCCCCTCGACACCTTCTCACTCTTAGGTGGTGACCAAATTGCGAGAATTGCCCGTCGAAAATCAACTGAATCGGAACCCGACGTTCCCAGACAAACTCGAAGCATACGGACTCTCCGACGCATCTCGGATTTGGGATCTAGGAGAATCATAAGATCATTTTTTAAATTGTCGACGAGCCTTCTCTTAGACGTTGACCAACTTGTGAAAATTGCCAGTTTGAAACTGAATACAAACGAGACCCAACGCTCCTAAACTCAAAGTACCCCAACGCATGAAAGATTCAGGATCTAGGAGGATCAAAAGATTATTTTTAAATTGTGGACGAGTCTTCTCTTAGACGTTGACCAACTTGTGAAAATTGCCAGTTTGAAACTGAATACAAACGAGACCCAACGCTCCCAAACTCAAAGTACCCCAACGCATGAAGGATTCAGGATCTAGCAGGTTGAAGGATGAATGAATCTTCGCAAGACATATAGATTGTAAAAGATCATTGTTCAAAGCTGTGTGTGTGTGTGTGTGTGTGGATATTTACAAACGAATTCATTTAAATAAGAATCACTGTTAACAGAGTTCGGTTACAGGATAATCGTCTGGACACCTACTCCTACCTACGCAGCAGCGCCTAGGCGAATACATGATCGGGATCCGCGCGGCGTAAACGATTCGGCCGGGACTAGTTCCGAACAGGGCTGTTGATCCGGTGCGTTGACCACCGTCCGCGACGATCAAGCAATCGATTAATTACCTATCTAAATGCTCGCGGCTCCCGTCGAACGTAGAAAAACATTATTGGTCACCGCGATGGAGCATTACACAAAACGATCTTCGTAGCACTTATCGTAACCTTAATACGTAATAAATGGACCGTAATCGTAGTAAGTAGCTTCCTAGGTGCTAGGGGAACATCGGTCGGCCGACGACACGGTGGTTGGCCGACCACGGAGAAAGTGGGAGACATTAAGTAAACAAGGGGATGGGTATCTCCTCAATGGGATTCCGGCCGCTGATCGGTCCGGTTCGCCGAATTCCAGGATCGGGCCCAGCTCGGAGCAACGAACCCTCGCGGTTCACGATCGATCTACAGGTTTAGGAGTCTCTGGATAGTATAGTCAGAATGTCCCGTCACTGTTCAGAGATTCTCAAAAACACGGGAGTCACAATATTTAGAGATCATCTACTGGGACACTTTCAGCGGTCGTGTTTGGTCAGTTCCAGGGGCTGCTGGTCCGTCCAGTGGTCCCTCCAGGCGACGGTGGGCGAGGAAGGTACGTCCTGGTCCGAGTCCTGGACATCGATCTCCTCGTCCTCCTCTTCATCCTCCGGTCTCTCGAATTCTCCTTTGCTGGCCGATTCAGACCCAATCCCTGGTCCCGAGCTAGGACCATGCCTCTGCTGCTCGTACACTGGACTGGACGGCCTAGGAATGCTAGGCGAATCCTCGCCGACCAGCTGGCTGATCATCCTAAACGCGCTAGGCTTCCTCTCCGGCTGTTTCGCGACTGGCTCGAGCCTGTCGATCCTCTCGGTCCTCTCCGACGCTGGCTCTCTCGAAGACGAGTTGGTCACCACCGCCCGGAACGCGCTACTTTCGCCGCCCATGCCGCCGATTGAGCAGCTTGATGCACGACTTATTTCCATACCGGATGCGGAGTGCGGTTGCGGCGGCTGCGGCTGCTGCTGCTGCGATGCTGGCGGCGGTGGTGGTGGCGGTGGTGGCGGTGGTGGCGGTGGCGAACGCTTTAAGAGGTTCATGCGCTGATGACGCCGCCACTTTGCCCGTCTGTTGGAAAACCAAACCTAAGAGTCACGAGTTAGGTCGTTAGAACGCTCGTGATCAAGGTCGACTATGGCTCGAGGGCTGCGTGCGCGCCAGCGCGATGGCCTGCTCCTTGTAACAGACCAAGTCTCTTTAGACTCTGTCTCTCTGACTTCTGTCTCTTAGACTCGTTGAACTTCTCTTTGAACTTCACTTTGTTCCGAAGTCCAGAGACCTGGAGAACTCGATGGAAGACAGGCCTTCGCGGAGGCGACTCGCCAGCCCTGCAACAAACACATCTACGATGCAATTGATACCCACCTGTACACGAGCTTCCGATAAAGAGGTCTTCGAGGCCAGACGCTCCCGTGTCGACACGCAGGGGTAGTGCGATCTCTCGAACTCCTTTTCTAGCTCCTCCAATTGCTCTGGACTGAAGGTGGTGCGGTTCCGCCGAAACTTCGGCTGCTCTGAACCGTCCAGGCTACCATCGTCACCGTCCCCGTCTGTGTAGAGACACAACCAGGTATTTTCTAGTAATGTTGCTTAGCACTAAACCTACCACTCAAACGACCGGTTTTATATTTTTCATTTAACAATTATTGAAACGATGAAGTTGCTTACACGGAAATTGATTCGTTAAATTTCTTTATTCATGCACATATTGTCATAAAAATTCTACAAAATCTGAATAAAGAGAGCCTTGTCATTCTTACAAGCTGAAACGTTTTAATCGCTTTTAGTGCTCGGTAGGTTTAGTGTTAAAGAGCTGGGGAGATGAGCGCTCTTTACCTCGGGGTGCCCTGATTTTGCTCTCAGGAGCCAATTGAGAAAGGAGATGGAATGTGGAAAATGCTGAATGTTAGTTTGTTGCGCTTAATTTGTTGTTGTGACTTAGCTTAGAGGGACAATTAAGTATTTTTACTATTGTGACCCATGAGGCGCTGTGAGTTTGCTCCCGGGGGCAACTTGGGAAAGGAGATGGAAGGCAAAGAATGTAGGAGAGATAGAAAGTTGTTTTGTTTCTTTTGATCTTTATGGTGCTAGGATATTGCTCTGTGTGGCAACCTCTGCTCGTGTGAATCTTTGGTAGTACATATACTGTAGCAACTGAGTACATACTTGAACAAAGACATTTACTCAATGAACTACCACGAACAGATGTTCAAGGCTTCAAAATCGTGAAACAAAAAAAAAAAACAAAAATTCAATTAGCAATTCCTACTGCCTCGCAACTGTTCAGTTTATAGTCTACAGTGTGCTGCACTAACATCGATTAGAGTTTAATAGTTAATTGAACTACAAATCCCCTGTTATAGTTGGTAAATCTACGAGTGTCCACTGGACACAAATTGAGTGACAGCTTAGCAGTTATTTTCGGATCGCGTTTTACCCCATAGAACCCTAGACTGTGAATATAGGCTCAACGAGGGTTCTTTCTTGATCGATGGAAAAATGAAATTGAAAAGTTTAACGCTTCCCTGAGAAAAGAGACGTCTGTAGCACGGTTCCAAGTACCATATATCGTGCAAAATGTACACGTGCTTCAAAGCTTCGAACGCGGTGCGTTCGTTATAATCGCTTTCTACCGACTCACTTATTATATTATTATGTTATAGGGCTTT
The DNA here is from genome assembly GCA_916610255.1 of Lasioglossum lativentre. Taxonomy (NCBI): domain Eukaryota; kingdom Metazoa; phylum Arthropoda; class Insecta; order Hymenoptera; family Halictidae; genus Lasioglossum; species Lasioglossum lativentre. The sequence goes on along the minus strand of OU744364.1, from coordinate 20,768,973 downwards.
CACTCGCACAATGCTGTCCCCTAACCGTAAGACAGAGGCCAGTCATTGAAACGGTCACAAAATCATATCGATCCGTTCAAACAGATGTTATTGGCTCGGGCTTGTTCGCCGATGGGTTCTCGCTACGAAAATGTCCTGCCATTTTATCATTCAACATTTATACTACGGCTAGATCACCTCGTCAAATAATCGTAAAGTAACTCGAGGTATATCTAGACTAGAGAACAACGAATACGACGTGCCTCGTCAAAAGTTCTGAAAGGGTGGACGTAGAAAAAGAAACTCGAAGTACGTTCGCAAAACTAGTTAATCTAACTGATAATTCTAACTTCAATAACGAGCGTGCAATTCGAGGTAGAATTTTCGAAAATAGATGCTTGTTAATATACGATGAACGATGAGGTTCTAGTTGAGATGGTGAAATGATTTTCTCGGGATTTCAAAATGGTGTCCGGAAAGTTTAATATACATATAGGCTGACAAATTTATGAAAATAGAGTTTTAAATAAATTATTTTACAGGCGACAGGGATTTAGTGAATTTAATGGCAATTTTTACGAAAGACTTATTCAAGAGTTAAACCAAATTCAAGATAGCAATCAAATCAATGCAATCTCGATAGTACCACGAAGCGCAAGAATTTGAAAATAGGGGACAGCAAAGGGTCCAAGGAAGCAATGCAATAAAGAGGATCAATGGTCACCTTGCAGGTATCCACGAGTGATCGCGTCGGCGTGCAGGGAGTGGTCGGCGGTGCCCGCGGCTGATGCAGAGGCGGCTGCAGCTGCAGCTGCAGCGGCTCCCGGGCTCAAGGCCGGGGGCAGCAGGAGAGCGGAAGCTGCGCCGGAAATTCCGGTAGCCAACGGCGGCAATATCCAAGGGTGACCCGCCGCCCCCGGTGCCGGCCAACCCGCCGGCAAATGGTGGCTGGCCCTCGGGTGTTGATGGGCGCTGTTGAAGTACGGGTGCGGACGGGCCGCGTAGAAACTGTACCCGGCCGCCCTCGCGAATTCCGCAGCCGCACGTTCCGCAGCCCTGTTCCGCAAAATCCGGTTGATACTGCTCACCGATGGCGCCGTCGAGTTGCTGCACACGACTGCAATCAGCAAATCGGTCTCCTTCTCTAACCGGTCTTCTTTAACCGAGCTTTCAAGCTTTCTACTCGACGTCGTTTTCCTGTCTTTTAGTGTGGAGGCTTTTCGCAAGCCGTGCCATTCGCGAAATATTCCTATCAACGTTTTGCAAGTTTTATGACTAACTTCCTCTGGGGTTCGAAGATACGTTGTTACGGTTTTTGTCGGATGACGATGGTCAGGCGAGAGACATAATTGTTGGATGGTTGAGCTATTTGTTCATTTAAAATGAAGTTTAAGTAAAGCTTGCTACTAAATCGTACTTCCAATTGAAACAGATTTATTATTAGACGAAGAACATGATTCTCAAGTGGCTCAGCCATTCATTTAATAAAAATGTATTTGAATATGATATGAATTAGAGCTCCGTGTAGTCGAGTAGGAAACATTTTTATACGATCTTCTAAATAATTATGAAGAGAAATAAAATGAATTTTATGCAATTTATGCTGGTTCAAAAAAGGGTTGCTTGTGCCAGATGTGAAATAAACTGTATCGAATAAGCTTCATAAATCGTGTACGTTCGAACACGAACATTAATATTGACTAGTCTTATTTAAAAAAGAAGTCGGGCACGTTCACCATGATTAATTGAAATATTGAATTCGTCTGACGTCACCAGGCTAGATTAAGACTATTAATTGAGAATCGTTTGCTGAAAAAAAGGAGTCGGACACGTTCTCTAGGACAAATTGAAAGCCGCGATTCGGCTCGCGTCACCAGGCCCGTTTAAGAAACCGTTTCCTGTGCCAGATAAAGTAGGCTGGTTCACTCGAACGAGGATCGTTTCCATGATTCCGTGTTCCTTTTGAAACCGCGACGATAGGCATATCCGGTTCTTTCTGCGTCCACGTCTGCTCTCGATTTTCATGTAAATGTCTCGCGGGTGACGCTACTCGAATGCTTCACAGGAGAAAGTCGCTATGTATCCCCAATGGCCGGACGAATTTCGATAATTAACGGCCCAGTGGGAGAATTACGAGGACGACGATCTGTACGTACAAAGACGCGTGAAGTCGGTCTACATTGAAAAGAATAAAGTGTGTCGACGGACAAGGCCGTGGAAAGACAGCTTCTTGATCGCATCGCACGATTGTACGTTGCGAACAGACACGGACGACTATTATTACGACCGATTTGCACCGGTGCACGAACCACGCGACCACCAACATAATTGCTCACTGGTTTGCACCGATTACAAGACGAACAAATTCAGGTACGAATTAATGGATTCGTCGAGACACTGTTTTTGTCCCGAATATTTTGCAATTTTATCATTCGTTTCCGCTCGTTCGCGAACCGTTCACAGCACGCTTTTCTTAAATGTCTGGTGACTGCGATCCGATCTGATGCACTTGATTATGCAGTTTCTTTTACTTCTGAATCTAAACTTGTGGAGAATTTGATGAAAGACTGTTGGATGGTTTAATAAATTAGAGCTCGATTCGATAGTGTTCAATACTACATAGAGTGGAAACATTTTTATGTGATGGCTTTACGGGAGACTCGATTATGAGTTTAACTAGTGAGCACCATGACTGAGGTTTAAGCAATCACTTGAATTATTTTCTGAATACACTACTTCGAATATTTCCTTAACATCTCTGGTCTGTGAATCCTGTTAAAATAACATTGTCACAAAACATTCGCCTCGAACACAGATCGAGTGACGATGAAAGAGGAGATCGGTGATTTTATGCGTCACATTAATATCCAGCCATCGCATTATGTAACTAAGATGTAATTACTATTATCACATAAGTACTGGGATCGATTATAAACAACATCCACTTTGACAGCAACTGAATAAAATTCGTTCATTTTTTATTGAAAATGGACACGATGTATTAAATCAATTAATGTTTGGATGGCATGATTCGGGTCCTTTTTGATCCAGAGTTAAGGGTTTGAACGAATCTAACCATAGGTACAGGCTACTCGAAGGTTTGAAAATGTCCCCAGAAAGGGGAAACATTGTCAGCAATGAAAATTAGCTGTCAACGAATTCGCGAGTGTGGTCGATCATTGTGTAAAAATGATTCGTGAATTCGTGTATGGGAAGCTCGGTACTGTTCTTACCTTCGGAGATGAGCCTCTCCCGGATCTCCCACGCGAAGATCGTCGGGTTTTCCCTCTTGTACTGCTCGATCTTGGCGACGACGGCTGGCGTCGCAACTTTTGGCTTGCTGCCACCGATTAAGCCCGGCGGGCGTAGCGTACCTGGAACACGATAGAACGAGCTTCAAGGACAAGGTGCTTCGGTAATACTCCCGGCGCGGCGCAGCGCGGCGTCCCGCGATAAAATCGCTCGTAAACGCCGATGCTGGGCCGCGTTTATGTGTGTTATGTGCCTCGTGCCACATTCGAGCCCGAGCCCGCATAATTTCGGAAAATCACGCGACCATCGGGTATCTCGGCCTAATGACAACGTCCCCGTGGCTCGGACGAATATGGTCTGTCAAATGGCGCCTTATAAATGTGCGACGAGCATACCAGCTCTCCTACCCCCAGAAGCTGCCTTCGCTTTCAAACGTTTCCACAGTTTCGACGAGCTGGCCTCTACACCCAATTTACTACCCGATATTATTCCGACGATTTTCATATTATTAGAATTTCTCCTGTTCGTCGAGGAAACTTCAAATCGATATTATCCTGCAGAACATCTGCAGAATAGCTGGAGAAAGGTTTTGTTGTCTTTGATACGTGGCCTGCAAAAGGGTGTCGTTCTAGGTAATTGGTTTCGTTTGTACGTTTAAAAATATTGCTTGGAGATTTTTTCTAATGGTGTCCGATCGAGAGGAATCCTGTTGCGAATATTTTCTAACCGGACACATTTCAATTTCTTTGAATTTGTTTAGTTTAGTACGTTTCGTTTGCACGTTTAAAAATATTGCTCGGGGATTTTTTCTAATGGTGTCCGATCGAGAGGAATCCTGTTGCGAATATTTTTTAACCGGACACATTTCAATTTCTTTGAATTTGTTTAGTTTAGTCTTATTTTATTTGAATTGTTCAAAGACGCTGATGATACTTTCAATGTACTAGTATCATTCAGTTTCATTTTTTGGGAAACATGTCTTTATAAAAGACATTCAATATGTTCCCCTCAAACAACTATGTAGCAAATATTCGACTATCAAAGATTGTATTAACCTCTTGACTTAAAATAATGTTTCAATGACGTCATGGGTTCTGTAACCCAAATACGATTATTTTCATTCTTCCCTCATAAATTAACATACACACCAGCAACCTAACCATCTTACACTGATTTTAAAGTAATAAAAATTATCCCACGTGTCTCGTGTCTGTATACATACAACGGCTATTCTGAACGTATTGGCTACGAACAATGAGTCTGATCATAATTTGCCAGTTCTACTTACGCCTCACTGTGCAAAATAAAACAGTACAATGTGTTGCATTAGAGACCGTTTCAGACTGAACTGTTTACAGACAATATTTATAAGGTATCTACCTATTACTTGATAATGAGTTTATCGTTTGAGAATAACGTGAAGATCAAACGAGAGTATAATAAATTCTCACGAGTGTTCATCAAAGCGTAGAAGAGCAAATCGTTGACTAAAAGCGACACGCCCGTACAAGCTTGTGGGAGCTAGTCGAAGCTTGTTGAGGGGACAGGAAAAAATTTGGATGTAGAAGACCGTCGAGGGAGAGTGAGAGAGAGAGAGAGAGAGAGAGAGAGAGAGAGAGAGAGAGAGAGAGAGAGAGAGAGAGAGAGAGAAAGAGAGAGAGGAGGAGGAGGCAGCTGGGCATGTATTGTGGTTTCAGCAAAGATGAACGGGGGTAGCGTTAACTCGATACTTGGCCGTTCGGGGTAAAGGAAGAGGATCCTCGTGACGAGTTTCGTGTTGGCAAAATGGAGACACAAAACGATACAGCTCTCGGCCTGCATTGAAATCTCGACATCGGATACTAATCCTATCGTGTCTGGGCAGACTCATGGCGCGGCGCAGTCATTAGAAGCTTAGCGCGTGAAACGAAACCGGCATGCGATAGCCTGCGATAATCAGACATATCAAATATGAGCCGATCGGGGAATAGACGCGCGTGTAACGTTTCCGATACGTGTCCCCGGCTGCCATGGCTGCCTCGTTACGTTTCTCTCGCCTATACGGCACGAGAGTACCGCCCCGGGTCGCTTCCGATTAGATAATCGACTCCTTGTCTCGATCCTCGAAACTCGAAAACTGCCAATCAGCCTCCTCCCTCACTTTTTCCCTACCAATCAAAAGTTATGACAGATCACGAGCTGTTTTCTAATTTTTAACCGGTTGTTCCGATGATAGACGAGGCGAGATGGCTCTCTTCAAAAAGTTTTTGAAAATTACCTCCTCCTTCATTTCTCTTTTTCCTCTATTTTTTTTTATTTTCAGACGATCATTTTAATACCAGACAGAGCAACGTATCCAGATCGTTCATTTCATTCGTTTTAGTCGTCGAAAGTTATTTTTGTTCAATGTTTGGTACTCGAACTCCTAACATCTACATTAACAAAGCTGCTAAATTAAAACGATTTAAGTATGTAATGTAATAAAATTTTTTATATCATCCAAATTATCAAATACTCAAGAGGATCAGCCCCTTTTTCAGGCAGAATTTTAATCTGTTTTATCAAACCCTTCCGTAAAAGAATTTTGACAAACTTCTGTCAACATTCATCTGTTAACGCTATCATATCTCTAGAATACTTCGACATTTATGAAAGTCGTTAAAAACGTGTTGAAACAGTGAAGCCTCCCTGCATGTTCGTATAGCGAAACTGGTCATTTCACCCCTTTCTGCAGGTATACTGTATACCCCAGGGAAGTTTGTTGTCAAGCAAGTAAATATTTAGAGATGTATAATGGCCAAGGTAAACTGTCCCCGTGCGATTCAGGGCTGCACATTGATTCACTATACATACTTATTACAATTGGTTGATGTGTTCAAATCGTAGAGTGTGTTATCATTGATTTTACTACTTCACCCCTGTTCTGTCAACCGCGAGAACGTCCCATGAGGAAAATTAGATATGGAAAATGCATGGCTCGGACTGTGCACTGCAAAAACCGTGGAAAATGTTTCGCGAAATGACACGCTGACAATTGTGACGCGCGCGTGTTACGTGAATAAGCCCCGTGCGAAGACCGGCGAGCGCAGCCATGACGGCAGTAGTATAATACGTAAAAATTGCAACGCTTTAACCCTCGTTGTCCCTATTCTGTTGGTGCTGTGAGACGTATCTTTTGTTTTCAATTGTGAATTCGTTGATTTAAAGTGTAGGGCAAAAATGGATGAATTATTATTAGAATGCCTATTTTATGCATTTGTAAGAAAGATGAGTGGAATGAATTTTAATCAGTAGAAGGATCAGAAGAATTGGATAATATCGATGTGTAATTTTCAATTCCTGTCTTGCAATTGATGGAGACAATTTTTATTTTGCATATAGATCCGCAGTCTAATTATTATACTTTTTATGCGATTATTTCTGAAGAGTGTATAAAGGTTAAAAACTGATTTTGAACTCATCTAAAAGCTTGTGTATAGGTGTCCGGTTGTTAAAGCGATAATAAAGTTGAGGACTCAATGAATTTATGGAGAATATGGAGGATTGTGGTGGTAAAAAATTATGAAGAGACAGGTCTTGCGGCAATACTGAGTTTGAATAACAAGACCCAGAAGAAGATGTAATTTGTGTGTCAAGATGTTGCAGAAAAACCGCTGCAGTGCATGCGGATGCTAATGCAAATCGATAGAAAAATGCTAATATTCCCTGGTTGCGTTTGTAGTCGATAGAAAAATGCTAATACTCCCTGATTGCGTTTACAGTCGATTATACTAAGCAGATTGTGGTTGTTCATGCAAATTCGAGGCTTTGTGAAGTACGGAATAAGGGAAATGTTTCGTTAGGTAAAAGATTCTTTATAACACAGAAATGTGGTTCATACACTATAAATGTCTAGTCAAAATTCCACCTACTATTTCTTTCTTTCTGCTACGATGTTAATGAAAATAATATATCAATTACTATTAAAGCTTTTAACTCCTTGCAGTATTATTAGACGTACAAATTAATTCAGTATTAATTGGCTTCTGATAAAGTGTTAAGTAGACTTTGTTTGAAGTCTACGAGTTTGACTCGACATTATAATACATTTCACCGTTTTAAATATCACCTATCCATTTTCGGTATAAAAACGAGACTAATTACGAGCAACACAGAGGAGCCACTTTTGCTAATCGACTCAATGAGTCCAACTCCAACAGTCCCCCAATTTTGCACAATTCCAGTGCTTCGTGGAGTTGCAGATCAAAGCCGGCGTGCAGGGCAGTTCGCAAACAACCGAACAAACAAAGGCCACCGATTCCGCTCTGAAGATGAGACAAGATAAAGGATGCATCACGCGTAATGCGTGTCCCAGAGGCGACGATCCGTTTCTCGTGGAATCGCGGGAGAGTCCTAGAAACGGGCCGGCGCTGGCAAGGTAATGGAAACCACAGGCGCAGGCAGACTTGCGCAATTATCGGTGGTTACGTACTATTATTAATAACAATAATGACGGCTAAAGTCGGCAGGGTATCGCGTGCGCTCCCACGGGTGAAGTGCGTGCAGGGTATAAGCGATGTACCCGGCTAATAGGTATCCATGCCTCGAGCAAAAATTCCTTGCCTCGACCCGACGTGTCTCTCCTCTCTATCGAGTACCTGTCCATCTTCTACTCTGTCTCTCTCTTTCTCCCCCCCTCTCTCTCTCTCTCTCTCTCTCTCTCTCTCTCTCTCTCCCCCCCTCTTTCTTTCTGCATTTTACACCGTGTGCACTCGCTTACAGAAAACACTTACGAGAAAAATGGTGTTCCGATGAAAGAAGCTGCTGTTAGGCCCAGCGATTTCATTGGGAACAGTCAGAGATGGGACGAGCGGTTGTTGATAATGAATAATGGCTGATAGGGTCAGGTTTGATAGTAGCGAGTGGTTGTTGGTTGTCGACGTGTCATGCAGATGGGGGTGCGTGCAGCTAATCGTCCCTGATGCACAACGATCCTCCGACGGGCAATTGTGCTCGCTGTCGATGCAGTATGCGGAAGGCAGACTAGCGTTTGCGACGATACCGATCGCTTTGATGAGCACTGAACGTTCTGTCGATTGAGTTCGATGGCTCTCAGAACTTGGATTTGGTTAAATGGGTGACCTGGAGAGCGGATGAACTTCCAGTGAAATTATTACTGATGTAATACTTTGCAGTTGTTATAAATTGATTGATCGAATCGAAGACTCCCCTTAAAATACATTTTGCCTGAGTTGAGGGTCGAGTTTTAGCAATTTTCGACATAATCTGGTAATTATTTTCAAACCTAAGTACTCCTCAAACTGCCACTTTGTACCCTTAATTTAAGTCTTGAAACGTTTTAACACTAGAACTACCGAGCCCTAAACGAGAGTGATGTATATTCATTTATAGTAATAACAGAATTGAGTTTATTTAGATTTCGTAGAATTTTTATGGTAACATGTACTTGAATACATACTAAAAAATTTCTCACGTAAATAGATCTGTAACTTCACGAATCGTAAAAGAAAAAACCGGAAACCAGTCATTTTGACTGGCTCGGTAGTTCTAGTGTTAAAATTCCTAATATTCAGACCTGCAAGAGCAATTGCAACCAGAATCGCCAGATCAGGAGAATTGACTCGAATTGAGGGGAACAAGTTACCCCCTCTCTGCAGGTACGGGATTAGTCACGTGACATAGTGACACATGCACGCGTCACGTGACCGGGCCATGGCGGAAGCGCGATGGAAGGGTGGGGACATGGCTTAATCTGGCGACCCTGGCTGAAATACTAGTAAAAATACACATTCAAGCTATATGTATACCATTATAGCAACTTTTTGAAACTGAGCAATGGAAACGCTACGGCCCGGAAAGCGTTAACCAAGCAGCAATTCATCCACCGATTTCAAGAGCTAGAAAGCTAAGAGGAAGCAGAGATCCCGGCCACGTTCCGGCGAAGTGGTATCGTCGGGCGCGAACAATAAATATCTCTCAGCGTTGAAGAATGCAACGCGGAACGATGTCGTCTAATTTCGCCGGCGGTATGCCGCCCCGACAATTAATTCGACCGCTCTGTTATCGGCCCTCTTATCCGCCTTGTACCAAGATCGATCGCCGCGATGGAAATACCGGGACAGCTCGTGCAGAGTGCGAGCGGAACGCGCTTAGAACCTTCGGGCCGGTTCTCCGACTTCGTTTCACTTTGTTGGTAACGACTCACAGCGCGGCGGCGCGGCGCGGTGCGTCGCGGCGGTAGCCACGAGTGTCATTCCTCTCTTCGATTACTGTCGTTCGCCATAATGAATTCGTAATGATAAATGTTTTCCGACGATGCTAGGTGGCGGCGACCAATAGGGCAGTTCGCTTTTATCATTTATGCAGAAGCGGCGGATGGTGTACAATAGAGTGCACCGCGAAATAATTCAAAATCGTAAGCGCTTAACTTTCCCCTTCAATTTCGACTTCTCGGGTATTCCTGATAGAGCAACTACTTTTAAAACTGGTATCTTTGCAGCGAGGCGGGGATCGTTTGCAATTGGCATAATTCATAAATATTCTTAGCTTTTTATGTATTAAATAGAATAATTATGCATTAAAATAGAGTAAGTATGCTTTAAAATAGAATAAGTATGCTTTAAAATAGAATAATTGTGCATTAAAATAGAATAAGTATGCTTTAAAATAGAATAATTGTGCATTAAAATAGAATAAGTATGCTTTAACCCGGCGTTGGTAAGGTGGGAAAATATATCGAAAGTGATAAGGTGGGGTCTCACAGACCCTCCGAAATAATATATTGTATTATAGAAATAAATACCTTTTTCATGAATATAAGATTAGATATTGCTTAAGAGGCTTGTAATTTTACAGAGTAAAAACGCAGATCCACGAAATTAAATTTTTATTATTCAAAAATACTTAACCAATATAATGAAACATCTTTATTTTTCAATGAAAATCTAAAATCTCTGGGGTGAGACCCCACCTAACTAACGCCGGGTTAAAATAGAATAATTATGCATTGAAATAGAAGGAATCGGGCAGGAGCTTTTACACTGACCTAATCTTTTACATTTCATTCTGGTCTCAAAGCAAATTTTGTGTTCTTCACGTTTTGACTCGTGGAAGCTGTTCAAATTAAAATTATACAGCGCTCCGCACACATTTTTAGGTAGACACATGTACAATAAGTGAATGCATTAATCGCGTAAATAACACCCACAATACCTGAATACAGATTTTTTACCATTTCGCAAAACTCGACAAGTTTGTATATCATTCATTGAATGTACTCTATTTTTAAAATCGTAGACATAGTGGACATGTACATTTACAGACGACAGTCCGTACCTGCCCGTATGTGGACTTTAATTACCGGAAGTGTGAGTAATATTCAATTCACAAGACAAAGAGAACTTTCAGTCCTTAAACTTCGAGGAAATGAAAATTTAGTCTTTAATATTTCAGAAGACAAAAAGAAAAGTATCTTTCCCGCGATGGAACGCTTTAAAATTTCAAGATCCAATGCAACATTGATTATCTTGAATTTGAAACTTCAGAAACGTGCAACTACTTCACAATCGATACGCAGTAGGGAAGATGTATGCTTTGCTTACCATAAAAATCGAGGGAAAAATATTCTAATGATATTTATTTCAGAATAGAATCAATTATTTTAAGAATTTATAATTAATTCGCGAATCTAGGAAATGTATCATCATCAAATTTACATTGTGTACAAATGACATTGAAAACTGCATCGTATATATTAAACAAATCATTTTCACTAAAAGTAGAGTAGAAGGTGGAAGACCGCAAAACAAAATAAATAATTTTCACTACAAACAGTGAAGAGCAGTGGAGGAAAGCAACTCGACAAATATAAATTCTACCATTGTCTAAATAAATTAATTTCACTAAACGCCGAAGAACAGTCCAAGTGAATAACTTTCACTGAAGGGAGAAGAACGTTTGAAGAAAGCAACAGAGACTAATAGAAATGATATCATTTTCCATAGAAGAAGAATAGTGGAATCTTCTCGGACTAAAAATGCACTCCTCTTCCAGGGAAGAGTCAGCAAACCGTAATAATCATCAGGTCGATCGTCCGCGTGGCGCGGTCGATCTCTGCAGCAAAGAAATGGCTCTGTCTTCGCTGATGGAGGAAAGAGGATTCCTCAAGGATCGAGAGGAATTCGTTCCGCGGGATCTGCAGCCGGCGCTCGGTTGCTCCCAGCTTTGTTCTTCTTGGTCCAGGGGATGCACGTTGACGTAGAGTCAATAAAACCGTGAGGTTCTCCAAGATGGTTACCTTAAGGGGGCCGGAGGCGGGCTGTCGGCTCTCGTTCCGCTTCGAAGAGGGGACCCGATCATCGACTACTCTCTCGCGGATCGTCGAGAGGAAAATATTCGCGAGCGGAATATCAGCGTCGCCGGGGCACCGTGCGCGCGCGTTAGCGGGAGCGAGAGAGAGAGAGAGAGAGAGAGAGAGAGAGAGAGAGAGAGAGAGAGAGAGAAAGAGAGTTGGTGGATCCGGGGGATTAATTGTTCGCCGCTGTTAAGTAATTGGCCGGTCGATTATGGTACATTATATTCACCTCGGGACGCCTAAGGAGTCCGTATCCGGTGGAGATGAAGACATTACCGGCTTGGCTCGGCTCGGCGAGCAGGCCGAACGGTATTTTTACGAGCGGCTCGTAAAGTTAACGAGGACCGAAGCCGGCCAGAAAGAGAGAAACCAGCGTTCCACTGATGCTCGGTGGCTCGCCTCCATTTTTTATTGCTCCGACGTGTTCTGGCCACGGTGTGTTCCCGACGAGACGCGTTTCTTCTCCGATCCTCGCCGATCCTCTCGCTTTAACTCGCTCGAACCAGCTCCTGTCCGCGCGGACCGCATTTTCCGAGGATCGTTCAGCACCTGCGCCATGCGAAACTGAATTTGCCTACCTGACACCGACACCCGTCGACACCGCTCCTCTCTCACTCTCTTTCTTTGGCTCTGTGTTCTCCCGCAGAACGAATTTAATAACTTCATTCCGAGCGGAATACCGGCCAGTGACAAACGTTACTGCTCCGATTCAATTAACCTGTTCGCACGTTCACAGCCGACGGCAAAAATTCCGCGAGACCCGGATAATTTATCGGCAGAATCTGCACTCAACTGCTGCGATTTATCGACGAGATTAGTAGACTGTGGGTCTTGTTGCTTTGCGCAGAGTTTTGTCTTCCTGTTGAACGTAGCGAGTTTCAGAGTTGTGTTTCACGAATTTACAGGTGTATGTGTGGAACGGCTGTATTATACAATTTTTTGTTCCATGATACTCATGTCGATGTGGATGATCGTTGTTAAAAATCTCACTCGCGACCAACAAATCACCCTTTTGAGCTTTTGAGGCGAAGCTGTAGTTCCTGTTACTACGTATGCGAAAATATGAAACTATGAATTAAATACAGTCAACCCTTAGCAGACAGAAAATGATTTTTCTCTGATCATGATTGCAGTTTGAAATGTTCGTTTCTAATGTGAAACTATGACTGAAATAAATTCTGTAGAACCAACCTTTTCCAATAGTTTTTCATGGATTAAAATCTTTAAGATTGTGAAAGAAAACACTTTCAATAATTAATCTACTTGTTCGCAATATTAGAGACTGTGTTCATACACTTAAAATCTCGAACTTCAAATTGCACCCTTCACGTCGCCAATTTCTCCAGATCGATTAGTCGTAACAATAAACCACGTGTAGAGGTAGGTAAACGAAGGTTCGCTGATCTCGTGTAATTAGTAGGTGTGTCCTGGGAACCGACAACTGTCGTCGAACATACCATCATTAATCGAGCAGATGCGCATCGAGCGTAGTGTTCAGTGACAGTCAGTAACATTCGTTCGATCGACGTTCCAGGCGGGTTCTCGCTGAAAAATTGCTCGTTGCGAGGGAACGTGAAAGGACCACGGCAATTATTAACAAACTATCAGGAAACTTGCAAGCTTTGAGAATTTCACGAAAGTAACATTTAATTCAATTTGTGGGCCATGAAGGGTCTCCTGAGCTGATGAATTGCTCGTTGCGATAGTACGTGAAAGGACAACATCAATTAATAACAAACTATCAGGAAACTTGCAAGCTTTGAGAATTTCACGAAAGTAACATTCAATTCAATTTGTGGGCCATGAAGGGTCTCCTGAGCTGATGAATTGCTCGTTGCGATAGTACGTGAAAGGACCACATCAATTAATAACAAACTATCAGGAAATTTGAAAGCTTCGAGAATTTCACGGGAGTAACATTCAATTCAATTTGTGGGCCATGAAGAATTTACATGGAAGTAACATTCAATTAAATTTGTGGGCCATGAAGGATCCCCTGCGCTGATAAATTGCTCATTGCGAGGGAACATGAAAGGACCACGGCAATTATTAACAAACTATCAGGAAACTTGCAAGCTTTGAGAATTTTACGAAAGTAACTTCAATTCAATTGGTGGACCATGAAGGGTCCCCTGAGCTGATAAATTGCTCCGTGCGGGGGAATGTGAAAGGACCACGGCAATTATTAACAAACTATCAGGAAACTTGCAAGCTTTGAGAATTTCACGGAAGTAACATTCAATTCAATTTGTGGTCCACGAAGGATCCCCTGCCCTGATAAATAATTCTCAGAAAACTTGTAGTCCCAGCAGCCGAGTATTTCACAGAAGCAACATTCATCGAATCGATGTTCCCCGCGAGCTCGTTTCTCCGCAGAGAGATTGTTGCTTCCGTAAAGTAGCCGTTTCCGAAAAATGGCTCTGCGCGAAGGAAACACGGAAGGATCGCGGCAATTATTGACGAATTATCGGGGAACGCGCGAGCCGAGCAGTCGAGGGTTTTACAGGCGAAAGAAACAGCTGTTACGAGTTAATCTGCGGCGGCTAACGAGCTCGAAAGAGCGCCATTTCTTCGTGACGGTCGTTACATCTTGGCCGATACCGAGGCGCTCCCTCTTATTTCACCGGCGGAACGCTCGGATAACGCCCGAGATACCGGGCAATCTTGCCAGAGCGTTCTTTCGGTCACCTCGGACATCAACGAGCTGCGATTAACGTCATCGTGCTCGAGCCCGGTCCACGGAAAAAACCGAAAATCGCCGCGAAATTGACTCGTAAACGAGTTTTAGTGCGTCCGCCGGTCGACGTCGTCGTTCCTCGCCGATTTCGAGCCGGTGTCTCTGCAATTCGACGCTTGTTCTTCGTCGAAGATCTCTCGCGCATCGCTATTTTCATTTTGATCGAATTTTATTTCGAAAACCACTAGTCTCTCATTAGCGTTTGAACGCTACCTTGTAATCGTCTCGGCAGAACTTCGATGTTTCTTACTCATTTGTTTCATTGCCATTTCTGTTGCATTGTTGTACATCTTTTTGTGAAATCTCGTTTCTTCTGTCGAAAGCTTCGAAAATTTAAGAATTAAATCGGCACTAAATGCTGAGGGTTGCTAAGGGCTGATTCATGAAAAGAGGAAATTAATTTAGACTCGTCTTTGTTTGCTGAAGTACAGGATCTCTGTTAAAATATTTATTCAGTAGTAGTAGATATGCATTTTACTGTAACGTTTGTTACTAGTTATCGCTAATTAATGCACAAAAATTTTAATGTTTTTGTGTCAGTACCGTTGCAATTATTGTAACTGTCTAACTATCCTTGCTGTTCTTAGCACAATTACGTTTTTCTACCTACATATATTCAGTTAAATGTAATCACTATTATTACTCTATCGTGTTTTCACAACTGATGCAGTTAAACTGCAACTGTTATTACCATTGTTATATCGCTTTCTTCAACGAAAACCGTTCTGAAACATTAAAAATGCATCATTTCAGCAATATCGCACAAAAACGAAGTACTATATCAATCTAATACTTCATTGCAGGGACTTCAACTGCATTTAATCAACAAAAATGTTAAAAAATTTTGCTCGCTAATACATAAACATACAAGAAAATCATCGGTAGAACGATAGAAAGTGTCTAAATTACGATCGTGTCAAGATCAACTTAATTCCATATATATTACTTCGGCAGCTGAAGTGACGAGCCCAACCCTGACGGCTTCACTTCACAATAAACTTCCTCGTAAGCACGTCGTATCGAAGTACAGTGTTGCTTTACATCCGCTTTCTCGGCCGGGAATTTCAGCATAAAAAATTCAACCAGGTGTGAAGTATCAGATGTTGAACTTCACCGAAGGTGGATCTTTGAACCTTTATCGAAGTATTGCTGTGCGTCAGCGCTGCACAGTAGAATTGCCCATTGGGCATGTGTCAGGCAGCCACGGGTAGACAGCCAGGCCTGAGTGCGAGACTCCTCCTCTTTGCTAACCGTTACGTGGTAGGGGACTTGGCGATTGTGTGAGTACGTTGCCACTGTCTGTTGGCCGGTCTCTTTCCTAGCGAATTCCCTATCAATTTTTCATAGTACGAACTAATCGTCGAAGCTGTCAGTTTTCATTAATTTCCAATGTAACTATTATTCAATTTTTAAACCATTATACAATATCAAATTCTTTTGACAGTTTCACTTATAAACCTGTTTTCCACAGACGCAATCACTCGATTCTAAAGATGATCTCAATGTAGATCGAAACGTAAATCGATAAATTTTTGCAAATAGGCTTCTCAGTGTATTTTCTGATCGAACCCAGCGCCAAAATCATTTTCGTTAAAGTCTTGTAACTATTGTTATAAATGTGCCTTCAGCTGTATCTGTAAATATACTTTCAGTTGTTTTGAAACTATATTCTTTGCTGCACTGTTGGCTGTTTACAGCTGGAATTTTGACGATTAGAAAACAATTTTGTTGTTAAGTTCAATTCGTTAGTCATCATTTTGCAAACCAGTGAGCTGTCAGGTTTCATTCGCTTCTTTTCGTGGAACACTTGTTATACAGAATCTAAAAGATCTGAAATCGTTTGAAAAATTGATAGGATCTATTTTCAGCACGCGAAAGATCAACGCGCAGGTTTCCACAAGCGATTCTTCGTGTACACGTTTCTAGATCGCCGGCGAATCGGTCTCCAGCTTCCGCGTTGCTTCTCGATCCGATCCGAACGGTACCCGTGGATCACTCGGCGGGGCTTAGACGCAATTACGAGCGAATAATTGCTGGACGTCGGAGAAAATAATAGCGATCGATAACCGCGCGCGGCGGAGGCTCTCCCCGATTCGTGCCGAGAATTGCTTATTTGCCGTTCCCATTTCGAGTATCGTTTCGAGTCGTTTTGCCGCTCGTCGAACACGGCCTCTGTGTTAACTGATTTCGCGGCGATCCGACGGTCTCGCTCGGTTAAACGATCGCTATTTTACTACACGGCCCACTCACTCGGGAATGTCTATCATTACCTAAAGACAGATCCAACCTTTCTCGGATTTGATCGAAGAATCCTCGCGGATCCGTGTCACGCATCGGTACACGTGCACGTGATTGCATTTATCTCGCAAACCGAACTCTAAAAACTGCTATCGATATTACACTGGTCAATTTTGCCAAATTCAACCAAGGGCGAAGTGACGTGTATAACACATTCGCTACCAGCGTCACACGTATGCGACGATCACGAGGTTTTGTATCGGTTAAAGAAAATCTAATTCTGTTCGTGTCGTCATTTAAAATTATAACGCACGATACTCGGAGAATTTATAACTTTTCTGGGACAATGTCTTTCATCACTCTTTAAAAGGGGATAGGGACGTCTTTGTCTGTAGTGATTTCGTAGATGGAAAAGAAAAATTTATGTCTACATATACTACAATGCTTGAATATTGATAACTACACCACGGACCTTTATGCAAATTTCCATTTTTATGCAAAATTTAATGAAAGTTAACATAAAGGAAATATTTCTTTCGTTGTTTAAACATTCTTTCTGGTAGAAAAGAAATATGTATCAACTTATATTCATGTTTTGCATTTTAGAAATTTGCACTTGTGATAAATGCATAAAGATCTATTGATAACAACAGAATTTTATTTCGACACGAACAAAACGAATTACATAACAGATTTTGCTCGAGATCTTTATCACAAATCCGAGTCGATATTTTACAGCAAGCGTTGAAGTGATTGCGAATATTAATAACTTCATTACAAAAGGTACAATGGAAATCCACATCTTTGTTGGTATGAATAAAATTTGGATCAGGGTCAAGATATTTTCTCATTTGAATGGTTCTTCAGAAAAATTTGGGAAGCTCGTAGCTCGAATAATTTTGTGGAAAACTCACCCAAAAGTTTGGTGACGACTGCCCCCTGTTGGTTGAGCGAGAGCACGTGGTTTGCCAGGTTGTTGTAGTGCCTCAGGGCTCCTAAACCATGGGATAGCTCCAACAGCCGTTGTTGGCTCGCGTCGCCGCCATTACCGCTGGCAAATGGTCCCGCGGTGCAGTTTTGCAAGCTCACGCCTGCAATCATAACAAAACGACCAATTATTTTAACTCGAGGGTCAGAGGACTCGAGTGCCTACATTCTGCTGCCTAATAAGACCGTCGTGAGGATCGCAGAACTTAACATCCCCTCACTTGCTACATAATAACATCATCTTCATAGAAGAAGCTCGATGATGCTAGAAATTGTTCTTTTTATGAAACAGTATTCTTCTTTCTGGTGTTCGATGATCAGCTACCTTAATTCTGATTAATAGACTGCGGATCTTTATGCAAGATAAAAATTCTCACCATCAATTAGAGAAGCACGGATTCTCGTAATAATAACAATAATTTTATTAAATGGAAAACAACATTAGACGTTAATTGTTCTGATATTTTCACTGTTTCGTATCCCACATAATGCAGTGCTCCATATTCTTTCTTTCGATCTCCTATGGAGTATCTCATGCCAAAAAGGGAGACTAAAAAATTCAATAGTGTGTCTAATTGTTTGTAAATGTAATTCACAAAATCTTCGAATAGAAAAACAATTCGGAGACAACATACACCAACGTAAAAATAAACGCGTTAAAATACAAAATCTAAAATCATTTTTGCCAGAAGTTCGTATATCGCGATCTTTGCCCGATGAAATCGGGGATCAAGCTCCGCAGCCGATCGATCTCGGACTCCGCGATCTCCTCTCAGTTTTCCGGGCAGAAAGCCGCGGTCTTCCGAACAATACAGCAAAAACGATCAGTAGAAGTCGAGCATCCGAAGCGAGGCGTCGCGTAATCGATCGAATTAATTTAAATTACTCCGCCGGCGGCGTCCGATCGAACTGTTTAGCACCGGCGATCTCGATCCGATCTCTGTGGCGAGTGCCGGGGTAGACGCGTCGCGCGCATCTGCCCGTTTAAATCGCGGCGATTAATCACCGGAGGTGCGAGACCCTCGTAATTCCTCGAAGGACACCTCGGGAGCGGTTCGCGACTTCTCCGTGATTTTATAGGCGGCTAATCTCGGGGACGTTTCGTGCCACTCGAACCAAGCGGGAAAGAAACAGCAAACAAACCACCGAGAACGCAGGAGAAAGAGAGTGAGAGAGTGAGAGAGAGAGAGAGAGAGAGAGAGAGAGAGAGAGAGAGAGAGAGAGAGAGAGAGAGAAGAACCGGGGAGACGAGGATTTACGATCGAACGGGGCTACGGTATTGAGTGCGATCCATTTTTCGAACCTTACTTTCAGGCCTCGAAACGCCGATCGTATCTTTCCTCGAAGGGGTGTGGTGGTGGCGGACACGAGAGAGTGCAAGGGTGTCCGGCGAGCGGACAGTTCGCGTTCCACTTTGTCTCTCTCGTTTTTTTCGGTCGAGGCCCGTTCGCTTTTCATACGGTGAATCCGTAATTGCGTGAAATAATCACGCGATACCGCCGCGCCGCGCCGCGCTCGGAGAAAGAAAGAGACCGGGTACCAGACGGTTCTTCTTCCTCTTTGGAGAAGCTGGAGAAACAAGCGCGGCGTACTCTCTTTCCCTGGGATCCTCTTGGGCGCGTCTCGAATTAATTTCCAAGAGGAATCACGGCCAATGGAATAATCGTAATTAGCGTCCGGGCAACGCGGACGGTGCCCGTGATTTTACGGGTGGATAATCTTAACGACGTTTCGTACGATCTGCCAGGACGATAGTTTACGATCGTACGACGCGATGTTAAAGAACCGTTCGCCGGACGCTCAACGATCCCCGTGATCCCGACAAGCTCTATGTATATGTATGGGCATCGGGCAACGATCTCCCTCTCTCTCTCTCTCGATCTTGTAAAATAGTCTGTCTGTCTCGTTCCCTCTGGTTCCGACTCTCTGTTTCTGTCCGTCTCGTTTTTTCTCGATCCAGAGGGATATATTCGTGGACGACGGGAAATTAAATTCCGGAGGTAGATAGAAACGGCTGGGGCCCCGAGCTCATTTGTAACGCGTTGTTTCGACTGGTTACGAGCGGACCGAACGCGCGTACGCGTCCGCTCGTTTACATAGCGGCCGTTTAATTAATTAGTCTTTTATGGGCCGGCCGAATTGCCAATCGCCGCCCCGGATGGATTTTACGCGGACACTCGCCGCTCGTTAGACCGCTTACAGACATTTCTCCGCGCCGATACACGACAAAGATACTCGACAAAGTAAGGACGCGGATGAGTAGCGATCAAGCAACACTACTCGATCTTTCGGATGATATTCGTCGAGGGCCCCGCGCGAAATCGCACGATTTTATAACGTCCAGACGTTATTTCGCTCGGGCATACTGTTACAGTGGTGGGTTATGTTTCTTTAACTGGGGACCGACAGTGTCGTAACGGAAATGAAAGTCTGAAATTAAAATGTTTTTGATTGCTTATATGGTAGTTTGCACGATTTTGTGTTTGCTACGGATGTGTTAAGTATACTTCGATTTAACCGAGATTTGTAACTGTTACTAGTAAAACCAGAAAGGTTGTAGGATAAAAATCATCATTTCGATTAAAATGGTTTTGATTACGTATGGTAGTTTGCACGATTTTGTGTTTGCTCCGGATGTGTTAAGTATACTTGGATTTAACCGAGCTTTGTAACTGTTACTAGTAAAACCAGAAAGGTTGTAGGATAAAAATCATCATTTCGATTAAACTGTTTTTGATTACGTATGGTAATTTGCACGATTTTATATGGACGACGTCGTTTTGTGCGAACGTTTTCATCAATATACGTACGTGACCGACTGTATTACACTCCATTGTAACCAGAAACAATAATTGTTGTAACTGCAATAAAACTGCAAACTTTCTTATTCGAAGAAATGGAAGTTAAATGAAAATGTGTTTCTTCCTAGACGTACAGTGACTCCCATTAATATTTGGAAGCTCTTAAAAAAACGATAACTTTTTTATATTGGACCAGACGTGAATACATGATGTGAAAATAAATTTTTTCAAAAATTGCAATTGGTCGGAATTGTAGAGAAAATACTAAAAGTTGCATTTTACAACTTTTTAATGTGGGTCTATATTGAAAATTTAAAAAATATGTTTTGTAGATTTGTGACAATTATATGCACTGTAAAAGTTTCATCGAAATCGGTTGATGTGAGAAAAAACGACAGGCATTGAAAGATATATGAATCCTTAGATTTATTGCAGTTAGAGGCCGAAAATCGTGAAAAATTGCAATTTTTACCATCTTTAGACGTTTGTAGCTCATTGCAACGTTAGCCGATTTTAATGAAATTTTCAGAATATGTTTAATTGATACAGATCTACGAAACGTGTTTTCTACATTTTCAATATAAGCCCACACAAAATAGTTGTAAAACATAACTTTTAATATTTTCTCTGCAATTCCGACCAATTGAAATTTTTTCAAAAATTCTTTTCACGTTACGTAACAAAACCGATTGTGCTAACTTCTCAAAAAATCCAAGTTGTATGGTCGAATATTAAAAAAGTTATTGTCTTTTTAATAGTGTCCGAATATTAGTGGGAGTCACCCTGTACGTGTCCGAGTGTATTACACTCCAGTAACCAGATACAATAATTGTTGTAACTGCAATAAAACTGCAAACTTTCTAATTGTAAGAAATGGAAATGAAAATGTGTTCCTTCCTAGACGTGCGTAGCCTCAACATTAATTTAGAAAAATATGAAGAGATAAATTAATTGTGGGGTTAATTTTCATAAAAATTCTTATAATAAATTTAATTTATATTATTCAAGAGACGTTCGTTGATTGTAAACGAAGAATGTGAAGGATAAAAATATTCAGTACTATGTTGAGTTTGATGTTTTCTTCTGTTCGTAATTCTTTGGGAACTGTTTACACGGTCTCGTGACAGTATTGTTCTACCGTTGGCTGCTGAGGGAGCGTTACGGTAGCACTAATTTGGTAGTCAAATTTTTGGTAACTTTCGACCGAGGATAAGGCTCGGGGATGTTGTATGAAAAGGTGTTTATTGTGCTCGGCTAATTTCAATTAAGGAATATTCGTGCACCTTCTGCTCGCCTTTTCAATAGTATTTGCGTTTGATGGGTCGTGGATGCAGTCTTAAGGATCGTTCGGTAGCTGATGAAATTAGAGTAGGGTTCTGTTTGCGTTTGTAGATCGTAGATACGAATAGAACTTAATAGGGTATATTCTATAGAAAAATATTCGATGCAGTTTGAGTGTTACACTGAACTGCATTTTCCTGGAATTGGTTTATGAAAATGAGAATCTGCATAAACATGCCTAGCTTAACATTCATAGTAAACATTTATAGTAAATTACTGGCTAAAGAAATTTTCCAGACTTCAGGAAACAATTCTTAAAATAGCTAGAATATATATGCTAATCCTTCTGCCCTCAATATGCTTTACATTTTTTTAAAAATTGATTCGTTTATTGTATGCGAACAACCACGTTGGTTATTTAATTTATTCTGGATTAAATTTTCCCGTCCAATAAGAGAATTCCGGTTGCCCCTAATTCGTACAATGACGCCACACTTTTCTACTGCAAGATAAATTATGCCTCGTGAATTCTCCGTTTGAGGAAAATTTACGAGTAGAAGTTTGGCGGTCGAGTTTGCATTAAGGTCTGCAAAAGTCCACGTTAAATATGAATCTCATTGCGTCCAACCAAGCGGAAAGTTGAGATAACAGTCTGGTTTAGAAGTTCTATGTCCACCGGCAATTACGTGTAGAGTGTAACTTTCCTTTCTTCAGAATCGAAACACTGGAATACTTAATTATAATTATATTGGAATTAAATGTAGGTCTAGAAATGTAATACATTTGTAAGCCGAGTCGAGTCGATTTGAATAAACCACGATTATTTATTTCTGCAACTTGAGCCACTGATTTAATAGATGATATTTCAACAGTATTCAAAAATTATTTTCAAACTTCTCTTCTTTTTCATCTACATTTTATGAAGCATCCTTGTTGCAATTCATCGAAATTAACACTAGAACTACCGAGCCCTAAACGAGAGTGATGTATATTCTTTTATAATAATAACAGAATTGACTTTATTTAGACTTCGTAGGATTTTTATGGTAACATGTATTTGAATTTGAATACAGAAATATACTAAAAAATTTCTGAAGAAAATACATCTGTAACTTCACGAATCGTAAAAGAAAAAACCGGAAACCAGTCATTTTGACTGGCTTGGTAGTTCTAGTGTTAATCGTCTAGATAAATATTATTCCTATACTGTTCTTAGAAAAATGGTTCGAAATTATATTAAAACACTCGACACAAATATCGCGAGATTATTTTGGGCGAGCTTATGCTATAAAAAAGACAATATTCAGATATATTAACACTGCATAATTAATATTAACACATAATTTAATCATTGTAATAAAAACTGCATTATTTTAGCTTGTCGTAAGGATTTCTACTTGAACTCTTTCAGATCGTGCAACTCTCAATAAAGTTCGTTTGAAGCAACTGTATTGTGAACAAAATTAATTTTTGAAGACACACGACAAATTGTGCAACACACATATCACCGACGTGGCAGTCAACACGTTAATAGAACAAATCGAATTAAAGTAATATTAATCCTCCGTATGCTATGCCGGAGTCATTCGTGACTTCTACATGACGCATAGGTATCCTCATCCGAAATACGACGAAAGCCGGTCCCGAGCAATCGTCTTATATCGGAATAAAACTGCATTAGTGAAATATTCGTAGTCAGAAATGACTCCTGCATAGGTCTAGAACTCGCAGGAGTCCGAGGATTAACAAAAAATAGGGATGCATAGGGATAAATAGGTATCTGTTTAATAAACAATTTATAACTTTTATTTATTTTGTACTTATTTTTCTCAAAGTTATACATACAATATATGTAAACAGGAAGGTTCAAAGAATATTTCAGCATACTTGTTTTTACGTAATTGAATCGAATAAAAATCATAGAAATGAGAAACTGAAATGTATCAGCTTGCATAACAAAGTGTGTATTCTCGTGTCACCGGCATGGCACCGTGAATTTGATTTGCAAAAGGGTGAATTTGGTCCGTGTAAAAATGTGAGTTTGATCTGTGCAAGGGTTAATTTCGCGTGCAAAACCGATAAAGATGTTTTCGTCGACTGAAGCGACGAGATGTGTATCTCGATTTTCCAGGAGCGTCAGAAATCAGATCAGCGAATGCTCGAGGAAAGATGGTTCTGTTTCGGTGGCTGTATAAGGCTAGAGGAACGATCTGCTGGCAATTTGGTTCGGTCGAGTCGGGAGAGACAGGGTAGAACGATCTCGGAGCGAGCAGTTTGCGTAGATGAGGGGCATCCGTTGGCGATCGTTTCGCAAGAAAGAGAGAGAGAGAGAGAGAGAGAGAGAGAGAGAGAGAGAGAGAAAAGGATCGTTTCAAGATCGAATGAGAGAGAGTGAGAGAAGTCGGCGCGAAACCTACGCGTTCTGGCAGGCGCATCGGCGCGCATTCCGCGCTCGTTCCGTGTCAAAGCTATCGGGGATGTCGTGAAAACGAAAGTAGCCGATGCACCGAAAGAAATGCGTCGTGTCGTTGCATCGACGGTGTCCGGGGCCCTAGAGAACCGGTTCTGAACGAGTTTCTGGGTTCGGACTCCTCTAGATCCTTTTCGTATACAGGGAATCGGCCCGTGGAAAAGACCGATCGTTCGCGAGGCGATACATAATCGATATAACAGCGACGAGGAGGGGAAACGTGCGAAGAAGGAGAACCTTCGAAGGAACCGCGATCGACCAAACGAAAATCGCTCGATTCGCGTCATTGCAGATTCGCGAAACGATAAAACCTGCCATGGGACCGATCGACGGAATTTCTCGATGCGTCTCCATCGGATCGCACACACGCGATCCACGTCGCCGAAAATCGGCGAGAAATCGACCGGCAGAAACACGAGAGACTGAGAGAAAGAGAGAGACAGACACACACACACAGAGAGAGAGAGAGAGAGAGAGAGAGAGAGAGAGAGAGAGAGAGAGAGAGAGAGAGAGAGAGAAAGAAAGAAAGAGAGAAAGAGATAGAGGGAGAGAGAGGACACTCTGGTACCTGTCTCAAGAGACCAGCGCAGCGCCTGGGTGTGGCTATAAATTCAGACGCGGATAGGAACGAGATACTTAGGTTATCCTCGGCTAACGGAGTATAAATCGTCGCGGCCGGAGACGAATGGACACGAGATCCAATTAGCTGCGCATACCTCGATCAAATATTGCCCGCGTTTAATTAGTTAGAAACGCCTCACCGCGGATTGAATGGTCGCGACTATGGTCGCCCCGACCGATGCGAATTGAGCTGTTATTACTGTTTATCGGCCGATAATTGGACGTAAACGTTATCGGTTGTTTATAGGCCGCTTTCGGCGTATTATAATACGACTGCAGTCGTTGATCAATACTTTAAAACTGTATCACTTCTCCAAGTTGCAGCGAGTTCGGTTTCTTGAGGCAGCTAGTGATAGATTAGATTAGGGAATAACAAATGACTGTTAATAAATATTTTGAAAAATTGCAGTCGCCCTGCAAGGATAATAGTAAAAGTGAATACTAAAAATATTCTTTTTGTTTTTTTGTCCGGGCTTGTAATTAGAAGTTTCAAAATCGATTAACCCATAGCACTCGGATGGCGACTCTGAGGCACCACTGAAAATTGCTATGCCATTCATAAAAATATTGTTCATATTATCATTTTTGTTCGTATTTAATAAACTACTACATATTTACATATTACATGAAATATTATATCAGTTTCATATACAAAAAATGAACAAAATTTGTATAGAGTGGAAACATTGTAGAATGAAAAAATCTTTCGTTTTTTAGTTAAAATAGCTCCGAGTGCAAAGGGTTAAAATGGGGGATATCGCTTTTCAATGTATAACTGTGATTTTAACACTATTTCTATGTATTTTTTAATGTAGAATTATCCACTTTGCGGTTGTCCCACCAGTACATAGATTTACGTAGTAAGATTCAATATTAAGTAACTCGCAAATAATTTAAGCTGAAGGCTGCAGTTCTAAACGACTTAATTGTTCGAGCATGCAACGAATGCGTGACTATGTTGCAGATTATATACAATTCAATGCTGAATACCTCCTATGAAAATTACAGAATGACGGAGCAGTAGAGTTGCAGAGAGTTGTTAGTTTGACGAGACGTTTTAATAGAATGTGCATTTTTCCGCGAACTTAAACTTTTGTGAAGTAATTTACAAAACTTGAAGTGAATGAAACTAGAGGTTCATTTTCAACGTCGTCAAATTGTTAATTTCATTGTGTTACAAATGGTGTTACGATGGAGATTAATTATACCATATTAGTTTTCAAAATGCATTTACGTGAATATTCTTTTCCATTCGTCGAACTCAAGTGACTACTATTGTAATAATTGCATTAATTGATGCAATTGTGTTAGAAAATTATGAGGCAGAGAAAGTGGAACATTCAAATACAAATTTTCAGAATAATTGTAAAAGGTAACAACAACGAAAATCATGTTTGTGAAGTTCCTGTAACCTGATCAAAAGCAGTAGGATGTAATCACATAATATTATCTCAAAATATTTAAGAATGATGTCGGAGAGAAAGTGTCACATAAATACAGTGTCTCACACACACAGTCGCACAGTTTTCAACTAAGAATCAGTATTAGAAATTATTACATGACTCGTCTGATGTTCCAACACTCTTCTACAATGTATTTATTGTCATATCAACAGAAAATTCAAACATTTCATACAATTTGCACAAATAAATACAATAGCTTCCCACGAACAAATCTAGTCAGTCACTAATTAAGCAACTCGAGGATAAAAAACCAAGAACAAATGAATCCACCAATAAAATTCGAAAGCTACAAACTTCGGGTAGCCATATATGTATATCTTCAAAAAGAGAAGCTTCGAATTGCAAAATAAAAGAAATATTTGAAGATCAATGAACGACGGTAAATTGTTGGTGAATTCTTGACAGCCGTTTTCGAGTAATAGTTTTCGAGATCGAGCAGTGGACGGTTCGGTTGTTGAGAAGATTCTAATTAGCGTGCGACGGTGAACGGCGAGTGACTGCTCGTTACGCTACAATAGTGAACAAGGATTCAAGGAGACAGCGAGAGAAAAAGGTGGGGAAACAAAGTGGCCCAACGTCGGACAGATGAAGATACCTACCAACTACCGGGCCGTGATACCTGCCTCGAAATACCTGCTGGGTGTGGCAGTAAAATCTGCTGGATAGAGAGGCGGCGTGTATCGGCTCGTTCCCGTAAGTGATGTCGTTTCCTATCTCGCCTGCATAAACAACGCATCTTGTTTACGAATTCTCTTTTTCTTCTCGCGGTGAAGAGAAAGGAAAAAAGAGAGCGAGCTAGCGAGCGAGTGAGTGAGTGAGTGAGTGAGTGAGAGAGAGAGACGCGACGATGGGATTGCTGGCAGGCACATTTCCCTTTTGATATTCTCCTCGGGGACGATATAGGATCTGGCAGCTCGGTAGGCTGCGATAATGAAACGTCCGAGGGCTTTGCTTATTTTCTGCCGGATGGCAGGAGCGCTCGGTGGATTGCCAATGGATTTCAAATCGTTTATTCCTTCGCCGAGACGCTTCATTGTGCTCTCCACGATTCCGTTTCCACTAGCGAAACACCGGTCAGATTATTTTTAACCCGGGATTTATGATACCGAGGTATTTTACTACCTTTTGCATCTTTTTCTAATTGTTCTGTGCACTACTCTTCCGGACCATTCGCCGATTTATTTAACTACTTTTTAATTCCGCATTTCTGAAGACACTTCTTGTGAATTCATTACTCTTCCGATTCTTTAGAATGTAATTCGTTGAATTTTTAATTTACGATTTTTATACTGTGCGTCACCACGGTCCCGAGACCCGTCCGTAAGAGGTTTAATTCAAGCTCCTCTTCTGGCAGTCTAATTTTCAACATTTTTGTGTTTATTTTAGCACAAAATACAGGGACTTCCTTGTTAACATGCTTTCAATTCAATGATGAGGAGTGTTTCTCAGGATCTCAGAAAGTTCTTTACATATTCTAAAATTAATTACATTACATTTTTTTACAATTAATTCTTGGACAACTTCTGGTAGTCTCATGACCACCATACAGCTAGTTGAATTGAAACTCTTATACCTTTAATTTTCATTTACACATTTTTGAACTCACTTAATTTTTTAACTGGATTTGGTATAAATACCTGATGATTGAAACCAGCTGTTTAAATAATAGAATTTAGATGAAATGTTTATAATTTTCAGACGAAATAGATATATTCTTTATTCGAGAGTTAAACTAATGCAGAGGACACAGTAAATGTTTTAGTAATTTGATGTTGACAAGTTACAATAAGGCTCTCGTCACCATAATCAGGTAGTAGTTTATACCCTAAGTGAATGGTGCCACGTACTATGCAACTGCTTGAAACCAGGACTGCGCTTAGCTGTTCGTAAACCCTATGCACTTCTGCAGTTCACTCCATGAATTTTTATTTCAATATTTTAGTCTCCTACGAATTTTTCGCAGCATTTAT
This sequence comes from Lasioglossum lativentre, assembly GCA_916610255.1. Lineage (NCBI taxonomy): Eukaryota > Metazoa > Arthropoda > Insecta > Hymenoptera > Halictidae > Lasioglossum > Lasioglossum lativentre. The sequence goes on along the minus strand of OU744364.1, from coordinate 20,740,842 downwards.
TTTATTGTCTCTCTTATTCTTTGCGATTTTCAATGAAATCTGCTTTATTCTTTTGATAATTTATATTTACCAAGTTTCATGTATCAGAGAGCATCAGAATCTACCATCAACGCTCAACTGATCACTCCCAAGGAATGTCAAAGAATCGCCCCACAATTCCTATCGATCCCTAACCCAACATCTTAAGTGTCATACCAACAAGACTACTACAATCAACAAGAAGCCCTCTGACCAGTCTAATTCCTCTCGGAGCTCATCAATTAACTGAATCCTTCATTAACCCTGTTAACAAGCATTATTACCTACTCAACAACCGCCCCGAAACCAACAACCTATGTACACAAATACACGGAGAATAGAATACATATAATGGAATACACATAAACACGTGTATTGAGAACACGGATTGTTGTATACCCGGTAAAACCCTAGGCCCTAGTTAAACGCCAACGCGTCACGATAATCACGCCATAGACACGTCAGCTAAAACACTTGAATCATCAGGACAAAAAAACCCTTAGACTTTGTCTCTTTCACGTCATCCTTTCCACAACAAACCTTTTCTACTCCCTTCCACATTTTCCTCTCAAAAACTACATATACATAGCAGCTCGTCGAAAAAGATTCAGAGCTTCTTCTTGCATACTCCAGTGCAGAAGGTTACGTCGTTGCACCTTAACACATATACTTAAATAAAACTCTTCTCTATTTTATTATAAACTGTTGTACTCGATTTCCAAACCCGGAATCCAACAGGATACTTAACTCTTAGCACTCGGATGGCGACTCGTATTTAATAAACTACAAGACATTTACATATTACATGAGATATTAGTTTCATATGGAAAAAATGAAAAAAAGATTTGTATAGAATTCAAATATTCTAGAATGGAAAAATCTTTCGTTTTTTAGTTAAAATAGCTTCGAGTGCAAAGGGTTAATTAACGAACACACGGTTCACGGATTCCGCGGACACGCGTCCCTTCGGTACACGTCCAAAATCGTAGACTCAACGTCAAAACCCACCGGCGCGGCGCGGCGCGGCGCGGCGAACCTAATCAGCTCTGTACCAATCCAACAGTTAGAAACACTCTGTTCGGAACAATACGGATATCGAGCGGTGGTCGAAAGAGTATCGACTCCACGCGAAAAGACGTACTGTTGGCAACGCATTGAAACCGGTTCTGAACGAGTATGGCTGGTAGCCGAGAGCTAGGTCGTTTGATCCGGCAAGTGTAAACCACGGAAAGCGTCTGAATATACATGTACACGGCAGTAGTAGTTCGATGCTACGCATCTCTTGGTCCGAGAGATGCGCATTCTTCTCGGGCGTTGATTGCGTCCGCGGGCCCCTCTTATCAGAGGGGTTGGTTCGGTGTGTCGGTGTGTCTGTTAGAAGGTCGACGGTCCTTTTACAGGGTCGTTTCGGGTCCCCTGGTCCCGGTTACGCGTCGAACGATCGGCCGGATCTGTCCGTGGGCGTGCCGGATCGAACACCTTATGACGAGAGTCCGACGGGACCGTTCAATTAACGTTCGCAGGTGAGGAAGGGCCGCCTCGTCCCGCGACGATAACGCACGCCGAGAACGATATTTCCGCCGTTTATGATTCCCTGGGCATCCCGGGGACATGTCGTTCCGAGCGTCCCGCGTTATGGTAATGCCCGCCGCTCCGCTCCGCGCCGCGCCGCACCGGCGTCATTTTTCACCGGATCCGATGATGACTTAACTGGCCCGTCGATAAACATCCTCGTAACCCGTGTCCCGCGCCGTGTTTATCCACGATATTGCGAAAGATTCCGACGAGCTGTCCCGAACGCGATCTCGTACCTTATCCCCCGATGGAAATCCAAACCTCTCTCTCTCTCTTTCTCTCTCTCTATCTCTCGCTTCAGTGTTTCGTACTGTAGGTATTATTGCGAGACGAAGTCGCTTGTAAAGAATGCGAGAAAGGCACGAACAAGTCACACACACTTATTTTCGGGTCTGTCAAAATCTAATCATTGGGATTACGGAAACGTCTGTGGTGGGGACAGGTAGTGCAGCCCCCCTTGCTCCTGTGTAGTGATGAGCATGTTCAAGCGGTATCGATTCCTTGTGACAAAGAATGATGATATCACAAGCATGTATGGTTCTCTGTGTATCAAAAAGTATCGATCCCTAATGATAGTTGCTCAGAAGCCTCGATCCTTTATAAGTACATCTTGGAAGGGTTTGTTGTCGATACTATTACAATCCTGTGGGGTCGAGTCGACTGAATGACAAGTACTCTTCGTACGCCACAAGAAGTTCCTTGTGACGTCACAGGGGCAAAGAGTCACAGACTTTAACCAATAATTCGCCGAGAACCGAAAGTTCGTGTGGAATGACCCAATCGGACGGTTTGTTGTCGAATTCCTGCCAGGAGACTTCTTGTGGCGTACGGGCAGTATACATATAATGAAATGTTATGTTTACTGATATCAAGCATGAAAAAGGAAGATAGAATGAAAATATTGTGTTGGTACGTTCAAAACGGTGAAGACGTGAATTGCGAATGTAACGATACCAATTTCATCCAAGACGTGATACCAATACTACTTGGTATCATTTCGGCACGTACTGAAACAAGCAAACACCCAAACAAGCACTTCAGTATCGAATTGTTTGAAGATCATGAGAAAGACTTGTATCACGCCCATCACTACTCCTATGCCGTCGCAGGTGATTTCTTTTCGAGATTTTGAAGTGACACGTCCGTAGAATCAGTCTCGTGTAAAGAATTCACGAAAAGTAACGAAAATTAATTGGGGTAATTTATTAAGTAGAAACAGATTTAATAATGTGAAATATGATTTTAATAATGGTGTAACAATTTTTTCACTTAAGAGTAGAAACGAAATCAGTATCAATTTTATTTTTTTAATTTTTAAGGCTATACGTTTCACGCCAATGCTATTGATATACATATGTATGATACAGAAATTAATACTGTTCCGAGAACTGTATATACGTTCCAGATCTCCTATCTACGGGACCGTTACATTGTATTTCGCGCGGTACCTTTTTGTTTGAAATCAAAGATAGAGCCGCGGCCCTTTGAGTCCACATGCCGACATGCGGGACTAGGTTTCAAATGTTTCGATGAACTACCGAGCTCAGTCAGTTGAAGTCTAGCTTTAGAAGAGAGAGCATCTTTGGAAATACCGTTTAAAAGATATCTGCCTTTTTATTTCAAAGTTACCTTGCATCCCAAAAACCAACAAATGCCAACGCTGAGCTGTCGCCAAGCCGCAATCCGTCCGCTGTAATCGCACTCCGATTGGTCCGTGTTTTACGTTAATAACTCGTCACCACAGCCGCGACGAATATTTTCGCAAAGAAAAAAGTTACGTCCGAAATTTCGGGAATCACCCCTTTGAGGAAAATACAACATTTTAGGACACCCCGTATACGTAGAGAACCGATGCATTATCGTTGCCAAGTGAAATGACGCGTAACCAGGTGGAGATTGCCAGCGATTTCGGTGCAGCGATTTTTCGCGCGTTAACGAGTTAACCGGCCACGAGAGATAGCATCGGCCGACAGGGGAAGATCGTATCATCCCTTAAAGAAGCGGCCTACCTACCGAGACTGACCGACGACGCCGAGGCCCGCTCCTCGCCGCTTTCGACACCTGGAGAACCATGAAACGACGTTGTTACGCTCGTTTAACGCGATTTACGATGCCTCCCCACTTTTTTTCCACGGCACCGGTGCAGCCCACTACTGTTAGAACGCGAAACGATGAGCCGACGCGCCACCTCGACGACGATTGCCGCATGATTAACGAGCCACGCTGATTGGAATGACTGAAAACGAACCGATTGCATCTATGGCCACTGCGAGAGGTAACGAGAACCGGGATTATGACCGTGGTTTATTAACGGAGGAATGGCGGATGGTTGTTCGTTGTTGTACGTGGAGGTTCTTTCAAATTGTTTAGAGAAGCTCGAGAGAGTGTTAGGGTTGAGTACCGTTGATAGATTGTTGAAATGTAGTGGATTTTTGACCGTATTGATTTCGTTTGCTGATCGGCATTATCTCTTTTTTACATATTTTTTAATCGATTATGATTTTATCTTGATGTTTATGGACTATTTTAATTCATTTTGGTTCAAAGGAACTAGAAATATTTATTTAGAAGACCGAAATGTTTAAGATTAATATATGACCAATATTGACGCTTTCGCTATCACTGTCACAGGTATGTGACATTCGCAATCGCATAATTTACTTAAAGTTAGTCAAGTAAATTTTATACGCATTATTGTCTTGTAATAATATTTCTATGGCTTTCTACTGCTAAATTCATTCAATATTTTATAAAGACGGTACGTTGCATTTAATAATGAAGATGAGCAACGACAGGTAGCGAACGTGTTAATCATTTGGTCGTTAATTATTGGTGGTGCAATAAGTCATTTTTGTCATGTCGCCATACGTGTCACACGATCATATGCGCTGATTTAGAGTAATTTGATGGTACTACTATTAGCTGTGGAAATTAATTCGTGGCTGTTACGGTTAATCAATTATAACATTATCTTGTGTTCAAATCTTTCAGCCACTATACATATTAATTAGTTGTAAGAGGTAGTAAATGTAAAGACAGTGATGGAGATTGGTTTAGAGTGGATGTTGATAACTAGACTGCGGATATTTATGCAAAATAAAAATATTGTGAATTGATTGTAAGAAACAGGAGCCAAGTTTCTTAATAATTTTAGTAAGTGGAAAATAATAGATGTTTCTAAATTCTCGTAATCTTGTCACTGTTTTAAACTGCACTTACACATTTTGATCGTAAATGCATAAAATACTATTGATAATAATTTCACAAAGAAAGAGCTACAAATCAATTTATGCACTTAATATTATAGTATAACTTCCCAAATACGAGGCACGTCTCACGATCGAAACAAAAATCCACCGAAATTGTTCATCGACCGAGGATCGATGAAGAATCGCGCGAATTTGGTGCGCCAGTCGCCTACAGAAAGGGCGTTGGTTTTCTTCCGCTTCTGTCCAGAAAAACTAGTGAACGGACAATTAAGAATAGCATTCTCTTCGTGTCCACTCTGCCCGGTTCTCACTTGTTTTTTGCAGTGGCGCGAGAGCGTGCCAAAGTGCCGGACACGGGTCTAGCAAAAACCGAGGAACGACCTTACCGATTTCCGATGGTAACGCGACCGTCGAAGCGGTTGTCCAATTAAATTTAATTGCGCCGATATTGCTGCCGGGTAAAAAGCTGTGTTGTCCGGTCAGCCGAAGCGTTCCCTGTCCATGGAAATTTTCAGATTCGCCGTGCGAGGCGAGGCGTGACGGCCGTGTTTCATCGATTACCCCCAGGTACCGATAATCGCGAGTGTACTCAGCTGTTTCGCCGATTAATCGCCGGAATATCGAGCGACTCGTGAATTTGCTAATCAAGAGAACACCGCGAGAGACGCTTAATTAGCCCCGTCTTTGTCCGCCGCCGAACTCTTTGACTCGTTGATCGTACAGTTTCATTGAAAAGCTGTTCTTTGTCGTCGCGAGACGTTTATCCTCGTACGACGCTCTGCGGAATACGTGTTTGCAACATAGCTGGAAGAAATTTGCAATCAAATATTTATCGACCAAGAAGGTAGAACCATTGTACGACGTATAAATTAGTTATACATTTGCGATAATCCCTCAGGGTTAACCCCAGGCGTGCCGAGTAAAAACGATTCAATTCTAGAGTCTGTTGATGTACATAAGTGTAAGTATTAAGTTGCGTGAAGGAATGTCAACTAGAGACTTTTCGAGGCTATTCAAATCCTAAACACAATCTTTATAACAACGTGTTGCTACTAGCAATCTTTGTTAAGTGTTTTAGGATCGATGTGTAGCAGGTTTTTTCAATTTTAATGCGCTGTTGTGACGAGTATAAGGGACAGTGCGTCTTCGGATGCCTGATGGAGACTATGGAAAGTACTTTTCTGATGCAAATCTATATCGTTGCACCTGATTCATATTTATCCTCCAGGTGCAACGTTAACGAAGCGTTCGAGAAAATAGTTGTTTTAATTCGTGTTCAATATTTCACTCAATAGGCGGCAATTGATCTTAGATAACCGAGCTTTCATGCGTGGCAATGGCGACATCGATTATCAACGCGAATATAAATGAAGAGATATCAGACGCAATTAATCAATCATGAATAATTGTATTGAATTTATTAATTGAAACATTTCAGAAGAGAACATTAATTATCTAGGGTTAATAGGCTTCTCATTGATTATGTTGTGTCATGGGGAAGCTCAGACATCTTTCCTTAGATAACGATCCCAATTAAAGTGACTTATCAATTGATTTTTTAAAGTATTGAATAATTGTGTGAAATGCAACGAACAGCAAGGGTTGTACCGCAGGTTGCAAGCTGCACGTAGATCGGTGCCTCATGATTTCAACTAACAGTTTAACGATGAAATGCACCTAAGTCTCAGGGTACGTTTACGTTGGCCCCGCGATAAACGATCAGAATAACCACGAGAACGAAGCGTAGGAATACATTCCATTGTCTCTTAATGAATGTGTTTAATTGAAGTTGAGAGCAGACGAACGATACGAGCGTCGAGATTTGAATACTATTTTTTGGTCGGTACGATCGCCATCTTCATTATTAATTTACGATCTCATTAACGATGGACACGGTGAAATTAATAAGAAAATTAGTGCTATTATTACTGTACCGCTAAGATCATATCAAAGCGAGACACTCTTCAGCAGAATTTACAGTCGCTCTGATCGAAGCTCTTAAGGGTTCCATTGCAACTTCGATATAATAAAAGTACCCTAAACGAACAGAACGTTGATCACGTGCGATAGCGAGGTGCTGGTCAGTGCTAATGGAACCTCGTCCGTGATAAAGGGACCCATGTTTCTTTTTGTTACTACTCAACCCTTGAAATCTTATATCTACTAATAGTGGCCAATCCGGCCCTCTAAAGGCTTTCGGTAGATAAAGCGTTAACCCTTCGGGGACGACGATAGATGGTCAGTTTGCTTCTGTGTGATCGACGTCACACGATGTTACAGATGTAACAATAATTTCCTCTTAGACTTAGATTTTGTTATATTTTCCGTAGCTATCTTCAAATTTTAGAAAGCGAACAATAATGCATGGAAACATATCGTATCCAACAATTTGACCTTCTCTAACCAATTTTGAAAAATTCCTCGGAATCGACACGAGGTACTGACGTCACCTTTGAGGAGTTAACATCAGACCAGTTGTTATAAATTTGAAAGCTGAATCGGAGTCGGTGCACAGGCAGCGTCCCTTCAGAGTGAAATAAACGAAAGAACCGAAGCTCAAAACAACTAACCGTCGATCAGCGAGACAGGCGGCACGGTCATCTGTTGATGATGATGAGCTGCCGGATGCTGAAGGGGATGCGGCGGATGGACCTGCAGCATATGAGACCTGGTCTGCGAGTAGGTCGGCGAGGGTGGTTCCCAAGGTCGCGTGACGCCGGTGCTGACAGGCGCGTCGTCGTCGTGGCAGCAGAACTTGTCGGCCGATTGTGTCGCGCCGCTGTTCACCACCGGATGTACATCGTTATTGTTGTTGTTGTTATTGTTCGCGACATCGCCGTTGTTATTGTTACCGGCCGGATTGTTATTGCCGGCAGTGAGACGCGTAGTAGTCGCGCCTGTCGCAGGGCTACCACTACCACTAGCACTGCCACTGACACTACCACTGCCAATGCCGTCGACCTGCACCATTTCGCCGTCGATCGCAGCAGCCGCCGACTTGGCAGTACCAGGAGGGGTCGCGACGCCGCCACCGATCATCATCACCAGACGATCACCTCCAGCCCCTCCACGCACCGGGCAGCACCAGCAGCTCCTCCTCCTCTTCCTCCCCCTCCGCCTCCTCCACTTCTGCAGCAAAGCAGACCCTGTGCTCGAGGCGTTTCTCTTCCTGCTTTCGCATCCGACGGGTTACTCAACGGAGAGCGTGTCCACCCACGGGCCCGGATCCTCCCCCGAAAAACCTTTTCTTCCTCTCCACTGGTTAAATCCACCCCTGCTACCCACTAGCACTAGCAACTCTTCTTCCGGATTTCCCCAGTAGCACAAAGTACAGCTTACGGGACCGGCACTGGGCCAAAAACGTCTTCCGGGTTCACTGAGAGAAGAAGACAGTTTCACAGTTCAGCTATCTTCCGATTGGTTCGGCAGGGTCCTCGCGTGCATCCGCACCCCGTGGTCGAAGGGCACAACACCAGAAGAGCAAGGGACGGTTATCCGGTCGGTGATGGCAGTGGTGGTCGTCGTTGTTGTTATCGTCGGTGTGTGTCCGTCGCGCTGGCGCAGGAGCGCGCGAGCGCAATCGACGCCACGGTCCGGCGTGGCTTCCTGCGTCCGATTAGCGAAGCAGAATGACATCCTGTCCGGCGGGTCGACGGCGAGCGCGATTCATCGTGGCGCGAGCTTTCACGTCGGCTGTCTATCGGGGCTGGCCGTCGACGTGGACGAGCGTGGTCGATGCGAGCAGGCGACGGCGAGGAGTGCTCGCGAGCGCAGGCGCTTCGTCCAAGCTCGTGACTACCTCCTATAGACGTGTCTGCCCTTCTCTTCGTCCCTCCTCTCCGCCTCGTCTCCTTTTTATAACACGTTCGCTAGCTCGCTCTTCCGCTCCCTCTTCGCGGTCTCTCGCCCTCTCGCTCGCTCCCTTCTGCCCAGTCTTTGCTCCGATATTCCCGCTTCTTTCACGGCTTCTCAACCGCTCCCTCCCTCTCTCTCTCTCTCTCTCTCTCTCTCTCTCTCTCTCTCTCTTTCTCCCTCACTCCCTCTCTTTATCACTCTTCCTTGCACCTTCCGTCAGTCTGTCCGTGTGCTCCGATCCCTTCTCCAATAACGGGGCGACCGAACGAACGCGCTCACCACGGGATAACCTGCTCGCGCTCCGCCGGATTCGAGCAGATTGCCTTCCCGTTCGGGGTTTCGAAGCGCGCCAACGACTAGTCTTACCCCCACCTCGTCACGCCTCGCGACTGAACAGCGCCGGCTACTCGCGTCCAGCTGAGATCCAGATTTCAGGTAACGAGCCTCCTTCTGCCTCCCTCCGCCCCCTTGCCCTCCTTCTTCAACTTCGACGACGCTTCGTTACCAACGCTCGCGTCGCCAAATTACCTCGCTGCTCTCAAAGGGGTTCGGTCTTTCCTATTCGACGTTGCTCCTCCACTTGGCGCCGGGTGGAGTTTGGCTCTCTTCAAGTTCCTTAAGACACTCGATCCTTGATCTTTCACTCGAGTCGTCTTTCGCTTGGATCCTTCTAACTTGTTCCGGTGCACTCTCTCTCTCTCTCTCTCTCTCTCTCTCTCTCTCTCTCTCTCTCTCTCTCTCTCTCTGGCGCTGATTCTGGTTCTCCACCGTCCACCCTTGTTTTCGAAGTCACCGAAGAAGTTGAGGATGAAGAGGAGAGGATCGAAGCAACGCGAGTACATGGGGTAACCTGCTTGCGGTCCGCCGGATTCGAGCAGATTGGCTTCCGTTCGGTGGCTCGAAGCGCGCCCAGACTAGCCTTACCCCCACCCTCTTCAGGCCGAGGTGAGATCAAGATTTAAGGCGCCGGCGAAGAGCTGCGAGGAGCGGAGGTAGGCTCTGACGAAGACGAACAGGAGAGGACGAGGAAGAGAGGCCTCGAGGAATACAAGAGATTGAGAGAGAGAGAGAGTGCGAGGGGAGAGTCGGAGGGACTAGCCTCGGCTAGGCAGCCACGAAGACGCGGGGCTATACACGCGCGTTGATTACGATCGCGCGCAGCCAAGCTCGATCGTCGAACGAGAGGAAGAGGAGGTGACGAGAGACAGGGAGAGGTGGATGGACAGAACGCACAGGCTTAGCAGAGGTGAGTCTCAGGGCGAGCAAGGGGGAAACCAGAAGAGAAAGAGAGAAAGAGAGAGAGAGAGAGAGAGAGAGAGAGAGAGAGAGAGAGAGAGAGAGAGAGAGAGAGAGAGAGAGCTGGAAGAGCCCCGGCACTCTCCGGTGCATGGAACAAGCCGGCTAAAGCCAACCAAGTGCGCACTCCTTGCTGCGCATCTGAGCTTACCCGACGCCCACCGACCATTACCGACCCGATCGACCAATTGGACGAACCGGTGGACGCCCACCGATCTGTCCCGGCTCCGGTGAGTCGTCGCCCACGCCGCCGAGAGAACCATCGCGCCCTTCCGCCTTTCCGCCTTGATACCTCTCCTCTACCCGGTCTTTGTCGTTTCCGCGGACGGGATCGATTAATCCCGGAATCGGATGTCGATGTCGGATGCCCGCTACGCTCCGGATGAGCCGATTCCTACGATTATCCCAGCCGAACCTGCCGGATTTCTGACCGCGCGCCGGACGCCGCGAGTTTCGACGCGCGACCGGCTGATCCACTTTTCAAAATGCAGATTGCTGGGGCAGAAGAAACTGGAGCTTGGGAACTTGGGAATTTATACTGGCTGAGTAAGAAAATGTGGAAGGTTGTCCTCCGTCTCAAATTTTTCTCGAAGTCCTCTTGAAAGGACTCTGTCACTCATACTCTTCTTTTGCTGTCTTCGTTAGTTGCTGGTTAATAACTTAAATGTTTGACCAATAGAGGAAATAAGAGTAGCTAATTTCTCTATGTCTATGCACGAAGACAGTCATTAATGTTTGTTCAATCAGGGAAATAAGGGTTGATGATAAGAAGGAGATGAATACATAAAAGGATCTATGTGTCTATGCATGAAGACAGTTATCTTTGGGATTACAATATTTTTTATTCTCTGATTTTGACTATAGAACGTCTATACATACTACTTAGAGTATAGTGGCACGATCAAAAGAGGGATGAAACTGCTTAGAAAAATAAGACAAGAACGTATATGTAGTAACATTTTCCGTACTATGTTCAATTTTATTATTCATGTAGACACCCAATCTGACATTTATTGTAGGAATGAATTCTGCATTAACAGCCGAGTCTAAAATGTGAAATAAAATTTGTTGGAATAAAGCTCCGTTTCCGAGAAAATCGTGCTTGGGGGTTGTCGAGTGCGCGTGCTAGTGAATAGGCGCGTCTGTCTATAGCCGGCCGATTCTACTTAACGGAGACACTAGTGCGCGCGAGCCCAAGGGTCTCCACCATCGATTTTCACGAAAGCGAAGCGTTGTTTCAAAAAACTTTATTCTTAAATTTCAACATAGTTGTTAACGTAGAATCGCCTGCCATAAAAATTGTTTAGCATAGATGTCTCTATAAGCAATTAATTAGGTCCGGTTGAGATATTAGATTAAAATGGGTATCGCCTATTGGTCAAGCTGCTGAATATTCATGCCCGGAGTTATCGAAATGAATGCAGGATGATCTAGTATCAGTGACTGACGTTTTCCGGGGCCAATTTATTCAACTGCCTGTAGAGTTGCCATAATTATCCTGGTAATTAATTAATTTCTGAACAGGAAGAGTTTAAACTTATTATGTGCTTCTTTCGTTTCATTATTCCATTTAAATGTTTCCTTTGTAATGGGACAATTGGCAAAGAATACAAGGTTAAAATCTAGCGAAACAAGTATAAAAATCAAACACAACAGCTATTATTGTTGTTGAACTGTAGATAACAAAACTCATTCACACATAAAGAAGTGAGGTTCTTCGCTGTCGACTTTGGTAAATTAGAAATGAAGTACGATAACACAATACTGTATTCATCATTATGTATTACAAACTTTTAAAAATGCTTCTTTGAATTATTCTACTAAATTATTATAGTATAGCTAGTTAGCTGAAGACACTGACGTTGTTAAATAATTTTCTATGTACGGATTTCCTTTCCCTATTGTTAAAACTTTAAAATACGAATATACCACAGCTAAAACAAGGTGTATCGATCCGTCTTTCCAATGTTTTATTTGTATTCTAGCTAGAAATGGTAATTTCTGTTCAACTTTGCTGAATAGCTCTCTTTGTTTGGAGTGTAGTTCTGAACGCAATACTATATTTCATTCCAGACATCCTACTGTTGAACAAATAACGATTTAAGTAGACTCTATAATTTTCTTCCATTTCGTCCTTCGTATTAACTATGTTCCTTCATAAATTAAATATTTTTAACGAGTGTAGAACATTTGTATATTTTGAATCGTTTTTTAAACCGTGGTACAATTGATCCAAAGGAAGAACTTGTTTTCCAGACAGTTGAGTTTGAAAATTCGTCGAATACACTATTGTACAGCAATCGACTGACATGCTTGTTTATTACTTGCCAATACTACAATGATCAAAGTGTCATTTTTTTGTTGTTAGATCACTCCTTTGTCCGAGAGTACCACGATTAATGAAACACTCTGTGTAATTAGCTCGAACAAGTTGATCCGCAAGTTTTATACTTTGCTTGAATTGTTTAATTGCTGATCATTTACACGATGTTTGTGCTCGTGCATCGTGCAAAAACAGAACCAGGTGCGTTCGAAGCCCTGTTCTTCGAAATCTTGCGATCTCACCTGGGCCGTGGATCTCGCGATCGCGTTTCCCCGGTGATTACGATCGAGAAGATCACGATCGAACTATAGTCGATCATGGGAACACCATATCGAACCGGATACGGTGGAAACGCGTACCGTTGCGTGGCGAACGCGAGCGTTTTCTCGTCGAATCGAGCATCATTGCAGGATACCGCTCGAGTTTGCTCGATTTGCAGTGGATCCCGTTGCAATTTTTCTCCGCGAAACCTCGCCTTCCGATCCCTCGCTAATTTATCGCTTCCTATGATAAGAGGACGGCAGAAGGAAATTGATTGGCCGCGGAAAATCGTTTCGCGGAGATCCGACACCCTGGAGGCGAGTCCGCGTTTAATGATCCGTACAAAAGGCGGAGTGAAACAATTAGCCTGGCTCCTTGGGTCACGGCCGGAGATCGTCATCACGCGATCATTTCTTCGGGCAGTGTCCCACTGCCAAGTGACGATCGCTGTTCCATCTGCATGCATGATTCTCTGCCGCTGCTCGTGTTCTTGGCTGTTGGAAAAACAAAAACAATCTGGCCTGCCATAGATTTATTGCTGAGATTGACTCTGATAGAGACACAAAAATGTTGGCGAAGTACCGGGTTGAGATTTGTTATTTTAGTTGCCGACGGTTGTTCAGGCTTTTAATGTCGAGCAATCTTTTTCGAATGTTGTCTTTTGGAAATTTATTTAAGAGGAAATTGAGCCAAATGTCGTCGAAACAAAAGAATGATCTAAACACGATTATTACAGAAATATTAATGTTTTCAGCGCAAGGTTCGATCAACTGTTACTAGATTTACAAAGCGATTTTACAAATTAACAGAGTAATTCCGACGCTTCGGTCTTTGTTTAGATGAATACGATTATTTTCTAAATTACGAGCTGAAGAGAAGCCCAATGTTTCTAGTGTAGAATATTTGCAATTGTGTTCTGTATCATTGCTACTCGCATAAATATTTTACAAGATTATTTTTTAAATAACGAACTTGAGAGAAGTTTATTCGATAGAGTCTTGTATCATTGTAGAGATTCAAATATTCTAGACACTTTTTCTTTTAAAGCTTACAGTGGGTGATCAAAGTGTTAGAGTCACAGTGTGGAAAATACAATTTATTTTCATTGTGAAAGAAAATATTGTGCTACAGTATTACCCAGTATTGTTAATCTGCAAACGCGAACATGTTCATTAAAAATAGAATTATTTTATGTAGCCGGGGCTTTACCTGAAAATTGACTATTTTAATGTAGTCTCGTTAATTTATCTTGTTATGTTGTTTATTTTATTTTATATTTTTATATTAGATTGGAGATTCTCTGCATTTATGACAGAAATGTGTACACGAAACTTAACATATAGTGTCGATATTAAAAAGATTTCCGAATATCAATAAATTATTTTTCGTTAATTCAAATTGTTATAGCCAAAAAGACTTTTCTATTTGGCTCTCATTTCTTGCAATTAATACAGAAAATTTTTATTTAACATAAAAATTCGCATCCTGTATGAAGAGAGGCTCTTTAGTATTTCTAGCTTAATGTGCACTGTGATTGCAACGAGCACAAATAAAGAAAGGGATTAGAAAGGAAGGTGTATTCCGGTACGACATTGGTCGTCGTCGGAACGAAACGTATAACTGGTTGTTTAAGTTGGAGAGGTAACCGCGAATTTGTAGGTATCAGCTCGGGCCGGTCAGAGCCTTGTACTTTTGGCCCGCTAAAAGCCACCAGCAAGATTACCTTCGGAGTTCCTTCACGCGAGCACCGCGCGGAGAAATCGAACTGACGGGAAGGAAGAAGAAAGGTAACGAGCACGATGCAAATTCTTTCTTACAATGGGGCGGGGGGGCTTCGCATGCCGGTCTGCCCGGCTACATACCAGCAGATCGATGGTAGCTACCCCTAAGGAAAAGGTTCTGGAGTATCGATCACGAAATGCTCTGCTTCTCTGCCTCCACTTTGCCATTATGCTGTGAATAATACTTACCGTCCTAATAGGAAACCTTTTGTCCCCCCTCACTCCCTCACTCACTTACTCTCTCTCTCTCTCCCTCCCTCCCTCTCTCTCTCTCTCTCTCTCTCTCTCTCTCTCTCTCTCTCTCTCTCTCTCTCTCTCTCTTTTTCCTTCTCTTATTCTTTTTTGCCTTTTCTTCTGCAAAATTCTAGCGTCGAAGCTCCTCGCCACACGAAATGGAGACGTCGTTCTGTCGTCGTGATGATGATGCACTCGAAACCGTACAAGCATAATCGCCCATGTTTCTGTTTAGCGGTTGAAGCGGTCGGATTGTCCTACATCGATGATAAGATCGAGAACAGCTACGATGTGGCTTAAACACTGCTGGAGAATCTGGACAGAAAAATTACACGGTTTCGTTTCTTATCCTGCTGTTCTTCCTCCCTCCTTCGCGCTATCGCTTGATTATTACGGTTCGTCTTTAGAGTATCATTAAATATTGCTTATTATCAATTTGGTCTAATTTGTACTATGCATTTGATAATTATTAGTAGACTGAATTTATAGCAAAAATGAATACTTGAAATATTAATCTGTAAAGACATCAGAATTTCGTATTTTTATCCGACTACTTAAAATGGAAGAAAGATACATTTTTATTGAATTCTAACTTCCGAATCTTCTATTTTGCATATAGACCCCCAGTCTAATTATTAGTAAATATCGAACTTCGTACTTTTACAATTCGTAATGTTATAGAAATATTTTCTGAGAAACTTTTTATATAATTGTTTATACTTCTTTATTCGAGTTACCATAAAAATCCTACGAAATCTGAATAAATTCAATCCTGTTGTTATTATAAAGTATATACATGAACCTCGTTTAGGGTTCGGTAGTTCCAGTGTTAAAGATGTCAAAAGATGTTAAAATTGTTAAGGGAAGGAAGAAATTTCTGCTTGGCACCTGTCTCCTGCAATTAATGCAGACAATTTGTATTTTGCATAAAGATCTTGCAGATTACTAAGACTACGATAAGAAAACGTGTATACATATTAATGAATGTATGAAAACTAATTGCGTTATTATTCCCTGCTCACCGCAAGAAGTCTTTTAGCTAGACGCTTTTCCCTTCCCCAAGTATTTCCGTTCTCTAAGATAATGCCCACTTTCAACTCTCAATTAATTATGACCAAAATTTACTATGACGTCGAATAACATTGTAGTCTAAGAACTGCAATTTTTACCACCTTTAGCCATTTGCAATCCACATGAAATTTTTCAGAATGTAAAATAAATAAAATAAAACGACCTTCGGAAGCAACCTATGTAGATCGTCGCTCGGTTTTCCGCTTCTTCTGCATCGTCTCCGTACGTTTCGGGACGCGGGTGGGTTCAACGACTTCATTATCGTGTGGCAGACAGTGTCGTCGCCGTTTGATTCAGCTGTTCAAACAAGGGGACTAATCTCGTCAACGAGAGGGTGATCATCGTCGCTCGAAGCTGTCCAATCGCTCCGAAGATCCGATCGATGGTCCCTCGCGAATGTTCAACAATTCTCGTTCGTTCGCGACGAAATCGGGAAAACGGTCGCTGGCCAATCGCCGAGAGGCAATTGCCGTACACGATAGACGATTCGTGAGAGCTCTCGGAGAGGAGCCGATAATCTCTGGCGGGCCATTCGGGCCATTCGGTGGGGTCATTCGACCTTAAACCCCCGAGGGAAGCGGGCTGCTAGTTTCGCGGTCGATGGCTAAATTACTGTGACCGCACCGTTTAGCAGATTTGGGAGGGCGCCAGCCCAGCGAAGGGGCCGAAAACTGTTAGGCCACAACAACCGAATCCTAACAGGATTTATCTCGCCAATTGACGACCGTGCGAATCCCGCAACCATTCACTCACAAATCGCTCCACTTTTTTTCGACGGCCGGCCCAGCAGCGCCCAGGCCACATAACTGTCGACTCCAAACAATGCCTCTTTCTCCAAAGCTATTCGCGAAATATCCGGCGGTCCGTCGACTGGCTTCTTTCAAGAATTTTGTTACCGAACCCCTCCTGTCAATACTCGAGTTTCCATTTTTTAATCTATTTTTAGAATTCTTTGTTTGGTGCAAAAATAATTTCGGATCTCATAAATTTAAATTTCAACGAATTTTCTGAACCTATCTCATTAATAGATTCTGGATTTTATGCATTCACGATGAAAATGAGTAGAGAATATGCAAAATATAAAACTTTTCTGTTCGACTGTTTTCATTTGATTATAATTACTACGAAAGGACATAAACGTCTACGTCGTTTGTGTGTCTTGCAATTAGTGCGTTGACGCAGTCTACTCATTACATTATTATTGTATGTATATCGATGAAAATACTAAGCTTTTTCTGTCTTTTGTCGGAACTGTTTATTATTGGGTTTCTTTCTATCAATGTAATAATTTTGCAGCGATTTCCATTCTAATTGGACCAAATGACTTGAGCTTTTCTTTTTCAGAGAAGTTGGAGGGATTAGTTTAATTGATGATACGTAAAAGAAGTTATGAAAATATTGCAAATGGTTAAAATGGTGAAAATTTTGCATTTAATGCATACGAACATGAAGCTTGGGATTAATTGAAACGAGTAAGATTAATAGGACATCATTCCGTGTATACCAAAAGAAATCTTCTGACCATTGCAAAAAAATTTGTTTCTTCCCCAAAGGATTCTAATAAAATCAACAATGAAAATGACAATTTGCACAAAGATAAAAACGAAGATTTGTGAATACAATCATCTAGTAATAAATGAAGGAGTCTAGTGATAAATGTGTCTGCTTCTTAATGGATGAAGTGTATTAATGTTTCATGATAATACGATTCAATAAAGAAACAGGGCGAATGAAATGAAAAAGTTATGTTTGGTATTCAATTTATACATTGCAACATTGAAATAAAATATAATCCACGATGTAAGACGATCGTCTAAGACCAGAACGGTTACCCAGGGTTAAACAAATTACATAAATTTTGCGGAGTTTCTATGACTACCAGTTCGATACTGAATCTATTCCCAAACGATGCGGCTTCCCAACGCTTTCCAGTCGGGTCACGATCGACCCAGGCTCAAGTACATCTACCGAAAGGACGTCCTAACCCATCGATCACCTTTTACAAGGCGAAAAGCGGAGAAATTCGTTGGAAATCACGCGAGCGATCGCCACCGTGGCCGCTTCGGGAAATCGCTATCCAGGAGGCTCGTGACTAATTCAATTAAGGACGCGTTCCTTTTTCACGCAATGCGCCACGCGACCTGCGCGCCGTATCCTTTCGCGACCTACAGGAAAGGTAGAGAAACGTAGAAAATAAAGGGTGCGAGAGAGCGACTGGAGGAGAAAAAAAAGGAAAAAAGAGAAGGAAAAAATATATATGTATACATCGCGACGATTACCGGGGCGAGGGAAGTCGGCCCACCCACACACGGCGGTAACAAAGATTTATCATGGACACTTTGCATGCTCGTGGTTCGGCCGCGCCGGCGGAAAGTCCGTCCACTATTACAGCTATTACGGTGGTGGTGCGGGCGACGGTGATAAATCATGCGACAGGAATGATTCGGCTAAATTGCTGCTCGCACGTATCCGCGCTCGAAACTGCCCCTCGCTCGTTTCTATCGGTGCATACGCCCCCGTGCTTCGAGGGGGTAACTTCGAAGCTAGTTTTTCCACCCTCCGAACCCCCTCTACCTGCTCCTCCCCCGGCTAGGGGAAAGAGGCAATGTCCGTCATCCGCGTCAACTACGCACGCGTCCCAGTAGCCATTGGTCTATTGATTTTACCGGGTAAAACGGGGGCTGCGTCGCCGCCGATTGCTCTCGCCACTCGTCGGGGCAGTTGCAGCCGAGGCCGAAGGACCTGCGGCGGTGGGCGTGGCCTAGGTGGGCGGCCACCGAACCGGCCACTGTGGAGGGGCAGCGCGGAGAGTCATTGGATAGAGTTTCCGCCGTCCAGCGGACACCGACACGCTATCGGCTCTCGCGCCTGGTGCAACTGCTTCACGAGCGCGATCCTTTTCCTGGAGGCCGCGGAGTTGCAATGTCGACACTGGTCCCTCGATCCGAGGAATTTAGCGATCGGTCCCTCCGATCAGCGCTCCGCTCGTTTCCGAGCGCGGATCTTTGAGCTTGCGAGAGAAGGTGAGGTCCCAGATCGTTTCTTTCTTGAGCAGAATTTTTCTACAAGCAATTTGTCCTCTTGGTTTCATTCGTTTCCTTTTGCGGGTCCAACACGTGTTACATTTGTGGAGAGTTTGAGGATGACTGAAAATTTATTGCTTGCGTAGATGCGTATTTTGAGTCTGTTGGATCTTTGAGCTTGCGAGAGAAGGCGGGCCCCACTTGGTTTCTTTTTCCAGAGGGTTTTCAATTCAATCAAATTGTTGGCTTTGTTTGGTGGTTTCTTTCTTTGAAAGAGTGGTTTTCGATGAATTCCGAGAGACTTTGATTTCTACTACTCATAGCTTGTGCGTAGATGTGATTTTTGGGAGCCTGTTCGGATGGACGAACGTTTTATGGAAAAGGTGGATTTCATGGAAAAAATGTGTTTTGTTGATTTTGGAGAAAGATGATGATGATGATGTCGCGATGAGAGGATGATTATTAGCATTAATGTCTCTTTTGGTTACTATGTTCTACATAGAGTTCGATGATAGTTTGTATTGTTGGACGATCAAGTTTTTAGTATTTTAGAGTTTTGTGTATGGAATTGGGGGATTGTTCTTAATGGAGAGTTTTCGTTAGGCTTTGCTTGTTTGATTCTATGCCTACTTGAATTTTAACGGACACGTAGATACCTCGAGTATGACACCCGATACTTGTGCGATGTGCCAGGGCAGTTCTACACGTCTCAATATTTCAGTGAAAGTAATAGCGAGGGATCGACTGATTTAACTTTTCTTTTTTTTTATATTATAAACCACACCTAGGAGATTTTATTTCTTCTATGTAAAAATAACCCGTCGTGCACTCCCTCTGCGGCCGAGGATTTACGGAAAACTGGTTCAAAAAGCTACGTTCTTCCACTGTTCGCGGCGATTTTTATTGCTGCTCGACGGAGAAATTCTTTACTTATTTATTCGCTGACAAAATATAATACTGTCAGAATTCTGTCCTTGATCGGAGTCTGGCTATCAGTCTAACCGTTTCAATAATGGAGGTGGCGCGACTCCATTTTGAAGATTGAAAACGACAGAATCAGAATGTTGCACCTCGAGTTAAAATAGAATTAAATACTATTCGTTTTAATGGAGGTAGGGGACACAGTATAAAGTTGCATGCCTCCAAGTATTTTTCGTTCTTTCTCTATTTATTTCATTCATCAGCTGCACAGGATTAAATTCAAGTCCTCAGTCGATGTACTTCAATAATCAATCTAGCTGTTTTAATGAAGGCAGCACGCCTCCATTTTGAAGATTGACTTGACATAATATTGCACTTCTCGAAATATTTTTCAATTATTTAGCTGACTTAAATGGATTTATTAACATTTTGAGTGCCATGTTTCCCAATGATAGAAAACAGATTTGTTAGTACAAAATTCTAATTTGCCAAATTAAATAAAAATTAAAATAAAAGCTCGTATCTCGAGAGGCTGGGGGAGGAGTTAACGGTGTCTTCGAGGCTAACGATTTTAATAAAAAATGTAATATTGTTGCATAGGTCGTTGAAGGAGTACGGTGGAGGTGGAGCACAGTGCTGGCCGCGTTCCGAGCAGGAATTATGCGATCAGCAGGCCGATAGGTTTTACTCTTGGGCTACACCGTAAGTAATTTGCGGCGGTCGCGAGGGGGGGGGGGGGGAGCGGCTAATTGCAGCCCTCGCATAAGTCAACCGTACGCGGTGTTGTAAATACGTCGCTGTTCGTAGCTAAGAGAGCGTGAATCGCGCGTATTTGCATGAGACCGACGATATTCGGGAATTAATTCTCCTGTCGCGGTGCCTTCTTCCTTCTTTGTTCTTGCCTGTTCCGCGACCGACTGCATTACGATCGGGGTAATTAGCGTGTAACCGGTGCGGAGCGTGTCTAAGCCTTTTCCCAGGAAGTTTACGCGAAACTTTTATCGCTACCGGTACTTTCCACCGCGAACACCCCTACACTCTCGCACATTTACATACGAAACTGCTCCCGTTTGCTTCGTGTGCTCGAAAGAATTATAGGAAACCTCGCCGAAGATTTAAGGATACGCCTTTATGATCGGACCCGTGCCATACGAGCAGTGTATTCATTAACGAATACGATCATTATACTGCGAACTCGTTCCTCGCTATACATACATATTTACTCAATACAGAACCTGTTGTGTCTCCAGTTGAGACAAGTTCGTTGATCGATTTTTACAAATTGCAATACCTAGCACAAATCCACTTCGCCATTTGTCTGTGCTTATCGAACTAGTTTCTTTTTAAAAATTTTTTAAATATTTGTAGTACTTATAGCAATTGTAATCTGAATAAAATTAGCATCGGTGCAATTTTTTTTGCAAAGTTACAATACCTTGCTTTCTCGTGCTCATATCAACATGAGAAAATTTTGTAGGAAGATGCTTTTAGAAAGTATAGACTTTATGCTACAAAATGAGCCTAGGTAGATCGTCCTGCGATTTTTCTTTACAACGTTACAATTGCTTGGTACGACCCGCTTTTGCTCTGCCTTGTAATTAGATGATTGAATGTTTTGACTAAAGACTGAATTATCACAAACCATAGGAAATTGTACATACTAGCGTTCATACCATGTATCACATTTTTTTTTTGGTTCGAACATACAAAACAATTTTCACTAAAATTAATTTTAAATTTACTCCTCACAATTTGAAATTAAATTAAATATAAAAATTCGTTTCAATTAATTAAAAAAAATAGTTGTATTTCTCAATCTTGAGCTAACTATAAAATTATGTGCTTTGTACGGATCTGCCATCATTTCGATCGGTAATACTTACGTTTAGGGGAGGCAGCTCCGATGTCCTTGACCTTGACATATGTTGTCGAGGACAACATTCTGAACAACTTTTGTCATTACAACTACCCGGCGCTCGGTCTTAGTTTTCGAGATATTTGCGAAAAACTATTGCTAATACTGTATTGAATATTACGTATTCTTCCAAGCTCCGTGGCAACGTGAGCCTGTTCCCCGGGGCGGCATCTGTTTATTTTCTGTTTGTAACCACATTGTGGGGATCAGAACAGAGTGTCACTCTATATAGGGTGAGCTTTCAATTTTGAAAGACTACTTCTGGATTTTCGCAAGCGTGGTCGGGCCGGCCTAGCGGCCGGCCCTCTGCGCCCCCCGCCAACTAACGCTAACTAATTCTGATCGCATAATTTTTGTATTCTACATAGCCTTCATACAGAATTTGAACTAGTAATGAAAAAATCATGCAATCAGAATTAGTTAGGGTTAGGTCTGGGTTAGTTCTGGGTTAGGTGGCAGCCTTACGTTGCCACGGAGCATGCAAGAATACGTAAAATTCAATACAGTATTTGCAATAGTTTTTCGCAAATATCTCGAAAACTAAGAGCGAGCGCCGGGTAGTTGTAATAACAAAAGTTGTTCAGAATGTTGTCCTCGATAACATATGTCAAGGTCAAGGTCATCGGAGCTGCCTCCCCTAAACGTAAGGTTTACCTTTCAAAATTTTCACAGACGCAATCTTAGTAACCCCTGAAGATGATCGAAACATTGATCGAAACGTCGGAAATACGTTGGTAATTTGCAAAATTGTTTTGTAAATTTATTAAAAAATTGATCAGCATTAACTCAAAAGCATTAACTTTTAGGAATGTAAAAATTTTGCAAAAAGGTGCATGATCGTCCAAAAGCGGAAGCGTCTGATTAAAGCATCTTCTTCGAAGTGAAATTTGCGACAATTTGCAGGAACGCATGCGACCAGTTGCGTTTCACATCGTGTTCGTTTTCGTCGGTTTTCGAAATCGGTTATTGCGGCTCCATCCGGTGGCGGACGTGGTGGAACAGCAGCGGAATCGTCGTCGAGGACTTTCGAGGCTCGTTTCCATACCGAGGGAAAGCGATATGGAACGGAAGGGCGGGCGGGCCTGCCTATTTCTTTTTCTGCGTTTTCTCCGCGCAATGAAAGCGGCGCCGGCATTATTCCCTTTGTCCCTCTCGTTCCGGTGGTCCGTGCAGCCTTTAATTTTAATCTTGGCGTGCACTCAGCGACACGCAGTCGCCGCGCCGAACACTTTCGACCCTGGGAATCCGCCGAAAATTCGCCGGGCCCTCCTCCTCACCTTTGTTGCACGCACCCGACGCAGATGGTCCCCAGAGGAACTGGGTTAACGGGCGAAACCGACGCGAAAACTCGGTCGTTCGACCGCGAATTCTTTTCGGATTCATACGAGGCCCACGAAAATCACTTGGCATGCAACGTATGGCGGTATTGATTGACTATCAGTTTTGCATTAAATCTGATCCAAACGCTGCTTTAATTTCCTCATTTTCTTATTACTAGATTTTGTGCGTTTGTGACAAATATGAATGGATCAAACACAAATTTGA
Source organism: Lasioglossum lativentre (assembly GCA_916610255.1). NCBI lineage: Eukaryota > Metazoa > Arthropoda > Insecta > Hymenoptera > Halictidae > Lasioglossum > Lasioglossum lativentre. The sequence goes on along the minus strand of OU744364.1, from coordinate 20,717,815 downwards.
AGAAGCATTTGAAGAATTTAACGACGACGGAATTGCGAATCGAACGCGGGACTGAGAGTGAATTTGTGTTTTTGGGGTTTGTGGACGAGTTGGCTCGTTATCTCGATTATGTCTGTGTTCATTGATCATCGCTTTTTATCTCTGGCTAGATACCTAAAATTTCATAGCTGAAACGGCTGATCAGTAGACTGTAGATTTTATGCATTTATAGCAAAATTGGTGTGTGCAATTTAAGACAGGAGAACGATTAACAGAGTTTGAGAACATCGATGCATTATTTTCAACTGCTTAGAATAAAAAACATTTTTATTTTTGCATAAAGTACTAATGCTTTCCTCATAAACCAACAAACATTTACTATATGTCTTCCCGTAATTTAACACTAAACCTACCACGATCAAATGGCCGGTTTTCTATTTCATAATTATTGAAATTATAAAAACGCTTTCACAGGAAGTTACTGAATTGACTTCTTCATTGAACCACAAAACATAATAAAAATTGTACAAAGTTTAAATAAATTTAATCTTCTCACAGGTGTTTCACTTTTATATGTTTTGTGCTTGGCAGGTTTAGTGTTAAAATGGAACCAAATGAGTCGAGACTTTTGACATGTTAGAAGAATTAGTTTACTAAATAACGGGTAAATGAAATTTTGGAAAAATTTGTGGTAATTGCGAAGAAAAATGTAAAAGTCAATGGTCAATGCCAACTCCATGCTCAGCGATACCTGTCTGCTGTAGCCGCGTTCTGATTGTTCCGTGTTTCTCGTTAATAATTCTCTAAAACAGCCGCGGAGAACATTTTCTCAAATGAAAAAGTTATTTCAAATGACTTCGAGAATCACAGCTTTTAAGGAAGCACAACATTTTGGGATATCCTGCATGTACATCTTTCTACTGTGTTAAAACAGTATTGGTTCCAATAAAAGGTTCCAATTAAATTTCATTTAACTTCAGTCTCTCACAATAGACTTGAGCAATTTTCATTTTGCATATAAATCGGCAGTCTGCTTATCGCATCGATGCACAGTAGGCTGGATCGAGAAATTTAGTTTCATTTTACTATAACTCTTGAACCATAAGAGATATTGGGGGAAATTTGCATTAAAATGCATCCCGATATCTCCTATGGTTCAAAAGTTGTATGTAGAAGTCAATTGCCGAAATGAAGATAATTTTTTATTTAAACGTATCATTTTTAAGATTAACCTTAACAATTTGTGAGTATATGTGTATCTGTAATCTAAAGAGTTTCTTAGAAAATTGTTTTAATATCCCGCAGAGTACCGATGGTGGCTACCGAACGCATGCGAAATGACGTGACATTACTAATTTTAAACGGTAATAACTCAGAAAGGTGGACGAAGGTGGACGTGATTTTTACACATTATCTAAAGGAAAGTATCCTGAACACACTGTGGTTTGTCCGAACGCGGGGTCTCTCGGGTGTAAAAAGTTATTCCTTGTCAATTGTAAAAATTTTGACATTTTTCTATCCCACACTCAACATTAAAGTTTTAATACATTGCATATAATAATTGTAACTGCAATTATAATTTCTTAACGGAAAATAATGCTGTTTACTGTAGAAAAACAACGGGGCTGAAATCTTGAACAGGATCGTCAAAATATCACTAAAAAGATAGGATATTTTTCTGGTGTCAAACGTAGATTCTAAAATGTTCAACTTTAAAACCTCGGTACAACTATAATTTTCATTTAATTTGATTAATTCTTCCATTTTTGAGGTCAGTGGATATTCGAAAGACAATACCAATTGATTAGACATCGATATGAGAAAGTTCATTTCTTGGTAAAATTTCACTAAAATCTTCGATCCAGCCCACTGTGCGGCGCCGTCCAACTAGCCTTGTGGCGGATATTGATGAGGGCAAAGTTGCAGGCTAGCGACGTCCAGACGCGCTTAGGAGATCCCACCTTAAGACAATGCTGAACCCTAAATTTCAAACACAAATTTGAAGAAGCATTAGAAGAATTTAAAGACTTCGTTATATTATTCTCGGCATGTTAAGATGATTAACACTAACCACGGTCAAATGACCGATTTTCTATTTCATAATGATTGAAATTATAAAAATGTATTCATAGGAAATGACTGAATTGACTTATTCATTGAAGCACAAAACATAATAAAAACCGTACGAAGTTTAAGTAAATTCAATCTTCCTCTCTGCTATAAGGTGTTTCACTTTTATGTGTCTTGTGCTTGGTATGTTAAGTGTTAAAAAAGTTAAATTTCATTTAACTTTAGTCTCCCATAATAGACTTGGGCAATTTTGATTTTACATATAAATCGGTAGTCTGCTTATCGCATCGGTGCCGTCCAACTAGCCTTCTGATGGATATTGAAGGCGCAAAGTTGCGGGCTGGCGACGTCCAGACGCGCTTAGGAGATCCCACCTTAAGACAATGCTGAACCCTAAATTTCATAGTGCAGTCGAAAGGACGTCCAAAACGGCGGAAAGTTGGTATAAAAACGAGACATGTGCGTCCGTCTTCAGATCCTGGGATTAGAGTAGCCATCGGATCAACAAGCCTAGCGGCATCACTTCGTAATCCTTTCGAGACCTATTGTTAGCTCGGCAGATCATCGTGAACGCGGCTGACGCGCGCCTAAATAATTGGAAGGCACCGTTGTCAGCTAATAATGACGCACAAGCGGCTGAGCCGTTCACGGATCCATCAGCAGATACAGAAGCGGTGGCAGCAGCCGCAGCAGCTTTTCATTTTGCTTAGGTGTTACATATTAAACGAGACCGTATCCTACGCTCTCTGGCTAGCAGAGGCAACCACCTGTGCGCATAGCTAATACCATATAATAAGGGCTCATGCATATGAATTTCGGCGGGCTGGCTTATCGGATCTATCGGGCCTCTCCGGGCCTCTAACCCTTTACGCTCGTAGATCGGCATAGCGATGTCCCCTCGGTCGGACCCATCGTCCTCCACCCCCCTTCTTTTTCTCTTTGATCGATACGCGAGCACCTACGTAAACGGTTAGATTCGGAGACAGGAAGACACCCGTCAAATGGGGACCCGAAGAAAGCGTTCCACCTCGGCAAGAACAGTCACAGGTGCTGTCGATCGCTTAATTTTCTTTGGCGAGGGGACAGACACCGTTCCTTCACGATTTCTTGGCTGAAACTCCTGCAGGAATGACACGCGATGGCCCCGAATCAAGATTTAATGGTACGGGATAAGGGACTTCTTCAGACGTTTAGAAGAAATGTCATTAGGGATGTCGAAATGGTTGTAAGACTTCACAAGCTGTTTCGTTGCGTTTTTGTATATTTTTGGAGATTAGAGGAATTGAAGAGTGTTCATTTATCATGTATTGCTTATATTATAATTATTTAAGGTAGAAAGTTTTGTAATGGACGTGATCTTTCAAAATATATGTACATATACCTAAGGATTTTTCAATATGCCATAAGGGGTAGAAAATTAACAAACAAAAAGGTCACTGGAATACGGTTTTTATACATTTATATATGTATGACGAAACTGAATAGGTGAGATACAAAAGTATGAAGACATAAAACGAATCTAACAGTGTTATTATCGGTAGAAGAAATACATTTTTTATCGAATTTCTGTCCCCTACATCTGATTTGAAAAGTTTTTATCTTGCATAAAGGTCCGCAGTCTAATTATCAGTAGACTTCGAGTGTTGTGCGTTTGCGAAAAAAATGGGTGGATTTAACACTAGATTTTTCTTTTACAATGTGTTTAAAATACAAGAAAGAGGAAAAATTCAACTTGTTGCTCATCCTGGTTTTGATAAAATAAGCCACTAAATTTAGAATTTGCATGAAGGTCCGCAGTTACGAGTATGTGCTATTCAAAATGGAGATCCGCATTAATTGTTTTCAGTAGCGAGGTTCGGTCAGTGGTTTCGAAGATTCAAGCACGTGCTTCTCGCGCAGGGAAGCTGATGGATCGAGCGTGTGCGTGCGAGCAGCACCGTGACACGAGGCCCGCTGTTCTTTTGGCGTGCGTGTGCGCACCGTGAAGAAGAGATACGGCCGAGCTAATATCCGTGAAGAGACTTCTTATGTTCTTGCGATGTAATAAAGACTGGCTAAAGGGGGACAGATGCGATCGTGTGGCAGACGCCGCGATAAATTCTCCCCGCAGTCGATTCTTCTTCTTCTTCTTCTTCTTCTGCGCTCCGCCGACGATGCGGCTGGGCCCTCGGCGATTTCAAAGAAACTGCACCGAGCGGAATGGGAAATGAGCCCTCGATTCTGCCCAAATTTCCCTTTCTGCATGTACTTACGAATGCTCTCTGTGCGATCGTTCGATCGCCGCCGATAAGATAACTAGCTTTCGTTCGAACTTCGCGCTCTGTTCCATTTCTGGCGATTTTAAACGAATCGTTAGCAGCATTCGTTTTTAACCCTTGTTCCCTCTGGGCACCACTAAAAATTACTAAACGAGTCAAAGAATTTCTACATGTCGTTGTGTTTAATAAGATACTAAACGAGTCAAAGAATTACTACATGTCGTTGTTTTTAATAAATTACTAAACGAGTCAAAGAATTACTACATATCGTTGTGTTTAATAAGTTACTAAACGTTCAATTGTGGCACGGGTAAATGGGGAATGCTCTGGGTTAATTAAAATACATTCTACTCTCAAACCTAATCTCCATTACTTTCTGTGCAATTACTCCATCTTACAAGCAGTTAATCTCCAATATGGTGGCAGAAAGATTCACATTCACACAATTCGTTGATATTATCCCATTCAGAATAAAATATGAGGCTCTCAGATAGATTTGTAAAATACCCAACTTACTCTAACAATAAGAAGTCTTAATAACTGTGGTGACACAAAAGTGGTCATACAAAAATTTAACCAGTCGGTTCTCGAGCAACCTCCGCCCGCGTCAACTTCCCAGATCGCGATGCAACTGCATACAATGCGCCACGACGCTCTTCATGGAACAGATGCTATGTCGCAGACGGTCTCCTGACTCTCACGACGGGTATACGCAATCCTTGTGTACCCGTCCATCTGTTTCCTCGCAATGCGTGCATTCTGCGGCCGAAAAACCGCAATTCCAACATCTTCTCATTAATCAGCATACGATCCGTCACGACCATAACGCACCTCCACATAACAATGCCCTTACGATCCACCTGGGAACTCGTACAAGCAACGAGCTAACACAATTTTTAACGAAAATGAATCTGAAATCTTTCTACAGAATTCTTTCTTCGTTAACAGACCCTTAAAACCCTGCTTTCGCATAAACTTTAACCTCCCACAGAAATACACTGACAATCCACCATCATTCCTGAAGAATCATAATCCGCATCATGAGATTTTATGCACTGTTGACAAAAACATGTAGGTAGAATATGAAACAAATATTGAAAGAATTTAAAAACATTCTGGTACTAATTTCAACTCATTAGAATTATCAAGAAAAGCGACAGATTGCTGAAAAGTTGCTGAAGACATTGCTGAAGGGAATTTTTATTTTGCATAAAACTCCACAGTCATGAGGAAAATTTAATACTGTTGAGGGGTGGTATTGAATTGTTATGGATAATAATTTTAATAAAATTTATTTCATAGGAAAATTTCATATTATTTACATCTAGCGGGTACTACTTTCAGCTTAGCTACCGCTGTTTCTAGCCGAGTAGTGCTACCCTTACGAAGCGCCGGGACATCGATCTTCGGATCGACCTAGGCGGGCACACGGCCTTATCCATCTAACCGTGTCTGTCAGTGGCTAACTCGCTGGCTATCCGTCATTTTCACCGGGTCCGTCCTCCCGGCCGACACTCTCGGTCCCGGTGGCGCTCCGTAATGAATAGGCCAAGGGTCCCCGAGGGGGAACGGGTTCGAAACAAAAAGCCATGGTGTATGAGGGGGGAGGGGAAGAGGGGGTTTAGAGAAAGAGAGAGAGTCGAAGGAACACCTGTGCCAACTGGAGCGCAACCGGGCCACAGACGGATGGACGAGCGAACGGGTGGACAAAACAGGTGGGCCGTCACGCCGGGATTCCTTCGGTGCTCGTCCTCCCGCGGGGCCAGCGAGCCTTTAATTCATCGATTTTCGGACACGGCGCCACCGTTCCTATCCGAAGGTATATCGACCCGTGTGCGTGAGCCTCTAAGCCGATCCACGAAACCCTCGATGAGGTTCGAAGAGGTTCGAGGAAGTTCGAGGAAGTTCGAGTAGGTTCGAGTAGGTTCGAGGAGGTTCGAGTAGGCTCGAGTAGGTTCGAGTAGGGTCGAGTAGGTTCGAGGAGGTTCGAGTAAGTTCGAGTAGGTTTGAGAAGGTTCGAGAAGGACTGAGGAGGTTCGAGTAGGTTCGAGACGGACCGAGGAGGCTCGGTTGCATGCAACTTTCTGGAAACAATTATCCGCGCAAGCCTTGCACATAGCTTTTCGCTTGATCACCGTGACGCGAAATGGATTACAACGGGCAGCCGTGCAGATTGAACGCTACCCAGAGGCTCCTTTCTCTCTTGTTAGGCGACCTGTACCCGTTCAGTGGAGAACGGGCCTGTGAAATTTAATTACACACGACGCACTGGGCGGCCCGTACTGCGCAAACAGGGAAAGATACATTTCAGATGCGTTTCTGCGGTCCGTGTACTCTTCGTACGCCACAAGAAATCTCCTGGTAGGTATTCGAAAGGAATGCGGCAGCAATCCGTCCGATTGTGTCATTCCACGCGAACTTTCGGTTATTCCGAATTATTGGCTAAAGTGTGTGACGTCAAAGGATAACCATTGGCTGCGAGCGAGGACCCCTTTGCCCCTGTGCCGTCTCGAGGGAGTTCTTGTGAGGTACGAAGAGTACCTAGGATGTTTATTTTGATGTCTCGTTGGTAAAGAATGATCAATGAGTCTTCGATTTCAGTTTGCAAAGAGCTTGGTGCAAAGAACTAGGTCATTTTTCACAAAAATAATTTTCAATAACTTTTTCCACCTTGAATATTCCCGTTACTTATAATAATATGAAAATATCGTTGACTTTTAGATCTCGAACATCTGAAGGTCAATGCATTTTTACGCAAAACTTCATACTCTATCGATTTATGATACAATAGGTAGGCCTCTCCATTGAATGAAATCAAGGTGACCTTGAAATCTCGGAAACGCCTTCACGCACAAAAAAAATATTTACATCACAATGTTTCTCCCACTGTACCAGGCAACTTTTATATGTATATATCATTTTCTCATATTATTACAAGTAATCGAAATATTTAAGGTGGACAATATTATACCGTATATTGCTGATTAACAAAAGAATTAAGCAATGTTCAAAATCTGGACTTGCCCGGACTACTCAGTTTATGTAACACCTTCAATTGTTGTATCAAATGTTGTATCAAATATTTTATACGTACCTATTTTGTTTTTCTGTGATATTTATGTCTGCAAAGAAAAGACCACCCTTGCTGTCAAGGATGAGCAATTCAGAGCTTAAAGAGTTATGAATACAATTGTAATAATTTCATTTTTTATACAAATCCTCAGTGAATGGTGACTAAATTGTTCTCGAGACGAATAACGAATCACTCGAACGATAAATGACGGAATAACAATGGTTTATTTGTTATTCTTATTCAAATGAAGTTTTATTCGAATAATGCCCAACACTGCCGACGAGTATGCTTAATTCGAAGTTGCACGAGGATCCTTCTGTTCCACGGATTAAACGCGAGGCGAGGCTAACTTCGCATGCAAATGCCCCGCGGCGCGGATTAAGACATCGGTAAACAGTATAATAACGTAATGGGATGGCGCAGCGGTCGAGATATAATTAACCAATTGCCCTCGGTGTGCGTGCGGTCTCCTACGCGATTGATCTCCGGAGATCGGCGCATTTTTTTTGCAGCGTGCGTCTTTGAACAAGCTAAATAGTTACAAATTTTTTGTGTAACATTAGAAATGAGTTTGGTATTGCTAGAACGAATCGAAAAGTCCGTTCACCAAGGAAGTCTAAATTATTCGTTTGTTCGTTGTCGAAATTGCTAAAGTGCAACTTTTCGTCAACAAGCTCTCAAAACCATGACCTCGCACAAGCATCAATGATCTAATTAATTAGATACAGAGTTGGGCAAAATTTTCATCTAAATAAAAATTTCGAATAACGAATAAAAAATAAAAAAATTTTTATTCATTATTCGATGGTTCGCGTTTATTAGAGTTGGCAATAGTTATGGAAAGATTTATTCGAAGGCTTCGAATAAAAGGTACAGATAAAATATGAACAAATTATTCAAAGTTCGAATAAATCCGCTTCGTATAAAAAAAATTATCTTCATTCGTCGGACAAATTCTCGTCGAGTAAAATTATTTATTCGTTGCTCGCCGAATGAATAAAAATTTTTTTATCGTTTATTCGTTATTCGAAATTTTTATTTAGATGCAAATTTTGCTCAACTCTGATTAGACATAACTGTATAAAATTGAAAATGCCATATTTGTAAGATTTTCCTCTGCAAGCTCAATTGACTGTTGCGAGAAACGACCAATAAAATAAAACTAGCTCGAAAGCTATCATCAAGAAATATTTTGCGAAATCATTCCCAGTATCAGATTCGTGTGTGCTATACTAAGCTACCCAGAGGCTGATTTCGTTTTAGTTGGAAGATCGATTTTCCATCAACTCTCTCGAACACGGTTCGCCTATCGTGCCTCGAATTTTCATCCCAGCTCATCATTTATGCAACTGTGTAGCTTGCGTGCAGCTCGAGCAGTAAACAGCGCAATTAGCCAGCGCAGAGGGACGAGAAAAACTCGCACGCGCGTAAACGCAGATAAAAATTTAATCGAGTGAATTGCAAGTTGGCTAATGCGTGGCTAGGCGAGCGCGTGCGCCAGGTAACGTAACGTGTCTACCCTCGGAATGAAAAATCCTCATTGGAAGAGAGAGAGACAGACTCTCGCAGCCTATGCTAATTCGACCGATCGATAACCCAGTTTTCCGTTCCGCTTTTCGAGTCGGTCGTTTCTTGCCTCGCGATCAAGAGGAACCTCAAAATGAAATTACTTTCCTTGGACAGCCACGAGGATTACAGCCCTCGAGATAATCCCAGGAAACGACCTCCGCCATTGCTTCCTCCCTTCTGGCTAATCCTAAGCCCCGCGACTTCCTTCTCAGAGCTGCTGGCCATCGCTTAGGGCGTTCAATCGCTTAGGCGAACCAAATCCTCCTGGAGATCGCCGGAAGATCGCTTCTCCAGAAGGAACAGAATTTTAATTGGTCTTGAGCCTCTCTTTACAGTTTTTAACCTGTTTTATTTAGTCTTTTCATAATCTTCTCACAATCATGCCAGGAACGAAATCAAAACATTTGACGATTACACTCGACGATATACGACGGGTCATTCCATGCCGAATCGATCACTTTTTGCGGTCACCATTGTCGATTTTGTTCTAATTGAAATATGTTGTAGTCCATGTGAAATTAGGGGGGTTTAAGCCATCAGTGCGATTTTTGCCCATTTCGGCGAACATAGACCTCACATACAAATTTTTATCTCAAGAACTGTTTGTCCGATTGTGCTATACTTTTTTTTCGTTTTATTCTGAAAGGATTGGGCTATTATAAAATAATTTTCTCATCCCCGGTAATTAACTTTATAATGTCGAAAAATATTTTACGGTATAACTATGTTGAATCAGGGCGTAAAGATCCCCAGTCTAATCATCGCTGCAACACCCTCTCGCGCAGATGTCCGCGTCGATCACGTTCCACAGCAAACAGTGTCCGGCCCCCGTTTATTTCTATGTACGTTAAGCGTGTACACGAGCCACATAATAACCCGTTTGGGAGACCAAGAAGCAGAACAAGAAGAAGTTATGGTCTTTCTTTCTGGATCGACAGGGGCCGGTGCCTGGAAGGGACCAGATTGAAGGGCGGCCGTTTAACGGTGCTCAAAGGGGGAACCGGTGCTCCCGATAAATCATAACAAGCCTCGGATGTGTATCGGTTCGGGCAGAATCTCTCCTCCACCTTCGCTTCCGGGCCTGGGGGCGGGAAGCCGATATCACCTGCCGAATTGGCAGCACGCCGCACACACAGCATGGAATGCTCGCTCGCCCGCTCGCTTGCGGTCGTCGCTCGGTAAGCGTCGAAACCGCGGCCAGATGTTTCGGACTGGTCCGAGACCCGAAGGTGGCGAAGATCGCGATCGTACATTACGATCGTCCCCTTATCGGCAAACCGCGGACAACGCACCAGCTGCGAAAAGCCTCTGCGAGAGTCAGCTCAGCGAGGGTATCCTCTGCGTTGAGAACGCCACGAATTTATCGGGCCGATCGCCGTATAATAAGCTAATCGGCCGGTGTATCGCTGTTGCCAACTTTTTTCGCCACGATCTCCGACGCAGAACACGCGTCACGACGCACGGGCCCCGTCATGCTTTTTATCTAGGGCCCGGATGATAGGTTCCTCGAAGGGAATTTAGGGAACCACGATTAGAGCGGCCTGTACTTCGTTAGCGCTCTCGTTTCAAGATCGTAGTCGAGCCCCAGACTTTTTCCTTGATCGGAATCCTCGATCGAATTCGAGCCGGACCGTTTACCGAAGAAATGCTTTGTCGCAGCCGTTTATTAGGGGTGTTTTGCTGATTGATCAGGCGGTTTTGTACATGTAGATCGAAGATTGATGGACGATCATTGTGCAAAATAAAAGGTTTGTTGCTTGGAACGCACACGAGTCAAGCTCCTCGATCGTTTTAACTTTTTGCAGCTAGAAATTTTGTTGTGAATGTATAAAAATTGAAGGGGAACGATAGCCGCCAGACTCTTTCCCTAGAATACCCTAGAATACCCTAGAAGTCTGGCCGAAACATGAGTTTGCGGGCATACGCAGATTTTGGGCTGGGTGAGGGCTCAATCTAAAAAGGAAGGTTCAGCGCAAAGCGCTCTGCTCATGATATCAGGCAAAAACTCTTTTTGTGACAGAAAAATACATTGGATTCTGCGGGTGTTTTCTTGACTCTTTTCCCTACTTTGGACACTCATATTATTAGATATCAACATAATCTCGTTAAATCATAAGCAGAGCGCTCTGCGCTGAACCTTCCTCTATCAAATGAGCCTGTAGCGGCACGCGGTTGGCGACCGTAATTACCATTAGAATTATCCCCTTGCAAATGTCAAGGAATAGGCTATAAAACCTTTCCTGACATCTGCAAGGCCCGAAACATGACTTTATTTTTTTATCGCTTTCACGTGCATACCTAGTGATGAACCTTGATTCCTTGTGACAAAGAATCATGGTATCACCAGCATGTATGATTCTCTGGGTATCAAAAAATATCGATACCTAATGATAGTTGCTCAGAAGCCTCGATCCTTTATAAGTACAGGGTGTAAAGAAATGTTTGGTCTTGGCTACCATAGGCGTATTCTACATCTTCAGATCGATGAAGATCTGTTAAAAAAAGTTGTCGCAAAACTATTGTCCTTGACCTTGAATGTCAAGGTCAAATATTTTTTTAATTGCATGATTCATAGAATACAATGCGATAAAAAAATTTGACCTTAAAATTCAAGATCAAGGACAATTTTGCGGCAACTTTTTTTTACAGATCTTCATCAATCCGAAGATGTAGAATACGTCTATGGCAGCCAAGGCAAAACATTTCTTTACACCCTGTACATCACAATCCTGTGGGGTCGAGTCGACTGAATGACAAGTATATGTATTATGAAATGTTATGTTTACTAATATCAAGCGTGAGAAAGGAAGATAGAATGAAAATATTATGTTGGTACGTTCAAAACGGTGAAGACGTTAATTGCGAATGTAACGATACCAATTTCATCCAAGACGCGATACCAATACTACTTGGTACCATTTCGGCACGTACTGGTATCATAGATCGACTACAAGTTCCTTATCTTTTGATACATATCGAAACACCCAAACAAGCACTTAAGTATCGAATTATATGAAGATCATGAGAACGATTTGTATCACGCCCATCACTATGCATACCTTAGGGCCAGACGCACCGCCAGCCGTGTACCGTTATGGGACTACCCGGTCGCGGGGGTTCCCTTCCCCCGCCGAACAAAGGGGTGGACTTTAAGCCTATCGAAGCTCGACCCTGACTTGGTCAAAGGAACAAAGTCCACCCTCGTGCAACGCCTTTTCCGAAGACAAGTATAAATACAGGCATTACACCAGGACCTCTTGAGTTTTCTTTGCGATACTTGTACATACTACGTAGTCACCCACAACGAATAAAAACAGAAAAATTATACTCGTGCAAGTCCATTCACCAGTAACACCTACACAACTTACAAGCAGAGTTGGGCAAAATTTTCACCTAAATAAAAATTTTGAATAACGAATAAAAAATAAAAAAATTTTTATTCATTATTCGATGGTTCGCGTTTATTAAAATTGGCAGTAGTTGTGGAAAGATTTATTCGAAGGCTTCGAATAAAAGGTACAGATAAAATATGAACAAATTATTCAAAGTTCGAATAAAGCCGCTTCGTATAAAAAAAATTATCTTCATTCGTCGGATAAATTCTCGTCGAATGCTCGTCGAATAAAGGTACTTTTTATATTCGAACCATCGAATAATGAATAAAAATTTTTTTATTTTTTCTTTGTTATCCGTAATTTTTGTTTAGATGAAAATTTTGCTCAACTCTGCTTACAAGCCTTTATACAGTTGAAAATTTGCTCGTACAAGGACGAAAAGCGTATGCCCGCAAACACAAGTTTCGTCCAGATTTCTAGGGTATTCTAGGATATTCTAAGGAAAGTGTCGCGGCTAGTGATGGGCGTGATACAAGTCTTTCTCACGATCTTCAAACAATTCGATACTTAAGTACTTGTTTGGGTGATTCGATATGTATCAAAAGATAAGGAACTTGTAGTGTATCTGTGATATCGGTACGTGCCAAAATGATACCAAGGTATCACATATATACTAAGATACCAAGTATTGGTATCACGTTTTGGATAAAATTGGTATCGTTACATTCGCAATTCACGTCTTCACCGTTTCGAACGTACCAACATAATATTTTCATTGTATCTTACTTTTTCACGCTTGATATTAGTAAACATAACATTTCATTATATACTTGTCATTCAGTCGACTCGACCCCACAGGATTGTGATAGTGTCGATAACAAACCCATCCAAGATGTACTTATAAAGGATCGAGGCTTCTGAGCAATTATAATTAGGGATCGATACTTTTTGATACCCAGAGAATCATACATGCTTGTGATACCATCATTCTTTGTCACAAGGAATCGATACCGCTTGAACATGCTCAAGGCCCATCACTACTTGCGGCTACTGTTCCCCCTACCCTTGGACTATCTTTTCCGCGTGTCAAAGATCAATTTTACCGTTCCATATTTCGGTGTACCGATCCTCGGAGGCATTTCGTTCGGCGATCGTCGGAACAGTCAGCCGTCTATCAGCGGGGACGTTTTCCTTTGTGTCAGCGAACGGTATCGGGGATCTTTTGCCTACACGCAACGATGCTCCGGCGGATATTGTGTCTCGGGGGCCACCGTACCGGCAAGAATCGCGTAAAATAATCGCGCGTACTCGGCCCAGATCCGGCGCGTCGAATTTATCGATCTGTCGATCTCCGCATAATGAGCTAATCGGATGTTATATTGTTGCCTGGGGCCTTTCTGCTGGTGCTCCTCCTCCTCCTCCCCGAAACGCAAGAAGCTACACGTTCGAGCTCCTGGGGCACGAATTAACAGCTGAGAAAGCTGAGAAAGACCGCGCGATCGACGGAAAAAAGAACGCGAGACTATCCTAACCGATCCTTTTGCATGAAGGGCGAAGATGGTGGTGTGGAAGAAAACGGGCAAGGTGGAACAATGAGAGGAAGTGAAGGTCCAACGAGCCGCGGCTTCTTTCCATTCTCGATTGCTATGGAACTTAACCGAAGATATCATCCACGTCCCTCCATTCTCTCATCAACGTGCCCGTTAGGTGTACATCCCAGCCCGAGATATATCTGCCGCGTACGATACCACTCGGCGTCCGCTATTATCTCGATCGGCTTGACCTAGCCTATGCGTCGCGGTGCCATTCTAAATTACCGGCTTCTTCTATACCGGCTTCTTTTGCCTTCTCGGAGAGGCTGCTCTCTTCTTGCCGCTTCCTCCCGGCCCCCTTTCTCTCGACCGACTAGCTATAGCCATCCTACCTGTTCAGCTGTAGAACGTGCCTCTGTTGCTTTCCCGGAACACACGACCGGCACCCATCTATCAAACGATAAACGCTCGAACGCTACGACCCGCGAACGAGCGCCTGCGAGGTGTGTTTCGACTGCGGGAAAACGACTGGCGCGATGCTAGAGGTGTCTGCCGCGATCATGCGACACCCAGTGCAACCATTTTGGGCACTACTGTACCGCACAAAATGATAGGACATTTCATAGAATTAATACCAATTTTATACACCCCATAACAGGCCTCGGAATTGTGTGCTCGCGACGACCGGTTTTCGAAGGCAACGCCCCCTCGACCCTGCCGCGCATCTAGCTCCCCGTGGCGGCCCTAGTTCTCGGAACTCCTCCTCGGAACTAGTCCTCGGAAGGGCGTAGCCTTCGAAAACCGGCCGTCGCGAGCACATAATTTCGAGGCCTGTCCTGTAATATTGGATGTGTCTGAACGTACTAAATTTCAAGTTTGAATAGTACACAAAAGGGAAGTCGTAGAAAAAAATATGAACATCAGCTACCTTGGTGGATAGGACAAAAGGATAGGATATTTGACATCTTTCCAATTTTAAGTTTCACCAGTAGAACCGGCAGATTAAGAGTTGTCCCCCACTCTACCTTTCCCCTTCTACGATGCTATTCCCTCCACGCTTCCGCCACGGCACGGCCATGTGACGCGTTTCGTCTCTGTCGCGCATGTGTCAGAATGGCACGTGACTAATCTGGTACTGGCAGAGAGAGGGTAACTTTTTCTCCTCGATTCGAGTCAATTCCTCAATTCGGCTCAAAGCGGACGTGTCAATGTTTATGCGTCTTTGAAGACCAAGTCGATATTTGTTCTAAATTGCAATTATTTGTGAATTAAATATATCCAGATGTTACAAAAATCGTGATAAGGACTCGCTCGTGCATATTCCATTGGCATGAATCTCGCTAATTACCATATCTGCTCTGTCCTCGTTGGTCGGTTGATTTCATGCGAAGGGAAAGCCGAGTTTTCCTCCGGAAAACTGATTATAGCTTATGGTCGAAACCGATCGCGCAACTTTCGAAGCGAAAAGCGCGAAAGGCTTGTCCTAGTCGCCGGATACAAGGCGCAATCACGCCGGGAACATGCTTCACAGAAGAATGACAATTACAGAGGCAAATTAGCAGAAACGACGGAACGCCGCGTGCAATATCGCCGAGGCTTATGCGATAGTCCCCACACAAATCGGGAGGTCCGCGAAGCTGTGCAAGTATTTATGAGCAATGAATCACAACCTCCTTTCGTAGAATGTGTCATTTCAATAGTTTCCAAATGGCTTCCAGGGTGATTATACGTTTAGTACGTTTGTCATCTTCCGAGCTGCATGGTACTTGGAATTTTTCATTTGAAATTGGTCTGCAGGATATACGGATCACAGACCTTGAAGACTGTTTATTCTTATATACTCACTTCAACATTTCTGGACAATATGAATTTTATCTTAACATTTTACTTAAAATTGTAAGCCATGATCCTTATATGCTCCCTTTAACATTTCTGGACAATATGAATTTTATCTTAATATTTTACATAAAATTGCAAGCCATATGATCGTGTCCCTTTATGAATGAAATGTTAAGAAAAAATTTCTCTGAATTGCGTATCGTCTTCAGGAATTAAATTATTACTAGACCGCGAATTTTATGCATTTATGACAAAAATGGGTAGTTGCAATTTAAAACAGTGGACAGATTAAAAAAATTTAAGAACATCAATGTATTAATTGCAGCTTATGAACATTATTAAACAATGAAAGGAATTATTACATGGTCCTTGTTTTTTGCAGTTGATGCAAACAAATTTTATTTTGCATAAAGTTCCGCAATCTAATTAATACATTGAAGCTCTTCATGGTTAAAATTGAAGTCTCAATTCAATTTTCGAAGGAAATACTGTAGAAAAATATTAAAATATATTTGTAAATCTGATTGAATTGAACTTAAGAAACTCCCCAATTGATTATCTTTTAAATTCTCAGAGATAAAAAATTGTGAACAGGGGAATTCTATTAAATCTTTGAAGAATCCAATTCTACAAGCATTTTATTTATGTCTCGACTTGTTTATGTACCAGACTAGAATTTAATGCGCAGCAAAACACAGATCAAATTCAATTTGTCCGTCCACGTTATAAAGTCATTACAGTTAAACGGTCCGTGCTCGGAGTACAAACATGCGATCAAACAGGTAGTAAACATTCGTGACATTACAGATAACGTTGCACCTGGAAGAGGTCAGAACATTCCGACGGCCGGATCACCATAATCTGCTAATTCACCGTCGACGAGTGTTCGACGTGGACGACTTATTGCAGCCCGCCGACGAGAAACCCGTACAACTTGCTGGTAAGCGCGGACTTGGAGGTAATGGTCGCTTATTAGATCTAGCCGATCGAATTCTTGCGAATCGTGTGCCCTGGTTGCTGCCGCGCAGTGGATCTTTACGTAAAATAACATTTTCCGAACATATTTCACCGGCACCGAACTCAAAATTATTTTGATGGCTGCTGCAGAGTTTTCCTGCAAGCGGAATTAACAATCAGAATTTTTTAAATTTAAATGGCTGTAGATAGAACGAGGTTGTTTGTACTTATAATTAGACTCCGTATCTTTATGCAAAATAAAGAGTTCGTGCATCAATTTCAAGATACAGGAGCTAAATTTATATTTTTCTCTAATAATTTTAATATAGTGAAAATAATATACTCTTAAAGTCTTCGAATTTTTTCACTGTTCTAAATTATACGTACTTATTTTTGCCATAAATGCATAAAATCCGGAGTCTATTTATAATATACAACATTATGTATAACATATAAAAAAATAACATATAACATTGTTCATTACATTTTTACTTTTCCTTGTGTTTGTCAGAAAATTGATACATTACAGGTATTCTGTGGTCTTTGAACTTTTTTCAAACCTGTTTAAACATTCATAACCTTGTCAAAAATATACCATTATATTTCGTTATTATATTTCATTCGTGTAACTTTTGCGGTTCGAGCACAAAAAATTCCTAAACTTGAATGTTTCCTTCAAAATTCAATTTCTCAAAACCTGAGGCTGATAGAGAAAAACGATTTTCAGATTCGTCTTCATCGCAGAAAAATTTATAAAAATCGTCCCCCGTGAATGAAAACAAAAAATTGTATGTATAATTTAGGATTTTGAGACATTTACAAATATAAATTGAGCCACAATGGACATAAAATTCTGGCAGAAATCTGTTTCTCAATTCACGAACAATGTACATATACAAACTACTTAAAAATTGACGCGAACAATGTGCAAGGTTGCAATGAACAACAGGTAAATTCGTGTTAAATGAATTGGGCGGGAACGAATGAAGTGTACGGGTCAGAATGGACCCGGCGTCGGTGAATTAACGGTGTGTTGAAACGTCGGAGAAACGTCTCGGAGGAAACGCATGTCTCCCGTGCCCCTCCAGGCAAATTACAGAAATTATCCAGCGTCAGGCTTATCAGCAGCATAACTACCGTGGCGAGCAATCTCGCTGGAAGCCCGACGCTTCGGACAGTCTCGCGGCTTTTCCTTTTGTTCGCGAGTAACGAGCCGGCTGTCAAGCGGATCACGCGGATTCAATCTTCCGTGTCCCGCATCCGGGAAAGCAACTTGTTTGCCGAGCCTATTGCGTCGATAGCCTGCCGTTCGAACACTATGAATCAGGCGTGGCGTTTGCCTTTATGGATGGGTAGGCGAACGTTTCAGCACACCTCGATTATGCTCGGTCCGACTACCATTTCGACAAAACTTTACCGGCTTGTACACGAAAATAGCAGACGATTTTCTTAACAATAATTCCTCGCTGATTGTTCATTCGCCCTTTCAGTCGTCCCTTTCTTATTAGGTCCTTTAATTCCGAAAGACCATTTTTCTGTGCGATACAGTGTGACTTTGGGTACACTTATTGTGCGAATATTGAAGTTGCTTGATTAATTACGTACTTGATTCTCCAAGTTAATTTTTCGAAGCTAGTTGAAAAATTAAATAATAGAATGAACATGGTGTCGCACATCAGTAAATACCTTATACAGTGACTCCCACTAATATTCCGACACTCTTAAAAAGACGATAATTTTTTTAATTTTCGACCATACGACTTGAATTTTTTTGAGAAGTTAGAATAATTGGTTTTCTTACGTAACGTGAAAAGAATGTTTGAAAAAATGCAATTGGTCGGAATTGCAGAGAAAATACTAAAAGTTATATTTTACAACTTTTTTATTTTACTTTATTTTTATTTTATTTTGAATATTAATAGGAGTGACTATACGTATTTTTATCACAAAGATTCTATAGCAAAGAATGTGCTGGATCAAACACTACAGTAACTATTATTATAGTATGTAGTACGATGTCACAGAGCACTATGAACGCAAGAACGTCCACATGTCAGCGTCATCACTCCGCAAAGGTTAGTATACATCAGTGGTACAGTTCTATATTGCGTCAGACTATCACATAATAATAGTGGAAGCGATATTATTGCCGGTTCGATATTGTATAGACTCGAGGTGGAGGAATATAAAAGCAATTAACAAGAGGCTCGAGTATAGCTAGCGGATGACGTACTCCGGTGGTGAACTCTGATTCTCACAGATTTATAATCGGCTCGTACATCGCGTTTGTTCCTATTACACTATAGACGCTTTGTTTGGGGTTTAAATGGTTTTCTCTGACATTCTTTGGTTAAATGGTGCTCTGTTTGAAAATTCTTGTTCCAATTAATTTATATTGATTGTTCTGAATATTGTACTTTTATTTTCAGGAACAGGCAAGGGTGTTGTAGCGTCTACTAGTAAGTAGACTGCGGATTATTATGAAAATAAAAATTGTTTACGATGACGAGGAACAAAAACAGAAATTTCTTTCTTCCTTTAATGGTTTGGTAACCGGGGACTAATATATCGAAGCAGTAAAATTCTTTTAATCGAACTCCTGCTTTGAATTGCATCTACTCATTGTACTCACAAATACATCAAATCCGTAGTCTACCAGAGTTGGGCAAATCATCTAAATAAAAATTTCGAATAACGAATAAAAAATAAAAAAATTTTTATTCATTATTCGATGGTTCGCGTTTATTAGAGTTGGCAGTAGTTGTGGAAAGATTTATTCGAAGCCTCCGAATAAAAGATATAGATAAAAGATAAAAAAATTATTCGAAATTTGAATAAAGCCACTTCGTATAAAAGAAATTATGTTTATTCGTCGGATAAATTCACGTCGAATATAATTATTTATTCGATGCTCGTCGAATAATGAATAAAAATTTTTTATTTTTTATTCGTTATCCGAAATTTTTATTTAGATGAAAATTTTGCCCAACTCTGTAGTCTACTAATAAGGAAGAAAACAATCAATAAGGGGAGCAGAAAAAATAAGACCGCAAAGGTGAAAGTATAAAATACAAACGATCGAGCTAAATGTTCGCTTACGAACAATAAAAAATTGATCCTTAACAATTATACCTGCCACTAAAAAAACAAGCCAGTTTCGCGAGTGTAGGAGCGAATAAACAGTCAGAGGGTGAGATTCTTGGGGTGGCCGGGGAGGGGGCACTCGGCGCTGTCACTCGTGTTGCGCGAAGAAAACTCGAGCTGCGGATCGAAAGAAAAGTTGGTCGAAGACGATTACGGTTGTCATGAGGCGCGACATATGCTCGTGCGAGGGTAGTTGCGCAGCCGCGCGCGACTCGCGGGAAACAAAAGCGGATCGGGCGCGGAAAAAGGCGGATTGCGAGCGAGTCGCGGCGCGTAAGTGTGCGTAAACGCGCGTAATAGGCGGGGTGGGGCCCGCCAGCTGGCGTCAGAGTGACAAGATCTAAAATTAGAGCGCTTGTGTTGCGTGTCGATCGTCGCATGCGCTTATCGTCCGCCCCCTTCCGGCTTCGCCTTATTTTCATAACTTCTTTCGATTCTTCTGTCTCCGTTCGTCCCTCTCGATTTCCGCGCGATCTCCCGTTATCCGTTCTCTCTCCCCCCCCCCTTCCGTCTCTCTCTCTCTCTCTATGTGTCTTTCTTGAGTCTTGTAAGTACGAGAGCCGCGGCGATACAACGCTGCGTCTCTCGGTGCACCGGTCGCGTTTCCTTCGCTCGTCGGCCCCCCTGTCGCCAGGTGAAACCGTGAGAAGAAGATCGATGATGCACGGATCTCGAGCGGAGACCACGGAGATCGTCGCGACGATCAATTGTTCGCTGCGGGCGCGTGAAACCGAGCTATTTTGCCGAACAGGCTGAACGATACACTCACGCGGATCGGGATGGGCTTCGGTGAATGCTTGGCCCGTAATCGGACCGCGATCGACCCAGAGTGAGCCCCGTTCCGGTAAAATAGGTGGAATTCATTTCACGAAAATTTTTTTTGTGTTTTTATTAAAACTGAGTGTTTTCGTAAACTAATACTTGATTGGGATACAGTAGGTACTTGCTCGTTGCGCGGAAACGGGACCCGAATTTCAGGCAAGATCCGAGGACACTCGTTTTTTAAGAAGTTACAACAATCGGTTTTGTTACGTAACGACAAAAGAATTTTTGAAAAAATTGCAATTGGTCTTACAACTTTTTTTATATGGGCTCATATTGAAAATGTAGAAAACACGTTTCGTAGATCTGTATCAATTAAACATATTCTGAAAATTTCATTAAAATCGGTCCACGTTGCAATGAGCTATAAACGTTTAAAGATGGTAAAAATTGCAATTTTTCACGATTTTCGGCCTCTAACTGCAATAAATCTAAGGATTCATATATCTTTCAATGCCCGTCGTTTTTTCCTACATCAACCTATTTCGATGAAACTTTTACAGTGCATATAATTGTCACAGATCTACAAAAGACATTTTTTAAATTTTCAATAAAGACCCACATAAAAAAGTTGTACAATGCAACTTTTAGTATTTTCTCTACAATTCCGACTAATTGCAATTTTTGAAAAAATTTCTTTTCACATCATGTAGTAAACCAATTGCTCTAACTTTTCAAAAAAGTTAAAATCGTATGGTGCAATATCAAAAGAGTTATCGTTTTTTTAAGAGCGTCCGAATATTAATGGGAGTCACTGTATATTTTGTCCAGCTTTTTGCGATTCTGGCCGACTGTGCAACGGTACGCCATCGATGACCTTCCTATTCCAAGCAGAATCACCAAAAGTCCCCGAAAAACCGTGGTGTCTCAAAAATGTTCGAGTTCCTGGAAAGAGACGGTTGCTGAGATCATTTGAAGTGATATTTTCATTTTCAAAAATGTTCGCTTCGGTTTTGGAGTTGTTAACCCCTTGACCTACAATAACGTGTCAGACTCGTGATGAAGATTCTGAACAGAGTCTAATGAATATGTATGTTATTAATTTCCTTTAAATCGAGATGAAATTCTATTTTGGTTTTGTTAATATACAGTTATTGGAGAGCATGTATACAATAGGCATACAATAGATATAAATTTTCTCTTTTTTTAGGAAATTGCGAACTACAAAAAAGTTCTAATCAATGAAACTGTAAAATAAATTATAGGGCAAGTGGATAATGAAAAAAACACGGACCAATCAGAGAGCGGCCTCAGTGCGCTATGGCGGGGAGAGTACGGCTCGGCGGCAGGTTCTACTGAGCGCAGCGTTGGTGACGCACCGGGGTGAAGCAGTGAACAAGAGAAGGAGCAGAAATTGATTTAATTAGAACTCGCAAAAAATAGGACACAAGGCGGGTTCGTTGTAAGTCTATAATTTGTGGTAATTACATGACAAAAAATCTGTCTTTCATCTAGAAAGGTTCTTAAGGGAGGTATAGGACAATAGTAATACTCTTGCTGAGTGAAAGGACAGACTTTTTTCGACTGTGGGTACCAATCTGCAGGGGGAAAAAACCGAAATATGTGATTGCCATAAATTCTGGTTTTACAGAGGTCCCTCTCGGGTCCTGTTTTTTCTCTGACCACCCCGTCGTTTGACATGCATAATGCGTTCCCTAAAATCTCACAGTGACGTGTGAATCACGGTAGAGAGAACACCTCTAAAGTCGTGTCAATTTGAAGCTCACGGTTGCGCTAATATGTTCTTAATAGTAAGTAGTTTTAATAGTAGTAGTGTGTTTAAAGTGAAAGGGAAAGTTCGGATCGTTGACTTGACCCTTCGTCCCTTGGATTTCGGCACTGCGGTACACATTAAAGCAGCTGTGCAGTTCGTCTCCGAACAAGTGAGTTCTAATTAAATCAATTTCTACTCCTTCTCTTGATCACTGCTTCAACACGGCGCGACACCAACGCTGCGCTCAGTGAAACGCAAGGCCGTGCTCTGATCGGTCCGTGTTTTTCGTTAATGATTTCTTAACAATGCCGAGGCGGACATTTTTGCAAATGAAAATATCGCTTCAAATGTCCTCGGGAACCGCCCCTTGCACAGAAATCAGATATTTTTGGGATACCCTCTATGGGATACGGCTGGTGTAAATCAGACGCAATCTAGGCATTGGTCCAAATCGGATGAATGTTCCAGTAAGTGACCGGTTAAAAGTACGGTCATGCTAAAATTAGGTATAACTTGTGTTATAGCGACGGGTTGGTACGATCGCGACACGGCACTTTGCGGCTACCGTGCGCAACAACATACACTAGGCGGCGTATGAGGCCTTCTTACATGAGCAGTGATAGCGAGCGGTGCGATTTTCTATACGAAACACGGCGAACCAGTGTATACCCTAGTATTGATAAGTTCAATATATCTCTTCCGAACTAAAGATACTTCTTAATACATAACTTGTTTTCCTCTTGGTATACCTAAACCAAGAACTATTTTTATCCATTTACCTTGCAATTTCTTTTAGCAAATATAGTTATCACTTTAGTTCTGCTGTCAATTAGGAATGTGTTCAACGTTACAGTAAATAACAAGAAGTGGTGAATCCTCTATGGCAGGGTTTCCCAAATTTTGTTCCGCTGAACCTGAATAGGTGTTCCGCGACAAATTGGAGAGATTTTATACACTGCAACATATTTAAAGATCTTTTACTTCATATTGAATATAACAATTATATTATAGTTTATATTTAAAAATAATTGCTAAACAAATGATGTTTTAATAACATTTTTAAAAAATTTTTACTAGTAGGAATTACCCCCAACCTAAAAAATAAGCTGTGTTCCGTTAAAATTTCCATTTGTTATATTTCCAAATGTTCCATTGCAGAAAAAGTTTGTGAAACCCTGCTCTATGGCAAAGTTCCGGAGGGCTCACCACAGGTGTTGGATCAGGTAAATCGATGTACGATGGTCGTGTCACCCCAATTTCTTCATTCGCCTCCCTCTTTATAGTACAGGAGTCTTTCGACAGTACAGGTACTTGTTAATAAACGTGTTAATAGCACCAACAACTTCATAAATCAATAAATTCACTCAAGTGATATACAGTCTAGCTTCTTTCGAGTGTGTCATCTAGAGGACAATCGATAGGCTTCCAATAGACAAAGCGATTATAACAAGCAATTATAAACGAGTGCAATAAAATCTATAACAAGTTTCGAACCACTCCACCACAGGTGTTGGATTGGGTAAATCGATGAACAACGGCCGAACTCGCCCCATTTTCTTTATTCGCCTCCCTCGGAAGGTGTAACGGTCTGACAGCGGGGTAAGGAGGGGGGGGGGGGGAGGGCAGAGATTAACCGTGCAGCCTCGAGAGAACTAATGGCCGGCGCGCGTGTGTGTCTACCTATAATTTAACATAAGTACGAGTCGGTAGGTGGTAGCAACCTCCTCGAATAAGTGCATTTTACTATACGGCCGAGTATTTTATGCGGCGGGTCGCGTCGCTTTCGTGCGCTGAGCGAAAAAACGAAAAGATCCCTCGAGGATTTAGGATGGTCGCGTTGAAACCACCACTGCCACCGCCAACCCCTTGCCGACCTTCCTTCGACGCCGACGTGGAAACGCCGTGGAAATTCCCGGTGGTTGTTGCTCAAGCGATTCCAACCAGGATCGTGGCCGCGCCGCTCGCTTTGCACGTAATTTTCGCGATAATATAGCCGCCGTTACGCCACGGATTTATGGACGTTCCGGGGCACCAGCCGCGGATTTTAAACGCGCACCGTCACCGTTGAAATACGCTCGCCGCTTCCGAGAACCGCGGAAAATCGTTACTCTCGTTAACGGCCAGATTTTCGCGGAAATAGCGATTATCGCCGGCGATAACTGCCTCGTTCGCCGACTTTTCTTGCGAGGGGAATCAACGATCCGGATTTTAGGAATTCGCGGTCACTGCAGCACCGAGCCTCACACATCCGAGATCTCGGAGCA
This sequence comes from Lasioglossum lativentre, assembly GCA_916610255.1. Classification (NCBI taxonomy): domain Eukaryota; kingdom Metazoa; phylum Arthropoda; class Insecta; order Hymenoptera; family Halictidae; genus Lasioglossum; species Lasioglossum lativentre. The sequence continues at coordinate 20,693,259 of OU744364.1, read as the reverse complement.
TGATCTGATTCTATGTTGCTGATCACCAGATCAACAATCTCCATTTGTAATAAATTTTTCCGAGCGACGTTAATTGCATTTTTATCGTGTGCTACATGGACTTTGGATGTTCAAAGAGCTTCAGAAAAGCTGGAATGAGAACTGAAATCGCAAGGTGTGATCTGATTACACTTTATCGATGACTACTCTGGGGAATCTTCGCGTGAAATACATTCTGAGCGTATTTTGTTAAGACCTATGTTGATTACATTTTTATCGTGTGCTACATGGATTTTAGACTTTTATCAACGACCAGGATCTTCAAAGTTTGATCGCATTTTTATCACAGTACCTCTTCCAAAAAATAAACATATACCTACCCTTTATAGAGTTTGAGGGTGCCAATGAAATATATTCCCTTGCTAATGAATAGACTGCGGATTTTTATGTATTTTTGAAAATATGTAGGAATATTGGTATGCTATTTTCCATGTATCAAAATTATTAAGGGATGAAATCAATTTTCATTTAATTCCTGCTTTTCACAATCAATGCAGAACATTTTCATTTTTAATAATATAATATAATAATTAATATAATATTAATAATATAATAAGTTAGCACTAAACTGCAAATAATATCTTATCAAACTTTACATTTTATTGTATTTTACACATTCATATTTGATGCAGTCACAGGCAACTGATAATTAGATCGTCATTTGTTTAAATGATACATTGAATCTTTACATTTTTTTTTACAATTCCTCCTATTACATTTGTTTATCCACTTCCACATCAACTTAGAATATAAATTTCGAACCAAAATGTCTAAAGCAATATTTATTCATTCATATTCATTGTTTCCACCCTCTCAATGTGGAGGACGGTTTAAAGAACAAACGCAAGTGTGAAATATATGTATTTCTGGAATTTCTCTCCATCATAAAATTTCATCGAAATTGTCTTATTTTCGCTGTTAGAGCTTCATTTCTAAATGGCAGTAACCCATCGTTTCCGTCGGTAGCTTCCCCTGAGAACCGAAGGACCGTTCGCAAGAGTACTCACGCTAACGAGTCGCGGCTCGAGTAAACGAACAGACCTAACCGAGGAACCGAGTCGGCTCTGGCAACGCGGGGGCAATTTTCGAGATGTCTCGATAGCGTAATTACTATTCCGTGGGAGCCGAAGAAACGGGACGAAATTACACTCCGGGCGTCTAGCGCTGCGAAGCGATTCGGGTCTCGCCTGTGTAACGCGTTGTAATCTTCACGCGCCGATGAAATCCACGTTTGTAACCACTGGGGTTCAGTTTTTAATCACCGGTCTATTTGGATAAATTTGCAAAACTGAACACCAGTCCTAAACACTGGAATTAACACTAAACTCAATTGCTATTGAGCCGACTTTTCTTCGCGGGTCCTTCCAAATTGCAGTTCTGACAAAACTTGTTCTACACGTAGTATAGTACACTAATTCCTCTAAAAATTCTTGACAAAAAATTCAGACCAATTGGTACACAATTTTTAAGATGTTACTGTATGTCAAAGGATTTATGGAATTGATTGACTCATTGACGGTACACCTGATGGACTGAACAATTTTAAATGCGGTAAAAGACCATCTGAATATTTTTAACACTAAACCTACCATGGTCAAATGACCGGTTTTCAGTTTCATAGTTATTGCAATTATAAAAACGCTTTCATAGGAAATTACTGAATTGACTTCTTCATTTAAGCACATATGATAATGAAAACCGTACAAAGTTTAAGTAAATTCAATCTTCTCACTGCTATAAGGTGTTTCACTTTTATATGTTTTGTGCTTGGTAGGTTTAGTGTTAAAGATGTTACTGTATATGAAAGTGAGTATGGAGTCGATTCACCGCACGGCTGATGAACTGACCAATTTTTAAATGCAGCAAGAGATCATCTGAATATTTAAAAAAAAGTTTGTCGCTTCTCCAAGACCGTTTATCCAAAATGAGGTTCTTCGCACAAACCATAACCACGCTCTTCGGAAAAACTGACCGCCGACAAGCATGGCGGTCGCGGTAAACGGAAATAGTCTACGCGTCTGCCTATTATCCTTTTATCATCAGATCCCTGCGGTAATTAAGGATGCCCGTGTTCCGCCCCTGGCGGAAGTTCTTCCCACTTTCGAAAGGAGTGCAAACAAGAAGCAGGAGAGCAGCCAGCTGGGTTTATCGGGTGGATCACGGGCGGTACACGCTCCATATCGTTTTATTCGATTGACGGCGGACGCATTGTTTCGAGGTTCGGTTTCCGCGTCGACGACGGTGTGCCGGCTGCTTCGCGGATACCCGCTCGCGATCCTTCTTCCCCTTCGGCCGAAGACAAACGCGTTGCTTGTCCCCGATTTCACATTATGCAAGAAAGTTCGTGCGACGCGGTGCGACGCGGCTCGGCGCGGCTCGGCACGGCTTCACTTGGCGCGCGTTACAACGCTTCCGGCCGGGAGCAGCTGCCGTGAAATCGCGGATCACGGCCGCGGCGTGAAATCGCGGCTGTCCCCTTCACGATGCTCCCGTTTCGATGCGAATTTCTGCACGGACCACGTGCCAGATTTTCGCCAACACCCGGCCATCGTCGAGATTTCGTCCGCTCGATGATCGGCCTTCCACTTTCCTTTGCCCGCTCTGATTTATTTAACGATTCACGAGGGAACATCGTGATACCTGAAAGTTTCGATATTTTTGAAAATTCCAGGTTTGCAGGAGACCTCGATATTTATTAGCGATTTTTCAAAAAGGTCCTTGGAATGTAACAATGTCTGCCATTTGCTTCTTCTTCTAATTATATCCTCTATTTAGCTCTTTTCACTTGGACATGTTTTTCCGATCACTTATCGGTGGATTTTATGCATTTATGACAAAAATGAGCAGATCAAATACAAAACAGTAAGAACATTTACAGAATTTGAAAATAGTGTTACATCGCTTACAACTCTACAGGATTTGTCGACCAGGGTCGGGTCTGATATTTTTCCCGGGTTCGGGTAAATTATCTCCTGTCCGAAAATCTATATTGATTAAATCTATATTTAAATGTCCGGGTACCTGAGTATCACGAATTTTCGGGTCCCGACCCGACCCGAGTCACCAAAACCCGACCCGAAACTCGGGTACCCGCTCACTCTTTTAGTTATTACCTAGGCATTCTTTATTCTGTGAGCTACCTGAAGGTTTCGATATTTTTTGAAAATTCCAGGTTTCTAGGAGACCTCTATATTTATTGGCGATTTTTCAGAGGTCCTTGAAATGTAAGGATGTCTGCTATTTGCTTCCTCTTTTAATTGTATCCTCTATTTAGCTCTTTCCACTTGGACATGTTTTTCCGATCACTTATCGGAACTTATTGATTTTATGCATTTATGACAAAAATGAGCAAATCAAATACAAAACAGTAAGAACATTTACAGAATTTGAAAATAGTGTTACATCGTTTACAACTCTTCAGGATTATTAAGAAAAGAAATAAATGTCTATGTAGCTCCTATACTTTACAATTCATGCATCGATTTTTAGTTTGCAAACACAAAAACGCGAAACAATTACTCTATAATTTGGATCTGCCATGGAATTTGCTTGGTACAGATTCAGTGACACAAGAATTTTAGATCCTGTAGCTACCATAATTACCAGCAGTTTGTTTCACGTTCTCTAGTTGCTGATTCTAGATTTCTTTTCTGCACCAACAGATAGATTTTTTCTTACTTCTCTTAAAATGGTTTCTCTGAATTATATCTTTTAATCTGAATAAGAATCGACTGTTTGCCTTGCTGAGGACACTATAGCGTTTGAACAAAATTTACACTCAATGGACATTTACTGGCAGAGGGCGTGCAGCTTGACTATCATTTGCATTCAGCTGGAAGCTTGACGTTCTCGACGAGGAATATACGAGGGTTGAAACTTTAATAGTGGCAACTATTTATTTATTAATAATACAAAAATGACACATGCGCGAAACTACTACAATCCTTGAATATAGGCACCAGCATTGTCAACAACTCGTTGCTAGCAATGTGGAAGTCGTAGTATGCCATTAGCAGCCCCTGTTCTGTTGATGGTCCTGTTGGAGCGATCTATTGCATAATATCGGCAATAATTCGGAATCGAATTTCACGAAGTGGCTCCTTCATCTTTCAATAAAATATTCATAACATTGTCTTGCTGTGCGACCACGAGCATTTTCAATTTTCAACCAACTTCGCTGTTCCTCTTTTCTGAAGATGACGAAAACACAGACCACAATAGTTTATCGGTAACTCATAGAGGACTATCTTTTTCTCGCCGTAATGCATGCGCTTCGATTCGGAAGTTAGAGTCCATTTATTGTAAGATAGATAAGGCATAGAATAATTCATTCCGTCTCGCTTCGTTTCCACAGCAGTGTTGCCACCATTAAAGTTCCAGCCATCGTATTATAGGTTGCCGTGACAGTTCTTACTTGAAACTGTTTCTTCAAATATATATTTACCGTAAGTAAGTAAGTAAGTAACATCACCTCGTCAAACGTAATTATTATTGATCTATTCAATTAATAGACTACCAATTTTTAAGAATGTATATGAATATCTGCAGAAGTTAGTAAAATATAATATAAAATTCAATACTGTTTCAATTCACCAATATCAGTAGCAAAAAATGTGTAACATTGTACTGCAACCATCAATTGCCCTATTACAGCAAAAATAAAATATTAGACAAAGTTCTAAGCAACATTCATAACATAACATTGAACTGTGTAATATAGAACTCTGTCATTCTTCTTACATTATTGCTGACATTAGTATCATTATTACTCAGCCTCTTTATTGCGGTAATATAATGTATAATAGAATCATAACGAACGTAACGCACGTGCGCTGTACGCGCATCTTGCATAAGGGCAAGGTGCAACGGCGAACATCATATGCAGCGTGTCCAAAGAGGAAGAGTACTCCACATCCGTTTATTGAGTTTATCAGTCGGCCGACAAAGTGCAACTGCTTCCTTTTGGAAAGTAAGTCGGTGTGTCTGAGGTGTATGTTCCAGCTGACAAAGAAAACCGTGATTTCAAGGACTCTTCGGTAGTTTGATCGCAGCTGCACTTTTATATGCACCTTTACACCGTCGATTGACTTCGTGTCGCCCTTGACGACTGTGCAATCTGCTCTCTGTAGATTCAATCTCTGCTGTATGGTAAGGTCTCGGCAATATACACGACCCACCGCGAGAACCATACGAATCCGAAGACGGTGTTCCTCTTGGGTGAAGGGTGCAATTGGCAGATGTGCGAAATCACTTTCAGCGATTCTTTTCGCTTGGATCTAGGTTAATGAAGCACTCTAAAAAATTTTATACGAATATATACATACAAAAATATTATAGCAAGGCGCTTCAGGCTCCTTTCCATCATTGCTTCTAAATTAGAAGCTTCATATTCTACTAATTCTCGACAAACTCATTCTAATTCTCTGTATAACTCAAGTACTTCATTTCAATCTTTTAGATATTCAATCAATATTTTTGTGTTATTACTAGGGATGGGCGGGTACCCGGAAATTCGGGTTCGGGTCGGGTCTGATATTTTTCCCGAGTTCGGGTCGGGTCCGATATTTTTCCCGGGTTTGGGTCGGGATCCGAAAATTTATATTGTTTGGGTACCCGAATGTCATAGATGTTCGGGTTCCAGACCCAAAACTAGCACTACCCGAAACGAGCATTAACCGACCCGACTTTGGGTATCCGAAATTTCCGGGTACCCGAGTATCACGAATTTTCGGGTGCGGACCCGACCCGAGTCATCAAAACCCTACCCGAAGCTCGGGTGCCCGCCCACTCTTAGTTATTACCTAGTCAGTCTTTATTCTATAGATTGTAGACGACTCCATTCTTTTCTACATGCCGCAATTAAAATTCTAAAGGAGAAGCCACTAATCATCAATTTCACTTTTTCCTATTTAACCTTGTCAGTTACACGTGAGATCCGAAATGAGAAAGTTTAAGAACGTCGATGTGTTATGTCCATCTTGTTGAAATTACTGAAGAACTGACAATTTCATTTGGCTTCTGTTTTCTCCAATTGAAGAGCTGTCAATTTTTAGTAAAGATGCTCGGTCTACTAATATATGCACTGTCAAATTTTGCACCCGCCATTCATACAAAATCCAAAAAATTCTCAAAAGGAACCTCTGCTAATTACAATTGAAAAAATCGAAGGGTTGAGAAAAGGGTGGGTGGCAAAGGGCGGTCAATTTACGTGACAGGACCGTAAAGGGCGGTAGCCTTTTTGCGGAAGCGTGACGGTCTTTGCGAATCGGCGGCGGCCCGTTCGACATGCATTCGCGAGGCGCAAGCAGTGCAGAGCTGCCTGCGGCGTGCATCTGCGCCCTTGGCCACCGAAAAGACTGGCGCGTGCATTTGGCGGCGGCGGCGGCGGCGGCGGCGGCGCAGGTTCGTCGTACACCGGGTTAAGAGGAGGGTGCATATCGGCGGATAGGATCGGACGCGGTAGCCGACCGGCTGGTCGAGATAGAGATCGAAAGGCGAAGGAGGCCGGTCAACCCCTTTCGCTCTCGACTTTTCAGCCACCTTGCAACAACGATTCGGCTATCTTCCGCGTCGATCTATCTCTCCCTCGCATTTCGGCCCACCTTATAACCCGCGCGTACAAAACAGCCCGAGCGCGATATATCGCCATCTGTGGCTCATTAGCTTAAGCGGTACAAACAGAGCGCCGGGCCACTCGACACGCTCCGGTGCCCCGGGGGCCACCGATCTGCCCCGCTCGGCAAAACCGCGACGATCTGTTCCCCTCCTTGCACCAGAGACGTTTGTCTTAAGGGGGTCATCCCATGTGGCAGGTTTAAAAAATCAACAAATTTTTTTTGTACAAATTGCTTCTATAACATTCCTGGAATATGCAGGTAAAAGGATATTTCGGTATTCGATGTCGTTCGACTGTTATAAACATAGAACGGAGCAGCTGTTTGCCTCATTACGATTAAAGTATTAATAAATAACCAGTGAAATATCAATCAGTTCGACATTAATTTGTGCTGGAAGAAAGTGCATTCGAATCAACGTGCACTTCGGAGTATCGAGCCAAGACGATTTATCAACACATAGCAAACTAATGGTGAGTTAACATTTTCTTTGTGTAAATCGCACTTGAATCATTAATTAATGATATCTCAAAAACTATTGAACCGGTTTGGCTCAAATTTTTATGGTATAGTCAGCACATCTATGAAAAAATGACGAAACATGGAACTTAACTTTTAAAACAGTGCCGAAAATTCAATTTTCGATATTTTTATATTATTTTGGTACCGGAGATAGCCCCAGGTCTACAAATTAAAATACTACTTGATTTTTTGATTTCAGATGATTGAAACCTCCGAAATCATGGTCGCCGTCAACCAACTTTTTTTACATATGAGTGTCTTCCGAACGGTGTAAAGTCGATTCAACTCGTTATTTTGGTTTGAAAAAATTCTGAAAGACTATAAAAATGTGAATAAACGTGTGGTAAAAATTTCAAGATTGTATGTTTTAAGGGTCCATAAAAAAAGCAAAAAAAAGTAGCTGTCACATGGGATGACCCCCTTAAGCGTGGATGGAGACTGTTGGATTCAGAAGTATAAGTATATTATCAATGCTTCGAGGTTCCCAACATTGTTACACCTGAAAATAATCAATATTCTTGGGCATTCGCGGAATAGATTGCCAATATTTTCATTCAATGTTCAATTAAATATTGTAGATGGATTCTACTGATGGGACAGGTTTCAAGACACAATTTTTGATTTTATATTTATTGGAGAAGAACTGAATCATCAATACTATAGTTTTTGGTACAGTCTATGCAAAATTATAAAATTAATAATGATTGTATTGGAGAAATTGCTCGAAACAAGTGACTGCAATCGTTAAATTGAAATTTTCAAATTCTATTACAGAATAAAAACTATGGATTTTTAGTGACGCCGACAAAGTCGTCCGTCTTGCCAGAGAATTCCTAATGAAGGAAGTAGTGCGACCGGTGTTTTAACATATCATAACTTCGTGTTGCCGTTATGGAATATATTTGGGTCCAAGATGGGCCCCATGCGTGTCCTCGCTAAAAAAAGGAACGAAACCGCCGTCCGTCGCCGCTTAACGGCCATTATACGGATTATTACCTTACTTCTCGAGTGGAAAACCGCCAACTGGCACCGTTCTCGGGCCCCGAATACAGGAGGAAGCGCTTTTTTACGGGGTTTTGGTTTCTTAGGTCTCGGGCCAGGCCTTGTGTCCCGCCGACAGGGAGATAACGGTGGAGCCATTTGCGCCTCCAGGTGAAACGTCGACACGCCCTCCCGTTTAACCCTTACGCGAGGGAACTATGCTTTCTTGGCTTGTGTGAGCTCTTCTGAGATACTTCCCATGCGCCTTATTGTTACCGATAGACAGAACATTCTCTTGTTAACAGAGGAACGCAAATACCTCATCGACGAGTTCACCCGTCCAAGTGCCACATTTCAATTTCGATGACGATTTTAATTATTCAGGTTTGTAAATTATTAAGTCTGCGAAATCAAACTTTTCTTCTTTTATGTCATTATTAGATTTATGACAAAAAGTCAATTATGATAAAAATGGGTGGATGTATTATAAAACAGTAGAAACATTAAGACAATTTAAGAACATCCTTATTTTCAATTTATTAAAATTATTAAAGGTAGAAAGAAATTTTTGTATTGTTTCTGTGTCTGGTAATTAACGAAGAAAATTATTATTTTGCGTAAAGATCCGCAGTCTAGCCATTATTCCTTAATACAATTAGAAAATGAAAGATTGTGGTCCTGTGATCTTTATGGGGTAGTGTCATTCCTATTATCATTAATGGAAGATAAATAAGGACGTGTTTATCTGCTGTCTTATACAGGTGTTTTTTGCAGATGTCACAATTATAGAGTTTTATAATTATTACTGTACGTCAATACAGTAAGTTCTCTTTGACGGTCAACAAAGTTACAGAAGTTGGACTGTGATTCTACCAACAATTTTCTATGATTTGTGTGAGCCACTTAATAATTATTATACTGCGGATCTGTATGCATTTATAGTATGTGCACATGTTTAAAATACTATTGTACTCTATGCTTGCCATAAGCAATTTTCTAGTCGATAAATTGGACATATAGCACAGCCTGGTTTTTATAAAATAAATCATGAACGTTGGAATTTGCATAACGCGATCCGTAGTATAATAATTCGAAAGTAGAAGTATCAAACGTGCTACTTGAGAACGTACACAAAATGTTGAAGACAAATCGAAAATAACCTAAATAAAATACAAATCAATAAACTAACGAATGATCGCGTCTAACCAGCGATTTGCAGCTGAACAATCTCGAAAATTCCAATTCTACTCAGAGCAGAAAATCGCCGACTTCTCGAAGTATTCCGCGAGAACATGAAAATGAATTGTTCGCTAATGCCACTGATTATCCCCGTAGGTAACAATAACGTCGATTGATGTCTCAGCTAAGCTTCTCTCCGGCCGTAATTCGTTTTTCTCCTGGTTGTAATAAGTAATTACCGTGTTGCTCGGCCGGACAATCGGTACGGGGATTGTCTGTCGGTTACGCGATCGCCTGAAAATTTTAAGTCGCGCGGATTAGAATCGGATAATGGAGGCGCGGTGACGCAAATGATGACTGGCCGATGTGCGCGGGCCCGTGCACGCGCTTGAAATAATAAAAATTAGCCGTGACTCTCGGCCCTGGTAATTGCCAGGATTCTCGTTTTTCCTTCTATCTTCTGTTGGCGGCGTGCGTGTCCCTCGGCCACTGTCAATGTTTTCCCACACACGCCGTTACCCCTCTCCCGACGTTCTCCGCGCGAGAAACCGATCTGCGAATTCCAACGCTTTTGAAATCTCGCGAGGCTGCTCGTTTTCTGCCGTGAAAAGGAAACCGTCCGAAGGTCGGGCCCGAAAACCGATTCTCGCGAAAGGGCGCCTTATTACGCCGCACGCCATTCAAACTGCGGATTGCACGTTGCCATTGAAATCGCGCTCCGGAATTGCGAGTTAACTGGAATGTTCCGAGCACAATGCTTCTCTCAAACTGCACCGTTACGGGGCCTCGGACGCCTCAGATTTCGCCGCAGATAGAGCCCTTTTCAATTTTGGAACCGATCATTACTGCAAATTGATCTCCGGCTCGCGTTTCTTACACATATTCTGTGTCTTCTATCGGACCCCCGAGCGATGTAATTAACACTAATGCAAGGATTATCGCGTCGTAAAACGGAGGATTCCGTTCGTGAGAAAGAACGGAGTTTATGGTGTTCTTATCTTATCCGACGTGGAAACTGACGCGTCCTCCCTTCTTAACTCCATGTAGCATTTGTTTATTCGTTTTCGAGCCGCATTCCGCAGGGAAATGTGGATTCAGAGTGAACTACCAATGAGGAAGTTGAAATTAGTCGCTACTGGTTCTGTCTTGGTGTGTGACAGCTTAACAAGATACACAAGGCCTGTGTAGAGGTACTTTTTTACAGAATTGTATGGTGTCGGAGTTAGAAAAGCTATGTTCCTTCATTGAATCAATTACTTTTTTTTTTTTTTTATTAGGAAATCTCTTATGAGATTTATTACAACATAATGTACATTACAGAGTATAGCAAATATCGAGAACGTTAGTAACATTGTGAGGAGGAGAGAAGAGAAGTTTGAATCAATCATTAATTCTTCCTTGAAATTATAATGATGCTTTCACAAGAAATTATTAAGTAAATATCTTTAGTATAAATAAGTTCAATCTTGTGATTTTTATACGGCAACATGTACCAGTTACTTTTATGGCTCGGTAGGTTTAGCGTTAATAAGATGAACATAATGTAATAACGTACTTAAATTCTTCTAATATATTTACGCTTTTGTTTTTCACTTGTCAATTTTAGCCATAAATGCGTAAAATCCGCAGTCTGCCTATAAATAAAACGAAAGTAATTTTTAGCAGAATCGTGTAGACTCGTACAGGTCAGCCTTACATTAGCGACAGCGTTCTACAAAAATGGCCGCCGCGGCGACCGACATATGTATACATATGTATACAACGCTCGCGACTTACAACGGATAATCTTGTATTCTGCAGCCAAATGCTTCATACATGTAAGATTGTGTCTGAAAGTGTATTATATCAAATATGATCTCACTGTTTCACGTAGATGAAATATATCAACTGTACGAATCAATGTGTATTAACTCTTTTCTGATCATCTTCTTTTTCTGTTCATCTTAACACTGTGTGCGGGAAAATACATAGAAGTTTTTCCAAAATCAAAGGTGATTAACGTGTTAACCGGGGAATAAACTTTTGTTCGACTCGTTTCAGAATCGGGACTTTTTTCAAATTTCCATGACGAAAAATGTCGTCATGCCCATTGCAGTAGTAGTCCGTGTGTGACGAAATATTTCGTCATACCCAGTTAACAGGTTAACAATAGAGTTAATAATTAATGTTGTATAAATAGTATCTGTCGACTGAATAGGACAAGCGTCACATGGATGGAACGATAAGAATTTGGGATACGAGGCGGTCAGTCGTGTATACACCGTGCGCGGGTAATGAATAAAAGTTTAGGGTGTATAATTATTTATAATATTTGATAGTCTGGACATTACAGAGTTCTTAATAAATTAGTCGAGAACAACAAGAATTTCCTTCGTTAATTCGTTAATAAAAGTAGACTCCGGATTTTATGCATTTATGGCAAAAATGTGTACTCTTCGTACGCCACGAGAAGTCTCCTGGCAGGAATTCGAAAGGAATGCGGCAGCAAGGCATCCGATTGGGTTATTCTACACGAACTTTCGGTTCTAGCCGAATTATTGGCTGAAGTGTGTGACGTCAAAGCATAACCATTGGCTGCGAGCGAGGACACCCTTTGCCCCTGTGCCGTCTCAAGGGAGTTCTTGTGGCGTACGAAGAGTACGTGCAATTTAGAACAGTGAAGAAATTAGACAATACTTTGAGAGTATTAATATATTATTTTCACTATATTAAAATTATTAGTGAAAAATATAACTTTATATTTAGCTCCTGTGTCATGCAATTGACGCACTAACTTTTTATTTTGCATAAAGATCCAAAGTCTAATTATAACTATAGACAATCTCCTTCTTTCTATAGACATTTAAATTTAAAAAATTCTTATTGTTAATTCAGCTTGTGGGAAAACTCTACAGCAGCCATCAAAATAATTTTGAGTTCGGTACCAGAAAAATGTGTTCGGTAAATGTTATTATGAAAATGTTATCCCAAATGATGAAGTTCAAGTCGCCACTCGTTGTAATTGCAGTCTTCGCTAATCACTCGTCGTTGCGAATGAACTGAAGTGAAACTCTCAACAAGTTTGTTAGTAAACTACCAATTTCCTTCGTAAATTACTTAATTATCCTCCGATGTAATTTAAGTAATTTAGCTGATATCATTTTGCGGCTGAATTCAAACTGGAAGTTCGTCTCTGGTTGACCCACGAAGAGAAGCAAAGAGTTCCGAAACGAGGGCGATAAGTTTCGTGAGAATGGTTGCCGCAAACCTGGTGCAGTGTAGGCGAGAGTATGGTTCCTGGCGTCTGCCACCGTCCGCCACCCACGCCGGCAGGAACACGGCCGAACAGGTAGGTAATACACGGTGTGTACGGTGGCACGACAATGGTCTTGTCGTTGCCACAATGACAAGAAGGGAGCCCAGCCGGCATTGAAAGGCAAATGAGTGCCGGCTCTGGCTGCTCTTCCACGGTGGCTTCTGGCTCTCTCGTCATCTCCTTCTTCTTTTTTCTGTCGCGCAGCCACATCCGCCGCCTTTCAGCTAGGCACCCGAAAACACACCTTACGCAAATTAATGTCGCATGCCAACAGCCAGTCCTCTCTGCTCGGGCTCGGAGGTACACACCGGCTCGAATGACCGGGACAACGAAGCAGCCGGGGACAGTCGGGTCCGTCATCGTCTTTAATAATGATTCATCGCCATACGGCACGACTAATTGTTTACCGGTCGTTCACAACCAACCTCCTCTTCACCCTGAACGGTTCCTTCCTCTTCTTCTTCTTCTTCTTCCTTCGTCTTCTTCTGTGGATACACGGCCACGCATCGCGCATACGTATTTCCCACCGTTGGCTTTCTCTTTTGTCTTCTTTCACTGCGACTGCTATTTTACAACTCGTACTCTTGTTCGATCCGGTCCCTCCGTTTCCTGCTTCGCCGGGGCCCGTTATTTCCTGGCCCGATTCTCGACGTGGAAAAGGCGTCTTGAATGATTCTACACGGTGTTTTCAGTTGTTTTGTGAAGAATGATTTACCGTGGCCGGGTTCTGTGTGCATCGATTAGACATTCTTTTTGTTGTAAAATTTTTGGGAGTCGGCGCTCGGGGCTTAGAGAAATGGCTTCCGATGAGGAAGAGTTTCATCTACGTGGTAAAGGAAATGTTGGTGCTATTGTTGGCAACGAGTCTCGCTTCGCCATCTGACGTTGCCCGCAGGAATCGTGGGTAGCGATAGGCTAGCTGTGGGTACAGCTGTCTTGTCATTTGCGGCGCTAAATTACCGATAATTCCAGCGATACCGCAAATGGTAAGGGTATCGAGTAGAGAACTAGTGATTAATTACAGAAACTCTATTAACTGAAAAAGGAAGAATGTTTGTGTGACTAGAGCCTTGTATGTGTCGTCATATATGTACAGGGTGTATAAAAATTATATGTCACGAATACCATGCAAGGATTTTATACCTCTGGATCAGTGCAGATTTAAAAAAAAAAATGGACCGCAAAATTGACCTTGATCCTTTCTTTCAAGATCAACAAATTTTTTATCGCGTCGTATAGTATTCATCGCAATGAACACAAGTCTCAAAGGAACAATGGTTCTCAAGTCAACCGTTCTGTAAAAAAACAACATTGAAGTTTCGTAAACTAATATCTTGCATATGTCTACAGGATATTCCAAGATGGCATAAACGCGGAGGGAATGATTCTACAGGAGAAAATAAATTGAAAATATAGAATAAATTTTCTTCATTTGACGCCACGTTTTCGAAAAATTAGAGTTTGAAAATTCAGCGAACACGCGTGCTCTTGAATAAGAATCGTCTGACGCGTCTGTTCATGACCTACTAATTCTACTTCTTAAAGACGTTAGCCACGCGAACTTTTTAAAGCCAATTTATGGCTTGACATGAAAAAAATTTATTGTATATTTTCACTTTATTTTCTCATGTAGAATCATTCGCTTCACGTTTATGCCATTGTGGGACATCGTGTAGACGTATGGAAGAAATTAGTTTACGAAACTTCAAAGTCGTTTTCTAAGAGAACAGTTCAATTGAGACCCATCAGAATCACGCTGTTTTCGTCGCGACAAGCTTATTTTTAGTTGTGTAATGCGTTGTGTTTTTCACACTATATATACATACACATTTAAAATTGTAATATATCTGGTAATAAATAAAGAATATTTTCACAATAAGTTCATGTGTTCTTATTTCTCACCCTGCAAAAATTATGGAAAATTCTAATAAAAATCGAGATATTCAAAAACCTCGAAAATTGAGTTCTGTATTAGGAAAATATGATAGCGGAAGAGGTGGCACGAAAATATCATGCCACCTCTTTTACTATCATGTTCTCCTATTAGAAACCCAAAAATTTTCATAAATCTCGAAAATTGAGTATAGTATTAGGAGAATATGATGGCCGAAGATGTGGCACGAAATTCGAAGGTCGAAAATTTTCAAAAATTCAGTAGTACAACTCAAAGTCAAGCCAGACGTTCGAAAAATTTCGGAAATATCAAAAATATATTTTTGTATTAGGAGAATATGATATCGAAGGAGGTGGAACGAAAATTGAGTAGTACAACTCAACGACAAGCCAGAGGGCCGAAATTTTTCGAAGATTCAGTAGTACAACTCAAAGTCAAGCCAGACAGCCGAAAAATTTCGGAAATCTCGAAAATCTATTTTGTATTAGGAGAATATGATATCAAAGGAGGTGGCATGAAAATTCAGTAGTACAACTGAACGACTAGTCGGACGTGCTGGACATTTTTATTTTTCAAAGTTTCGCTACTTTTGCAATTTCAATTAGCGGTTCAATAAATAAATACACAGATACGCTTTTTTATTACATTGTCTGTATTTATTCATTGTTGATTCATACATAAAGTGTTTGTACTGTACATGTACATAACTTAAATTCTAAACATTTATAACAAGAATGTTGACTGGCTCAGAGAGACTCGGCACACCGTTCAGACATCTACTGCAAAACTGCAATACGGACGAGCTACAAACAATTATATTTGATGATGTCATATTAAACATTCATAATATAAATAAAGTATACGAGATACTCGATTCTTACTTATTCTTCAGTTATCGGTAACGTCGAACGCGACACGGAATTGGTGATTTTATTTACCAGTTGGTTGTTCTATCTGGACAATCTGGAGCCCCTCGGACGTGAGACAAAAAAAATACATTGGATGATTGGTCTACTCTACTTCTATACCTCGTCTGTGCTAATATAATTAGGCAACATTGCACTTTCAAAATTGACAATGTTGTAAAATCTAACTTCCTCAGCTCAGACACACACCTTTCGTACTGCAAGTTCACGAGCTGATCGTTTGATTTCGATAGAGTCCGCCGTTGTACCAGGGCATTTTCTACAGAGTCGGTAATTCAGAACCGTCGACAGAAAAATGCATTGTATGCAATGTCTGTACTTCAGTGATCTTAAGTCTGTGTTGGTCTACTCGTATACCTCATCTGTGGTTAAGTCTGTGATTTTGCGAGTGATTTCCCCTGTCGGTAATGTTTGGCTTCCAGTTTAAACGTCTTGCCGAAGAGTGGCGCTAAATTCATATTCTATGGATCCTTTTCCACATATCCAACAGTCTTGCTCTTTTTCCTACCTTTCAAACTTAGGAAACGAGTGTTCTTGCTGGGTACAAATTTTTTTTTTAATTGAAAGCTGAAGTGGAACTCCCCATACGGGGTAGATATTCTCCGAATCATTTCTATTTAAATTAAAGGAGGATCGGAAAATGCACAAGAGGTGTGTACATCTAGATAACTTTTATTAACCAATATAATCGTATATCGTTACAAATGACGGCGGCAGCGTGGCGTTGCCGCCTTAACGGATTACAATGAAACGGCGTGTTTAACGTTATACAATCAAAATGGGAATCGATGAATGAGCGAATTTACGAGTTTTACGGTTTCGTATCGTCGCTACTCGACTTTGAAAGAACTGCTTACACGACAACATGTAAATTTGTAGAGAGTTTTATCCTTGTGTCCTACATCATCCTGACCGCGTCCCGAATCCTGCAGACCCTGGAACATCTTCGCAGGGCCATCGCATCACTATCATTCTTTGTATTTTTAATACCGTGTCAGTCTGACCGAGCCGTGACGTGGGTACGTCGGTTGTGCGCGCGTATTGTGTGATGTGTACAAACTGTAATTATGCTCGAAGACATCGAAAACTCACTACGTAATGTTAAATGACGATGCGTCGCGGATTTGACCTTTTAAAACCCATACTCGCATAATCTCGCGAGCTCTTCGTACCCCATCCCATAATTAAAACTCTCCTCAATCTTCAAAGTTCTCAAAAATTCAGCAAATTCACCGAAAATCCTACGCGTGATTCAAGGAGCAAAATTTCATTCCACCCCTCGAATTTGACGCGAGTTTCTTCTCTTTTCCAGCAAATCCGCGACTCATTGGTTAGGCTTACGGCTACTATCGAGATACTGATGTACATATACAAGAACCATGATCCTGCTGTTCACTAGAACACCGGCAGAGTATACAAAGACGTTGTTTGCCGAATAAAAACGAACCACGTCCGCAACCGCACCGTTTTACTCAGGCTCTCGCGCACGCACGCGGATGCACACGCACTCTCTTTCTCGCGACACACGTGGAAGGGTAACTCTTCAATCTTCTCGCGCCCGTTTTCTCTCAAAATATCCGTCTTCCTACGATCGTTAGGGTGGTGTTGGCTAACCCCGTCGTGTTTGCGCGCGATTCGTCCTCTCCTCGCTTCGTTTTTCCCTTTTTCGCTCGGCTGCGATCCTTTGTTCCGTTTCAGTTGGTCCTGTGTGGCAGTGCCTTGTTATTTATGTTTTCGTCCAAACGAACAGTGGTTTCCTTCATCTCCAGTATATTTATAATATTACAGACTGATCAATTTTCATGATATATTTCACCTCATTCAGATTGATTCAATACGTATTTAAATTTCTTTGTACGACGTGGGCTCTAAAAAACAAATTTCTTGTAACTCCTCCTTATAATGTATATTGGAATGCAATTGTACAGTGTTTTTGATTTGATGGTACAACCAGAAAATCACCAAATATCTGGATATAAAAACAAGTAGAAAACTTAGAATAGAATTTTGTTGTAGGTGGTTTCATTTCCAAGAAAATCGAATTTGAAAGTCAGTCAAGTAGAAAAATCGTATGATGGTGTCTGACCACGACTTGCCGATTCTACTTGTTGTAATTATGAGAATGAGAATCTGACGGATGCATGAATACTTGATGAATATTTCCTCAAAGTCAATTTACTCGAACACGAAGTCTTATTTCAATCAATTTTATTCTATATTTTCGACTCACTTCATCCTATAAAATCATTCCTTTCCTGATTGCACCATCCTCTTTGACAGATGCTTCAATTTATCGGTTTTATAAAACAGATACAAATGCAGTCATTAGTTAAACACGTTGGAAGGGCGAACATAGTTCCAGTGCAACTTCCCAATGAATAAATGTATTATTTCGAGCACGGTGAAATCGAAATAAGGGAATCGGAGGCGAAGGGGTGCGCACGATCGATCTAGATTATTCTAGATCGACGCATAGAAAATATTGGCAGTTTGTTAGATCACTAGACAAGTTTAATCTCGTCCTGTCGAGTCGAATAAAAGGTTGGATCACATTTTCAGGGAAGCAGTCGCACCCCTTCCGGTCTTCAGCCCCTCGAAGACAGAATTCGCGACACAATGGTACCTATCTTCTCGCAGACACTCAAACAATAATTATTCTGTGCATCGTTATTTACATATTCGCACCCATTCGTCGCTCAGTTTCATCGCGCACATCAAAATTAATAAAAGATCTCCGTAATCTTATTTATATTTATATTTATATATTTATAATATATATATATCTATCTATATATATATTTATATATATATTTATATTAATTTATTTATATTTATATCTTGATGCATCTCTCTCTCTTCATCAATAATGTCGTCTCGGGCTACAATTATGTATAGTATTTTCTTTTTCATCATTTATGTATAATCAGTTTCACAATCTTCGTCCCTCTTTTGTTTCCTGTTCCCCGCCCCCTTCGACCCCTCTCTCACTCCCACTCGCTCTCTTTCTCTCTCTCTCTCTCTCTCTCTCTCTCTCTCTCTCTCACACTCTCTCGCTCGTTCTTTCACCTATACAGACGTCTAAGAATTAAAATATTTCGACTTCGGGTAACTACGCTCGATTTTTCTTTTTCCACCCTTTTTAGAGGGAGGAAACATACTTGTGGGGGCTTATGGGGGGTTGGTTTTCTCCCATCGTTTCCGGATTCCGCGGAGCTCGGGATCCGTGGAGGGATTTCACCATGTATAATCACTATGTAAAACACGTTTTTTTATTTTTATATTATTTATTTATGATTTTCTTATTTCACTTGTTTCTCAACGATCTACGCACGATATCCATAGCGAAGTGTAAATGCGAAAGGTCCGTCTATCCCCTCACTCTTTCTCTCTCCCTCTCTCCCTCTCTCTCTCTCTCTCTCTCTCTCTCTCTCTCTCTCTCTCTCTCTCTCTCTCTCTCTCTCTCTCTCTCTCTCCCTCTCTCTCTCTAGCTCTCTCTCTCTCATTCTCAATTTTTGTTTGTGTTCCGAGTAAGCTTAAACGCTAAGCGATAATGGTAATTAATTAATTATCTGTTGTGGAAATGGGTGTCCGTGTACGTACGCCACGTATGTATGTATTTATGTACGCGTGTGACAAATGCAAGTGTAATGAGATTAATCCTCTACCTGTGTGCGAGCCGGCTATATTTCTGTTCGTTTTTTCGTTCACCTATGCCGGCTGTGTTCTGCATCTTCAAAAAGAAAAACGCCGCCTGCGATATATCTTCTCCCTTCCGCCCTTAATAAATAATCCTCGCCCTTAAACCCTTAGCCTCGCGATTTAAATCTACGCATCCCGTGGTTCTCTCGCCTCTCTTTTTCGTTAACCGAAAATCCACGTGTCCCCGACCAAGGGGAACTGTTTACCGAAAAGAGAATACAAGAAAGAAAAAGAAAATCTAGAAAGAAAAAAAAATTGCGATCTACTCTCTCTAGACAGAACGATTCGCGCTCGGTCTCACTGATACACGATCGTCATCCATTCGTCCCTTCTTTCGTCGTCGCGTTCCTTTTCTTCCGTTTTATTTTATCTCTTCTCTTCTTTCTTTCATCGTTTGCATCTTGTTTATACGCGTGAACGTCGCGTGAATGTCGATAAAAGATTCTAAAAGTTTAGAAACGTTTTTGTACTCTGGCTGCACGCGACGAGAAAGAACGCCGCAACACCTCTACCGCGATTCATTCTCTTGACTCTGAGTCTTCGTCCTTCTATAGATCTTTCTAGATCCTCGCGGGTACGAGAGAGGTCGTCCGCGAGACCAATAATTCGCTCGGACGATACACCGACGAGTTCAACTCTCGAAAACGTGGCAAAAATTGAGTGACATCAATTGTTAATTATTTAAATTATAATCTAGGCTCTGTATCTCAATGCTTCAATTAAATTCTTAATGGCATGAGACAGGTGCAGTTTCGATTCGAACTTGAGAAAACGTTTCTAGCTTATTCCTGCTAACTTCTCATCAATGTTCAACAAAATCTCGAGAAGAATTGAGAAACAAGAAGGGCAGACTTTTTCTAGACAAAGTCTGAACCGAACATACTCTTTCCGATAACACAACATTACATGAAAAGAGAAGTACGAAGAATTAATATGCAAAGGAAAGCTCTTTGGAAAATCTTCTTTACATTTTCCACAATGAAAATCCAAGAAGTCATTTAATTAAATTTAATCATCTTCAATAATTTACGTAATCCTCTACATTCAATCTGCTTCCTTAAGTATGATCACGATATGATCAACATATTCATAAATAATCTCGTATTTTTACATTTATTTACACAGTAATTAATGAAATTATTATTTCAGGGAAAGAAAAAATTCTCCGACTGTGTTTGTCACCTCTTTACTCTAACATTATCAAAATGCTCAAATGAAGTTCTTCATAGCTTGAGAAGTGTGCAATGTTGATACAAACTTGAACACAATTTGCTAACTTATTCATGCTAGTTTTTCATGAATACTCAATAAAGTCTTCTAAACAAGTTGAGAAGGAAGAACTAACTTCTTATAAACAAAGTCTAAACTGCATTAGAACGTTTCTTGCAGTATATTAAATTAAAATTGAAGTATTAACAAATAATAAGCAAGGGGAGGGACTTATTTACATAGCATCTAATCAAACGATTATTTCAAGGAAAAATGAAATTCCCCGACTGTTTTTGACAGGTTTTCGAGACTTTTCCATCGAGTGCATCGCAGAGACGCGCGCATCGCAACGAAACAGACACCCTGCTCCTGCATCGAGCCTCCCCGCCCTCGTTCCGCACTCTCCGTTGCGATTCTCCGACGTTTCCTTTCTTCCTCTACACATCTATCGCAGACCGTGCTAACGAAGAACGTACTTGTTTCCTAATGAGGTGACTCTTCGAGGCTCTCGTTCGCTCTTCGTCCTATCCCGATTTCCCAATCGCCATCGTCGTCCCCCATCACCACCACCAAGAGAAACCGACACCGAAGAGCAAACCTGCAAAGAGCCCCGATGTTCTCGATGCATGATGGGTACGTATATAATATATAAAAGTAGAAAATTTGGCGGCAGTTATTATAGAGATCGTGAAACGCTTGAAACGCGGTGAAAAAGGAAATGGGCCCTGGTTCCGTGTGTGAGAATTGGCATCATCGTCGCCCGTGTGTGCGTTCGGGCACGCACACACGGTACTCGTCTCATCGACTTTTGGTCTTTGCGCTTCCTGGCGAGAATTCTCGATCCATCGAGCAACGTATCGATCGTGTAGACGATCGGTATATACCCGCCGGTCCTGGCGTTCCTCGTTTCACTCGCCGATCAAGGAAGCAACGTGTCAAGCTGCTTTAAGCAAGGAGAACAACCGAGAACCAAACCTTGTTGAACTGCTTCGTTCCGACAAACAGAGAAAAACAAAAGGACTCCTGGCGGTCCTGTGCGGCATCGGGAGGACGCTAAGTACACAGGGTCCCATCAGCAACGAACCACGTTGCGGAAAGAGGATATAGGATCCTCGGAGGACACGCCTGGGTCTCTTTCGCTAGCCAATCGAGTTCTCTGTTCTCTCGACGGGCCTCCGACCGATCAGCTTCGTTGTCGAGAGCCTGTCTACCTACCGCGGTCCTGATCGACGGAGGATCCTGGATCGATTCGAACAGAGGGTCCCGTTGGAATGTTCGAATGGTGATACCTATCCGGTCGGGATTGTTGTACTCGCGATCGCTCCGGGCCGTGGATCCCGACGAAGGACGCTCGATCATCGAGTGTCTGTTTTACTCGAGGCGCGCCTTGTAGCTGGTCTTCCATATTTCCGCGAACGTGACCGCGCTGTGGAACCTGTGGAAGATGCAGAGCGGCAGGGTGACCCTCTGCACGATGGCCCAGGCGAGGAACCCGTAGAAGTCGAGCTGGACAGGGTTCGCCATCACCTTCTGCGACTCGAACGTGTAGATCACCCACATGGTGAGGTTGCAGATCAGCAAGAAGGTGACCACCTGCCGTCCAGGCTTGCTGCGGTCGTGCTCCGGCAGGTGGACCCTCCTGCGAGACACGTCCGCGATGAACAGCATCTGTAGGATCACGTGGGCCACGGATAACAGACCCGTCAGCATCACCAGCAGGTTAGGCTCGTGCGTGAACGCTGCCAACGATCCAGCGATCACGCTGAAAACGGCGTAGATGAACAGCCCGAATCCAGAGACGCGAAGCAAGATGTCGTTCAGGTCGCTCTGCTCCTCCGCCTTGAATTTCAAGCTCTGCACGCGGATGAAGCCGACGATTATGGCGATGATCGAGAGCACCATCAGCACGCAGTGCGACACGTCCGCCAGGTATATCGCGATCAGACCGAAGTCTGGGTGGTGGATCAGCACGAAGAAGAGAATCAAGCAGATCAGAGAACCGACCAGCAGCAGCAGGCCGAAGAATAGTCCTTTGCTTGCTCCTACACAGTCCACCCTTGTGTGACCTAGTATTACGCGTTCAGAGGAGGTTTTAGTGGGAGGTCTCGATCTAAGCGGACGGGGCTACCTCTCGGAGGGAGATCTCGCGCGGTTCGCTCGTAGCCCCGATTGGTGTGCAGGGGAGTAATCGGATGGAATGGGGCGAGGCGGTATCAGAAATTGCTGTACTCGATGGCGCTATTCTCTAGCATCAGTCATTTGGTGTTCCTTCTAGGTTTTGAGAATTTGTTTCAAGTTTGGGACAATGTTTAACACTAAACCTACCGCCACCAGTCAAACTGGACGATTCTAGATTTTTTATTTTACAATTATTGAAATAATAAAAATGATTTGATAAGATATGATTGTATAGATATCTTTAGTAGAGCACGATTACAATAGGAGCCGCACAAAGTCTAAATGAAACCAATCTTGTCATTTTTATAAGGGAACATGTACCAGTTACTTCTAAGGCTCGGTGGATTTAGTGTTAAATTAATTTTTTTTTCGAGGGCTTAATCGAGGCTCAAAGACTGTTGTTCAAGTTCCAACAATTGCCAATTGAAAAACGAGTGACCTACTTTTTAAATTACAGTGACATACTCAATACTCCAAGTAGACTGTACCTGAACTCCGGTGGTCAAATGAATTGCCAGATTGTAATGAACAAATAAATTAATGAACTTCTTCTACTAGACAGTTTGGAACTTTCGAGGACTCCGATTGAAGCTTGAAGTATACAATTTGAGCCTCAGTTACCACCAAACAACTGTCGTGTTATATATCTACAGCAATTTTCGATGCAACTCGCGTTTACTAAGAGACTCGGGGTACTACAGGATCGACGTGCACTAAACGATGATAAACTACGGATAGGGACCAGCAATTACCTGCATGAGCCAAAGCGACAGCTCTTCGAGACAGCATAGCCTCCAGGCGGCGCTCAAGATCAGCCTCCACTTGGTGAGGCCAACGAGGATGCCGGCCAATATGCTTCCACATCACATAAATCACCGCAGCTCCGATCAGACTGTACTCGATTATGAAGGGGAATAGATAAGGTTCTGCGTCTTGGACGATGGTTCCCATAATGTTCACGCGACCGCATGAGTTTGAAGCGATCTGCTCGTCTGTCAACGCCTCCGCGATGATACCGAAGTTAGGGCTCCAGTATTCGCTGCTGTTTGTGTGATTGTTCATGTCGAAAATCTGGTGAACCTGAAAAAGAATATATTCTTCAGAAATTCAACGAACCATTTATGTTTATTGGATTCGTAGGGTAATTTTTGTAAGGTGAATAGATTGCTGTTTTAGAGAAATATTGTTGCCCCTGTGTCAGTTCTTTGATGTTGTTTAAATTGTTTGAAATATGTTTTTTAAATTGCTTGTTCTTTAGATTGCCAAGATTTTGCTGATTATAGAATAAAAATAGGGAACATAGTAGCCACCCTCTTCATTCGAGTACATTAAACTACAAGCCAGCCGAAGCGCAAAAAATGGACAGACTGGCAGACTTGGACCTCCGCCAACGAAAAAGCGAATATTCAATATGTAGAGGCACGTGTCCCTCACCTGTTCTTTGCTGTCAGCCTGCGGTACATTAAACAGATCCATCAGAAGTGAGGAGAAGGTAGTTGAAGGAGTAGTGGTGGTAGTGGTGGTGGTGGTGGTGCTGGGAGTGGTAGTCGTGGTGGTGGTCGTGGTCCTCTCTTCGGTGGTGGTTTTCGGCGTGAGTGTTGTCAAGAGAGTGGACAAGGTAGTGGCAGCGGTGGTCGTCAAATTAGGCAGGGGTGCGGAGGTGGAGGCCATCATCGTAGGTGGAGGGTTCCATCCTGTCGTGGTGGTTGTCGTCGGTGTTGTCACGGCCCTGGCGACCGCCCGTGCTGTCGTTCTCATCAAACGACCCAATGGGGCAACGGTCGTGCTGGCGACCGTCGATGAAGCTGAGGTCGACGCCCTGGTGAAGGTCAATCTAGCCTCGCGCAAAAAAGGAACGTCTCTGGGCGCAGTGCCCAGAATTGCGCCTGCGTTTCGCATCGAGTGCTGCTTGATGCTCTCTGGACATTTTCAGGATTTCA
This sequence comes from Lasioglossum lativentre, assembly GCA_916610255.1. NCBI lineage: Eukaryota > Metazoa > Arthropoda > Insecta > Hymenoptera > Halictidae > Lasioglossum > Lasioglossum lativentre. Next base: position 20,668,783 of record OU744364.1, on the reverse strand, counting down.
ATGAAATATTAGTGAAGTGTTTTGAGCTCTGTGCCATAGCTTTAATAATTATGAGACGTGTTTGTATCATTGGAAATAATGGTGAAAATTATTTTTTGGTTCCGACAGGAAGGGATGAAGTGACTTGTTCGTTCTTAAGACTCTGGTAAATCGAGAAGAGACTGTTGGTTAACATTAATATTAAATATGCAGATCGGATGAACAATTGTGAGTCATTGTAATTTAGAAGTGTAGAACGATATCCTTTGATATATTCCTTTACTGAGGAATTATTCAACTTTATTTGTTTGTATCTACAAATTTTAACTGTTTTAAACTGTTTTAAGAAAGGCACAAGATATCTTGATCTTCACTTTATAACAGAATATTTTTTAAGCTACTAACCAAGGATGCCGGCCTCGAACTGTCCTATTTTCTGATGATGCTTGGTGATTTCTTTGATGCTCTCGAGCACGAGCGTGCGGATCCACACGCACAGGTTGGTGGCGACGACGTGCATCAGACCAAAACGCGCGATCACTTTGAAGCGGTGGATGTTCAGCTGGGAAAACGAACGGTCAGATGCTTAGGAACCTTTCCTGGTTCGAGCGAGTGGTTGCTCTCTTCAGGGGTCAAGTACCTACCCTCGAGTTCATGAAGATGAAATACATTTGCATGAAAGTGAAGATCATCTGGAGTAGCGGGTTGACGCCCCGAAGGATCTGATAGCACGGTGACGTGGGTGGCACCTCGAAGAAGGTGCCGAACTCCAGACCATTGTACACCATGGTCCCCAATCCGAAAGCTGATGGACACAACAACAAAAATTTGAAATAGCACAAAATTCTCATCCAACACAAAAAATATGAGCTCTCACAAATCAGAAAATAAACGGAACAACAAAAATGGGGATCTCTCTTCCAGTTTACATTATTGAGAATAGGATCATGACAAAATCCAAACTCTCGCCAATCGCAAAATGAATGAAATGAAACAGCACAAAATTCAAGGTCTCACCGATAGCTCCGATTCGAAGGAAGAAACTGCCATGGCTTTGGTCATTCTGCGACGTCTTCCGCTTCCTCAGCGCGCGAGTTGCCACTCCAGCTTCAACGTCCGCCGCGTCCTGAATCAGTATTTCCTATCTCAGAGCAGTGTCGTCGTTAAGCTTCCATCTATAACTCGACTACCGTGGAAATTCGCGAGTCTGAATCCCGTAATGACCGTCCCCGAAAAGGCTGGGAACTTTAATGAGCTTGAAACTGCCGAGTTTCAGTTCGGAAGTGGAGCCACGTGATAATGAATGGGAGGAAAAGACAGCCGCACGTGCCTCCTGCTCGATGCTCCATGTTCGACGGACTAACCCACTTACGTCAGCACGGAAAGTGACTCTCTTAAAATCGCATCATCGGCTCGATATTCGTACCGACCGACCGAAATACACTTCACGGGCAACATGCCTCTCGAAATTCATAATCCGGGCACGAGATACTCCGATCTGGTACAAGTTATCCATAAAAAATCTTTTTTCAAATGCGCCTTCAAAATAGAGCAGTAGGCGGTTGAATCCCGAGTTTAATATTCAGAACCATTATTAATTAATGGAGTGGATCTTATTGCTCGAGGTGAAGTAAAAAGATCTCTAACTTTGCTAGTTTTGTTTTTTGCTCATGAAAGTTAACATCGTTTATTTGAATTTGATGTAAAATAAACCTGTATAAAGTCTTACTCTTTTCTATTCAATGACGCATGTATTCAGACTCTTTTTTCATCTACTCAGGGACGTCAAAAATGTTCTAATTCAAATCCAATCATTCACTAAATTTAATTTATTACTCGTAAATATTAGTGTTACTAAAAATCACTTCATCCAAAGTGAATCTAAATGATTCTGAATTTTTATTTATCCATTGATACATTCCTAGAGAATCTCTTTTGATCGAATCAGTGTCTCTAAATCAGTGCGTCCGAATCAGTGTTTCTAAGGAAAATTTGTACAGAGCTATATCGTCACACCACTAAATTGTTTTGATTAATCTGTTTGATGTCTAACTCTTGTAATGTGCGAACTGTGCCAGCTGAAAGTATCTCGTCCACCAACAATAAAGAAATCAAAACCAAACCTGGTATTCCTTTTTGGTCTTCGGAGTCTTCTGCTCCTTATCTTTCTTATCTTTCTTCTTGTTCTTCTCTTTGGGTTCTTTGATAGGTTTCGGTGGTCTAGGTGGTGGTGGTGGGGTGTCGCTGCCCCTAGCACACCAAGCGCTCTCTTGCAGTAGGAAGCAGAACACGTAAAGCAGGAACAGGATGCTAACCCCGTACAGATACGTGAAGAATCCCTCGTAGTAGTATAGAGGCAGCTTGTGCGTGACTACCTCGCTGATCACGTAAGCGATGCACACGACCACCAGCAGCTTTGCGTAGATGAAGCTCATGATAATGAACAGCGACGTCCTGCAAGCGGCAAAAGAACGGTAACTCGCGCGTGAACCTCGACCTCGGTTCAACGGGTCACGCACGGCCATCTCGCGATCCTAACATCGCCATTTTTTTTTCACTCTATCTTACGTCAGTATTTTCCTTTTTCTCCTATCTTACCATCTTTGTTTTACTACCGTAACTTATTTGTACATCTAAATTTTTATCATACCATTATTATATTATACCTCGAGCTTAATCTTGCGCTAATCAACTCTTACCTTGTGACTTTGAAAAGATTCTTGCTATTTTACTATCTTTATAGTCCGATACATTTTCAACAGATTCTTGCAATTTTATCACTTTATTAAGATTGACAAAATTGGTTGCTTATAATAAATAGAACGAAAAGGACACTATTAATGCAACTTGTGTTAAGTTTTCGCTCACAGGTTAATATGACAGTTTTATTAATCACTACCATCTGGTATCATTGTTTCCCAACGTTTTACCAGCTGATGGATATCCTTTAAGAATAAAGACGTCCCCCAATCTTTGTAGCGGTGGAGAACATCCCACGGCAAACGATTCAACAAAATGTAGGATTTCAAACAGAACCTTTTTAAAACCGGAAGAATCAATTTAAATCCCTGCTATCGACGGCACGTTATCTGCAGAAAAGACAATCTTACCGTGACTTCCTCGCGATTTGCACCCTGCTCCCTCGCCTCATCACATTCCCACCCCCGTTCGCGTTGTTCTCCATGAACGGCACGATCTCCACCTCCATGATCCATATAAATTCCGTCACAGACCACAGAAAACAGACCGTCCACGAGGAGACTACAGCATCGCGTGCCACAAAAGTGTCATAGCAGTGTTCTATCGCACCGGGTGAATGGTTCGTTCAACTTGCCTCGGCGGCTAGAGCAGAGACCGCGCTTCGATTATTCACGAGCGTCGACTGACGACGATCGTCGTTCGCGCTATTTTCACTCCCGTTGTTCGACGCACTGCTCGATTTTTCCCTCACTGGATCCTCCTCGATCCTCGATCTTCCCTCTCTGCCGAACCACACCTCTGAACTTCCCTCTCTAGATCCTCGTCGATCTTCGATCGCGAGCTCAAACTCGCGCGGCCGTTCGCCGCGCGAGGATCGTTAACGCTCCGGCGTCTCGGACGGAACGGACGCTAGGCGCCGCGACGCCTGTTCTCTCGTTAAAGGTTAGGTACGCGGAATCGATAATCCAGAGCGTAGGGGAGCGCGTCGCGACGCGCCTAACCGCGCCGGCAATTAATCGCGCGCGCGCCACCGATCCGATACGTGTTCCCCTTTTATGTTCGCAAACGGCCGAAAAAAACCGATAAAGGATTTTTCGCATTTTCTCTCTCTCTCTCTCTCTCTCTCTCTCTCTTTTATCAGGACATTGACGCAGCGACGCCGCGACGTCTGCGTTAGAGGCCGGGACGCACGGTGCATCTTCCTCGAGAACGGCTTAACCACCCTTTGTCACGATGCAGTTTCAGGGGCTGGCGCCCAGACTTTATTGTGTTCCGCACGAGCCCGTATACCCTCGTAGGGTAGTTCCTCTTTTTATTCTTTTTCCTTCCCTTCGATTATCGCTATCGCCATCGTGCGATGTTCGGAAAGATGCGCGAGGCTTTTTAGCAATTTTTTCATGCCGGTTATTATTCCGGTTCATTTCTTTGTGGTGCTCAACAATTTGTACTTTCTAACTATTAGATGGTTGCAAAAGTTCGTGTTCGACTTGATATCAGCATTCGAGTGGATACCACTAAAAATTGCTGTGCCATTATTCAAAATATTTTTTTTTACATTACTAAATATGTTGGTATCTAATCAATTAGTTCCTTGCAATTGATGTAGACGATTTTTATTTTGAGGTTCGGAAAGATGCGGGAAGCTTTTTAGCAATTTTTCATGCCAGTTATTAATCCGGTTCATTTGTTTGTGGTGCTCAACAATTTGTAATTTCTAACTATTAGATGGTTGCAAAAGTTCGCGTTCGACTTGATATCCGCATTCGAATGGATATGTACCACTAAAACTTGCTGTATCATTATTAAAAAATTTTTTTTTTACATTATTAACTATGTTGGTATCTAATCAATTAGTTCCTTGCAATTGATGTAGACAATTTTTATTTTGATGTTCGGAAAGATGCGCGAAGCTTTTTAGCGATTTTTTCATGCCAATTATTATTCCGGTTCATTTGTTTGTGGTGCTTAACAATTTGCAATTTCTAACTATTAGATGGTTGCAAAAGTTCGTGTTCGACTTGATATCAGCATTCGACTGGATACTACTAAATACTGCTGTACTATTATTCAAAATATTTTTTTTTACATTATTAAATATGTTGGTATCTAATCAATTAGTTCCTTGCAATTGATGTAGACAATTTTTATTTTAAGCGACATAAATCAATTTCTCTTACAATGTTTCTACCGTAGGTGTTTATCAGATTTATTGTCTACAATGAATGGTAACAGCAGTACCAATAAAACGAAACACCACAGACATTTTTTACCTCGACAAAATTACAACTTCGTATGAAATCGTTCGAACCTCTTGGCAACCCTCCGCGGAGCTTTATCGCGACACTTAACCGGGACTAACAGTCCTATCCGCCGTTATCTGGTTTTGTTAGTCTCGGATGAACGTGCCATTTTCCGGGATTAACGCGAAAAGTTCGAGACTTCTTTTCGCCGAGAGAGGAATGTCCGGACGAGACACCGGCGCGAAAACGACGTTACGAGTCACGCCAAACGAAATTCCGCAAGGCTGGCAGACCGAGAGGGTGAAGCAGAAGAAAAAGAGGTTTCGGGGATGTTTCCACGGCGACGATACGAAAAAAACCAGCCACCGAGAGCCGATATGGCCTTTTTCCTGCACTTCTGAAGAAGTAAAGCGGCGAGAAGTGGAAACACCGGGATGATGGCACAGACTCTCCCTTTCTCTCTCTTTCTCTTTCTTTCTGAGCAGAGGCGAAACAGCTCTGGGCTCTACCGGTCGATATTTCCGAAGTACCTACTTTCTGCCGCTGGTCTTTCTCTCTGTACCTGGCCCTCTCAACCACCCTCGCCTCATCTTTGTGTTCTCTCGTCGAATTTCACCCCTGCGCGTCCAATCACCGACGTATTCTTCCCCTGCGGCGGTTTTAAACGCGATGCGATACGCGATTCGTGATCCGCTCGTGTAGAAACTCGTTTTAACGCTTTATTTACCATCTAGATGACTGCCAAATATTAATAGGTGTGATGTGAAATTTCTATTGAGCATGGAGATGTGAGTTAAGGCGCCCTGGATTTTATTTTGTTGACGATTGCAGGTGTTTTTGCTTTGGCGGTAGAAGATTATTTGGGTTGAAATTGTTCATTCGCTTCCGCGATGAAAGAGAAAAATTTGTTGTAGATTTACGAACACTGCTTTGCTATATTTTATTATCTTTGTATTAAGACAAGAGATGATTTAAATTTTTCCAGTCCCACAGGTTTACTACCCTAGAATTAGGACAAAACAAATGAAGAAATTCTTGCAGGTTTATTACTTTTAAAATATGTTACTAAGAATGAGTCACTTTCAGTAACAAGAGAAATAATTCAAGCAATTTGACTACCATTGTAATGAGACATTAAAAATAAATTGGTCTTGGTAACCAGCGAATAGATTCTTGTAATTGTACTACCCTTACATTGGGACATTAAAATGAATTATATTCGGCAACAAGTGAAATACTCCGAGCAATTTTACTACCCATATACTTTAGCACCCTTGTATTAGGACGCTAAAAATTAATTACTTTATATAGCAAGTGAAGTAACCCAAGAAATTTTACTACCCTTGTATTATGGTATTTTAAACTTGAGGTAGTAAGTGAAATAATCCAAGCAATTTTACTAATCTTGTAGTGAGACACTAATAATGTGTCACTTGAAGTGACAAGTGAAATAATCCAAGCAAAGTTACAACCCTTATAAGAAGACACTATAAAAATCAGTAACATTAATCACCAAATAAGTAATCAAAAACAGTTCAGCCTGTTATAATTTCTTTTAAATCACTTCAACAGAAGGATACTATCTCAACATATATTATTTATACTATATATACTATTTATCCCAACACCATTAAAATCATCTCATACAGAAACTCCTAAACCGAATGTAATCAAACTTAATACAATTCCTATTTAACAATTTCCAATCACCATCATTTTTCAACCTCGACAACGAGAGTCGTCTACCAACAATCACAGAATCCCATTCTCTTCCAACAAAGTCTCGAAAACAATCGATCTGTGACACAAAAGTGCAAAGTCTCGTTTACCATAATTTTTAATCTCCACAATAAAAATCGTCTGAAAACAAATACAGAATCCTGTTCCAACGAACTCTCACCAACAATGAATTTCTGATACAACAAATCAAGGGGTTGATAAACTTGATGTGCAAAAAGGCTGAAACTTGAACTGCTAAATATGTTTATATTTATCGTCGATGTTGTTTCAGCGTCAGGCGATTTCAACGCGGATCGCTTTGGGCGGATTCACCAAGCACGTTTTCGCGTTATTTTCGGCGCGGCGTCGTGTCGGCGGAGGGAGGCTGCTCTTTTGCACGCGGATTGTTTTCGCGAGCTTGTTCTCCGGCGAGGTATGTGCGCGATACTGTCCTGTCCCGCTGCTGGTCTAGACCGAGAGCTTCGCTTTCAGCCCGTGTTAATGCAATTGCGACTGCGACTGTGTAATTCGAGAAGGTATATCGCTCGACGCGTATACGCCCGGCGTATCACTGTTATGCTTCGCCACTCGGTCGATATTAATAAATTACAAATCCCCGGGAAACTGGTTCGCGCCATTATCTCGCGATCGATCCTCTCCTCTCGTCTCCGTAACGAGGTCTTTTTCCTCTCACCCCGAGCGAGCCGGATCGATCTACGGGAAAATTAGAACCGCCACGCCGCGAGATCATTTCTATCCAATCTATTCTATTTATTGACGTCTATAGCTCGACGCTCACTGGAGTTTCAATGGATACAGGACATAGAAAATTGCTTCTTCTATGCAATTTAGCTTATAACTGAAAGGAGTGAGTTAAATTGAATTACTGGCCTTTAAATCCTCACCGGTTCATTTTCTAAATTGGATTCCCATTTTTGGTTGGTTTATTCGTGTCGGGTTTCATTGCAGAATTAGTACAGTTTTGATCTCTATGTATTCGTGAAAACTGTAGAATATAAGGAATTGTGTGTATTAACGATAATATTTTAGTTGCAGTTTTCCCACGAAGGATATTCTAGTCAATGAAAGAAACATCTCCTTATCTTAGTTTTCACCACAAACTCAGATGAAGCTTTCAACACATTGCACCAAAAATTAATATTGAAATTTTGAGCTCAACAAAGAATACAACAAAGTTCAAAGAAATTCAGATAACTATCCAGAACACAAAAGACAAATAAAAAGCCTCTGTACGAAATGAACGTGAACATGGTACGAAATTTCAAATGAAGGAAGAGTATCATTGGACATCGCACAGTGAATGGTTAGAAAGTGGCTTTGGCAAAAATGTAGATGTTCGCAAAATTTCGTCGAGAGGGGGCTCCGTTCTCGAGAACGGCCTCACTTGTAATTAAAGTAGAAACGGTAATTAATGAAGAGCCGCGTCAACCGAGTTAAATGTCACGACTACTCGACACACATTCAAATTGGGTTATCTGGAAAACGAGGCTTCTGTGAGGAAAAATCTCGTCTCACTTTTTCAATACGCTTCCGTCAGGATCGTCTGCTTTCCTTTTACTGGCACTGCGATCAATGGGACACCGTGTATACACGGTCATTCAACAGTTTCATATCTTTAACTCGTCAAATAAAGAAGCCCCTTAACCTGTTAACTAAGGCGGGAAGACGGGATCACTATTCTGTGCTCCATTATAACTCTGCTTAATTTTTTATTTATTTTTTTCTCGCTCGTACACTCTCTCACGCGAATATAACGAAAGCTTGAGACGTTGGAGAAGTTTAAAATGATTATTGAAATGATTTAAGGAAGCTGACAAGGGTGACAGAAACTACATTGTAATAATGCGTATATATATATGTTGTTTATATATATATATATATATATAAACAACATATATATAAACAAGATTTTCTTTTCATTAATAGGAATTATATTGAAAAGCTGGAAAAGTATCTCATCTTTTTGAATATCAATAAGTATGTTCATCATAAATCCCTATAACAATACACTCAAATATATATATAATATATATATAAATATTATAAATATATATATAAATATGATGATATGATGAAATATGATGAACATACTTATTGATATTCAAAAAGATGAGATACTTTTCCAGCTTTTCAATATAATTCCTATTAATGAAAAGAAAATCTTGTTTGTAATAAAATCTTTCTTATGAGACAAAAATGAAACAAGAGGTTTATAGTCATCGTTAATCAAGCTCACAATTAGATTATGAATGGAAAAACTGGAACATTATCAACGATAAAAAGAATGTTTTGATGAGCCCCCTTCTTTGTAATCCGTCTTTAACCAACTAGGTTGTAGCCCACAATAAAAATAATTTTTCAATGTACACCCTCGTTTGTACTTCTCAAAAGGTACATACACATGAGAGGAACGTCTATATGTACACATTGTAAAATTGTCTGTCAATCTTCAATAGCAATCAGGACAAGAGAAAAATGTCCTGTATCATATACAAAAAATACCACAATAAAAACAATTGATCAAATCGTGCTCTTCCTATTTTCTCCCAAAAGATACAAATCCTAATGTAAAGCTACTCAACTGATCCTGCATTGTTCATGCCAATCAGAACAAGAGATAAATGTGTTTTATCGTCTAAAGCAATCTACTAAATCACACGTCTCTTCATTTTTCCATACACATCCAATGACGAAGCTACACGAGTGGCTCTGAACAAAGTGACTCGTAGACCAGCGTCTACCCCAAAGGCTCTCTCAGCGGTATAGTTTTAAATCCAGTTTCTCGAGAAGGCCGACATGAAATTTCAAGAAAAAAAGTTGTGGCTACTGTAAGCCAAGACGAGGGAGCCGAATGGCGAGATCGGTAGACGTTGTGTCCCCTGACGCGTTTCACGCTCCGCTCGGCTCAGGTTGTCCATCAGCCTCCCTGGTGGAAAAGCTGGTGTCCCAGGGTTAATGCTCGTGATCGCATCGGTTCGATATATTGAAGATAGACCTGTGTCCCTCCTGTTCCACGAAACAGCTCGTTGTTCGCGCTCCATTTCCCCGATTCTTTCTCGAGAACGAGTCCCATAGGTTCGTGGCCGCAACCTCGGTCGGTTAGTTATTCCTTTCAGGCTCTCTCCACGGGCTTAGGGTTGCGCGATGTCGGCGGCGGTGGTGGTGGTGTATGTGTGTGTTGTACGTGCGCGAGTGCATAAACTCGGGGCTGCGTATAATGCACACTAGACGCAAGACGCTTCACAGCCACCGCGACAGCTAACGAAGTGCGTCGCGAATAGAAACGCAGACGAAACCATCCCCTGACGAGAACCACCCGCGCCACCTTTCTCTTTCTATCTTTCTGTCTCTATCTCTATCTCTATTTCTCTCTCTCTCTCTCTCTCTCTCTCTTCCAATCCTTCTCTTTCCGCCTCGCTTTCTCGCACGCATCGGATATAAAAGGTTGCCGAGTGGAAAGGGCCGTCTAGAGAAGACGATATATTCTATGGCTGGTTCGTCGAATAGAGACTTTTCGAGAAAAGAGCCACCCGTTTCTATTACATACTTCTTTTTCCTCGTGGTGCAGCGATAGCGCACACGCACTGCCTCAGGCAACGTTTATAGATATCTACAGCGAGGTTCTTCTGTGTGAGAGCCTAACGCATAGATTCAATGTTGTTCGTGTGGGTATTGTGTACAGGATCGTCCATTTAGAGTTGCTGGTGGTTCGTTTACTGGTTCTTCAACATTGTGAGTACTACGTATCCCAGACATGGGAAGCCGAATTGTTTGACCAGACTTAGAAATTAATTTTTGCGTTATTGTATTGAACGTTGACGCCCTAAGCCCTCACATGTCTAGAAAACCATCAATACATTTCAGAAAATCATTTGCATAAAATCACACCTAAATTATCGGACACCCACCAAACTACCCACACCCCGATAAATCATGTCCTTTTTAAAGCATCCCTTAACTTTGCAACATCCAGCACCTAACCCCAACTTTTCCCATTTCTAACGCAATAAAAAAAACCACTCACATTCTAACATCATCCACAACCCCGTCCCAGATTTCTCCAATCATCCCTCATTCCGCGCGCGTCCTTTCCGCTCAACCAGACGTTCATTTCATCCCGCCAATCTCAGAACAAAAGGCCCGCGACTCGCACAAAGCCTGGTCGCTCGAGAGACAGACTTGATTTCGCGTGCAGGAGCTCATCGGGAATCAGAGACTGTGGACTGAAAATCATTATACCATCCGGGAATCGGGGGAGAGGATGTGCGTCGGACGCTGGCATCCGGCTGGAGAGACGTCTGGACGCCGCGCGACGCTCGCCCCAGTATTCCGCCGTGGCGCTATCGGAATTCCGGAGAATCGATATCCGTCCACGGCGAAACAACTGAATATTTTCGGAACCAGGGGTGTTCCACCATATTAAATCCCAATATATATAGAAAGGTTGATGGGGAGGGGGGGGGGGGGTAGTATCGGTTAATTCGACGGCCTAATTACGCCGCGACACCGCGGCGATTCACCCGCTAATTACGAACGAAATGAGCCGCACGATTGTGTAGTAGCTCGAGCTTGGGGACAAAAGGCGAAAAGTCCGGCGCGCTGCCTTAAATAGTAGCCGTTCGTTAGCGCGCGCATTACGTAGTAGTAGCTGCCGGTCAAGTGGGTTCTTGACCTACTCCCATTCAGCCTCCGGTATAATTGCCGTGAGGAAAGCGTAACGTTTGCCTAATAGCGAGGCAGGAGTGCGCGGACGCGTCGGGAGTGCGCTAAGAGGACGCCTAACTCGAGAAAACAGAACGCGGACCTGCGCTGGATCGTTCGACTTCGGCTAACTGGCTTCCCAGACCCAGAACTTAGGGTACGTTTCTGCCAGAGATGCGAGATTGGTGGCAGAAACGGGTTGTCAAAGCAAACATTTCATAAAGGTACCAGACCCGAGATCCGTTGTAGCTCGCTGCTAGGTGCTTGCGAGTATGCTTGCGTCAGAACTGCGTGAACATTCTGAGAGCATTGTTACAACCTGGTTTTTAATGTAGAAACCACAATTGTGAAAAGGTACCAGCAAACCGCGAGAATAGTTAAGATTACTCAACTTCGGCTTCCTTAGGGTAGCCAAGCTTAAGTTAGGGTACGCTGGTGTCAGAGCTGAGATGGAAGCTATGAGAGCGTCGTACAAACTGGTCATCAATGTTAGCACCCATATTATGAAGAACGTATCAGTGTATCTTACTGAAGCTTCTTGCTAAATGCTAGGGAGTCTATTCTAAAAAGGACACGGCCTTTTGGACCTACAGTAGCCTACCGAAAGTCTCAATAATAGCGACTATAGAATGTATTTCTATTCTTGACTCTCTTCGTGGCTCTCATCAACGTTCTATCGCGGTTCTCTGACGGTCGCGTACCCTAATATGCTAGGCTGAGTATTGTGGGAGAAGGAGGTGTAGGACGGGTAGAATCCTAGCGGTCCTAGTGGGTTGGACTACTACGGCCGGTCTTACTTTTTGGCTGGGGTGGACCGGACGTTCTTCAGCTCCATCTCTTTGTTCGCGGCGTTGTTCTTCTCTGCGTTGTCCTGCGCGTTCGGCGACGAGCTCTGCGGGTTCAGCGGCCTGGTCACCGGGAGAGTCGCCGTGTTGTCCGCCGCGGCCGCCTCGACCTCCACGGTGGCGACTTTGCAATCACCGCCACCCACCATCGCTGATTCCATAGCCCCTCACGACCGGCCCTGGCACCGAGACAATCGGCTAGCTTTACGGGGTTTTGCGATCAACGAAATGTCAACTCCTCGATCGAGGGATCCTCTCCCAAGAAGGGACCCGACGAACTGCGTACGTCACTCGATGTTACGCCACCGCCGCCATTTTGGCGAACGCCTACAACGGACCCAGACGATCCCAACGTAAACTAGCAGCGAGTGTTCGATCCTCCCTCCCACAAAGGCGTGTTAGCGATTCGGATGAGATTAGAAGAGGTAGATGATTAGAGGAGGTTCGATACAAGAGCGAGGCGCGGATGATCCTTCTCGGCCAGCGTACTCCGAGACACCATTTCCGAAAAGGAGGGCAGGAGGCGCGAGTCAAAACTCTCTCCCGAATTGTTGCTCTCTGTTTATTCGATTCCGCGGATCACGCCTGCGCGAGAGAACCCTCGGATTTTTCCCTCGGCGAGAGAGGAGAACGCGCGCCGAGCGCAACTCCTTCTGCGCCCCGACGCGCGACGACGACGAGGAAGATGAGGAAGATTGCGAGAGGATGGTAATGAGATACGCCGAGAGCTGACTTCTGCGGAGATTCTGGATGAGGTGGGAATGCGATGGCAGGGAGACTTTTCCGGTTTTAGACGCGTTCAAAACGAGGAGCATTGAGGCTGTTTAAAATGGCTTCCTGCTGGGTTCAGTTTTATCTAATAATGGTAGAGATCAGCTTTGGATGATCTAATTGAGGAGGGACTATGAGAATTCTTATAGTTTAAAAGATTGTTCAACAGAAAGATTTTATTGGAACACTGGTTTTTGAATTGGTCCAGAAGAGGGAGGCTACAGCTCAGTGACAAAGATCATTACACTACCTCCATTGAAAATTTAGGATAAGCACACCTTTATCTGGAACAAGATAGTATAAACTAGCATCGAAGCACAGGTAGAATGAACTGAACCAGAACATAAAGCCTGCAGTACATTGACAAAGATTATTAGACAAGCATCAAATCACTGGTTCATTGAACTACTGCTTTAGTGAACTGGATCAGTAAAGGGAGGCTGCAGTGCCGTAACAAAGAAATTTTTATGATCTATAACCTAACATCGAACCATTGGTTCATTGAACTGCACCAGAAGAAATAGGCTGCAGTTCCGTAACAGGGATCATTGCACTATCTCGAATATTTATGATCATCCGCGCACCTTTATCTAGAACGAGACAGTAAAGCAGCGTCGTACCACTGGTTTATTGAACTGGACCAGAAGAGGGAGGATGGAGTGACAAAGATTGCTGAACTATCACGATTGAATTTTTATGATCAGCTACGCCCCTTTACCTAGACGAGGAAATAAAATTGCATCGAATTACTGTTTTACTGTGCTGGTCAAAAGAATGACCCTGCACTTTATGTTTTTATGATCATCTACACAGTTCCATATAGAAAGACTAAACTGGCATGGGACTAGCACTCGTTTATCGAACTGTTCCAGTGGAGGGAGTTCGAACCTAGCGAAGATCAGTGAACCATTCCCAGAGGATACGTCCTCGAAGAGTCACACGTCATCTAATACCACCTAACATCGCCCAGGACGTTCCACTCTCATATATCTCACTGTATCTCAGTAGGTAAGACATACATTCTGTCCCGCGACAGAAGAGATTCAGTGAATAAAATCATAGACAATCACCTCCAATCCAACCTAACCCAGACCATCAAAAACGTCTCTCTCCCCAGAGAGGTGACCATTTTCAGCAAGTGACGATTATCTACACACGATACCTGTCGCGAGAACACCCGTCGGACTGACTCATTGAGCTGTAGCAGAAGAGGGAGGTTTCAACGTTGAACATCGCGTCGGGCCCGCCATCGCTCGGAAAGACGAAGGGCTAGCAAGCAAGCTGGCAAGTTGGCAAGCAAACAAGCAAGCAAGCAGACTATCAAGCAGGGAGCATCGAAGAAGAGCGACGGAAGAAGAGTAAAGGAGGACGGGCGGAGGACCGAGGGCCAGCCCCAAAGCTCCTCTCTCTCTGTGATCCCGCGCACTTGGTCGAGCGAGCAAATGGAAATTCCCGTGCACACGACCGAACCTGATAGCCCTGGGAGGATCGAGCACTCTCTCGCTCCGTTGACCGACGTCGACGTAGACGGAGCGACGGTGGCGGAACAACGTCGACGGTGTGGTGGCAGCGTAGCTGTTAGGCCAGCCACCACGATCACTAACGGAGTGCACAACAACCCGACCCGACTGAAAACGATACCCAGTCGCCGTCGCCGCCGCCGCCGCCAGCAGACCGGTGCCACGACCAAGGAAGCTCACCTGCTGGAGAGGTGGTTAGCTGAAGGTTCTCGCGGTGACTGCACCCAGGGTTCGGCGGAAAAGGGTGTGAAGCGTAGAGCCGGAGAAGGGATAGAGGAAGGTCGACCAGAGAGAGAGCTAGAACGGGGATGGAAACGAACGAGGGGTAGAACGACCACGGTAGAACCACCGGAGGGATGATGAGCGATAGGAGAGAGGAGCAAGAGAGAGACAGATGATGGAGGACACCGAAAGGGTGTCTACCTTATGGTGGGCGCACAGGCGACTAGGGTTAATCCGCGAGGAACCTGAACACGAGCCGACCGACCGACGGACGGACCGACAGCAGCCGAGCGAGATGGACTATGTTATCGGAGCACGGTGAAATGGGGGTAGAATCACGATCGCCGCCCCCAGCATCCCGGAGACTGAGGCTGGCCGGGAGGTCTCTTCCCGGGCAGCGGCAGCTTCTTGCACAAGCGCACTGCCGCCCGCACCGGCCTTTCACTCTATAGCATCCCGTCGTCGTGCTCTCTCCGACTATCCCTTTCCCGCTTCCGGCCCCCCTTTTTCCCACTCTCTCCCTCTACCACTATAGCTGTCTTTCGTCTCTCCTTCTCCGAATCCTTCGCCCCGGCACACCGCGCGTAGTGACTGTCTTTTTCACCCCTTTCGCACGCGCGCGATCCCACTTCCACCCCCTTTGCTATCTGGCGTCTTCCTCTTGCTCGCGTGCTCTTGTCCTTTGCCTGTCTCCTTCTCCCCTGATCTCTCTGTCTTTTCCTCTCTCCTCTTTCCCTCTGTGTCTTTTCCTCTTCTTGCTCCCTGTCTCACCGTCTCTTTTTCTCTTTTTTGGTTTGCTGCGACCCCTCAGCATGCAGCTGTGGTCTCCAGCACGGAGGTCCAACGAGAATCCTCCACTATGATTCCTCTCCGCTGGTCTACCTCGGCCGGGACCCCCTTTGTCCCATCGGAATCTCTCTCGCGTCGCGTCATGAATTTTTTCTAGTCGTACCCTACGTGTCCCCGTTTCCCTGCCTTTTAATTTCCGTCGTAACCGCGGGGAGCTCGACAACCCTCCGACGTCCCTGCCGCTCGACAGCACACCCGCGCCCCCGATTGTGTGTCGTTGGACGATCTCCGCGAGGACACAGCTCGTGATTTAATCCGAGAACCCATGGACTCTTCAACGTCTTCCCATCATTTTCGATGATGCGATCGCGCTCGCGGTTACTGCGTTTGCACAGGTGGCGACCCGCGAATCTTCGATGCGAATGACTAATGGATCGATAGATTCTGGAGCAATTTCGACTTTGATTGTTTTGGTTCACAGACTTTACGTTGATGAATTTTATGGAGATATATGTATGCACGGTTTTGTAAAAATACTGCGTTGCACGAAGATATGCTTGCATCGAGGTTACAGCTAATTGGATAGCAATTTAAATTAATCCCCACGGGTTGAATAGCTAAATGATGCCTTTTGGAGGCTCAGTGTACACACTCCTATTTTATTTGTGGAGTTTGTAACTGTTTGCTTGGTTGTAGCGTATTCTAATAATAAATCCTCTTGAGTTTTAAAGAAAATTCGAAATCACGTTGAAAGATAGAAAGATCGATAGATCACAAAAATGATGGCATATTGAAGGATTACTTCGAGTCAATTTTAGAATGTATTCCTACAGGAATTGTTGAAACTGTGAGGGCTTAAATTAAAGCTATGACATCATACTTTATCATATGGCCACTTTTGGGTGATAGAAAGTTCGTTATCATATATAGATCGAACAGAAATGATTGGATTTTGAGAGGTTGTTCCAAATCGATTGTAAACTGTATTCCTGTGGGAATTTTAGAATATTTGACGACTCAAATGGAAGCTGGATGGATCCATTTTGGTTTCCATAAAAATTTTAAATCATGTCGGAAATTCAAGAAATCCCGACCTATTACTAGGAGAAAAATTATTGGATTTTCTGGGCTCGCTTCCAATCGATGTTAAAATGCGTTCTTGTGGGAATATTCGAATGTTTGAGGACTTAAATCAAAGCTGGAAGATCGTCCTTCACGATCAATCCATTTAAGTTCAAGAATTTGGTATTCACACATTGCCTATGAGCTTCTACTTCATAGTTCTCGACCATTTCTCTTGAAGCAATTCTTCGACAGAATATTCCTAAAAGACCATCACAATTAATTTTGACAGACAGGTCAAGATACCGAACAGGCAACAATTTTCACCAACATCCAATTTCCACCAAGACTTCATAAAAACTTTCGCGAGCCTGTTCCACCAGTGTTCGATCCTTCACGTAAGTAGGCACAGTTACGTTCAGGTTCGAGTCCGCCTCGAGTGTACAATTTCTTTCCGCAGCATCTAGCCTACGTTCGAACCTGCTTGCCAAGTGCTCGAGCTTATTCCAGCGTTCTTCGTTTCGGTTTCCGTCGCGTTCCTCTAAGTGTCTTTGTCCTATATTTTTTTCTGATCAGAGAGTTCCAGAGGTTCGCGAAGGCAACGGAAGCGGAGGAATTGCTCGCTCGCTAGACCCACTCCGCCGTTCTCCAGCGCTCATTCAGACTGCTCGATGATAAACGGTGAATAAATATTCAGGTAACGTCCTCTTTCCATTTATAAACGACCGGTGCCGGTGGTTATTTAAATATCCTCCCGGTATCTATTCCCGTCGAGCCGGACGTGGCAGAAGACAAGGTAGCATCGATGCGTTCACCTGGCCGCCTTTGTTCACCTGGTCTGCTCGCTGGGGTGCAGTTACCGGGAATCGGTGAAGTACCCTTTTCGTTCAACGCTCATCGTCGTCTACGACGCGAGCTTTTCGCCCTCTCCTGTCTTTTGTCTACGCGCGGATTCTTCCCGGCGAACGCGTGCGCTATCGCGAATTCCTCGCAGCTTTCCGCGATCAATTCCCGAGGGAACGCGCCCCACACCTGGCCCTCCCCCGCATCTGGTCAATGGACTCGTCGAATTCGCAGAATCGTTTTTGGCACGCTCTGCCAATCGGAGAACCGTCAAATGATTTTTAATTGCACCGATGGCGCGCGCCGTTTCGAGCTGTGCTTTTGAGCTTGCGGCGATGTCTTGAATTAATTAGGAGTGTCCATTTGAATTTAAATGAGCTCCGGGAAGTATGGCAATGCATTAGACTTCCTGTTTATAGTTGCAGTCATTTCGGGAGTCGCTTTTAATAAGTAGACGGTGAATTTTTGTATGCGAAATAAAAATTATCTGCGATAGTTGCAAAATACTGTAGTGCAAATTAATTCGTTAGCTCTTTCTTCTTCAATCGCATAAAATCCGCTGATTATCAATGAATCGTTAATATGTTATTGAAGTAATTAAATGTTGTATGAAGGGACTTGTTATGTGGCTGACGAACTGGCTTAATGAACTGATTATGTGACTGGGGTGACCTCGAGGAAAATGGATAGTTTTTATTTGTTAGTTTGGTATTGTTTCTATGTAGATTTTGTTGGGTAATTAGAGGAAGGTAGAGGTAATTGTCTCGTTCAACGTGTTGATAAACAGTTGAGTTAACTACTAACTACAGTCTCTTTCGTCAATGTTTCTCGACGTTCTTCGAGCACACTCTGCCTTCTCTTCTCATTGCTAGGGTCAGCCCTTTGTTTACATAGGTTTAGCTTCGCTTCTGGCGAATGGAAAGATTGGGGTAAGAAGTCAACGGGCTTTATAATTGCAAACCAAGGTGGACCCTTAATAGTGCTACAAGTATCCGGGACACTTCTGATGACAATGTTTAAACAACCATCTATCAGTAGACCGCGGATTTGATATAATTATGAGAAAAATAAATAGGTAAATACAAAACTACGAGGACCTTAAAATGAATTTAAAAATATTGCTGTATTATTTTCGACTTTTTAAAATTCCCAAAATGATTAATTTTAGTATTAATTCACAAGTCTGTCTATTAGAATTAAGTAAAAGTCGATTGTTCGCACGAGGAATATTTCTCTTCCAGAAAGAAGAAAATTAAATCTTCGACTTTAGCACGATTCCAGTTCTGCAGATTTTTAAACGTATACGAATCTGCAGTATAATTACTATTGTTACGGCCTCTTTTATAGACAATAATAGCGCGTAAACATTACAGAGTACAGAGCGCATACAATATCGCATAAAAGCGAGCTGCTGCCAGGGGCTGTTTTAAAACCTGACCCAAAAAACCGAGGCTGGGAAACTGGAGTAAAACATACAGGCTGTGCCAAAAGCTGAGGACCCATTTAGAACATTTTGCTCGAGCAGATACATTAGTAAATTGAATCTTCGCTTATAAGACACTGAAGACTAAAACATACACGAGGTATATTCGCATTCTCTGATAAAAAAAAATTCACTCATAATTTCTCAGCAGGCTGTACAAGTGGGACAGGAAGAAAGAACATGCGAGCGTTCTTTCCACTTTCAACTATTCTTCCTGAACTAACAAAACAAGTTTATAGAGAGTGCCCAGAAGGGAAAGTCAATAGACCGTAACTTTTGCCTTCCTCCATTTTCTATCATTTTATAGATCGAACCCATAATTTTTAGAACGTTCACAGTATCTTCCGCGATCGCTACGAATAATACAAATTCCATTCATTGTCCTGCATATAAAATTTCTGACAAGCAGAAGCCAACGTAAAAAAATATTTTCCAGGTTCAAATCTACTGCATAAACATTTATAAAAATTATTTTATAAATCTAACTAATAATTTCTACAATTTTCCATAATCCCTATGAATAATACAATTCTCATTATCCTCAATATAAAATTTCCAGAAGCCAATAAGAAAAAACAGTTTCTAGACCCAATTTTGGTATATAAAAATTTATAAAAATTGTCTATGGATTACAAAAAGGTAAACCATCTATTTTACACTGTACTTTGCTAGGCAGCACCCTCGTATGGGTCCAGAAGGTGCCTAATCGCCGTTCGACCACCACCAGAGGCGTCCAAAAGCGTCCGAAGGCGTTCAAAGCCGATCTAGGCACGAATCGGCGTCCCGTGGCTTGGTTCCCGCAACTTTTTAATTCCATCAAGTGGAGAAGGCTCCTCGCGAGAGTGTTCCCTGGAAGTTCGGGACACGGGAAGCGTCTCTTGCGCACATTCGGCCGCGTTCCCACGGGAGGATCCGGAACACCGAGAGGTGGGAGACCTGGTCCGGGGGTGGGCGTCGAAACGGGGGTGGCTGCGAAGGGGTGCAAGGGGGATGATATGCTCTGTGGTTCTGCGACCCACTGACCCGCTCGATAACGCTGCCAGCCGAGGTCAGTAACCTTACCCTACCACAAAATCCTCGAGTGGAGCGTGCACGACCCTTTTCGAGTCGGCTGACTGGAATCGACCCTTGATTACGATTGCGATCGCAGGAATTATTACCACTCGAAAGATTCCTCCAGCGTTGTGTTCGACAATCGTTGAAGAAAGTGCGTCAGGAATGAACATCATCGTCCTGTGTGGAATTTGTGTCCTTTACATTGAGATAGTGATTGGAGGAGACACCTCTCTTGTGCTAGGTTTCCTTTTAGGGTTGTTTCTTCGCGTTATGGTTGCTTATAAACATGGCGAACAGAATAGGTGTCTCAGATGTTCATCATCTTCTTCAGGATCTCTTTCTGTGGGCGTCCTTTGCGTTGCGATGGTGAATGGAAGAGACACCTCTGTTGTCTTCCCATTCTTTTTAGGGTAGTTTCTTCGTGTTATGGTTGTTGGTGAAGATGGTGAATAGAATAGAATAGACGTCTCTGCGTTGCAATAGTAAATAGGAGAGACACCTTGGTTTGATCCTTCTTTTACGATTTTTCTATTATCTGCTGAGGTCTGAAGGATCTGAATCTTTTATATGAATATAGTGTACAGCACAGATCTTTGGGAAGATCTTTTATACTAGCTTCTGGTGTCTACCATGTCTAGATTGTTTCCATCACAATGGTAAAATTGTAAAAGACACTTCGGATTTCCATTATCCTTTAGAAGAAGTCTTGAGACCCTGCCTTCTGTTATCAGTTGGCGTCTATCAAATCTACGTCCTTTGTATTGCTAAAGTAGCTAGCAAAGGTCTAAATCCTTCTGCAGTTTCGTCCACTAATCAGCTCTATGATAGGCAAGTGTCCTTTGCCTTTTATGAGACTTCCTTTTTCTACCAATTACTACCAGCCTATCTAATCAATATTTAATAAGATCTGAAAATAAGGTGAAAAGATTGTCCATGAACGTGAATTGTTCTCCATTCGTTTTGATCAGGTTGTCCCAATTTCATCCGTAGATTTTTGAAATAACAACCATACTCGTCGACACACACCATTCTGAACTACAAAAGGGTCCGCTAGGCTCACAAGGGTCATGCCTGTCGAAGAATCGATGCGGCCGCACGTATGGTAATGGATTTCCAGGGTTGTTTTCCCGTCGGGAGGTCGGCGACCGTTTGGCAGCACGATGATCGAGATACTTGGCAAGCATCCACCGAATCTGCCGTGTCTCTCTTGATCATGGTACCCAGTCCCCTTAAATTTTGTTCTTCTTCTCTACTGTCTCTTTCGTGTCCCGTTTCGACTAGTAATCGCTAGAAAAGACGAACAGGACTCGATCACCCTCGAAACCACCCTCGACCATTCCGGCAATCGGTTCGAGTGATCGCGCGAGGATTATCGCGATGCTACGTGTCACGCGATACAGAAACTGCTGCCAGTTTTCTGCTTTCCTTTTCCTGCTTGATGATAGGAACATCTCCGAAAAAGTTATTCGTTTAAATAGTATATTAAACAATTGAATCCTTCTGCAATTTATACTATGTTTGCGAAAACTACACAAACCAAAATATGGGGTACGTGTTTCTGGATTTCTTTGTTTCCTGCCATTTTTTGTTAATTATTACATTCATGTTATTTGTGGGTATTGTAGGAAGAAAAATAGTCGTGCTTGTTTTAAAAATGATAGTAAACACTTTCACAGTGTTTTGAATTATAATACTGTGTTTGATGTCGTTAGTTGCTGAAGAATGTGTCATAATGTTTCATAATATTGTAAAAAAAAATTTCGCTGTACTACACCCTCTAGTTTCAGAGATGTCAAAGAATGCGTTTCCAACCCCTATCTTCGAGGGCTGTTTTCACCCCTTTAATGAACGCTGACCAATACAAAAACGCATTTGTCGAATAATTTTCTAAGAACTGTCTCTCACATAGTTTTGACCAAAATTTACTTGTATAACTTGATTCTGTTTCTTTATATAAGAGAGTGCAGGGGGTAGAAGACTCTAGATACTATCTCAGAAAAAAAATATTCGTAGATAATTTTAAAAGGATGAACAATATGCTTTGTGAGTATCTCTTTCTCTGAATTATCAAGGGAAATTCTTAAATGGAGACGCACTTTGCGTGTTAGTCGAGGGTGGTCAGGTGTGCGGATGATTGATAGGTGAACAGACGCATAACGAGCAACGATCGCGTTCCCTTGGATGATCTGGATCAGGTCACCGATACGGCGCAATACCTGCCGGTGCTCTCAGCATTTTTCTGCGTGGTGTAATATCGCGTTGCAAGGATTGCGACAGGCCAGACTCACGCACACCGAGTATTGATTTCGAGTCCCGCTGGCAGTGCTGCCGCGATTCCGCGTCTCCAGAACTAAAATCCCGGACGAGGGAAGGGATCGGTTCCCAAACTTCAGCCCTTCGTCGCCCCTGGCCAACCCTGCCGCCAAATCTCCGCCCTTCGTCCTAATCTTGCAAGAAGATTTACTAATAATCTTACTTACAATCGCCTATAACCATATTTTCACTGATACTGTTTTTAATATTTGATTTCTCACACTTTGTTTACGCAATTGTTTTTTATGCTTTTATGCTTTGAAACACATCCAAACATTTTTTCCCTTGCGACTACAAAATCATGCTATCATTTTCATATTGTTACCTTAATCCTTGTGAGGGAAGCAACATTCAAGAGAAGTATGATAGCTTGGGGTTAATAAATTCATATGGAATTATCAATTTTGGTGAGGAAGCTTCGAAAAATTGATAAGCATTTATTATTTGATCAAAGCAACGTTGAATATGTCTACGTAGATTCATCCCCTATACTTGGATAAATCCTCGACTCAAAGTTCGCTCACTCTCTATTTTAGATGTATAATTTTTTATGTTTTTACAACTATGTTGTAATTTGATTTTATTGATATTATTGGTCAACCGAAAATGTCGAACAAAACTAGATGAACATTAATTGAGAACCTTTTTCATTCGTTAAATTATGTTTAATATGAAGACGAAAAGTTTCTCCTAAAGTAACAACAGATATGTTCACAATAATCGCCACTTCGATTACACGTGCAGAAAGAGCATCCCCTTGAAAACGGCTATAAGCAAAAGTAATTTGGTCAAAGTGAAATGGAAATATAATCGAAGTATACCAAGCCTAAAATTTTCTCAAACTTTCAGAAAAATTTCGCGTACGTCGAATTCCGCGAACTGGATTAAAATTTCACAAAACTTGATTTCTCAAGGCATTTCCTAGTGCAACGAACAGTTTAGAAGTTTCCCCGATTATGAAACTACGACGTTTCCATTCATTCCGTCGCGTGATTAACACGGGAACTTGGATCGATTTCGAAAAGCGACGGAAAGACGTATGGCCGAATACTTCGGGGCATTATTCACGGGGAAATTTCGTTAGTCGGATCATCGAGCCTGGCGAGCTATGAGAATATAGAGATTACGAGAGCCAGGATTTATCCCTCTTAATATTCACGCCATCTTGAAGCTACCTACCCGAGGCGCTTTGCGACGAGTCCGCCGAAGATGGTAAGCCTCGCGCCATGTTCCCGCGAGCAAAAAAGGCACTAAAGAGCCTCGGATTTCTTTAAAAGGATCGCTGAAATCGGGACAGAGGCTACGGATACGGCAGCGGCGGCTGTCTTCAAATATTGCTGAGCAACACTCTCGGATAGCTGGGGAAAATAAAAACGGACCGCTCGGAATACAGATGCTAACCGAGTTGACCTCGTCGGAAACGTCCTTCGCGTAAATTAAAAATTAAGAGGTTCTGGCCGAAGCTTTTTGGCCCGGGATGAAAACTGGGACAGCGGATTATCCTTGCCTGACGGCTCCGCGAGAAAATTATCGTGGACGATCGTTAGACTGCATATTTTATCTGCTTCAGCGAGAGAAACCACTTGTTACAAGCCTGGAAAAATTTGACTAGTTGGAAGGACTGTTGACGGTACTTGGCTTCATTTTAACCCGTATTTATTTGTTACTTTTCAGTATATTCTTAAGAGCATTCTTTTGTCCTTTCTTTAGGGACACCTTACCGATCACATTCTGTGGTTCACCTTGTATATTAGACTGCAAATCGTTCATTTTAATTGCAAAATATAGATACCAAATAGGAATTTCTTTCTTCAGTGGTTTCATTAAGTTTTAAGAACTATATGGATACTACAATTCTAGGAATATTATTATTTTAAATTACACCCACCCATTTTTGGCATAAGTGCACAAATTCCACTGCTATTTACGTAGCTACATGTTCAATACACATAATATTTATTTATAAATACCAGGTTTAGACGGTAGATATTCATGCAAAACAAAAATTTTAAGGAATAGTAGCCAAAATCTCTTTCTCCCTTTAATAATTATCATAAGTTGGTGATATTATATCGATATTCTTAAATTGTATAAATTCTTCCATTATATATTGTCCACTATTATATTTCACCTAATTCGTCACGAATGCATAAAACCTAGTCATGTTGTTGTAGTAAAAATATACAATTTTTGCACTAATATATCGACATTTTTAAATTCCTTAAATTCTTCTAGTGTTTCAAATCTTACCCAATGATGTTTGTTATAAATATATAGTCCAGTGATGTTGCTATAGCACAAACACCCAATTTGTTGGAACGTGCATTCTGTATACACATGGACAGTAGCGTAAATAATAATCATGTTGTCAGACATCTGCCGGTGTCCGTCAGCTGGCAAAATCGTAAAATCGCACGTCCCAGTCCCGGCTATTTTCGCTCGAAAGCCTACCAAGAACGGTTCCGCGATAGCGGAAGCTCTTCGGAGTTCGCGTAACGATAACGTTATGCCCACGTGCCGTCGAAATGGCCGTCTAATACAAGACTCGAATCCGAAGTATATTTAACCGGGGCCACAGTCGACGACCATGCCAGTGTTGCGTGTCTGTTATGCTCAAAGTTGTTCCTGCGCCACGCTGTCGAAACTTCAAAAGAAAGTTGTAAGGTTCCGAGTTGGTATTTACGTACGGGTGATTGCACCGCGGTTGCTAAAAACGGGCTGCGAACTTCGGACTTTCACGGTGTCTTTAATTTATCTGTTTATTTTACCCCGGGCTAGCGACGTTTATGGTTGTTTCCGAATTCTTATGTGAGAACTTTTTTCAAGTTTTTTGCTGGATGGTAGTTCACGATTGTTTGGATGGAGGACGTTAAAGGCTGAGGGTATAGTGAAACTATTGAGCCAAGTAGGATGCAGATCGAAAATTATGCTTTTTTGGATATGTTTTCAAATCGTTGTTGTTTTTAGAATAATATTTTCTTTGGAAATTGAATTCAGATAAATTAAATGTTAAGAATACTTGTATACTATCGATAACCTAATCGTGGTGTATACACAAAATAAAATACTTTAATTTTAATGTTAAGATTGTATAGTTTATATGAATAAATATTATTCCATCTTTGCCAATTCTTTTCTTGTATGAATGCAAGAGTCTTGAGTATATGATACAAACTAAATCCTATTACTGGTATTATTATGAACTATTAAGAATTGAATATAGATTGTTATAAACTGCAGATTTGGATTTTTATTTAATCAGTCAATGAACCTCCGTAGTCTGATACTAAAAACAATAAAGAAGAAAGAAAAATTCTAAGTAGACTGTATTTTAAGTAAGAATAATTTTATTGACGTTTAAAATAATGTTTTCACTATATTATTAATAGTATGTGTAATAGTACAGATTCTTATTCGAGGCCATCTTGTGACAATCAGTTGATGAACATTTTCGTATGTGCATAGAAATGACCACTAAGAAATAAAAATGCATAGTGTACAGGTTGTGTAACAAGTACGTAAGAGAAGATCTTTTAGAGTACAAGTTATGAGAGGTTAGAGCAGTTCTGGGGACAGAGGAATAGTATTATAGGAATTCCTGGTTTACAGAGAACTCGGCGTTCGGGGAAATTGACTTGGAAAAGTGATCTGATACACGTGTATCCGAGCATAGCGTAAGTAGAAACGGCGAGCGATGTACAGACACGCGAGCCAAGTCTGATTCAATAGCACCGGCGCGGCGCGGCGCGGCGCGGCGCGGCGCTCCGTTGAAATACCGAGGGTGCGGTTATAGTAGAGCAGCGAGCAATTTACATGCCAGAAGAATTTTATATGACATAATTGATTGAAATTGTAAAATCGAATTTTTCGTAGGTGTCTTGTTTTCAAGGAGATCGAGTTAACCTGCGGTTATAGTGGAGCGGCGAGCAGCGCGATGGAAACAAACCGATGTAATTAAATGAAAAAGAAAAAGATAGAAAAAGTAGTATGTTTTTGTTTCCGCTATCATCGCTGCTCGCAGCACCACTATAACCGCACCCTAAGGGTTACTTTTTCTATCTTTTTCTTTTTCATTTAATTACATCGGTTTGTTTCCATCGCGCTGCTCACCGCGCTATCATCGCTGCTCGCCGCTCCACAATAACCGCAGGGTAACTCGATCTCCTTGAAAACAAGGCATCTACGAAAAATTCGATTTCACAATTTCAATCAATTATGTCATATAAAATTCTTCTGGCATGTAAATTGTAGACGTTCTTCTTCTATCGCGTTAGAAATAATTCTTTATATTAATAAACAAAGATTCCTCTCCTTTATATTACTATCTTATATTAGTTATTATATTAAAAAAGCGGTTCGTAAATCAAAGTAAAAGTGAATTCTTCAGAAGTCTAAGGAAAACAATATGGTACCTAATTCCACTTTTCCCAAATACAATTTATAAAGATGGAAATTAGTATAAATTCTGTAGCAGAGTTTATAATTCCAACGATTGTAGTGATTATTTGAAGCACGTTCAATTCTGGTTGTACAACAAAATTCTCTCATTGTTCAAAATCTCGGTACGACTTTGAGCACTTTCCCTTCATTATTTCCATGCACGTAATAAAATTCTCGTCGAATTTCTCATCCACTGTCCAATTTCAGCACTCACAGTTACCTTCACGGCCCCATTAATTCTCCACCGTCTTCTGTGGATACTTACATCACCTCGAATCTCGCCTCCGTTTCGAAAACATCCGTAATCCCTATTTTTAAACGGTGGAAACGTGATCGCGAGAGATAAAGATCCACGTGTCGTTTATGCGTGCCGCGTTGGTCGTTTCGCGGCGCGAAGAACGCAGTCATAAAGGCAATTATCCCGGCGCGGAATTGTCCATGCGTCGCTT
Source organism: Lasioglossum lativentre (assembly GCA_916610255.1). Classification (NCBI taxonomy): domain Eukaryota; kingdom Metazoa; phylum Arthropoda; class Insecta; order Hymenoptera; family Halictidae; genus Lasioglossum; species Lasioglossum lativentre. The sequence continues at coordinate 20,641,630 of OU744364.1, read as the reverse complement.
TAAAGCCCCGTTTCGTCCCAAGGATCTTAAGAATCCGCTGCTGGTAAGAATGTACTCACTTTGCGTTCTTTGGCAGCGTGCCAGAGACAGGACTGGTGTGCGTCGGTGTGAGGCAGAGGGGCGCGTTGTTAGCGTTTTGTGGAACCAAGGGCTGCCTCGCGTGGGCTGGCGACGTGTGCGATCCGTATCCGTCGGAATTCAGCTGGAATAAAAAATTAAGGGATTCAGACTTGCTGGGTAGATCGTTCTTCAAAAGATAAATATTTTTAGTGATTCGTTCCTAACTTATTTCCTGCTCGAGCGATTATTTCCTGCTGTATTAGTCATTTTTATATAAGGATCAAATTTCTGTAGATGACCGTTAAATTTTTGGAAAAAAATTTGTTGTGTCTAAATACTCTCTAGCAGACATTTTTTGTATCATTAGAAATAAAGGAGATATTTTACTTTGCACTCTGTACAAATGCACTCTTGTACAAAACATGTTATATATGCACATTTATTTAATGTATTTTGTATTGTTCTTTTATTGTAGAAACTTGATAGTAGCTGTAGTTTAGTAACTATATTCTAGTTTCAAAATAGTATTCAACTCCCTATTCAAAATAAAAATTGTCTACATCAATTGTAAGAGAAAAGAGTTCCATAAAAATTGATTTGTGCTATTGATAATTTTAATTGAAAATAACAGTAATATTAAATTTATTTGGCGTGTCTTTTGTGTTTCACCCTCTCATTTTTCCCGTGAATGCATAAAATCCGCAGTCTATTGTTAGTCTATTGTCTAGTGTTAAGCTTCCCCTCTGCAATTTTTATTACAATGACTGAATAATTTGATCTTGTGGAACTTTTTAGAAATGATTTTTAGGCGGTCAATGCATTAATTACAACCAACAGGGATTGATCTATGAATTCTTTTTCATTCAGAATGCTCATTCGTTCCACTGCGGTGCCCGCACGAAAAATTGTTGGCGTCTGCCACTCGGAATATTGGCACTGGCCCCAGGCAAAAAAATCCCACCATTTATCTCAACATCCGCGGATAGCTCTATCCGTTCCACGATGGAGGGTAGTCATTCGGCAGGAAAAATATTCGGTCGGCTCGGTAAGCTAATCGATTCTTCTCTGTTACACGCCCCTAAATGGGGTGAGACTAAGAGGTTGTCGCGACTAACGAAACTTTCGGTGTATGGGGGTTGGCGGGACCGGGGAAACTTGCGAGGCTTCTTTGTAGACGTAGTTTACGAGGCTCACTGGCCAAGTGTCCAACACCAATTTTCATAAATTCGGCATGCTCGCGGTGTCAAGGGTGCCCGCATAGTTCTTGCCTGCTGTTAGCCGAATAGGCTCGAGGGCGGTGAAACTGTACTCGAAGGTCGCTGCGCAGACTTTATGGGGTGACGCGAAGTTTGTATGGGTTCTTTACGAAACTGAAGGCCGCTTCTGACGCGGCGGGTGTTATAGGTCTACGGGCTGGTCAAAATAAGCCATTTTGGACTCTTTATGTTGCAGATATTGGAGTCGCGAGACGCTTTTTTTTATGTTCGATGGAATCCTTCAATATGTATTTCTGATTATTAGACTGCGGATCATTATGCAGGATAAACATTTTCTAAAACTACTGTCTAAAACCGAGTTAAATGAAACCTGTGTGTACCTTTGATAATTTTTTAACAGTCTAGAATAGTGTAAGAAAGTATTAAAATTGTCACTGTTAATTAAATGGATAACTGATGTATTAGGAACAATACACAGATTAACGTGTTTACAAGAAGTACCTTCGAAAATATGTTTGAAAAAATTGATAAATAAAGCAATGAATGACCCCAAACATCATCAATACAGTTATACGTTAATGTCTTCATATTTTTGTACTTCATCTGTGCATTTTTGTCGCAAGTTCATAAAATCTGTGTTCAAAATAGAGAAGAAACAGAATGATGAATTTACAGTATAGTATTCTAGAGACTCGATATTTTTCCAAGTCATGTGTATCTGATTGAGGTTCGTCAACGGACATCAAGCACAGTTTCGCGGTGATTAGGGGTGCAGATCGGATGAGAAGAGGTCCTCGAGATCTCGTACCTTGACAACTGTGCCGATCAGCGAGTCCGGTGGCATTTCCGGTGGGTCCGGGATCACTCCAGGGTTCGCGTGTGCAGGGTAATCGTTGTGCAGATTGGGCTCCTTAACAGGAGTACCGTCGAGTCGTTCCATGTCCAGGCCGTCAGTCGGTGTCGGTTGCGAGAGCAAGCGCTGCTTCATCTCGTGGAGATACGGGCACCGCTGCATCTCTTCAGACTCGTGGATTTTCGGTCGATCTGCGAAACACGAAATCGATTAGCTCAAATTAGTCCAGAAACGGGCGTAGTTTGCCCCGTGGGGCAGTGATTTGGCTCTTGGAGCCGTGGAGCTCCTACGCCTATTCTGAGGCAGCGGAGCCACGCTTACCCTAAGGCAGCTAATGAATTTTGAGGATTTTTTATTTTGTTACCTGGGCGAAAGTAGATGATTTATTATGATTTAGAGCAGCGACTAGGTTAGACCAAATGAATCATTGTTATTTAGTAGAAAACGGATCCACGCCCACTTAGGGGTAGCGGAGCCACGCCTACTCAGAGGGAACGCGATAAATTTTGAGGATTTTTAATTTGGTTATTTATTAGAAATTTATAAATTATAGTTAATTAATAAACAGTGAAACCACGTCTACTCAGAGGCAACAAGATGAATTTTGAGAAGGTTCTTTAATTTTGTTACCATGAGGAAATTAGTCGATTTATTATGATTTAGACCATTGATTAGATTGGACTGAATTTAAGAATTATAGTTAATCATTAAGACTAGTAACACTGAGAATTTTTCTTCTAAAAAGTAGACAGAGTGCATCTAAGGGTGCGGTTATAGTGGAGCGGCGAGCAGCGATGATAGCGGAAACAAAAACAAACTACTTTTTTCAATCTGTTTCTTTTTCATTTAATTACATCGGTTTGTTTCCATCGCGCTGCTCACTGCGCCGCTATCATCGCTGCTCGCCGCTCCACTATAACCGCAGACTTACAACTGAATCAAATTATAACTCGGTTGTTATTGAAGATAGAAAAAAAATTTGTGTATCGTTTAAAAAGCTGCATCGATCAGTAACGCAATTGTTTACGGAAGTGCATAGGTGCGGTTGATTAGCTTGTGGATGGTTATGCAAAACAAAAATGTTCTGTCTTAATTTGAATCGATAAGAATTGAATAGAAATGTATCTCTGTCTTAAGTAATTTCAATAGAATATAATATTTTCGAATTCCTCAAAAGTTCTCGTGTTTCATACTCATTTTTGTCGTAAATACATGGAATCCAGAGACTAATAATTAGCGATCTCGCTAGGGTCTTCCAATAGTAGCAAACACACAAAAAATGATTGAAGATCGAAATTTAATGATCAGAGCATCCACCTCTAGTTTCTGAGGAAGCTGATCGTTTCAAAGTTAGACGACGAAGAGAAGAAGGATATTCGCGAATGATAAGACTAATCAGTGCTCTTGTGAATAATGCATCGAATTGCCGCGCCGCGCCGGTCGATTCGTCACCTTCCTCCGCGGAGGTTCGAGCACGATCGATCCTCTCGAGATCGAGACTCCAGCTCGATACTGTTGGTCACCGTGTACGGGACAATCGAATCGAACAGCGAGCGAAGCCTTCCGTGCGCCCACCCCCTCGGGATTACAATCTTTTCGCGTCGTTAAGCTTCATCGAACGCGTCCCCGTGCTCATGATTCTCTAACACGCTTCCTCTCTTTCACTCTCTCTCTCTCTCTCTCTCTCTCTCTCTCTCTCTCTCTCTCTCTCTCTCTCTCTCTCTCTCTCTCTCTCTCTCTCTCTCTCTCGCTTGCTCTCTAATCTTCGCGAACACCAGTTTTTCCGCTGTGAACAGTGGACAGCCACACCCCTTCCGGCTCACTTCGTCTTCGCTCGCATCGACCTGCCGAGGTTTTTCTTCGGATTTTTTCCGGGAAAACTGGGGCAAACGTTTTTCGAACCCGTCGCGGGACATGATTCAATCTTTTCGATGCTTGCAGCGATACGGTATTTTTGTGAGAGAATTTGCAGATCGATGCCAGAGTGAAATTGTGTCTATTGAGTCCAGGCAAGCGAAAGTCAAATAAAGCTGCAGGAAATTTAGTTAGATTTTTTCAGGAAGTCTGTGTGATTGAAAGTTTATTTTAGAGATTTAGGTAAATTCAGAAGCTTGTAACAATTCACTTAAATATACGAAGACACACTACACTTTAGATGAAGAGTAGCTTTAATCAATTTTGAAGCTTTTGTATTTAACCCTACATGCAACAACAATACTTTATCTTTTGAAGAAACAGAATAAGTGAAATGTAAACATCATATTTGGTATTGAATTGGTTAATTTGGTGGATCATCTGATGTCAAAATATTCAACCAAAAATTATACCATAAATTGTAATAATAGTGTCCAAGCAACGGACATTCAGAGCAGTTTTATGATATTTTTAGAAAAACATAGAAAATTGGTAAAGGAATTAGATTAAGTATAAGATGGACACTCGAATGATTGTCAACAAAACGGTTCGATTATGTTGATCTACCAAAGTGCACTATGTCGATATTGTCGAAAGGTCATGATATCACAGCTTTGTAAAAATAGTATAATATATAATAAATAATGGCGACACTAGTACACAGTATGTCACCTGTCACCACAAATGCTTCCAAATATAGGAACTGGTTAATTGATCTTTCCTGGGTTTTAATTAATAATGTATTAAGAGGAAGAGCTTTCTCTCATGTTTTAAGAAGTACTCTCCACAACGGGGCAAGTACAAGTAAACGATAAATTACACTCCTTTCATAAAAATTTCCACAAGCTGTAAACACATGAAACACTGCAATTCAGTCACTATTATTCTTTGCATTCGTGCCTGTGTCTCTACAAGAACTATGTTAATCTCTCTGAAGATCACAATAAATCACACAATGTTTTTAAAAAACACAAATTCAGTAGTAACAAGCAGACTGCGTATGTTTGTAGATTTATTGCACCGTTGAATGTACATATCTCAATAAATTATAAAAATTCGAAAACCAGTTGAACCGATCGTTAGACAATACACTCTTAACGAACTGAATAATTACAAATCAAATATAAATATTTCATTCCTATTTCAATTATATAGCATCCCCTTTTATAAAAATTCGAAGACCCGTTGTACCGATCTTCAGCCCACGAAACCGGTCCCTCGAAAAATCCCTTCTCACATAAACCCTTAAGCAACGCCTACACTTCCAGCAAGCTGGGTAACGTGCCTAATCACGCCGATCGTTTCCCGGGGGATGTAAAGTCGCCCTTCGAGAGGGTTGATTTCGTTTCACTTCCGGCGTCGACAAACACCCAGCTCACTTGATTCGAGGGATCGATATCGGCCCTGGGAAGGGCGCGAGAAGTTCAGAGTTCATCGTCTTTCAACATCGACTTACTGGACATGGCGTCGTCCATTTGAAGCGGATCTCGAACGGTCAGCACGATGTTCTCGGATCTCGGATCGATCCGAGGAACGACGACGTAAACGCGATCGGATCGACACTGGTTCAAGGGGAAGTCTCGATCCTCTCGATCGTCTCTGCTCGCGCTCTCTCCCCATAGCCAGCGATCGCCAAACATGGCGGGGACCGCTAGTCACGTGCGTTCATCTTCCACGCTTCGCGGAACCTGACGAGACGGGAAAGCGAACGAGAGACCACGAAGACGAAGCTGAGCAGCCTGTTCAGGTCTGTTTTTACCTGTAACAGTCGTGTGGCGCTCTCGTTCGACGGGGGACAGGAGACCAAGCGAACCGGGACTTCGTGAGATCAAGATCGTCGCGATCCGAACAGGAAATATTTGTAATGACGCTCGATCGAGAATCCAGGTTGGGATAGTTGCCAGTCTATCAGGATCTAACGTGGTTCTTTCTTTTCCGCGAACCGCCGCCGCCGCCGCCTGACGTGTCTGCGATAGCGACTTAATCGTTTTGCTCCGATGCATGTAACGGGTGGCAGCTAATTTCAGATACGCCCGCGAACAACCGATAACATCTGATTGATCCTAAAAAGAATTCTTACGTCAGCCGCGACTTTTAGATTGCACACTTTTCTACCGGCTTGTTACTTAAAGTACAGAGTACCGAGAAGTTTAATATTGCTCGCGCTTAGATGATATCGTTGCGAAATCTCTGATAAGAGCAATGGAGCCTTAACTTTGATCTTCCCGAACTTCGCCTGGAAATAGAATTTTTATCTTTGGCATCGGTTTCTGGCTTTTCTTTTATTGTTCCTCCTCATTTGATTTTTTGCTAGATATTTGATAGGATTGTGCGAAGACATTTTAAATTTTTTTTTTGGGAACGATTTTTTTTGAATCACTGTTTCCAGTTCATAGTTGAGGCGATTTCAGGAATTTTTCAAACCGGAACCAAAAGATACACAAAATTGAAACTTTTGGGGTACATGTGGCAAACTTTGGAGAGTATAAACAAATTCTTTTTATTGTCAAAGTCTTAATTTCTCGTTACAAGGAACGACCTAGCCTTCGTATATTCACAGATGACTTATGCGAATTAAGAATTATACGAATTTTAAATTTTGTGTGTAAATAAACTTTTTCCTAGTGCAGAACTTGTCTACCTTGTGCCCATTCACAGAAGATGCAACTTCCGGACTTTTTAAAAGCGAAACTAAACATTACTCGAACTTTAAACTTTACGTACACGTTTAGCCACCCATGATGAGCATAGTAAGTTTTTCTTTATCCAGAAATAACGGCTCCGTTCAAAGTTATGATTACTGAACGACAGCATCGTGGACATGCCCATTCACCAAGTAAGCAACAGAGACGATCGAATATTAATGCGAAGGTTGATCGATTGTCTACAACTTTTCCGCGAAAGGCCGAGCCATCATCGAGGCACTGTTACATCACGCGACGATCCATAATGGGCCCGCGATGTGTCTCGATTGACCGATACACGTGTTCTGTTCGCAGACTAAACACGTTCACTCTGACGTCTGAATGCAGCCTACGAGCTAAATGCGTCACATGTCTATCTCCAACGACAGCGAGGAGGCAAAAACTACTGTCCAGACCGATTCCTCGCATCGTTTCCGATCGATTGATTGACATTGAACCGAGGCAGACACCCCCGGGGACTGTTGATGAATCTCCGACAAGGTTTGTCCGACTTTGTGTCCGGATCCCCTTGGAGAATTAAGTCGAGCGACGGAGAAATAAACAAACCTGTCGCCACACGAAACCTCGTGCTCTACATCTAGATTAACTTCTTTCTTCAGCTATTTGCCAACAAAATGTACGTTCTGTTTCGGTAACCCTTGTTCAACTCTCAAGATCCGTGTCTGATAATTAAAATGGGCCACGGTGTTCTGGAAACGTGCAGCTAATCTTTAAGAATGAATCTTTTGATATACATTTTATACTACTAATAGAAATCAATGTCGCACAAAATGGTTTGATAAATTTTCGACTGGCACATGACGATATTTTACAATATTTAGAAAACATGAATTATTCAGACATGACATTTTCGATTTACATTGTTGTACTGCGAATAGAAATGAATGAAAAGTTGTGTAACTATGAAAATGTTCAGGTCAAAAATAATTAAAAAAATCGAAAGTACGTGTCAAAGTACCTTGATCATTGACCTAAGACACTGGCCCTTAACCAGTGTTCTGCGAAATTATGAAAGCCGAATTTTTTTAATAATATATTTTCTAAAATATATTTATTTTTACGCGGGATGTTTGTTTTTTGGATCATTAATTTTGGTGTTCCGCAAATTTTTCATATAATCAAAAGTGTTCCTTGACTTCAAAAAGGTTAAGAACGTTGACCTAACGGTTGAATTGACTAAAGGGTTGAAGGGTTGAAACACTAAAATAATTCTGACCTGTCTTGAAGCTCTCACTTTAAAAATCACAAGAATTGTACAAAACCATGATTGTTCTTACAGAATACCATCGAACCATCCACGAGAATGTACACCCCATCGGACTCTATTGAAACGAATCTCTCAATTAAAACTTTGTCTCCGCCACAAAGGGCAATATAGTAAAAGGAATCAAAGGGGCGCAGAAAAATCTGAGAGACCAAGAGTCGTGGGTGGAGAAAGGGTGGAAGAAGAAAGCATTTTAATAGAAGAAGGTTCTGGAACCGCTTAATATTTAATTCCGCCAGCAATAAACGTCCAATGAAACGTATTATAGAATTGGGTCGCCGAGGGGGAAGCCGAACGAAAGCCTCGCGCGCGGCAAATAGAGGGAAGTGGGATCGATCGGAGAATAAATTTTTCATCGTTGGCCCATTGCTCGGACCGGATCGGCGTTTCATGGGCAAACGGGAGATGGATGCGAGAGATGGATGCGGGGGATCGATTCTCGAACACGCGGAGCTAAATGGCTAAATGGGTCACTCGCCAACGCAGCGCAGCGCGCGAGTAATTAGCGGAAGTAGAGAAGAGGGTTTACGTAAGAACGACTTGTTGTACGTTTTTGCCAGTAACGAGCGTTCGACGAATCAGATTTCCCGGTTATCTCGTTTCTGTGGAGGGGTGTCGATCTTCATTGGGTAGCGTGTGATTAACTGGGTCGCTACTCGATGAATACTCGATTTCGAAAGGACGTAGCACCCTTCCGCCGGAGTCCTGATACACTCAAAATTTTTTTCAAAACTGCGGGAACTAACACGCTGATGCACAGCTACTATTTGCTGTTGGATTCGTTCAAATGGCTTAAATAGTTTCCGAGAAAAAAAGCTAAAAGTTAGAGGATAAAAATGGCGGTGGTGCGAATATTCGGCTGAATCTAAAATTTTGAAAAAATTAACCATTTAAAGCGAACTTGCACTTATTATTTGCTTTTGGATTTGTTCAGATATCTTGCATGGTTATCGAGAAAAAAGCGTACAAAGCGAGGTTAGTATACAGAGCCCATAGATACTATGCCGAAAATAGCGCCGGTGAAAATATTTGGTTGAACTGAAAATTTTGAGAAAAATACACAAAGTAAAGCTGACTTGAACCTGTCATTTGCTTTTGAATTCGTTCGAATATATTGCCTAGTTACGGAGAAACGATTGTCTAAAGTTAGGGGTAGTGGTCCGAGATTCGAACGAGCTTAAAACATGAGGATCGGTTCGGTTTCGCGTACACCCGAAGAAAACAAGCGGTGTGTTTTAAATAGCAGCGTAACGGAGCCAACGCACCTCGAATTCCCATTGTTCTATATTTACCGTACGGTTGTTGCGGCAACGTTGCCACAAGGGAAAAATTATCGATCATCGAGCGCCGTTGCGCGTGAAGTAAACGTTGGCTACGGTTATTTATAACGTTGCGGGGGAACCGATGACACCGACGCGAACAATAAATAATCCAGTGGATGCGCGTAGGACTGGTTCATTGGTAAACAGCGTTTTCTGCCGTGGAATTATTGCTGTTTAAATTGGAGCAGCTAACAAGATCCCAAGCAATGTGGTTCGCTAAAATATCTCGCTTTTCCCGAGACCGGTTTGTCGATGGTGAGAATTAAGTATCGGACGATGGAAATAGGCAGAGCTTATTTTTGGGGTGAATATGTGAATTTTACCGGTTATTTCAGCGGCGAGAATTTTAAATTGTCCGCCTGCAGCAAAGGGGGTGGTGTTCGTGGACTCATGTTTTATTGGTGACACGGTCGGTGAGACGATTTAGTACAGAAAAGTATCTTAAAATGGTCATGAAATGATCTTTATATATTTGCATCAGTAGTATAACTGTGCACCCTGTAGAACTTTAAGACTTAAATGGAGACGAATAGATTTACTATAATGTTAATTTGCATGCATGTTCTATGTTTGGTTCATGACTAGTGTAGACAGCGGATGCTTATGTAAATTTCTTTGTAGATTTATTCAGAGGAATTTTAATTGAATAGATTCGTGTTTCCTTGATGGATGATGTCAGTAGAGCAAAAATAAATCTAATGCAAGCTGTTGTTACAGCATTACAATTTTTAATTCATTCAATTTAGAAGATCATGTGAAGCTTTCCTTGGTGTTATATGCAAACACTGTGATTAAAAACAAGCTCTTCTACTCTCTCATCACTGACATTAATTAATTAAAGAAAACACAGTATCAGATTTATATTAAAAATAAAAACATGAGAATCTACTCAACCAATGATTATAATTGAATTTCCTGAAAGTGGGATTAAGATGAACTTCATTTCCATTAGCAATACTTTAAACAAACAAAATAGGATCTAAACTGGTACTAAATTCTACTAAACAATGCTACTACTCTAAACAATTTTTCAAAGTCCACAAATGACCCACAGTCCATTACTAGACAGCGGATTTTTATGCAAAATCAAATTATATGGTTCAATTGCAAGCTACAGGTGCCAAGTAAAAATGTATTGTCCTCATTATTAGTTTTAATATGTTCAAAATAGTATCTATTCTTTCAAATTACACATAATCATTTTTCTTATAAATGCACTGTCTACTCGTTACTCTCAGTAAGTAGTATGAGTACGCACTAGACAGACACACTCCCGTCTAAATGAACTGAACTTCGCGCAAGAATCAGAGGAATTTTGATGACTGCATCTCCACAGATCACGCAATACACGCATGGTAGCAGCAACCCAAGCCCAAACAATCGAAAGAAGCGTCAAGATATCCTGGCTAAGGGACACAATAGCAGTCGTTTAATAAATTCGCGTGTTCTCCGTCGACGGAAGTTCCGCGGCGTTTCTGTATGCCGCGGTTGCCTCTCATAGTCCCTGGAAACGCAACGCAGGTCTTATTTTTAGACGGAAACGGCGAAGTCGTTGTCAATAACGTATTACGATTCACGGGGGACGCACGTCGACGGAAAAATCGGGCTGAGCTCTCTCTCTCTCTCCCCCTCTTTCATCTCTCCCTTTTCATGATTCAAGGAGAACAATCGACGAGAAGGCTGACGGTTCATCGACGTCGCCACGTGTAAATGTTTGCGGGCTGCCTCGGAATAAATTACGGTTACGAGCCTCGGCTTTACAACCGCTTCACGTGCGCGCCTTATCTTCCGGAGCGATTTGCGTCCGTTTCCACCACAGATTTAACACCGTTTCGGCGAAACACGCAGAAACCTCGCCGATTTCCTCTCTTCTGTGCTCCGGTTTCGCAGTGGTCCGCCCCTGAATTCGCAACAACAACGCTAATTCGCCGACCTCCTTTTTTACACGCAATTACGCGCGAACGGCGTTTCATTAAAGCCTGAAAATTGGAGAAAACGCGATCTTCCGAAACTCTGCACACAGAGAAATGTTTAAAACTATGTTGCTTTTAAAATTAGAGAATTTTTTTCAACCTTAATGCCTATAATTGAATTCACAATTGTATATGTTGACTTGGAGACCCACAATTTAACGGTAATTTTAAGAGAAAGGAATATAGTATAGATAATCACATGAGACCTTTGTTTTTTGTGAGATAAAAGAAAACGTTTAAGGTAGGACAGAATTTTTGTTCAACCTCAATTTCTATGATTTAGTACGCAACAATTATCTTTCATAATAATTTCAACCTGCAGGAGCTACATTAATTTATTTTATTAATAATTCTAATAAGTTAGAAGTAATACAACAGTGTTTTAAAATTCATTAAATGTTTTTAATATTCTCTTTCCTAGTCTATTGATAGTAATTGCGTCCCTTCAAGGGTGAAGTACATTTTAGAAGGTCGTACAAATGTACATTTTCAAAGAAACCAGACAAAGCTGCACTAAATCGAAGCTTGCAATTTCAAGTTCCACGAAGATTTTCACCCTACCATACCAGTCTACGGAACTGCACAGAAAGAGTTTGTACACAGGATTTCCCGCCGGGAGACGCACCCCTAAATGGCATTATCCGTCGTTCCTGCAGAAAATTCACGGAGGCGCGATAGAACAGTTCCGACAGTAATAATGCGCACACCTGCGCATTCCGTAGAAGCTTGCGAGAGTGGAGAGACAAGCCTCTATTTCCTCCGGTCGCGTTCTCTATTTCTGGTTGCCACGACAACGGTCACGAAATTTCCCCTTCGCGGTGCAGGAAATTGCAGTCGAAAGGGAAGAACGAAGACGAAGTTCACAGCCGGCGACGAAGCCAAAGGGCGTATGTACTGAGGGAGAAGAAGGGAATGGGAACGTAGTTACTGACCTATCTCGAGTCGCGATTCCGAGTTTCTCAACCAGAGAGAAAGCGAGAGAGAAGAACCAGGGAAAAGTGTGGAAACGAGAAGGGGTAGCAACGACACACGGTAACGTCTTGCGAATGGGACAAAGGGAGCGCCAAGGGAGCGTTGACAAAGGGAGCCGGCCACTATTTTTAACGCGAAAACACGGGACACGAATCGACACAAGGCTCGGACGACACAGATTTCAACGACAACAGACTCGATAGACAACAACGTTACAGCTGCATTTTAACACTGCACACTGATCAAAACGATTTCAGGTTCTGCATTTTAAAATTGAAGGGCACACACACCAGTGTAAGTCCAATTTTCTTTCATCAATTTAACGGATTGTAAACATTGTTCCATTTATTAATAAATTATTGTATCAATTACACCAATCAATTATAAAATCGTTAACTATAAGTGATTTCTATTTAATTACAGCTACTACATGCATTTGCAGTGTGTTCCAACTAAATCGTTAGGGTGCGGTTATAGTGGAGCTGCGAGCAGCGATGATAGCGGAAACAAAAACATACTACTTTTTCTATCTTTTTCTTTTTCATTTAATTACATCGGTTTGTTTCCATCGCACTGCTCACCGCGCAGCTATCATCGCTGCTCGCCGCTCCACTATAACCGCACCTTTAGATTAGATCATATTCATATTTTCAACTGAATGTATTCATTGTACAAAGAAAGACTTCATAAAGAATTAAAAAGTACTATTTTATTTTTGTCAACTCATCAATGTTATTAAGAAAAGAAATAAATGTCTATGTACCTCCTATGGCTTGCACTCGGAACAGCCATTTTATGTTTAGCAGAAAAATCAGCAGTCTAGTTACAGTAGATTCGATTGTAACATAAATTCGTTCAGGTTCTAACATAAATATGTTCTAATCTCGACGATTTAGTTGTGTAAAATCATCATTGCAAAAATCATCATTCCCAACGATTTAACAATTGATTGATCGCATTTCTGAGAGAGAGAGAGAGAGAGAGAGAGAGAGAGAGAGAGAGATTGATGATAACCAAAAGAATTTATGTTACGAGTTAATAGATTACGTAGAAGTAAGACACGTTAATTGGTTAAAAAGAGACACAGTCTTTTCTTGAATACAATGTAGCTTTGCAATGTGCAGAAACAATCAGGTACTAATTACAAGTGAACGCACCACAAAAAATACGTCGAATGGCAGCGAAAGGGAACACCGATGGAGGAAAAACCACGATCAATCGTGTTCGGAAGCCGTTCGAGGAAAGGGGGTGGCGTGACGCGTCCGCGAGAGCACGAACCACTCCGAAACGAGTCCGCGCGAGGGTGGATTCAACAAGTGCAGGACCAGTTTCCACGGACTAACAGCACAACGAGGAGAGAGAAAGAGAGAAGGGGACGCGAACGGCCGCGCGCGATCAACAGGACGCCCCCGTGATTTGTCTCGCAATTATGGGTGTTAAGGTGGTACCCCGTTACAGAGACCCCTAGCGCTATGCAGTTTCGGAAGCACTTTATTATACAGAGGACGCGATTACTAGATTAATCTCTCTGCACGAGCTCCGTAGGACCACGCGCTGGAAACGCGAAATGTCAACGGGATAACCGTTTATCCTACAATTAAGGGGCTTAAGGGGGATTCTACGGTTCCTGGGTCTCTTTGTGGCAATTTTTGGAATTTGTCGAGGTTCAGAAACGTCCTGAATGCACTGGATGTTTGATGGGATTATGACGTTTGTTTTAATGCTGATAGATTGCGGGAGGTATTTTGGGAACTGTGTCCGTTTATAAGATTTTCTGAAAATGGTTTCGGATGGAGGGGAAAATAGAACGAGCAAAGGGATGTTCGTTTATGTTGGTGCTAATGGTTTGACAATCTCTGAAGTGGCTTTTGAGTATAGTGGCTTTTGTTGGTATAATTTGTGGAAATGGTTTGTCGTGGACTAGAAACTAGAACGATCAAGGAGATGTGGATTTATTTATTTGTTAATGGTTCGACAACACCTATGGCGTTTTCTAATAGCAGTATTTGTTGGTGCGATTTTTAGAAATGGTTTATTATGAACTGGGACCCAGAAAGATGAATGAAACGTTTATTTATTTCATGATTAATGATTTAACACAACTTAAAATGTCTTTTAAGTAGAGAATATTTTCGGACGAATTTATGAGATGGTTTACAAAGGTTTGAAAACGTGAACGATCGACAGGACATCATTATATCTTACAATTAAAGACCTATCCGCGTTTAAGAAGGTTTTAAAGTATTTTGTCATTTTGCAAGAATTTTGGAAACATTCCACCCTTTCTGTTAGGGGTGGGAAACATGGAAGATCATAACGATGTCCTGACACTGTATCATTTTACAAAAATTTTGAAAGTGTTATGTTAGGTGTAAGAAACGTGAAATGATCAATAGCACATTGTTTTGTGTTATAGCTGTAGGTTTAGAACCCTCTGAAGCAGTTTACAGACACCGAGTGCTTGCAAGCATTTCGTAAACACTGTTTTAAGGGTTAGAAACACGAGCAGCCAACAGGATACAGATGTATTTCACAGTCAATGGTTCTACACCCCCTAGGATCAATTTCCGAGTATCTGTTCCCAAGATTTCTTTAAACAGAGTTAAAGTGTTCAGTTACGATCCACCGCGTCTTCCAATGTTTTCGTTGAAACAGTTAATCAGGGGTCGTAATCGCGTCGGCTCAACAGGCCCCACCGACTGCCACAATTAAAACACCACCAAGGTCTCGTCCAGTTACCGAATCCCTTCGGGAACGAGGAACAGAGAAGAAGCACTTTGTAACCGGATATTCACAACAACATCGCGACAGTCTCGGCCGGAGGTGTATACAACAGGTAAGCGAATACTCTAACGAAAGGACAAACATTACACAGGTGTCAACTACGGATCAAAGGAGAGATATACGATCAACAATGTCACACGAAAACAAGAAGATAGACAGAGAAAGAAAGAAAGATACAGATACACGGAGAATAGAAGGATGAAAGAAGGAGAACACGCTGCGTGTACACAGAGAGCAAATTAAATCCGAAAATCCTTGATGGGTTACCTGTGTGCGAGAAAGGCTGATACAGGATTCTAACGCGAACCCGCCGGCAGCTAGTTTGCTCCGCGATAACTGACCTATCCGAACGCGGGTCCGGGTGACGCCGCGGCGTCGCGGTGCTCACTGCGAGCTCACGTTCCATTCGGTCTCTCGAGAGACGCGTTGCTACTCGCGAGCGGTGCTGGACGCCTCCTATTCTTGCACATCGCCGGCCAGGCTATATATTTCGGAGGAAATCCGCGTGGCTGGTCGGCGTCCCAGGCTTTAATCACGATCCTGTACCCGGCGCCGACTATCGCACTGCATCCTCCCCAGAGCGAGAGACTCCCTCCTATCTTTTTCCCTCGGCCCCCTTTCAACAATGATGCACACTCTCCGGCCACCCTCCTGGTGGCTTCCACCACTTCTTCTTACGCTTCTTCGCGATTCTCTCTCTTTCTATAGTTCTCTATACGTTACTCTCTCGCTCTCTCTCTCTCTCTCTCTCTCTCTCTCTCTCTCTCTCTCTCGCTCTCTCTCTCTCGCTCTCTCTGTTTCTCTCTAGTTTGCTATAGTTCTCTTTCTCCCCACTGCCAGTTTCGTTCCGGTTTTGGGCCGTCCCGATTCACGCGTGTCGAAGAAGAAGAAGAAGAGAAGGGACGCGTGCGCGCACGTGTGCGGGCCTGAGGCGTGTGACACGTGCGAGCCAGCTCTCGGCAAATGTGGAATTATTTCTGCCTTTTGCCACCGGAGGCCCCCTACCTGCCACTCTCTCCTCCTCCTCCTCCTTCTCTCTTCCCACGCTACCTTGCGCGCACCCCCTACCCTCGTACCTGCCGCCGAACGACGCTTGCTCGCTCATGAGCGCTGCGACGCCACGGCGTCGACGCCGAGACCGGCGAGCACCGGCGCGAGCCCGCTCCGAGCCCGCGAGCACTGCCGGCCATTCCAAGCGATTCACCGATCGCTATTACAGATCTCGCCTTGTCAGCGTAGCCCCGGTCCCCACCTGTTCCCTCTCTCCTCTTCCCACCTGTTCCCTTCTCTTTCCTTCTATTCCCTCCTCTTCGTCCTATTCCTCCTCCTCCTCCTCCTCCTCTTCTTCCTCGTCCTCCTCTTCTGCCTCTCCTACGTTTATATCGATCCGCGAACCACCACCGCTAATGGAACCTGGATAGCGAACTTAATTTGCTACCCTGTCGCCTTTCAGGCTTACGAACAATTCGCGTGCCAGATGGCTATCGGTTGCAGAAACTTCTTCTTTTTCTTGCTACCAGATCGCTTAGCTTTCGTTTCCTGATTCGATGTTGGTGGGTTGCGAGAGCGTTGGTCGGGCGGTAAACAAGATAGAGAGCGCTCTAGGTGCTCTCGATCGTGATCACCCTCTCTCTGGATCACTGGTCGCGCCTCTAGGGTGCTGGACATCTTGAGGGACTGGTGAGAGACGACTGTTTTCCATGGTTTATATTTTTCTTGTTTAGCTGATCTCGGTTGACAGATTGGGAATTTGATGATATTGATCGCACTGTTTTTGTGTTTTGGGGAACAATCGGTGGTATCACTGTTCACATGGATGGATATTGTCTAGTTGTAGAGTCACTGTGAGATTGATCTTGCAGTTGGGTTAGTGTATTTTCACTGGATTCGCGAGGATTTTATGGTCGAACTGTGTGCACACCGTCTTATTCAATTTTATAGGTCACTGTGAGGCTAATCTTGCAGTTGGTTTAGTGGATTTTCAGTGGATTCGCGAGGTTTTATGATTAAAGTATATGGTCAACTTTTAGTTTTATTGTATAGATCACTGCGAACCTGGATTAATAGTTGATCTAGTGAATTTTCACTATAGTAACGAAATTTTATGATTAAAGTATATGAACACCTTTTTGATTTATAGATCACTGCGGAACTGATTCAGAAGTTGCTCCAATTAATGTCCTCTGTAATGGCCAGATTTTGCAATTAAAGATTGTGGACACCTACTTGTTCAACTGTTAAAATCGTCAGCTTGTCCACAACTTTAACAATTAAATAGTATGTCGTCCACTTTGCGCATCTATAAAAATCAGTACTGGACGACCTAACCCAGACCTATAAAAATTGTTGTCAAACCGATAACATCAACAACCTAATTACGTATCTACCACTACGTTCACTTATAAAAATCGCTCCTGCATAGCTGCTACAAACGGCGTATCAGATTGTCACTACAATTTCCCACCCATTCATAAGTTATCTGTACCAAGTCCTGCCTGTTCATTAACAAACAACATTTCCTCCTAGCATGCCCATTTAAGCCCAAAAGAACTCTTCTATCCAAATACTCATCCAAACTCATCCCCCAAATCTCTATACCCTAATGGACCACCACCATCTCACGAACTCCAATGTTTATAATTTCACCTCCGCCGTCACCGAGATTCGCCAATAACCCCAGCAATTCTCATCAGAGGCATACCGCAGCGGCACCTGTCTTTAATTGTGATCTGTAGCTCTCTCAAAGATTTCCTATTCTTTCCCCACTTCCTCAACTAGGTTCGGTGTTACGGGGTTCCCTTCATCGCAGCTTTCGTGTTATTTCGGTCACCAGCTTTCCTCTGGATCCGCTTGGAAACCGGAAGCTGTGTTCCCAGCTGGTGAACCGGGCCTCGTTCTCGCAGAGCCCTCTATCTCCGGAGAAGCTATCGATCGATGCTGGCTAATAGATTCCCGATTGTGAGGCGGGCATCGAGACAGCATTGTCGAGCCTCGATCCGGCGATTATTGTACCTAGGGCCGTTGGAATTCTGGAAACGCCAATTACCGTACCCCCCAAAGAATTCTCGTGGAATCGCTGCCTGCCAGTCGTTTCTCTCGTTGCCTAATTAATTTCTTCTTCTTCTTCCTCCGGCCCTATCCGACGGCAGCCATCCCGGAATTAGCATTTGAAATGTTTGCGGCCCGCGGAGCCTCGGTGGAGAGCCTGCCTCCTTCCCTTCGCTTTTTATTAATATTCTTCCGCGTTCCGGTTCGCCGCGATTTCTTTCAATGTTTTGTCTCGTGGCTCGAGCACTTTCTGCCGCTTTTTCTCTCCCTCCCTATTCCTCTGTCGCTCTATTTCTCTCTCTCTCTCTCTCTCTCTCTCTCTCTCTCTCTCTCTCACTCCTTCTCTCCTGATTCCCGATGCAGGGAAACAGGGACAACTCGATTCAATTTTGCAAATCGACACGGAGTTGTCGCTCCGATGCAGGTTCACCGACTCGCGGAGATCACGTCGAAGATCGTTGCCCCGGAATAAGCTCTTTCCCAGTTTCTGCTCGGCTGTACCCCATCGGTTTCACAGAGACTCATCCGTTGATTTATAATGAATTGACAAGCGCCACCCCCGCCCGCGCGCGCAGGTCGTTACCCCAAAGGTTTCACCACAAAAGCAAGCGATTTTAATGCAGCCGAGTGTTGCTTTAGAACGCGATACACCACTACCCGCCGCTATTTACTTCGTCGTGACACAGTTCGGAGCTGACTGCGCCTGTGGTTTCAGAGCCGGCCTGTCCCCCGCACTTTTTACTACGGATCACGGAAGCTGGCGACCAGGAAGCCGAGATGCAGACTAGAGAACACGAACACATGCTCGCTTTATTTCGAACGGACTTTTTTATTTCTGCGCCTCCTCATCGGTTTTGGCGATGGTTACGGTTTTTGAGGGTGTTTAATACGGGTTTCGAGAGGGCTGTGCTTTGTTGGAATTTTTGTTTTCAGCGTTGTCAAGCGATTTTTAAAGTTTTGGTAGTCTCTACTTATTTTTCAATTATTTTTACATTTTTTAATGATGTCTTTTATTTATTGAGTTGACTGTAAAAAAAATCGTACTGTTTTTTCAAGTAATTTTTCAATTCTTGGCGGTCTACTGTTCCTGGAATTTTGTTTCCAATTTTTAGCTTCATTTGTTCTTTTTTTTTCTCATATTTTTGTTCAATTTTTAGTGACGTCTATTCTTTCTTGAAGTATTTATTCAACTTTTAGTGACGTCTATGCTTTCCTCAAGTATTTATTCAATTTTTAGTGACGTCTATTCTTTCCTCAAATATTTATTCAATTTTTAGTGACGTCTAAGCTTTATTAAAATATTTTTTCAGCAATCTATTCACTCTTCAATTCTTTTCTCTATCGTTAGTGATGTGCAATCGTTCATAAAATAATTTCCTAATTTTTAGCAATGTCTAGTCATTGTTCAAATATTTTCTCAATCTTTAAACGACGTCTATTCGTTCTCCCCAATCAATTTTTAATAAATGTCTACATTTAATCATTACTCAAAAGATCGACGCACAAAAATTACAATCGCCATAAAAACGACACAGTCATCGAACAATAAAACTACCATTACAGACTTTTATTATACAAACGTGTCCAACCGGAGACAGCAGCATTGAAATCGCGGCTAAATCATCCGAGTTTTTCGCAAACCCGTCTCAACTCATCCGGCAAAATCGCGGCAGAGTTTCATCGTTCTGCGCGAAGGCAACAGCCCAGTTCGGAACACTCATTAAATTTGTACTCGGACACGGTCGTGCAAAATGTGTCAGCCCTGTATCCATCCTGTCGAGTTCAGTTCCCTCTTGTCGCCGCGGTTCGTTTTAATCCCCGTTATTGCGCGTCGGTAACGAATCGCGAGTGAAAGTTCGTTGTTCAATCTCGGCCGACGCCGCGCGCAACTGAGGAAAACAAGAAGCGCAGCGCTCGCTGCGCTGCCTCGGCGCGAATCTGAACGCGAAAGCGAGAACTTGGAAGCACCACCAGCGAGACCCTCGAGTGGAACAAAGTGGGCATGTAATTAAAAATGAAGCACGCCCCACGCTATGAAACAGTGTGCCCGCTGCCAGTCCTGCGGTTCTCTCGCCCGGGGGAGTTTTTAACTCCGTTCGTCGAGTATCGACGTTTATTGAAATCCCACCCCACAACGGCCAGCTTTGTTCTCGGCGCTGGCCAATAAACGCGAAACAGTTTATCTAAAAACGAATTATAAACCTGCTACGAAATTGCTGACCACCTATCGAACCTCAATTTATCCTGTGCCAGAAGTATTTTGCGATGTGGTCAGGGTAGAGGAAATTTTATCATTGGAAGATTCTTTTGTCTAGGTCGAAATCTGTCGAGGTTTATAGAAGTTTGTCCTAGAACGTCGATTCATCCTGTGCGAGATGTATTTCGTTATCTGGCCTAGGTTTATGCAATTTTACTACTAGAAGAAAAAGAAGATTACTATTACAAGATTCTTTTGTCTAAGTCAATGTCTGTATGGGTTTGTCAAGGTTTGTCCTAGAACCTTAATATATCCTCTGCGAAAAGTATTTCGTTATCAGAGTTTACATTTCACACTGGGAGACTTTTTAGTCTAGCTGTAAGTCTAGATTTACCAAGAATTGTATAGATTTGTATAGATTTCCCTATGTTTCAGAAAGACGTAAGACGATTTCTAGGCCGATTGATCTTGCTTTTCAATTGCGAGCGATCTCTGAAATTCTGAGCGGAAAACTCTTGAGATCTCCAACATGTATTTTCGACTTTTTCAAATTCCAGAACGAAGTGACCCAAAAAGGTCGAAGGGAGTGTATTATGTAAATGTATCAGCTTCGTGCAGCCTTCCGAACGAGAAGGATAGGAAATAGGATAGTAGGTCTAGTCCAAGGATTCTTCTCGCCCCCGTGCTGCCGCGATAATTCAAGGTAGGTCTCATACAAAGTTAAGGAGCACGGGAGTTCGTTCACTCGGCTGGCCGAGTAGTCAGGCAGAGGAGCAAGAGTCACGGCCGATGATGTCACCGGAGCAACACGTATCGTAGGAAAAGGTCTCAATGGGCAGGACTCACGAGGACGAGTCCGGAGATAGTACGAGAGAGTTTCTTCCTATACCAAAAACACACCCGGGCCATCGCGCCGGCTCCGCCCGTGCTACACAATCTAATCGATAGTGCTCCCTGGCTTGGTCGGCATTGCCGAAAACTATGCTGATTTCAGCAGCCACCCTCAATTTTTCACCGTGCTCCATAGCCCACGTTTTTCTATTATCTTCCTGGCCTACATTTTTCTCTCAATGCAGTTATGCGATTCTACAAACTCGAAACAATTACACAAAGAAATTTAAACCAACTAGAATCTGATGTGTATTGTACATGTGATGTGTATTTTACAGGGTGGTCCACAAGTCACTAGACCACTAGAATTTAAAAAATTCACGTTTATTCATTTATAAACGAATTCGAATTTTGAATTGTCTAATGACATCTGAGACACCCTGCACAAAAGGGGTTGTTAACATCCCCGTCGAATCCTAATATTTTTCTGACCGAGATTAACATTTACTGTATTATATCGTATATATACTAATACTTAAAAATTTTGAAGATAATAATTATATATAGTATTAGTGGTTTAAGGAGATTTCCGAGGGTGCCATAGACACCCCACTTGATCAGTGGAGGGTTGAATCACAAGACTGAGAGTGAATATAAATATTAATGGGAATAATGGAATATTTACTGCCCGAGGGACGGGAACTAGCTATTCCATTATTCGGTGAATTTGTAATCAACGAGATTGACCCTTCTATTCCATTATATTAAAATTTGTAGCACTCCCACGGACGTTTAATATTTTTGTTACAACCTACTATTATTGTATTGTAAAAAATGTCCAATAGATACTATGTAGTTTATGATTCAAATATAGAGGCCACAAGAAAAATGGACCACCAAGGAACAAAACAACGTACATACATACAACATCATCAATCATCTAATTAACCTACAACCTCCAATTATTATACAAAAATTCCCACTACCTTCACAACCCAAAAACCCAGTCACCATCAGAAAATCCCATTCCCATAAATTACACAAGGGGTAACAATCCTCCTAGTAGAGGTTAGGCTCAGGCAAGGTTAGGTCGCAGCCCCAGACCGCAGCATCCCAAAGGACTCTATCCTTGCCAACAACACACCGTCCTGCAGACATTCCCCAAAAATCCCCACAATTCTCCTCAGAATGTCTCTTAGCTAAAAACGTCCTTATCAGATCCTTATCAAAAGCTTATCGGATCCCAGACGAAGGATATCAACCCTCGCAGCTTAAGGACGGAGGCCACGTTGTCGCTAGGTTTCCCGGTGATAATAAAGCGTCTAGGGGGTGAGGATAGAGGAGGTCTCAACGCCGAGGAGGTTGCGTAAGGTCTCATAACGAGGGAGGCTTACGGTGGTAGATCTCGTCCTGGCGTCGTCGTCGAGGACAAGGCAAGGTTCCCGGCCTGCACCGGGCGGCACGCGGCGTCACAACAATCGCAAACCGGAAGAAACGAAGTGCGGGGGTGGCGGAAGAGAAGCGGATCGATTCGATGCCGGCCGGCGGCCGCACGGTCGGTCGGTCGTGGACCTCGAAAAAGCGGCACGACGAGGTGCTGCCGCGGCACTCGACACGAAACACGGCCAGACTGCATGGCGACCACCTGTGAGCTTCGTACCGGCGCCGGCGTCGCGACGCCCACGTACCACGTCCATCGACCCGGACAACAGAGACCGGCGACCTCACGCGACGACGCCGCCGAAACCGATCGCTCCTCTCGATGATGCCCTGCTGTCATCGACTTCGCAACCCACTGTTTTGCAATTCTCTATTCATAATTTTATTTGGTAGCTTAACCTACCAAGCACAAAACATACATATAGAAGTGAAACACATTATAGAAATGAAAAGATTGAATTTTCAACTTTGTACGGTCTTCATTATAATACGCGCTTGAATCAAGAAGTTAATTAAGTAATTTCGTATGAAAGCGTTTTTATAATTTCAATAATTAGAGAACAAAATGCTTTTCTCAAATATCTTTATACGCAAAGGGTTGATACCCTAAGATACGATGACCCCCTTACGACATCTGCTTTACAACCCTGTTTTGTATTTTTACTCGCGACTTTATCTGGTGATTTAATGGTGATGATGAATCGAGTTTAAGAGAATTTTTACTATTCCACATTCGAACAATAGATACAGAACAATAAAACAGTTACTATCAACAAGAGTTGACTACCGTTTCTCATATAGAAGATTTAAAAAATTAGTGGAATGCTTCACGTTTCAACAATATAATAATAAATATGATTGATGAAGTTTTTGAATACAGTGAGAATCTATCTGCACGAAATAGGAAACAAGAATATGAATAAATCGTCAGGATTCGTATACAACATTTACCCACGTCCTCGAGAAACCGCGATCCAGGAAGATTGCAAGACCCAATCCCTTCCTCAAACGGTCCAGAAAATATTCTCCCGTGCCTGAAAACTAAAAAATGTAATCCCCTTGAAGATTACAACAGTCCAAATCCCCTTTGTCCCCTAAAGCCTGCATTTCTCAGTCTCTATTGACCGATAAAAGTCCATCGAGCCTCCAATTCCACGCCGATTCACCGGTTCTGTTTTCTATTTCACAGAGTCCATTTTCGACTGGATCCTTCCAATCTTTACGATCTTTACGATCATACCGAGGGTCGTAGAATCGCTCGTAAATTCGCGGAGTCGAATGTCGACGTATAAATCGAGCCGTGGCTTTAAGGTAAGCACTGCATACCTCGTGCGGCATCGCGCTCGGATGATAATAATCGCAGCAATTACGATGATTACAGCGGGCATTGTTCTTCCCGTCCGATATTATCCGCTTTCCGCGTTCCCCGGTATTTTCAGGCATTCCCGGCGAGCTGTGCGGTTTTAGGAGAGAAAAAAATTGGAAGAGAGAGAGAGAGAGAGAGAGAGAGAGAGAGAGAGAGAGAGAGAGAGAGAGAGAGAGAGAGAGAGAGAGAGAGAGAGAGAGAGAGAGGAGTTTCGCTGCGAGAGAAACTGGGTCGTCGGGATGACGAGAGATCGCTGAACAATCCGACGAGTTTCCGTCGACAATGATGCGATGGTGTCCAGTGATCGAGCGCGATCGAGCTTGATCCAGGAAAACCGAGTGAAACGGGAGACAACGTCACCCGATCGGACGCGATCGTCGCCACCGTGTAGAAAAAATTCTGTCGTGGATCGGCGGATCCATTACCGTCATTTTATACCTCGTTAGACACCGGCCGCTCGAGGCCGAGCTTTCACCAGACCGCGAAGCAAGCCGAATAATCATCGAGGAAATCGAACCTGCACGACGATAATCTACGACTGATTCGGGAAGCTGCGAGTCAGCATGCTCGTGGGGAAAGTCGGATCGATTCTGCGGAGAAGGGATCCCGGTGTGGGGGATGATTTTGCGGGATTTTGAGCCGCTGAACCGACGAGGGTGGATTTAACCCCTTGCTTTGTTACGATGAGTTTGACGGGTGCGAAGACTTCGAGTCGATAGGGAATGTTGCGCCGTGAGTTACGAGGTTTAGCGTAGGTTTCTGATGGATATGTAATTTATTTTGATGCTGGGAAATTATTAAGAAATTATTCTAGGCATCCACATTCATTTATCAAAGAATAATGTTATCCATGTGTGATGAACATGGGGAAGAACGACCCTTGTTACAGAGGTTAAAAAATGAAAATGAAAATATGATTGGCTAGAACAACCCTAAACAATGGATGCACTGTTAATAAATAAGATGTGTTATTTGTTTAAAAGCAATCTCGAAATTCTATCAGATTGAACTAGTGAAGCTTACATGTGTCAGTATACAAAAAATTAAATTTCCACAAAACAATCTAACAGAAAAACAAACAGGTAAAAATCACTAAAAAATCACGATTCAAACACCCTTTTTCAAGCCTAACATTAAAATTTAAAAAACTTCAAACATCTTTTACTATTTATCAATTCTATCAATGTATAAAAACACTGCTAGATGTACTAATTATGTACGTTAAACAATGTCCATAGTTCAGTACCTCATAGATAGTAAAACGAATTTTCTCATTTAATTATTTCTCATTAAATAATAAATTACATTTTATGAAATTATCACACAGTCTACCACAAAGCCATATAAATCCCTAACAAAACCTACAACCGTCTATATACATCTAAAACCGCAACTCCCTCTAGCATCTCGGACAAGCGTCTGACAACAAACATCCTAATCTCCTTAAACGCCGATGAACCTCTCGGACAGAATTTGCGCTGTAAATTCAAGGCTCACTAAAATTTCCTAACTCCACCATACAATCTAAAATGTAGCTCTAACCTCCCTAATGAGCAGTCAAATTCTCTAATACAATCAAGGAAGATTATCTACTACAATATTATCGGGAACATAATTGATCGCTTGAAGTATATCCGACAGGGTTCAAACTTGCATTGAATTTGTAGAAATTTCTTTCTTTATTTTAAGCAAAAAAATTTTCTGTCTTAACAATAAACCTACCAAGATTAAAAGTGAATGGTGCATATTGCTTTCTAAAAATAACAAGATTTATTGCGATTCTGTGCCATTGTTATTAGAGTATATACTTCAACAATTTCTAGCGACGGCGTCTCTATAATTTCAGTAAATGTAAAATAAAAAGAAACCGTTCATTTGACCGCGGTGAGTTTACTGTTAAAATGCACGAGGATTATAAAGTAACCTTGAATAACGTAAATATTATTTGTATGTCTAAAGTGCTCATCGAACAAGAAATGTACAACCTAAAATTTTGCTTATAGATGAAATCCCACTCTACAATCTACAATGAAGTTCTTACCTCCATAATGATCAGTCAAATTCTCCAGCACAATCAGAGAAGATTAAGTACTCCTGATCTTCTCACGATCCACCACCGTCGGTCACAGTCACGAAAGAACCCAGCGATCTATCACAGCGAACGTAATCGATCGCCTGCGATCTGTATATCCGACCGGATGCAGACTTTTCAGTGAACTTCCGTCGATTTGTCACCGCGAACTTTGGCACGGAAGTTCGGTCGTTTCTCGCTCGCGAATCGTGAGGCAGGCGCTCGCGCCGCGATTGGCCGCTCGTACGCGAATAATCGTGGTTTTATGACGGCCTACCCGATACCTGGTTCTCTCCTTTCTCTTCGGTATTGTTGCTTCCCCTCGGCTCTTGTCGCATGGCGTGGTTTTCCCCCCCAGACGAATCAGATTTTCCATCGTCAAATCGCCCTCCGTGTATTTTCGCCCCGTGTTTCCGGATTGCGAATCCGTAGGCATCGATTCTGCTCTACCAATGACATCGATTTCAGAAAGCGGAACGATTTCCGTTGTCTCACGACGATCGAAATTCAGACTACCTGTCGATCGCTTCAATAGACTGTGTCCGGAACAAGCTTCCACGGAAGATCGACTGGATCGCGGACAATAGATCCGTGGATGTTCGCGAACGTTCTCGTGAAAAGTTCTCGGAACTTTTTGCTGATCCCAATTTTTGATACGTGTGTGGTACGTTGCTTATCTGGGCTTATGCGAGATCGGAGACTGTCATTGTTAATTTTTGGAGATGTTGTTTCTGTGAGATGTATGATAATCGAGTGATTTAGAGACTCTGGAGATAGTGTTAAATTTTCGACTTCTTAGTCTTTATACAGGTTGGTCCAACTAAATGTAGCCACCTAAATATCTTCTTTATTTGTGATGACATAACAAATAATTTTAATGCACTGTAAATGCCACATCGCAAGGTGAATGCTCTTTGCAAATTTTATTTTTTTCTTCAGGTAATTTTTCCGAAGTTTTTAAGGTCATCGATATTTTTTTTCTTGTAAATTGTATATTCATTCCCTTGAATATTCTAGTTGACATTAAAACGCATGACCTTGAAGTGAACTCAGACTTGTAAAATTGAAATTCGATATGAAATTCATTTCCATTGATATAATCGACCTTATCATTTGGATGTCATTTTGAACACTTAAGGATAACTTAAAAAATAAGTGACAGATGGCTTACAAATTTAATATTAGCGATTAAGCTTCCAGACTTAAGACTACAGACTTTCATATCCGCAGGTAATTTCAATTTTAGAAGTCAGAGGTCACATCAAGGTCATGTTATTAATATGTCTAAATGCGATTAAATGTCACCAACAAGATGCAAGGAAAAAAAATATACACTTACAGCAAAAAAGATATCGATGACCTTGAGAACTGCGGAGAAAAATGACCTTAAGGGTTTACACCACCCTGGCGCTCGGAAAAATAGGTATAAAAATAAACTTTTCTTTTTACGCTGCCATTAAGTATATAAAATGATCTTTATTTTACACATATATATAGTAGTTTCATGAACAATTTGCAATATTAACGATTAAAAAAAAATAAAAAATGGCGGAGATGTAAGCCGATAAGTAGAACCCTCTTTTGAAAATCCTTGCTGATGGTGTACATGATTTCTCTGTTAAGGATCGTCTAAAACATAATAAATAAATTTTTTCTTATTTATAAGGGTAATAGCTACAATGTGACATAGGGAAAAATTTAAAAAAATTTTTTTGTAGAAATGACAGCTGTTTGACAAAAAACTCGAATTTTTATCGAAATTTTGAGTTTACAAAAATTTATAACTTTCGAACGTGGCACCCAATCACAAAAATCCTACGTCACATTGTAGCTATTACCCTTATAAATAAGAAAAAATTTGTTAATATTTTTTAGACGATGCCTAACAGAGATATCATGTACACCATCAGCAAGGATTTTCAAAAGATGGTCCTACTTATCGCCTTATATCTCCGCCATTTTTTATTTTTTTTTAATCGTTAATATTGCAAATTGTTCATAAAACTATTATATATATATATATATATATATATATATATATATATGTGTAAATTAAAGATCATTTTATATACTTAATTGCAGCGTAAAAAAAAAAGGTTATTTTTATACCTATTTTTCCGAGCCCCAGGGTGGAGCAACCCCTTAAGAAAAAAATAAAATTTGCAATGCATTCACCTTGCGATAACATTTATATTGCATTAAAAAGGTTTGTTATGTCATTACAAGTAAAGGAGGTATTTATGTGGCTATATTTAGGTGGACCACCCTGTATAGTTGGAAAGTGCCCTATCATATCTACAAGCGATTATTTCGTAATTTTTTGTAAATCCAAGGAAGTTATACAAAGTTTCATCAAAATCGGTTGACGTATAAAAAAACTATAGGCATTGGGAGATGTAAATATCTTCGAATGTAGGGTTTAAGATTAATTTAAATCGCAATTACTTGCAATTTTTGCTATTTTCAGTCAATTATATGTCATAGCAACCTTGATCGATTTCGATGAAACTTTCTGCATGTATACGGGGTGTCCCAAAAATGCTAGAGTTCCTTGAAAGGGGCGGTGCCCGTGGTCCTTTGAAGCAACATTTTTATTTGCAGAAATGTCCGACACGACTTTGTTAAAGAATTATTAACGAAAAACACGAACCAATCGCGCGGCCATGACGCGCGATGCGGGGGAGAGACCTGCTCGGCAGCAGGTCTCATTGAGCGCAGCGTTGGTGTCGCGCCGTGGTGAAGCAGTGAACAAGAGAAGGAGTAGAAATTGATTTAATTAGAACTCATTTATTCGGCGATGAACTGCACAGCTGAATTCAGGTGTACCGCAGTGCCGAAAGCCGAGGAACGTAGGGTCAAGTGGGGAGATTACGATTTCCGTGGCCCCTCGTTTTGAGGTTATATTTGTGTTCTTGGGGTTATTTTAAGAAAAAAATGTATATATAACATGGTGTCGAATCAGCCTGGTTTAGCCGGTAAAGTAGATTTCTTGTTTTTTATAAATCTGCAAATATCTCGGTAACTATGCAAAATATGTCAAAATATCACGAGACGTTTTTTGTAGAAAATTAAATTTTCAATAATTTATGTCGTATGACATTTTTCTATCAGCTGCGCAGTTTCCGAGTATATTTATATTTCGGTGAATTTGCAGAACAACTGCCTCTCCCCTGAAATAATGGTCGGGAGAACGTAAGGGCTCCGTTCTGAAAAGATCAAATTCTGACAGATATCTACAATGGGAAGATTATGTGAACAGAGTGAGTTATGGTTAGATCGTGAGAGGGGGCGGAGAGGCCTGGCCGTTAGGCCGGGAAGACCACGCATACGAAAATCCAGGGGTAGTCTAGTAGTAATTTCAAATGAATTACTTTATTTTTAGTATATTTTTCGTGAAAAATGGAATTTTAACATCATTTTAACGTTTTTTATAGGAAATTTAATTTCCTACAAAAAAGGTCTCTTGATATTTTGCCATATTTCGCATATTTCCTGAGATATTTGCAGGTTTATAAAAGACAGGAAATCTACTTTACCGGCTAAACCAGGCCGATTTGACACCATGTTATATATACATTTTTTTCTTCAAATAACCCCAAGAACACAAATATAACTTCAAAACGAGGGGGCATGGAAATCGTAATCGTGCGGGTCAAGTCAACGATCGGAACTTTCCCTTTCACTTTAAACACACTACTACTATTAAAACTACTTACTATTAAAAACATATTAGCGCAACCATGCGCTTCGAATTGACACGACTTTAGAGGTGTTCTCTCTACCGCGATTCACACGACACTGATTTTAGGGAAGATTTTTCTGAAGAGTTTAGGGAGGGCATTATGCAGGTCGAAGGAGTGGGGGATCAGACGAAAAGCAGGACACGAGAGGGACTGTAAGACTACAATTTATGGCAATCACATGCCAAAACATCGCCTATCCTTCTTTCAGAAAGTTTCTTAAGGAAGGTTATAGGGCAATAGAGACACATAACACCACGCATATAAAATAACGCCACGCGTACCTGAAATTTCTACATCTTGCTGGGTAAAAGGATAAACTTTTTTTCGAACGGTTATCGATCAACTCTACGTACCATTCTGCAGGTATAAAAACCGAAACATGTGATTGCCATAAATTCTAGTCTTATAGCGGTCCCTCTCATGTCCTGTTTTTTGTCCGACTACCCCGTTGTTCGACTTGAAGGGTTCATATCCCTAATATGATATTTTATATTATATTTGCACACAAACTATCAATGAAATCCAGTTTGCAAAGGCTTAATTCAGTACTTAATGCAAAGGTTTTCTTTCTTAAATTGCGTGAGAATTGCAACCTAACCCTGTAAGGCACGGACACTAATTGTCAGTGCCATTGTTATCATACAAAGTATCCGCGACTCGTGTTCTCGTCCATATTTTATGGTGCTTTATTAGTCTCGTCAACGAGGCCCGTGTTTCTCTCTTTCTCTTCGTTAGGTTGCGACGATTTCGCTCCGAGAATTTACGTTCTCGTTTCGCACTGGGGACAAAACTCTCTCTTCCTTCCCCCCCGGAGTTTTCGCCCCAGAAATTTGTCGCGCCTCGCTTTAATCTCGAACGCTGCAAAGCGTCCTTCTGCGCGAAGAAGTTCTTTGATGTTTGGACGACGACGCGGAGCACTTTTTACCACGCAACCTCTCCCACGCAAAAGAACACCAAGAACGGGGCAAAACGCTGTGCATGGGAATCGATGGGACTTAACGAACGTGTACACTGACACTGTACCGCCAATGTTGTTCCTCCTTCAAATGTATAGATTTTGCCCCCGAACATTGGTTGTTGCAAAAATGTGGATTCTCTTCGAGACGATCATTGCGACTTCAGAGATTTTTCTGTACCATAAATTTTATTGCGAGACGGTTGCTGTAGAATTTAGGTGGAATATATTTTAATGATTAAAATTATGTATGTAGCTATGATTTTCAAACAAAATTCTATGCTCATTTTTAAAACCATACTAACGTAGGTATGTTATAAAAATGTAAGATATAAATTAAGCGAGACTTTTACTAAACATTCACCACTGTGAATCATTTAAGATAGTAAGTAAACTTTTTCAATACCATAAATAAAATTCTCTATAATATTTCATTTAATAAATTATATTTTAAAATTTCCTTTGGCGAGAAATAGAGAACCAGACAAGACAGTCACTTTTTTCATTAAACAAGAGCTGCTTCTTCCTTCACCCTATTGTTCTCTGAATAATTTTCAAAAGAGGCAGCCAATTGTCAGTCAAAAACAGCAGGCCATATAATTTCCAGAAAAAAATTGATTCCACCTTTTGTACCGCGACATTTTACGATCGCTCCGTCGGAGAAGAATGAAACAAAGGACAAAGGGTGCGTGAGCTCGCGGAGGTCGAGCATCCCTTACCATTTCCCGTTTCCAGCCCCCTCGTGCACATTCTCCCCGGACGGTTCATTGCCACGGTCCGGTGAACGCAGCCACCCCCATGTACAGGGTGTTCGACTACGCGTGTCAAATATTCTACAGGATTATGATACAAGCTAATCGTAACACGAAAATCAAGAATGATGTTACAAGATTTTGTTACAACGACTCTATTTTCGACCCAGTGAAATTAAAAGAAAACATTCTGTCATCCAGGGATACTAATCCTTATTATTAACACTGTAATGGTGTCCTAGGATCTCCTATGACAACAGTAAAATATACACTGAATTTCGTATCAATATTGTAATATAATCGTGAATATCAAGTTTCTTTCACTTCTTTTCAACAATTGAATTTTGTAGTCTTAAACCATATACCTAAAGGTGTTCCAATAAATTTTTACTGAATTTTTAGAAACATTCCACTGTATAAAGAATCAGGATACCAATTTGTGGTGAAAGAAATTCATTTTAAATGGAAGAAGTTTAATCAAGGGCTTTGCCAATAGAAAATAACTTCAAACCTTGAGGTTAATCGCTTTAATAACAGAGCACCCTGTATATTCGCAGGATGGCCTGTATGTGTGCAGCTCTTTTCGCACACGTTTCTCGTGTGTTTCTGTGAGTGTGCGCGGCGCACTTGATCGAGTCTGTGATTTTTATTTGTCGGACCTTGACTCGATTTTTGGCTCGTGGCGATGTAAATAGCGGTCGGTCGATAAGTTCGGGGTTCGCGGTGGCCCCGTTCGGCTCGCACGCGACCCGAAGTGCTTTTAATTTGAGCAACATGTTAATTGGTGGGTATCGATTACGGCCGCCAGGCGATGCGACCCCCACAAGCGCCGATCGCGCCGAACTGAGCAAATGTTTACTTTCGGAAGGCTGGGGCCCTTCGTGGAAAATATTTGAATGCCACCGAGCCGATTCGAATACGCAGGGTAAACGGTGAAATTGCTTTTCATCGCTTTTCGAAATTTTCCTGCCCTGAGACCCACCCGCCAGCTACGAAAGAGTGGAAACTGAAGTACGAAACAAGAACGAAGGGGAAAACATTGGATTTAATCTTCGCAAGGTGTCTGATAACTTTATGCCAGTCGTGGATAGATCCATTCAAATTCTCGTGCATTCATTTCTTTTTTATGCATTGTTGAGCCCAGAATGTTAATTTTCTTGTTGGAGATAGTAAGAAATACCCAATGACTTGAAAATTGGTTATTAGAAGATTAGAATTGAGATGCAACGTTTGTGACTCTGAGTTAAAATTGATTCGCTATTCAATGGTTAAAAATCTAAGTGCAGAATGCACAATGTTGTGAAGAAGATTATAGGCTATTGCACTGTAATTAACTCGCCGATTGAGGATTAAAAAATAGTGTGCAGACTATACAATTTTGTGAAAAAGATTATTATTGTTATTTCCCCCTCCACGTAAAAATACCCCAGTGAAAAATTGTTACATTAACCTAGAAGAATACTTAAAGCACGAACAGCCTTTAGATTGAATTAAGTTTTTATAAGAACAGTGTTTGCACTGTTATATTTCAATGGTAGTGTGTGTCAGAACGAAAGTCGAACGCAATATTGTGCAATTGTTATTCACAATAGGAAGAATCTGTGCAATGCGAGTAGTAAATGGAATTCTAAAAAAAGGACGAAATAATAAGGATAGAGAAAGTAATGAATCGAGGTCGAATAAAAGGCAGACGGTTAGTAACGCCACACGTGACACAATGGCGCAAGAGAAATGTAAAGGGAAAGAGTTTCGCGGTGAAACAACGAGATAATACAATACTCATAAGTTTCTTCCCAGTTCGCAAAAACACAGCTACAATTAGACGGCGCATGTTCAAGTGTTTATAGCGACCGTTAATCTACAAAACACGGTTGAATAAGAACATTCGCGTAGTTGAAATTGGAATTTGTGGGACACTATAAATGTTATAAAATTCCTGCACAGAAAATGCATTCTTTCCAGTTTCTTCATGAAATTTTCAGAACATGTATAATTTTTAAAATTTTCAATATAGGTCCATATAAAAAAGTTGTAAAGAATACCTTTTAGTATTTTCTTTGTAATTCTAAGAAGAAATAAAATTTCTTTTTCACGTCATCTAGTACACTAATTGTTCTAACTTCTTGAAAAAAATCCAAGTCATATGGTCCGATATTAAAAAAGTTATCGTCCTTTTAAAAGTGTCCCAATGTTACTGCGATTCACTGTATATTGAATCAAAATAATTTCCACATGACTCTCTAGAACCTATAGAATTTTTCTCTAATAATTTACTGAAGCAAGATGAAGTACAGATACAGTCTTTACAGGCGAATATGCGAGAATCGATAGTTTCATCGAAATAAAGTAACTTTATGATAAAAAATCATACGGAAATGCTTCTGATGGAGGCTTTATGTTTTAAAATGAGCCTAGAACGACCACCATACGATTCTTTTTCACGAAGTTACATCAGTTCGAAAACGATAGACGAACACTTCTGACAAAAATGAAATTGTCTTATATAAATGATATTCCACATTTAATAGTGCGATAAACCGTAAATACTTGCAGACTGTTATTTATCTTTGTAAATGCTAAGAAGTCGGCAGGAAGACACGATTGGTAACGAAACCATTTAAAAATCGAACGCGCAATATTCGAAGAGAGGAGAAAGTGCATGGAAGGGACATCGAGCGGATCGTCGGCGCATCGGATGCTAATTAACGTCGATCCGTCTGTCACATTCGCGTATCGATTAGCGGAACGGTTATCCTGTAATCGGGCGATGTTGCGCGGGTAAATAGCTCGACCTCGGACGTTATTATCCCGACTGTTACGTATGCCGGTGTACCTGATGCGTTCGTTACACGCGACCGGCTCGAACGAACGAACCCGCGCTCGTCTGATCGATAAAGCTCGCGTGGAAATTGTTTTGCTGAAAAGTCGTTGACCGCGAAAGCGTCGCGAGTTAGAGAGCCGGCGTGTTCGATCGAACAGCGAGCAGAGCATCGTTCCGTTCCCGTTGTTTATCGCCGATACCGAGAGACCGAACCACGGCCAGACCATGAATTCTGTAATTGGCCATGATCGCGACCACCATAAAGCTGCGCTATTTACGCTAAACCTATCGTACACTGAAACCGAGTCAGTGTAGCATTTTAAAAATTATAAAATTCGATTTTCTGTTAGATTGTGTAAAACTTTTGTTATTTGTGCGTGGTATGATAAATTTATTCAGTCATTTTCTATGGGAAGGTATATGTGATTTTATTAATATTGTGAAAGGAGGTGGATAAATTTGGTTGGTTGACCGGTTGTGTCGTAGGTTAATTTAGTTTTGTTAAATTAATTTTAATAGTTAATATGGAGTTGATATCTAAAATTGTGCACTTGTTTTCATTGCAAATGAGAAGAGTCTATTGGGTTCCTATCGAGTCGTTTCTCGTACCTCGAACGTCATATAGGGCGCGTTGTGAGGATGGAGCGCGGGAAAAATGTTTGAATATGATTTCTATAGTTATTTTATGGGAAACCTCGTTTTTGATAGATTCTGTTGTTTTTATTCTTGCTCAGGAATCGATTAAAACATAGTTTGCCAAGCTTTTTCATTACCTTTTTATAAAAATTTGTTAGGATAAACTGTTCCTGTTACCTAATTTTATGATCTTTAGATCTACAATTTTTCAGTCTTAATAAATTAGAATTAAGTAAGGACTGAAACTATAGTATTTGTAGATCTTTTCGACGGTCAAGTTGATAAATCGTGATTTAAAATTACCGTAATGGCCTAGATTTACTTTGCACGCACAGTAATAGCGTGTCAACGAGTTGCCTACACCCTACTGGCGTACATTTTTTAGTTACTCTGTTCGTTTTCCTTCCTCGTGAAGTAAAAAATATTTATTCAAAGCTAATGGACTGTTTTATCACAAAAATGAATTATTAACAGTTTTTCTCATGGAAAGAATTGTTCTTTCTACGTGAAAAATTGTTTAAAATTCTTGCTGGGGGTTGTTTAATTTATATGCTGAGTATAACAGCGACCTCTCCCACACACCCCATGGACGCAGAGTTTATTTCTTTCTTCCAAGAACGTATATTTTATTTTCTACTCTACAAATTCAATTCTGCACGTTGGTTATTTTTAAAAATTGAGAAAAAATTCTTTGTCAAAAATGAAAAAGAATTCTTCACAATGATACATTTAGAATTATTTTAGCTAGATTACTTCGCATGCTGCATCATAATACTCCTTCATCCCCCATGAAGGAAAACATATCCTTTCTTTGAGGAATTAAGTATTTCTGCTTCAAAGAATCGCTTGAAATTATTTTTCTGACGTCGCATTGCATGCAACGGCGTTAATCTACCTGCATCATTCATGAAAACAAGGAATATCATTCCCTCAAGGAACGTAATGTGCATTCCCCACCAGAGAAACTCAATTCTTAATTTCTTAACACCCCCTTTCCACAAAGAATCTTTTAAAATATTATTTTACAAAAACAATAGCCCACGCGCAAG
The DNA here is from genome assembly GCA_916610255.1 of Lasioglossum lativentre. Lineage (NCBI taxonomy): Eukaryota > Metazoa > Arthropoda > Insecta > Hymenoptera > Halictidae > Lasioglossum > Lasioglossum lativentre. The sequence goes on along the minus strand of OU744364.1, from coordinate 20,605,657 downwards.
CCCCTTAGACACAAAGAAACTCCTCTTTTCAAAAAACAAATTGTTCATCTTCCAACTCGAGGAACACAATTGTTTAATTCTTAACACCATCTCTCCATGAGAAATCGTTTAAAATCATTTCAACACCTTCAGTTCTCATGCAACAATGACGTCCCACGCGCAACCCCCATGGACACAAAGAAAATCCTCGCAACGAATTATTCATCCCTCCCCAGAGGAACTCATTTCTTACTTTCTCAACTCCTCTCTTCACGAAAAACCATTTAAAATCATTTCTCATGCAAAACGATATCCCACGCGCAACCCCTAGAGAAACCCTTCCTCAACTCCCAAATTTTCCCCAACCCGCGGATTTCAATTCTCGACGTCCCTGTCTCTCTTATCATCAAGAATCGTCCAGAAAAATTACCATAACAACTCCATCACACCATGCACCTCCTGAAATCCTCCGAAACCTGACAATCACAAAGAGTACCATCATCCTCCGAAACTCACCCCCACCGTAAGAACTCTCTTCCCTCCTCCATTTAAAATAAAATCTGCTCCTCTCGACATGCACGGTAACATCAACAACACAAAAGAGTGTCCTTCCCGGTGAAATCTCTGTCAGACAGAAACAAGGACACCGGGGAAGAGGGGGGTTGGAGCCGAAAACGGCACTCGACGCGCACTTACGCGCGAAGCGTACTCACCCGTCCATTAAGCGATGCGCTGGAGGAACGCCATGGACTGTTGCCCCGTGTCGAACTCCCTTTTTTTATGAAATCCTTCTACGAATCCTCCCGCTCCCGATCCTCTCCGATCCTCCGTGAAGCAACCCGGTGAAATTTGTCCAATCTGTCACAGCAGTCCAAAGTAGTTAGGGAAGTCCAGCGAATTCGACCTTTTCACCGTCACGCTGCGTCTACTCGATTATTTTCCTGGAGCAACGTGCTTCCTCTGCGGCGTCCGACGAATGTAAACAAGGCTCTCGCGGAGCTTGCGCTCTGCCCGGAAGCTCCGCCGCGAACCACGCAAACCTTTCTGCCCCGATACGCCACGCGACTCTCTGTGTTCTGAGCTCCCTCTTCTTTCCTCTCGTAGCTGTTCTCTCTCTGTTCCGTGGGATATTTTCGCTTTCCGTCGGTGACACGGTCGTCGACAGTCTCGGTCTCGTTCACCCCCAGACGTCCGACACCGTCCTCGTCCCCCACGAGTGGAAAAAGACTCCCTCGACGAAGGCCTGTTACGGTCCGTGGCTCGAGAAGTTCGGCCGCTTTTGCCGTCGCCGAGCCGCTTTTGCCGTCCCCGTGCAGCGCAGCCCCATAATGGCGACGCGCCGGCTATGGGGGTTGATGCCGCGCGCGCGAAGCCACCCCCATGCACGATGGGGAAGCACGATCAATACCGAGGCCCCCGCGATGCCCGCTTTTCCAGCGCGTCAAGCCTGTCCCTATTCTACGATGCACAAGCTTGGCTTGGCTTGATCTGCTTGCTCTGCTTGCACGGCTTGCTCGGCTTGCTCTGCTTGCTAGGCTTGCCTGCTTCCTCTTGCTCTCTTGGTCCCTTCTTTCTCTTGCTCGCTCTCTTTGACAGAGACTTTGTGGCGAGTCGAATCCGCCCGTTCCTCTCGATGCAGAGTCGACAGCCTTTGTCTTTGCCAATGTCCGCAACGAGACGCGACCCACCACAGCCAAGTTCGATGCGCCGAGGGATGAGGCGATGATGCTCAACGCTTTATCTTACCCGATGCAAGCCGAGGGTTGACTCGAGTGCAACCAGTGCCAGGCTTAATCGGCGATACGGGGAACCTTGAGCACGGGCTCCCTTTTAATTCCTACGACGAAGGATCATTCCACTTCTACGATCACGCTGAGTCTGAGAGCTGGGAGCTCTGGAATGCAAAGAGCTTCGGCTTTTGGGATGGTGATGCTTTGGGGTTTTTGGGAAATGCGAGAGTTTCTCGTTACATCTTGTTTTATTTAATTTCTATATTGATAGAGTAGGGGGAAGTTGGCTAATATAGGGAGTTTTTTTTTAATTGATCATAGATTTTGCATAGAAGAAAATTTTGAAACTTATTGATTCGGAATTTGAAAGTTTTGTTATTAATTTCTAATTTCAAAATCCCAATTTCAAAACACCCTGTAAATTGAAATTTGTTCACAGTTTAAAAAATTCGATTCCTTTTTTTGCGAATTACACATTGAGAAGACAATTTTGAAACAGCCTGTAGCGTGGACAAATTTCACAGATTAACACACAATCGATTGCTCTTTTTTTATCGAGAACGCTAATAAATTGTCGTTGAATACGAAGGAATGAATGAGAAGCAAGTAAGTTTTTGAAACACCCTGTAGCTCGAAGATGTTTCGCGGTTTGGAACAGGGTGGGTTCCTTTTTTATCGAGAATAGGCTAGCAGATTTTCGGCGAGTCACAGAGATATTCTTTCCCCCATATTGATTTTTTCCAATTACGATTTAAACGGGGCCTGGTAACGATGGATACGAGAGCGTATTACGGCGAGTTTCAGACTAAAGTACACCCTCGGTGGAGCGTCGGGTGCCTGACAACGCCCATGAGGGTTGAATTTAGCCCTTAATTACGGGGACCGGCTCACGAACGATCAGCCACCACACCGGCACAGCCTGTTTGGCTCGCTTATGCGAGGATATCCTCTCTCACGCTTAACTAGATACTTCGCGTATACTGCAAGAAACAATTATCCCCCAGCATCTTAACTCTGAATTTATTTTTAAACAACTTGCCGGGACACCCTCCTCTAACATCTTCAGAACCTTTCCATGGAAATTCACGGCGGTGTCGTCGACGATTTAGGGTGTCTCAGAACCACCATCATTATTAAATGTTTTTACGTCCATTGAATTTCCAAGTTGTATCATCAATTGTTTCGTCATTAGATTGCGGATTTGTATGTAAAATAAAACTTGTCTGTAGTAATTGTAATTATTATTCCTTTTCTTAATAATGTTAATAGGTCGGAAATAATGCAACAGTATTTTAAAATTTCTCAAATATTTTCACTGCTTTACATTCGATCTACTAATTTTTATTATAAATACATAAAATCTGCAATGAATAACTTGAATATTCACATTGAAACTGTTTCTTTATATTAATTCGGAAATAATGCAACAGTATTTTAAAATTTCTCAAATATTTTCACTGCTTTACATTCGATCTACTAATTTTTATTATAAATACATAAAATCTGCAATGAATAACTTGAATATTCACATCGAAGATGTTTCTTGATATTAATTATTGGAAACTGACCGATAGCAGTCATAACTTATTTCCCAGGGCGACTGTAAGTCATGTTCGAGTTGGATAGTGACGGAAGTAAAATTGGATTAAGAAAATAGTGAATATCTTGTCAGGAAGATGAGATGATTTCTATAAAATGCTGAACAGACGTTTTCATATTTATTCTTATTTCAAGAGAGTTATCAGTATTCCGAGAAATACTGTGCTACTTCAATTACTCGATTTCTCATTTATTATTCTAAAGCAGTTCAGCTTTTCGCAGAAGGATATCAGATGTCATGTATAATTATAGAGTGCACAATGCTGTGAATAAAAATTGCCTAGGCAAACACACGTCTCGATATAATGAAAAAGTTGAAGGCACAACCCTTAGGAGGTCTTGCACCTTCATTATTTTGCGTTCATTACCTACGAATCGATAAATAAACGCAGTGAAACGTGCAGTATTTCCGTAGAGCCATAATAGTGTTCCCATGATGCGGTTCGTATAAAATCTCCCTTCGCGGTTTCCTTAATTATTGCATCCCGTGCATCCGCCCACAAGCTTAAAATTTAGATGCATGAATTATAGACAGTGCATCGGTACAATGATCCAAAAATTATTCAATCTTACTGTTTAACCCTTCTGTACTAATATAATTAAAAATTTATTAGTGCGAAATCGATGAAGAACATTATTAATTTGACAGTTCAAAATTTATTCATTTCAAATTGATGGAAAAGAAACATAGTTTCATAAAAAAATTCCCAACAAGCTTACAACCCTCTTCATGCATCTGTTTAATTTCTCTATCCTTTTAATTAAATAAAAGCTATTCAGCTACAATAATTCCGAGAAATTTTTCCATAAAGTCTCACCAAAATGGTGTTCTTTATAATTCCATTATTGATTTTAAATATCAAAAATATAGGCAAGAATTTTGAGAATTTTTGAGAATTTTTGATCAATAATGCCCTACGGCTTAGTTTAGTTGTGTTTCTCGAAGAAGAAAAAATATTTCCAGCATTATTAGTAGACTGCGGATCTTCATGCAAACTAAAAATTGTTCCATTAATTGCAAGACATAGGTACCAAATAGAAATTGATTTTCGTAGTAGATTCATTAAGTTGTAAAAATAGTGTTGAAATCCTGAAATTCTTTTAATCTTTCTACTGTTTGAAATAACACCCTCCTATTTTTGCAATAAATGCGTAAAATCCTCAGTATAATTATTAATGAAATCAATTGGAATTAATTGATTGAAATATGTTTAAATTAAGTTCCATTGACAATTATGTTCAGTCCAAGTCCAACTACTCTCACTAAACCAGTAAACAGGACTTAAAAGTACAACACCCCGAACAATGCGAATATTCGTAGGAAAATTAAATAAAGTCCACGATTATGCGAGTATAATTCTCTAGTGTGCTACCCGTTCGGCGTTCCCAGTTCGCTCGCACACAGTCGAAGCAATTGAAGCAAAATACCGGCAGAATTGCTCAAGGAAAGTAATCCCATCCAAACAAATTTACCGCGTTGCGAGTAAAAGGCAGGAAAACAAAGCGATAGAGAGAAACCGACGGAACGTGGAACGACGAACAAGGAGAACGGATACACACCCACGTCGATACACCTGCGAGTGAACATTATTACGGCCGTATAAAGGGTCGTTCCGTTCGCACGCTCTCTTGTGCAACGTGCTGCTGTCCTCTTCTCGCCGATAAAACCGAGCTCCCCTGTTTTCGAGGCGGATCCTCCGATTTCGAATTTCAACTGTGTACAGCCGCCTCGTTATATTGTACTAGCCCCTTGCACGGAAAACATTGCGTGTTATTGCGGAATATTTTTCATTTCCGCGAGTAAATCCGCGAGATTCTGCTTCGAGAGTTTAATACGTTGATCAACGAGGAATCGGACGGTTCGTGAAGCGGTGATTGAAAAGGCAAGATCTATCGTATTGATCGTTCATGCTGTTCATTTGATTTATTGAATGTATCACTAGAATTATGAATTTTCATCAAAGTAGAATAAGACCTGTGATCCTTTTGTCAATAAAGAGACAGTGAAAATGATAAAATGTTTAAGACGATAATGTAAAAGGAAAATTAAATAGACAACCTATAATTGTTCAGTAGAGTAGAACACCCTAAAATTGAAAGAATATACAAAAGTTCCTGTTTTAATCACAATTACTGCAGTGGTTGAAAAACGAACATAAAAATTAAGATATGAAGAAAAGTAGAGCCAAAGATAAAACTAATATAAATAGCTTAATGCAATTATATCTAAATGATAATGACATCTAGAATTTGATTGCAGTTGCAAGGTGCATTAAGGTATTTCCAGGTCTCAATAATTGCACAAAAGTCTAACTTGAATCCACTAACAATTTTATTATAGATGATGGCATCAACGCCGAGTTGCATCGCGAAATGCAGTTCGCAACTCGCAACTGAATTCTGCATCGCGTTACGCGTTGCATTACGAGACTTTGATGCAGGCATGCACGCGCTCTCGGATGTCAGACGTGCACGCTCGACATCTTCATTGATCGTGTAATTAGAGCGAATTAGAGCGGGGAAGGTTGACAACAAGCGTCGACTTTCATCGGCGAAGAAAAAAATAATGAAAAGCAACGCTTGACGAATCGCGAGATCATCGAATGATAAAACTAAAGATGATTGATACATAAAATAATTGATAGACTGTCTCGTCGCGTCGGTGTGTAATTACTTACCTCGACGACGATCAAGTGCGTGCTCCAGGATTAAGACAAGTAAGCCGGGCACGTAACACGGATACGAGTTGCGTTCGGAGTGCACGGAGGATGCATCGATGCGTGCATGTTAACGAGTGTTCTCTACTTCGGTGTGGACGACCTTGGTGATTTTAGTACTTGCACGCGACAAACGAGCGTGATTAGCGGGGAATTAATTGGAGACGTCGCCGGGCACCTGTGCGACGACGAATGGTTGGCGTTGTCACGATTATTTCCGGACGTGTTTCGTTTCGACGTGGGAGATTCGGTGATGTGTGAATCCGTGTTCTGAGTATTCACATGCGAATGAGACGTAAGTATCCTAACTAAGGCCAGTGTCCTTGGACACTTTGTCTTGGGCTGCTTTTGTCGGCATGTTTCGTGCGGAGACAGTAATTAACCCAAGAATCTTCTGCATTCCTCAGACCCTACGGGGGATAATTGTTTGTATTCTTAATGACCTTCAACAGGAAAGACCCTTCGCATTTCAAATGCCCTTGAGAATTGTCGTCCTTCGTACTTCTAAGGACCTCGTTATTGTGTTTCATTGTATTTATCTGTTTTCCTCAGAGATCCTTGAAACATTCCTAATTGACCTTGGTACTTTGGCCACGACCCTTAAGAATTGTCGTACTTCTAAGGGACATCAGTGTTGTATTTTTTTGTACTCCCAAAATCCTTAAACAATTATTATGCAATTCCTGAGGGACCTTTATGTTGTATTGTATTGTATTCAATTGGATCCCGAATGATCTTGGGAATGGAGGTCCTTTGAATTTCCAAAACCCTATAACTACTATTGTCCATTGTACTTCATATACCTTTATGATATTGTGTCCTTTTGCAGAATCAGAATTGTTCTTGTATTCCTAAGACCTATGATATTCTGTCCTTTTGGAAAAGTCCTATAATGGGAATATGTGGGATTATGGCCTTCAGTATTTTCAAGACCTTGAAATTGCTGCCCTTTGCAATCCCTTGACCCTTGATGATTCACAGTCCCTTCGATTTCCCTCCATAGACCCCTTGGAAAATTGATTACTCTTCCACCCTTCGCATCCTGAAAGAATACCCGGGAATCCAGACCATCTGTACATTCTCACTGACCTTGAGGGTGGATTGACCTTGAAGACGACCTCAAAGACGAATTCCAAAGTTTAGCAATAAAATTAAGGAATAGTAGAGTGCAATCCGTAATTAATTACTATCCTACATCCTAACTCGTACCGTGACGTTCGTCGTTTAACCTGAATTACTGCATGGCTAACCATGAACTCTACGTACCCACACGCTGTCCCGGCTATAGTACAATAACTTTCGATATACCAAGAACAAGAATTATGCTAGAGACTCTTAACCACTTAGTTTTTCGAATCTACTTCGCATGCGTCAAGTATCATATTTCATATGAGCGGAAGTGTATGCACAGAGGCAACCAGCGGCTTGAACTTCCGGTTAACCTTTAGTGCGGTCACCGACTGCTATTTTTAACCTAGTTTACCGTGTGGATATCGATTGAACCCGAAGTAACATTCTGGACTATTCTTAATTCAATTCTATTTTACCTTACTTCACAAAAAAATTTCATTTTACCATTTTCATTCGATCAAAAAACAGAAAATCAATTAGAAGAATCAAATTACTCTTCGGAAAATGCGAAAATAAATCATGGAACCATGCGGCACCTGTCAAGATGAGAAACCTAAATGCTCCTTCTAAAATCTTTCCAGCATTCCCAACAGATCCATCATTATATTACACAAGCATCAAACTCATCAATTATCAATACACGTTTCAGCTCAGTTACATAAACTCCAACCAATCTACATGGAATAATAAAAATCTGATGCACGTAAAAGTCACTGGAAATGTGTCAGCGTTCTCACTTCCTTGAGATCGCAGCTCATCTTCTCGAGATTAATGAATCTCACAAATAAAAGCGAAAACCGTTTCCCTGAGAAACTGTATGCTCCGAGGAGAGAGATAGAGAGAGATAGACGTTCGTTTAGGTTCAATCTGCTAGGAGAAAGTCGTGGATCCATCTCCCTTCCGTTTGATTCGATTTAGGCTTCGCTGGTCGAGTGACCGTGGACTTCGCGACAAGTCTACCTCAACATCGAGAGATCACGGACACCGAGACCGGAATCGCAGGTATTTAGGTCGTAGCGAGCGATTGCTGCGACCGCGTTTCCTCGTACAAGTTTATAGCTAGTCGGTTTCATTCAGTATAGGAGCAGGGAAATGCTGATGCATTCGTTGCTACACGAAAATTAAAAAATCTGCGGTTTAGCTACAGTAATGACTGAATTGCGAAAATTTATTCGGTTAAACAGTCAATCTTCGAATAACCATGGTTAATTGGCTCTGAGAATAATTTAGGATTCATTCATGTGAACCGTGTAAAATTTTTGTTGGTGTTATTAGAAAGTAAAATTCAAATGTTATGCTCAATTAAAATTTAATTTCAATGAGGTAGTCGAAACCCAACAAATTTACTGTAAAGCAATTGTATTTAGACACTAAGGCAAATTGTAATGTAATCGTGTGTTGTATGATTTATATTGTATGTGCTGTGTAAGCCTTGTATGGTTTAAAGCAATAAATAGATAATATATATCCAAGTATTTTTATCTGTATTTGTCGTACCACTTGAAACGTTAAATTCTTGCAAAAATATTGCAAAATTACTGTCACAAAAATTCAAGCATGAAGTTTGCAATGTTAACGTTACTAAATATTATTTTAGTAAAATAGAAATTGGAGACGACGCGACGCTCCAGGGAATTCTATTAAATTTAGTGCTTGTAAATGAGGAATGTTCCGCAGTCTAATCATTTTCTAATTGCCGAGGATGGCGGGAAATTATATTTCTGGGGCCCTCATTACTCAGAGTTGAAATCGTAGTTTCAGCGGTGGAATCGAATGTCCATCTGGTTCTCCTTTGACGTTCGTCTGGCCTACATACACCGAAACATGTTTCGATTCACGCACCGACTTCTGGGTTTTATGGTGCGGGCTGCGATGTGTGCATATTGGTATCGGGATATCGGAGTTGCAAGCGGTGCTCGCATCGGTGCTTTTAGTTCCTCCAACGAGGCGGAGTCGGAAAATTTGTTTCCCTCGATCCAACATCTCTTTTCTCGTTTTAGACTCTGCGATTTGGTAATATCCCTATTCATACCAAAGGTAGGATTAGAAAAATGGCATTAAAGAACCTATGTAATTAATTCTATCAAGTAATTTTTTTTAAGGAATTTAACATTCTGGCTATTAATAAAATCCTGATATATTAAAGTTTGTAAACAAGAACGAGATAAAATGAGGTACATTATTCAAACATGAATAGAAGATTTCTGGGATGAAATCTTGCTTTGCTTTCTCGAAACAGTTTTCCATGTACCCTTTTTGGAAACATATCACCATTTCATTAACACTGTGTTTATTCATAAAAATTAATTTTTAATCCCGGATAAAGCACTGCGTCGTGCATGACTGACTGATGCAGTAGTCGAAGCGTTCACGATATTTTTAGCGGCACAATAATGTCTGTTTTTAACCATGCTACGCCGAGATTGCCATCGTCACGCAAATTGCCATTTTTTTATAAATAACTTCTCGTCAAATTTTTATTGTTATCGCCAAATGGTTGAAACATTCAGCTAAAATATTGCTTTTACGTTAAATTACATAGTACAAATTACCCTAGAATGCTCTCAGATTTTTTCAAAGCCTATAATAATAAAAAATAAAATCCAAAAGATAAGACACCTACAATGCAGAACCACATTAGTAATTAAACCAATAGTATAGAATCATGGAAAAGATCATTTAAAAATTACGAATAACATAAATAAATTGATTATGGTATGCACAATATTTGTTTCATTTAATACGATGGACAGTGAATGAGTGTCTGGTGGGAATAACGAAGGCGTGCGATTATTGCGGACGAGTGTATTGCGATTCGTAAGGTACAAATAGTACAAAGGGTATAAGAGTACAAACATTGCGTAGGAACTAGAGTATGCGGACATAGAAAAAGTACAGTTCAGAGACGTGACGTAGAAAGGTGGTAATGCGCCGTGTGCACGTCCGTTCGGCTCTTGAATACGAGCCGCGCACATCGTGACTTACCTCGTGTGTTTTCTATCTTGTGTTCGCTCTCAATTTCGGCTAAGACTCGTGGCGAGATCATTAGCTACAGTATTGTACCAGGGAAATCGGAACATGAAAGTCGAAGCATCCCACCAGCCAACAGAAACTTTCAATCTTCATTCAAAAGTTTCATCGCACTCTAATTCGCGTAAAACATTTTTTCTGAGTATTACACTCACTATACTATACAAATCACCGTCCTAATCTATTAGAACACTTCACACAGTCATTAAAAATTTTTAAACGGTATCAGTCTTACTACGGATTTTTCTATTTCTGAATTTTAAAATGGTATCAGTCTTACTAGACCACAGATTTTTCTATTTCTATATCGAATACGAATATTAAAGATATATAATAATAAAATACAAAGTTCGATGAATTATTGCTTGCAGCTCGGTATTATATTAAAAATACAATTTTATTGAATTTCAGTCTTTGTTAGATGTGATTAGAAAATTTTATTTTGTATGAAGATGATGTATAAAATGTGATCACCCCTTAACACGTTGAGTGCTGCGAGAATTTCGTGCATCTCGCACTAGAATCGTTTATTTCATTAGTAACAACGATCAGTATTATTCGTAATAATTATTAGTTAATGAAGTCTTCGCCTTATACTATAATCTAGTTAATTACGATTCTAAAATATTTATATCCGATGGCTTTCATTTTATAATCATTTTTAATACTAAACCTACCATCACGAGTCCAATGACTTGTTTTATATACTTTATAATTATTAAAAGATAAAGACTTTTCCATGGGAAATGATTGAATAAATTTTCTTATTCGGACACGTATTATACTAAAAATTGTGCAACATTTAATTAAATTCAATCTTGTCATTTTCATAAGGCAACACATGTCAGCCACTTTCAGTGCTCGGTAGGTTTAGTGTTAAACATTATTTTTTATTAGTCACCGGTGGTCTTCACAGCATTCAACGTGTTCATATGTTCATAAGGGATGAAATTTTATTTATGACACCTTCTAATCACAGATGAAATGAGAGAGTCAACTAGAATTTAATAAAAAATATTCAGGTTGGTTCGTGGGACTTTTCGAAGACGTTCTTCACTTTTTAAACATCTTCCTGAAGTGAAGAGATGAAGTGCAGAGAAAAATAGAAGTTGAAGAAGATGATGGATAGTATGAGAAAAATGAGGGCGAAGGATCTCGACACGAGCCCCGATCAATAAACGTAACGTGTCGCTTGTAAATCCTATATCTGATAAATACAATAAATATTAGAATAGAACAACGCAATAATAAATATATTTATATTTGTATATATATGTGTATATATTATATATAATATAGGAAGAAACATGTCGACACAACTAGCTCTAAACACCGAGAGGATCCATCCGTTTTTCTGCTTCGCCGCCGTCTTATCGATCTAAAAATTCTTTCACGTATTTACAGTCGCCTCGAAAATTTCTATATTATATATTACAAAAAAGAACCTCACAAACGATCAGCCGATCGCCAATCGCACGCGGTGTGTCACCGAAATAAGCGTCTAGCACGAAACACGCGATTAACTAGAAAAACACTGTCTCTTTATCAAAAAAGAAACAGACACGTTCGAGTGAACAACATTCTCTCGTTCGTATTTGGTTTTCCCGCGGGACACTCACGCATATCATCACCCAATCGAACAAAACATCCGCGGAAACAAAGAACACACACACTCTTTTCAAATCATTCTCGATAGTCGCGCACCGTTCGTCTCTTTCATCCCTGAAAAACTTCCCTAGGGACTGTCTCTTGAGCAGAAAACAAAAAGATACCCGCTCGAGTAGGTCGTCTCGATCGGCTTTGATCCCCCATTACTCCATCTTCTTTTTCGTTCTCCTGTTTCTCATCCTTTTCTCTCGCCCGATTTTTAATTAGAGCTTGGACAGCGCATTCGACGGATTAAGGCTTAATGATATGATTCGCCGTTGTACTCTGCTCCTCCGAACGTTTTCCCATGATACCTCGCACTCTCGCTTCTAACTTTCATCTAGCCAGACTGCGTTGAAATTGTCGACGAATGTCTTTCCGATAAAGATTTGTTCAGTGAAAGTAATTTTGCCCTTTCAATGGAACCAGAGTTGGGCACTATTTAGATAAAAAATGATTTAAATAACTATTCGAATAAAAGATACTTTATCTTTATTCGTTATTCGAAGGTTAGATTAAAAGAAGTATGTTTATTCGACGAGAACTTATCTGACGAATAAAGGTAATTTTTTTCTCTTTCATTGATTATTCGAAATTTTTATTTAGATAAACATTTTGCCGAACTTTGAATAGAACTTGTTATTTGGACGATTTTCCAAGCACACATATATTTGACAGAATGTAAATCGGGGATAATATAATAATTCTAATAATGTTTCTGGTCCAATGGATACAAATAATGTCTATTTCAAACAATATTAATGCAATTATTGCACGAACTCTCTTCATAGTCAATAATTTTAACGCAACCCTATATCTTTTCTATGATCACGGATCTATGGGAGTACGAAGCGATGCACCATCAACATCTCCTTCTCTGCTATCTCAGGACGACAGAATTTGGACTGGCTAAAACTCACTGGACCTCAGAAGTGGCAAAATTGCAGGATGCATCAATTCGCTGTATCTTTTGAAACAGATTTCGAAACGTGGACTCGTGGCAACGTTGAGCGAACATTTATAATTCAGGTGTGATTGAAATTGTAAATTATTACATTAGAATAATCCAATTCGCCTGTAGACACGAGTAGAAATTAATTGCTGGACGTTGCAACGCTAAATCGAGAGAAACAGACCTCTTTCCTAACACCACGGCTACCTCGACGGATGTATGGACGTTCGTGCTGGGCCCTATATCCCCCAGCCTTGGAATTTCGCTTTTTGCTATCGTATTATAGTGAACCACAATAGAATCTATCGTCTCTATCGTTTTCTCAATGATCGGTGCACGGGTAAGGAAGATTTTAACAAGAACGCGCGATTAGATAGATATACTCTGGCCAGCCGCTTGGCGTTCATAAAGATTGTCTGCCTCCCTCGATAGATCCTCGAAATCGATCCATCGAAATCTATTTAATCTGGACGCGAGAGACGCTATTTAAGTTGTAGTTTGTACTACGTGGAAGACGGATGTCCGTTGAGAGTATTCGAGTTACATCGAAGGACAGATCGCGGATACGGAATCGTTTACTCTTGATCGTGGACCGAGAACAGGCTCCCTCAGTCTTGCGATCGAAGACGAATGAATCTCGATCATCGGGGAGACCGTGTCTATTAATTGTTCCCGAGAAAATCGAAGGAACGGTCGTTGCTCCGACGATACTAAGCGTCTAGTCGCCTACGCCTAACCGCGGTAAAAAATTGTGCGTCGTCGATTGTGCCTTCCTCGCGCACGATAGATGTATGGATCGTCCAGTTGGTCGATGATCAACGATCTATGTACACCGCAGGATCGATTCTGGACGATCTACCTCAATTCATCAAAAGCGGAAGCCGATTTATCGATACTTCCGTTTTGTCAATGATAAAACACCTTGCTCAACGTGAACACAGAAGTTGGTGCTTCTGTAGTTAAAACAAGAACTACCTAGAGTAACTGAATATCCCCTAAATGTTGTTAGAGCTTCTATTCAAAAGTGTCTGAAATGTGACAAATTCGAACGTTTTTAGATTGTTCATTAGTGACGAAAAATTCGATCGAAATTATCTAGGGTAACGCGGGATTGGCTCACCTCCTCTAATAGGAGCTAGAGCTCTTTTCTGAGAGCTTCTGAAGGGCTTGTAATGCGTTCGAACGCTTTGAGGTGATTTCTAGGACTGCGGACCAGTTGAGATTGATCGTCTATCAATGACGTAAAACCTGTTCTGAACTACCTAGAGCAATGCAGGATCCGTTAGCATTCTCTAAAGGTAGTTAGAGCTTCCCTAAAGCGTTCGAAACAAGCTTATTACATGAAAAGCTCTGGAATGTCTTTGGAACCGTGGACAGGCTGAGGATCATTCCTTAGTGATGACAAGGAAGATCCCAATTAGCTAGAGCAATTCAGGATGACTCGCATCCTATAGCTACAGCTAGTGCGTCTAAAACACGTATGGCACAATTGAAATGCTTTGAGGTGTCTCCTAGAGCCTTGGACTAGTTAATCGATGATGATCGTCTATCGATGATTGGGCTTCAAATTAGCTTAGAGCAACTCAAAATGACTCGCATCATTTAACAGTAGCTAGAGCACTTCTCCTAGAGTGTCTAAACCACGCATGGCACATTAAAATGCTTTGAGATGTTTCCTCGAACTCTGGACTAGCCAACAATCGTCCATCGATGATGATAATTGGGTTTAAAATTAGCTAGAGCAACTCAGAATGACTCGTAACCTTTAATAGTAGCTAGAGCACTTCTTCTAGAGTGTCTAAACCATGTATGGCACATTGAAATGCTCTAATCTACCTTCTGGAACCCTGGACCTCCCGAGAATCGTCCATCGATGCCAAGAATCGAGAGTTCCAAGCTACCCAAAGCTATCAGGATGGCTCGCATCCCCTAAGGGTAGCTATATCACCTCTCCTAAAGTGTCTAAACTATATATGGTACAGTCAAATGCTCTGAGATGTCAGGTAGAACCCTGGACTATCCGACAATCGTCCATCAATGTTGAATATCGAGTTCTAAACTACCTAGAGCAATTTAGGATAGCTCACATCCCCTAAGGGTAGCTAGAGCGGCTCTCCCCCAGCGTCCAAAGCACGCGCAACGCATCTAACTGCTTTGAGCAATCTCCTGGAACCCTGGACGAGCCAAAGATTCGTTAGTCAGAACCCGTGTCCGCTTACATGAAGTAAACGCGATCGTTCTCGACAATGGCGTCCAGCCTGGCCGGCAAGGTGGTCGGTCTTTGAGGAGCCTGGGTGTTGCACACGACCTCGCGCGACCCCTTGCGTCACATGTAGGTCGGTTTGACTTTGTACGCCCTTTTCCAGACCTCGCAGAGACACACGGTGCTGTGGAACCTGTAGAAGATCGCCAGCGGCATCGACACGTGCGTGATGATCGTCCAGGCCCACAGACCATAAAAGTGTAACTGCACTGGATGCGATTCTGCACGTGACTTCTCTAAAGTGTTGATTGCCCACATTGCTAAATTGGTCACCAACAGGAACGTCACGATCTCTCTTCCTGGTTTCTTCCGAATCTGCTTCGCAGTTGCTACCGATCTCCTCGAAGCGTCCAGGATGAAGATTGTCTGAAACGTTGTCTGTAATACGCTAGCCAATGCTGTCACCAGCACTAACACCGTGTGCTTTGCTAATGTGAACTGTGCCCCGATGATCGTGAACGTGGAGTAGATGAACATTCCTGTTTGGGCTGCTACCAACAGGATGTTGTCCAGCTCCAAATTCCTGCTGCCGTCGTAGCGCAATTTTCGCATCTGGAACATCCCTATCAGCGTCGCCATTGTTGACATCCCGTATAAGGTTAGTTCACAGACATTCACTTCGGTCACTGCGAATCCGACCAACTCTGGACGAGAGATCAACACGAAGAACAGGATCAGGGAGATGATCGTTAGCACCAGTATCAAGATACCCACGAAGAGACCCTTATGCGCGCGTGCGCAGTCCACGCTGTAGTGGTGCGGCGATCTCCTGAGGAGATAGGTTGCTTTAGTCTTGAGAAATTTGGGACTGTTGACGCATGCATCCAGTTTTTGGAGGTGGTTTTGGGTGGCGGGTCTGTTGAGTTTGACATGCATAATTTTGAAAAACTCTTCTAACGAATGTCTTCTAATAAAACAACACGCGATAAACAAGAAAAGTAACTTGAAGAACACTACACCATGTCCTGCAATAAAACAATGCTAGCTGAACAAAAAAAGCATCTTGAAGAACTCGACACCAATTTATAGAAGTGCATACAAAGCAGAAAAAGATACAAACAAGTATAGTAAAGAAGTGAGAGAGAAGAAGTGTTATTTGATTAACTCATCATCATTCTGGACATTCTGACATCAAAATTACGAATATTTGGAAAAATGTTAGGAAGAATTAGGATAATTTCTGGAATCGATTAGGGTTGTCCAAATTACCTGTAGGCGTGCGTATGATGCCTGGATCCCGGCGGCACTTTGGGCGGCGTGAACGCAGCCTTGGAAATGTTCTTCCACATCACATAAAGAATGGCGGCGCAAATTAGGCTGTATTCGATCGTACAGGGGAAGAGGAACGGACTAGCATCTTGCACCAACGAACCCATTATGTTGGTTCTCCTGCACTCGAACATATGATGGGGTCCCTTCAGGCCTCTTGGAATCCTCACCTGTCCGCCATGGTGGTAGTACACGTGGCCACCGAAATGGAGGTTACCTTTTCCACCTAATTTCATTTAACTTTCAGTAAAAATTCAGAACCAGAATTTTCTACAACGATGTACCAACAATTTACAGACAATTGATTCTAATACCCAAGAACAGTAAGAACTTATTCATGCTGGCCACTCGTGGATATACACATATTATAATAAAAAGTAAAACACGCGTCTTAACACACAACCTACCGGTCAAATGACTAGTTTTACATTTTTCATTTTATAATTATTGAAAATATGAAGTAGCTTACATGGAAATTGATTGGATAAATTTCTTTATCCAAGCACATATTGTATTAAAAATTGCACAAAATCTAAATAAATAGAGGCTTGTCATTTTTTGTAAGCTAAATCATTTTTATCGCTTTTTGTGCTCCGTAGGTTAAGTGTTAAACGACATAAGAGTACCAATAAATATTTATTAGTCTAATCCACAAGTGGTCCAATCAAAAGACAGCATAAACCATCGTCTTGAGGCTATCACATGGATCAAAAAAGTGACTTATATGAATTAGCTCTAAAAGGCAACGAGCCTTCGAATCAGGAAAAGGTTTATTAACGTTTTGGAACCGGAAGCAATAGCTCTAAGAATCAACCAGTCATTCGAAAGTTTCAGTCGCAGTGTGGGCGTGTAACGAACCATACCTAATCTGTGGGAGATTCTCAGCGACCCGTTCTCCGGGTTGTAGAACGTCAGTATCTCGTGTTTCGTTTCCTGGACCAGGACGTTGAGCCAGACGGACAGATTCGTGCCGATCATGTGCATCAGCCCGAAACGCGCGATCACCCGATGACGATAAACTTTCATTTGCTGTCGAAAGAAACAGAAATTAACATGCTTTACAATCAGCCTTCTACAACAAGAATCATGTTTCTATTTCGTAGTTCCCTCTTTTAATACCCTTCATTATTATTATAATCCCTGGAGGTACTTGGAGAACTTCAAAGGAAGATGCTCGGGTTACGGAAATTCCCTTCTGAAGACACAAAGTGGAAAGAAATCTTATGATCTTCTTCTACTTCCTTGGAAGCGCACCACAAACGGGCAATGCTTTTAATCCTTGTGCAAAGTGCAATTTGACTTCGAGTAGATCAATCCTTTGTAACTACGTCCTTTTGAAGCTTTGCGAGTTGTGGATATTGTTATATAAATGATATTCAGATATTCTGTTAGCACACACACGTCAGTCCAATTGTCGAAACTTGCGGATTTTATGCGTTTATGGCAGCAATGGATAGGTGCAACTTAACACAGTGGAAAGGTTAAAATTATTTAAGGATGCCAATCTAATATTTTCAGCTTGTTGAAAAATTGAATGACTACATTAATTTCAGTCTCTTGCAATTGCAATTGCATAAAGATCCGCAGTCTAATGATCAAAGAGTGTGATATTCTACAAATATCTAAAAGTGTAGAAATTCTATTACCTCTTAAAAATTTTTTTAAATTGAAGGATTCCGATTTTTTCTAGAAATACGTACATATTAAATTTTGTTCTTGTATAAATATATGTATATTATACAATGTACCTTTACTAGACTCAGAATATAATAAAATTATGAAAACCCAGAAAAAGGTCTACGAACCCCAAGAATAAATAACTTGTGCTTCAAAGAACACAAGAAGAGTTCCAAATGAAACAAAGAGCCCTTCTAAGAATGAATAAAAGCCGTCATGACTTTGAGATGAAAAACCCTCATAGTCTCAGCAGGATGGGCTGCTTCTAACAAACGATTACCAACGTTTGCTATACAGGGGTTCAGTGGAGCAAAGTTCCTGGTGCAGTCTAGATCCAATAGCTAGTGCAATAGAGGAATAATTCGATTCCGTCGCCCGCGAAACGTCGGGTCGTTAAACGTTGAACGATCAGCGTCCTCGATCAGAGAGGCTCTCGCGAAGTTTTAATCAAAAGCGGTCGAGGACGAGATATTCATCTGCGGCAAAGGAAAGAGCAAAGCTTCTGTAAAGTAAAGTAAAGCACCGACCACCTGGACTCTGCTCGCGTTCCAGCGTTAGATTCAGGGTTGTTCACCCTTCCGTTTCATTAACCTCTCCTCGGTTTGCATCGACGCTTTCGCTCTTTCGTTAGGCTACGCGGCAGAACCGATTTCTGCAACATCGACGAGCTTTCTCTCTCGTTATTTTTAGACCCTTCGGCTAGGCAGGAGAGAGGACGAGTGGCTCCCCTTCGACAATTTTGAAGGGACTCCTCACGCACTCGCTCGGCGAAAAAATATTGCACCGCGAACCGTGAGAGAACGAGCTGGTTTTCTGGGAAAATGGAACAGACCTCGCGATTATCGATTATCTTCATGGTCCCGACTGGAATGACCCAGGCGACCGGAATTCGTCTGTTATCGATCTTGACATCGAGATGCGGTGGAATCTGATGATTTAATTTGGTTGCTGCGCTGCTGGGTCTATATCTGGCTGAGGGTACTATTTAAATTGCAGGGGTTGTTAGTCGATCGTCCCTTTTGCTATTTCTGGGGATGCCTCGGAGATTCCAGAGTGTCATTTGATCAAACAATCTTCGCTATGCAATCGTTTTTTACTCTCGCACAATGATCCCCCCAAATGTGTCTAGCTGTTAAAACATCATCTAAAATTACTTGAAATTAAAGTGCACCACCAGTCTATCATGTCAATCATCAATTAAATCTTGTCATCTCTGCTATTTTAACATTCAATACAATCTTCACCACCCGATCTTTTTTTAATCTTGCACAATGATGATCCCTAAAATAAGGGTTGCCACCCCTACGATTTTCCCTAAATTTTCTAGAAAAATGCCGGAGTTCATCCAAGAACCTTCCGAGAACTTCTCTATCAAATGTCCATCTTTAAGATCTCTCTGCTCACCTCGTTGTTCAGAAATATGAAGTACATTTGGATGAAGATGAACGCCATCCTGGTCGCTGGTGTGAGTGCGAGCATGATGTTATGGCATTTTGTGTTCTGTTCAAGCTCGAAGTATTGTCCAAACTCGAGGCCCGAGTAGATCATGGATCCGATCCCGAAGGCAACGGCTCCCATCCTTAGGTAGAAACTGCCATAATGTTGGGCTGGCCTGAAGGCGGTGACGTGAGGGCAGGCGGCGTCGGCCGCGTCGCTGTCGCCGCCGGCGCCGCTCGACGATCTCGACGAGTCCAGGTCGCTCACGTCCTTTCGCTTCTCTTCTCATGCAAATTTATGGTAATCGGCCGGTTAAGATTAATGCGATTTTAACTGGGTCTCGCTTGCCGGCGCGAGGAAGCGGATTGAAAGCGAGCCTAGCGAGCTTTTTGGAATCTGCGATATCCTTGCCTTGGACAAACTGACTGATTCGAGAAAGACTATTCTTTCGCGCCGTTTAACTTTCAGATTGCCTTAGACAAGGTTGGATGAGGACTTGGGAAAATTAAGTGGGATTTGGATTAGGGGTGTAAGTGCAGGTTGAGTTCTGAGTCCAAGGTGATAAGATGATGTTTAAGTTGGTGTTACTTGGAGGATTATTACTAGACGGCGGATTTTATGCATTTATAACAAAACTAAGTAAATGCAAATTGGTGAACGCACTTAAAGGGTTTAAAAATAGTATTGTTCTCAACTCTATACAATTATTAAGAAAATAAATTATCGCAGTCTAATAATTATGCTTGATTTTTGAAGATCGAGGGTTGAATTTGAATAGTTGATAGATTAAGCGTGGGAGACAGAGGAATTTCTTTGAACTTCTTCCAGGATGCTGGCACATTGTGCACCATTTATCATGTATAATTTCCTAAATGTAATATGAAGAATCCACTATGGTAAGGTACTATGATGTCCAGAATAATTATATTTCTGAATTTGTTTGTATCCTTGAAGAAGTCATGTTGTTATGTAGTTAAAGGCTAGCGATTCGGTTAGTAGCGTTCTCACAGCATTCCTCAGGCTATGGTCAATGAAACTAGCGTGGTAAGAGCGTAAGAAAATAGAAAAGCTGATCGCGAGAGGAACGTAGACGTTCCCTGGAATCGTAAAAGCCCGCGTGGTGTACCGGAAGTGCAGAAAGGCATTACCTACTCGTAAAACAACAACACGCGGCAGAACTACCTGAAACGTCAATTCGAAGAAATTTCACTTGAATCCGCTTGGATTCACTTGGATCGATACAAGCAAAATGAACAACGTGGATTGCAATCATCTTCAATCGTCAACTTACTTGATTTTGGTTTGCTGTCGCGCAGCAAGGTGGCGTAAGTGTACACGAGGAAGATCATGCTGCCGAAGTACAGGTACAGGTAGAATCCCTCGTAGAACGACGGCGGGATGTAGGTGGATATTACTTCCGCCATGGGAAAGGCGATTCCCATGACGACCAGCAGCTTTCCGTACAGGGCGCTGAACGTCGTCGCCAGGGCGTCGCTGCCGAAAGAAGCGGAAATTATGCTTGAACGAGGTCTGTGTCTCGAGTTTAAAAGAGAGAGAGAGAAGAGTTAATTCCTTCGATAGGGAAATGGGACTATTTCCGGCGCATACCTGTTGTGAGTTACATCCTCGAGCGTCTTACCGCGGTTTCCGGTGTGAACGTTCAGCACGAACGAGTGAACTATGGTCGACATATTTATCCACTGGTCGATTAACTGTCTTTTAAAGTCGACAAATAGAACTTCAGATAGACTCCACAGGTTCAAAATATGATCTTAGGTTGTATTGGAATTGTTACTTTACGGCGTTGAGTGCTGTTTGAAACTTTCAATTTGAATCTAATCGATAGACTAAAGATTTTGTGCATTGACGAGGACAATGGGTAGGTGGGATTTAAACTAAAAGATCTTATGCTCGAGTAGATAAAGCGGTAATGATAGTGACAGACCAGAAATTCGTCGAGGTAGGTGTGGATCGTAGGGAAACGTGATTGTTCTCAAATGAAAAAGTTAAACGGTCCGGTTCCCCGAACGAAGCCTCGGTGCAGATACCATTGGCCGCAAATACACCCACCCCCGTAAGAATTGGCTCAATTACGGGTAATCGCGTGGCCGGTCGTGCGCACCTATATGTATATATGTGTGTGTGTGTGTTTGATTCATAAAGTGCCGGTAATTGCAGCGCAGACGTCGGTCAGGATAACCCGGAGGATCACGTGAAATTTCCGTGGTGACCGGCATATGTATTCCCCCCTTTGCGTTAATTCGTGCGGAATGGAAACGAGTCAAGATGGAATCTCGGACGATCGTTATCCCGATCATTATCGCGACGCGCCGCTTTTAGGATCAATTGAGGCTCGGTGGATCTGTGACCGATCATGTGTGAAACGAGATAATACTGGATCGATGGTCGTTCTTTATTGGCTGCTGATACTTTCTTGATTTCGACAGTTATTATTTGATATGTACCTTCAAGAGACAAAAGTCGTTCTTTCTCAATGATCTATCTATAAAAATAACTATGTTTTAATTAATTGTCTCTCAGTTTTTGTTCACTTCAAAAATTTCGGAATGTTACAGAAAACATTCTCTGCCATATAGTGTAATTTAAAAAGTTGTATTTTGCTTGTAAATTGCAACGCACAATCGAAATTGAACAATCTACAGTACTTCTATGTAGATCCAGAAAAGGATGAATTTTGATCCTTGGAGTGTGTAAAGATTACAAATTGATTACGATCACTAGACTGTGGATGTGCATTAATGGCTTCTGAAAATTTTCAAAAAATGCTGCAACATAAAATTCCACAAAATTTAGTACCATGTTTATTTATTTCAGGTCTACAAAGGCTGCTACCACTGAAAATCATTTTATTTGTTCTTACTTTCTTAAAATTTACCTACAAAAATTGAAAATTGCATAAACATCCGCAGTCTAATTGTCACAGAAAAAGTATAAATAAGTGAATCCCACTTGTCTTATTAATCACAGAAAGGCACGATTTATACGTATGCTAATTTGAACGATAAATAAATTAAAGTTTTTAGAATTTGTTGAAAAATTGGGAACGGATGGGATATGTTTGTTCACAGTTGCGAAAATCATGGTACACTCGGAGGATGAATAAAGAATTTCATATGAGACTCTGTCAAGTACAGCCGCACGTGTTTGGTCGAGTGGTCGTTAAGTACAGGTGCACGTGTATAGTCGAGTGCACATCAGGTGCACCTGTACCGAGTGTAAGATTTGGTCCAATGGACATTTGCATAGATTATTTCCATTCGTGTTTGTGTTTCTAAATGCGAGCAACATCAAAATATCTCCTTTTAATGTGATTCTACTTACTAGTGGGTTGCACCATTGTCCTGTTTCATTTTATATTTCACTAAAATGCTTCCACACACAAAAACAAATTAATATAAAATACGACACTAACACAGAAGCTTTGTTTTGCTTAATAAAATGACAGCAATAGCAATGGTACTAAATCATGGTACTAGACTCCGGATCTTTATGCATCAACTGCAAGACTAATAATTTTAATATAGTGAAAATAATATATTAATACTCTTAAAGTCTTCTGATTGTTTCACTGTTCTAAGTGGCACGTACTCATTTTTTCCATAAATGCATAAAATCCGGAGTCTAATCATGACATTGACAGAACCATTTAGTGCACGTGTACTCAAAGACCATCCAAATGTTGTACTTTCAACCATCCAAATGTTATGAATCCTTAGCACAATTATCGTTCACGGAGCATCAACGTCTACAATCTCCAAATTCAACAAACCAAAACAGTGTTCAACATCCACAATTCCAGCATCAAAGGCCCAACCCCAATCTACCATCCAACAAATTGATCAACATCAACCTCGTACGATCAAAATAAAAGGACCACGTCATAGTCGACACCGAAATCCGACAACCACGAATCCCGTACGCACCACGTCGCACCGGTAATCGTTCGAATACTACTAGCAGTTTGAAATTCATTGCGTACCCCTCGCTACAGGTCACGGACGTCATTAATTTACGTCTACGTAACCTATTTCAACGCCTGTGCCCCAAACGGAAAGACCGGTGGTACCCCGATCCCCTAAATCACAGTCAAACGATCAAAGATTCGAGCTGCCCAATGCAGAAGTGTGTGAAGCCATCAGAATACATCAGCGTGTAAAGACATTCACGCAGACACACTCGCGTCTTCAGACTCCTCACATAGTTAGTTTCGTATAAATACACTCGTGAAGCCACGCTGATATCTCCTGACTCCTGATACAGCAAGCTATGTGTAGACACGTTAACGTCTTCTGATAAAGTTAGCTACATATGAAAACACCAGAAGACATTAGTGTGGCTTCATGAGTGTCTTCACACACTGATGTCATCAGAAGTCAGAAGACATTAGTGTGTGAAGACAACCAGAAGACATAAGTCTGTGAAGACACTCATGAAGCCACATAGATGTCTTCTGATCCCTACCGAATCTAGCAACAAATCCTGAAATCCCTGAGCAGCAAGTAATCTATTTGGGAAGTTGCAAGTAAAACTCAACGACGACTTGAAAATGCAATTGACAAGTCTCAGACTGTCGTTAAAAATTCTTTCAGGGCTAGGAATAGAAAGTTACAAGAAGCAAAGCGAAGAGGCAAAGAGAAGAGGTAATAGAAAAGGTTTGATCGACTCACCATCCAAGCTTCTTCCACTTCCGGTCGTCGGCGGCATCGAGGAAGGTCGGGGCCGGGTAGCAGACCGCGGAAATCGGCTGCGAGGAGCATGGCAAGGCCAGGGCGAACTGGTGTGGCCGATGGGTGCGAGAGGGTGAGCTGCTGCTGTGTCTAGACAGCGTTTCCGGCGAGACGATCACCGCGGACGGCGAAGCCGGCGACGGCAGCGCGGCCTGCAGTCCTGGCCAGCTGAACAGAGAGACAGACCGTGTTTCCTCATTATTTCTATCCTATCCTTGGCCGATCGATTCGTCGTCGGTATCGGCGGCTCAATTACCGGGATAATTACCAACCACGATCCCCGGGTACCTGAACTACGTCAATAAAGCGATACACTTTCCCTGTCCCCCTTAACAGCCACCACTCTCCTATGCTTCCGGTGATCCTCGCGGTTGCGTAACGTTAGTATTCATAGGATTAACCTGTTTCTCCCGAAAATAGAACGAACATGCACGCCCACGTACTCAAGGATAACCTTTCACCGTTTAGGGATGACGTGTGTGCGTTGTGACTGTGGCTTTTGTTAAATGTACTCAGATTATTAGATATAAGACACTTTCATTCATTATTTCTTGCTTTAGAAGATGGCTATGAACATTCTAAATCACCTGTAGATTATGCTAATATCTGTAAGATCATACGTAGTTGATCGTACAGAAAGAAACTGATTTTTTAAACTTAAGTGTCCTCGAGGGTTAAAGATTTTAGCAATTTTCTCTAATCTTCATTTTCTGGTATCGATCTAGCAAACGAACGAGCTATACCCTGGAGAAGAAAAATATTTACAGTGTTATTAGAGATACTAGTTGACTATCAATTGTAAATTACGTCCACCTAATTGACCCAATTACACCCTAGTCCATATTCGTCTACTCTCCCCCATCTACTTGGACGTACACCCCCGTCCATAGTGATTATAACTTCGTGAAAGAAAATAGTACAACAAACTTCCCAGCCTTTAAGCAATATAAAAGTGGCACACAACTTCTTAACATTCAGTTAAAAAACAATTTGGGCGATCAAATTGCAGAAATCCCACACGATAATTTCAATTGCATAAATACAAATCTATGCATAAAATGCAACGAGCACATAAACAGAAGCAAAAGGGTTACGATGTGGAAAATTTTACCAAACCGGTTGCTAGTTTATGGAAGCTGTAATTGTCGTCTTGTATTCAGTTTCTAAAGTAAATGGCAGCGTTAATTTGCTCCCAGAGGCAAAGCCTATCTTCTAAGTTCTTTGTCGTTGGAGCATAGGGAGCTGGAAAGTTTGGAGATAACGAGTAGTACCGTGGACTGTAGGAACGCTTCCTGAGATAGTTGGCTAGATTTATGCGCTCTTGATTGAACCATTTGCATTCAGAACCATTTGCACGCGCGTTCAACTGCTTAGTACGGATGGGTGGATAATTATACAGTCGTTAGCGGGTAACAGATCTACTTTTATGCATTCATAACTTCTCTCTTTATAAATTCCTTCTTTCCCCATGAAAAAAAAACAATAAAATCGTGGTTTAATCTCGTGAAGTTTTATGTCACTTTTACCTTAATATAACCACTGACACGGGAAATAAAATTTTATGGAATTGCGGTCCTTCTGGATTTCAGTGTGGAGAGTTTGCATAATTGCTATCGAGGCACGCTTCCAAATGTACACTTTGTCTCTTACCAAATGTGATGATTGCAGTAGATACACTGTGGATTTTCAGACAGCGAATTTCGTGCATTTATGTCAACAATGTTCATTATCAATTATCAATTTATTAAAATGTTTCTAACAATAGATGCAGCTAAATTTTCTTTTACTATTTTAAAGACGATCTTTAAAACAAAACAAGATAAACTTTACGAGCTGTTTTTCGAGAGTAGACAATTTAAAATACAGCTATGATCACTGTAATAGTAACAATCTACCTAACTTCTATGTCAGACTTGCAAATCTGAAGGAAATGAGATGGGCAGCTATGATAGTTCGAATTAGGTTCTGCCCTTCAAAATATAAATTACAATTTAATTTTTGCTGCTTATAGGTCCAATTTATTCAAATCTTTGATATAAAATATTCATTTTTAACCAATTCCAGTCCGATGTAGACACAGAGCAATTTTAAATTCAGTTCAATATAAATGATCATTAGACTCCGGATCTTTATGCAAAATAAAGGTTAAATATATCTATGAGGGGACCCAACTCAGATCACCTTGAACTTCACATATGTTGTCAAAGACAACATTCTCAACAACTTTTGTCAATATTACTATCCGTTGCTTGGACTTAGTTTCCGAGATAATTACGTAAAAGCTTTGTTAAATTTTGGTTGCAACTACACTTTATTTTAACCCTATATATATATAACTAGAGTGAGATATTACTCCTGGATGTTCGTGTGCGTGGTCGGGCCGGCCTAGGGGCCGGCCCTCACCGCCCCCTCCACAAACCTAACCACAACTCATTCTATTCGCATAATCTTTGCATTATAGCTGTCATCCAGAATTTGATCTAGTAATGGAAAAATCATGCAAATAGAATGAGTTGTGGTGTGGTTAGGATTGGGTTAGGTTAGTCTTAATTACTAGATCAAATTCTAGATGACATTTACAATACAAAGATTATGCGAATAGAATGAGTTGTGGTTAGGTTTGTGGAAGGGCCGGAGAGGGCCGGCCGTCAGGCTGGCCCGACCACCCATACGAAAATCGGAAATATGCGTACGCAATACAGAAAATTAAATTCAGTACTAGCAATAGTTTTTTGCAATTTTCTCGAAAACTATGATCGAGCGACGGATAAATATAATGACATAAGTTGTTCAGAATGTTGTCCTTGACAACATATGTGAAGGTCAAAGTGATCCGAGGTGGGTCCCCTCATAGTTCATAGCTATATTTACCAAATAAAGTTTGTGCTTCAATTGCAAGACACAGGAGCTAAATATAAATATATATTTTTCACTAATAATTTGAATATAGTTAAAATAATATATTAATACTCTTAAAGTCTCCTGATTTTTTCACTGTTCTAAATTGTACGTACTACGCGAGTCTAATGATCATTGTATGAAATATTCATTCATAAAATTTGCTGTCTCAACTCGGAAGAAGAGAAAATCGCAGAAGAAGAAAGTTGGAGGATGTACACAATACATTCTACACAAAATCGACCAACCACAGCTTCTAAACTTATTCGTACCATTAATTCTGTCAGTGCAACACTGAAAGTTTCTGTCTTGCGAAGACCTTAGTTTTTCGAACCACAGTAACATAGTCCGTTTCTTTTCCAGTTCCTTAAAATTCCATCGTTCTGGCTACATGCAGTGCTCGGTTACCTTCCCAGCAGCTGAACGAGTCCATTACTCGATTGGACTCGACGCGATTCAATCGGGTGCCGGTGGAACGTTCCCGGTGCTCGAGCAGCGCTAATTAAATGAGGACCCCAGGACCGTCCCGGGTGACTCAGATTTAATCGTTCCCCCCTGTTTCCGTCGATCGGATTCTTCGAGTTCCCATACGAGCCCGAAGAAGAAGCCGAACGAACCCGCGCGCGAGCGGTGTCCGCGGCCCTCGTAATTCGTTTAACAGAGTTTCCGCTGGCGACTCGCCCATCGGAGATACGCTTCAACCGGCAAACTCGCAAGTCTCGCAGCCGTGAAACTGCCTGTCAACTCGTTAAATCGCGGCAACAAATGGCCCGGAAAACTTTCCCCTTCCAAAGCACTCTGCGAGCGCACCAACAATTTTGCTGCGGAATCGCAGAACTCTTGATCGAA
The DNA here is from genome assembly GCA_916610255.1 of Lasioglossum lativentre. NCBI lineage: Eukaryota > Metazoa > Arthropoda > Insecta > Hymenoptera > Halictidae > Lasioglossum > Lasioglossum lativentre. The sequence goes on along the minus strand of OU744364.1, from coordinate 20,577,731 downwards.
TTAACTGTGAACCTACAGGTCACAGACACTGGAAGTGAGCAATATATATCATAAAAATAGGAAGACCGAATTTATTTAGCCTTTTTACGGTTTATTGCAATAATTGTGTGACGAAATAGATTAAAGAGAGAGGTTGATTATAATAAATATTTTGACAGTACAGTCTTCATATCTTTTTTTTATTTTACTCTTATTCTGTAATCTTTCAGCTTTAATACAAAAAAAGTTTCACCCCTCTATCTCAATTCTATTAAAAGTTCTGTGATTTTTATCATAATATGTATGGGGCTCTGAATGACTTGACACCTTTTAAAAGTGCACTCCTCATATTTTGTCATTATTTTTCTCGTATTCCACGATGTTTCAGCTTTTATTTAAGAAAAGTTTCACCCCTCTATCTCAATTCTATTAAAAGTTCTGCAGTTTGCAAGTAGCTCGAAACGAGTTGCAATTAACCGAGTGGTGAAAAATACATTTTCGGTCGCGTTTCTAACCAATTAGATAGGGTCGAAATTAACTACCAGAAAATTCATATAAAATTTTCCATAGCTCCCTAAGATCAGCATCGCGAGTAAACAACGCCGAGGAAAAACTGTGTGCGCGAAGCAGCTTCAATTCTTCTCACCGGACAGAGTTCCGGTGAACAATAAAGGGGAATTGGCGATCGTTCATTTGCAAATGAAAGTTCTGCAAGATCTCCATTCGTTCTGTCGTTGTCAGCGCCAGTTTCGGTGGGGCCAAAGGGGAGCAGTGTCTATCTCGCTTCTAATTTAAGGTCAACGCGGTGCTATAACGTGTTTGATACACTTGTCACATTGACACTGGCTGCAGGAAGAGGCCCACTATCGCGCGAACGAACGGTTTCGTGCAGCGTCATTAAAGCGACGACTTTCCAACGGCGTGGCCGTTTATCTAATGATAATCCAGCCCGATCCCTCTAATCTGACAGTCGGCGAAATACGGCCGGTCCGTTTCTCACACGTGGCCGCTCGAGACTCGTTCCTGAGCCCCCAAAAACCCCGTGAAATTGAAAAGCTACCTCCCGTTACCATGGAATTTACGCCGACAAGTTGTCCTATGGCTACCCTAGCACCGTGCAACGAAATGCTTGTTTTCTTGGACGTCGGCCAGGATTCGAAATTGCGAAATTCTGTACTGCAGCTTCGCTGAATCTTTGTTAATTCGGTTGCTGCGTAAACAAGAATGAAATATAATGTCCACGACAGCAATCTACTTTTTACGGTTACAGTGATTAGTATGTTCGCTGGCGGTGTTCGTTTCGATAACAGCGTTCATGGTTATGGCCTTCACAATATTTATTGAAGTTCGCCTATCCTGAAAAAGTTTGTGTCTCGTCGTAGTGGTACATGGTATAATAAAAATCGCAGAGCTTTTAGTAGAATAAACCATTAGCACTCGAGTGGTAACTCAGAGTCATCACTAAAAATTGCTGTACCATTATTCAAAATATTGTTTATATTATTAAGTATGTTGGTATCTAAGCAATTACTAAACATTTAAGTATTATATGAAGTATTATATCAATTTCATATCCATAAAATGAAGAAAAATCTTATAGAATGGAATTACCTAGGTTGGAAGAAATATTTAATTTTCAAGTGTAAAAGGTTAACACAGAGCGGTGAAACTTGTTTTAAATCGAAGCTGAAATGTAGAATAAAAGAAAAATGGGGGAAAAGAGTGACGATTGGGTTTTTCCCGAAATATATTTATCAAAATCGATCCCTCTTTAAAAAAGTTTCTGTTTAGTCATACAGGCACATGTTATAAAAACCACAGAACTTGTATCAGAATTGAGACCGAGTAGTAAATTTTTTAAAAATTGAAGCTGAAACATTTCAGAATAAGAAAAAAGTAGGGAAAAATAGTGCCGATTAGGTTTCTCCTCTCAAAATACTGATTAAAGTTGACGTGTCTTAAGAAAGTTTCGTCATTTAGACATATATTATTATAATATTAAAAATCCCATAATGTACCCAATAATTAAATAATGAAGTATTAAGTTCGAACAGTAAACTCACTTGACTTATTAAATGAACATTAACACAGTGATTTGCTTCCCGGTCGCGGTATCGGTTTCAATCATTAACACTTCGGCTCATTTCCCCGATTAACGAGATCCGAAAGAGCACACAGAACACTATCGACGCCCCCATTAAAAGTTCCCTAATTGCTCTCTAAAGCAAGAGAGAACAGGTCCGCCGCCGCTCGAGCTTTTCGTGCTCAATTAAAGCGCGATATTGAAGTTGGCAAAATGGCCCGCATTGGTGACACAGTTTGCATTCACCGTTCCTCGCAGGCAGGGAAAACTGCGCGAGAAGTCGAGCTACTCCATTCTCCGGCAGCATGAAAAGTAACGAAAACCCTCGGAACGTAGCAGCCCTGCGAATGGTCAGAGAAATATGGCGTCGGGGAGCTGCTTAATCGAGGAAATTAAAAAAGTTACGCCCTCTAATTACTCGCGTCTCTGAACAGAAAGAGGAGAGGGAAAAGCACGAAGTGTCGCTGATCTCGTGGACTCAGGGAAAAATAGAAACGCAAAAACTATTTTTCGCGACACGGTTAATTGCGACCCGCTCACTTGCTGGTAATTAGGCTGGACGTTTTTGCGATAACAGTGTTAAACTTTTAATGGAATCGAGATTGAATTAAAGTTGAAACATCGCGGAATACGTAAGATGCAAATTAAAATAATATGGACTTGGAATTCTATAAGTAAGATTTTATGCACTTATGACGGAAATAAGTAGTGCAATTTAATGCAGCAGACAGATGAAACAAAATTTTTAAATATCAATCTGTTAGTTTGTGTTGATTAAGACCATTAAAGGAAGAACGAAATTTCTATTTGTAAGATATATGTGCAGTAATATTGAAAGAGGATTGTCCTCCGTTATTAGACGTAGACTTTGAAATAATATGACTTTGTTCTAAGCAATTTTTGTACAAAATCAAGAAAACAACGGATATGAGTATGGCTAGCTATTTTCTTTTTACTTGTTTCACTACGAAGGAATCTCAAGAGGATAAATTATTTCGCCACGATATTGCGTCGACGTATCAACGCGAAATTTCCAATTTACCGCGGAGTGGATTCGAGATCTAAGGGATGGGGTGTAACACCTTCGACGTTCCATGGGAAGGGTTTCTTCGAGTTTTCCACGGAAAATTTATTGCCTGCAACGTGGGGGATGCAATGGCAGGAGAAATAAAAATAATGTATTGGGTGGAAAGATTTTTTATTATGAAGCGTAAAAATTTTTATGGTGTTTCTTCTTTATGAGAAATCTACCCTGGTCTGGCTAGTTTATGATTGTTTAGACACCCTGTGGAGCTGCATTTTCAGTAGTATTATGTTAATGGTACAGAAGACTTGTTGATCGAACCATTATAAATATCTTCGGGAAGAATAATTTTTATAAAGTAAAACATGTTTGCAAAAGTAGAACTTTTGTTCATGGAAATCTTTGTAATCCGACTTTTAACTAATTTTAAACTAATGCTTAATTCTTTGGATCATAAAGATCAACGAAACAAAATTGAACTGTTGTTGCTGTATGTATTTTTAAATGTTGCTAGAGACTATCTCAAAATAATATATTTCACCCTCAGCTCGATGTATACATATTTGAATTAGCATTCTTCAAAAAAGAGTAATAAAACAAGATTATTGTTCACCAGCAATTTCTTCTGCTTTCATCCCCTAAATTTAACTCACCCTCTCAGTCTACCCTCACAACTAACCAACAGACACAAATTGCCACAACTACCACTATATCTGCAAAGAGTACCTCAACAAAAACAAGAGAACCTCGTCACAAAGTCCCCGCCATTAAGAATAATAAACATTCTCTGCATTATAGTGCTACATTCTTCCTCGCAAGACCAACACTGATCCAGAAGGATCCCCACGGTGCCCGGAACAATGCACCGGTTAGGTTTGCTCGGAGTTACAAAGTCAAATACTCGTAGTATCTCGCAAACGACAGTAACCAATTGTCGCGAACAGGGTCAAGCACCCCTTTCTACTACACTGAAAAGGGTTGAGGTTCGCCGAGAACGATCCTCGTCTAATATTCTAAAAGCCTCGGCTCACCGTCGACGAAATATGCGTGAAAGTAACCATCCCGCGATCATCCCCGTTGAAAGGCGCGAGGGATGATCCAGGCTGGCGTCTAAATATATATCAGAAATCGGGCGATGGTTGTTCCGCGCGTTTAAGAAGGTAAACGAGCTCTGCTGCGTAAAGCGACCTACCCCTACGAGGCGGATAGTAAAGAGGGATGTGGAGGAGTTTCGTCCTTTCGACGAGATAGGAGGGTTGCGAGGGTTCGCAGCGCACGCACCGTCAGAGAGAAACGAGGGAAACGTGTACTGGGTGTCCCTGAGGAATTGTAAAAATTCTTAGATCGATGGAAACATTAATTGCAATTAGTACATGTCAAGATTGAGGAGCTCTGTACGCAATTGTAATTAGCCAAGTTGATTGTGGGGATCATATGTCATAAGTGAACCTCCAAATGTACTGTAAAAATGCAATGATTCCATTACATTATATTTAATATTCATCGGTATCAAAATAATCAAATAGGTAGGGGTAAGAAAAATCGGAATAATTTTCAAAAAAAAATCAAAAACCCTCACCAAGGTCTAAGAACGTGGATCCTTCCACCTTGATGGGCTAGGGGTAGAAACACTAACCACACGTATCGGAACACCCAGTATAGAGGGAGAGGGACAGAAAACGTTCGAAGGGGTGAGACAGGAGGGTGGTACGAGAGGTAGAGGGTAGAAACAGAGGGGTGAGGAGCTCGTCTCTTGGCTTGGAGCTTTTTGAAATAATCACGTAGTGTTGGAGAAGCAGAGAAGCGCGAGAGGGTGTTGCCGGACGAGAGGGATGCTCTTGTGGAGGGGCGCGAGTGGGCACTGAGGGGTTGATTCAGTGGCTGAGTGCCGTTCCCTCATTGTGGGACGAGTGTATCCGTGGCTCAAGGACTCCGGGCACCGGCTCACCCCTGTTTTGGTGGCTACCTCCTCCCCGGAGGGGGTGGATACCCCCCAGGAATCTCCTCTAGGTGTATCTTCGGTCTCTTCTTACCCGGCACTCGAACTCGAAACGGCTCCTCTTTTAATCGTTCTTCCGTCGAACCCGCCTAAATACTCCGTAAACGTTTCTTTCCCTTTTTCCATACCTCTCCTTTCCTCCTCTGTTTCCCGAAGGGGTGGGAAATGGTGGGACGGTGGGTTGGGTTTTCCCCGATTATTACAGCAGAGCCACGATCCCCGCCAGGGGATTATGCTTTCGACGTTTCGCCACGGGTCGAGTGCCCGCTCTTGGCGAGCTTCGAGGGTCCGCTTCGTGACCGCGAATTTTTTAACACCGCTGCGCTAGCCTAATTGTCGGATCGAATCCGATTCTCGATCTGCTATAGTCCGCCGGGGAAGATGATGGCGGGTTTAGTGGTAATTGTGACCGGGAGCTTGAGAATTTTTTGATTTATTTGCTAGTTACGCTGAACGAGCACTCTGAAGTAATTGAATACGTCTACCGAAAGGTAATTACCAGTTTTTAAACTCAGAATGGTGTCTGCATTTTAATCCCGTAATAATGTTCTTGTGTTCTTTGAACAAATATAACGAAATTACAATTTTCCTATATTGTTTAAAAGAAATACAGCCTGTTGTATAGTCTTGCGCTAATATCTTTCTTCGCCACCGTGCAACAAATTGTAACCATCCACTTGTTTAAACAATTAAAACAGTAAGTTCAACCAGAGTTGTAAATGCTCCTAAAATATCAATATACCCAAGAATAACCCAGCAGGTTTCAACCAAACTTGGCGTGTCCAAATATTCGCCAAAATCTCGCAGCACAGGAAAATACCATGCAGCCCGAACATCAATAAATAACCTAACCAAGAGAGACAGAGACTTCATCGTTGGAAATTCTGTCGGCAGAACGCCGAAAGAATTCTATTCGCGTCGAGGCGGATCGAGCGCCGGGAAATTTCAAGAACGCGTTCATACATCCGGCGCGGCCCGATCGAAATTCCCTAGGGAAAAGCACGCGAAGCATACGGAAAGCGCGGAGACGCCGCGCCGTCGGGCAATCCTTGGGGCACCATGGAATCGCAGACGACGTGCGTGCACGATTCCCGGATTCCCAGGAACGGAGGGGACGTAGTGGTGCTGTTTCTCGAAAAGCTGGCTATATTCAATCATCGACCTATATTCTGAAGATTCGAAATCGGAACATATTGTTAATATCGCAGATTTGTTCTGTATGCAAGTTGAATTTTTCAAACATGCTGATATTTAATACTTTGACTGGCAAACAGAAAACCTTAAATATTTCATAAGTGTAATGTGATTTGTGCTTTTCATTGCATAAGTGCAATGTATGATACTTCAACCCTTGCATTTTCGAATTCTAACTAAACTTGGTACAGTGAATATATTCCGCAAAAATTAATTTTTTAATTTAGACGAATAATTCTGTCACCCATATACAGATGATATAGCAGACAATGTGTTAATGTGCAAAAAAAAGTTCTGCTACTTCGGCTAACAAAAATTGTAAGTAGGTGTATACCTATGTATAATTAACTACAGAATCTAACATTCGAATAAAGAATCAACTTAAAAACACCAACAACGTTTATACCAGTGACTCTCCATTTAAAATTGTGCATTTCCATGTCGATATTCTAATTCAACAACTCCACAATCACGATTTTTATCGATTCCCATAAAAATGGTACAAAATTATGAATTTTCGACAGCTTATTTAGAAATGGCACCACTATGCAAGGTTCCCTGATCGATCAATAATCGAGGGAGGATCGTGAGTACCTGAGGGAGGTCTCCTTGATGAGCATATCCGTGACCCTGTCGTTTTCAAAGTCCCAGGGCCTAGAAATTCTAGGTGTACAGGTGTAAGCACCGGTGCAAGCACAGAATCACGGCCCTGCGGCTCGTGTCACGACACTCACGGACCCCGCATTAGAAACTGAGGGGCCCCGGCTATCTCCCGCGACACTCTCCGACAACGGCCGTCCATTTTGCTCGCTCGTTCTTTCCTCTCCTCTCCTCTCCACGATCCTCCTCGCCACCGTATCGTCTACGGATACGCGGTCGTTTGATAGCGGGCTCGTTACCCGAATCAGACTCACAGTGGCGTAAGACCGGTTTCACACTGCCCGATTTTCGCCCACCCAAATTGCCAAATTGAATTCTGATCTATTACCGGCTAGTTCAATTACTATTACCGACCTTTTCACTATTGTTCTTCCCATGCAATCTTCATAATATGTGACTGTGCACTTGGGTGGTTCTTAGCTATAGGGGTCAAAAAATTTCTTTTTTGCTCTTACCTCCCTAAATTGAAAATGTGTGCGAAAGGAAGCAATCGGATAACGGGAATTCGTGGTGCATTTGTGTTAAAATTTTAATGGTTTCATGTAAATTTCAAATATAAATGTATCTCGTTATTTTGGAAATATCGTTAAATGTTTTTCAATAAAAGGCAATGTCTCGGATGAATAATTATGAGTCACACCGATTTTGCTGAAATTTATGTGAGTGGTAGTTCTCGGAAATACATTTGACAAGTATTATTTTTTATCGACCAGCATCCACGTTGAAAGGGTGAAAACAGCCCTTAAAATTGGGCAAAATCAACGATCGACGACTGTTTTCGCCGTTTTCACTGTTGAACGAGGAGCAAAATGCGGAACAATTTGAAGGAAATGGCTCGGGGAGCCGAGGAGATGGATTCATCGATCCCGCAGGATCCCGCCAATACGCGATGGCCGATTGATTAGTGGATACAGCGAGTGAACGGGTTATTTCCTCGTTTGGCGAGGCGTTGGCTACAGGGTTTCGAATCGCCGCGATTAATCGTCGGTGTAACATCAATCTCCATCGATCTATGGCGGTGGATCCGCGGGTTGGCTCCGTCCCCGGCGAACTCGATTACTTCCGGCGGATATCGAACGTGAATTCGTGAACGCACGAGCGGCCAACGGCGCCGAAGTTAATATTGACCTGTCACTTCGTTACGGCCAACGGGCGACCTTCGTGATCGTCTCTCCTGCTTCCGTGCCTTATCCAGACCCCCATCCGTGTCTCTCCTCTCTCCCCCTTTCTGTATCTCTCTCTCTCTCTCTCTCTCTCTCTCTCTCTCTCTCTCTCTCTCTCTCTCTCGCTGACCCTCTCTACGGCTTTCACCGGAACCCCGAACTCTCCTTCGTCCGGAGCAAGGGAGGCCTGTTCCGTCGATTTACATGCAGATTTGATCAGCAACCTCCACAGTGTCCTTTAAAGCACACCGATCCTGAGAGGATCTTGTGCAGAGCGCAAGGTAACCCTACGATCTTTCCTTTCTTTCGACGGATGCCACCAAGGTGAGAATTCGCTTACAAAAGAGAGAAGAGAAGAGAAGAGAGAAGAGAGAGAAAGAGTCTTATCCGAAGTTCGAGGGCTCCGCTGAACCGATATCGAAGGTAAAGATAAGAATAAAAGGGCTGCTGCCACGACGACGATGCCTGGGGTAAGATATGCGAGATCCGTGCCAAGTTCAGCCCCCTGTGGCCTATACTGATCGTTACCGAGTGTGCCGTCTACTGCATCCTGCTGGTGCAACATTCACAGGTGCACGAAAACGAGAAAGTCTTCGGGGGATCGAGCTATTAACCCTTAGCACTCGACTGTTGACTCGGAGCAGCCACTGAAAGTTGCTATATCGTTATTCAAAGTATCTTTTATATTATTATACTTGTTTATATCCAACGAATTACTAAACATTTAAGTATTGTATGAGCAAATTGCATCAGTTTCATAAAATGATCAAATTCAAGGTTATGTTATATTATTCCCAACTTATTAAAATTATTAAAAAAGGAAATGCATCTTCGCCTAACTTCTGTTTCTTGGACAATTGTTATTTTGCATCAAAATTCGCAGTCTATTAACACTAAACCTACCAAGCACGAAACATATGAAAGTCAAACACCTTATAGATGTGTGAAGATTGAATTTACTTAAACTATGTACGGTTTTCATTATAAATATGTGCCTAAAGAAGTAAATTCAATAATTTCCTATGAAAGCGTTTTTATAATTGCAATAACTATGAAATAGAAAACCAGTCATTTGATCGTGGTAGGTTTAGTGTTAAAAAGTGCCTAGTCATTCAGAGCCCCATACATATTATGATAAAAATCGCAGAACTTTCAATAGAATTGAGATTGAGGGGTGAAACTTTTCTTAAATAAAAGCTGAAACATCGCGGAATACGAAAAAAATAATAAAAAAATATGAGGAGTGCACTTTCGCCTTCGACATATTTATTAAAACTGACCACTAAATCTACCAAGCACGAAACATATGAAAGTCTTGAATGTACTTAAACTTTGTACGGTTTTCATTATAATATGTGCTTAAAGAAGTCAATTCAGTCATTTCCTATGAAAGCGTTTTTTTAATTGCAATAACTATGAAATAGAAAACCGGTCATTTGACCGTGGTAGGTTTGGTGTTTATAAGTTCACCAGCAGTGATAGATGTTAACGAGAAATAACACCTTAACACGCTATCCACCGGCGATTATATCATAATTTTTGGAAGTCTATGGCCCACGACTAAGGATTTTTTTATAGTTCTTTCAACAGCAATAGGCATTTTAATTGTGAGCCAACCACTTACCCCCAATAATGTAATCTAATCATTTTATTTCGGATTATCGTATAAAATTTCTAAGCTTCCTCCACATAAAGTGTTAAGATTAAACTTAAATTGCGTAACAACATAAAGTAAATCTGTCTACCCGTCGTCTACTTTCCCAGAGTTAAGTCGACTTTCTGAAGACACTACTGTCCATAATCTAAAGACCAGACCACATGCAACTATAATCGATATAATTACACCCCACAGCCTAATAATCACCGTGCCCAAAACACCCTCCCACCTTAGTTCGCCTAATTTCGCCACGAACAACCGCGGACAATCCCCGGACGCCTCCAATCAATCCTCCGCCTAATTGATTAACTTCGCGGTTCCTTGTACAACATAATCGACAGCCGCAGGGACCTGGTACCCAACGTTCCATCGAGCGATTCCTCGGCACGGTGAATAATCGCAGCGGAGAGATTCGGTTTCGCAGTTCGTGCAAATAAACGTTAGAAGGCCATCCGTCAGCGACGAAACGAGATTTCGCGAGAGCTAACGGGTCTGTGTGCGGGGCGGTGATTCGGCTACAGTCCGGAGCCAGAGTGGAAATTGATGGAGCAAAGTGGAGACGGTTGCGAAACGATTTTTCACGATCAAGTTCAATCGTCGCCGGTGTGTACAAACCGCCGCGCCGTTTCGCCGTTGCCCGGTGTTCCCTTGCTGGGTACACGGGAGGCCGAGGGATGCGCGTTAATCGTGGACAGTGACTAATGTCCCGTGGCTGTGAATAGTGGTGGTGGTCATCCGAATGAAGAGACGAGGAGAAACGTGGCCGTTTAGGGGGAGCCGTAATTTACATCCTGACGTTACGCACGAAGTGCAAAGCGAGGAATAATTGACGCGGACGCGGACGCGCGGACGGAAACCTTCGCTGACTCCGCTTCGGAAAAACAAAAACATATTCGCGACGGGAATGCTCGCGTCGCGTCGGTCTCCGTTTCGACGGTTTCGTTGAGAACTAAAGCTGTGTCCACACCGGAGCGGCGTCGAGCAACTTTTTGTCGATCTTTGTTGTCTTCTTCTTCTTAACACTAAACCTACCACGAGTTCTAGATTTTTTACTTGACAATTGTAGAAATTATGAAATTCATCACATGGAAATTGATTCAATAAATTTCTTTATCCAAGCACATAGTGTGTTAAAAATTGCACAAAATCTAAGTAAATAGAGCCTTGTCATTTTTGTAAGCTACAACAATTTTATCGGTTTTAGTGCTCGGTAGGTTTAGTGTTAACACGTTCGCTAATACGTAACGTCTGTAATCTCGTAGTTTACTTAAAAATAGTAAAATTAATTTAATGCACTTCGTTGTTTAAACTCATGAAAATGTCGAGCGACCAGAATATATTCGAAGTGTCCAAAAGTTGCCTAATGCAAAGGCGACTTAAAAGAAGAAGGCAACCAGGAGAGTTAAAGGTTTCTCGTTGCTTCGATGTGGACGTAGCTTTAGGTCACGTTCACGCTGGAGCTGCAATGAACGCTCAGAACGATTTTTTTTCGCAGCGAAGGATAGACGTCATTCTGTTGTTTTACGAAGCTGCAAATATTACAATGCTTACAAATATATAATACTTCATGTTCTCTTTCCTACCTCAGGCTTCAGGAACCAACGATGACTATTACTCAGTCGAGGAGGAACGAAACCTAGATCTCACAGCGGCTAAATACGACCCAGAAGGCCACACGACTTACTTCATTTACTATGGCGTCAAAGGAATACACAAACGACGTTCACGTGCTTTATGATTGCACACGCTAATAGCCTGTGAACGAATACGAGACAAATCCGAGACACACATTCAATTTCGAAGAGAAATATATGTATAGGTAAAATAGATTTTACGATTTGATTATACACTTTTCATTTAGAATACGATAAAAATTACAGATCAATTTTTGAGAGAATTGTCGAGGGGAGACTTCGTTTCGAAAAAGATCACATTGGAATGATTGTGGAAAAAAATTGTTTAAACCTTACTTGCAACTTGTTAGAGCTATTAAGGGGGGGGGGGCCTAGGGGGACCCTAGAATACCCTAAAATATCATAGAAATCTGGACGAAACATGGGTTTGCGCCTAACGGTTTTCGTCCTTATATGAGCATACGTTTCGCTGGACAAGGGCTCATTCGAAAGAGGAAGGTTCAATGAAGAGGGCTCAGTCCCTTTGTTATATGAAATTATGCATATATTTTGAAATAGAAGTGTTAGAAGTGAGCCAAAATTGATGATGTTCAGCCATGTAATCCAAGCCATTTTGATGCCATTGGATGAGTTTCCTGGATGCTATCGTGGGCTGAGATCCCTTCATTTAACTTTCCTCTTTCGAATGAGCCCTTGTCCAGCGAAAAATATGCTCATATAAGGACGAAAACCCGTACCGCGCAAATCCATGTTTCGGCCAGATTTCTAGGGTATTCTAGGGACACCCTAGAGGGCGGATCCTACCCTCTTAAAGAGAGTAATGTATTCCTGTTGGATTCCTGTGAATTGCAATTGATGGAAATAATTTTTATGGACAATAAAAATTGTATGCATTAATCGCAAGATAAAAGAACTACACACACATTTATACTGATTTTTGGCAGAAATGCGTAAAATCCGAAGTCTGTTCAGGACTAAAATGACCATCGTTACTGAACAACTCTCTCAGACATTCTCAGCTGTAAATCGTGAAATTGCAAATCTATTAAATAATCACCACTATGAATTATGTTAATTGACTGCATTAAAATTCTTCGAGTCCAACTCGACGTTAGAACACAAGGGGTAAAAATATTACAGAATCAGCGTACCTTCCCGGAGTAGATTCGCTCGCGTGTTCTAAAGTGGCGACGATTGGATGCGCCGGGAATGCATATTCCCAGTTAGGGTGCCGGTCCGGATAGATTAAAAACGATTTCAGAAATCGCCCGTTTCCCTTACGGTGTCCGGCTGCCGAAGATTGTAATTCGGACTTCCTGCGGCGATGCGACCGCGTCACAGCTCTAATACAAAGCTTCATAGCGCTAATAGCACGATCGACTGTTGCAACACGCTCGGCTCCACAATCGACAATGCTGGCGAGGTTCTCGCGACGCAATTTAGCTCGATACCCGGCCCGGAATATTTTCTGCGTGTGCAAAACCCTGCGTGCGCGGTGCGTGCCGCGCGTATTCTAAGAGAGCCCCCGACGACGCTTTATTCCGTTCACCTACTTAACACGCTCTCGCTCGCATTTTTTCCCGACGAGCGTGTATTCGAGCCGCGTCTGAACGAGACGAGGACGCGGATTCGTTAACGGCCGGGAATATATTTTCCGCTGCCAAGAAATCCCAGCCGGAACGAAATACGTTAAACACTGACGCGGTCCCTGGCTCCTTCATGATGAACTCTGAACCTAAAAACGCTTTGAATCTGGTTTTTTTACAGTCAATTGAGGAGTCAAGATGATCTGGAGACGGCTCGAAATGTCGAAAATTGTGCGCTGCAGGTGTGAAACCCCCTTTGAACCTAGGCTAAAGCATGGGTTTCGTCAGATGATTTTAGCTTCATGCTTTTATTCGGGAATTTGTTGGTTTTAGCAATGTCTTATTCTACGAAAATCTGAAGCCTACCATGAAGCAAATTTTTTATCGGAGAAAATTGATTGGTTTTGTGAATATTTTACCCTAGTCAGTTTGCTAAGTTTTTCATTTCTAGACTAAGATAATCTTAGCTTCGTGTTTTTCAACTATTTAGTTGAATATTGATATGTATGTTGGTTTCAGTGCTATTTTATCGTAGCGAAGCCTGTGTAAACTTTCCTGGTGCAAGTTTTTCGTTTCCGAACACAGACAAGTCTAGGTTCGTGCTTTCCTTCGAAAATACACTATGTTTTTTTGAGTAAACTCCGAACTGCTAGACACAGTCTATGCAATTAAGAATTTGCATAGAGCTCAGCACTCCAGTCACGTAAACTTAAAACACAGGGCTCGGCTGATTTTAATTCAGCGATGCCTAAAGTTTCGACGCACACGAAATCGCCCTTCAAGAAAGTAAAGAAAGAGAAGGCTGTGAAGAAAGTTGTGCCCTAAGTCTTCTTGTACTTTCAACGAGCAATTTTCTTTACTGGATTGCAGCTCTGTTTTAATTAAGCTTCCGATAACTTCTGTGAAAATTAATATTCGAGATTTCTCGAAGAACTTTCGATCACTTCAAACTTCGATACTTGTAGAAGTGATATAGCACAATATTTAATTAGGAGAGTTGTTGGTGAGATCAAAGTGCAAAACGATCTACATGACTAGTAAAAAAATCATGAGAAATTTTCGTAATTCAAACAAAATTACTGAGGGCTATACAAAATTTAATTCGTTAAGGAAGCATCCCTTTAATTGCAGCTGTCGTCCATACCAGATGGGGATAATAATCACCTATCGCAAAGTTTTAGCCCCCACCTTTAACTTAAGCCCTCAAATGTTAAAAAATTCCTTCGGGTACACATTCAAAAATAGATTAGAACAATCTCTATAAAATCGAGTTAATTATGACCGAATTGACGGTCGAGGTTGAACTATTTTTCTGCATAATCTCGCAATTTTTAAAAACTCTTACTCCTATTCACCTCTTATTTAAACCGCCAAACGTTAAAAAATTCCTCGGGAATCACATTCTAAAATTGCCACAAACAATCCTCTCAAAATCGCGTCAATTTTGTCCAACCTGACGGTCAGGTTTGATCGATTCCTCGACATCATTTTGTCATTCTACAGTATTCTACCCTGTTCTGCAGTACCCTACAACTGCAATAATTAGCGACATCAATCACAGAAATGTCGATACAAAAATCTACCCTGGAACCGTTCCAGGGTCGAAACAGAAATAAAAAAGAACGACTATTGCACCAATATTGAACCATAACCAAAACACATTAACAATTCCAAAATTCCAGTTCTTCCCAACAGTTTTACAAAGCAAATACTCGTCTCAACCCTTTCAATAACACAAACCGATACTCCAGCAGCTCTCGAGCCCTACTCTAAACTGAAAAATCATTACCAGTCCGAGCCCTTTCTCTATCCCGAACTAATTCGCGTTTCGAGATAGTCGAAACGAGGCCCGTGGGAGTTCGAGATAACGGGCAAAGGAAAAGGGAAAAGAAACGGGGAATTGCAATTAAAACCGAAGCCTCTCGCCGGGTACGGATTAAATTACCCCCTGGTAACGACGACGACGGTCTCGTACGGGTGGCGCACTAGCAATTTCGTTTCCAGAGGATTTCTGCGAACTCACTCTTGCGGCGCGAGCGTGGAGAACTGGGACGTGGGGTGGTGGTGCACGGGTTTCTCCGCTTCCGTGTTAATTATGGGGCCCTCGGGTGTTCGCAGGGCTGCCTCCATGGCCGCGGCCTCCTCCTCCTCACGGAGCTCCTCGGACGCCTCTTCCGGGATCGTCGTGATGTCCTCGATAGGCGGAGGAAGGTCGTTCCCGTTCTCCTCGAGGTTGTCCATCATCGGATCCGAGTTGTCCCCTGGACGAGTCACCTCCTCGATGTCCGAGTCGATTCCCTGGAAACGAGACAAATTTGTCAGCGAGATCCACTGTGACAACGTAATTTACCCCCCCCCCCCCCCCCCCACTTGATCTCTCTATTATATGAAAGTTATTTGCTTCGGTTGCAAAAAACTCGAGCTAAATACAAATGTAGGCAACAGTGGTCAAACAGTATATATTTATTTTCCCTGGTGATTAAACAGTATACACTTATTTTTCGAATTTCTTTCAATGTTTATTAGTCAATAGTAGACTGCAGATTTTTATGCAAAAATTGTGTGCCTCTGGTGCAAAAAAATTCGAACCACTTTTAAATTGCCTTCTATCTTTAATTACTTTAAGGTCAAAAGTAACATATCCCACCTCTTCAATTCTCTTAATCTTTGAATTTCCGGAATCTCTGCACTCGGAACTATTTTAACTTAACATTTACTTATGTAAAAATTTTTACAAATTTAAGGGGCTGTGCGGACCCAACTACCACCACCACCCTTACCACTCACACATCGATAGATCCGCATATACGTATACGAAATGCAAGGGTTTACGGCAAAAGAAACTGACGCCTCAATATTGCAATTAGAAGTTCAGACCCGGTCGATTATGTTTCCTAAGAGTCCTGGCCAAGGTGGTTCAGAGCCCAAATTTCATATTTTTACGTTGTTGAAGAGTAATTTGTAATAATCGGCAGAATACTTTTTGTCACAAGTCAGCGCTGCCGATTATTGCAAATTACTCTTCAACAACGTAAAAATATGAAATTTGGGTTCTGAACCACCCTGACCAGGACTCTTAGGAAACATAATCGACCAGGTCTGAACTTCTAATTGCAATATTGGGGCGTCAGTTTCTTTTGCCGTAAACCCTTGCATTTCGTATACGTATATGCGGATCTATCGATGTGTGAGTGGTAAGGGTGGTGGTGGTAGTTGGGTGCGCACAGCCCCTTAAGTGTCGCTACTCGAGTGCTAAGAGTTAATATATGGCGACTGGAGATGTACAATATCATTTGACAAGATTTAAAGCAAAGAAACCGACACAGTGCCCAATAAATTCGCCATGTAATTGACTAGTTTATTACAAGAACCCGGTCCATTAACAAACTTCTGTAACCCGGTGTTAGGGGTTGTTCCAAGGCTTCCGCATAAAATATCTAGCGAGCATCTTCCGACGCCCTTTAAACTACCCCGAAAGAAGAAAGAAGGCCGACTCATTTGTCTGGACGTTCTTCTGGCGGGTTATCTCGGGATCATCAGGGATGATCTTAACGAAAAGTCGTTCCGACATGGCGCAGATGGGGAGGGGCTGTCAACGCTCGTTAATATAAATCAGAGACCGAATACCGATATATTTTCATCGATGTGATATATTTTGGGGCTTCGATATTACACCTAATATGTACTTTATTTTCCGAAGAAGAAAGTTTTCTGATTAAAGAAATGAGCATCTTTCTGTAAAATAAACATTTTCCATCCGAGTCGCAACAATCTGGAGTGAAATAGAAGTTTATTTTCTTTCTCAACATGTTCAATATTTTCAAAATAATATAACAATATTTTAAAATTCTTCTAATGTTTTTATTGTTTCAAATTACTGTTTTAAATTGCCTACACATTTTTGCCGTAAACGCATAAAAATCGCTGTCACGAGCAAAGATGAATTACTGCGAAGAAGAATTTATTATCCCTGATATCAAAGCTCGTTTATCGCAGCTCCAACACAAACTACCCCTTCTGGAACGAATACTTAAGAAGTGGTAGTATTTTAGGAGCATTTGCAATACGAATTCGGTCTCCGAAATAAATTTTAAGGGTCCAGATGGCAGTAGCTATCTATCGAGGATTATTGCTGCCAGTGGAAGGGGTTGGCTAGGTTCGTACCTGTGCGAAGTCCATGTAGAAGGAGTCCCTGGAGTCGGAGCTGCCCCGGCGGAGCCGGAGGCTGAGATCCGGTGAGCTCTCTCCCATCTTTCTTATCTTCTGTCCCTGTCCTCCTGTTCCCTTGCTGTCTCCCTCGGTTCCTCTGCTCTCTCTGCCTTCCTCTTCGCCTTTTCCAGCGCCCCTGCGATGCTACCAACCCCCTTTTGTCTTTTACGAGCTTCTTGCTCCACGGTCGGGGAATTCTAAAGAGGGTGGCCCTGCACACACAATCCACCGAGTTTGCAGGCTGAAAGAATCGTCCTTGAATGACAGATCGTCGTCTCGTTCTATCGTGCCTCCCCCGCGACCCTATCTTTCTCTTTCCTTCCACTCTATCTATCTTTCTCTCTCTCTCTCTCTCTCTCTCTCTCTCTCTCTCTCTCTCTCTCTCTCTCTCTCTCTCTCTCTCTCTCCCTCTTGCAAACGGCCACGCTAGAGAACAAGAGTTCCTTGGTCGTCGGCGCGAAACAAAAATGCCCCCGTTGAAAGCCGAGTCGCCGAGTGGTCGTACGTGAGACGGTGAATGCCGACTCCGGAATCTCTGAATATCAAACTTCCGCGGGAATTAAAATTTCACCCCTAACCGGCAGTGCCAGTTTCGCTCGATGACTGACGGCGATGGCATGGAGCACGTTGCGAGATCATCCGAGCCTTCATTGGGCTCGAAGCCTCTTAACACTGGGTTTAGGGAAAACTAAAAGTCACTATCTTACATTACTTAAAAATAACACAATTGTATCTATCCAAATTTTTTTTGTTTTGATTTGTTCGATTTTCCCTTGAGATTGCTCTGGAAGAACCTACTCTACAAGTATAATATCGATTTTGATTCTTGAAGCAGTTGCAGTTAGATTGTAGAGCTAAGAATTTTTAGCATTGCGGGGAGCAAGAAATAAATAGAAAGTTTCCACCCTTAACAATTGTAGTACACAGAAAAAAGTAGTACAGCCATCATTAATTTGTCTGGTATATTTGTACTGTTTTCTGTTTCATCTGATTATTTTTCTTATAGATCCATAAAGTCTAGTTATGGAGAATCTTTCCCATCAATCTACATTGCGTGTTCGAAGCATTTAGATTTTGGAGAAGTCAGAAGAAATTTTTCTATGTAGAGTGTTAAGAAGTCCATGGTTAGCACTCGATAACGAGAATGATATAGCTAAACAATCTATTAAAAAGTATTTACAACATACATGAAGAATATGTTTTAAGTACATGAAAGTGGCTAGGATGGTTGTCTGAATTTCAAAATAGAATTTTCAATGAATCAGGTCCTTCAACAATGTTTAACATTGAAGAAAGTGTCAGTATGAAAGTGTTACATCGACAGCGTCAAAGAGCGATACTTTACGAAATGACCCAATGCATACAAAGCTCGATCCCATCCCTAATGACTACGCCACAGCGAAACAAGGATGTTGGTCCTGAAGTCAACGAGCTGCGTGCCGATTCTCTTCCCGCGAGGGGTGTCGACCACCCCCTTAGATTCGACGCTTCTTTGGAGCTCGATTCACCGCCGCTGGTGCATTGTTAATGACTTCGGGAAATAGAGGAGGGGTTGAGGAAGCTGCGGAGTCGTAAGTTTGCTGAAAGAACGGATTGCGGGACGCAAACATGCATAAAATATTGCTCGAGCTCCTCGAACATTGATCTGAGCTTCGTGCAGCCCTCTGTTAGTTTTAAGTTCTGTTCCTCTGTCATTTGCTTTCATCATTTAGTACTAGCAATGAAAATTAATAAGGTGCTACATGGTGTACGTTTAACCTTTACTGTAAATGTGAAATGAATACGAAGTTTCTTTTTCCGTGAACAACTTTTCGCTAACAATTAATTATGATACATAACGATACATTAGGTTCTGTGGAGGAGGGTGCAAAAATAATTGTAAGGCAAGGGTCAAGTCCTTGCTAATTATTTCCATTCTAATCCTGTACGCCTTGAAACAGGCCTAAACAATAAAGATAGTAATAAATAAACTGCGAGTCTTTGTGCAAAATAAAAATTGTCCAAGTCAATTGTAAGACACAGAAAAAAAATGCATTCCTCTTTTAATAATATTAATGAATCGAAAATAATATAACATCGCTAAATTCTTTTAATGGCTTTACAGTTTTATATTTGACCTACCCATTTCTGTCATAAATGCATAAAATCCGCAATTTTGTAATTAAAAAGTGACATAATGTAGTAGGGCATGGAGCTAATCAACCCTTAACTATCAAGATGAAGTAACTAAGAGTCCATCAAACTTTTTAACGCAATGTTGCAGCAGAAAGTCAATTAATAGACTCTTCAATAACTGTATCACATCTAAAAGAAGCTAAATACCAGATAAATCCTTATATTCCTCAAAGTAATTCGTTCCTTTACCATTACCAAAACATTTCTGCGAAAACTTATTCCTTTTTAAGCAACGTCTGATCACGAATGTCTCTCGCTGTACACGCAAAACCCTCGACCCCGCAGAAAGCACTAAATCTCTTCCGCCCGAAGGAAAAATTTCCGCGTAAAACCTGGGTTGCGATTCGCGGCGGAAAAAGATCTCGATGGATTAATTAATAATTAATGTATACCGAAACCCCATCCGACCTTTCCCTTTTCCCTTGAGCAGATTTACGACTTCCCGTCGTTCGCCGGCAAAGGGCAGAAAGTTTCTGGTAGCGTTTCTCCGCAGGTAGAACGCAGTCGGCAAGATTATCGGGCGGAGGCGCGACTCGGTTACGTCGAAATTAATTACTAAAGCTAGGAAATTCAATCGGCCGACCCGTTTGTCTTCGAGTTAATTGCCGTAGACGCAGGCTCCCGGGGCCTGGGTGACTTTAATTAAAACTAGGAGACGTCTCTCAGCCACCGGTTCTCTCGCGGCTCCCCACGGGATCGAACACGCGGAAAAATCTCGTTCGCGCGAACGATCTTCTTTCACGCGACTTAATTAAACCTCCCACCAGCTGACTGGAGAGAGAGAGGGGGGAGAGGGGGGAGAGAGCGTGGAGATATCCGCGAAAGGAGACGTCGCGACTCTCTCAGTGAGAGACAAGACTTATGCACTTAACGGCTTATACCCCCGTTGTCTCGAAGTCTTCGGAGGACTTGGGAAGAGCGTCTCGTTCGCCCCGGGTAACAAGATATGTCGTCTAAAAGCGAGCTTGCACCGAGATCTATTACAACCAGCCGAGCCTCCGTGGCTGAAACAACGTTTCCCTCGATACAATGCGAACTCCGATGCGATGCGTCCCGGAATTCTGTCCTACCATCGGCTAAACTTGAGCCGCAGACGAACCCCCAGGACCCATTATTGGATAGCCTGCTCTAGCTTCGAGCATTTCGTTATGTTGTCTGGAACGCCGCCGATTCCACCGCGAAATCTCTTTTGTCTCGCGAAACAGATTCTTTCGCAATTTGCCCGAGATCGAACATATCGACCGCCTCGATGGCCTATCAATTATTTCTAAATTGTTGGGGAAGTTTGGAACGATCGAGACATTATTTGATTCTCGAGTGACATTCTTTGGCAACTTTTGGGTACAATGAAACCCACCGAGTGCTTCAACGAGCCATTCATTATTTCTAAATACTTGGAAACGTTATTAATAGACTGTGGATCTTCTGCATTCATGAAGAAAATGAGTATATCAAATGGAAGACAGTAAAAAAATTTAAAGAATTTGAAACCACTGTTGCATTGTTCTTAATTCGATAAAATTATTCAGACAAACAATAAATGTAGCTCCTGTAGCTTCCAATTAATACGAATAATTTTTATTTTCCATGAAAATCCGCAGCGGAGTCTGAGTCTAGTTTGACCCAAAGCATTAGGAACAATAGGAAGATATAGCCTCTACAAGAAGTGTCTTCAAAAATATGTGTTAAAAAATTGTCAATCCATCAACATTTGCTCTCAAAGGGTTAAATTTCAATGTATCTCCTAAACTTGTCCATAATATATTGTTCGGCCATATACTTGCATCAAATGCGAATATCCAAGAAGAAATTAAATACCGAGTACAACTATAATAAAATAGCTAACTACAACAACTATAATAATAATACTAACACGAGGTAAGTAGTTTAGGAAATATAGTAGTTGCAACGAGAGATGTCTGGTTAACTCAGGAGCGTGTACTCTACACCAGGAATGTTGGGTTTACATAAAGAGCCTCAGCCAGCCCCTAAATTCGCGAGAGACCTAATACAATCTACCGTAAGCTATTCCAATAAATAAAACAGGGAACTAACGTCGAGAATAAATGCCGAATCGCCCCCAAAGGCAATCTACACGAGGATTAGTGCATTCTGTAGAAAGTTAGCGAATATTTTGCATAAAATTCGAGGGGCTGGGTCCTAGGGGTGTTGTGCTTGCGGAGAACATTTGTCTTCGAGTGATTCAATAGTGAACTCATTGTCACTGAGAAATGTTGTTTCTCGCCAGGAGGTTGCTGGAAAGTTGCTAAAATTTTGCCAGGAACTTGCCAGGACCTCAGGATCGAACGTCAATGGACGTCCTTCCTGTACAGGCTCGCTTCAGAACACCATTCGGCGTCGGACCCTCCCATGGACGTTTTATGGCTCTCCGTACGTGGCATCGAATATTTCTCCATCAAACGGCTCCCCGTGCACGTTACGGCAATTCTACGGGGCGTGGGAGAGATAACGTGGGGTAAGACGCTCTCTGTATCCTTTGCTCGACCGAACCTAATCGGAAATATTTCGTGGGCCCGTCCCCCATGGCTCCCGTTTCCCTCTTTTTCTCTCCCTCTCTGTTCATTCAGAACACTTTGTCCTTTTTCATAGGGTCTTGAAAAATGCAACGGGAGATCCGACAGAATTCTGCATCAATTATTCGTGCTGAATTGTGGATTATTGTGCGTCGAATAGAGAGCTTTTACAAGAGTCGTGTACAGAATTGTAAATATTTGTATGTTAACTACAGATCTTTTGGAACACTCGTGTATTTTCTGTTGATTTGTTGAGAGTATACATACATGCAATTGAGCCATGTATCTCGAAAAAGAGAAACATTCACCGCGATATTGATCGTACGAACTAATTATGAATTACAATATAGAGTCTACCAACCAAGCCATGTAACTCGAATAAGAGAAACACCGGCATTGATATTGACAATACTAATTAACCACGAATTGTTAATTAGTTTTAATCTAGCCGTGTATTTCGATACAGAGATACGTTTGCGGCGTTATCGATCGCTTGAATTAATTACGAATTGTTATATAGATTCCACCTAGCCATGTATCTTGGTAAAATGAAATATTAACAGTACTAGTGGTAATATTACTTAACCACCAATTGGAAATTAGATACACTACATTAAATGCTGGACATTTATCTTGACAAAAAGAAATATTAACAGTGTTAGTGACAATACTAATTAACCAGCAATTGTAAATCAGATTCACTACATTGAATTTCAACCATATATCTTGATGAAGAAGTGCGTTTCCACAGATATTGATTGTCTCAATTAATTACACATGATAATATACCTACATAGATTAAAAGTAGTTATGTATGTAGAAAAGGAGAAGCATTTACAGTATTATCGGTTGTCTGAATTAATTATGAAGTACAGTATAAAAAGAAAAATTAACACTGTCGATCGAACAGCACTGGTCAATGGACTGTATCGATTCTAGAAAACAGGAGTTAAGTAAAAATAGTGTGCCATCCCATAATTTATCATCCGCTTGAAAAACACATAAACTACTATCATACCCAAATACTAGAAATTACGCGAACACATCACGGAAAGGACAAACACAAAATGATTCCAGGAAAATTGACCGCATCAGGTGCGCGGGATTTGCATAATGCATAAACCGGAAGTCAACCATCCCACAGAACCTAAACGCGGCTAGCAATCCCATCCGTATATCCGCGACAATTTAAAGAGCAGTGGAATCAATAAGGATGATTCTATGCCGGGTCCCGGTGCAATCTAACCTGGCGAGGTGATGTACACAGTACGCGCATTTCCCAGCGACCCGCAGCAACGATTTCCCGTCAGCGGGTATCGCGTGTGTAACCGGGAAAAGTCCGGCGTTTCCCATATATCCAGGTTCACGCACGCAGCTGCCTAGTTCATTGGCTTTCTACGTCGATAGCCAGTTTTAATACTTTATCTAAGCAGCGCGGCACGAGAGAGAAAGACCGGGCAACAGAGCGCAGTTAATCGCGAGCCTCGTCCCTCGAATGGCGAGATCGTGGAAACAGCAATTAATTCCGAAATTAAGGGCCGACGATATGCACAACAAGCCTGGAACACGGAACCAGGCCTCGGCACGACATTCAGACTAGCACCGCGACGGGAAACGCGAAAAGCTATCCCAATTCGAAGACACTCGCGGATTTTCAATCCTTTAACACTTTGAGTGCCGCGTCCCCCAAAAATGGGAGGCGGAATCATTTGTGTAGATCTACAAATTAATTGCGATAATGTATCGAGTGTAACAAATTTGATCATGAGGGCTGTATGGGCACTCTCAACATTATAAATCTTAATATTTCAATTTTAATACACTACTTCGATGTTATGGTATTTTTTAGGCTTCTGGATTGGCAGTCGAAGTGTTAAACTCTGATTAAGGACGACATCTAGGTAGATTCTCTAGCTAGGCGATTCCCAACCCATTCAACTGTATTCCAGGACGCAAGCTAGCTAGAGAACTCCCAGACGTAACATATTAAGTCCTGTGAGAGGACACAGCTAGCTAGACGATCACCCAGACGTAAATTCTTTGAACTCTATTTGAAGACACCTAATTGAAGATCAGCTAGACGCTAACCCTTTAAATTCAATTGGAGAATGCAAGCTATCTATAAGGTCACAGTAGGAATCTCAGAATTTCCAAGTCTCAAAATTCTACTTGAGGTCAAAGCTAGATAGAGGACCTACTCCTCTAAATTCTACGAAAGAACAGAGCTAGCTAGAGGATCATCCAAACTTAATCTTTTATATTTCAGGATAGAGCTAGCTGAAGTATCATACAGAGAATTTCGCGATACCCAACCCCCTAAATTCTAATTAAAGATGCAAGATAGCTAGACAGTCACATAGGCAACTAGCGATTCCCAACCCTTCAAATTGTATTCCGGGACAGAGCTGTCTAGAGCATCACCCAGATTTGTCGCATCAAATTCCGTTCAAGAACACAGCGAGCTAGAGGATCTGGGTTAGGTCTCACCTTCTCAGTTTTAATTCGAGGATAGAGCTAGCTACAGGATCACCTATGTATACCACTTTAAATTTTATTGTAGGACAGAACTAACTAGAATATCACGGAGGGAATCTCGCGAGACCCAACCCCCTAAATTCTGTCGAAGGGCGCAAGCTAGCCAGAGAATCGCTACCCATCAAATTGTATTCGAGGGCAGAGTATTAGAGGATCACCAAGACCTACCCCTTTAAATTTTATTCTAAACCAGAGCTACCTACAGAATCACATAGACAATCTCGCAGTCCCCAGTTCTCTAGATTCAGATCAAGGACGCAAGCCAGCTAGAACATCGCATAGACAATCTCTTGATTCCCCGGGCCTCCGAATTCCGCCGAAGGCCGCTAACTATAGTGATCGCAGAGGGATGCAGGCACAACAGTAACCGAGAATGGTGGTGTTCTCTTACCGGCGTACGTTCTCCACGCAGCGTATCCTCGGCTCATCCCCCCGTGTCGCGGTCCAATTCGTTTTCACTTTCATCCACCGGCTCGCAGTCCCTCCTACCCTCCCGCGCGGACATCCGCTCGCGGTGGCCGGCAGCGGACCCGCGTCACCTCGTGTCCGTCAACCGGAACCTCGGCGGTCCCATGCCCGGCCGCGAACCACCGCACGAAACCACCCACTAGATACTTCACGAACGGTAAACACAGATTCCGAAGCTGCTGCTAGAATGGCAGCAACGTAACACAACAGCAACGTGGACTAGTATACAGCACCGGGACTACTGCACCGGTGTGCAAGGTGCACAGTTTGTACGAGGATTCACGCGGGAGCAGCAGCGCATTCATCGACGAGTGCACCGGCTGCACACCGCGCGAGTGCAGTACGCTCTTGCACTCGCGGCGCGAGCGTACACCACGCTCCCGGGAAGCCTTTTTCCCTCGCGCGTGCGAACTTCGCCCGCCCCCGCAACACTACGGGACCTCTCTCTTTCTCTCTCTCTGCTCTATGTCGCGTTTTTCCCACCTCCTACTTCTCTCTAACTGATGCGGCTGCGGCTACGGCTACGGCTACTGCTGCGGCTGAAGCTGTGCTCTGTGTTACTCTCCCGATTAATCTCAGCGCTAACCCAGGTGCCAGCGGCCGCCCCGATCGCCGGCCGGCCGCACACACGGCCGGAACTTGTTGAGCGACCTTGCAATGGAAAGTGTTTGCGAGCCGGGTTCAGGGACGACGACGTACGAGCGATCAATCGTGCCGAGCCACCGAGACGAGAGCCAACGGAGTCACTCCGGCACCCCCCGAAGGGCGCGCCACGCGAGCCATCGACATCCTGCCGGAGTCGCGCGCCGGGCTGCTGCTGCGATCGCCCGGGCTGCGAAGCGACCACAGCGCCTGCGACCCGACGCCACCCGGATCCCGCGCCGTGACGCCTCAGGAGTGTACCCACAGACCGACCCTTGGAAGGCAGCAAAATTGCCCCGGTGGTGGGCTTCTTCGAGAACTGTGGCCAGATGGGTGTTTGGGACGATGGTTCAGATGATTGTGTCTGCGCTGGGAGCTTGTCTGCGATTATAAGGGATGGAAAGAGATTATTTTGGGATTTCTTGAAGTTAGAGGACTGGAGATGTTGTATTGATGGTTTTGATGAAACTGTGATAAATTGTAAGTTTTTAGTAAGACGATGATATTGAGGTCGAAGAGGTGGAAGTAGATCTGAGATACAGGGGTGGAAGCGTATTTCTAGGAATATATTGGATACTGTTGGAAATAGAGGAATGAAGACGATATTATATTGCTAATTTTGATGAAATTGATACATACAGCTTTCGACTGCTAATATTGAAGGGGTGAAAACTGCCCTCAAAGTTGGGCGTGGGAATTCAATTTTCACGAATATCTCAGAATCTATTACAAATACAAGAATGAAGATGAGACTATACCGCCAATTATGATGAAATTGTGATAAATTATACTTCATATTGAAACATCCCTCAAATTCGTATGTTAGGGTTGGAAGCGTGAAGGCGAAAGCATACCGCTAATTTCAGCTGGTAATATTCATATCGGAGGGGTGAAAATAATCCTCAATGTTAGGGGTTGAGAACTCTTATATCGAGAAATATTGCGGAGATTGTTAGAAATTGAAAAATGAGAACGATACTGTATCGCTGATTTTTATGAACTTTTGATTTTCATAAAAATATTTGTAAATTTTGGTAACTTTTGATATTCATGCTAAAGTTGCGAAAGCAACTCTCCAAATTTCTATTCTTGAATGATAAATTTGACTGAGTAAAGAAATTTGAAAAAAGTTAATTTGCTTAAATGATAAATTAAAAAATATCTTATCTTTAATAATCTTATTGATCCAGCGTTACTTAAAGCATTCGATAATTAACGTTGATCTCAGTTTTGCGCTTTGCTTCGGCGCTAAGGGTTGAAATTTAGGAGACTTTCATCGGCTTCCCTTGTTCTTTGATCATAGATACTAACTCCATGCCTGGTCAAATTCAAACTAAATGCCCCCGTCGGTCGTTTGAATAATTACGAATTAGTCCTGCCTTGTGTGCAGCTTTTCAATATTTCGGCCAGAGATTAAAAGGCTATTGCCGCGGCTATTTTCTCCCATAAGCGCGCGTGCTATTCAACAATTCATCCGCGTCACTAATTAACAATGTCCTTAATACTTTCGACGAAGTGAGTAAAAATAAATCCACTTCAGATTTCTCATATTGTATTTACTAGATCAATTCTGAGAGACAGAGGTCCAATAAAAATGTGTTTCCTTTTTATTATAAGTTTAATTATAAGTTGAAAACAATAGAACAGTATTCATTAATTCCTCTAAAATATTCTCTATTTTGTATTTCATCCCCCTATTTTTGCCATAAATACATAAAATTCCCAACCTATTAATTACCATAAAAATACTTTCCCAGAAAATTGATCAATCCACGCATCTATCTAGCAACGAATTGCAATAAAAATTGCTGATGAACCTTGTAGGTTTTACAAAATATTGCGAACCAGCCACTTATAGTACTCAATATTTTAATACTAAACATCCCCATCCCCATTTGTGGCGCGTATAAATATTTGCTTAGACAAAGTTGAAAAATAAAATAAAATTTATAATAACATATTATCATACCTTAGTGGCAGATTTGAATTAGGTTTGCCCAGGGTGTTCATCCCTCTAGTCACAGGCCATTCGGTGAAGAAAAATGCGTCGGAGCATGCGCCAGCTCCCAACACCGTAAAAACATAGCGTGTGCACCGTACGCTTCCGCGTGGAAAAAATCTGATGCACTTAATGGCCCGGAAGAGACTGTGTACTCGATAAATTTCTACGGTGGTTCCCGATTGAATGAGCCACGCCCAGAAAAATGTGATTCCCAGTCTGTCGAAGAATTTCGCGACGGTGAACGCAGTACGACGTTGTGACCTTCACTTGTTGCACCCGGGAGGGTTGCCGGTAGTGCACAATGAAAGTGGCCGAGAATGTCGTGTAGCATTGTCTTTATTCGTTCGTGGAACGCATTTATATGGTACAATATACATAGGCGACGTTGCACTTATACTCATCGCTCAGGGTATAGAAACGATATTCGATATATCTTCCTGACAATATAATAAAAATAATAAAGCGTTATACATATTTATATAATTCACCTAATTGTATTCGTGTGTTTCCTCTAACATGCTTATTGCATAATCGATCCTTGTTCTTTCAGTTTTTCTTATATACAGAGTGAAACGAGGATTTCTTTTTTGTCTGTGCTCTCCCCATTAGGTCGTGCAAAAATCATGCTCCAACCAACCAATACATTCCGTCGAAGGAAATCATCGTCGTGTGATCATTGTCTGAGTATTCGACGCCCGATTAATTTCCCACACACTTTTGCCAGGCCAGACCACCACAAGATACGGATACGATAACGTAAATAGCAACCTATAATCACCACAAAGTCGTTTGTGTTTAGTACGATCTACTATAGTCAGCTTTAGACTTGTTGACGTTGATACTTACGAGAAGAATCGCGCCAATGATCACGTAAATTTTGACGTTCTTCCAGAATAACGAGCGCGCTAAGTTTCTACTGGTGTTCCTGTACGTAACCGACTGGAAAAACAAACGTTGATAACATAGGTATTTTGCGTTTCTTTGAAAGCAAATAAGAGGAAAATCTGGCTTACATTGGTAGTTAAATTTTCCGTTTTATTTATGAGCAGTTCTAATCGTTCCCCACGCATGGCGACACTGTCAATATTTTGCACCATGATGTCCTTCAGTTCATCCAATTCCCCATGGACTTTGGATATCACATCGATTTCATGATTGGACTCCCTGTAATACCTCTAGACAAACAATATTAATTTGCAAAGGTCGGATATGGGAGTGTGTAAATTAGTAGAGTTCGTATGTACCATTTCATTCTCCAAAACTCTTCCAAAGTCTGTGTTCATCGAGTATGCCACTGCGGTTTGAGCTCCTTGACCGTAGACAGCCAAGAATCTTCTCTTGATCTCTGTGAGGTACAGAAATGCTCTGGATTTTTGGAATGCCTAGAAAATTGAGATATCGTGGTTGAGTCTTCAGTGAGTACTTTAAAATAATTACGGTGGGTTCTTGTTTACTCACATCGTCTGTGATGCACAAGTAGATAATATTGTTGTCACAGACATAATTAAATAGATAAGGCCCTTGAATGTATGTCAGCTTATCATTTTCTGGTGGAATTTTAGCCAGGAGCTTCTCTGTGACCTCTTCAAAGTTTCCATCGCAAGCAGCATATTTAGCAAGCACGACCGGTCCTCGAGCCACGACACTGTACAAAATAGGCATGACGAAGACTGCAACAGAGGTAAACAATGCTCTTAAATTCATAGCTTCTTGGTTTCAATCGGCAGAATTGGATCAGTGAACCCACAACCACTGAATGATAACATTATATTTATAATTCGATTTTGTTATCTGTTATCGTACCGAGTAATATTCAAAACAAGACCTGCCTCTCGAAATATTTTAACATTTCCGAAAAAGAAGTGTGGAAAATATCTTATGTTAGGACTACAATGAGAGCAACTAAACAAAGATGATCTAAATAGGAAACGTGTTGCTCATACTGGTGATTCATAAAAGAATGTCGTAGTTTCTAACCTCAAAATGACTGTCATTCGTAGTCTTATTAATCATGCTCGGAAAATGTTAGTCGATCGAGTTAAATTGAACAATGTAATAGGACAATGAATATTAAAATTGTTAAATTCAACGATGTTCAGTTGACAGGATTTACCTTCGCAAAATTAGATGACGCGAACGAGGAAGTGATTAACCACTTTTTGTCGATGTTGCCAGTGTTTTTAATTCTTAGTTCTGCTTTCCCTTATAAAATGCATCTGTTAACCCGACTATCGATTAAAACACTGTCACTTCATGTATACAATACAGTTTTCGAAAATCAAAACACCTCCTGCTATCGAGCACAACTGCTATTATGCTATAACTACCACTGACTGCTGACAGTTGATCACTGCCAATGTTGCGATTCCTCCCAGCTGACGCATGCGCAGTAGTCGTGGCGGGATATTCGAACAATTCAATTTGCAATCAGATAATCAATTCTTAGTTTTCCTTTTTTTCAAACCTTCTATATCGATTATTCATAATTCTGTTTCATTAAAAAATTATATTTATTTTCGGACGAAATGCTTCGAGTTGTAATAAATTATTTTTCGTTAAATTCAGGAAAGACTTTCTCCTAACAATTGTCTAGCAGTAAACAGGTTTCTTGCACTGCTCTCTTCACTTCAATTCCACGACTCTTGAAACAAAGCAATCGTAGTAACGATCTACATCTTCATTTTCCTATTCTTCTAATAAAAAAAAATTCCCATACCTCAATTTTCAAAACACAGTTATTCATCAACAGCTCTGACCATCTTTTTCGTTCGAACAATGAAAAATGAGGTACTCAAACTTGACAGGAAACATATAACACATGTACAATTATCACAAGCATCGACGCAACGTAATTACAACGTTGTCAACCAGATTACCAATCGCCACATCTTCATTGTTTCAACGTCGCCCTCAAGTTTTTCTTTGTTCCTCCTTCTTATAGTTCATTGACACGCATGGGGCACTAGCAAAGAAGTTAATAAACCTGTTTAACCAGTAATTAACAACATTTAAAGTTGTTTCACGTCTCAAGAATTGTGACGATAAAAGATCTTGAGTGTACCGAAATTTTCGTGACATATCAGCCACACTAACCGATAACCGTGAGAGTTATTTATTTTGCTCTTAAACCGCTGATACTGGCTCCCGTTTTAAGT
The DNA here is from genome assembly GCA_916610255.1 of Lasioglossum lativentre. Lineage (NCBI taxonomy): Eukaryota > Metazoa > Arthropoda > Insecta > Hymenoptera > Halictidae > Lasioglossum > Lasioglossum lativentre. The sequence continues at coordinate 20,547,032 of OU744364.1, read as the reverse complement.
TCCACAGAACGAAATGTAAAAGAGTTCCCAAAGCACTGTAAGATACTCGCGAAACATTTCAAATTTACTGATAGAGTGACTAAAACGAAATCAGAAAAGTCTTGTTGATAAATTAAGTCTGGATTAGAAGAAGGGACAGAATAGTTGATTTTGCTATTAAAAACACTTCATAGCGAGCAACGTCTTTATTTTCACTGGAGAGACCTCAGAGTACTTGAAGACCCTCCGCTACAGTTCCAATTCACTAAATGTCAAACCAAACAAAGGGAGGAGGTTGAATTAGACCGAGTAGGTCCGAGTTTGGACTCGTCATTGGACAGCGGATTTTATACATTTATGATAAAAGTAAGTAATTTAAAACAGTAAAAACATTAGAAGAAGGGTGTCCCTTTAAATCGGGCGCTATGTTAGCGGTTCTAGCAGGGTGCGCATGTCGGTTGGAGTCCAATTCACAGCAGTCTTCAGGGTTTCGATGCTGCGTCCAGTTCGATGGCTCCTCACACGTGGCCAGACCGTGAGTGCACCGACTGCTCTTACTATAAGGGGGGAGGATACAGCAGAACGTAAGCGTGTATAGATAACGGTGTCTTCATCGCGAGGAAGAGAAGCGGTCGCGTGATCCGGCGAAGCCTACATCAGTCTCAACCGCACGATCGTCCGATTCGCTTCTCGTCCGTCTTCTCTACGGCCTTCGCCATGGGTAAGTGTCACTACATATTCCCCCACTAACCGGTAACAGATTGCCTCAACGTAACGTAAATGCCGGGGAAGTTGATGAATCCATTGATCTTTGCCTCTACATTGATCGCGTGTTGATCGACAAAGTCAAGGACGCTCCAGTCGTGTTCATTCGACGACTTTTACAATTATAACTGCACCTCGCTTTTTTGCAATCACGTGTTCACCACGCGCGAATAATTAAATCCGCTAGGACTCGTTTCTTGTTCGTCTGCCACCTATTTCGCGAAAACGTTGACCGGTTGTGAGAAACACTTTGGTATAGACCCTTGTGGAAAACATGTAAGTCAATTGTTTTGAAAATTTGTTCTTCTGGGCTTTTTGGGACTTTCAGAAATTCAAATTGTTTGCGTTTATTTTGAGAAAACTGAGCAAACTAGAATTTCATTACATCTGCTAATTACAAGTAGCTACACATTAATGTCACGGCATCTTTCAATTTTCTGAATCTTCATAATTTCAAGTGGATGGTATTTTTATACTAATACCATAGTATCCCTCAATTCTGCTGACGTTTTTAGTGTGTTGTGGTTCACCTGCTCATTTTTTACCAATAAAATGCAAATGCATTTATAAAGTCAACTGTGGTGTCGATTGTTGAGAGCAGTGTTATTTCTTAGTAAATGCGTAAATTTTTTTTCGCACGTTGATTGAAGCTGACGCAATTGTTACAGCACGTTTAATTGACGCGATGAGTTGGTGTCCCAGCATCCTCGTTAGAATGATTTGCGTGGTAGTTCGCGGCCCGGGGAGCAACGCCCGTGGTATTGATTCCTTGCGAAAGGTCTGTTCTGTCACATCGGACCCTTCCCCCGAACACGATTTCCCTTCTTTCTGCGACACGCACTAAAGAAAAAAACCGAATCGATACCGGCGAAGGGAACAATGCACCCTTGGTTACTTATCAGGAGTTTGTGGGGTGACTTTTCTAGCCTTATCCAATATTTATCGTTGGAGGAACGGACATATGTAGTCACGTGTCTTCTAAACCTCTCAGAACACTGTACAGTAAACGCTCGATTCTTGTCCAACAGCCGTGTTTTTCACGGACAACTATCGTGCCCGGACATGCTTTTTGATTTATGACTGCGTCTAGATATCGCGCCGACCGCGCCGAGCGTGACTTCCATAAAGAACCGAACATAGAGAAGGACAGAATGAAATACGGATCGCGTGACCGAAGCGTGTCGCCGTCGCCGACTCAGTTTAAAGGCCCGCGTGTTCTCACAATGTAATGCCAGTGAAAGTCACATAAAAAAATAATGAAAATTAAGAAGTTTGAACATTCGATTCATGGTGTCAATGTAGTGGTGTTCACACCGATATACCCGAGTCTACATAATCGTCGCCGCTCTGCGTAGCGGCGCAGCGTTGACACGCAGTGGAGTGGGTAGGCACTGCAATCATGTTTGTTTTGAACGTAACTGATGATAGCAGACGAATAGGGTATTAGTAAATACTGAATGTTATGGCCAAATTTAGTTGTTCTTATCTTGGGTTGGGTGTTGTGAACACAGAAAGATATAGATAGACGTGGAATTGTTTTGTGTAGAGATTCAATTGAATTAGAAAATTTATTGAATTTGTTCGGTCATTGCGTCTGTCTATTATTTATTATTTATATTTATCGGAAATATAGACAAGGGTTTAATCTGTACTTAGAAAATATTTTTCAGTCATCAATTTCTGTTAAACAATTTTAAATGCGCTCAGATGCGTGCGAAGGTCAGTAGATGTGAAAAGGGACATCAGTAATCAGGCACGCCTGCGATACTCATAAGTAAAAATTGCAATTCCTATTAATCATTTTAGAAGAGCTCACTAGTACTATTAATAGAAATAGAAATGGCAGCCAGTGATCAGATACAACTGCAAAATTTTACAATTATCAATTTCTATTAAATAATTTTGGAGGAGCTCAGGGACATTTAGAGTGTGCGAATATTAATGGAAGTAGAAATGGCCACCAGTGATCAGACACGCCTCAATGTTAGGTGGACTTTTAGTGCAGTATTTTCAAAATGGAAACTCTGTATGAAAAAAAATTAGGCAAGCTGTACAATAGACCTTCTTAATCAATTTTACCAATTTGTAAATAACACTAACGATTTTATTCAGAAATTATATAAAATATTGTTAAAAATCTAGTCCAATAATTTAATAATTTAAAAATCCTTTTAACACGCAGGTGTTTACTAGATGCTTTCTGGGAGTACTGCTGGATTATAGGAAAATTTGAGGAACGATCGTCGGGAAACGCAATGACCCCTGCAGTTTTTCGAAAGTGCACGCACCTGTTTAGCCTACTTTCCCGCGACGGTATCGTCGATACGGGACATTTTAGCACGAACAAATTGTGCAAGTTGTCCCGACGTGTCTCGGTATTCCGTTACACTATATGCGTTGCGTTTTCTAGCGAGACGAAAGGATGTCGCTACCAGTTTCAATTATCGGTAATAACATTATTTAAGATCAAACCGGTTCGGTTATATGTATGTATAAAATCATTTATCTGCTGTCGATCGTTCAATCATTAACGACAATCTAGTGTTCCGAACAATTTCTCTGCCGTAAAAACAAAGTGTTAAACTTGAATTCCGACACAGTTTCCTACATCTCTTACGATATCCGCAAGCATTCTTTATTATCCTAATCTCTTCCGAGATATTTTTTGTCTCACTGTGAGATAGATCTATGCCCCATTGATCTTTCAATCACGAGCAACCACTTTACATAATCTAAACAATTTTTATACAACAAAAACAAGCTTAAACTCACTAAAGCACTCTTTATTATCGCAATCTATTTATACATTACCACAAGATTCTCATCTGTGGTGATACCCGTGACCTCTACAATTACGTCCATATCAAGGAGCGAAGTACACATTACAAGATCAGATAACTTATTGGTTACGGCCTAGTGGTAGGCAAGTTTTGTTCGTTTCGGCCGTTTTTCGAAGGCTACGCCCCCTTTTTCCGGCCGTGAGCCTCGCTCCCCGTTTCGGCCCTAGTTCTCGAGCCACCGCTGACCCATACCCTATGAACTGTGCGTGGCGATTAGGCCGCATTAGGGCGACACCCGTATCAATAGGTTTCTACATTACCGACGAGGTATTATTGTCAATGCGTTTTTTTTAAATCATGGGTATTCCTTGTAGGCTTATTCCACTATGTCGCATGACAATTTCGGATAATAAATATAGAAAATTAATTTGAAAAATATAATAGTAATAATAATGTGTTACACTTAATTTGTAGATACGGTTTTTCGCTGCGCGGACGGAAACAAAACCCAAAAAAATAGTAAAATGTTCATTTCCGAGAAACCGATAGTGTCATATCTCCGAGTGCAATTCCTTATAACTTAATCTTAATCTTAGTCAATACCATCCATAGTATAGATTACATTGGTTTTTCCAAGCCTGCTCGTGAATAGTGGACGATCTGTTGGTGCAATTATAAGAGTCGGCGGATGCCGCGTCCACAATTTTGAAATTAAAAACTATTTTTCAAATTTAACTTCCGAATTTATTTATCAAATTTATTATCCGAAATTATCATGCGACATAGTGGAATAAGCCTACAAGGGATACCCTAACAAAAAAAAACGCATTGACAATAGTATCTCCTCGGTAATGTGGAAACCTATTGATTCGGGAGTCGCCCTAATGCCCCTAATTGCGACGCACAGTTCATACGGTACGGGCCTGAGGTGGCTCGAGAACTAGGGCCGTCACGGGGAGCGTGACGCGCGACCGGAAAAAGGGGGCGTAGCCCTCGAAAAACGGCCGAAACGAGCAAAACTTGCCGACCACTGCGTTATGCCAATGTCATTAACACTAAACCTACCTAACCCAGACCGGTTTTCTATTTTATAATTATTGAAATTATAAAAACGCTTTCATAGGAAATTACTGAATTGACTTCTTCATTTAATTATTATATTATAATGAAAACCGTACAAAGTTTAAGTAAATTCAATCTTCTCACTGCTATAAGGTGTTTGACTTTTATATGTTTTGTGCTTGGTAGGTTAAGTGTTAAAATACCCAAACACATTAACCATTCACATTTTTATTTCAAAGTCTCTGAGGTGATCGATATTCCGAGTGACACCACGTTGCAGTTCGAAAATGTCTTCACGGTTTAGAAACTCTAACGACGGCGATGGTCTGAAAAGATCATTGACGATGATCAGATTCCTCGAGTCATGAACGTCAATTGTGTCCATTCATTCCGCTGATGCCTATTCGCGCAGCTTGGAATAGATTCGAGGAACGCAGACGTAAAAAACGTTCACGCTCTGGTTGACACGGGTTTAGGTAGTGACGAAAGCCTGGTGTGCAGCGTTCAGGAACAAGGATCTCGGTCTAGGGGGTCTCCTTTTGTCTCTGTTCCTCGGCCGGCCGCTTCGCCGGCGATTTGCATTGCAGATCGGTCGATCTCCTGTTTGCGCGCGTTCGTCCGATAACGTCTCTCGCTAGTTGCGCGAATTGCGATGAATGGAACGAGGATCTCTCATTTGCACGGATTGCTTCGTTTTCGCCACAGTCTCAACCCTCCTAGAACAGCTTAGGAGCCATTGACAAGCATCGGAGACTAAAATGGCACACTTGGAGGGTATTTGAGAATTATCCAACCCGCAGGAGATGTTCTTGACGATGATTTTGTTAAAAAGTTTGGATAAAGATTTTATTTGAAAACGTCCCTCGCCACTGTCTTAATCCTCTTGGTATACAATATTAGTATGGCTATCGTGTTGATTTAAGATTTAATTTAAAATAAAGAAAGGACGCGTGTAAACTTGCACATAAAAGAACGATTGTAAGAGGCAAGTAGTTTCGATAACGACTTGCATCACCAGAGATTACATCAATGCTCTTAATTACTGGAACTGAGAAAGAATTTGCTGAATGATTAAACGTGCTCGTTTTGCATCGAGATTATTCTTATTCGTTTCATGGATGACTATCTTCATACTTCTTCAAAAGAATACTCAGATGATCAATGTACATATTCTTTATTTATTAATTAGTATTTCGTAAATAATTTCATGTACGATTTTTTTTAGTTTTTTTTAATGAGCTCTTCGAATGAAAACCGTACTTCTACCTTTACAGTACGAACTTGCTCCTCGTTTCTGTCGCATAAAACTGGTAAAAACATCGTAGGTCAGTTTTCGAAGAGTCGTTGCAAAGGGGAAGCTTCAATCTTCGAATCTACGGTGGTCATTCATAAAAAAAATTTTTCGATGTTTTTAGAGACGTTGCAATATGTACCATTTTCGAGGAAAAACAGGTCTTCGATTTCCCACCTACTGTATCCTACATAAAGATATTAGGAAAAAACGGTCAATGCATTGCGAAAGTAGAGATTTCAGACTTTGAAACGAGCCAAACAATTTATAACAATTTGAATATTTCCAATTTTGCGAGAATCGAAAATTAAGTACTTACGTATTTTTTGGTGACACGGTATAGTAATCGCTTTAACAGCACTGCTCCATAATGTTTATGAGACCAACGTGAGTGCAGAATTCAGATACGAGCGTTATCACCACGAGCAGGTTTTATCTGGGCTCCCTGTCGTAATTCTAACTGAATGGTTTCGCAGCGTACCGTTTCGCATGGTCGCTTGACCGTTGAGAATTAATCGGTGAACCTTTCACGAGCAGACAGAACGCGGCTAACGTACATGTCGGCTGTCGCGGTTGGTGCCGGGACGGTGGTCGTCTTCCTTTGGTGGTGGTGGACCAAGAACCAAAAGGATCGTCCACCCTCGCAATGGCGAAAAATAGGCGAGCTGAGCGACCTGATCGCGTTTCCAGTCAAATCGCTCGGACCAATAAGATTGAACACCATGGAGTGCACGGTACTTGGCTTGAAGTCCGGTTGGATGAGAGACAGAACCCTAATGGTCATCGACCTGAATGGACACTTCGTCACTGCCAGACAGTGGCCACGAATGGTCCTGGTAAGAAACGCACACTTTACCCTAATTGTCCTTTCCAGGTTTTTAGAATTTTATTCGATCGTCATTGAATAAATGAGAGACTGATTGGACTGCAGATTTTGATGCAAAATAAAAATTGTCAGCTTCAATTTCTAGAGATTGGTGCTAAATAAAAATATAATTTTCTTAATAGTTTTAAAACCACGAAAAGAATACACGAATATATTAAAGTATCAAATTGATGAAAATTGAATTTTTTTACTATCCTAAATCTTACACATTCAATTTTGTCAGAAATTTATAAAATTCGCAGACTGTGGATCTTTATCTAATATAAAAATTACCTTTGATTGCTATTGATAAGTTAGAACAGACAAATAAAAATGCTCTTTATGTCAGTAGAAATGAGAATTTTTATAATTATAGTAATAACCACCGTTTTTATTAATTACATCGTTTACAACAGAAATATAAAAATTAATGTATACGATCGTTGTGCCCCATACATTGAACGACACTTTCGACCAGATTTCATTCATGAAATAGCATTTCATTCATAATTTCTTGCACACTGTAAGAAGGTTAATGAAAGGAAGCTGATTTCTCTAATGCTTGAAAATCAAAATCTAATGTGTCTCGATGTTTTTCTAATAAGATATGATTTTAATCCCCAGTGTCGGACACGCAACGTGCGATTAGGTTTGTCGGAAACACGTTCGGAACGTTGATTAAGAGCTAATTGCCTCACAGAGTAGAAAGGTAATTGATACGAGTCACTTTCTAGGGAAATCGGGAATCATTTAAGAATCCTTTCACGCGAGATTCTCCGAAGTTACCGTAGATCGATAAGCTCTCATAACGTCTTTGTCTAATATAGACTCTGATAAAATCGTTTTTACCAAACAATCGTTTTACTGCTTAATCTATGCAACCATAGCTGCATGTTCTGTTAAGTAGATTGAGATGCCAGGAGAGAAGAACAATTTTATGATCTTTATGATGGACATTGAAACGAGGCCAGAGAATAATTGCAGCTTTCGAGCCGATGATTCAGGCGCCAATAAATTCAATTATCTATGAAACGTATCTCTATGCGAAATGGTTCCCTTTTACAACGAAAACCGTGTTTTATAAAACATACAATTATCGTGAAAGCGGATCAGAATGGGATCGATGCGGAATCGTCCGACTGAGCTATTCATTTCTTTTCTTCGGTGTTGTCTTCATGAATTGTTCAGTTCCGAAAGCTATATTTCAAACAATCGGTAACCAAAGCTGCTGGATTCAGGAAACCCCGGACTTTTATAATCGGACTTAACGAGCCGTTCCACCGTCATGAAATCCCGTAGAAATTAACCGCCGACGTGAAACGGAAATAATTAATTCCACGCCGTTTTTGCCTCGGAGCGCGCGTTCGTTTTTCATCGACCATTAAAAAATGGTTGATTTTACATGAGGTTTTCATTCGAACACAGTTTTAAGGGAAATGATCAATTCAGAATTAATTTAAAGTACAATCTTTCATTGTTATATGTTCATTTGCTTCTTGAAATTAAATTAACACGGTGGTAAAAAATATGATGTGAGAATTAATTTGATAAATTCGTTCATTGAAAACGAAAGACTAAGTGAGGGAATAATTGTATCAATGATCACCGATGCAGAATTAATTTAATATATAGTCTCTCATTTTTCTAGGCTGATTTGCTTCTTTAAATTAACGCAGTGGTAAGAGATCAAAATGACGCGAAAACGTGTAGGTAACGGGTTTTGTAAATGCCTTCATTGAAAACGAAAGACTAAGTAGCGGACAATTTTATCAATGAGAAATGTGTGAAATTGACTCGTGAGAGTACAAATAATCACTTATCTGTTTCGCATAATTTACCAGTAATTTAATACTCCATTTCTAAAACGATTTCCACAGTCACCAAAGCATTCTCTATATTTATTTCTAATTTAATACGTACTGATACCAAGTTTTTTATCAGTAAAAAATTAACACAAGGAACAAATAAGAATGCTAATAAATCAGTGAACTATTTCGCATAATTCACCAGTAATTTAATAATCCATTTTTTAAGCGATTACCCAAGCCATTAATGTTCAGTGTGTAATTTTGATTTGTTTCGTCGGTGATAATTTCAATGACGCTGATTTCCAATTTTTTCAAGGTGTCGCCAAGTGTGTCTGGATCGGTCCTCACCCTCTCAGCACCAGGAATGATGCCAGTGACCATCGATCTGTCACGGATACAAGGCAAAGGTTTCCGGGTAGCCGTTTGGGGAAAACTTGTCTCGGCTTGCGACTGTGGCGAAGAAGTAGCCAGGTGGCTGTCTAGATTCATTCTTATGGAAGACACAGGTTTCAGACTGGTCTACTATCCATTGTCGGGACCATCAAGGGGTCTTCGGCAGAAGAACAAGAAGTTCGACTTCAGTTGCGACGACACTGTGAGTTTGTAACACTTTATTACAACTATTGTAACGCTTTAGCTACCAGGAGTATGTTAATTAGTCTCTTAACGACCAGACTATGCATACAAAGTTTTCTTTTTAATCAGGGAGCCTACCCGGATGAATCGAGCTACTGCCTAATAAACGAGGCATCGGTGGCTGATTTGAACACCAGATTGGACGATCCAGTCAATCCAGATCAATTTCGACCAAATTTTGTTATTAAAGGAGCACTTCCTTATGAAGAGGATGGTTGGCGCTGGTTGAAGATAGGCAACGTGACGTTCAAGAACGTGATGCCTTGCACCAGATGTATCCTAACTGTCATCAACCCCGAGACTGGGATTAAGCATCCCAATGTGGAGCCACTGAAAACACTAAAAACGTATGTCCTCGAACTTGGTATATTCAGCATTGCATCCACAAAACAATTAGAAGGATCCTAATTTCTTTTAATTTAATTCATTCTCTTCTTGCCCTGATATTCTGCCATGAAAACGTACAACAAATTAAATAGTAAATGCCATCTTTGGTAATCAGTTTCATTTAATTTTTACGTCAAGTGAACTTGGTATATTCATCATTGCATCTACAAAATAATTTGAAGGATCCTAATTTCTTTTAATTTAATTCATTCTCTTCTTGCCCTGATATTCTGCCATGAAAACGTACAACAAATTAAATAATAAATGCCATCTTTGGTAATCAGTTTCATTTAATTTTTACGTCAATTGATCAATAAAGTACCAATTACCTTCCAGGTACAGACAAGTTGTAGACCCAGACCTCCGGCACACCTTCGGCGAGAGTCCAGTGATGGGATTCCACTTAGGCCTAAGAGGTCGACCAGGCAGCATACGATTAGGCGACCCAGTGTACGTCGGTGTTCCTGAGGAGCAGCCACCATTGATTTCACCACCCTAGCTACACCGATGGGCTTCTTGCGAAGACGAACACTTCGTCTTCGATGAAGCTCGTGCATCCTCAAGCAAAGGCACTACAACCGCGAAACCCGCGGACGATACGTAACAAAAGCCCTAACCGAAGCAACGTGTGTCAATTTCGTTGGCCTAACGGTGATCGTGACCCACAAACCCGGTGATTACAGTTGTTCATGTGATTAGATTTAAGCAGTCGCTCACGATAACCATTTTGGAAGCTCGTTCTTCCAATCACATGGAAATTGATAGAATTAAGCATGCGAGAACCATATGGGAAACCTGATAAACGCCTGACATTGGTAACAATATCGTCGACAATACTGCCAATGTTATTTATGTCGAGGAAACACTCATCGGAAGAGTAATTAATTGGGAACCGTTCCTCGAGTGTATTTTTGCTAAACACCAGCCGTGAATCTCGCGGAAATCGATGTTGTTGGTGGTGCAACAGCGTTCTCCCGTCTGTCTGTTTATATTTGTATGGAATACAAGCTATTAGATTAATAAATGATTGTCGAAAAAGGATGATTTTTGTAAGAAGGTATTGTTGGGGCTTTGAGAGGGACAGTTTTATGACAATAATATTTATTTATTTACACTACACAATAACAGGGACGATTTACATTCGATAGATTATGCGTTCAATTCGAGAATCAACACAACTAGACGGACACCGAACGAATGGCGTTCTCTTATCGCGCTTTCCGATAAGGAAAGTGCGAAAAGAGAATGGCGACGTTCTGGGCTCGAGTCGAGTACGATGAACGGTAAATGACACGCCTAATTTCTCGGGTTTTTCAACTCCCGACGCTGGAATCGACTAACAATTTATACAATGAATTTTCTAGGAGGTATCTCCGACTCACGTAGTAGTTCACGTATTATTTTTCAAGCTACTACATAATAATTTTCCTCTTAGGTAATATAGTCAGTTAACAACCAAATTCGTGACGTTTTTTGATTCTGCATACCACGAATGGATTGAAAAATTGCTGAATATGTGGCACAATATTATTCATTTAAATGGGTGATGCTTCAATTAAACATTGATAATAATATGGTATCCGTAATTAATCTTATTTACAAAACATAAAGGTAGAGAATATAGTTTTTTAAACCAAATTTCATACACAAACCAAAGAAGCAATTGCTATGACAAAACTTTGAATTGAATTGTTTTAAATTTATGAGCTTTTTTGTGGTTTGACACCCAATGTATTAAAATAAAATCTTTAATTTCGCATGTACCTCAGATAACTGAATTGATGTGAGCCGAGGTATATTTTTAATAATTCTGGGAAAAAGAGTTGTAAGTGAGACTTCCGACTCCAGTCATTTAGTTCCAGCGTTGATGGAGGTTGTTCCAGAATTCACAATTCGTCGAAATTTCCGAGTGCACCGCAGTCGACGCTCTTAGCAACCCTTATAGAAGCAACAGACAAGGAAACAAGGGCTGCTAATACAAAGAGGGGGATAGAAACAATCAATGCTTGGCACTGTTGCATTCCGGGAGTAGCTATGTACAAGTCGGCTCGAGTTTCTTCTTGGCTTGACGCGATCCGACGGAATTGAGCACCGACAAAATGATGCGTCTCGCGCTTTTCGCAACTCTCTGTTCAGAACCGTCCAGAAAAATCAATATAAATCATCAACATTCCAAGTTTCTCAACATTGAAGTAGGTACACAGAAACATTATAAAATTCCGAACTCTCTTTTTTTCTTTTGTATTAATGATCAAACAGTTAGTAATGATTTTTTATGTCTGTCTAGCGATTGCTCTACAATGACTGCACCAGTCAGAATGATCACAAATTATTTCAATCAGAACCTTTTGCATCTTCTACAGGATGCTTCCCTGACGTTGTTAAAAAGATTTTCCGGGTTTGTTTATCCTCTGAATTTCGTTGTATCATTATGATAAGTGAATTATTTGAGATGCTCTATATAGTCTACACTAACAACAGTTTTTACGGTTACTTGCACCAATATTGAGAACCTCCGACAATGTATATTATTCGCCTAAACGTCCCATTACAAAATTCAATCGCGCGAGAAATATCCGTTTCCGCGTTGCGCGAGCGCGATTTCTTGCGGCGGTCGTCGAATCTAAGTATTTAAACGCTATATGTATAATCGACGATTATCAATCGTGACTCGAAGAACTAGGGATCACGAGGATTAGAGAGAGGACGAATTAGGATTGGAAGAAAAGAGATGATGTTTCACGGAAACGTTGGAAGACGAAGTAAATAGAAGGAGAAGCTGAGGAGAACGGAAAAGAACGAGAGGGGGCAGGGTCTTGCGTGAATGTCGAACATGAAGTCGCGAGGTTCCGCTTCACGAGGACGAGACGGCCATCGACGAGACACAAAGGACCTCGGGGACAAGGGGGCAACACGCCTATTATGCCACAGCCACGTTGCCAACGTCGTACCCGTGTTCCTGCGACGATCGCGGCTCGGTTATGGCTCCCACGTGGCCCCACCACATCAGGACCATCGAATCTTGTCTTGTACTTCCTCACCCTAGTCCTTCCGCGCCGAGGTCTAGATGATCGAGGTGATCAGTCTCGCCTTGAAGTTGACGATGCGCTCGCTCGTTGCTGCCAGGCGCTGCAAATCACACAAACATTCATTATTTATTTGTTCACTGATCTAGTTAGGGACTTGATAGAATCCTTCAAGACGTATAGATCTTGTTTCATTGTTGGATTCAATTTAGGAAAGGCTACACAATTTTTGAGGAAAGGGGGATATTGAAATGTAGTTCCTGAAGAGCAACATGTGATTTTTGTACCTTGTTTTTAGGAGCAACTAGAAAATGGTCTAGTTACAATCCTTTTTAGACCGTTCCAAAATATTTGAAAAATTGACATTATTTATGGAATAATACTCTTATTCTTTACGACATACAATAGTGCCCAAAAAACAGGAGTTAAGAATTGTGCACAAATTGAGCTTTCAGTTTAGTCTAGTTACAATCCTTTTTACACCGTTCCAAAATATTTGAAAATTGACATTATTTATGGAATGATACTCAGTTATTCTTTACGACATACAGTAGTTATCGAAAAACATGAGTTAAGAATTATGCACAAATTGAGCTTTCAGTTTAGTCTAGTTACAATCCTTTTTACACCGTTCCAAAATATTTAAAAATTGACATTATTTATGGAATGATACTCAGTTATTCTTTACGACATACAGTAGTTATCGAAAAACATGAGTTAAGAATTATGCACTAATTGAGCTTTCAGTAACGAATGGTTAAGACATTGTTCAGAATTTTAAAGTAAAATGTTTGCTGTCTAGTCCAATTCGAGATCACGAACGAGCGAAAGGTGCTCTACGTTCGGATTCCTCAGAAGTGTTGGCCTCTTTTTCTTTGTTCTTTCCTTCCAGGAAAAAAAGGACGGCTGTTTTCCGCGCGAAGAAATTTTGCAACGCTTTCGAGAGGCCGCCTACCGCTTTCGACTCTTCTTATTCGCGAGAAAGAGAGAAAGAGAGAGGTTTCTCTCGGTTAGAGAAAAACGATCAACGATTGACGTGGTCGTTCGCACGGGACCAACGATCGACGAGATCGTTTTGCTCGGACCCGGAGTCTGTAACGGAGTTTCCGATTTTCGACCGCGTCGGAGAGGAATTCCCTGTGATGCACCAAGCGTGAACGCTTTCCAGCCGATGCACTCTTCTGGCGGGTTGCGCATAATGAGCAGGATTAGCGTCCGTGATCGCTGATTCAGGCTCGGCTTCGAGCAGAAATCTTGAGGTTATTATACTGAGTGAATCAATCTTCTAATAATTCTTCTAATAATCGAGCTGTTTCTAATTGCTTAACGCATTAACATCACTTTGTATTCTACAAACGGGACCAGGAAATTTTTACAACCGAAAACAAATGCGAAGTAATTCCTGGTTTGTACAAAAGTACATTATTTGTATAGTACTTTTGTGTGAAACATTTTTTTAAAAAGACTACTTTTATTTTTCTGGGAAGTATAAACTACGGTAACCTAATTACACTGTCTGTCATAATAACTGTCTCTCTCTCCTCTATCAACCTTGTTCGAAGATGGTTATAGTAGAGGAGACAGGTGTTTCAGAGTATAGATTACATACTTCCTTGTAAAAAGACAGGCTATAGTAATCAATCACAACCATTACAAATGATCTAACACTTTCCTGAATCTTGCCTTCCATCTTCAGTTTCAATATTTCACGAACAAACAAGGATGTTAATCCTCGAATCAATATTTTTCAAATAAGAAGACTTAACCAAACAATTTCAGCAGAGACATTAACCAAATCCAATAAAACATATTTTTTCGACTCATAATACTTTCAAGCGACTTGTTTCAACCATTCGTGGTCCTCTTTCGACCATTCCACCAACAATGAAGTTATTTAATAACAACACGGAAAAACGTTCCCGAGTAACAATCTGCGAATTGCAGTCGGAATTTTAGTTCTTCGCATTATCTTTTTCCTCCAGCTTTCCTCGAAGCAATTCCCGAGTCGAAAGTCGCAGAAAAATCTGGTCACAGTCGAGCACGCCGCGGACGTCGCGAGTTCGATCGATCAATTAGGCGATCGAGGCTCGAAAGTTGGAGCGCGAATCATGCGATTTTTGCCCGGGGGACATGTCGTTTTTCTGATGCCGTGAGAGAATTGCCGGTGTTGTGACGGGTACATGCGATCAACGCCCTCGAAACCAGAAACGCAATTCCGCGAGCGCGTTTTAGCGATCGGTCTCGCTTTCGTTGAGAGATCATGAAGCGAGAACTGCTATCGAGCTTATGCTCATACTGCGGGAATGCTAATTATTTAATTGCGTAGACCTGACTTCACGTTTGGAGGCCCTGCAGACTCTTCAACCAATTCATCTTCAGTGTGTCTGATACAGTGTTTTATTTAAAAGACAATTTTGTTAGATAATAAATTTAATGAGTATTCTTTAAAAAATATGGAAATAATGTGGCAATCATGAATGGTATTTAGTTGATTCCTTCAGAGTTAAATTTAATGAATCTTCTCCTGAAAATGCCAAAATACGTGACGAAAAATGTGACTACATTCTTGAATGTCATTTAGTTAAATCCTCCAGTGCTTCTTTTAACAAGTTAGGAAATGACGATTGTAATACATCGATTCTATTAACAAAATAGGAAATGATGATCGTAATACGTTGACCTTTTAACAAAATAGGAAATGATGTAATTCATTGATTCTTTTAACAGGATAGGAAATAATGATTGTAATACGTTAAACTTATTTTAACAAAATGAGAAATGATGTAATACATTGACTCTATGAACAGGATAGGACGTGATGATGTAACACATTGACTCCATTAACAAAATAGGAGATCGTTTAAAATCCTCCAGACTTAAAAATCGATGAAATATAGTCTTTCAAAAAGAAACATACCAAACTTGAGAACCTCTATGAATAAACATGAAGTTATTACTTTGCATCTTCCTAAATCGTACAAGCTAGTATAACATTCTACATTGACAGAATTTTTCATCAACCAACCCAGACCTTCATAAATGAAAATGAATTATTATCTTGCATGTTCCTGAATCGTACCACCTAATTCAGCATCGTCTACCAACACTAAAAAAATTCAAAAGAAAAAAATCCTGTAAAATATTCTTCCTTCTGTCCAGAGATTTTAATAAATCACCAAAGATGGATCGCCCTGTACTCGTCCAGTGAACGCAACAAACGCGTTCAGCGAGTATGTCGAAGCCATTCCTGCCTGGTCATACACTCTCCGCTAAAAGTTTCACGCACGTAGCGATCTAACAACGAACAGTTTCGAAAACGTTGGATCTGGCCGATACCGGCGATCGATCGGCTGTTCACTAATTTTGTGGAAGAGGTGGTCAGAGCCATGCCCCTGGCAGTATCGCGTGCCAGGTGGCAGGTAGCGGCTGCTTGCATAAGTCAGCCGGCAAATGGACGAGCTATTTCATAGAGAAAGTCGCTTACATTTTTGCTTTCCATCGATCCCGACGGGGGCCGCTTGCGTAATCCGGCCGGTTTTATATATCTGGAACGACAACGCGGCTCGATCGCGCGACTTTCGGCAAAATCTTGATCCAGCCAACAAATTTGAATCCGATTTCGCGGATCTCTGTTGAAATCATCGAGTCCCCTAACCTGACCCAGACCTAACCGGTTTCGTTCGCGTGTATGTAGATACTAGTTTTACGACGGATTCGATCTAACGACCTGTCGTTAATAAATTCGCAAAATTTCCACGGGATCTTAGGTCGACGAAAAGCATAAATCACGAATACTTTCTCGGTTTAGAGTCGTAAACAAGCGTCTCCAATTTTCCAGGCTTATCGGAATCCACCGATCGTGACTACAGTATAATCGTAAATTTACTTAATGTCCTCGTCTGAGAGTTCTTAGAAATTTTATCATAGTTTAGGGTACCGTGGATTTATAGAGGATCTGACGTTTGTGCTATTGAATAATCAAATGAATAGATTTTATCTCGAGGACTTTCTGAGTTAGAGCTCCGCCTTGGACATTTAGGAAAGTTCCTAGCTCCTACCCAGTATGCTCCATAGACATTTTGTTCGAGCAAATTGCATCCAAAGTGCATACAATCTCGTTCAAAATTAAATGAATATAAACGGTGTAAAATGATATTCTTTTAAAATGTCTTCACTCTCATTATCAAATCATCCCGTTAGAATTCCATTTCAACATTATTTATTCTTTCTTCGAACTAGACACTTTCCAAACCTATAATTACTCGCGATTTCATATTACAACATAACTACACTCGTCGTTGCAAAATCAAACTTTCTGTCGAACCAACACAGCAAGTTCCATCTCACTTACGATCCATCGATATAATCACTACGATCATAAAAATCATCTAAACCGACAGTTACATAGTATAAAGAATTCGAAGCATTCATAAGAAATTTATTCTCCATTTCGCAAGTCTCTGACGAAATTCGTGGAATTTCATCAAGAAGCCATGCGAAGAAACTATGGCAGCCCTCGAGTCAAATTTCAACCTGTCGACACGGAGCAACTATTTCGTATCTAGAATAACGGAAGAGAAATTCGACTACCTTGATCGCCTAAATAAACAACATAAGTCAACAACTCAACGATTCGGGAACGCAGGTGAAACTTTCTTTCGCGATTACGTCTGCGAGAACGCCGCAAGGATCTCCGCGGGGGTGGTCGTCGTCGATCGTTGCGTGGACGATACGTTTTGCATAACGATCCAGTGTGGCGATCGAGCTCTCGATCGTTTTCACCGTGACAAAATCGTACGAATGATCGAGACACGCGAAATGGAACTCAGCTGAGCGTGGCTTTCGGCTCGAATTCCGGCGACGCGGCAGATAGAAATCGATTATGCTAGTGGGGGCGCCGGAAAATCCAATGATTTCGTTACGAAACGATCACGATCGCTTTCCACGGGATTTTCCGCGCCGAGGAACAACGCAGCATCATAATCGCGTGCTCCGAAGTTACGCTAACTTCCGTCTCTCCTCGAAGCCATGATTTTCCAGGACGAGCAGCTCCTAGGAAGACGCTCCCGTTTCGCTCATCGTTTTTGTCGTTTGCGTAATCGATCCGAAGTGAAAACATATTGCGCTATCCGTGCCATAAACCCGCGGTCGTAATGGCGATTAGAGTGGTTGCCATGATACAGCGTGTCTGGGATGAGAATTATGCTGCCGCGCCGTGCCGGGTCGAGGAGTTATGCGAAATGGCAATTACAAGCTTTTTATTGCACACGTCGAGCTAACGGTTCATGAAAGATGCAGTAACTCGATTAGGACGCTTGCGATTAAAATGGCAGAGATTGCCATTTGTCGCGCCTTTCAGCGTATGCGAACGTGTCCAGGTTGGAGATGGCACGATCCTCTTTAGTAGAATATTTATTGGCACTGCCTAATTTTGGTTCTTATTGAAATTTTTACGAATCGGTTTGATAAGAGTGAAAATTGTTTTATTGTGAAACGGGAAGATATTTAAAAAGTATTTAGGTAAAGGATTCTCTAGTAGAATATTTACTGGCACTGCCTAATTTTGGTTGGAGCTGCATGTATTTTGAATTCGAAACTCGGGATGCTATTTTATTGAAATTTTTAGGGGTTGGTTTGATAAGAGTGAAGATTATGTTTTATTATGAAAAGAGAAGATATTTAAAAAGTATTTAGGTAAAAGATTCTCTAATACAATATTTATTAGCAATGCTTATTTTGATTGAATGTATTTTAAATCTTGGTCACCGGATCTTATATTTATGTGACGGAAATACTAAGATATTGGAAAAATCAAAAATTCATATGCAACCTAATTACGAAGCTGCAATCGCCGCAGACCAAAAAGTGGCCACAGAGTGCCATCAGTAAAAAGGCTTTAAATTCTCACTGAAAGAAATGAATTCTAAAGATGCAGCAAAGTACTCACGAGGATGAGGTCTTGAATGAGGTTCGATATCCCCCTGTTGGCTATGACGAAGAGCCTTGTGACCGGTCCAGGCACCGCTTCCGGCGCATCCTCAGCTTTCCCAGCAACCGCTACTCCTCCGCTGGCTTGGCTTCCGCTTCCGGCCACCATCTGCAAAGAACCATAGCCTCTGGTCAGTCCCGACACCGTTCAGGTGAAGGTGAAGAACGAGAAGAGACTCGGTCTTCGTATCGATTGATCTTCGATCGATCCGTTCCGTGAACGCGTGTGCTCTCGCTCTACTTCGCATCTATCAGGTACGGTCGTTCGAGAGAAAAATAAAACGGGGAACAGAATCAAAAGTTGCAGAGTGTGTAGCAGCTCCACGTCCAGGCTCCAGCGCTCCCGACACTACGGTGCTATTACATCCTGAATCCTACTTGCGGCTACGATCCATCGATCTTGCTGCTACGATCCTTACGTGCGCTCCTTCGGCTCGTGACATTGTTTCGTGGTTGGTCTAGGCTGTCCATACTTATTTCAAGATTGCAATCGATACTGGAAGACTAGGGATTTATTCATAATCTTGGAAATTGTCTTTGATTGTTCTATGATTATTTCTGTTGAAGTTTGGACAGCCTACAGGTGCATCAAGACTAGATATACATTTACCAAGACCCATAGATACGATACATTACTGTGACAACTATAGCAGCATGACGCACGCTGTTTGATACCTACCTGGCCTAAACGGGGTCGTCATAGACTGGTATTGGAACAGCTAAACACGTACGTCAATTTGCTATGAATATTTCCTGCGCGGTCGCAAACGATTCGGCTCCGTAAACAACGCTCGAAAATATTGAAGTCTGAGATTATCGTGGCTTTCTGGACGATTATGGGACTTGGGGAGCCGAATCATGCGCCGGCGCAGCATCGTTCGGTGCGTGTTCCAGCAGCAACGAGTCAAAACTACACAGCTACGTCGCTAAGAAATATATACGGTGCAATGGACGAGTACGAGATCACAACAACGAGAGAATCGGCAATCGATCAATGGCTGCCCTGAGAGATTCCGAGTAGAATCGGCCGGGATGTCCAAGTTGCCTCGTCAGCCGAAAGTTGTTTGCATTTAGCTTGCCGGTGGTTGTCGGTGTCGCGTCGGGACCGTTGGCCGGGTGGAACGATTGGGAAAAGGTGGTTCGGAGCGTTTAGGTGGACTTGGGGGGCTGCTGCATACTTGGCGCGGTTTAACTGGTTAATCTTTACCGCGAGGACTGTTAGTGGACTGATGATCGGTATTAGGTCACTTCGTGACGAGTCACCGAGAACTGCTGTTCACTGTTCTTGAAACGTTCGATGTTTTCGTGGCCCTCGGAAGATCTTCACCAAATATTTTTAAGACACACTATATAATCAATTGTAGGACTAAAATAACTTGTATTCGATAATATCAATCAGGAACTTGCACTTGTTCAGCTTTAACACTAAACCTACCACCGCCGGTCAAATGACCGGTTTCGGTTTTTTTATTTTACCATAATTGAAATTATAATGATGCTTTCACTGGAAATGATTATTCACTTTTTTGTATCCAAGCACATATTGTGATAAAAATTATAGAAAATCAATATAAAATTTTATGATGTTATTTTTATAAGGCAAAGCATGCCAGCCAGTTTTACAGCTCGGTAGGTTTAGTGTTATGTATGCAGTAACATGTTCATCAAATACTTCTAAGTCGTGCTGCATCATCAATCAATTGACTAAAATACTTTTGTTTGATAATATCAGTCAGGAACTTACATTTGATCAAATGTGAACTCAGAATATTAAAGAAAAGCAAGATAAATTTAACAATACTGTCAACTTGTATTATACTTTATTGTGTACAACGAGTCCTAGTGTCTCATACGTGTCATGTTTTGTTGATCGTACTTTGTCTCATTAATTTTCCTCTAATTAAGCAGTAGTATTACAAATATTTGACGTCTCTTTCACGAACAAGGAACATCCTCTACCCATTTAAGAACAATGAATCGAAGATGTTTTGAATCACCATAAATGATTGAGAAGAGATTCTGAAGAAATAATTACGAAACACAGAGCTATCAGATTATGCAAATATTTTTGACCGTCACTAGACACAGTGACACGTTGTTTTAATGCTGTATGTTTCAGCAGGTTGGCTTATTGCCCTAACAACTGATGTATTAGGATTTAGAAAGAACAGTGTCTCTTCGGTGACTCGTCAAGAACGCAGACGGAGGCTGATTAGTGACAACACTGGATCACGAAACCTGGCGCACACTATGACCACGGGATCGAAAACATAATGCGTCGCGATGACCGCGCGCCAGGTTCTCCTGAAATCATTTTCGTTCGTTTCAAGAGTTTTCGAGTTCTTTGACGAACTTTTCCATTCGCAGACATTCAGAAGCGTAGAGAACCTGGTGCGCAGTCCATGCACAAACAAGGCGAAGGAGAATAAAGAGAATAGGAAGAAGAAGAAGAGAAGAAGAAGACGAAGAACGCAAGAGAGACGGGGATATCAGGCAAAACGAGAAAGGGAGGAATGTTCGCGTGGTCGGTGTTAAACAAACGGAAGGCGGAAAAGTAAATGAAAGAACGTGCAAGGTGTTTACCACGTGCGAGGAAAACGACGTGCAAATCAAACACAGCTGGGTGCAGCTAGTATGCTAGTATGCACACGGGTGCATCGAGCTGTTCAGAACGCGAACCATAGTTTGCAAGTGCGAATTACTTCGTTTCGAGGAACTACCACGAGAGAAATGACAATCTTGCTCATAGACTTTCATCATTGACTTAAACACAGTATCCAACTTATGATCTTGATCATGGCCTGCTAACACGACACTATGGAGGAATTACAGTATCCAAGATAAATGACAATCTCGATCATAGGCCTTCGAGAAAAATTGTGGCTGACCTCAAAGAAAAAGTTATACTAATTTTCATAATCCCATGACGACTGTACCCTCACGCGACGCTATGGAAGAAACACAATACCCACCCCAAGATAAATGACAATCTTGATTGCACGCCTTCGACAAAAATTGTGGCAGACCTCATAGAAAAAGTTGTACTAATTTTTACGATCCCATGACAACTATACCCTCACGCGACGCTATGGAAGAAACACAATACCCACCCCAAGATAAATAACAATCTTGATCAGAGGTTTTCATTGTGACAAACTTTAAAATAGACAAACTAACCTCTTTTAACCCCGAACATTTACGTCCCCCCTTTCACGCGACGCTACGGGGGGAAACGCAGTATCCAACTAAAAGCAACTCTGCAAGGACCTCGAAGGAAGTATTCGCAAGCGGAAGCCCCCGTGTGAGTGTAAGGAAGCAGAAACGTAGAGTCTACGAGAAAGAGAGATGAAGAAGAAGAAGAAGAAGAAGCGAGATGAACCCTTTTGCTGCCAACGGGTGTTAATGGAGAAATTGTGACGGGCCGATTTGATTCCTTCATGAAAGCATCACATCGGTCCTGGCAATTTTTGCATATCCCACCTATCTGGCAGCAAGAGAGTTAAAGTGAAAGAAGCCAGAATAAACGAGGATCCGTCGAGGCTCGATCTCATCGATCCCCAGTCGGAATGGTTCCAACCGAGGATCTGGAGATGTCGGAAGCCCGTTCCGGTCCCGTTCACCAGGAGATAAGTGATAAGTGCAGTCGGCAGTGTCCGTTCGGCTCTGCTCGGAAGGATTGGCGTACCGGTGGTAGGTTGCCGGCTCCTGACGCGGCCGGTGCGTTGCTCGAGGATCCCGCCGTGGAGGAACCAGCTGGAGCAGCTGGGGCAGCAGGGGCGGCATCTTGGGGAGCCGGGCCCAAGTCCCGGGAGGCGCTTAAGCCGAGCCCTAGGCTCTGCGTACCTGCCACCACGCGGTACACCGTGCCCGCCGCTCTTGCCGCCCCGTCGGCCGCTTGCTAAACGAGAACAGAGACGAGAACTTTCGTTTACTGATCCGCTCCTGGGTTGTAGCTGGACTTTTTGTGTTTTGCTTTGTCATTGACTGTTTCGGGGTTAGATCATGCTCTCGTGCTGATCGGCCGATCGCACCACGTCCCCCCGTCGTCACCGGACCCTGAAAAGTGGCTGGAAAACCGTTTTAGTCGATGGACATAACGCTTGTCTTCTGCACTCGGTCTCCTTCCTACGTGATCTTACTGCTTCATGGTACATTTTGATCGGATGATCAATATTCAGTGTTCTCTTTGAGGTAGGATTGTTAGAGTCGCTGCTTTTCTTGAGTGAAAAGTGGATGGTCGAGGGTTTAGATCAGAAGCAATTTTTCATAGCAAAGGGGTCCTTGAATGGGCGAAAGCTTATTCATTATTATCCTAAAATATTATGAGTACCTCGTTGTGAACTGCCCCTCAGGCTACAGTTTACTCAAGGATCGAGAGACCATTATGAATCCTCCCTGAGGGAGGATCGTTAGTAGTATTGCTAGCTTTCTTGACTGAAAAGTGGAGGGTCCAGTGCTTAGGAGAGATTCAATCTTGGAAGCTCCCTGAATGAACCTACTAATTCTCATCAATAATTAAAAGAATTTTGTGGTCTTCTTTGCAAGAAACTCTGTTATAATATTATAAAAATCTTGTCGCAATCGCAAGGATTCAATTGTGAAGGATGAATGGAATTTAAAGAATTAACTCTAATCATCAAGCTGCTAAGTCTAATCATAGAATTTCTAAGACTAGCCTGGTCTTGGCCATAAGTCTCGATGATTTTTCGAGAGATCGATTCATCGACCAACGACGACGTTCGGAAAACGCACAGTCGATTTCTGGCTCTATAAAAGGCCACCGTCCACGGACCAGTTTCGACTTGAATCGACCAGTCGCATTGACGTCCACGCAGCTGCAGTAAACATTCATGGACAATGAATCGCCGCGGACTTTATCCGTCCAACCCGTTCGTTGAATAAAACAGGAGAAATTTCTAATAATCTTCGCGTTATTATTGTGGAAACAGGATTCCGAACGCGTTCTGCGTTGTCCCGATTGCTTTCTAGGATTGACTCTCCCGTTGTTGGTTTCGTTAGGGCAATTAAGAGTGTCTCATTGAAAGTAGAACAAATCGTTGGACAACGTGACGATTTCTGATACTTAGTTTTCTTTGGAGAGATTCCTATAAGATTTTTATCGCGAAAGTCTGTCGGAAGACTTTAACCGTCTTTGGCGAGTACTACTGTAATTTCCTTGCAGTTCAAGATAAAAAATTGCACCTTTGGCCCGATAAATGTCCGCGAGGTCGGGTCGTGGCTAGGTCAGGAAACTTGGAACGACAGGCAGTACACGGCTCGGCAATTTGGTCCAAGACTTTCACCGGTGGCTGAGTAGGCGCCCTTGCCGTTCTGTGCCAGCCTCTTACTTGAATATTAAACAATCTACCGATCTAGTCGAGCGTCACCGATCTTTGTCGCAGAGTTGTTCCACCATCGTCCGTTTCCTTTTCCTTTTTTTCAGGACGAGGGGAAAGAGCGTGCGTTAGGCGAACCGTGCGATCAACGATCAACGCGGTTGTCACGTGTATCCTAGGCGATGGAACCTAGATGCATTCTATGAATTTTTACCATTTTTTACAGTCAGTTTTTCTTAGGAAGTTAACCTCGTTACTAATAGGAGGGAATTGCGTTTGCAAAAAACAAAAAACCGATCGGTTTTTACTTTAATCAACAGCAGACAATGGAGACTGTAGTTTTAATGATTCAGCAAGAAATTCGAAGTAGTTGTGTGGATAAAAGCTATTACATATGTGTTAATTGTAGGCCAAACATTAACTGCACGTGTATCTTTATGCAGTCTTGCAGTGAAGCAATTTTGGGGAAACCATATTATTAAATAAATTGAAACTGAAAAATTTCAATTAACATTATGAAGGTATAATGAATAATTGCATTTGTTTTTCGTAAAAAAAAAGCTGAACCTATTGGTAGTTTTAAAGCCAAGAAAGTGAAATTCTCTCCTCAGGGTCAGTAAATTAAAAATAAATTCGTTATCTAGAAAATAAGTGGATGAAGTCTTTAATATTCTGGGTCAACATAGACTCAGAGTCAAGTACAAGAACACAACTAGTTTAATTGCTACTTGAATCAATTTTTCTTATCCTGTCTGTCCATTAATTTTTGAAGGTTTCTCCACTTTTCACTCAACGTTCGCCAAAAATTGACCAAACTCGCGTATTCTCCACGATTGCGGAAAACTCACCCTGATTATATCGAAGAGGAAGTTGCCGGAGCCAGCGCCGCTTCCGGAACCACCAGAGGAGCCACCGAATCCGAAGTTCAAGAACCTCTTGTTCCTGTTCTCGTCATCGTCAGCTTCCACCTCGTCCAACGGTGTTAATGGCGCCACGTCACTAGGTGCCTCGTCCGCAAATTGCACTTTGACCTCGTTGTTCTGCGACTCTGCTGCCACCTCGTTCACTCTGTCCTCCGCTTCCGGGTTCACGTCCTATAAACAGAAGTTTCGCGATGGATCTCCTCGAACCTCTTCTTGGATCACAACCGATCGATTGCCAGGGAAAAAACTTCTTCGAGGAACTTGTGCGAAAATCGTGGTACGAATCGGTCAAGAAAATCTTCAACGTTCGTAGTAAGCAGAAAAGTTGGCATTACGTACTTAATTTCAGAATCCACAAATTCCTTTGAATGTTAAAGTGACAATTTTGGAATTATCTTAACACTTTCACAACAGGAAAAATCAAAAGTTGATAACGTAGAGGCCACGGTATTAAACGACAAGTGAGTAACTTACATGAAAGTGTTAAGAAGACTGGTGAGATTATGCATTTTAAAGTTCACAAACTCCTTTGTGTTTTGAACATGATACTGTCATAACTATTCTATTTAGCAGGTTTCTATTTCACTATAAATCAGGTAGCTATTTCACTTAGCCGGTGCAATTTAAAAAAGAATTTAAAGAATAAAATTTGCATAGCTAATAAATCAATAAAAGACCGGAATGCGCTCTTGCTTGAAACGATTAACAAAAGAAATTAAATTGAGTTTCATATCAGAGATACCTGGAGATAAATAGAGGTAAATGAACCGTAACAGCACGGTTGGCTATCAAAGTAGCATACACCCCACTGACTGCCAATGATATTTTTATGTTAATTTCGTTACTCCTGCTTTCGTTTTACATTGAGCGAATTTCTCCCACAATTTCTACCACAATTTACGACTCGCGAGCTCTTCGTCCAAGTAGCTCGAAGAGCATTCTATCCGCAATTTGCTCCGCATTCACAGCTGTTCGCTATAAGCGGTTTCTACTTGTAGTTTGTCAAGATAACGGTTAGGAACGCGTTCGAGCGTTTCTACAATTCGATGGCGATCGAGCGGAACACTGATTAGATGGCGCGTGCGACGCGTGTTCTCGCGATGTCTCGTGATCGGGAAACGCGCCGACGATTTTATTAGTTGGACAAACTGAAGCGCTAATGAACCAGTCTACTGAATTAGCGAACGATTTCCAATCTTGGATCCACCGGAAAACCAAGCCAAACTATGTTACACTATGCTGAATTTGCACGTGTCCATCTACATGTGTGCAAATTTAGTATAGTACACACTAGTAGACAAGATTACACTCTGAAAATTATCGTACAATGAGAACATAATATTGATTTTATATTAAACTGGATTTTATGGGAAACAGAGTTAAATTGTTTTAATCGTTTCCAACATTTTCAGAAAAATTAAATGTCTGATGCAAGAGACTTTCAACTTGAATAAACATAATGGTATTTCACGTGGACAAAATTATGAGACAATGTATTAACAAGATTTTTATAATTTTGTACAAATTCTTTACCAAATTTGTGCTTCAATCGAAAATTTCTTGCATTATACAATTTGTGCTGGCTACAAATAATCTTTCTTTCATATGTAATGCTGTTTAACATAAACGCAATATAAATCCCATATCTCAACAATTTAGTCCACCATTGTAGTACAGCTTACTATACCAGTGAATCAGAAGTCCAAATTCATTGGGAATCGTATGGCAACAACTCCAGTGTATATCCAGGGTTGCCAAAGCAGCCAAAGCAGCATAAATCCTTGTATGAAATGCATTGTATTCACTAATAATTAAATCGAGAGCACTATTCGCTCATCGATCACAAACTCAAAAGTATTCACTCCTCTCGACACCAATACTTTCGACTCGACAATATTGAATCAATATTATATGATTCCAAAGCCTTTGAACCACTTGATGGAACATCCCCTCCAACATCAACGATGATAGATGACAGATCATCTCGCGCAGAAGAAGCCGACAGAGTAAACCGTACAACAAGAGAAGGAAAGAGAAAGTCAATGATCGGTGAAAGAATGTTCGAGGTGAAGGCACGTCGACGTTTGTTTCGCAGCAAAGGTCATCGACGTCCTCCATCGTCTGAGATCGACCACGATCTCAGTCAAGGATCACCTTCGGTGAAGCTTGAAATGAGTCGAAAGCGAGAAGAGTGCTCCAGAGTTGGACGATCCACGAAGGAAGCTGTCGAGAACCTTCGGGACAGTCACAGTTTCATGATCCTTCGACGGATCCTTCGACATCTCTGAAGACGATGAGCAGACACAGAGACAGAGACACAAAGAGAAACAACGTGGGCGTGATAGACGAGATAACACAGAACGAGTAGAAAGGTGAAGAGAGTTAGCAGACGATAGAAGTGAACAATAGTGCACAGAGAAGGAGAATCTGCCGCAGCAGTCCCGTTTGCGCGGTGAGAGTCCTTGCCACGTGACGATCGTTGACGATCTCTGGATCATTGACCTCCAAGGTTTTACCGAGCTGGTCGCGACATGGTCACGCCAGCGAGTTGTCTTGGGTGCTGTCAGTTGTGGAAACGGTGTGCTGCAGACCCATGGTGGTCGACAAGTTGTTCGTCGTCTCGTTGTCCTCGTCCTCGTCCGGCGGGTATGTCGGCAACGAGATCGAGACCTTAGAGCCGTTCGAGCTGGTCGATTTGAACCCGGCGTCCTCGTCGTCGTCGTCGTCGTCATCGAATGGCGACGCGGCGGTCACCGTCGACCCGTCATTCGACCCGCGTCCTTCGCCACCAGACTGGTTATTCCCAAGGAAATTCCGCAGCAAGGTTGGCCCGAGGACCCTGATCACCTCCGCGACTATCGAGTTCACCTTTTGTTCGATCATCTAGAAAACAACGGCTCTTAGCTGGATCGAAATACACCTGGCTCGTTCCACCTCGAGGATGACGATCGAGGAACTATGGAGGACCGGGTCTGGTACTTTCGGATCTAGTTTTGGCGATTCTCTGACGGTGGATCGTGTTCTTGCAGGTCCAAGTCAACGTCAAGTGTCCGTTTATAGGACTAATTTCGCTGTTTTTTGAGAACGATCAATGTGATGGTGTTAGCCTTCGTGCTGACTAGAGAAGGTTATCGAGATTGTTGTCGTTCGTGCTGGGAGACCAGGGGAATGACCGTCGAACGATCGATGCGAGGATCGTGTTGGAAGACAGTGCTTTTAGGTTGATTTGATCGAGATTGTATCTTCGGCACCGAGCAGGTGTACCTCAACGTCCGTCAGCTATAATTCATTTTTGTCACAGATGCATCAAATCCACAGTCTACAGGGAGTCCCGAAATTCCTTCGATTCCCTGAAATGGGCGATTCGTGAGGTCATTCGAAGCGACATTTTCCTTTTCCAAAATGTTCGCCGCGGCTTTGTTTAGGAGTTATTAACGAAAAACACGGACCAATCAGAGCGCGACCTACACGCGTGTAGGCAAAAACGGTCCGGCGCGCCAGCAGAGTCGAAATACGACGAAAGCCGTCCCGAAATTACTGTACTATTTACACCGGTGTTTTTATGATTGATACGTCACGATGTATTGATCAACACGGACGGTTTCCGCGTATCTGCGATGACGAAAGTCCTCGTATCAAGCACTTACAGACTCAGACGACTGCTGGCGCGCCGGACCATCTTTGTCAACAGGCGTCTAGGTCGTGCTCTGATTGGTCCGTGTTTTTCGTTAATAACTCCTAAACAAAGCCGCAGCGAACATTTTTGAAAAGGAAAATGTCGCTTGAAATTACCTCAGGAACCGCCCATTTCAGAGAGTTGAAGGAATTTTGGGACACCCTGTATATAAATCTTGCAATATATGAATGAAATAAAATAAAATTTTTATTTATGTCTGGAAATGTGGAATAAAATCTCATAGCCAGCCCAATATCGAAGCTGTAATATTAAAACGTCCCATACTTTCCACAGCCAACCATAAGCGTTCTAGCTCATGGACGTTGCGTACACATTACCGGTGCGTATAATAAAGTCGAATCATAATTATTATTGGTTGCGCAAGAGCTTGACGCACGGCGCCCGAAGAAATTCCGAATGCATTTAGAGAATCGAACGCGCAACTTTCTTGGGAAGAATGCCAATTCGGTGTGAACAATTTCTCTTCGGCCATCGAAAGACGTTTTCTGCATTTTGTATATACACCCTAACTCGGAGAGGCTCGTTCATGCTTATTAATTGACTAATCTCTCTCTCTCTCTCTCTCTCCCCAGCTGGAAGACGTATCCGTGGAATCTCTTTTAGTCGCTTCCGCTTTTAAAAACGAAATTTTCTAGGGATCAACGAACTTCTTCTAATTGTCTGCAAATACCAGCTAGTTAATTAGTATTATGATACATCTCTACGGTTTCCCCATCTGCTGCGATACAATCTCGAGGACGCCCACAGTCCTCTTATGCGGGTATAATTGGATCGACCGACGATGCCGGGATTTCGAAGGATTCAGGATCCCACACGAAAATGTCAATTATTGTTGTCAATGAACTTGTACTGTCAATTATAAAAATCTGTGCTTGACGAATTTCGAATATTTAAGGCGGAAAAACAGGTTCTGCATTTTTTAAGGACATTGAATAATTTATTAGATGAAATTAGATAGACTCGAGAAAATTATACTATTTTTGTAATTGTTTACTGAAAAAATAAGTCAATATTAAGGTAGGGACGTATGTAAATTTTAAACAGTTGACAGGAGCATATTATAATAAATATAAATTGTTGGTTGGGTCAAATTTGGGTGAAAAAATAAATACGAAGATAGGTACATCTGAACATTTTAAACAGTTGTCAGGAGTTTATCAGAATGAATAGAAATTGTTAGGACAAAATAAATACGAAAATGGGGACATCCCAACATTTTCAACAGTTGTCAGGAATCAATTAAAATTAATAGAAATTGTCAGAGAAAAATAAACACGAAGATGGGGCAAATTTCACATAACAAATGATCAGAGGTAATAAAACGTGCGAAATCCGTGTTTCTCTCTCAAATGTTAGGATTCGTCAGGCATTGTAGACACTTGCAATTGACAATCACGTAAAACGTCATTCAAGTTGCTCCACCACCGCAAATATTCGCGTCTGTCGGTGGGATCCCAAGGCTACGGGGGGGCTCTAATGATCCTGGCCGTCAGCAGGACTTCACTGCGTCATTTATTCAGCAGTGGCTCACCTGAGAAATTTCGGGGAAGAGTTCCCGCAGGATACCAATCGTCCGTTTGCTTCTTTGGGCGACATCGTTGTCGGCTTCAACGACCATCAGCCGATCGAGTGCCTGAAAACAGTTTCCCTTTGTCCCTGCAGTCTGTTTTTCCATTTCCCCCCAATTCCTCCTCCGAAAACCCGTACCAAAGAAATTCCATTCATAAAGTTTTTTCCGTTCACGAATTTCCTCATTCGCAAATTTTATCATTCATAAATTGTATCGTGCACGAACTGCACCGTTCACGAATTCCAACGTTCACGAATCCCTCGAGATTGAGTTGTAAGAAATGATCGTTTTGTCAGCAACGAGGAAGTGTCCAGGCCAGCGATCCGCTCGTTAGCCGGAAACCTCGTTGAAAGTGTCAGAGACGCGTTAACCGAACAGGGTTGCATAATAGCCTGCTTCGAGTGTTTGACGATTTACGGGCGGCAATTTTCGAATTACGCGAAATCGGCTAAGAACACGTGGTCGCAGGTGCTCCGAAGGTAAACCGAACGCAATAGAAGGAAACCGTCCCGTGAAACGGCGTGGCGGAACTGCACCGTTGCGTATAACAATAACCCGAACCGAAGTTACCGAGTTAAACGTCAGGATTGCGTATTATTAGACGAGCGGCCGTATTAGTGCCGCTACAGTTTACTATAACAGACTCCCGGGAGCCGAGTTACGTATTACGTTGATTGCTCTGTTCAGTCGACAAAACCCGTGCAATTAAAAAAGACAACGAACGAAGAACCCGTTGCAAAAGACGCTGAGCGTTCGGTAAATTAATTGTTGCTCGGACGGTCTTCTTGGACCGTCTAAAACGTTGCTCAACCCGGTCAGCGTGGTTCACTTTCCCTGAAATCACGTTCGACCAGCTGTTACGATACTCCCGTGTGTTACAGTTACGCTCGCAGTCTCTTGCCGATTCGTTGTATTTCCATGCGCCGCACCGCGCCGGTGAAATTATCCCATCGGAAATCGGAACTTTCGAATAATCGATCCTACGGTAACTAGTCGAGCTGTTATGGATGATACAGGAAACGTTTCCAAGCCGCTTTCGAGAGTCTATCGTGGAAACCTTTCTCCGTATATTGTTGAAGAGACTAAGCAGATTTATACCGGTGATTAATGAGAATTCTCTGAAGGATCGAGATCAGGAACGCTCGACCACGCGTTGAAGTCTCCGGGGCTACTGTGTCACTGTGCAACGCGCGTTCAAGTCTCCCGAGACTATGACATAGCGTTTGCGCTAAAACTTAACACTGCAGCGCCGGTAAAATATCCGGTCTCAAATATCTTATTTTGTAATTCGTCAAATTATAAAGATGCTCCCATTGGATATGATTAAATGTAATGTTCAAGTATTTTCAAACTTAACACTGATCAAATGGTCCGGTCAAATAACAGGTCCGAAATATCTTATTTTGTAATTCTTGAAATTATAAAGGTGCCCCCATTCGAAATGATTGAATGCAATTCTTCCTTCAAGATTTGTTAAAATTGAAAATAATCAAAATTGCATACACATTTTTTGATAGAGTGTGTTTCGAAAACCATGGGTCAACGTTTGGCACGATTGCGGTAAATAAATTGAAGTTGTTTATTAATCGGTAGAAAGGAATTAAAAATTATGATTACTTACAAAATGGCGGCACTTCGAAATCAAATAATTTTGAAGTATCACCAGAATATTTAATTTCTCAAAAATGAGAAAATTTGCAATAATCATTTTCTGAGCTGTTTATGAAGCGGAAGTTTGGGAACCACTGGCACCGACGTGCCGCGACGGTGTGCCCCAAGAATCAGAGATCAGAGAGAGGTTGGAACACGCGTGCACGCTCACGCACGCGCTTTCCATTGGGCATCGATCGAGCGAAGAAAGTGTCCGGTGTAGCTTGAGCGAGTGTTCGCGGCCAGTGAAAGTGTCGGGTACTGAAGAAGAGAGTCGGTCTGCGTCCCGTCTTTTCGTTGGACTGTACCACGCTAAAATTGCCTCGGAATACCGACTTCTCTATAAGAATAAATACTTCCGATGATCGAAGGTCGCACGATGACTCAATGATTCGTCGAATTCGTCGGGCAAGCATCGCTGAGAGCGAACGCTTGTTCGCTAGACAGGAAACACGACTCGCGTCATAAAGCAGTCATTAAACAATCCTGTTAGCGAATCGGAAACCACGAAATGAAGAGGAGAAGGAAGGAAAGGTGAGAATAATCGCGAGTTTCATTCGGTCGCGATGGCTCGCCGAGGTCGTAGCACTCATCCTGAGTGAAAGAGGCCTCCGTCGAAAGTGAAACATCATCTCCGGTCACCGAATCGATCGCCTCGGTCCAACGATCGACGGCGAACGATCGTTTCAGACGACGAAATACAGGCGAGAACTTTCGCAACGAACTCTCTTCGTTGGCTTTATCTTCGCAATTAACCGGTCGCTTGATGGCGAATTTTGTTGTCCCTAAACCGGACTTTCTCCGATTCCGGAGTTCCCCATTTTTCAAATGATTCGACGATCATGCTAGCCCAGTGACACAGAGA
Source organism: Lasioglossum lativentre (assembly GCA_916610255.1). Taxonomy (NCBI): domain Eukaryota; kingdom Metazoa; phylum Arthropoda; class Insecta; order Hymenoptera; family Halictidae; genus Lasioglossum; species Lasioglossum lativentre. The sequence goes on along the minus strand of OU744364.1, from coordinate 20,514,404 downwards.
AAGCGATCGTTACGGGATCGTTATGTAATATTCTATTCTCGTGTGAATTAACCCTTTACTGACTTATTAGTCGAAAGGTTAGTTGATGATATTGCATGTATAATAGTGGCATTTTGTTCTGCAAAAATTGAGCATGGAGAATTTAAGAATCTTTCTACTGCCTCATAAAATTCTTGAATTTGTTTGGATCTTTGAGGATGAAGGTGCCACGATACAAATAGGGGAAAGTTGTTCTAACTATGTTCAATTGTAACTGGCCTCTAAATTGGACCTTATCTATGTATAATTCCTTGCCGATTAGCATTATAAGCAATGCTACCCTGATTAATCGTTTGAAGATACATCGTTAGATTGGACCTGACTTGTTGTTCGTAGTTAATTGGTACTAGTAATAGTACTGTGAATGCTTCTCTTTTTCAAGATGATATGAATTGATTTGACTTCGGCAAAACGTTTCTTTGAAGTTTAAAGAAGATTCAGCTTAAGATTGTGGTTCAATAATTTGCAACGTGACTTTCATCTTCTTTAAACATTTTTATGTTTTTTGAAAGGACGATATGAAGTGTATAATACTGTATAATGTAGATTAAATGTTTCATTCTTATTACTTTCTAATGCAAATAGTTTCTATCAAACAATCTTTATCAATGGAAGTATGAACTCAAAATGCTCAGATTATATTTTCGTATATAAATATGGAAGAAAATTGTTAATATTTCAATTGACCATTGTACATACAGTATGTATTGAATGAGTCAATGTAAACAATTGTTATCTAGAAAACCACCTTCGCGATTTCAATAATTGCAAAACGAGAAATCTACAGTGAGTCATTGTGATCTATCTAATACATCTAGTGACGTAACACAGACGTAAATCCTCAGAAAACATTGCCTGTTTGTAAATACATAAGAATAAAAGGTCAAACACCCACCACACAAGAAAAACACCTGGTTAAAACGAACACAAAACGTTCTTAAAAACTATCCAGTCATAAAAGACACGTGCTGCGGTCAGACAGAACAATCTAATCGCCATAACACAATCTCTCCCGCCAATAACAAAAGCCTACTGCGATAAACACGCGTCCAATTCAGTTTACACTATATCCCAGTTTCAAACATTAGAACAATGCAACATTTTACAAAAGTTCCTTTCATCCCACTAAAAACCTTTGTAAACGCATTCAATAATCAACCGCTTGATCGAAAATGCTAGTAGACACCTGTAACATCAAGGTAGACTTCGAGTCGAATACAAAATTCCAGACTCGATGAATTTTCATCTCGAATGCTAATTTCGTCCATCGAACACGTTCTTTATCCTCTTACCTCGGATCGAAGGCGTTCTCCTTCAGGAAGTGGATGCGAGCTGACCAGAGCCACGCAGAGCGCTGCTAGGATGATGACCGTGGATTTCATGTTGCTTCGAAGAATATCTGCAAGAAGCACAATATCGTCAGTGTGTTGTGTTCGTCGGTGAGCAAAAATTTCGACAGGGTCGCAGGAAGAGAAAGGTCCGCTTGTGCGTTACTATGTGCTCCTGGATGGACCGGAAACCGGTCAGAAGGATCGGAGGAGACAAAGACGAGAGTGCGAGGGAGATCCTCAGGAGGGGATCGAGCAATGGCTCTCCTTTCTCGAGCATGGATACGTTCGAAACTATCACTTTCGACCGAATGAAAGTCGAGAATGCCGTTGGCATCTCGGACGCCGGAGATTCTCCGCGAAAGATGGACTGCCGCCTCTTACAATCGACCTGGCAATTACCGGTCCATTATCTGTTACGTCCGAGACGTCGCAAAAAATTCACTATCTCCTCGAACACCCAAAAATTCTGTCTCAGGAATTAATTCTTTGAAAGTAGCCTCTCGAATCGATTCAATCTCTGCTTGGAGATTTTCTGTTGAGAAGTTTATTAATGTCGAAATGAAAAGGAGCTTTTTAGACTAATTTAGTTTGTGTTCAGTTTAGAGATTTTTAGCTGAACATTCTTGAGGGTTCATTTTATCTACTTGGATTTTATTTGGATCCATTCTAAAGTATTGTAACTCGTTTCTTTGGCAACAAATTAAATCTCTTCTAGATTAATTCAATCTATTCTATATTCAATTGAGAATTTTTGTAACTTTATCATTTGGCAATATGCCAGACGTCTTCTAAATTAATTTAATCGGTGTTCAGCTAAAAATGTTTCTGCTATAGTGTCTCACAATTTAGATGTTATTTAGATGAATAGAGTCTATTCACTTAAGAATATTCAGCAACTCATCAGTTTGAAATTGATTTTATTGAAACGATTTTACTACAGAGCATTTTCGAGAATAGATTTTTGCAAAGAAATGTGACTGTGAATTGAGGAAGTGATTGCAAGTGTTTTTCAATTGACAGACATTCCAAGGCATCTCCAAGCACCTGTTGACATCGTATTAGTTTTCCTGGCGCACTGCACAGAGCAAACTAGAAATTCAAGTGGTATTGCAGAACGACCGAACGCCGAAACGGGTCTATAATTGCAGTAGCAGGCAGCCAGAATACAATGGTGGCGACACTGCCAGTCAATATAGATTCAGCCCGCGCGTCCCCTAACCGATGGTGCAAGATCGCCCGTTGGAGGTCGGCTATTAGCAATTTCAATTAATTGCTCGTCACCCGGTGCGGAAATCGGACTATAAATTACCTATATGTATATCCAGCAACATCCTTAAAAAAATATAGGTAGCAGAAAGTTGCCCAATTTGAACCTGTTGCTATCTAAATCCGAGTATTAAACAATTATCTATTATGCTCCGAGCTTAGTATAGCTATATGTGACAAAGAAAATATTTACAGCATTCTTCATGCTATCAATTAATTGTGAACTATGCTCCAGGTCTAGTTTAGTTACATATTTTTCATTTTTTATGGTATTAATTAATTATGAACTATGCTCGTGTTTAGCTACCTACCTCTGACAAAAAAAGATATATGCAGCGGTATTCACAGTATTAATCGATTAACTATGCTCTGCACCTAGTTTAATAACATATCTATGACTAGAAACATATTTACAGCGTTACCAGTGGTACCAATTGCCTATGAATTAAGGATTAGGTGGAATGTAGACACAGTCCAAATTCGTCTAATCCTGCGAGGGTTTTCTCAAGCTTTCCAGAGAGATACAGTCGGCAACCGACCGAAAACTATCGCACAAGTTACTTTCGAGGTCGTGGAGCGACAGCGGCAGAAAATTAGCTACACTTTTCATATCCAACGGAGAAAGGAGAGGACCGTGACAGCTGTCGAACCTTTCTCCCCGGGGTACAGAAAAGAATCGGACTATTTTCTGATTCACGGGCAAGGAAAGACAATGTCGAAACTTAAAAAGAAACAACACGCCGACACGTGCGTCCTCAGGAGGACGTGTCCAGATGCGATGGAAAACCGTGTTTCCACATGGACACGAGGCCGCCGCGCGAGTTTCGATTTTCTCCTCGAGCCCGTCGTTCTTGGCCGAGAACCACTACACCGATCATTTTCACTGAGAATCTTGGCTCGCGAATCACACTGACGACGAACATGAACTCGAGGAGCATGCATAGACACCGTGCACGCGGGAAACTGATGGGCAAACCTCCAGAAAATTAGTTTGCAAGTCCTTGGTGACGTGCGACAAGAAATCTGCACTGGAGATTGTTTAAAAAGACGTTCTTAGTGGGCTTAAAGCTTCCTTAAAACTGCTAATTGCATTTTCCAACCTTTTTGTGCATGTTCGAAGGCTTCAGGATCACTTGAATTAATGACGATCAGTTAAACTTTTTTAATTACACCTTTTACAATTTTTTGGAGGGTGGTAGAAGTTGCTTGGGACACAGCAATATTGAACCAAAGGAATATTTTTTGTATTGGTAATCTAGGAACAAATTTGTTAATATTGTGAGATTTAGAGGAAATTTTTTATCTGTGTTAATATTTTCTCAGATTTTCCTCCCAAGCCACTTTAATTGAACAATGATACGTTACTAGAATTTAATTAAAACATTGAATTACTACAAAAGAATTTGGTATATAATATATTCTCTTATCGATCATCTCTATCATTTAATCAGAAGAAGAATCTCCGAACTCAAACTTCAACGACGGTCACCGGTGACCGACACCGTGAATGGACGTATTAAAACCAAAACTTCAATGTTATTTACTTAAAATATATTCTCTAATGTACACTGATCATCTGAAAGTAACTAGAATTCGTCTTTGACCTGCATTTCTATAAAATTCATAATCTACTGTATTTTAATCTGGCAAAAGTCACTAGCAAGGCGATCCCAAACCTCGCAACTCGCTACCCGCTGCAATGAAGCCAACATTTGTTCGAGACGGCTGCACAAAATTAACTTCGAGGAATTTTGGAAATTTTGAAAAATTTTTTTGGGAGTCGAGGATGTCCGACAGTTTCCCCACTTGTCACCGGAAGCCACGTGTTTCCCATTTCCGGTCACTGGGACGGACTTGTCGGCCCGTCGAGGAACTCACCACACACCGTTTATTAAATCCGTCACTCGATTAACTTTTTGAAACCGCTTCGAAAAAGAGGACCCAAAAGGAGCTCTCGGCGGCTCCTGCTCTCGTCGGCTTTTCTGTGACTGTCTGTGTAACGGAGCTTAGTGAGCGGCTTTTATTAGAAGGAGGGGCCTGGCGCCACCTCCACGCTACACTTAAGCCTCCGTCCTCTCGTCTCCTCTTTCTCTTTCTCTTGTGGAGAGTGATCCTCGAGAGAGGGATTGTCGACGATCGCTGGTCCCGGACCTGCTCGATCGTACCGATCCACGGTCCGGACGTGAGGATGAACGAGCCGGAAGTCCAATGAGGATCAGGATAATTGTCATCGATCGATATCAGTGATCCTTGAAAAATGTTTATGCAATCTAGTCATAATTATACTGCCGATTTGATGCATTTACCACAAAAATTAGTAGTCAAATCTTGAAACAGCGAAAACATTACAAAAATTTAAGAATATCATAGTAATTTTATCAACTTGTTGAAATGATTAGGTGTCGATATCAATTTTTATTTAACTCCCGTTTGTTGCAATCGATACACAAGATTTTTATTTTGCATGAAGATCCGCAGTCTAGTCACAACTAATTAATAGTTCATTTAAATTAATATCTTTGATCTCTTTTCCTGTGGACCATTCAATTGTAAAAATATTGGGTCATTCTATAAATCGTATATCAGGAAACTAGATGTAATTCTTAATTCGTCGGAAATCTTTTAAATTTCTTACCGAAAAAATATAATTATTTAAGGATCTATAGCCTACATATATCTATATAGCATATAAAACATAATATTGTTACATCATTAGGGAAAGAGGTTCGTTTTAGTGACAAGTAATTATCTTTAAAATGACAGTAAAAAATATGGATGATATAATTCAGTAATGATTCGCAGAAACTTGTAACGAGGAAGTTAATCCCTTTCGTCAGTTTCGTCGAGATTACTAAATGTCCAAGTTTTTGTCACAATTTACTATAATTTTCACGGAATTAATCATCGATCCTGATAAAATGTTTCATTACAAGGATCCTAGAAAACATGTGTCCAAGTTTTTACAGGAAACGTGCTTCAATTTCATATTATGTCACGAAAAACGTGAAATGTTCCTGCTACTTTGTGTTGCAGACAGGTTGTACCGAGCACATCATTTCAAATGTTTTTCTTTTGATTCGCGTATCTAATTATGAAACTGGTCGGTGCGTGCCCCACTCTGACGTGAAGTCTCTTAAAATCTATATAAAGGCTTGCAACTTTATGAAAGTTGATCATTCTCTCCGCAAATGATCTTTAACGACGTTCATGCGTCGACTTGGCACATTAAACATTTGATCTTTCTGGTCAATTTTTCTTGAAATTACGATAATACGATATTTTCTACAATTTCTATCAAAAATTACAATTTCTTTTATCTGAACTATCCCTATTTAGGATATTATAAACAAATTGGTTTAATGGTAGGATAAGGTTGCAGATCGATCGAGATTGTAGAGTATTTTTTCTAGCCACCATTACTGGAATAGTTCAATAGGTTCCAAGCTAAAAAATATATCAACTCCATTCTGTGCATATTCTTCATACTTTCTCATGTAGGAAATCATTTAAAATCTTAAAGAAATAATAATCAGAAGAAGACAAAATTGAATAAATAAAAAGGTTGCAATTGAACGTCTCCTATTTATTCATCTCAGCTTTGTATACACTTTACCGTATTTTATTAATATTAAAACAACATTATTCTAAACTGCGTCCTATAAAACATCTAAACAATGTTTAATATAGAATCTTGTCTAACAAAAAGACGATAATAATAGGAGGAAGTGGCAAAAATTTGTGAGTAACTGTGTAAATAGTATCACTCATAATTAATTACAAAGCAGTGAATAAATGGGTTCACACACAGCGCTAATTTAAAGGAAACAAATCGCAGGAGGGAAAGATCATGTTCCGCGAGCGCAGTAGATTAGGATCGCCCGTTGTCAGACACGGGGATCAACGTTGTCGTGCAAAATGAACGCACCTACTACAATAGATCCTCGCCGCTTAATTAGGCAATCGAAAAAGAAACTCTCGAGAGCAATTATTCATGAACGAGTCGACTCGAATCGCACCCGTAAATCGGATTTAACTCGATAACACTGGTGGACGTGCTTTCTCCGGGGAACGTTTCCAGTTTCGTTCGCCGTTGTGTGTCGCATCCAGTGAAAATCCCATTAAGATCCTGGGCAGATCTCGTCGGTCTGCATCACGGTGCACACCTGGAAGCTCTGGAAACTTTCGTTCCAGATTGCCGCCCAATTGTTTACTCGACAAAAGCCGTCGACAAAACTGTGAAATCTCGTTCGCCGAACGCTGTGTGCAATTAGGGTGCGTTAGCATGAATTGTTAACGATTTTTATAGCGTATAAATGGTTCACAGCTCACTATAATTTCAGTGTTTTTCCAATGGAAAGTTTTATTAAGTGAATCCACTGTCTTCAATTAAACTTTAAGTACTTGAGTTTCAATAAGACTCGATTAATATGGTCAGGACTGATTATGCAAGGCTGGACCCTTTCACGTGTTGGAACTGGATGCTGGGTAGCTAAAGTTACGTCATTTTTATTCCAGGATTATTTATTATATCAGTTTTATGTTACTTATTTGAGGGGATTTTTGTATATAGGTAGCTTTGCGTGGAATGATTTATAAAAATTGGGGTTGGGAGATAATTTTTTTTTAGATTGTTGGGGGTTGGCGCTCTAAAGATGGTAAAAATATCGATAAATTATTTTGAATATTTTAGTGTGCAGAATTACTGGTAATAAATGGAGAGTTTGTCTTCGGAGACCATTTTAGGAGACTAGCTCTACTGTGTTTTTTCTAGAAGTAGCAATTTATAGAGTTGGAAAAAATTGTTTATACTTTATGAGTGGTCGTACGCCATTCTAACGACGGTAGAAAACTGCTACATTTTTGTTAGTTTTTTTATGCAGTGCCTGTATTTAAAAGATAAATGGAAACTACGTCATCGGGGTCCACGTTAGAAATTTATATAAACTGGGGTTGAAAAAATTTGATTATTTTATTAAAGGTTGTATGACATTTTAAAGATGATAAAAATCATATCAAACATGTTCTTATATTTTTCTACGGCGAGTATTACAAACCGAATGCTATAAGTGCATAAAATCTGAACCCTGTTAATCAAGGAGGACTTCCATAGATTTTTAAACAATTAGTCCATAATTGTTTCAATGAGCTACGGTACTGAATTCATGTAATGATTCGAAATTACGAATGCTATAAGTGCATTCAATCTGAACCCTGTTAATCAAGGAGGACTTCCAAAGTTAATCAAGCAGAACATCCTTTTACATTCATGTAAAGATTCGAAACAACGTATAGTCCGTGTAAATAAAAAATAAACATGATTTCCATCTTTTATTCGGTGATTAAAGAAATCGAGGCTGCAAAAACGTGGCTTTGCAAATCGTGTGTTCCTCAGGGACGCGAATTTCGCCAATTTCTCGCGTTTCTTCCAAAAGATTCCGGAAATAATTGAGAGAAAACAGAGCGCCGGATACGCGTCGCTAATCTCCGGCAAAGAAACGGTCACGTTTGATCGAGCTTGTCACCGTGGAAAATTTGGTAACCATTGTCGAAAGTTTTTCTCACGGCAGCGACCGTGTGCTCGTTCACCGTTGCCCAATAATAAACTCAATTGGATAGAATAACCATTCGAAATCCGCACGGATTGCAGCGTTTCCTATTGTATCGAGTATTATTTAACATTCAGAGTCCCGTTAGTTAATTCCCACGTTTCGCAACTCTGGCAATGTTCTTCAAATGGAGGGACAATAATTTATCGATGGTCTCGGAGTCAGAAATCTCATTAAAACGATGACGAATACGCAGAACCGCGGTTCAAACACCTTGAACTGTTTTGTAAACAGTCTTCAGTTTCGTAGCGTCCTTCGTGAAGAGTTGAATGACCAGAGCCACGCTATCTTGCCTGTATCTTCCTTTTCGTGAACCTGGAGCCATCGATCTAATGGCATCGTGGAAATTTTCGTTAGCGAAGATGTAATCCCCCCAACGACCATTAGTTGATTGTACAGTTGAGTTAAAAAGTGTTGAAAATAATCACAGAAATACTTCTTTTTAATCCTAATAACACTGACAGGTCTGCTGAAGGCTAACAGTTTGACAGTGACTAACGGCGTTGCTTGTGTAATTATTTCAGACAAAGTTTGTGATGTCCATATTATTAATTCTTTAATTTCAAGTACTTTAGACACGCCTTCATGATTGAAAATGATTTATACTTGGACTGAAAGCATCGAGGCTCAGCACCATATAACGATGGTTAAATAAAATAGTATTCATAAATTAATTCTATTAATCAATGAGGTGAATATCTAAAAATGTCTATTTATTATAGATGTTGATTATTACCAGAAATAATTTTTTTTGTGGGTTGTGTTAGATGCGATTATTGAAACAATATTTTTGTCATGCTTTTAAATGAACTTCACAGAAACATAATTATGATAGAGAGGACTTCATTCGTGTACAAGAATAATACAGAAAAATTTCTTTACGTATAATAAAATGCTGGAAATATTTCTTTTAAATAATGAATTTGAAGTTCGTGCTGAAAAATACACAATTGAAGAGTAATTGAAAAATACATACACACATGTACTTGTGAAATTCAATGGACACTTCCAATAGTATTTTTTCCACCAGAAAAATAAATAATTATATGAATTTAACCGGTATACTGACGCTCGTGGAAATAATTGAAGAAAATGCTTTTCTTCTTTATTTCGACTTCGAAACGATTTTTCGTCGGTAAAAAAAAAAAAGACAGCAGGACACGCCTGACAAGCACTCTGTAATTCATCGTCATTGTAAACACTGTCAAGCCTCTCGCGATTCTCAGCCGTCGTTGGAGTTTGTCCAGTTGCGACGTTTCCGCTTATTACTCCTCGACTCGAAATAAGAGGAAGATCATTACGCCAATGACGAAATCAAAGATCCTCTGATCTGTGCGAAGTAGATTTTGAAAAATGGGACGCGATGTCCGGGGTGTCGTGAAAAATTTCCTGGAACATAATCTAGTGAAACGTTCGTGTGCAGTACGTTATCCTAATAGAATAAAGGTTACTCAATTCGCTAAGGAATGCTGAACCACACCTACACGGAATAATCCTGCGGACGCAACGTTAACTACTGATTGAACTTTTGTCAAAAAAGAAAAAAAAAAGAAGAAAGAATCGGAGGAACTTTCAACGTTGCGCAACGCTACTTTCATGCGCGATTTTGTTCCGCTTCCGTTGGTCCTTGGAAGGATTATCCTTCGATCTGGAACACAAACCTTCTTGCAACACTTTTTCGTGAATTTAGAAAATGTTTATGCAGTTTTTGTTTCAATATTACTGATTAAAATGTAGTCCCGAAACTAGGATACTAGATAATAATATTGAGATGTAGAAAAAAAATTTTAGGACGTAGGAAAGGATTGTAGAACCAATAACAAAATTTTTAAACCTACTGAAAAGTATTAGGATTCAAGAAGGACGTTTTAAGATCCACAAAAAAATTGTAGAGCTCATAAAACAATTTCACAACATGTACAGAAATGTTAGGATCTAGAAACATGTTTTAGATTTTTTTAAAAATATTTAAACCTATGGAGACGTGTCAATACCGAACGTTTTGAAATTCACTAAAGAATTGGTGGCCTCGCGAAATAGTTTTACAACCTCGAGAAAAATACGAAGATCTGAAAACTCATTTGAATAAACTTGTACAAACATTTAAAAAACAGGAAATTATTTGATCTGTTAGAACAGCTTATTGCACCTCCCAAAGTGAATCAGAACAGTTCAAATAATACCGAATGGGGGTTAATAGAAGGGGTAATCGAGTCTCGGTTCAAGTAGATGCATAATGGCGTTACAAAAAGAATGGTCCTCCTTGAAACCGATATAAAGCAGAGACACAAAAAGAGAGCCACGTCTCGTAAAAAGAAACCCGTCTACCCGATAAGCTGGCACGTCCAAGGATGCAACGATCTTTTCATCGCGAATCGAGCCGCGGCTCTAATCGGTCACAGATTTATGTAAGCGGCGAGGAAACACGCTGCATTATTTATTTTCCGAAGTCGTATTATCTGGACACCGGTTAGCCACGTAACGTTCTCCAGGAGCTAGGGGGCCTGGAATAGAACGGCGATGGTTCCGGTACCGGTTATCCGTGGAAATCACCGGCGAAAATAAACAAATCGCGGACATTAGCTGATTCGAAGCAATTTCGCGTGAAACGAGCTTTGTTTCAATATTTTCCTTTTATTCCTCGAGAATCGGCTCGCGTGAAATGCATAGGCTCTTTCTGTGATTATTTCATGGTACTGCCTCATGCATATTCATCATAGATCCATGTGAATTATATCTTTCATGGAATTAATTGGTAGTAATTGAATGAACAGACATAGAGAACATCCTCGAATGATTTTTCTGTCCCTGACCGATTTAACGGGCCTCTATTTCGCTCTGAGAGGTATTATTTCCTGCTTTGTTGAAAAGCAAACTCACCTTCGAAGGATCCACCTTGCCTGCAACAGGTAACTTCCACTGATTTAAATGATTTTTAGATTCGTAACCATATATTCGGCAGTGTACAACCAACCTCATTGAAATCAGTGAGAAATTGTTTATGCAAATGTGTACCAAGATACCTTTATCTGTATTTGAATCTAAAGATGAAGATATTAGATATAAAAATTAATTCTTCTCTATAAACTTCACCCTACTATTATAGCTATTTAAATGCAAATATTCTACTAAACATACTAGGCATACTGTAATATAATCGTGTGTTGTATGATTTGTATTGTATGTGTTGTACAAGCCTTATATGGTTTAAAGCAATACATAAATAATAATAGACATACTAGACATACTGTAATATAATCGGGTGTTGTATGATTTGTATTGTATGTGCTGTATAAGCCTTATATGGTTTAAAGCAATACATAAATAATAATAATATATTCTACTGCTCTTTTAGCTCTGTAGAGTTACCAATTCTCTAACAAAAATTTTATAATTTTCTGGCTCGTTCAATTGTGCTTTGAAGTGCAACGCAAATAATAAAACATGCCACCTTCTTCATGGGTTGAAAAGATGCAAGTCTAAATGAATTGAAAAATGATAAAGGTTTCTTAGAAACAATTTATTTGTGTACCTAATAAATGCAATAGATCAGATTTATTTTCGTACACGGACCTGGAGCCACTCCATTTACGGGTTAAGAAACACAGTTTCGTGTTCCCTCTAGTTATGCTCGTCACGAAAATACTCGAAATTCGGATCCGATTCGAAGATACCTCGGTACACGATTGTTTCCTCGAGCTCGAGTTTCTAATGAGGCTCCCTCAGGGTCGTGCGTTTTCCTCGTGACTGGAAATACGCAGGACAAGTACGTACAAGATGTTCATAAATACCTCTGGGACGTATCATCAGATAAGGGACTCGATGTAACGGTGTAGGAGGAAGAAACAACAGCGAGACCGATGGAGTTCCTCGTTTCTATTCCGGAGGTCTGCGAGCGGGCCAAGGTTGCTTGTAAAACTTACAAAACTAGGTTGAGTCATTTTTCTGGTAATATTTCTGCGCGATGGGTCGCTTTCGACTAACCCCGGCGCTTGTTGCTAAATCTCTTCCTTTTTCTTTCTCTTTCTCTCGCTCCTTCTGTCTGCTATTGTATGCTAATCTACGCGGTCGCTGACTAGTCAAAATTTTCAAGATGTCGAAACTGACCTGTAGGTAATGGTATATTTTCTCCGAGACGATCGTCCAATGTGTCTTTTCATTAAATTATACTGGGTGTCCGAAAATGTTGTAATTTCTTGAATCACATGTTTCAGTTTTCCTGCAGATTGGTACGTAGGGTAAATGTTCGAAAAAACTCTGTCCTTTTACCCAGCAAGAGGTAGAAATGTCAGGTACGCGTTGTGTTTATCCCTTAAGAAACTTTCTGAAAGAAGGACAGATGATGTTTTGCCACGTGATTGCCATAAATTCTAGTTTTACAACGGTCCCTTTCGAGTCCTGTTTTTTGTCTGCCGTACGTCCCTTAGCTTTCGTCAATGCCGAATACCTGAAGTCAGATGTGCAGTTCGTCTCTAAATGACCCAGTGACACACATTTCGAAGCAGCAACTGCATTTACGACTGAATAAGTGGGTTCTGATTAAATAAATTTCTGCTCCTTCTCTTGTTCATTGCTTCACCGCGACGCGACACCAACGCTACGCTCAGCGGAATCTGCCACTGATGAGTCGGAGACTCCCCACCATCGCGCACCGAGGCCGCGCTCTGATTGGTCCGTGGTTTTCGTTAATAATTCCTTAACGAAGCCGAGACGGACCTTTTTGAAAATGAAAATGTCGCTTCAAATGACCTCAGATATGTTTTTAACGTGGATATGTTTTAGGGCTGGGAGTCATTTCAAAATTTGCGTGGTGACACCAGAAAGTGTAACGCTAGAATAGCCTCACTCCCCAACATATCCATGATTCAATGTTTTGCTATGAAATGGAGAAAATTAAGTGGTGGGAGGTTTATGATCGCACCGAACGTAGATAAGGACATTGCATGTAAACACGAACCGCGCGGCCGAATTCGCAAAAAAATTTGCGTGACGACACCAAAATTGTAATCTATTGGTAATCTAAATTACCAAAAAGTGTAATTTAGATTAATAAATAGAAGCGTATCTCGTGTATGTATGCCTTCAATATAATGTTCAATTTTGTACACCCTGTAGACTGCGGAAAATTGTAAAATCATTTAAAGAATATCCAAATACTGCTGTATTTGGTCCACTGATTAAAACTATTGGGAAAAGAAATAAATTATATATGTAGCTTCTATGTATATTTTGCAATTAAGGTAGACAATTTTTATTTTGCACAAAAATTCACAGCCCACTGATGTAATATTGCTTTATAATAATGACAAGCTTGCATATTTTTATACAATTTTTATTAGATACCGGAAAACGGTGAAAACGGCGATAAATATCAATCAACATGATCGGCGTTATAACGATCTAGGAACTTCGGAACGCCGGCGTTATGTAAAGAAAATATTTACAGCCATAAGCTACGCGCGTTTCGCGTTACAGTTTCGCAATTGATCCTGTCCAATACGGAAAATGAATCGACACTTCTCTTTGCTATTCCGTTGAAAGCTTGCTGTCATTTATTTAAATCGTTCCGACAATGAGTGCTCCTTGAAGAGCTAGGAACATAGTGATTCGAATATGGTAATTCCACGTTCCGAGTAGTCTTGAGCCTTCTTTGTCCGGATGAAGCTGCTATTTACTCTGTTCGGAATATTTTTGTTGCATCACTCGAATATTAAGCACGTTATCGCTTATGGCTGAGTACTAGGAAAATATTATCTTACGAATTTTTAGCAAGATTTCAAAGCCCACCACGCACAGTGCATTGAGTCAATGGGATTTCGGGGCAAAAATCGTAATTGCACTTTAAATAAGTTATTTATATACATGTTAACTAATTATTATATTTTCAGTGTTTTTTATAAGTATTTTCAAAATAGACAGTAAAATTAAAAAAACAAAATATTTTTGCAGGAACATCCTGGTCATTTGGCAGCAAGAATCTATTCTTCATCAATTGATGTAGTATCATTTTCTCAGAAAAGTATACCTTCAATGTCATCAACAGGCAGATTATATTCGTCACTGGTTGTCGTTTCTTTCTCTGAGATGTTACAATTATTTTATTGCTCGATATTAACGGATCTGACATAAGTAATAATATTGTTAATAAATCCTTGTTTGTATCTATGAAAGTAAAAACCTTAGATTTCCTTTTTTCAAGGTTGCTTGAAAACCATGTATCGAAGATAGATCTATTGGTAATGGATCGCTCAGAATCTGAAAAAAATTGTTTTAAAATTTTCGGGCAGTTAGGGGCAGCTAATTCTTGTGTAATCCTTTGCAGGATACATGTATGCATATTTTCAAATAAAAATCATGGAGGAGTTTTGAGGAGTATTTTTTTAAACCTTAATTAAAGTTACAAAAAGCGTTGCAATTTCTGCTACTAAGACTACTTTAAAAAAATGAACATAAGAATCAAAACTGTGTAAAAATTAGAAGTCAAAATTACTGTCAAAAACACGTTCCATTTCAAATAATACAAAATTTTCACTTTTATCACACTGGTACACTAGCTCGCTTGGATTATGAATTTTAACTGAAATTTCTGACTCGTTTGCAACGTGACAGCGCATCGTGAACGATTGTTTATATCTTCCAATCCCACTTCTTATTTTAATAATATAACCCTCCAGTAACGACATTGTATAATAACACGGAAGTTTATTTTTTAATTTTTGCCCCATGAAAACGCACTGTGGCACATAGCGATTGAATAAAGTCACGTGAGTTCGCTTCATAAATGATATTAAAAGTGATGCAATATTTCGAATTATGCGCGTTCTATTGTGCACAGAAATTGCATCTAAATAATTCATAGGGATTAAATAATCTTTTGTCGTATGCATATTAGAGGATGATCTATAACAAAGATTACGAAGAGAGCTCTTTCAAAGCAGTTGCTTAATAAATATTTATGATTTCGAATGTCTGTAACGCCGTTGTAGACAGTTTCTTGATGTTGCAATTTGTATGCACGGCTGTATTTTTTTGCTTCTTCCGACCAGTCTTTGTTACGAACGTTAACGAAGATTGTATTAGTTTTTATTTATTTAATATTTATTCTTAGTCACGGATTATACTGATTTAATAGTATGCGAACTATGCATCCTTCTATCCCAATATCGACTGCTAATATCGATGAAGTCCTTCCGAATATAAATTGCGGTGAGAATAATTAAAAACGCACGATTGCTGATTATTTATATTTATGGACGTCGTGTACTTTGTAAAAGCGGTTAATCACGCATAATCTGCAATCTAATTAATACTCGGGGGAAATGTGTTTCATATGCTTAAACAAAAAAGCGAACAAGAAAGCAAGTATCTGTCAGCATGAGATATTAAACTGTCTATATAAGATATTAAACTTTTTATTTAGCCGTTTAACTAGATTTATGAAAAGGATCCTTGATGTTTCTTTATTGTTGCAAAAATTCTTTTAATACAACTTTTATTTTCTAAGATGGTAAAAACGACGATCGACGATGACGGAAGCATGATGATCATTGTCAGTGTATTTTCGAGTGTCTTTCAAAAATTATCGTGTTGACTGGTATCTAATTTTGCGTTAGGAAAGCTTTAGGACTCTAAGATCGTTTCGCCACTGTTTTCGTGTTGACGTAAGTTAGGAAGAAAGTTCTTAGACATTCAATAGGTTACTCAATTCTATTTTAGTATACATAAATCTCCTTTTACGTGGTGCAAAACGTGTTTAAAATCGCGTAAAAGTAAATAGGACATGTAGAAGAACTTGTGGACCGATTAGTTTTTCTCTTATTTCTAATTTTTAACTTTCTCTTATTATTAATCGCCTTCAATCAATCTCCAAACAGACTAATTAACACTACCGAGCACTAAACGTGACTAGTTTTTATTAACTTTTGAAAATAACGAGACTTCATGTATCGAGATATTGTACTATTCTTTTCATAAAACTGAATAAACAAATGTATACAACAGTTGTCCAGATACATTTCTTTATAATCTCAATGATTGCAAAATAAACAATATTAAATCAAATTTTGAGGTAATGCTAATGTTGAATTACGATTTTGATACTCTGGGTCAAAATAGATCCAGCTCCGAAGGGTCAATATGAAAATCTTACATTAAAGTTTCAATTACATGAAATTTCTTCAACAAGAACTTGAACAAAAATGATTCACTGACAAAAAAATCAATTCCGATTAATTGAGCGGCTGATTACGGAATTAAATCTAATCACGCGCAGTTTAGAGAGGTAATAAACCAAGGATGTGTATTGTTCAATAATCACCGAACTACCGGCTCGTTGTGTGACATGCAAATCGGCTGTCTTCTCGCGCTTACGTCGCTTGCCATGCTTGCCTCCTACTTTGAAATAATCACCTTCTCCGGATCCTGTATTTGCTTGACCAAGACAAATGATCTAACCATGGAGACCTAGCCTCGCATCAACCAGGAAGACCAATGGAATTATGAATTTCACGCGCAAGAAATCTTCGCGGAAATCTCTGATCTAATTGGTCCACGTAATCGGTGACTTTCTTCGTGCCCCGATTCGCCCCGTTTTTCGTCACCTCTTTTGCTGTTGTGTAATTTTTATGGAAATTTCTACGTAACTGGATTACCGGGAAATCATCGACTGGGTGGTCCGCACCGATTCCGTTATGAAAACAAAGCGTGATTCATCGTGACGAATGTTTTTCGGCAGGACCGGTTGCGGGGATTGGTGACACTTTCTCTCGTGGGATCGGTTTCCGGCCACGTGAAATGATCTATGGTGCTAATTTCTTCTTCTTAAAACTAATTTAAGAAACGATTATTTTGTATAAAAATCCGCAGTCAAGTTATGAAAAATGTCTACCATTCGAGGGTTAATTCGGATATTTTTTCAGCGTTTAAAAATAAATTCACATAATCATTCAGCAATTACTTAATCAATTATATGCATCTAATGATTTAATGTGGTACGAAGGACACACAGTAAAAATTACCATAACCCAGAGGTGACGGCTAATAAATATGCAGCACTCCTTATAGGCTTGCATCTATGTTTAACATGACGACCCATTCCACATTGTCACACTCTCGGAACATTGAACAACGTCCATACATAAAAAACGAACAATAATAATAATAACTAGATTGCGAATTTTATGTATTTATAGTCAAAATGAGTAGGTGCAATTTATAGCTGGAATTAAAAATATATAAGAGCTACAATGTATTAGTCTCAGCCTATCAAAATTAATAAAGAAATTTTTTATTGACCCCTATTCATTGTTATCGATATAATTTTTATTTTGCATAGAGATCCCACAACTCGTTACAAACTGTGATTATCAGCTCCTGTAATATGCTCGTAAAATCAGTTTCCAATCAATCAATGATAATTGCTTTTAATTCTATGTGGCCTGCTTCTCGGCATCGTTTTCATTATAATCCTTGCCAAGGACGTGAATAAGTAATTTCCTGTCAATCAATATACTATTGCTCGTCCTAGAACGTACCACGTCTGCAAATCAAAAACAAGGCCGGTGCATAAATATATGCATTGTTTTTAAGCATCGAGTGCATCTCTGTTGCAGAACTCGCGCATTCGAGGACACAATGTAGAGAGAAAAAGTAGCTATATAAGTACTAGAGTCCACAAGATCGACTAATGACGGCTCGTAAATTATTCTGGCGAGGTGACACGTTAACGACGATTATTTCTGGCGAGGTGACACGTTACCGACGATTATTTCTGTCGACGTGTGCGATGCAACTTTCGCAAGTCTGGCGAAAACCAGCGGAATCGTGCATCGAACCGACGCGGCGGCGGCGGCGGCGGCTGCACCGCGAATGTTGATAACCTTGCAGCTAGGCGATTTGCATGAGAACGGTTGCTGAACTCGGAACAAGGTTTGTCTTTCGTTTATTGCACACCTGTAGGCCGATTATCAGGTAAACTATCCACCTGCGATAAACTATCGGAGCGATGATGAGAGAATACCTTCTATTGTTTTGTAATGGAACCGTTTACATTGGAGCAAGTTGCTTTGTCTGCATCATTATCGTCGTTCTCATTGTTAACACGTATCTAGACCATCTTTGTGCAAAATGAATGTTTATGGTAATTGCGAAAAAGCAGGTGTTACTTTTTTATCGAAAGAGTTTTAATAAATTGAGAATAAAATCATAGTGTTCTTAACAATATTAACTAATATTTTTAACTTACGATTATTGAGATTGTCAAGAAGCATCCATGAGGAATTATTCAACTATTTCTTTGGGTATATATATTATTTATTATTCTCGTTATTTTTATAAAGTAATGTAAAATTTCGGTGCTTTTAAAACATACTGATAAGTTCTTGAAAAAATGTTTGACTCTTTCACAATTTTATTGTAAGTAAATTCATATCTTTGTAACATTTAATAGTATGCACTAAATTTTTATTTTCACTAAGCTTTAAATTAATACTCTACTTCAATAAGAAATTATTTTCCTTCAAAATTATTTGTTGAAATGGTTCAACTTTGCGAGACCTCTGTTTAAAAGTTCAGCAATACTTCATCCAATAGTTTAGCAACAAATCTGTACGAAATTGTTTACGAAACAGTGTGCTTTACTAACTTTCTAAAATGTCCATTTAACACGAACGTTCAAATATCACCAGATAAAATTGGAGAATCTGGGATGATTGTACAGAAACATTAATTGCACGTCGGCAGTCTGTTCGCAGCTCAACCACAGATCATCACAGTGCAATCAACGCTAATCATCAAAATTTACACATTCATTCTGACCAGAGGATAATCGTTTCAGGAAATACGTGTACACCTTCAGATTATACTCCATCTAATAAGGTGCATGTTACATCAGTGCGAAGAAATCACTGATGCAACAGGTTCAACGATCTACAACATCCTGCGAGAAATTGTCATTCTCTTTTTGAGAACGTTGTTGCTTATTTCCCGCGGAAGAATCTTAATCATACAGCCACAGACATAATTGCACGGATACAGGAGGAAGTTCTGTCAATCGTTGTACAACGGACCAACTTTACATTAAGTGATTAATCAATACTTTTACTTTAATCTGCATATCCGATCAGTATAGTTTGCATAAGAACAGGATCGTGACGAAATCGTTATGGTGTTAATTGTTCAGACTAATAACGTTCAACTATACTGACATGTGCGGTCAGGATCGTTAACCTCACTCGTTGCTGAATATTTAAATGAAATAGAAAGTGGAGTCTTAAGATGGTCATAAACATCTTGATGATATTTCTGAGAAATGAAATGCTTAAAAATTTCTAGTATTAAATACAGTCGTAAAAATGAGAGACATATTATGATTGTGAGAAATGGCATGATTTAAAATAAATTAGCAAAAATTGTATAAGCTGTTGTATCTTATATATACTTCCGTAATTTATTTTTGCAGGACTGTATACTAGTGACTACATCATGATTAGGATTTTACGCATTTATGTCAAAATTTATTGTTATTTAAAACAGGAAAAATATTTGGAGAATTTAGTAGCATCAATGTATTGTAAGAAGGAACTTTTTATGTGGCTCCTATTTTTATTTTGCATAAGGAACTGATGATTTATCGCGAGTAAACGAAATAATAATAATGTAGCTATGATTAAGTGATCCAGTGGTCCTCTGAGAGTCGTATGAAAGTGACCTAATCGCAGCGATGCGCGAAAGTCTCGATCGTCGCCGATCGATCGCGATTTTACCGACAACCGGGGAACCGGTCTCCGGAGGCCTCGATTATCGTTGCTTCCGTGCACGATCGCCAGACGGAGACACTTCTATCCGGTTTTTGCGGCCGGCGGCCTCCCAATTAATTTCCAATTAATCAACAAAGTCCACAGATTGGTTCATGTTGAAGTCAGGTGTGTACTTTCCGCATGGTGTCACGCCGGATACCGTTGACGCCTCGATCGAACGGGTCACATTTCGCAAAGTACCGCCGCCTTAATTAGATAAGAATTACGCAACACGTGTCTCGGGCCCAGATTTTACTAACGATTTTTACAGGGCAACTATGCCCGCGAAGCAAACGATCCGGGGGATCTACGACCTGTTTATCAGGTGCCTCTTATCGATCCGATCGATTCGAACGAAAGCAGCACTATCGGCGATATCGTCATTTTTTATCGCTGTTAGATTGTCTCTTTTGCCGGAGTTTCGATTATGGTTATAACTAGGCTGCAGATTGCGACAACCTCTGTGCCCGATCTGGCGTGAGCCTTGAATACAAGACTTTATACAATTATTTACTTGGGAGTCTTGAGACGTCCGAGCATAACATTATTTATAGCATGATTTCGCTGGAAATGATTCGCTTTTATGTTTTTAGTTATGTTATTTGTGTGTAGTATGAGGTAGAGATTGTGTTAATGTATTGTTTCGACATCTTCGGTCTAAATTTGTAGAATATGAAATTTCAATAAGAAATCGTCCAGAATGACGATAAAAATCAGGAATGAAATCGTTTATATAGAATGTGAGATAGATGTATTAATTTATTGTTTCGACATCTTTGTTCTAAATTTAGAATAGGTGAAAACATTCCTGGTTCTATTAACGTGGCGATTAAAATCGGGAGCGAAGTTATTTCATTTTTAGAATGTTTGTTCATAGTGTTCAATGGGTGAGCGTTCTAATTGGGTAAAAATCGAAAGGTGCATTCGATCGGTACATTGATCAGTCGATACCCATAACTGCTAGTTAAGATGTTTATTAGTTGAATAGTGAGACGCAGAATTTAAAAAGTACATCGGAATTCGACGCAATTGTACAGCTCATTTGTTGATTACCACGTTTATTGGGTAAATAATCGGACACAGAATTTAAAAAGTACAACACAATTCAACGTAATGAGAATTTTATACAGTATACAATTTAATTTAATTGAAAAATTTATTGTATCGAACAGTTTAGGAGAATACTTCATAAATTCATGTTTAATTACAGCTTTTTCCGAACCACTCAATAAAAAATCTGCATTTCCATAAAAAAATCTGCATTTACATAAAAATTGTCTGATAATTGGAGATAAATTCTACAGGAACCGGTTTTTTTGATCCCAGCGTAAATCAATTGAACAAGTTTATCCAGAGAATACTTGATTCAATTCTCTATCACGACACGACGTTCACAATTCTCCTTTCACGTCGAAAGGGTAGAATAAAGTCTACTGTTATATTGTCTTCTTTATTGAAAGCGAACGAAAGAAAGGTTGTTAGAAGAAACTTGATCCAGAGTTCTTAAAAACCGGTTACACTCTTACGAAACACTTCATAATCTTTGCAAAGTATCTATGTTCTGGCCATTGTATTTCTACCCTTTGTTCTCAAGTTTTTATATAAAGACACATAATTTAGCAAAGTTATATGATCATTACATTGTTGGGATGATTGTTCGTAATTTTTGCTAAGTAAACGTTCTGATTGGGTAAAAATTAACCACTCGTTCGATCAATAAATTTATGAAAGAACATTGAAAAAATGCTGATTGCAATATCTAAAACTAGATTAGAACGTTCATTAGAACGTTTCAGAAAACTTTACATAGTTTCAATCACTGAACTTTGATCTTCTTCTTTTTTCTAATAATGTAGTGCTCGATAAATCGTTTAGAAAGATGCAGTTTCTTGCATATAATTTATTTTCTATACTTGTCGTTCTACATATTAAACTAAATTTTGTTGAATCTAAGATAATCGTAAATTTGAATGCATTTTATTCTTTCCATTCACTATCTATCTCTGTTGCTAAATATTTTACCTGAAACTTACTGAATTAAATCTCACTGAAGCAAAACAGTCATGAATCTTAATGGAAAGTATTTTAACGTGTACAATTTATTTTTCATGTTTCTTGTTCCTCTTACACCCTACTGAATTAAATTTTACTGAAGCAAAGCCACCAATCAATTTTAATGGGAAGCATTTTAACATGTACATTTTATTTCTCGTATTTCTTATTCAATTTACAAATTATTTAATTCAATCTTACTGAAGTAAAAACAAACACGATTTTAAACAAACTGCATTTCAATATATACAATTTCCGTGTTTCTTGCTTCACTTGCAACTTGCTGAATTAAACCTTATTGATGCAAAAGTATTAATCATTTTGCTCATTCCACTTGCAATGTACCGAATTAAATTTTACCAAATCGGAGTTCGAACACGGACAATATTTCCTCAGACACTCCAACATTTCCCAAATAAATCTCCAACGAAAGTCAAGGAGCGTCGATGTCAACTGCGCGACGATGCACCGGGAAACAGTCTGACATAGCCGACCCATCGCATCGGTGCACTAGAGTGCACCATAGTGCAATAGAAAGTCCAACA
The DNA here is from genome assembly GCA_916610255.1 of Lasioglossum lativentre. Lineage (NCBI taxonomy): Eukaryota > Metazoa > Arthropoda > Insecta > Hymenoptera > Halictidae > Lasioglossum > Lasioglossum lativentre. Next base: position 20,491,770 of record OU744364.1, on the reverse strand, counting down.
GCACTGTCACGTTCTTCGGTCACTCCCCCAATCCACATTGTGCCCACTGAAGCATCTCCGGGCTGAAAAATATCAGTACTTATCGGCGACCAACGGGTCCACATTATAACCACGAAAGCGAAGAAGCTAATTGCCTTCGTTGCATGTCGTTACCGCGGGTTTCCCCATGTGCAAACCGAGATATAGGAAGGAAGCCATCGTTCGTTGTTAACTATAAAATCATACGACCGAGTCTACCGAGTCGTTTTACCTATTCTTTTGAAATAATTCTTCTCGCTCGGATGAGCCACGGTTGAGACCGCTCGAGTCTCGCGCGGCCACCTTGCCAAATTAATCGTGCCAATCTGACGGATTTTTGCGGGGTTTCATAACGCGGGAAAAGTGAAAGGTTTCCTGGCGTCCTGCCAGGACCGGGGACCACGCGAAACTTGAGACCGAAACCGCGAAATCCGGATGGTCTTCTCTCCGAGCCCTGCAAAAACCAATTACCGGATCTGAAAATTTGCTGGACCGTGGTGCGAATTTTTTGCTCCTTGAATGCTCGATCGGTCAATCGAGTCATAAACCATTGATTCATTTTATAATACTTCCACTCGTGCAATTTATGGTCTGCACTTTGTGGCCATTTCTAGGTAAAATTTAAAAGAGACTGTTTTTTGTAATTGTTATTCCGGACGATGCATCGTGTGAAAATGATTTTTTTAAAACACGAAATGAACGACATCGAAGAATATAATTTATTTGGTTCATTTATCGTGTAGCTTTGAATATAATAGTGCATACGTAATAAATAACTGCGGATTTCACGCGTTTATTAAAAATTGAGTAAGTAAAATTTCAAGTAGCGAAAAGATTGAAACAGTTTAAAAATATTGATGTATATTACAATTATTTTTAAAAAAGCAAAATTTCTATGTTACTCCTGTCTCTTACAATCAGTGCAAACAGTTTTTATTTTGCAGTCTATTTGATTATTTAATTTTAAGTGATGCCGATCAATATCTTCTCGTTTTCATGATTTTATTTTTGAATACTAGTTCAACGTGTTTTACCAACATTTTTATCAACATTTTTAACATTGTTTCGTTCCACTTCTTTCACACATTACTACAATATTTAATTTTACCCTTACTACTTTTCACGACTGGTTTCTAAACAGATTCTGATTGCACGTCACCAACTAATAAACATGATACAGTATCAATAATGTACTATACAACGACCAACATAAGCATAAATTCCCAGGGGATCGACCTGCAGAATATTTAATTCGTGACGAAATATCCTGCGAGCAAATCGGAGTGTTGCGCGATTAGAATGCGAATGAAAGATCAGCGCAAGGATCGTCGGTCATCGTGTGCCGCAAAAGAAAAGAGCAAAACGTCTCGTTATCCTTGCGGAAGGGTCTCTTTTCTCAGTTGACCAGTGGATCTACATATCGGAAACACGATGACCTTTAGCACTTTTCATTCACGAAATTATGCGAACGTTGTGAAAAGGTCGATTAAATTCGTAAATTGTCTGCATCGTTTCTCACAACTTTCCCATTCCGAATTTCTAGCTAGTTTTAACAGCTTTTATCTGCAGGGGAAATAAAATTGGTAGTATGTTAATGAGCCACTTTCAAATTATAAATAAAAGATGGGCTGGCTTATTGTGCGAAGCAGAGACTCCTGAGTGAATAGTAAAAACAGAAACTTTATCTCGTCTGTGGAATTTTATGCTAAACTTTCGTGTATCTCGCAAAAATGGCACCAAGATCTCTCCATCAAAGTTTCCAGAAAATTCAAAATAATATAATGTTCTGAGGACTATAGATATCCTATAAATAGACAAACTTTTTTAATCTTCCGATAATCGTCCCAGTACAAACGTCCACAGTCCAGTGATCAACACTCTGAACCTTGCCACAGATTGCAGATACAACAGTAATTTCCTAGTTATCACTATAAAACTGTTGATTTATCATCAAGGTCCGTTCAGAAGGCCCCATCAATCCTAGAAAACCATAAAAACATGAATCATTACACGAGAATCCTCATAGGAAGACAAAGTGCCATTTTATTGTCCAATCTGCAAGTCTGCACGTTAACGCGTTTCCATGCTCGCCCATTGTCCACTCAGGTTACAAAACTCAATTAGCTCATTCATGGACGAGTGTCTGCAACATTGATGATGTAAGAATGCTGTGGTTCGAACAAGAATGGACCCACACCCCGTTTCTAACATGCCGTTAAATCGCGAGTCAACGATCTGGTGAATTGAAATTCTATCGGGTAACGCGACCTTGAAAGGATCTTATGGTCTGAAAGACCATAAGGGGCAACCAGCTGGCATCTGGTACGATCGTCGTGGCACGATAAAGCTAGTTGAGGCTGGTCAGTAAACTGATCTAACGGCGCTGGTTGTAACAGACCGCTCGCTCGATCGTTTGCGAAACCTGTTCGACCGAGGATGATCCACGAGACACACCGTAATCGAACCTACGACCCGTTTACAATCTCGAATCATCAATTAATTAAACGTACGGAGCTGCTTGGGCAATTATAGTCACTTTTTCTTGGAATTAGAGTTACTCGGTGCTGACCACCTCGAGCACTTTTTATGGTGATGATGTCTGTCAGAGAACGAAAGATGCAAATTTCCACTTTTATGGGCCATTTTATGAAAATTGGAATGGGGAAATATTTCTTTTTATTGGCAAGAAAATTATTTATGGATGTCCTATTAACTTTCTGACCAGACTGTGGATCTTCATGTAAATTTTCATTTTTTGTAGATTATTTTATACAAACTATGAGGAGATATAATTTTTTTGTAGCAATAAGAAGACTTCTTCCAACAACAATTCTTTTACTTTTTATTAACACGCATATTTTGTTGTACATTTCCATTTTCATAAATCATTTTATGGACACTAGAATAATGGTATTGTTTCTTATAGTTGTAAGAAAACGCCTTTTAGTAAAAATTTTTTAGTATAAAAATTCTATTAACCTTGGCTAAGATATAATTGAATTTTAAATTTTGCACACATTATAGTCATAAACATCCATATTCTATTGATTACAATTATTTACTTAATTTTTTGTCATTTCCAACCAGAAGAGGGCGTTGCTTGTTCATTTCCTGCGCACTTACGCAAATCGCAAACTATCGAACACATATTAGTGCATTCATGTGTTTTATAACTTTATACTCAATCAGAACGAAACTCTGAATGAAATTATAAGAATAAAAATAGTAGAAGGAAGTAGGTTAATTGAATGATCACTATGGAAGTTGTTTCATTGAATGTGAACAAATTGTGGAATTAGAAAGGGAATGGAAAGATATGTCAAAAACGTGAATAGAATTTTTCCATGCTCGTTTCCGAGACATTCGATATTGAAAGTATGTTTCACGTGCATGCATTAGTACTTACAAGAAGTAGAAAGTGTAAGTCATGGACGGACTTTTCCTATGCATTAGCACGTGCATCGGAGACAAATCATCATATTCAATTATGTTTGAAACGAAGCATTGTACGGGGACATTCCTTTTTAAGGCTCATTGTTTGCATGAGGTGTATGCAAAAGTTTGAGACCTTTTTCAAATTTCTTTTTATTTAAACACGACGTAGAAGATGTGTTACCAGTCGATAATGAAGATGGTTGTTTAGAGGTAATGGCAGACAAACAATTCTACAAAAAGGCGGAAGATTATAAACATTATGCAAGTCATTATGCATGAAGGACTGAAAAAGACTAAAAATTTTGTAAAAATTCGTAAATTAATATGATAAAAAGCACACAATTATGAACAATATTTGTACTTCCCCTTCTATAAAGAAATTAAGAGAGAAGTGATATAAATACAATTACAATGGGACATCAAAGAAAAATAAAAAGAAACATCTTTATACTGCTTGTTTAGCAGGCATACGAATGTTTATAATCTTTATCGTGTTATGTAGAGTATTATAATGTGTTAAAATGTCTGTACAGTACTGCAAAATAATCTCTTCCTAGAGATTGAAATTGCATTAATAAAAAAAAAAAAATTGATATACTAGATTAACGCTGATGAACACGATTCACACGATCGTTAACAACATTTTTACTTGTTCAGCGTCAAAGAAATTTGAGAGGCTAATAAAAATACATTTAAATGATCAGTTCTAAATCAAACAAGACCAGAAGTGAAAATGATGAACGACCATAAATTGACAAGCATCTCGAGCCTGTTCCAAAGTGGTCCCCAGCCATCGTACTTAATGAGATTCCATGCAAAACCTATAATCTACCTGGGGACCGCGCATGATTGGATTAATAAACAGCAGTAAACCAGCATGGTAACTTTCATCGGCGTGGGAGCGCGTTAAACTTGTCCTTGCTTTGTTCCTAGCTGGAAACAGCTAATGATCGTAACGGGAGATCATTCACCGAGTGCCGAGCGTATTGTTACCCGTCGAGAATGTCAAGATCGCGATCATGGTCGCGGCCAACAAGGGATTGCCCTGTTCTCTTGCCTCTTCTCCTTTCGATCTTGCAATCTCTGAAACCTTTCTCTGCAATAATCCAAGTAATCAAAATCTTGCACAAATCTCTAACAAATCACTCGATAAACTTGCACATAGTAAAGACTGTTTTATGGGCTTTTAGCATCAGAGTCCATTAACCAGGAATTTACTAATTAATATTTTATTGTGGAAAAGACGAACACATTTTTTATTACTCATGATTAAGTCAGATTTCATTCACACAGTTTAGACAACGAGAAACTCATTAATACATCGCTGAGCGTTTAGTGTCAATTATAGTATACCCTATCTCCTGAGAGAAAGGAGTAGCGTTTCACAATTAGCGTCGTTAAGTCCATTTGCTCGTTAAAGTGTTAAGGTTTCGTTTTGTTTCTAAAGAATCTAATAATTCTTTCATTTTGTTGATTTGCACTACGATGCTATTGGTGTTGACTTCGTGCATATTATAATTATAATAATTTTATTTGCCATTGCATCGTTGCCATGAATGGCAGTCGTGACTGGCTAAACTAAGTCACAATTAAATGATTGCTGCAGTGAAAGTAAAAATTGCAGTATTAAGAACAATTCTTTACATTATTAGTATTAGGTAGAATACAATTTTAGTTTTTATTTAGATATTTAATTTTGATTGTAAATAGAATTTATTTAATTGTTAATCAATGTGATTACTATGTATTCTAACAATCTAAAAAAAAGGGATATTGAACAAAACCAGTCTCGAAGAACAAACCCAAAATCATCAAACCTTACAAAACCCTCTGCTGACTCAAGCCGTCAACTCAAGCGCATCAAAAAAAATCATCGACATCCTCATCGATCCGTGGATCTCCCAAAGACCACGTATTTCCTCCGCAGCCTCGATTAACAAATTGCAGACACGATTGCACTCTGCACATTCTGCAGATTAGGCGATGCACTTGTGAAACATTCACTCTGTCGTCAGGTGCACATCGCTTGTGTGCATCGCTGCTTCATTGGGTAATTGCAGCTCGAACGTCGACCATCGGTCGCAACGGCGGAAGTGAACGCATATTCCTGGATGCACTGTCATTACGAATGCCAATATCCAGGCTGGAATAGTCGGGAAAAGTGCAGGCTACGATGATCAGGAAGGAAAGGGGCGGACGGTCCTCCGATTGCTATAAAGCAGCCATTTTTTCGTCGCATCGATCAGTTTCCCTGTCGCGTTCAACGATTCCCATTTTCTGCTTTTCCCAGCATGGGGACCTTGCGACGCGATTCCTAGATCTAAAGAATTTCTAGATCTGCCAGTCAGTGGTCGATGCACTTCGCGGTGCATTCTGCCAGAAATGACGCCAGCGAGTCGCATAATCACGCGTGGACGTTCAACGAAGACTGAGAAGTGCCAATAGAACCCCTGAGAAGATTCTGAAGGAGATTCTGGTCCTAATTCCAGGACACCTATCCCCCAAAATGATTTTACTTAGAGGTGTGCCAGCAGCTCCCATGCTGCTAGCTCTGGTAGCTACGCACCTGGTGATCTCGATGCCAACACCGCCAGTGAAAAGATCGCCAGAGGTGGATAGAGACCTGGGGAACGGGTTCTCCAGTGTGCCAAAGATCCTAGAGATCCAACTACCACTGAAGATCGCCACGAAAGACGACTTGGTAGCCTGGGCTAAGTATGTGATGGGGCTGATGGCGTCCAGGATTAACATCACCCTGACAACTGTTAAGGACTCTACTCAGACCCCTCCAGAGCCTGTCAGGACCCCTAGTAGCTACAAGCAGATGCAGAGCTACAAGACTTCTGGATTCAAGAACTTAGATCCTGCTAGACAAGTTGGGATCATGAAGGCTTACGCTAAGACCTTTGAGACCTCCAGGTACGCTGAGAACGTGAAGAATCATGAACGTAATAAGAATCCTGTGGAGTTCAAGATCCAGGATACTAATAGGTACCCTGAAAGGAATAGAATCCCTGTTAATGTGACTCCTGCGCCAAAGAAGGAAGTGGTTTTTATCCCTGGCCTGCAGGCTTTTACTGTAGGTCCTTTGGCTGCTTCGAACTTCCTTGGTATTCGACCAACCACCTTTGCTACCATGGGGATCACGGATCATGCCACTGTTCATAATCCTGTAGAGATCGAAGCGAATATTAATCTACCCAGGCCAGAAGTCAAGGATTCTCTGGTCAAGGGGAATTTCGACGTAGCAAACGCGTTGAAGGTGAACGATCAGCAGTTCTTCGTGCCCACGTTCCCGGATTTTGGACCCTTCAGTCCGAAGAATATTGATGTCTTGAACACGGAGGCTGTGCCACCTGCGAGGACTTATCTACCAGTGACTACTACCACTGACAACATCAGGTTCCCCAGCGATTCATTTGCTACTCGGTACTTCTTCGATGGAATTGAGAGGAATGTGACTAGCAACTTAGGAATCCTACCTCTGGATTTGAGGTACACCACCATCAGACCGTTCAGCTTCAGCGAGGAGATACCGTTACCAGTGAAGAGTCTAGAGTTAGCTACCCGGAAGAATTCCACGAGTTTCCCAAAACCGATTTTGAATGTTCCGTTTGAAGCTGTGATCACGTTCACGAGAGAAGCTACGATAGAACCGACGACCATGAGAACAGATAATGAAAAGCAGTTTGCTGTTCCCACCAGAGATCCTCTTGATGCCTTCCCACCTTATTTTGATAATAACATCACGGTGATGAATGAGTCAGGACAAATAAACGTTGTGTTCGATGATGGCAGTCAAGTGACTGAGAAGACGAACGGAACAAGGAAAAGTGAGAAAAATAACAAGAAGAAGAAGAAGAAGGAGGAGGAAGAATCGAGCAAGCAGAAGACGAAAAAGGAGAAGACCAAGAAGCCTTCCATGCTCACGCAGATTATTAAGGCGTTCGCTGAGCTGAGGAGGAAGAGTCCTGCTGCGAATAATAGTTTGTCTGTGGATCTCTCACCGCCACCATTGAAGCCGCCATTGTCGTTCCCGTTGCCACCCAGACAGGAATCTACGCCACCACCTAGGCCACAGTCTTTTCCTCCGAAACAGCAGGCTTATCCCCAGAGGCCACCACAACCTTATCCTCAGAGGCCGCAGCAAGCTTATCCCGAAAGGCCGCAGACTTACCCTCCGAAGCCGGTGAGTGTGACACAGTTGAGAGTTCTGGACATGGTCCTGGATCTAATACAGATCTAGTTTAGCCCTAGAGCTAATTCAGACTTAAATCCAGTTAGATCTAAAGCTAGATCGAACATGATTTATTTCACATATAACTCAGAGATAGGATAACTGACTTAGACTTTATTCAGATCTTGTATCCTTAGACTAGACTTGCTTAGATTAAATCCAGACCTAACCCAGACCAGATTTAGCCTAGTATGCCTAGGATGCCTACCTAGTGTGCCTATTTCAGGACAAAAATACTTTATCTAAAATTAGCCCAGTTCTAGAATGTCTCATGTAGGATTAGTTCAGACTAAGTATGCTTAATTCAGACTTGGCTCAGATCTAGTATACCTAGAAAAGACCTTTAATTCCTAATCCAAACTTTGCCCAGACCTAGAATGCCCAATCCAGAGTTTGCCCAGACCAAAAATGCCTAACCCAGACTTTATTCAGACCAGAAATGCCTAATTCAGACTTTTCCCAGACCTAGAATACCCAATGCAGACTTTGCCCAGACCGAAAATGCCTAACCCAGACTTTACCCAGACCAGAAATGCCTAATTCAGACTTTGCCCACACCTAAAATGCAATAACCTGATTTACCCTGAGCACAATATGCCTAATCTAGTCACACCCTAGATCCCGAATGCCCAACCCAATCGTTTCCCAACTTTGAAACAGCTTATCCCCAGCCTAACGTGACCTAGTCGAGATCTAGTCTTAATTTAAACCTATGCCAGAAGTAGCTAAGTCATTTCCAGGCGCTGGTGAGTTTGATAGAGAGAGTCGAGTAAAAGTAATGCGATCGGGGAGGAGTAGATTGCAGAGAAAGGAACGCGCGCGTGTCAAAGTAGTTCGGGTCAGGGAAAAGAACGGGAGCTGTGGTTTCAGATAATTTGAACGGTGAAAGGCATACAGTTAAACGGGTACATTTAAAGAAATTAGGTACATATGATGTGAATGTAGCTCCCGTGGTCCCACGGCAGAAGATGCGCGAGAGTGGACATTATATTTGGTCGTATGAAAAGATCCGTGATCTTGATGGATACTATTGTTCAGCTGAGGAGAAAGTTCTTTTAACGTAGCTTTGGAAGATATGCGTTTTGAAGGATCACGGGTAGCAGTTGTGGAGAGTGCAATTTGTTGCTTTCAACCACTTATTGCACCTTTTGTGTTAAATATTTAGGTGTTGGTAACAATACATTACTGGGCATAGCTGGCTTTAATTAAAGCAGTTCATAGTTGATGGCTCTTTAAACGACTTACTAAGTCGGAACGAGCTGTGTTCCTGGTGTAATTATTACATAAGCTGATGACTATTAATTCTCATGTCCATAAAATAAGTTATGTAACACGATAATCGCTTTTGAACTAGAATTAAAATGTGGCTTATGATGAGAGCAACATTTGGAGACTTGGTTTCATTTAGCGCTAATGGGATGAGAAATAGGACATGCTTACATAATAAGACTTACTAAAACGAAACGCACACAGCTAGACTCGAAGATTGTAGTTCGAGGTTGTACGATGTTAAGTGTTTCAAGGTCTACTTCATAAAATAATGTAATATCTTCTGTGCATTTAATTTGTACATTACTTACAAATCAGTCGAGACAATGTTTGTAATACTGTAATAGACACACATCAAACATAGAGGGTGTCAGCTCGGTGACACTCTTCTCTGCAACAGCGAACCGAATCAATTGCACAATTGCGTGCGAAAACGCGTGCGCTCGCTCGTGCAGAGAGGGACAACGCGATTTCCTCTGCACTTATCAAACGGTGTCAAATTACCGTGGAAAAGAATCACGATTTTCATCACACATATATCAAACATCGTTCTTACTGCCATTGGGCTTGAAATGGTTCTGAAAATGACTGTTCAAAACTGTTATGTAACGATTAAAATAGTTACAAACATTTATTATTAAAAATAATCTTCAGGAAGATCGAAATTTTCACCTGTTATCTGCCTGGATCATGGTTGCTATTTTTGGGTTTCTATATTGATCCCATAAAGATTTTTAGTTTTCGAATCAATTGTTATAATATTTATTTAGAGCGCCCACTGCTCGAGAAGGAGAAGAACGGTGTGAAATCATTGACTCATTCCCTCCGATTCGTTGATTTCAGTCTGAGTCGCGACAAGGAAGACGTAATCTGACGTCTCTGGCGCAGGAGCTCGAGGTACGTTCACTATTTACCATACAACCCTAATCAAAACCCTTTGCTCGTAATTAGACAATTTACTCTCGAGCGTTCTGAACCCTTCTGCGCGGGAAAATTCAAATTCACAGGACGACGACCAGGATGGAAACAGCAGCGAAGAGGATAAGAGCGAAGAAAACAGATCCTCTGCAGAAAAGAGCGAAGAAGACGAAGGCAGCAATCCAAAAGATGACGCAGAGGAAAATGAAGGGAGCAATAGCTCAGAAAGCAGCTCAGATGAGAGCGATTACTCTGATGAAGACGAAGAGGGTGGCTCTGTGAGGGCCCTCATCGGTCTCCTTGAGCTGGCTGCACCTGTTCTTGAAGATCTCAGTGACGTAAGACCATAGACCTCTTCGTGCGTACAGTTAATAATTTCACGTAAAGGAACAGTTCATTTATTTCCATAAAATTATACCTACCTGCAGGAAGTTTAATAATGAATTGGAGATGACTATAGCTGATGTTTCTTGCAGCCAGAGTCCAACACGGACATCTCCGACGTGTTCGAGGCTGCCATCCCTCTGCTTGAAGATCTGTCGAACGTAATCCTCAATCATTTCAGTTTCAAAACTTAAATGATGCTCGTCTTGTACTTGTGAATGTTTGATGCATTTTAGGGGGACGGAGTGAATCCTGGCGTAGATGTCGCTGGGATCTTAGTGCCCATTTTGCTGCAGATCAGCGGAGTGAGTTGTCCAGCTGCTGTTTGCTTATAGCTACAGCTTAGAGTGAAGAACGTGACAGGTAAGGGCAGGTAATCGAGCGAGGAGATTTGTTTCAGGGCCCAGAAGGAATGGGGGACTCGGTCGCCATTTTGACGCCACTACTTCAAGTCCTTGCACCTCTGATTGGGCCATTGTCTGGTCCTTTGCTCGTTCCACTGAGCAGACAGAGCAGCAATGTGAGTAGACTGAACCTTTTATAGTTAATTTCTCGCGAACGAGATCATTTCGATTTCAGCCTCCAGGACAAGGTGGATCCAGCTCCGGCAACCTAATCTCGAATTTGAGCGGTCCCTTGAGCGAGGTAATAACTGATTCTGTAATCGATTCCATAGATTATGTTGTCTATGTTGCAGTTTATTCAGTGAATGATATTTGACGTTTCAGACGGGCCCAGGCAAGATGTCGATGATCCAGAGCTTGATCGCAGGAGTCGTCTCTAGTCTTAGCAAAGTACGCATTGACTTTCTGTTAACGAACCGTTGTCCATCGCTAATAAATTGACCGTTTGCAAACTAAATGAGTGTCGTATATACCATTGTCTTGGATCAACGTTCTTCTTATTACGATTTTAGCTGTTAAGCTCGACAATAACGTTAAGATAATCGATTTTAGAGTTGATCGGTTTTATACGCGAGTTTGAGGATTAGTAATGAGTTGAGATTAATTGTTGGACTGGTTTTGATGTGTTTGCAGAATTCTGGAGGCGGGTCGGATATTACGAGTCTTGTTAAGGCTATTGTTGCTGGGTCTGTTGCTGGAACCAGTGGTAGTTCCAGTGGGCAGAGGGATTCCTATGGAGCACCTACTAGTTATGGCGGCGACTCCTACGGTTATGGTGGTCGGCCTAGTAGCGTGAGTTACTTTTTTGATACTGTTCTTTTTTAGAACCCTTTTCTTTTAATTTACAAATTTAACAGCACGAGTATTTTGCTACAATTATTTTTCTTTCATTGCTCTGCATGTAGAAGATAAATTTTAATTTGGTTTGCGATTGATGAATAGGAAATTGCACAATTCGATGCACAGAGTTGCTGATCATAACTATTCGAATGATAGAACAACATCGTGTAATCAACATCTTTTACTTACATCAGTTTTGCTTTCAGTGATTCAAAATATACATTCAGTTTTTCGATGAGAATTTGAGGAACTATTTTCTGACTTGTGTATAATGAAAACAAATATCAATTTATGTTTGATGTGTACTCATTGTTACAAGAACAACAAGAATAATAGAACAATGCTTGTTTTTCGTCTGATAAAATAATGTATATCTTTCCAACATAAAATTCGATGTACAAAACATTGAAAAATCGTTCGAACATTTATGACCATAAAAATCATCACAGTCTAAAAATCTTGAAAAGGAAAATCTTATGAAAATTGTCACGATTATCGGGACTGTACCCCCTACTACATGCAACTTCTGAACTTTGCAGCCCATGACGCCATTCCAGGGGGAAAATCCAATCGCCCTGCTCGGTTCCTCGGTTAATGACATACTAAACGCGATTTTAAAAATAGTCGCCTCCCTAATTAACGCGATAATGGGTATCCTGGGCGCGGCTTCGTCTTCCGCGGCTGCGCCAGCCCCAGCATCACCCCCTTCATATGGTGCCCCGAGCCCTTATAAAGCTGCACCATCACGGTTAACGCCCCCTCCTCGACTAACTCAAAATAACAGTACTCGCGGAACAACGACGCGAGGAGTGCGATTTTTCCGCTGATGTATTCGGTGTGCCAAATTCGGTTAGGGTCTGCAGAATGCAAGAAAGTTGAAAGAGTATCATGCACCCTAATTTTTCCATTATTATTTTATTAATCTCCATAATGTATTCTAAAGAATGTACAAAGTGGAAAGATAGAAATAGGAAAATTACAGGAGCACAAGTGTGCAAGTGTTGCCTGTACACTAATTTGTAAAACTCATTGTTAATATCGATTCATGTGGTGCTTGAATTTATAATTATGCAATAGTGCTATCCCTACATGAATTAACCGAAATGCTATGTTATTGTTCTGTTGACTTTGTTCTATTGGAAGAAATATACACTGTTACCCTCTATATTATCCTGTAAATAATAAAGATGAGTACTGAGACGCTTTCACGAATGTCGAGCCGCGCTCATTTTGTGCGAAAATAACTAAAAAATGATCAGTTAATTGCAAAGCACTGAAAAAATTGACAGTCATGAATTCCAAGAACAAAGAAAATTATTATTGACCATTTTCGTGCAACATTCTTCTCTTCCTTGTGAGATCATGGAAGAAAAAGTAGATGATCACGAATCCAAGGAAAAAGAATATCGTTGTTGTCCATTTTCATAGATCGTTACTCTCTGTTAAGTAATAATAAAAAAAATCGATCGGGATGATTACAAATCATAAAACGAAGCAAATTATTGTGACCATTTTCGAACATCGTTATTTTCCTGAATTATAAAAGATCCTAATAAGGGATCACGGAACGATCACACAGTTGTCACGCAAGACTCGACACGAAATGGGCAATCAATTAACTACTTCTTACAAACGGCGCGATAATTCAAGGATGCAGAACACGTCATCGTACTTTCAACTCGACCCGGATCGATCAATCGCAATTGTGACCTCCTGTTCCGATTTTCACCTTCGTACACCTATCCATCTGATGTTTAAGATTGACGTCAAACTGTGTCGCACGAGATCGTTCCCGCGGAGTTCACTTTTTTCGCACGCTCTTTTACGTCGGGTGCCCATATCCGGATTAATTATCTCGTTATCTAAAAATTGGGTCACCGAGAAAAAGCGTTCGGTAACTGGACAAAGAGGTAGTGTGATCGCCGATTACGTAAAGCTCGGCATAAAAGCTGAAACCTTTTAACATGATCAAAACCAGAAGAGCGCGGAGGCGGGCAAAAGAGGCGTTTCATAATGAAGAGTTGCGATCAACAATCGCCCGAATAAATAAAACCGGACGATGTGCATGATGAATTATATAAAACTGATTTCCCTTTTTACGGTCCTCGAGTAAAACGAGTCACGTTTGTGATCGTTTCAGCCCATTTTAAACATTGTAAATATGCATGGCTAAAAGACAAGATATTGTACTATATTAAAAAATTCGGAAAATCCTATTGCAGTTCCATCATTAGAACTATTATTTATATAAATGTTCAAACTATTATGTTAAATAGTTTACAAACAAAACACAAATTTCATGCACGTGTCATGAGAAATATTAACGATTTCATCTAATATTTTGGTGGAAATTGCATTAAATTGCATTAAATAATATTCCCAAGTATACGCCCCATAGCCAACAATAAAGCTTGCTATCGAACACTGCCCTACGAACACAAGAGATTTTCAAAATTCGTTCATTAATCGATCTTTGCTCCAGAAGAACAAAAAGTCGGTCCTGAGGACGAACTTTCCTAAACACGCTCACTTTCGATCCCATAAAGCTCTCGATTCCCCACCATTCCATTACGGAAGAGATCGGAAATGTTCCCAGAAATGCTACGTGGCGAAAATATTCCGCGACACGGTGCGTAAGTGGCGGCGCGTGTTCATGAGTGGTCGGCCGGTGCGTGACGCGTTATGAGATCGCCTATTACGTGATCCGGGGAAACGCAAGGGAGGAAATAATGTCGGACTCCGCTGTCGTTCAACTTCGCGAACGAGATGCGATTTCGCGCGTGACGTAACGATCGTAACACGCCCCGAAAAGGAGAGGATCGGGTCGTTGATCGACTCTCTCCGCCTACGGAGCTCGCACGATATGTATTTAATCGCTGCACCGATGGTTCCTGCGGAATTTATGCAAAAAGACCCACGCACTGACGTCATTACGTGAAACCTTCTTCCCATTACCCGATTTAATCGGTTCGATTTTTATACTTGGTGGAAACATGAACCAGAGAAAGTGATCCAGTCTTCCTGGGAATTTTTGACATTAATGCCTTGCTAATTTGATGGAGAATTCACTAGATCAGTATCAAATGAATATATATGTAGAGAATGAGTGTAGATCTTGACCGGAGGGGTTGTTACAGAGAAAACTCAAATTAGCAAACTATTCGACTAATTTTCACTGTGTAATGGCGTGCGAAAATTCTGGAAAAAAACAGACACATACTAGGCACCGTAGTATGTATTAGGGAATATTTTCTGATTTTTAGATTGCAAGATAAAGAAGTTCCTATGCTTTGACTTGTCAATCGTTCCAAAAGAGAATTGGACACTTGTCTTGGCCAGAAGGCAGGTTTCATGCAAAAAATTTTATATTAAATTGCATAGAAAAAATCTGAAATAAATCCTTCATATTCTAGAAACTGTAATAAATACGAGGTAATTTTTTCAAATTTTTGGGTTGAAGCATATCAAAATTACAAGACGATGTCGTTGACAATATGTCGTTCGAAATGAAAGCAATTCTTTAATGCGATGAGATTCGATTAATTCCTGCTCGAACAAAATCGACTTCTAATTGATCTCCCTGGAGTACTATATCACTGTCACGCAGCATTTACTGATCTATCGGATTGGATTGCATAATGATGCAGTTGGAATTTATGCTAAATGGTCGGTGAGTCGTGGGTCGAGTCCGTTTCCGCGTGAATCTTCCTCGTTATTGAATCGCGCGAGCTCTCGTCGTATTTCCCATAGAGTATAACTGTCTCCGGTATTCGAAGGTGAAAGTACATTTCACCGTTTGACCTATGAATAACCGCGGAAGATCGCGTTCTTCCGTTCGAGCGGCACCACCCACACACGCCAACGCAATGCCGAGCCGGTTCCTTGCCCGTACACTTGGCAATAATCGTTATCGAACCGTGAAAGTCACGGTGGTACCCGCGAATTACCGGTAGCCCCGCTAATCGGCGATTTACGCGATCAAGGAACTTCAGGATCGATCATTCTGTTTTCCCCGATTTCATTTCTTCAAACGGGTGCAGTGAGCGTGCCAAATTGTCACGGAAGAGTTTGCGGTTCCCATGAAGAAGTTGGAAAAACGACAAAACACCGTGAACATACACAGCCTCTCAATAACAATAGACGAACTCCATATTTCTACACAAATTCTCACTTTGACGACTTATTTATTAAATATAAAAATTACAGGTGAATTTCTGTAGGTAATTAGAAGATTCCTGGTGCTAGAAATGTTAGCTTGGTGTCATAGTACTGCCCACGTAGAGAGGAAAATTTTTAATTAACAGTTGTACTGGAATTAATCTTGATAATGACTTTGCGAAAGAAGAAATAATTTATTTTTGTATTGCTCCACATGAGAGCTACAAGCCTCCAGAATCATTCAGATTATATTTTCATAACCCTACCTGATGCTAGAAATGTCAATTTGGGGTCATAGTACTGTCCATGTAGAGAGGAAAATTTTTAATTAACAGTTATATTAGAATTAATCTTGATAAAATCTTTCCGAAAGAAGAAATAATTTATTTTACAACCTATGTTAACTCAATATTTTGTATTGCTCCACATGAGAGCTACAAGCCTCCAGAATCATTCTGATTATCTTCATAACCCTACCTATCATCAGTAACCTCACATAATCAATTTAAGAGCATTAGCTCCGGTGATTTCAACGCCGGATAAGGAGCGACTCTCGGCGACTTCAACGCACGATCAAGAAACGTCGCTGGAACTATACTTCCAGCAAATTGATTTCTTTCCCATAATTGTCTCATTACCTTATCAATTTTATCAGCATTACACACAATTCGTTTTTTCTCGACTTGTTTACATTCGAATTTTCCGAATGGAGTTGCCTGTCAAAGATTCCAGTTTTAATGTGTAAACGCGAGCGGCGAGCGAGCAGCACAGCGAACAAGTCGTTCTAAACCGTGCCAGATAACTGGTTAAACGGTATTTTCCATGTTTTTTCAATAATAATGTCGCTCGGCAATCAGGCGCCAGTTTCGAAGGCCATTCACTTTCCATTCGTGAAAGAAAGCCGGCGTTTTTGCCGCGTTTAGACGTTGTTTGACCCTTGGACGGCATTTGCGAAATTTCTAGTCACCTGCTCGCATCTGTATCCTTTCGAACCAGTCAGGCTTCGTCCTGATTCAGTCACCTCACCTTTCGAAAATTCATGCTCGTATTCGTGAAAAGCAATTCTTTGCGCGTTGCGAAACCTAAACGTCGATTTTTCATCCGATTTCGCGACCGTCACCTCGATGAATATTTATACCCTTTTTGCCGCTGCACATCGTTTCGCAATATAGAATAAAAATCGTCGTAAAGCAATCGTAGGATGAAGCGTTTTGAACCGGGCACCTTGGTTGCAATAAAGTTGAAATCGGAACATCGAGTGCATGAGTAATCCTTCGCTTTCGCAATGGTATAGAACAGTAAAGAGTATTAATTCTCTGTTTATGAACGCAGTCGTAGGTGTTTCTGCCGACTCGAAGCGTTAAAACCATTGACATGAATATTAAATGTACCTGCAAATGATTAATTAGTACACTTAGCAGTTCTCTCAGGAACTCGATTTTTGCGAGAACCGTAATATTTCGTAACAAAGAGCATTTACTCCGAATAAAAAACTGAACTTTCTACGCGAAACAATAAATTCGTGTTACCACCATGCACAGAAATATTAAAATCATTTTTAACATGTTTTATTCAGTTACCGTCGCAAAAAGCATTGTTTCTCGTGTCTTTGTAGGTTTCTGGTTCATCTTGACGACTCTCGGAAAGAATGCGGACCTAATCTTGCATATAAATCATATCTTTAAAATTCAATTATGTAAACCTTGTGTAACACTTCAGAAGAAATTTCGAGCATCCAAATGGAGATCGAGTTCTTAGATTTGCAGTGTAAATAATAATTCATACTGTCACGCCTGTCGTTCTCAGTTAATAGCGACCGTCTTACAAGCTCGTCTTTTATATCTACTCGCGCTGGAGTAACAAAAACTATGCAGAACAGGTTTTTCTATCTAGTGCATCTTGTCAGTGGATCATTCAAGAATTTGTAATGATTCGAACAGCAACCCATCGACCCTAAGGACGTCGCCATGTCATTATTTCTTTTTTCTGTGGAATATCATTCGTACTCTATATTTATCTGTGATTTAATGACGTGGAAATCAGTAGTAAACGTTTGTGCTACATTACTGGCATAGTAATCAATTATTACACACTAGACTGCGGGCCTTTGTGCAGAATAAAAATTGTCCACGTACTTGGAAGAAACTTAATGAAAATGTATTTTCATAAAAAGTTAAAATTATGTAACAATTTCCTTAAATTCTTCTAATGTCTTTATTATTTCGTATTTGGCTTGATAATGCATAAAAATCCGCAAACTATTTTTTACTGTATATTTAAGGATATTTGATATTTGTTCTTACAGATCAATAATGATTAAATTTTTTGTTTCAGCCTCCCACCAACCAGCGGTTTCAGTTCGGCCGTTAATTACAATCGTCGGACAAACGCGACATTGACGCAATAGATCAGAATAAATAGAGCACGAAGGCTAACGTCCTCCTTTGCAGTCTCAGTAGATCACGAGACGTCGATCGGAGGCAGAGGATCCTTCGATCCCGTCCAGGAATCCACGCAAAAACTTTACCGTTTCGAAACTTCACTATTATTTACCGATAATGGAAGCTAGCAAAGCCGCCGAGTACTTCGAGGAACTACTAATTTTCTCATCACAGTAATACAACCTCAAAGCGTGTAGTTAAAACTGATAACGATTTATCTGTAAAATGAGTCGAAAATACGTAATGCATAGCGATCAGACTTGAATCGCGATCGATTGACATTAAAGTTTAATCGAGAACCGTAATTCCGATAGTCGAATAATTTATAGGTCGAGACGGTGTTATACAAGATAGCAGACTTTGTAACAATTTAGCGTCGAGTACTTTCACTAATAAAATGTCTCTTTACGACGATCGATCAGTTTCCGCAGGATGGTCACACTCGAACTTTCGAGACACTGATTCAGCCGATTCCTCAAGCGGATTCGAGTGACGTGGAGACGCGACGTTTATGCGATACACGCTCGTATCCTGTTTCGTGAATTAAGAAATGCGAGGGGAACCTTAATAATCGTCGTATTAATCACCGGAGAAAGTAATCGCCGCGCGTAGCTTCGATTCTTAAACACCGCTCGAAGAGGATCCCGCTAATTAGACGTTCGTGACTGTAATCGGGCAATTACGTGTCAGAAACTAATATTCCCACTGTTTTATTTAGTCCACTCGGTGTCTCGAGATAGTGATTAAACGTAGAAACTCCAAACGCGGCCTCATTCCTATTTTTTTCCTGCAAACGGATGCAGTGCGTGCGGTGGGCGTTCGAGTAAGATTAAGTCGCCTTTCAGAATCTATTGCAATTTTCATTCGTTTTAGTTCAATGGAGAAATCAATTATTTATCATTTTTGTCGGGCTAAAATTTTTTAGAGAAATCAATTTTTCTTCATTTTTATTGGGATAGAACCTTTACAGAAGTTCTAGGAAGTTAAAATCTTTTTTTCTTCCGTCGGTAATTGTTGAAATAGCCCTTGCAAGTCGAAGTCGCATATTTTGAATTAAGTTTGGCACAGACAACAGTCTGTAAATACACAGAGATTAACTATAGTTTTAGATTTAAGATTCACTGTTATCGTTATTATTTTTTTTTTGTTTAATTATCGTTATTATTCTTTCGTTGCTTTCAAATAGTTTTTTACTTGTTTTGTTGAAAGGGTTAATCATTTCAAGTTTTAAGGTTTTCAAGTTTAGTTTCAATGTTTTTCAGTTAAGTTTATGTTCATATTCATATGTTGACTCCTGTTAATTGTTACAATTACTCACAGTTACTCATGCTTCTTGTTCTATCGACTCGCTATTAATCTGCAGTGACAGTAGACTTTCAAACTGATAAGATTTTTGGAGACGATGACATCAGGCTCATACATATGTATAATTCTTCATGTCTTAGACAGTTCATTCAATTATTTCAACAACCTAAGATCAGTACAAAATTTTTCTTCACAAAATCCATGACTGATATACAATCTACTTTTCCAAGAAAAATGTCTCTAACATTTTACAAAATTGTCTTCCATAAAGCGTGAACGAATCAACACAGAAAACTTTTATCTAATTCATTAAGATGCTCAGTTTAATTACAACGAGACCTTCAGTACACAGAAGAAAACGAAAGCTTTCCACTTTTAGAATCGTGCATCTAAAACTGGAAACTCGTATGGATGTTTGTGTTTACGCAAACGGACCATAAAAGTCGAAGAGACTCAATAGCCATATTTGCTATTCGAACAGCCTCAATACATTAGGATCGCTATCGGTCGAAATGCATTAACACGTTCGCGGTTGTTAATCGCTGAGTCCACAAAAGATATTCAGCTATCTATCCTGTCGGCAATCAACTTTCCACAACGGCGGAGATTCCCGTGATCGGTGATTCGTCTTCCGAGAAGCCTAAGTGGGAACGGCAGCTGCAAAGTTTAAGGTCTTGGACTGTGTACCCTTTCATCCGGAAATTTCACAAGTTCGCGAGTTGCGCAACAGAGCGATCCGAAGGACGCCGACTCCCTCTCACTCCCACGGCTATAGTGATCGCTTTCGAACCTTGCATAGTCACGCGAGTCCTCAGTGTAACGGTAAACAATAAATATCGAACTATAACGCTATCCAAAAAATTTTTACTATTTTTTTTTTCTAATAATTTTCTTCTTATATGATTTTCATCTTTAATAATTTTTCCTGCTTCAACGGTGAAAGCTATGCAAATGATTTTTACGTGGAATTATTCTGCAGACTCTTCAAAATACAACGGTATCTTTTTTTAGAGCATTATGAACATTCGAATGTATTTAAAAATTTCTTTTTTAAAGAGAGCTAAAGAGAGCGTCGAATGCAATAATTTTATCACAACAATTGACATCAATTTTAAATTTACTTTTACAATAAATGGTCTCAGAAAAAATCGAATTAGCCACATGATAGAGCAGCCTTTCATCTTCCAGAAACCGTAAAGAAAAGTTAGAATGTAGATTTCGTTTTCTATTGTCAGAAATATAATTGAGTCAATGTTTGCCCAACGTTCATGTTCTCGAGAGAAGTATTTCTTCGGTATAAATATTTTTATAATAATTACTTGATCCTGCTACCGTTTATATAATGAATTAATAAAATTGTTTTCAGGGAAATTGCGTTTGAAAACGTTTTATTGGAACATTACTCTCGAACGATCACATAAGGTCTTTCCGGTCTGTTATTGGAAAGTTTTGTAATTGAAACGATGCTGATGATTCATATAATTAGTTTAAAACATTTATGACACTATATTTTATTTTATTCGACAGTAGAATTATTCATTTAGTCATTTTGAATATCCCTGGTTTTAATACATACTTCAATAGAAAGTAGATAATTGACGAGAGAATTAATGAAATATTTATTGCTATTTAATAAATCTTTGTAGTGTACAAGATCAATAAAATTGTGTGTGAACCTAATGATCCTAGGTAGACTAATCTTTCTAGGCTCATAATGTTAAGGATCTGAATGTTTCATAGTCTAAAGAATATTCTAACGGAAGAAACAGGTAATAATCAGGAAAAGTTAAGCTCAAAGATAAATTATAACAATTTAAAATGTTCCAATTGATCTTCAACAATTTTCTTACAGTCGATCGATAAGTAAAATGAATAATGGTTATTACAAACGTGAAATGAACTTTTTGGGTAACGTAATGCGTTTCCATCCATCTTGTGATTTTATCTCTCTTTTCTTGTTGCGCTTGTAAATTAGCATGACGCAAAAATGCGAAACCCGAGGGCAGTTTTTCCTGACAGTTTCTTTGCGTCGCATTCTGTCAATGAATAGTACCGGAACGCATAATATTCGTAGCCACCAGCAAAACCTACACTTTTACCGGCACGCTTCATGCAAACTTCTGAACGTCGGCATTTTCGTTGCAGGCATTTCAAGTATGCGCGGTGCGTTTACCGCAATTCTCGCTTTTACCTTGCTGTTTTATCTCTCGGCTTACATAATAAGGATATTAGGTCTACGCAACTGTATTTATTAAAGCGTTAATAAATATGTGGAAGCATGAGAACCGCTGATTTTAATTTACCACCTTCACTCGCCTGTGTCCAATCGATCCAGAGATATTCCAAGGTGGTAAAAAATTGTTCCACCTGCTCGAGGACGTCATAGATAAGTGTTGAATGCCGTGGGTCAACGTTTAATATAGCAATTAACACCCAGATGTCAGTTGAGCGATCTCCGGATAGGGAAAACGGTGCTACCACCGTTAACTGTTGCGAAACTTGGACAGCTGCGCTCGGTTGCATCCCTCGCGGTGCGCACAGACGAGGAAGAGCGCATCGCAATTTCTACGCAATCTAGAACGCGTCAAATTGACTCATTCCGCCGGGTATTCCACTTCGGCAATCAACGCGGGAAACATTCTTTACACAACAACCATGCGAGCACGGAATTAACGATTCAAGCCTCTTGCAACTTAATTGAGTCAATTAGCAGATTCGATTTTCTGCTGATGACTTGATATGCAGCGTTCACTCCCTTGGCCGGTAGTCTCGACACCTAGTTCTTGGCAAAATGGTAAAACTAAAATAAAGATGAAATATAGTAACATAGAAATAAGTTGGAAAGTAATGACGTAGCTCTTTAAAAAATATTAGTACATTAGTAATCGATTTCAACAATAAAAAAATATATTCGTAACACTCAAATTATTGTATTCAGGCAAAATACAAAGGTAATCTCAAATTTTTTTACAAAAAAATAGAAACTACATCTTATAGCACTAACCCAGATCGTCTGGTTGAATTATAGTTTAGTATAACATAGCCCAATTATAAATGAATTATGTTTTCGGCGCACAGGTTCGATCATTAACAACTATTAATAGCAATTTTGCAA
The DNA here is from genome assembly GCA_916610255.1 of Lasioglossum lativentre. Taxonomy (NCBI): domain Eukaryota; kingdom Metazoa; phylum Arthropoda; class Insecta; order Hymenoptera; family Halictidae; genus Lasioglossum; species Lasioglossum lativentre. Next base: position 20,469,246 of record OU744364.1, on the reverse strand, counting down.
TTTTTAAATTTTTAAATACTCAACGTTTCGACCCAGGTGTGCATGATTTTCAAGAGTAAAAATTTTACTGCGTCTGTAACCAAATTGTAGTGAGAAAATTACTTCAAATTGAAATATGAAATGGTAATTAAAGTAGAATGAGTTTGTTACGTACTTGCTAAAAATAAGAAAATTTAAATAAGTTTGAATTTAGAATATGCTGACTCCATGCCGGCAGCAACTAAACTGAAACCTTGTAAAGGTTACAGCGTAGACACAAACATAATGGAAACAAACGTATTCAAAAACGACCAATCAAAGCCAACTGATTCATAGAGCAGCGAGTCGATAATTGGCGGTAAATTCAAAATTCAATATTCAATAAATCTATCTTTCTCAAAACACAACTTAGTAGATTATACCTTATACATTGTTAAGGTAACAGAAAATTAACATTCAAATCATTTGAACGAGAAACATAATTACAGCAGAGCCCAAAATTATGAAAAATTTCAACAACAAAGCGTAAATCTTAGGTATGAAAAACCTAAGATTCATGACTATTACGCTACATTACTGAATCAGTAATGCTTTTTATGATGAAGTTTCTCATATTTTATGAAATTTTTCATAATTTTGGGCTCTGATATAATTACGTTTCTCGTTCAAATGATTTGAATGTTAATTTTTTGTTACCATAACAATGTATAAGGTATAATCTACTAAGTTGTGTTTTGAGAACGATAGATTTATTGAATATTGAATTTTGAATTTACCGCCAATTATCGACTCGCTGCTCTATGAATCAGTTGGCTTTGATTGGTCGTTTTTGAATACGTTTGTTTCCATTATGTTTGTGTCTACGCTGTAACCTTTACAAGGTTTCAGTTTAGTTGCTGCCGGCATGGAGTCAGCATATTCTAAATTCAAACTTATTTAAATTTTCTTGTTTTTAGCAAGTACGTAACAAACTCATTCTACTTTAATTACCATTTCATATTTCAATTTGAAGTAATTTTCTCACTACAATTTGATTACAGACGCGGTAAAATTTGTACTCTTGAAAATGATCCACACCTGGGTCGAAACGTTGAGTATTTAAAAATTTTAAAAATGCAAAATTGCTATAAATAGTTGTTAATGATCGAACCTGTGCGCCGAAAACATAATTCATTTATATCAAAATACTACGATCGAAAAAACAAATCAAATTTATAGCCCAATTATGTTTGGACTTATCCAAATTTTTAGAACGTATCGTTGCCTTTAGCTTTGGGATTCTTACAACTTTAGATTTTCTCTTATTAATGTTATTTATTAAAAATTGCCCAATTTCTCAGCTAAAATAAGAAGCTTGTAACCAGTACTTGCTATCAATCAATCAGAAATGCTTCTGTCGGTTTCTGCCTTGTCGTAATCGATTTTCCCCGCATAGATCTAAGTTGCACAATTTTTTCAATTCGAAAACAGGATTAACTATCGGTATAAAATATTATTTCATCACATTACTCGAGTAATTAACACGGTCGTTCAGTTTTTAAACAGGCTTTTGATCAGCACTGCATGACATAACATGTAAAGTCGGAATCCACACTTTCATGCAGGGAAATATATTTCGTTTTGGCCGACGGAAAATTACCAAACGTTCTTTTTTATCAGTCGATCCGATCGTTTTCACAAGAGGATCGTTAAGATCGACGACTTTCACCTGTCGGAAAAAGCTCGCGCCGATGTCGTAACCATTGTCCTTTTGCAAAAATAAAGCACCTTGCGAACGTAACTCGACCACGCGTCGCAGGTATGCCTGTTTATAAACACATGGACGCCATGTTCCGAACAGATAGCGAGAGTGTCGGAAGTCCCGTGGCCGAGCTAACCGGAGAAAGTAAAGAAGATATATTTATTCAGTCTGCGGACTGATATGCATACGCTTAGCGATGGGTTCGAGCCGGCAATCAACACAAACAAACAATATTAAAAACAGAACACCACGATATTGTTTGAAATTCCTCATTGATTCAAATCTGCAGACATTTTTGTATGAGAAAGATTCATGATTAAAAGATAAGGATCATGATCGATTAACGAAAATGTGAAACAATATTTCCCATTTCAAAAGGATCGATAGGAATAATTCCTGAGAATTTTATTTTTCCGCTTGCAAAATAAATAGTAATTGCACTAGGAAATTGGTATACAAAATAATAAAGTTTCATGTACAACAATTGTGTAAAATGCTAATTGTGATCTTCATTACCGTGCAATCATAACAGTAAGTTGTTTCAAAATCAGTTTGAAGTGGATTAGTAAGACGGTCTGACTAAACGATCTTAATCTGCTGGTAAATCTAGCACGTGTGTAAAAGCTTCTACGCACTTTGTAGAGTGGTGTAACCAACTTTCGTCATTATCCGTCGGCCCTGAGGGCTGCTACAATTTTCTGGAGATAGAAGATCAAGATTAGATTCCCTAAAGCATAATTTCAAGGACATTTGGGAAAAGCTACTCAAGGTCCTTCGGGGTTCCTTCGAAGATCCTTCAGGAATCGAAAAGGTTTCTGTCATGGTCCTTCGACATTTTTTGAACGACCCTTTTTCAAAATTCTTGTGTCTCTTGAGGGAATTTTTTAAAAAGAACTTTGCAGCACCCTTGTAGATCTTACGATGTAGAATTTACTTTGGATCTCCTGAGGATCCTTATATTAGATTTTGAAGTTCCTTTATGAATCTCTTCAAGGACCTCTCGGATCCTGTAGAAATTTCTTCCACGGATTTTTGTGGTCCCTTAGAAAATACTTTAAGGAATATATTTTTTGGAGTTTTATAAAACCTCCGAGGTCCTTTGAATATTCCTCTTCCTGCAACCTTAGCTGTTTCTCGGATGACTTTCTTTTGACCATCTACAGTCCAATAAATTCTTTCTTCCCAGAAAGCTTTCCTTTCCCTCCTACTAATAAATACAAGTTCTTCTCCACAAAATATTAAATTGATCGTCGATCGTAGCCATCACTTGACAAGGAAAGGACACGCTGTTCAGTTATAACACTCGGGTTCCAAGTGGGTAAAAGGATACGTGTAACACGTAGGCCCGCGTGCTCCGGACGCTGTTACATAAACGCATTCGGCTCAATCGACGAAGGAAGAAACTCGTTGGCCTTTCTAGGATGAAGCTCGCCGCGGTCTTTGTCGTGACCATGCAATCGTGAAAGCGAAAGTGACAATCCCCGTGAACTCGATCGACCAAACGAATCCCGGAGAATACATTCCACTGTCAATTTCCTCAGAAAATCGTCAACACCTGCTACCGACAAAAAGATACAAGCGACAGCATGACGAACGTCAGAACAATGAATCAACGCGTTCATCTAAAATGCGTGAAAGCGCGTTATAAAACCGACACGCAATTAATGGAACTGTTACGTGGCCAAAGTGCGGAATATTATACCGTGGTGACAGTAACGTAAGAAGATGTAATCCGCAAGATGTGTACAACCAGTTAAAACAGGAATAATTATCTCTTGCGACTATAATTATTAGTTTCATTCTCTTACATATTTTCGTTCATTTTGTATATTCAATCTTACACTTTTGTTAATTGAATAGTTAGTAAGACGATATCTAGGACTGTTTCCTTACTGTATTTTTATACAATTCGACAAAAATAAAGGAACATTGAATTATTGCTGTAGAATTGCTGTGAACTTCTGTAACTTCGTGTAAAAAAATATTCAAATGTTCTGTCTCTGTGCATTTCAAAGAGAAAACTCTCTACTTTCACTCTCTTGAATTTATCTTGCTCCGAAAATCCTACTTTTGTTACTAAACAGAATGAGAAACTGATGTTTCCTTCTTTTCAAAATTGCATAAATTCAAACAATTCTATTTTCATTTGAAATGCAATGAAACAGTGACAAAAATTTACAGATCAACTTTTGAGAATTCATTGAACACATTAAAATTACTAAAGGAAGAAACAAATATTTACTCGGTTTAAAAAATATATTATTCTCCATACTCATTAGAATATTTCGCAACGCTGTAGCTCCAGCTGTCAGGCGTCATCGACGTTCTCCGATCGGGGCCGCGTCTCCCATTAATTAGCTGAGTAACTGGGTTTCCTGATTAGCGGTGCCGTCAATCCGGCGTCGTAGGAAGTGCCGTAGAAAAATGTTGGAACGGCTCGAGTCATGCGGCGTTGGAATTACGCCATAAATTTCGCCCACCTTCGTCGCGACCGGCAGAGCAGCGTGCGTTTCGTGCGGCCAATTTCCCCGTGACGGCTTTCCTCCTCGTTCGGCAGCGCGGCTCTTCAGCTCTATTCGAGGTGTCGATCGTGTCGATCGCGCCGCTTTCCACGCTGGATCTCCTCGAAAACATAGTCATCTTCGCCTGGTACCATGACGAAACCGTGACCGTCGATAGGATCCATTGAGAACCGCTGCTAACGTTATAAGAGGAAACACACCTAGAGGAGACAGTTCTTCGGAGGAAGCCTAACTCATCTTCCGTTGCGACCATCGGCTCTGATCGCACACTCGATGTTCATCTTTTTCCATTCGATCGTGTGAAGTGCATTGAGAGATTTTTTATTCGTGCATGCATATGTTCCTGTTTTTCCCTCGCGCGCGTTCCCGAGGATTATCGATCGTTTTGCAATATCCGAGTGAGAGTGAACTTCGTTGATTATCGCGTTACCTGTTAACAAGGTGCATGGTGTACCGGTGATCGGGTGATGCAGAAGTCGATCGGGCCCGACCACCACGTGTCTCGAAAGTTTACGGCAGAGTGAACCCCCCACGGTGTGTGCTGATCGTTATTAAAAAGGATCGAGGACGTCGACACGGGGGTAAGTAAACGTGTATGTCAGACGTTTGTTTTACCGTGTTTTCGCAAACTAGAGACGAGGAATTCGCTGTTGGTAGAAAGCTGGTGTTCGGACTTTCTCGATGGTGCTCGCTGACATGACAATATTCGCGTTGGGAAATTATTGTGATAGATAGAATGCAAGATGTCTGATAAAAGCGACTATGTGAGATAATTGACAAGAAGCTGTGTAACAATGTCTGTATCCGGGTTTTAGGTTCTTCCTAAAATTCCCTGATTTATGACATAGCACTAGAAAGAGCCCATGGCATTCTCTTGAGAACATAATAATATTGCAGTTTATGTAATATGTTTAATGCCTTGCATTATCTATGATTTATTTTGTCTATTTCTCTAATGGCTAAATGTCACCAAATGTTCAGCAACTCACTTCTGGTCAGAAACCATAAAATTCACAGTCTAACATTAACGAATTATTTCAGTAATAAATTTATAAATGAAATAAATGCCCCCATAAAATTATCCCCATGATCATTAAATTTAACGGTCATAAATTATTACCAATAAACAAATTACAGTGCAAGAGATCAAAAGTGGACGATCCGGAAGCTTTCAGCATTGAATCAGGCCACTTAAAAATTAAATATCCCGTTGCCGGGCGCCCGAGGCGATTTTTCGAATTCGGTTGCGTGGCGCGCTTTCGTTAACACGGATAAATAATTAATCTGAAAACTGTATCGAATTGCCCGTGTTCGGTCAGCTCGATCGGAATCGGAGGAACCGGAGCATCCACTTTCTTTTTCCGTGCGGTTGCATAACGCCGGCCACCTTGCAATCGCTGGACATGCATTCTCGGTTTCGGGCCGGCCGGCTTCCACTTTTCTTCGAGGGGCCCGGCCGCCGCGCCGTGCCCGCTGAAAAACGAGCTTTTTATCCACGAAACCATCCTGTTCCTTGAAAGGAAGGCTATCGGCTTTCCTGCCGGCCAATACGATACCCAACAGTCTTTTACATAAGCCCAAGCACTTCCGGCTTCTCCGATGAACTCGATTTTTTGGTCGTCGTCGACGGATCGACTGATATTTCGTCGTTCGGTACTTTTCCTCTGTTTGGGTCCTCGATCTCAGCTCTTTCCACACTCTCCACGCTCTGCCCCTCTCCGCCTTTCTTTCCCCGCCTCTTAGGCGCCATTTCTTTTTTCCCCTCTGAATCTTGCTTACTCTCCGCTTCAGGTTTTCCTTTTTTTCGCTGTCACTTCATGTTTCTTCCTCTGACTTTCTCAATTTCAATCTTCTGTCTCATTTTATTCTCTTTTTCGTCGATGTCTTGGTGGTTACACTTTTTCTTGCTCTTTCACTTTTTTCCACGTGTTACGTCGAGCTCTGGTTTTATCAGTATTCCTGGTTTTCAATCTCTATATGTTTTTCTTTCAATCTTCTGCTCAACTTCCTCATTCTGCGGCTCTATCTGATTAGTAGGATCTTGTTTCCTCAATCTTTCAAATGTTTGTAATTCCTAATTTATGGATATTACTCTTCTCAATTTTCTTGTATTTCACACTTCTCCCGTCCCTCTGTAATTTGTCGATTATGTTTCTGAATCTTTGTCTATGTTACACTTTCATTCTAATTTATCGGCTCTATTTTTATTGATATTTCTCTATTTCACTGTGTCCCTCTATTTCTCTAATTTATAGGCTCTACTTTTCTTAATATTTCTCTATTTCACTGTGTCCCTCTATTTCTCTAATTTATCGGCTCTATTTTTATTGATATTTCTCTATTTTACTGTGTCCCTCTATTTCTCTAATTTATAGACTCTACTTTTCTTAATATTTCTCTATTTCACTGTGTCCCTCTTTATCTCTAATTTATAGGCTCTACTTTTCTTAATATTTTTCTATTTCACTGTGTCCCTCATTTTCTCTAATTTATCTTTTTCCCTCTCTCTCTCTCTCTCTCTCTCTGCTTTGAGTTGGAAAGTTACCCGGCGTCGATCCGCGTCGAAAATACCTTCCACGTTTACGCATCCGGTCGTGGTGTGGCACCACACGACGATCCGAGACGAGCGAACGGTCTGACCACATAATAGCTGTACTACTTACAGAGCCGCGACAACCATCTACTATCTACTACCTACCGACGCGACGTCCGCGGTTATCTTGGTTCGTCCACGACAATTTGCGCTCATGAATGATTACCATAGCTCGTTGAGTTTTGCCTATGGCCGGTGCATTGTCCTGTATTGTCTAGTTAATGAGACTGTGGTTCGCCACTGGCGACACTCTACCTCCTTTCTAAACAGTGTTCGCACTTTCGAGATGCTGATGCTTATCTGATAATGTTGCTTCACTTGGTAGCAATCCGTTGAATTGACATTCTGGATCTTAATGGGAAGATTGGATCAGGAATATTGTAACCCGCTGACGAAATAGTGCAACGGGGACGTTGAGTTCGTTTCTAGGTCTTAAAATTATGAAATGACAAGTTTGGAAATGTTGAATGACTGTGTAGAGTCTGTCAATATTTTAAACAATCAATTTTCAATGTTAATATTGTGAGAGAAGTGTTGAATAGTGGGTGGTGGTTGGTTGACGTGTCTGGTCAGTGCGGGTCGTTTCTACTGGTTTTAATAGAGCTGCTCTTGAGCTCAAATTTTTAATGAAAATTGTGTTTTATTTGCAGAAATTACAATCGAGATTTATAATTAGCAGAATCTGTGTATTATTTAACAGAAAAAACCAATTGTCTGTTTTTTTAAATCCGAAAATTAACATTTCGGACTTCCAAGTTGACGACCTAAGAAATTGTAAATTTCTTTTTTAGCTTACAGGCTCTTACGGTTTGGTTATGCATAAAGTGTATTTTTATAATCTAGATTATTGCTTATCAGATAAATGGGAAATTGCAACTCAGTTCATTTCGTTGATGTGAAACTACTTGGAAAAATTTATTTATATATTTATGTGTTAGGATTAATAATTAAATTATATTATTAGACTTGGTCTGGGTTAGGTCTACTCAGGTTTCGTATGTGGTATACTCCGTCAACGACCATACCTCGCTGTAAAGTACCGGTTCTCGTCCGATCACCGAAGTCAAGCAGCGGTGGGCGCGGTTAGTACTTGGATGGGTGACCGCCTGGGAACACCGCGTGTTGTTGGCATCAATTTTTGTTTAATTTTCCTTCATTTGTGTATGTTCTTTCCATTTTCAGTCCTGGAGAATGTGTTTTGTAACATTGAAAATTGGCTCAATTTTCTTCACATCTTAATGTATTGATCAGCAATCATGAAAATCTTACAGAATCATAGTAAATTCGTTCGTGAAACAAAATCCAAAGGATCAAAAAATAATGTGTTATATGTGATATTAAAATAGCAATTTAAACAATTATTACCTCAATCTTCTTGTATCTTGCAAATTCTATTTATCGTTGCTGCACTCGATTTATCAGTACAAAATTAATGTTCGAGTATGAACGACTTTTAACGTTACCAATAAATGAATGTTAAAAGCGATCTCCTTGAGAACAGTCATGTATTTAATTGTATATTAGAGTATATCCACATGAAACTAGATTAGATCTTAATTGCCATTTTCAATTTCAACCACTTATAACGTTTATCTAAACTAACAATTACATACTCACAATTACTGATACTGCTACAGAAAGTAATCCTACATTTACAATGATCCCCAAATAAAGCCATCGATCGCAAAAAAATGATTGCACACTCCACAACAAGCACTTAAACTCTATTTCACCATATACGCGCAAAAGCGCACAATCTGCAATTACATTTCATAATAAAACTCATTAATCCCTCCTCCCGTTACAAAGTAACATTCACTCACATTTTATCTAACATAATCTCGTATGTAGATAGTCTCGGAGTCAAGCCTTGACAAGCATAATTAAAAAATAGACTATCACGTTCGCGTTGCGCAAACATAATATTTATTCTAAACCGAGGTTGTTCATGTAAAAAACAAACACCGTTCTCGTCCGTGAAGAGCAGCGGCTTTCGCAACGTGTTCCCATAAAATTGACCTCTTCCTCGATACGTGACGCGTATTAATAATAACGAACACTAAAAACGAGAACCATTGTGCAACAATCAGCCGAAAAACCCAGACCCCTGTGCATTTTGCACAATTTCAGTCCTCTTCTTCATCTTGGTAATCCTCGATCGAGGTGTATCGACTGGTCACCTTGAAGAATTGAAACACGACGAAATCTGGCGATTCTCGTGCTCGTGGTTTTCGTAATTTCTCCCTAAGCCGAGGACTTCCTCGGCTCGTAGCGCATGTAAATCACGGGGAAGCGAATCGTGACCATTGTGCAATTCTATGTGTCCACGACGGAGACAAAAACCGTTGCAAATAAAACAACGTGTGCACGTACCATCCGAAGAGACCACCTGCGATCTAGACCATCGCGATCGGCAATTAACTTTCCAACCGGCGCAATAGAAAAACACATAATCGATCACTGGTCGCTAAAACCGTTGCGGAATACAAATTCAGTACAAGACTCCCACTGGAGCAGCGATTAACATCGAAATGCTCAAAATTTTGAGCTCAGACAAATAAAATAAAACTATTTTCGCATAGAGCAAAAGCATTCGCACAACTAGATTTTAATTATACAGTTTATAAATTGACGGTATCGCGTTGTTGAATTAATTTTTTTTATAATTTGTATGGAGTGTGTCGCACACATAATAATTGTAATCTTTAAAGCCTAATTAATCTTTACCTTCCAAGCTTACGGAAAAAAGAAACAAGCATTTTCTATTTGTTTAATTCGTATTACTGCGGAATGTCAATTTTTTTAGTTGTATGCATGCTACATGTGGCGAAAGAGGATAAGAATATAAGATAATATATTTTTAGACCAATAAATAATTTAATTTTCAAACAATATTCCACCTTCGAAACATATATTGTTTAAATATATAAAATAAATTCGACGCAGCCAAATTTCTTATACTTGACACTTTCAAAATTCACAACGTATGCCATGGTTGCACTAAATCAATTTTGTGACACTTCTTCAAAATTTATGTTCTAAGAGAGTTTGTATTAACTTCCGCTGATTGCAACCTACAATGCAATGTTCGCCATTGACATTGATCTTCATTCTTGCATCGCGAGAATTGCAGCTCGGTATGCACCACAGCTTTAGCGTTTTTGCGATGCCCAGGTGACCTGAAAATCTACACCGCCTCCAAGATTATGGTCAAGGTGAAAGTACGGTTCGTCCCGATTAGCTTCGCGGATCGTTGCCAGCGAGCAGCGATAATTACCGGCGAATCCCGTTTCAGACTGTAATCGAGGCGGCCGTAAAAATAGTCGAGCGATCTCTGACGGAAACGAAACATTTCAGTAGCCGGGAAAAAACACCGTTCTCACTATGTGATTGCGGTTTAACATTGGCATGGCTGTCTATCGCAAATCCGTGGCAAATTGCCGGCTTTTAAATGAAAATTGCGACCCCGTTTCTCGAAACCAGACACGATTTTCGTAAGCATAGTATTTGGAGAATTAGTTATAGAAAATCTCATATTTTACTGCAATTGCCTTTTTACGTAAGTGTATCCTTTGCTGATTATTGGAGCGATTTTCAATTAAAGCAAGCAAAATATTTTATTGCAATTGCCTCTTCACATAAATCCCTCGCTAATTATTGGAGCGATTTTTAACTAAAGAAAGCAGAATATTTTATTGCATTTGTCTTTTTACATTTTATTGGATTTGTATTTTGTTCTTTCTTGGATTTCGTTTTGAATTTTAGGAGATTATTTGAACATATTTGAACACGTTTTTGAGCATAAGAGAACAATAAACCGTGGTTCTAGTCAATTTTGTTTTTATTTAATCGATCCCAATCACGTATTCTATTTTATATACTTATGCAATTATATAATTATGAATTATCGATGGAACAGTTTATTACCTTTCTAACCGTGTTCTTCATGCAGCTATAAATGCAGGAAATGCTCCTAAGTTACCATTATTCTTACACTTTTCTAAAGATCCTAAAAATCATAAAATTGATTGAATCGAGGACTTTAGATCGAACTAAATATTTCTTGCGATACCGATAGTGTAAATTAGCTATGCGCTATAGATAGACTGTGGTCTTTATACGTTTATGGCAGAAATAAGTCGGAGAAACACCAGACAGTGAAAACGTCAAAAGAAGTATACTGCCGTGTCATTTTAATCTCATTAAAATTGTCGCGAAAGAAATATATCTTTATTCAATCGAAACTTCATGTTGCATAGAATTTTTATTGTGCACAAAAATCTGCTGTCTAATTATAAACCATTAAATGTATGACGGTCTAATTATAAACCACTAAGTTTTTGTCACTAAGTTTTAGTTAGTAATAATGGTTACAATCTTTCGACTGTTTGTGCTATTGTTTATTTGTTATGTATACATAACCAACTTCATTATCTATTGCTAATAAATAAATAAACAGAAAATTGTTAAAATGACTTGATTTGCACACAATGAAAAGATGCGATCTAGCCATGTCCTTTGATGAAGACAAATAATAATAAAATATTATCGGTAGCACAAAGTAACTAAAAATTATATACCAGATCCAATACACGAATCGATTTAAATTAGGCTACTTTCTCCATCTTCCAAAAGCAAACAAATATTTGTCCACATCTCCAGGCCCACACAATAATTATTTAAAACCTTTCTGATCAATTATAATTAAAATTATAATAAAAAGAAATTATGTTTTTATTGTATTAAATTATACCTACTCATTTGTGTCGTAAATGAATAAAATCCTATTTAATTATTATCGATGGTATAACACAACATACACGTGACACACCTCGCCCAGCCCACTCGATTAAAATTAAGCAACTTTCCCTCGTGTCTCCAAAAAGAAAGCAAACACTCGCCCACGTTTCTGGGTCCAAAAATGATGTAAACAATTTAATATTTTCCAACAGGAGTGGCTGTCGGATCAATTATAAAACAGGAAATCTGCAAACTGCAGCTTTTCACGGGCCGCGTCCAGTGTTAAAGCGACTCATTAAACGTAATCGCGCTTAATGGCAATGGCAGCGTCCCGGAGCAGTGTCGAGGCTCGTCGCCGTGTTTAATTAGGGCAATTAGATCGCGAGGATACAGCGAACGGCACCATATGTTTCGTCGCATCCCCGTTAACGAGCCGGTATAGCAAGCGCGCGATATGTAAAGCGAGAAAGAGTGTACGGTCCAATTTGGAGAAACTGGCGTTGCGTAATCGGCGTTACGATGGTTCGGCGTCATATGAGATAATGCTATGAGAAAGTGGCTGCACCTCGCCGGACACTCGACGCACATGGTTTTGCAACGATTCGCGATCATAATGGCCGGTCGATAGCCTAAAATCGCGGGACACTGCACGCATTCGAACGGCCCGCCCGTTTTCGTAAGTGCACCTGCGGCCGAATGCGCAGCTTACAAATGCGCGATTATATAATTTATTGCAATTATGTGGCCCCTTGCTTTCCTTATTTGTTGTTAGAGATCTTGGGAATGGGACACGTGGGATTGGATATCGATGGACGAAGATCAAAGGTGATTGGTATTTGTAAATTCTCTGGCTCGGTGTCACTTTCTCATTAAAACATTGTATAACTTTCTTCTCGCCGTATCTTTTTCGGAATTAGTTTTATCAGAGATAGCTCAATAGATGTCTCCTTCATTTTCCCGTTAAAAAATTGTATAACTTTTTTTTACGTTCTCCAATTATCATTTCAAAGTTTTAGAGTTTTTTGAAAATTTTTGGGACACTAAATTTAAAACTAAAAATGTAAAACTAAGTTTAACAACACATTATACAGGGTAGTTATTAATTATGATTATTTATTTATTGCTTTAAACCATATAAGGCTTATACAGCACATTTATACAGGGTAGTTAGTTAGATGGTCGATAAGGTCCTCAGCTAAATAAATATTTTGTATATATTTTTAAGGCCATGTGATTGGCACGTTGGTGCCCAATGTCGAACAATGTCCAAGTGAAAATAAATATAAATTGTTAAGGAATATAAAAGTTACTCATCTTTTAAATGGGAGAATGATTTGTGGGCTTCCTTGTTCAAGACTAAAAGGAATTGCTTCCTGGATTTCTCTGTGATGTATTAAGACATACATATATTCTTAATTCAGAAGTGGTACTTGCGATAGCTAGCTGGCGATTTTAAGTGGCAACTTTCCATAATGGTTGCAATTAATTATGTTTAGTTGTACTCGTGTGTCTAGGAAGAAAATACTACTTACGTCACAACACGTGTTTATTTTCCTTTTTAAGTACGTTGGGAATAGTTGTGATACATGATAAGGTAAAGAAAGGCTAGAATAAATAAGAAAAGTTATTATTAAATACATCCTCAACGCTGTCTAGAGACAGATATGAATTTGAAGAAGAAAAGGTTCTTGCACTCAGTCTCAAAATGTCTGCCAGGAGGCCATGAAGAAAATGATCTTTGGGAATTTTTCGAGTACCTCCCAATTTTTTTAAAACCTGATTTTAGAGAGTACCTCCCAATTTTTTTATTTAAAAATACTTATCGAATACAAAGTTGTGGTTGATCTCCTCGAGGTTTTATCGTAAAGGCCAATAACAATCTCTCTGATTCATCTGCAATTAAAAATTCGATAAGACTGATATAATATACTTTATTATCTAGTTCTTGAAAGAAGGATTCTATTTCACGATGCATATGTTTTTTTTTTTTATTAATTGAAAACAAATGATCATTTAAAATCTTAATTTTACCTTAAGACGTCCACCATTTTCAAGGACTACAATAGAGATAATTACATCACATATTTAATTGAATTTTCCATTTCTACTAAACCACTATGTAGCAGTAATGATCACCATAAATTATGTTCTTAAACGGGACCTCCAGAAAATCAGCCATAACTTCGTAGCCATCAAACATTTTCAAACAAAAAAATTACAACATACTTTCCACACCCAACCACTTCAAGCCCAAAAGCATTTCCTAAATAAACCGTCACAGTTTCCAAGAAAAAAATTCCCAAAAATCACTTCCCCTTGACCTTTCCTACCTTACCCCCACCAAAATCCCCAAGTTCCAGATAGTTCACCAACCAACACCCTCTAAAAATTTCCAAGAACAAACCATCACCTACTTGTGCATGGAATAAACCATCACCTGAATCCACCACCCATCCTTCAAACCAACCCACATTTCCCACAGCCCACATTGCTCCACATATCTTGCCTCACAATTAGCAAAAACGTAAACTCCATTAATCCAACTCATGATGAAACGATATTAACATTTCCAGACAGCGACAAACCAGTCAGGCCGACATCCACTCCGCCACTCCGCGAGTGCCCCAATGTATGCACGCTATCAGTGTCACTTTCGTTTCAACATGTTCCCCACCATGAAGTGTCGATGGGCGTGAAGATTTGCTCCTGAAAGAACCGCCTTTCTCATCGCGGTCGCATCTCGTCCAGTTCGTGTCATCTTCCACCGAGTGTCTTCGTACTGTTCGGTTGCATAATGCTCGCGAATAGCGGGCCCTTGCGGGGGGTATGGCAATTTCGAGAGCCGAGAGAACGAGGCTGCGCGGGATTCGCGGAGGAAATCGGTACCCGCCCCACCTAGGGGGCCCCTGGCGAGGCAGGCGAGGCCTGCTGCGATTCTCGAAGCTCGATCCTCGATTCTCGAAGGGGCACACATGCTCGCCTTCGTTCCCCTTCGGCTCGCTAAAGACATCGGGATCTCCTTCACCGTGGTCCTCAAACGAGGCTCGCGCTCCGTCAGGCACACATCTCTCACGCACTCGACCGGCTCACGCTCTGAGTAAGTTCACCGATCGCATCATCATCATCGTCGTCGTCGTCGTCGTCGCGCAGACCTTCTTTTTTCGATCGCCGGCAACACGTGGCCAACTCTGACACTCTGACAGTTGGCCGGATACTGACACCTTATTATCGAATTATTGTAGCCTGACGCTGTTGTGAACTATAATATTTAGACTCGCGTGGTTCACGTTATTCTGTGGAGATTTTAAGTGGACTTTGAAAGTGGATTTATTTGAGGCTGATCTTTATCTATTGGCAAGTGAAAGTCGATTTGAATTTGGTAGATTGGATATGCGCGTGGGGTAATCGAGGCTGGATAGGTGTTTCATCCTTTTCGTGTGTAGTTGTAGAAATATGCACTTCTAATACTTTTGTGGTAGTCAGAGAATTTTCGTGCTGATAGATTTCGTATAAATTTTTATTTTTGTGGTTGCTGAGTCGTCGATGAACGTGTTAAAGGTGTACAGGTCTTAATAGTTCACTTAAGGGTTGAATAACAAGATATTAAAATTATGTGACAACTGCTCGATCATCTCTGTCTACCTTGGTTTAACACTTTCTTCAACTTTCATACGAATCAATTAGCTCTACTTAAATTCAAACTCACAGTGTCAATGAATTTTAACCTAGATTGTTGAATATTATCCCCAAATTCACGCAGTAAATTTGTAAATATTATGTGTTATTTAACCAATCGTGTCTTATCCAAATTTAATGTATAATTTAACCAATCGTGTCTTATCCACAAACTCACCTTAATACAACACAATAACACCGAAACAAAAGATTTTACCAAAATAGAAAATGAGTAAATAAATCTTCAGTTTGAATAGCATATGGTGGTTAAAGTAATAGGCTCAGTCTCATTTTAAGTTGCTCAGAGCAATATCCAAGGGTCAGGTTCAAGGTTCAAGGTTCACTTGAGGAACATATGGGGGTTAAAATCTCAATTAGCATTCTACTATCAAGAAACTTGCTCCACGCTGACTAGCAATGTTCCCAAAGCCTCGCCACGTGATTTCGGCAGTTTTAAACTCACAGATATTTCTCTCACTTCGCACTTTACTGTCAAGAGACCCAACCCACGCTGACTACCAACGTCTTTAAATCATCGCCACGTGATATTGGCGGTTTCAAACGTACAGATTTCTGAATTTGCATTTTACTGAAGAGCTCCACGCTGACTACCAACGTTACCAAACCATCGCCACGTGATTTTGGGATTTTCCCGGCCACGTTCGGCTCATCAGCGTCAGCTGTTCCGTCGATCACGTTCCCTGATTCGTTCGACCGTCTATACGATTCCGAATCCGGCTGACTTTTACTTTTGCCATTTGGAAGGGTAGCACACGCGTCGATTGGCGGCGTGTCCCCTGGTCCTTGTGTTCGGAACCGACACAAAGGCGCGCTCGGCGCGGTTGTTCAAACACGAATTTTCATTAATCCCCATCGGCCATCCTTTCACTTGACATTTCGGTTCGCGGGTTCTCGCGTGTGCGCGCGGGGCTCTTGTATTTACACCGGTAGGCCGAGAATGGTACCGCTTGCTCAACGACGCATTGATTTCCCCAGAACAAACAAACTGAATCGCAGTAAGCGGAAGAGGAGGAGACAAAATGAGGATCAGTTGCGTGTTGTTGGGCCTCGCGTTGCTGGCTTCGATCGCTGTCGCCAGCCCGATTGTCAAAAGGGAAGCGGCGTCCGAGGACCTCAGCCCCCTGAACGAGGTAAGCATGACGCGGTTAGGTCGCGGGACCACCTAGATCGATCGTCGATATCGGCGCGACCTTGGCCAGCTCCGTAGAAAGCGGCCCGGCGAAATCGAAAGTGTAATCAAGTTTAGAAGCTTCTGTGACGTAATCGCGCCAGTAACGGATTCTTCGTATGTCTCGCATTTGTGAAACCAACTATCCGATGCGTATGTCCTTTTATCTGTCTGTTCGTGGTCTGTGTGTTGTTCAAAGTTGAAGTCGTTGTCCTTTGTAACTCGTTTTGTCGTAATTTGTGAAATTGTCTGCTAACAGTGTCGTTGATGTAGCTTCCGTCCACTTGTCTCTAAATTTGTGCATATCTCCGTAGTAAATAAACATCAGAGAATGAGATATACTGTACAGGAACTCTGTGTATGTGAAGTGACAGTTGTGCAAGGAGCAAAGTACAGCTCGTCCGTTGTATAAATGTCTAACCTACTTGACGAGATAAGATTTATTCTGTTTGTGTGTATCATTAACTTTTATGGGTTGTGGTTGGAAATCGAAGTCGATACAAGCTCGTACAGATTGAAATCAAATCATAATCAACTCGAAATTCTCATTCATTAAATATTATTTGCAGGACAACACACGTGCGAGTAGATCAGAGCTGTCGGCTATAAAGTTTCGGAACGATTGCCCTCGGGTCCCGTGAACGTTAATGGAGTTGTACAGAACGAAATATTGATTAAAATCACCGGTTACATCGCGAGGTAATCGTTACGCGTAACGAAGACGGCGAGCGTCGACGAAATCGAAATGTAACTCATAAACGGGACGTGTCGGGAATGGTGAAAGTGAAAGCGCCTATTTCAAAGTTTTATTATCTTGCCGCCATCTGAGTGCGAAGACGAAGAGGGAAACGGGAGAACGCATCTAAAACAATTGTTCCGTTGTTGGTCGTTTTTGGAACAGGGCTCTCGACGATATCGTATCGATAACGGAGAAAGACGAGTCGATGTTGAAGAGAGAAAAAGAGAATCGCGACCACGAGGAACGAGCGGAGAGAGAAAGTGGTTGACTAACTCGAAGTTTGTAACTTCGCGGACGCGTGGCCACTCGTCGACACTTGCGGAGCCTTCCCGGCTCTATCTCCGCCTTCATTCTATCAATTTTCCAATTTTCCGTGGTCTCAGAACTCTGTGAATTTGGTTTTATATTTTTCTGCTTCTCGATTTCTTCAGTTCTCTGTCTCCCTCGTGCTCTACTTCAGTTATCTACTTTTCAAATTCTCTATTTTCAAGTTCTCTATCTCTCGAGTTCTCTACTTTTCAAATTCGCTATTTTTCAAGTTCTCTATCTCTCGAGTTCTCTACTTTCCAAGTTCTGTATCTCTCGAGTTCTCTACTTTTCAAGTTCTTTATCTTTCGAGTTCTCTACTTTTCAAGTTCTCCATTTTCAAGTTCTCTACTTTTCAAGTTCTCGTTTTTCAAGTTCTTTATCTCTCGAGTACTCCACTTTTCAAGTTCTCTATCTCTCAAGTTCTCTATTTTTCAAGTTCTCTACTTTTCAAGTTTTCTATTTTTCAAGTTCTTTATCTCTCCAGTTCTCTACTTTTAAAGTTCCCTATTTTTCAAGTCCTCTATCTCTCGAGTTCTCTACTTTTCAAGTTCTCTATCTCTCTAGTATTCTATCATTTTAGTACCCTATGTCTCTAGCACTCTACTTTCCTAGTTCTCTAATTGTCTAGTGCTCTATTTCTCTAGTTCTATAGTTCTGCTATTCTGTAGTGCTCTAGTACTCTAGTTCTCCAGTTCTCTAGTTCCCTACTTCTCTAGTTTTCCAGTTCTCTAGATTTTTTAGTTCTCTAATTTTCCAGATTGCCAGTCCTCCAGTTTCCTAGTGCTGTGTCTATTATTCTAGCTCTCCCTCTAAGCTATAATTTTTCTCTGTAATTATATCTAGCTCACTTCTCAAGCTCATGTTCTCTGTTTCTCTATTTCCAAAGTCCTCTATTTCTCCATCTCTCTATCTGCCTCTAATTCTGGCTCCAATTCCACCTCTTACTCCATTTCCAGGTCTAACTCTTTCTTCTAACTCTGTATAGACACACAGGAAACAATTCTATTTCTCCATCTCTTAATTTCGCTCACGATTTCATCTTCGCCTTTCGTGTCTGCCACACACTGGAATCCTTCCTCTTCCCGTCACTTACCTATAAAATCAATTACCAAAACGTCTGAACCAATGCGTACATATATAATTGTCCCCAACTCAACCGCAGGATTCCTCGCGCGCAATAATTATAATTGATCATTTCCTCCTCCCATAGCCGCCAATTCCACGAATTTCTACCTACGGCGATATCGACTGAACGCTTCAAAATAATCACGGAAGTCGTCGCGCGGCCCCGAGACACACTGTCTCTATCTTCCCCTTTCTCTCCTTTCTCCGATTACTCAATCCTCCAAACAATCTTCCCGCCGGAGCAAAATCCTCTGTGTGTATCTTATGTCAATTAATCAAACCACCTGTCAGGTATACATCGTGGAAACTGACAGCGACCAGGTAGCAGACGATGAGAGGACCGACAGGGACAAGCGAAAAATCGGAGTTGTGAAGCTGGGAGTCTCGAACGGGATCCTCAATTTCGTCTTCGGCGTAAGAAACACCCTAATCGCATCACCTAACCGAACAGAATCGTTCCTTCACCTAGAGGTCCCGTTTTTAGAAGCTAGATTCCTTTATCGACTCGAAGACCAAAGCACTGGCGGTTTTGGACGAGTCGAACAAAGCGAAGAACGCTGCCTTCGGAATCGATCCTCATCACTCTGCTACCAGCAAGTTTATCAGTGAACTGATAGCTTCGAAGATCCAGGCTGCCAGCGGTAGCATCGGACCAGTAGTTAATAGTGCGTCTACGTTCCTCACGAGTGCAAAGACCGGATTGGCTGGAGCTTTCGCTTCGAAATTGGCGCCTCTCAGCTCGATCGCAACTGGAGTCGCAGCTGGAACCGCTGGGAAACTTGAGGGAACATTGGCTGTTGGTCCAGGTACTGTTCACAAACCTAATTGACAAGCTGCCTTCACAATCAAGTTTTTGGAATGAAACGTCCTAAAGAGGCTCTGAGTCTTCTTAACGAAGCTAGAAGTGGGAATAGAATGAAAGAATACAGTAATCTTGGTGGCTATAATGTGACTCAGGATCTAACTATAGTTCAAAAACTTGTTATAATATTTATGAACAGCTGACCTCGATTTTTAACAAAACCTATGTTCAATTTCAATATTTAGTGTCTGTAGTGAGTTGGGCCTGTAGACGATGATTAGGTGAATCTTGGGATTCTAGAATATGATTCAAAAGCTTGTTTTAATCTCTACAATCATGATTATTAGACAGCGTATTTTAAGCATTTATGACAGAAATGAGTGGATGTTATGTAAAACAGGAGAACACATTATTTTCAACTTGGTAAAATTGTAAAGGAATAAACTTCTATATAGTTCTTGAGTCCTGTAATGATTGAAAAGAATTTTTATTTTGCATAAAGATCCGAAATCTAATGAGTACAAATTTTAATGAAGTTCAAACTCACTTTGGACATTTAGTGTTTCAATACGTAGTCATCAGATCAGTAGACGATAATTAGGGAACCTCTTCTGTAGTTTAATGGGTCTTCCTAACACAAGAACCAGCTGCTAATGAATGAATATCTGTCTAGATTATAAAAGTGCATTTAATGTGTTGAATTTGGGAGTTACAGACAGCGGCCACGGAGGAGGCAGTTCCGCAGGTCTATTAGGAAGCATCCTCAGCTCGAAACTCAGCAGCCTGTCCTCTCTGAGTCAAAGTTCCGGCGGAGGACATAGTTCTGATTTGGGCACGAAAGATCCCAGCGCTGGAATAAACCTTGGAGCGTTTGCGAATCTAGGCGGAGGGGTAGGATCACATTAAAACTGTTTCTCTTCTCTCTTCTCACGTTTCTCTATCGACCTGATTGTCGCTACTGCTTGAGACCTGATCTTCCATGAATGTTCTTCTTCTGGCCGGGATTGGCCTCGGAAAGACTAGGGGTGGAGCCCGGCAATTATAAAATATTAACACAAGAAGTGCTCGATCAAGAACAAAATTATTTATTTATTCTCTGCTTTGTGGGTTACTCTCATTGTAAATACCAAATTAATCTATTTATTCTTTACTTTGTGATTACTGAAATTGCAACCACTTTACATTATAAAAATACTGTCGCGTCAATATTAGAATAAGTTCTTTTACCATTTTTAAAGAATCATGAATCAATTTTAATGCTCGGTGCTTCTAGTGTTAAAAATCCATCGTTTTCATCGCCTGAAATACTAACATTAAACCTACCACCGATAATTATTAAAATTATAAAGACCTTCCATGAAAAATGATAGAATAAATGAATTTCTTCTTAACATTTTTATACAACAATACACGTTACTATCACTTTTATTGCTCGGTAGGTTTAGTGTTAAAAAGATCATTCATTATCGCGAGCATCTTCAAAGTCGAACCAGAAGACTCATTTCTTCATTCCCCGAATGCACCACTCTCCAGAAACAACTATTTTAGCATGCGAAATATAATAAATGGTTACGGACCCGGATAAACCGTTCAATACCTAGTCTTTCTACTATCGATTGTTCTCTCTTTTTAATTTATTAACTTGCTCGCGAGTTCGAAACGAGTCTCTCTTCTACCCTTCCGCTTTCTATCCCCCCGGTGCTCGAGAGAGGTATTCTCCGCGCGAATCAATTTCAATTGTACATTGTAGTATGGTTTCTCTGAACGTTTTCTCGTAACGGCGCGACGCGGACTGTCTAATGTGCAGTAGCATGCAGTGGTAGCTGCATCTGGTTGCATGCAGTGTAACCGCATTCCGTTTGTGTGGAAGATAAGAGCGAGAACCGACAGCATGGCCTCCTTTAACACGGCGCTCGCGTTGCCCAATGCATCCGTAATTAATGGACTGCGGATTTTATGCATCTGGAACAGAACTATCTCATTACAATTTAATCCTTGGACGACCCTATATAGTTTAGAATTATTTGCTATTTCAATTATCAATTTTTCTAAACATATTTTTGGAGGTACTTCTTGCAGACAGCATAGTTCTTTTGTTTCTAATGTAATATTTAATCGTCAGAAATTGAATAATGACGATTTTTACGCACTGGGTCAGAAAAGACCCAGCCACCGTCGTCGGAGGGTTAAAACAACAGACAAATAAAAAGAATTCAATAGTATTGGTACACTAGTTTCAACCTATTCGAATTATTCAGGTCAGAAACAAATAACTAAGTGAGTGATTCCTATGAAAATTTTTATTTTGCACATCGATCTGCAGTCTAATTAATGTCTTCTCGTTGCGTCAAGTCGTGAATTCATCTGAGAGCGTGTTTATATTAGAGTTGCAGTAGATGATTAGATCAAAGCGTAGGATTTGTTCCTAGCTTGGCAGCTGTAACATAAACATACTCTAAAAATCATCGTCCATCTAACGGCATAATGTCAGAACAACATCAGACTGCATTTGACACCGGTTGGTAGTCAAAGTGTTAATAGAAAAGTATGTCAACATTTTTTAGCATGTAAATAGATTCGATTCAATTGAGAGCACAGTATCGATCCTCCACCTTTTTCTATCTTCCCATTTTGATAGTAATAAATAGATCTTTATGCAAAATAAAAATTATCTGCCTAAAGTGCAAGAGACAGGAGCAAGATAAAAATGTCTTTCTTTTTTTAATAATTTGAATAGTACTAAATTAATACTTTTTATCTTGTTACAATTATCAATTCGTCATATAAAATTCCCAGTCTAGTAATAATCGATGCTGGTCTAACGTGGTTCAAAGTTTGTGCTGTTGGATGAACGACCATAATTCACGAAACGATCGTCGCTCGGCCGTGTCTCGCGGTTCGCGAAATAACTTAACGACGAAGGTCCTCTCTGGTTCGCCACTAATCGCTCGATGCACAGCTTGTCCTAGAAGCTTAGACGAGGGTCTGGGATCCTCGTCCAAGTGTCCTAACCGACCTAGATCCGCCGATTAAAGTCAGTATTATGTACGCAAACAGTACGAATACGAACCACCGCAAGCGGCATATTATACGGCTTAAATGGCGGCCGTTGGACCTTGGACTGTGGGCACGTCCAAAAGGGCCATCGAGCAGCACCGCTTGACAGAGGATCGCAAAACACCAAAGCAAAGCAAGCAAAGCAATTCATCAAAAGCAATTCATCAAATTACACAACCAAATTGCACAAAAATAAATCCGCTCACGAAACCGCAACAACAGCTTCCCAGCAGCGACTGCCAAACAGTGCAAACTTGACGACATGGATTTTTCTTTCTAGCTCGGCCGATAAATTGCCAGGACACTACCACTACCCCCTCCCACCCTCTGTTACAAGCCTACCCCTCAAGATTGTCTATTGTTTAGAATTTTTTTTATTGCCCCTTTCCACCTGTACACCCCTCTCCCCTTACCTGTACAGCGCTGGCAATCAAGGAGAATCCGCCAACGATGCGCAAAAATGTGTAAATAGGATTAGGAAGTAGTCGACGAACGAGTATTGCGAATGTTCCCTCGCTCGGATTACCTCGACGCTGTGTCATCGATGTAAATACAGTATCTATACAAGCTCTAAGTATTAACGACGACGAGAAACGGATGATGATTGTGGATGGCCACGATATGGTGATGATGTTGTCAAATAAACGCATGATCATGTTTTCTATGTACGAGACGTGTACTCCAAACCCTTTTGCGAACGTCGTCTGATCCTTTCCTGTATTGATCCTTTCCGATGATCTGTGGGACGTCGATTTTAACCATTCAGTGTTGGGGAGCTTATTAATTGGCATGGTAAATGTCTGTGAGATGTTCAGCAACAGCTTCGTGATTTCTGTTTGAATTTGTTCCGAAGATTTGGTCAGTGAAGATCATTTAAGAGAAGATATTAGACTCACTTAATTGTTGATTACTTTCCGGAAGGGATATATTGATGATCAAATGTTTGTCTTCCTATATCATCTTATGATCTGATCTATGATTATCTGATGAAATTCCAGAGTCATTAGAGTAAACTGGATAAGTATAATGATCTTCAGTGTACCTCGAATTTGTTTTTTTATTTTTGATAGGGAGGATATGAAAATTAATTTTGAAATCTGGATTAAACGTGACTAGATTGTGGATCTCTATGCACTTGTAGCATCCATTTTGAAAATTACAAGGGAATGTGTACGTCAACAACAATTAGCAGTAATTTTACTTCACTTGAATCATAAGGAACCTCGTCGTTGAAGAAAGTGCTTATTACCTCGGTCTTGAATTAGCTCCTCTAAAAGAACGTTCATCCTTATTACCTCTCCAGTGTAATGATTAATAGTGAGGAATGCGAGGAATGTATTCGCAGTTTAATGAAATTAATTACTGTTAGGCGTTTAATGTAACAGGATCAAAGTTAATGATACAGGAAGTATATTTTTGTTTAGATTCAGTCTTTGTAATTTAATTTTGCATAGAGACCCACATGATCGACTTTTGTCATATGTGTACGAGACAATGCTGAGTCCAGACTTAGAATTTAATTTTCATATACTCGAGTGAAGAAAGGAACTTGTACTATTCGTTCCGATTTTATTTAATACGTTATGGTAATTGTGTGGGAGTTTCCAAGGCGGTGAAAATATTAAATAATTATACAATGTTACTTTCAAAATTCTTTGTCGATTCATGACCGCAATTACCGACATTAAAAAGTTTCTTAAGAAATCTCTGGCTAATCTTGGAAAACGTCAAACTTCCAAATAACTATTAAATAACCATCGATAGATGGATTGTTAATTGAAAAAAGCATACTATGTCATGCTAGAGTGATTTACCTATTGAACACGATAGGTTCAATGAACCTTCTCTTGAATTGAAATCGTTTTTGCCTCGAATGGCTAACCAAGGCAATGAGAATCCGATTTATAGGAAAATGTACAATGTGTCGAAGAAATAGGTGACTGAACTTTGGTACCGTCACTGGTATTTATTTATCTTTATTATCTTTTGCTACTGATTTTTTGTGAAATTCATTTTTTAAGAGTTTTGGTGCCATTTATAATATTAATGAGTAGATTAAATATAAACCAATAAAACATTTAAAGAATTTAAAAATGACTGGTCCATTATTTTCAACTGATAAAAATGATAAAGAGGAGAAATAAATATTTATGTATCCCCTTTATCTTGCAGAAATATCCAATTAGTCTAGCTGCAATTAACATAATGAAAAGCTAGCTAACATCCTTACTCGTGATTGTATGTGTCTGTGTATATGTAGTGTTTCCTATCTTTTCCTATCTCCAGCAGCCAAATGTGATTCCACCACACTACCAAAGCTTGGCTACCGATTTTCTCAACACCTTGTACACTCGGTTATCGAAGTCACCGAGGTCGTAGTCGCATAAAAATCGATTGCGTCAACGCGTAGGCTATGCAGTCGCGATCTCGGTCGGCTCGATCGCGAACCCGTTCTCGATCGCGGTGAAAAATCGAGATCGATGTCCGCGAGCGATAAGCCGCTGCCACTGTGAAAGGAGATCTATCATTGGCTGTGATTTTTTCTGTATTCAGGAAAAGATCGTCAGCACCACGGAGGACATCCCTGAGTTCGACAGAAAGCGAGTATCCTTGGACGTGCCATCATCAGCGTTTGGCACTGGCTTCAACTTAGTCACGAATGTCAGCAAAATCTTGAACAGTTTGATACTTGTAAGTTGAAAAAATATTACATCACTTCAAAAATCGTGTCCTTAATTTTCTTTGAATTTATGAAACAAATTAATATCAGTGAATGACGTTCACAATTTAATTCTTTTGCGACACGATTTTTGGGATGACCTAATATTATCATATTGGTAAAACAGCCAATAAATCATAGTGCAATCAAATCGTGCTACTTCGGGACTCGTTCTTTAGATTTGATTAGTTCGGTCACGATTTTATTATAGATCACGATCCACGGCAGGATCGCTTTTCCTATTCGAAAGTTTCGCGGATCGTCAAAGGGGTTTCCGGCGACACCTTGCTCGAGAATCTGTCGGCGAGTTTTTTGTGGCTAAGATTATCGATCGACTTATCGGCGGAAACGTGTTACCCTTCACTCGACATAGTTGCAAAATCTTCAAGCGTTTCTGTGCATGCTAATCTACTGGAGACCGCCTCGACAAGTGAACTATATCATTTGGTAGTGTTGCATTAATATTTAACGAGACGACTGCCAAACCAGCTATCCTAAAAAAATTTTTGAGATAGGGGAAAATGATTTAACGAAGTGAGAGTTACACTAGTGTAAATGAGTTTTTTATTGCCCTTTAGAAACATGCAGTGCATTTAATGCATCAGAAGTATATCACAAAAATTAATACTTAATTCCAGATAAGTAATTCGTTCATGCACAATGTTGGATAAATTTTTGTTGTCGAATAAAGTTTTTATTTACTTGAAACACTGGAATGTTTCAAACACTGCATTTCATCGAAACTTTGGTGCATACAATGCATCACAAAAATTTAATTTCTAAATCTGAATCACTACTGTCCAGTTATATTTTTCACTGTCTAAATTCATTATTAAGAGAAAGAAAACAGTGTACCAATTTTAGTATTGTTCAATATTTCCTACACTTCCGATGAACAATTTTTTCTAATGTAAAAATTAAAAATTGATCTAATCGTACATTTTTATGGGTCACTGTGTGCGTGACGCGGCAGTAGCGTTATTTAGCACGTACTCTAAACGCTCAATTACCCGCAACTTCGCGTGTCGAATGTCCACGGCTGATTGGCTGGATCACTGTAGCGTAAAACCGATTCAGCAACGAAGACCGATCTTTCTGGACGATTTTCAGAACTCAGCCCGCCGAACACAGACAGTCCTAGAGATCTTCAAGCCGTTCTTCCGTGGAGCGTTCGCTATCAAGGGTCTACCGTCCGACAATCCTCATTAGAAGAATCTGCTAAAGGATCCACGATGGAAAATAGCTCAACGAATCATTCAGGGATTATTAAAGAAGACTCTGATCGAAACGGGATCGATTGGGATCGTAGAGAACATTCCAAAGATCCGTGAACATAGTCTGCGGTACAAAGATATAGAATCTTTAGAACATGTTAACTAGTGGGGAGGATTGTGAGTAGAATAGATCCAAGGTAGCGATATTTATTAAGACATTTGTTGCAGACGGTGATTTTCTATGTAAAGTTCGAAAAACCCTGTGCTGTTGCTCTCTTTGATATTTCAATTTTAAAATGGAGTACATTATCATTGAATGAAATGGATGCATTCTTCCTAATTGCAGCAGTGAAGCACTTCAGTGCATGATTGGTATAATGTTCAGGACAAATTTTGATGAGTGATGAAATTGTATCATAATTCTTGAAAATACGATAGAGTTGTGCTGCCTGTATTGTGCAGTTGAGTAGCATAATTCAATCTGAGAGACTTCAATACGCAATGAAATAGTGCCAGAATATTTAGGCGACTTCAATGAATAGCACAGAAGCGTCAGAAAATTTAGCACACTTCAATTCATTCATAGAATAATGTCAGAAGGTTTAGTGATCAAACGACGTCGCAGAATTCAAGATACTTGGACATGTACAATAGTATCAGAAAATTCAGGAATCTGTAAATTAAATACTAGAACAGCGCTGTATAGTTCTGAAATTTTAATTTGTAATAGAATCGTATCAAAAGATTCTGGAGACTTCAATGCGTGGTAGAGTGGTGTTAACGAATTCAGCAGATTTCAACGCGTGCTAGAGCAGGTATAGTAAGCTTCAGAAACCTTTAACGAATGATAGAACAATGTTCTGAACAGGCTACAGAAAATTTGCACAATTAAATACAAATCCGAGAAACCTCAGTGCACAGTAGATTTTCATCACGGAGACTTCAATGCGTGGTAAAGCAGCGTCATAGGACTTAACAAACTTAATATTTAATATAGTAATTTGACACGATTCAGGAGACTTTAATGCATGATAGAGGAGTACATTAGAACTCCAAAAACCTTCTTGTATAATCAAAAATCAATCATAAATTCGAGAGACATCAGCGCACAATAAATATTCATTTTGGAGATTTCAACGCGTGCTAAAGAAGAACCCGAGTGACTTCAACGAATGCTCAACAAGACACAATCAAACTCGTCTCAAAGCGCACGAATAACTTCTGAATCTCTCAATGTACTAAATTCTGATACAATTTTCCAATTAAATCGCTCCAGCCTGTAATTAACCAAGTATTAATGAGAGCAACTGCATGTAAAGCGAATAAGACAGCCCAGCGAAGAAATGAAATGCTCGACGATAGCAATCGAGTATATTTTCATGGGCTACTCAGAAATCACTCATTAACTACCTGAACTATCGTTCCGTTCCCTCGACGCGCAGCCATAAACTTACGCTTTTACGAGAGCTATAGTTCAGGAGTCGCGTGCCGGTAGAGAACTCCTGCAATATTTCACTTGACTATACATACCTACTTCGTAAGAAAACGCTGGATACGCGTTCCAGATACACGCAGGAAGAACCGACAGGTGCTCACTACAATTTAGAAATCGCCACTTGTATTAGACAAGCGTGTTAACAATTTTTCCAAAGCCAGTTTTGTTGCCTCGTAAAAACCGAACGATGCAATTTGTCTAGTTAGCGAACGATTCTGCGTGACCACTTTCTAGACAAAATGTATCTCGCGTTTTAATTTCGGAAGCTTCGCGCTTCGCGATTAGGCGCGTTAATTGACATCACAGAATCCTAGAGTAGTTGCATGGACCGATTGAGCAACGATAGCTTCTTTGCCGATCATTTCGGGTTGCTCAATGTCCGATAATTGTCGGACCTGTCTCGCAATTACCATGCAACACTGTGTATAGCAATTTTTTGTCGCTCCCGTGATTAGCGACAGTTTTTGTGAACTTTCAAAACGGTCTACCTGGACTGTAGAATAAAGTGAATGGAATTTTTTAAATCCTGCCTCCTTACTCCGAGAATGATCCTTTACCTGTATCCTGTTTCAATCTCGAATTACTATTTTTGTAGATTCGTTCGATAAATTGTTTTCTAATTGTTGTATGGGTTCCGAGCGGTCCGGTAAAATTCATCGAATGTTTTTCGAACGATCCATTATTATTTTTATTTTTGTTAAATCGTTCAATAATTTGTTCTGTAATGCTTTCAGTTGCTATGAGCTTCTGTCCAGCAAAAATCATGAAATGTTTTTCACACGACTTTCGACGATTGCTAATATACACAGAATGATCCTATACCCTGTTTTTAATCACGATTTATTTTTACCGGATCGCTCGATAAATTGTTTTGTAACGTTTCTATGGGTTTCAATGCTGTCCGGTTAGATTTGTCGAATGTTTTTGACGCACAACTTTCGACGATTATTAATTCGCACTCGTAACTGTAAAAGCGTCCCGAGGAAATCGCTCTTAATCAGTCCCCGCAGACTTCCGTGTCCGGTGAAAGGAATATTTGAACATTCGATTAAAAGGAAAACCACGGAGAGCAGGGAGAGGAACGCGATCAAGCATCGATGTGAACTTCCTACAATATAGTTTCTATATTATTTATACCTCGGGGAAACGTCACGATTATGCAACCGTTCTTGCATAAAGTGCGCGTGCATAGATCTGACACCCCGTGAGTGTCGTAACGCGGATTTCAGGTTCCCGAAGCTGCCGCCGAAGAAATTCTACCGGTTCGTCGCTGGATAAATAAAAAAAGGCATGATAAAAATCCCGCAAACGTCATTTCAGATTCAACAAACTCTTCGAACACATTTTCGTAAAGCAACATGTGAATCTGTCATAAATATCCATCGGAATTTATGCATTTATGATTAGATGTACAGATGAAGTATAAAATAGTAAAAATATTAGAAGAATTTTACCTGTTCTTTCTATACTAAAATAAATTATGTATTTATATTGGACAATGAAGAGAAGCCACGATGACGTTTTCAGATTCAATGAATATTTAGAAGACAATTTTGTAAAGCAAGTTGTGAAGCGTACCTAGACTCTGGATTGTATTCATTTATAGTAACAATATTAAAATAATTGTATCCATTCTCCTTCTACCAGGTAAATAATTCAATGAATGTATGCAGAGCAATGAAAAAGCAACAAAGGTTTATTAATTCATATTCAGCAGATCATTAGAACACAGTCTTATGAATGCAACATGTAATTATCATCATTAAACTGCACATTTTATGCATTTAATGCAAAAACGAGCGGCTGAAGTACAGAACAGTAAAAAATCAGTACAACTTTCAAATACTATGTATATTCCACTCCAGTCAGCTACAATCGAACTAGAAAATTTTTACTCTGGAAAAATTTCCTTGATCTGATAATCATTTCTTGCCCAAACGGCGCCAACTGCAACTCTGTCGCAGGTGCAACAGGTAAGAAGTAGAAGTAGCAATTAAAAACCGGTAAATTCGACCGATATTTCGTGCAAGTCCTATCGAATCGATCGCGTATCAACGTCGATCAATTTCCTATAATCTGATACCATCTCGATTGATCATTTTTTCTTCTAAACGATTTAGAAAGTGCATAATTTGTAATCGAAAAAAAAGGTTGCAGATATATACGATTGCACAATAAAGGGTTTTCAAGCAGGTGACAAAAAGTCTGGAATAGATTAGCGCATCGCGACCTTCTCGAGAATCTAGGCGGAAAAATTCGACGAACTTTGCTCCGTTTGGTCGGAGATAGAAATGCAAATGGTAGGATTATGCAAGTGGAGGTCGTCGGATGTTGTGTCGGGCGTCGAGACGCCTTTGAAGAGAAGAAAACGATGCGTCCGACCTAGTTCTACATTTATCGTGGCATCGATAGACTAGATGAATTGCGGTAATTATGAATCAAGGCATGTTCCACTTAACAGGTGTATCCGTTTCTGCTCACCATGGGACATCATTGTTGTTGGTTTTTATAGTTGTAATCGGGACGGGATGGCTTATTTATTGAAAAACGTCGCATAAATCTCTGAGTTTCATAATTGTGGAGCCACGAGTCTGCTCGTTACGTAATCTCTGTTTTAATTTTCTAAAGGCACAGGTGATAATGATTCAATAGGTAGTAGTTTCATAGACCCCTAAGGAACTGTTTCACGCTGTACAGAAGTGGTGAATGGTTTGCCATTCGTCAGGCGTTGCATTTAATTCATGTACAACCATGAATTCTCTCTACAAAAAGATCTGCATCCTATTTTGTTCATCTTTTCCTTTATCAACATAAAATTTTACGTAGATATAATTTTTTAACAATTTATAAACATATTACGCAGTAATATAAGTCTGGATTGTAGTAATAAGTAAACTGCGAGAATGTATGCAGTATAAATATTTACGGCATCATCTGCATGGGGCAAAATTTGAATGGTTACTGTTTCTCTTAATGAATTCAACTGTATAGAAGAATAATACACTCATTCCTCAACTTTAAAAGTACTATACATTCTTGAATTTCTGTGACAACTTTATTATTTAATATTCAGTCTACTCGTTTCATCATGAATGCATAAAACCTACAATTTAAGGGGGTTAGGTCCCATGTGGCAGATCCAAAAAATTGAAAAATTTTTTTGCACAAATTGCTTCTATAACCTAGAATATGCAGGTAAAAGGATATTTCAATATTCGAAGTCGTTCGACTGTTATAAACGTAGAACGGAGCATCTGTTTGCCTCATTACGATTAAAGTATTAATAAATAACCAGGGAAATATCAATCAGCTAGACATTAATTTGTGTGGAGAAAAGTGCATTCGAATCAACGTGCACTTCGGAGCATCCAGCGAAGACAATTTCTCAACACATAGCAGCCTAATGGTTAGTTTACATTTTCTTTGTGTAAATCGTACTTGAATCTTTAAACGCGTTTTTCTCAAAACTGTATTTTTCATATTGGCTATTTTTCATATCTCAAAAACTACTAATCGGATTTCGCTCAAATTTTTATGGTATAGTCAGCAGATCTATAGTTCTCGCCCGTACCAAAATATTTCTGATATCTGCTATAGTTTTTTTTTTTTGAAGCTGAAAAAGACGAAAAAAAATGACGAAACTTGGAACTTAACGTTTAAAACCGTGCCAAAATTTCAATTTTCGATATTTTTATATTATTTTTGTACCGACGATAGCCGCAGGTCTACAAATTAAAATGCTGTTTGATTTTTTTATATCAGATGATCGAAACCTCCGGAATCATAGTCGCCATCAACCTACTTTTTTTACACATGAGTGTCTTCCGAACTGTGGAAAGTCGATCCAACTCGTTATTTTGGTTTGAAAAAATTCCGAGAGACTGTTAAAGTCCTTCAGAAAAAAATCCTTAAAAAAGCAAGAAAAAGTAGCTCGGGATGACCCCCTTAATAATCGTTCACCCCTTCCATCAAATAAACAAAAAATAAATAGTACATACGGATACAGATATTATTGAATAAACTCCACAAAACTGAATGAATTGAGTCACAGCAAATATCAACCTAGCACCTCACACCACCATTGTTACAAAATCAGTTCTCCATAGTGGTTGCTCAATTTTACCAAGTAAAGTGATCATAAAGCCACAAGAGAGACTCATGTCGCACCATGGATTTTCCAGCGCACGGTGATTCAGAGGCGATAGACAAGACCCCTAAGGGAAGAGGGGCTAGGAGACTAAAATTTCGTAAAATTTGTTCGGTGTCCCCGGTGCGTAAGGTCTTTCGTAAAAAATACGAACGACCTTCGAGGCTGATTCGAGGCATCGGGAGGCGGAGAAACTCATCTCGTTAGTGTCGGCCCCGCCGTCCAGCAAGATGCACTTGTTCTTGCGGGTTTGTCTGGCACGCGTGTGTCGTCCGTTGCGCTGCAGAGGCTGGTCTGCGAGGTAGAACCTGAAGAAAGTGATCCTCGGTATCCTGGGTGGAACTTCGAAGCTGTTGAACGCGAAGTACGAGTTGTTTTACAGTCGAATTTTCAATATTGAACTCTTCTGATTTATGCGCAAAGTAGGTAGAACCAGAAGAGACCTGAAGAGAGTGATCATTGACATCCTCATTAGATTTCGAAGCTGTTCAATGCAAGGTACGAGCGATTTTTTTGCAAATAATTTTTTTGAAGTTGTTAAAAGATTGTTGGATCATTTGTCCGATGGATGTTAACATTTTATACACGATGTACCACCTAAAGAGAGTAATCTTCGTCATTTCAGTTAGAATTTTACGCCATGGAACGTCGGCTATGAAGTACGATTTTTCAGACCGGTTTTCAACATTGAACTTTCCTGAACTTTTTTATGCGCGAAGTAGAACCTGAAGACACCCGAAAAGAGTGATCATTGACGTCATAGTTAGATTTCAAAGCTGTTCACTGCAAAGTGCAAGCGATTATTTCGTCAACTTTTCTGTATTGACTGTTTTTGAAGTTGTTAATAGATGGTTCGATCATTTGTCTGATCGAAGAGATTGATGATTGAATTTTATGCGTGAAGTAGAGCCTGAAGATAATGATGATCGACATCTCGTTTAGATTGTGGACGTGAATTTTTCAACGTCGATCTTTCTTAATATCGTTAAAAGTTTTCTAAGTCCTCTATCTGATAGAAAAGGTTCATGTCTGCAATTTGTATGCAAAGTAGACTTTAAAGATAGTAATTCTCGACGTCCTACTCGGACTTCCAAGCCACCAAACACTCGCTACCAGTAATTTTCCAGTAGACTGCTCAGCATTGAACTTTTCCAAAATAATTAAACAATTGTTAAATATTTCCCCCAACGAAGAAGACGGATGTTCGTATTTAAATGCACCAGGAAAGTGCTGATAAGACTTAAGTGCCTTGCACACGAGTTTCGCGAGACTCGGTGAGTCAGTACTGTCGATAACCGATTGCTTATCTATTAACAATTACTAATTATCCATTTCCAAGTCGATAAGGTCGACAATCCAACAGTCACTATAGTCACTTGTTTATAATTAAAATAAATTGTCCATGGTCACGCAAAGAGTAGACAAGCCTCGAATCATATTTCTATTTCACTTCTAACGATGCCGATTAATTTTCCATTCGATCTACTGTATGTAGCTCAAGGATCACTAACCGAGATCCAAAATTCTTATCGAGGCCGAAGAACTGCCGGTCACTATTTCATAATCTGTTACGAGGCGCTTATGTAATAGGACACGTTTTATTATACAATCGAGCGCCGAAATTTTGTAGATTTGCATCGTAGATTCTAGATTTCCTCTGGAATAGTAGACAGATGATGCAAGAGAATCTATGAATAGTGCGGTTTGTTGATCGTTAGAAAAACGCACGGCTTTATTGCCGTGTGAGTGACACCGTAAATTGCATCCTTCGGGTTCCCTTTTTTCTCCTGCACCTTCGAGAACGCGAATGCGTTTTGCTGGTCGCAGTTCGTGTTTCGAGGTCCACGAGTTACAACAAAAATTAATTTCCTTCGTACTATATACGCTGGTAAATATTCTACGACTTACCTTGTCGAGTTCAGAACTGATTATATTAGAGAATGACTCAAAAGTGACTTAAAAAATATTTCTCAATTTTAAAAATTATTTTATCATTTTAAACCAGGATATGGCTTGAGTGTTAACAATTCCAGACTGTATTTGTCAGTTCATCAGGAAAAATAATTGATTAATTGTCAGAGAACTTGGTACTCTTTTTTGAACTTCATTCATGAAGACTATATAGAGTGATTCAATGTGAAAAATAAAAATTGTCTGCATGAATTATAAGAAAATTACAAAAAATGTATTTCTTCTCTTAATAATTTTAATAGGTTGCAAATAATACACGAGTAATATTAAATTCGTCTAATGTTTCTTCTGTTTTGTGTTTCATCTATTTATTGTTGCCATAACTGCATAAAATCCGCAGTCTGATCATTAGACTGCAGACCATTATGCAAAATAAAAATCGTTAAACGAAGATATCTTTTCAATAATAATTTCCCTTAATAATTCTAATAAATAAATATTGTAATCGACATTTTGAGATTCTTTTGGTGATATCACTGTTCTAAATTTCATCCCCCAAGTTTTGTTACATGTACAAAAATCTGCAGTCTAATAATCGTAACGAATCGTCCAATTTGATTTGATGTTTCAGAATTTCGTAAAAATTTAAGGACTTGGTAAATCGATCCAGGACGTTTCCAATTTGCCAGGGACTGCCTGCACGATTCCAGTAGCTCTCCAGTTTCAATTCCCCGCGACAGAATAATAGGGAGGAATTGCATAAGGCTTCGTGTTAGAAGTCAACGAGGACTGCGCAACAGGTGTTTGCGGAGAACAAGCAAAAGTGAGTACACTGTGAACTGACTCGTTCATATCAGTCGAACAGTATCGCATTATGCCTATGCGTTTGTGGCATAATATTAGCTTGGATGGTGACGAAAACAGTGACGAACCCTCGTTGAGTTCTTCAGAGATACAAAGAATTTCTGAACGTCATTCCGGTTAGGTCGATGCACCCGAAAGGTGGGCCTAGTGGGTTCTGAATTGGTGTATAGTCATTAGGAGGAACCCTGTTCCCAATCGTGGTATTCTTATTCTGGGACTCGAAATTTTCAAGATTCAACTATTTTTCTGAGTATCTATCTGCTGTGCAAGCATTGATAATTTTTGTTGAAAGTTGTGGCACCTTTCAAGTCAGAGATTTATATTAACAATTTTCTAAATTGGGATTTACGGTGTTTTCAATCTTGCTAACGTTACGGGGCCTGTGAAATTTTAAAACGCAAGTGAAAGATCTATGTTAACAAAGATTAAGGATTTTTTTCTATTTTATTAGTACCTTAAATAATGTTACAGTCTGGTAAACCAATACTTCTCTCTTTCCCCTTTAAAATGATCATTAGAAAAACCCTTCAATGTTTTTCTGAAATTAATATTTTATATTCTAAAATTGATTTCCATGTCCATTTTCTCTACAGAGTCTCACTGTACAAATAAGTTTCTACTTGAATCTAGTTCCATTAAATTTATTAAAATTCAAGAAGTGAAGTGATACAGTGATTTCCTCGAACAGAATATTCATCGGGATTCCCAACGATTGAAGGAACTTCACTTTTTAAATATAATTTCAGTTTTTCCCATGAGACTGTATTTATTATGCACCGCGTAGCTTCCGATGCAATAGTAATTGCAAATGCATTGGGTTCGATCGAAGCGTCCTTGATACTTGATCACATTTGACCTTTCTCCGACACTAGCCTATTTTGGCGCTTCCCATTGTGTCAAAAATTGATGCTATTTAATTCGGTCGATTCATTTGAATGTTTAATTTCGACCGAGGCATAAATGTTTCGAAATGAAGAATCGCTTGATAAAAATCGGATGGCAACAATTGGTAAAAATTGAGCACTACGGAAACGCAAACAATAATACACTAAAACCAACTAGCATAACGAGTCAAGGAACGCGTTACCCTAATTTCGCCTAACTTCCCACGCGATGAGAATCACTGACCCGCAACAGGTGGACGCCCGCCTTGCGCAACAATCATACGTAAACGTTCCTCACGATCGTAAACGATTTTGAATGGACGTCCTGGAATTTCGAGTGAATCACATATGTCTGAAAGCATCGCGTGACATTTTTTGATTGCTCCGTGCGCGCCGAAGTTGCGTGACCGAAAACGTACCTTATAATAAGCAATTAGAGGGAGCGCGGTATTTGTGCGTCAAATATTTGCCTTCTTCGCAATAGAGAAATTTGTGGTCGATGCACGATGGAAAAGGGGTTTTTCGTCTTTTTAATGTTACGCGCACTGGGCTTGTTACTTCACGAAATTGACGAAAGGATTGTGGGGAAATAGAGCGTGTTATGTTTGCAACAAAAGTGTTTGCAATTGTGGTTAAAGGAATACTTCTCTTGAAAAATTGAAGTACTAGAAGACTTGATAATTACAATGTGCAACACTAATTTTGTTAGTTAAAGTATGCATTAATTTAAAATGTGACCATTCGATTTACTATAATGGAAATGTATTTTGTTAATATATTCAAATTGCTTCCAATTGTGGCAGTGCAGTTGAGTGCAGTGAGATTATAATTTATTGTTACTTGACCTTGCTCTGGTTGAAAAAGGAAAATTATATTTTATTGTAGAGTCTAACATTTAATGAACACAGTAGGCTTGTTAAAAAATTTAATTAATTGATATAATGATAAATGTGACGAACCTGTCAAACAAAAGTTCAATTCAAAATGGATTTGCAGAACGTACCACGATTTTGTTAATGTTGACCAGAGCTGGTTAAGGAAGTAGATCGCGATCGAAGTGAAGTAGCACGAAGTGGCGTGCACGCTTTTGGTTTACGTTCGAGGAAGCACGTGGTCGCGGCCGGGAGTGAAAGTGAAAGATGGCTGTATAGCGGTCCACGTGGTGTTGCTTTTCACAGGAACGTGGCTAAGTATCGACTCCGCTGAACTCCGGGCAACACGTTTGCCGAACGGTCGGTCGATCGATCGAGTGCCCGTAACGAGGTTTCGTAATTGCTGCCGAAAAATCGCCATAAAAACGAGTGTCGTTGAGTGTCGTTGCCGAAAATACGGTTGGCATAATCGTTGCTCATCTGTGTGAGTCACATCGACGTCCTGAACACTATATAGTCAAGCTTGAATTTTTTTTTATTTCTACATCCTCTTCTTTGAGAGCTCTAATATAATACGATTTACAATTGAAAGCTTCTAGCTGGTACTAATTTTAATTTCTGCAGAGAAAATCAATTTTCAATCGGCAACTTTTCTGTAATAAATTAACCTTGATGTCGAAAATTCAATTCCTCTTTCATCAGAAACCAATTTCTGGTTTTATAAAAAATGTATTGTCATCGTGACAGAAAAGTGCAAGTTTGCAAGGTAAAAAACCAAACAATAAACACCCTAGTGAGAATCTGTGCAACAATTAAACAATTTCCCAACAACATCATCAAGAAATCAATTCCTCGAGGATTCAATTCTCCAAATCGATGAAATCAAGCAGAGACCGCACAATCGTCATGCAGCAGCCGCAACGTAAGCGTCAGTGAATTGTTCCTCTCGCATGCTCGCGTAATCGAAACACACTTCCGTAGAAAGTCTCATTCCTTGTCAGTTTGTTCAGTATCCTACAAATAAATTGTGAAGACAATAGTCTTGCATCTCCAATGGTGTAAACCGTTTAACTGTGCTTTCTAATTTGTAGACAGACCCCGGGGGCGCAGTAATCTGTCGATTACATTGACAATGCACGCGGAAGGGGATCGTTCATTGCACTTGGAAAGTGCATCGACGATCTACTTGGGTGGTCGCGTAATTCTGTACCAGGGACATCCACGTTTCATAAGATCGTAATTGCCGTGTGTATCAGTTCTTGAGGCAGTTCTGATTTCACTTCACTTGGCAGTGTTACGCGATGATTGCTGGTTATGTAATTCGTTTATGGGGTCCGTTTATGGAGTACAAAAAATTTATAATAAACCAACGTTTGAGTAGAGCTAAAAATGAATCCTGGTCAGTTTTGCTACAAGGTTGTACAACTTTTGATAGAATCGAGATGGAGTGACCAAATTTTATATTAAAGTTAAAACACTGCAGAATAAGGGAAAATAGGGAGGAAGAGTGACGGAGCTTGAAAATATTTATTAAAGTTGATCTTTATTGGCAGACCGAAACTTTTTCCAAGAAAGGTCACCTTCAACAATTTTCAAGGTCGAAAATTTTTCTTCATTTTTTCTATTTGTCCCTTATTGTACAACATTTTAACTTTAATTTAAGATAAGTTTCATTGCTCTATCTTGACTGTACAAGAAGCTTCACAATTTTGTTCGAAAAATGTTGCCAGTGTGCAATGCTAAAAAAGCGGATTGCCTCGAGTCTCCAAGTTGACAAGAATGTTCACGCTCACTTTATTAGACCTTAGGCAGAATGACTAGTAAAGGAGTCTGCAATAGTTTAAAAATAGACATGGAATTTTTGAAACTTTCAGTTTCTCAGTGGAAAATAAAAACATTAGTAGGAAGCTTGAAGATTAACATAGTATGAAAAATATGATTCCCGAATATACAAATGAACTTTACACAAAGAAATTTTACCGATACAATTAATAAGCGAAATTCTCACACAAAATAGTCTTCCCCGCCAGTTCTATCAAATTTTTTTTTTGTCTTTGGACACTAACTATACATCAAACATTCGATTCCCATGAACAATGAATTTCCCAAAAATCCAGTAAACATCATTTCTATGCAGCGATCGTCCCGCCAAGCCCTACACTCGTCGTCCGATGGTCGGTTTCGCCACAGTCGAAATAAATCGCTATCGAATTCGCATCACGCGTAATCTCGAGGTCGTATGCAGGTGAAAATGGAGCACGAGGCAAGGTGTCCAACCGATGTCCCCTGAAAAGCCGAAATTCGATGGCGTTCCGACAGTAACGCTCCTCCTATCAGAAAGTTTAGATCACTTCGAATCCTTGAAAGCTATAATTCCATCGATCCTAACTCATACGCGGGCCAACTTCCGCGGGTAGATCGATATTTCCATAAGTGCAGGAAAGTGCAACGAGTGAAAGCGCGACGAAGTTCCACGGGCAAACGGTGTTTCTGAAATTCAGTGCCAGGCGAGTTATAGTCTTCGCGATGCATGCGTGATTCACGGAGCATGATTCCGTGGGTGTAACGAGGTTGCCAGGATTTTCCGCGTTCCCGTATATGCAAAGCGGCCATTGGCTAATCGATCAGTACCATTTAAATTGAAGAAGCGCTCCCGGAGAATACAAATCGTCTCGTTAGTCGCGTTTTTTCTATTTTCCTGGCCGGGCCATCGCTGGCTGCATACGCGACGAGAATATGAAGCGCAGAGACGAGTGTTCTAATACTTCCTTATCGAGCGGGTGGTAAATTGAGGTCTGGTAGCATAATCCTTCTTGTTTTTCTGGTTCGCGTTCTTATTCGGGACTGCTCGGTTTGGACTCGGTTCTGCTGGAATTTCTTTGAAAAGCAAGTATCAATCTCTTTTTTTTAATTTTTGGGGAATTGTGTGGTATTCATTGTTTATATGTACTTGTTTCGTTAAAAATGGGTTTGTTGGGTATTAAAATTAAAACCTGGTGCAAAAGCATTGTTCTTAAGAAATGCTCTAAAACCAAGCATTGCTGGTCAGTACACTTTAGAAAACCACATGAAAATCAAATCGTCCTTTTTTTGACTATTATTCTTTCTCCAATGAATTTTACTCTTGACATACAAGAATAACAGAATGTTTCTGATGAAATTAAAAAAATATTGATACATACGTAATTTCTGTAACCAATTAGTCAGATTTGTTTCCAGATGAAGATGTCACCTTCACTGTCAACTGGCCTATTCCTCCTGTTCTTCATTAGCCCCTTGCAAAGCGACCCTCAACAAATGCACTGGACAAATTACCCAGTGCCCCGACCCACAGATCATAGATCGCAAACACTAGAAGTATTTCCAGATCACTATGCCGCGCCAAGTATCCAGAGGCCGCAATCGTACGCAACTCACTACGTCGCCCAAGCTGTTCCAATTTATGAAGCAAGTGAATTTCGAAGTGATTCTTCAAGATATCCTGTGAAAGTGTCCGAGGCTTACCAGCAAGGAGAAGGGTATTATGATTATCAAACGTTTGGATTGAATAATGAGGAGAAAGAAGTGGAAGATACAGAGATTAGTTCGAGGGAGAAGGGGATAGCGGAGAATATGAAGATCCTTGATAGATTGTTGTCGGAAGATTCTTATGAGAAGGAGGTTGACAACTCGTTGGATGAGAAGATTATGTCTGAAGAGACGAAGAGGGTTGCTAGACAGATTCGCAAGCAGAAGCCGGGGTTCTTTTGGACCCTTGCTAGAGTCACCTTCGAAGTAAGTGAAGCTAAAACAACTTTCAATAAATTTTAGGGCGTTCTCTGTATAGTAGATAATTTATAATAATTAGTTACTCTCGCGAGATTTTCTGTTTCTAACCCATCTAATATCCTAATTATTCCAGACTATCAACGACACAAGATCAGCATTACAGCAGATCAGCGACATGATCAATAACAACATAGCGCCAGATTCAGCCACTCAGGGTTCAATGCCTAGGGGTTCCTTGACAGCTACTGCTGCATCAACTTCTTCGAAGAATACGAGTTCCACGAACGAGACGGAAACAACAACCACGCGACC
The DNA here is from genome assembly GCA_916610255.1 of Lasioglossum lativentre. Lineage (NCBI taxonomy): Eukaryota > Metazoa > Arthropoda > Insecta > Hymenoptera > Halictidae > Lasioglossum > Lasioglossum lativentre. Next base: position 20,428,589 of record OU744364.1, on the reverse strand, counting down.
TACATCGACCACAGCAGCGCCCTTCGTGCTGACAAGGAGTAGTCTACAAGGCTTGATCAGGAGGAACGTATTGGGTCTGGTTAAACTGTTCAATCTCGAGTGGAACGAAGCTTTAAACGTAAGCCAATTCTTTTTTTCTTTGTGGGACTAAGATCTCTTAGACTCCCACGAACTTTAAAAAATCCAGGATAAATCAGGAGCTTCTAACTAGACTTCCACGATGCTATCTCGATCGCCCTTGTTGGAAGAAAAGGGTACTATGTATGGTTCTGGGATTCTAGCCTAACCTGTAGTTTCTTGGATCCATTTTAAACATGTAAAGAGGTTGGCACGAGCCGGAGACTTCGAGTTAGGCTTTCTGAATGCCATCTCGATCGTCTTATTCCTAAAATTGATTTTAATCGCGTTGAAAGATTGAGAAAGGTTACAAGGTTCTATGATTTTATTCATGTTAGGAGCCTGGTAACAGCCATAAAGTTGTAGCCAGAATTAAAACTCTGGTCCTAATACTCCTCTGTAGAATCTATCCTTCAAGAACCCAACTGTTACTTAGAATCCTCGAACGACTGAAAATCGTATCTTTTCCAGCAATCGGAGGTCAACGTGAGACAATTCCAGAAGGATCTAGGAAAGGAGGTGGGCACCTACCTGCAGGACAATCCCAACGCATACCGATGATCCTCAAAAACCCCTGGACCTCATCGACGTCCTCCTTCGCGATCCTTCAGTGCAAATCCCACTAGAGCTAACGCTGAGTAGCCAAAGACTGAATGAATCTATTATTTATAAACACAACTGAGAATGTACAATCCTATTTTACCCAATTAAAAGTTACCGAAACAGACACCCGAGAAACCGATTCTCAGGACGTCAGAGCCACAAACTTGTCTTTCGAAGGCCGCGTTAAACAGGTCGTTGCAAAACGCAGAACAGCCGGAGAGGTTCGCTCTTGTTACATCATCGGCGAAGATCATCGTCCGATATTTATGTAACTTAGCCCCCGAGTCGACCCACATGCCAGCAACACCTGCGGGCGAGAATAATCAGCGAAAGAGGACGGGACGGGACGGGACGGGATCGCGGAACGCGCAAATTCGAGAAGACCGATTGCGGTAAGTAGAAAGCACCTTGCCGGTTTCGATTGGTCGAACGTCGGCGTGGGATCTACGGACCCGGGTCTTTATATGTGGATCACTGCGAGTCCCATGGATCGTCGGTGAACGCTGTCGGGACGTGTCGAGCCAACCGATTTTTACTTTCATCGGTCGAGCGCCTTTTCTGGTGAGTGTCACGTAGCGTCGCGTCGCGTCGTGTCGTGTCGCTGGTGATCAATCGTATCACTGCAAACAGCTTTCCAGGCTCCGAGCTGTGCCTGAAACGCACCTGACAGAGTTAGATGAATTGGGGTTTGTATGGTCTTTAATTGGATTGAATCGGTTTGCTCGGTTTCTAGATTTGTTAAGGGGTTGTTAGATACTGTGTATAGATCGTGTGGTAGTGATGTACTTGTCGAGTTGTGTATACTTAAGGACTTCAAATAAAGTGTACAATTAGGAACTACATAGAAAATGTACAATTAACAGCTTCATATGAAAAGTATAAATCAGATATTCATATAAAATGTACATTTAGGAACTTCATGTGGAAAGTATAAATAAGAACTTCATACAAAATACCCAGTTAAGACCTTCAAATAAAATGTACACTTCACTATTTCAAATAATATATACTCTTAGGAACTTCCAATAAAATGTACAAATAGGAAGTTCATATAATGTGTACAGGTAGGAATTTCAAATAAAATGTACATTAAGGAAAATATAAAGTGTACAGGTAGGAACTTCATATAAAATGTACAATTAGGAGCTTCACATGAAAAGTATAAATCAGAACTTCATATGAAAAGTGTAAATAGGAACTTCATATAAAATTCCAAGTTAGGACCTCCACATAAAATGTACACTTCACGATTCCAATTAATATATACTCAAGGAACTTCAGATAAAATTTACATTGAGGAACTCCCAATAAAATTTTCAAATAGGAAGTTCATAGAAACTGTACAGTTAGGAACTTCAAATAAAATGTATACTTAGGAACTTCAGACAAAATATACACTGCGAAACTTCAGGTAAAATGTACACTCAGGAACTTCAGATAAAATGTACATTAAAGAAGTTCATGTGAAGTGTACAGGTAGAAACTTCATATAAAATGTACATTAAGGAAGTTCATATAAAGTGTACAGGTAGGAACTTCATATAAAATGTACAGGTAGGACCTTCATATAAAATGTGCAGGTAGGAACTTCATATGAAATATGCACTTAGGATCTCCACTGTTGATGCACTAGCAGCGATAAAATAGTTCCGATGCGCCGATCGCATTTTTCCACCGCCCACCTGTGTGCAGCATGACACGGTTACCACCTACGCCGTCATATACGTGTAAAAAGTGACGCGGACACGTGTTTAGTCGGTGAGAGAGGACAAAGAAGGGGCCGGGTCGTGCGTACGAAGATTACGTGAAATAGAAAGGACCACTGGTCAAAAGGAGATCCGCGGGTATCTGATTGGTCGATGCTCGGCGTGGGATCTTGCAGCCACCCTTATAGATCCGTGGATCGTCGACCTGTTCTGCAGTCCGTCGATCACGAAGATCGCTCGTTACAATCGTGATTGGATCGTCGGAGAGAAGCAAACATGTTCGGGAGAAGCTTCGTCGTTGTTGGTGCCTTATGCTTTATTGTTTCTGTTGGGGTAAGCTTTTTTCATTCATAATCATCAATAATCTCTACTGTCTCTTTTTCGTCTTTAGGTAACTTTTGTTTACGGGTGAATATTTTTACATGATTCAAGCAGTTGAGTGAAACAATTTAGTGAACGTACTGAAACAAGTGACATCGTATTAAAATTTTATTCTATAGAACGATTAAAAAATTTAATGAAAGTAGTCCTACGGAAAAATATACTTAATAAAAGTTCTATGAAGCCTCAAAATTTAATGAAAACAGTGAATGTATGGGATAATTACTGTAATAAGGATAATACTAGTTTGAGGTCTCAACGTTTGATTAAAAATAGTAAGACTGTAACATTACACTATTAAACTTATCGAAGAATATTCTTTGTTCCCCATTTTTTTAAATATTGCAACAAAAAAACTTATAATGTATATAATTTTAAACAAGCTACACGTTTTAAAAAATCATGCATTAATTTTTCCAGTGAAACTTCCTTAAGATCATGCTTTCGTCAGATTGTTAACTAGACACGTCCCCTTAAAAGAATCTACTTGATCTCGAAAATATTAGTTCTGCGACTATTTAATATTTTGTTTAATGGTGATTTTCAGTAAAGAATTGGCAAATTTTTCGAGAACTCGTTAGATAAACAGAACACAAACAGTTTAAAAGAAGCAATGACGCGAACCAAGAAGGCACGCTGACCTTTCGGATAATGGGGCACGCAGAAAATCGTTTGACGCTCTTTATATGTAGAAAAGTGAAAGCTACGAGGAGCATGTCCACACAAACTGTTCGCGAACGATCGTACCCATCGTCTCAAACGAATGTCTACCGAATTTACAATAACAGGTTTGCCGGACTGCGTGGGTCGAATTTATCGCGACCTGTTTCCATGAAAAGATGTCCTCGCGGATTATACTGAGCGCGATGATTTAGTTGACTGGTAAACACCAATGGAACATTGACACAGATACCCTTTTGTTACAGACGTGCCTCAGGATAAGGCGCCAGAGTGACTCAGAAGACGGTGGGCAGGTTATCGATAATATTTTCAACGTGAGTATTTCATATTAAAATATTAAAAAATCAATATTTATTTACGATCGAGGACAGTAGGCTTGTTAAAAAATTTGAGATTGCATAAACATTAGGGGTGTGCGGGTACCCGAGCCTCGGGTCGGGTCGGGCAATGATCGGGTCGGGTTGGGTCGGGATCCCGAAAGTTTACAAAGTTCGGGTATCCGCGATTTCGGGTACCCGAAATGGTAGTCGGGTCGGGTCGAGTCGGGATCCCGAAAGTTTGCAATATACGGGTACCCGAAGTTAAATTTGTATTTATATATGTAAGTATAATGCTGTTTTATGATTTTTCAGTTCAATCTTTTATTTTCACTGGTAGGTTCTACAAAATATGTTCGCACTGTGGGACGTCTTCAAGACTACTGAATGTATCGGGACGTTTCTGTTTCTAGTAAACACTGTTCTTACAAGAGAAGGACTCTTCGACCGCACATTGTTCGTATAAGAGTACTGTTTAGGAAACAGTGTTTACTACAATTCGAAATATTATTACAACCGATAATTGGACATATTAATATGCACAGAGTTATTTATCGCTGATTTGACCGCAGGCTTGCCCCAACTTTAACTTCGGGTACCCGAAAATTGCAAACTTTCGGGACCCCGACCCGACCTGACCCGACCCGACCCGACCCGACTGCTATTTCGGGTACCCGAAATGGCGGGTACCTGAAGTTAATAAACTTTCGGGATCCCGACCCGAACCCGAACAAATTTGCCGACCCGACCCGAACCCGAAATTTCGGGTACCCGCACACACCTAATAAACATCTTTCAATGCAGCTATGAATATCTTTATAGCCAGACTATTCCATACACCACTCCTTGGACATAAATATTAAATAATTAGACTGTGTTAAAAGCTAAACACTTTTCTTTTGCCATGGAAAATCAATGTTTACATAATTCGAAGCACTCCAGACTCGTTCAGAAAGTAGGAAATTGCATAAACATCTTTAGATTTAGTTAGAAATACTTTTACAGTAAACACTCCATTTTTCTTGATACTCACTGAGGTAGTGTGATATTTAATTTCCCCATGGAAGTTATAAACATTTTAATATCCAGGCTCACTAAGGAAGTACAAAGCATGCCTGGATGCTTTGTACTTCCTTAGTGAGCAATTCTTCATGAAAATAAATTGATATGGGGCTCAATTATCAGTATAATAATTAAAATTGTGTCTGATCTTCTAGATCCCGATCACAGCGATCAGGCAAACTTCTGCAGCAGCGCAGTCGTTTAGCCCGGAGAACTCGCAGACCATTGACAATGTATTGCAGGTATTAATGAATTATTGAGAGTTCATTTGGGTTTACGAAATTAGTAGTAATTTTGTTAAATTATTTTTCCAGATTCCGATATCGACGCTAGAGGCTGTCGGAAACCTGGTTAAATCAACAACAGGGCAAAGATCTCAGAATGCAGAGGAATATCAAAGGATCAGACAGGAAAGGAGGGAGAGGTTGGCAGCTCAGAGGGAGAGACAGAGACAGCAGAGGGAACAGTTACAACAGCAACGATTGAAACAACAGCAGATTAAAAGGACCATCAAGTTTCACAATAAAGACCCGTTCGGGTTGAACGCGCTGTCGAACCTGCTGGTTGGTAATCATGGTTTATTCGGTAGTTATGGTGGTCACGGTGGTCATGGAGGGCACATGGGTCTTGGTGGGCATGGTGGTCATGGTGGTAATGGAAATCATGGTAACTATCCCATCTGTTTGCCTATATATTTCCTAAATACTTGTGCGAAAATCCCAACGCGGAGAAATCATGAGCGATAAAGATGGTGTAATCATTTGTCCCTGGAAAGGACGCGCAATTTTTAATTATCGGACGCTTCATTTGTAATAATTAAACACATTGAGTACTCACTGTGCATTAGTTCCTTCGTATCGGAAATGTAAATATAATTAAATTCAATAGAGTCGCACTTCGTTCCACTCAATTTTGTAACATTTATCAATAAGATTGTGAATTTACACGACGTTCTACAGTGATGGAAAAATCGTTATCACCTTTTATCTATTGCACAAGTTGAAATAAATTATTCCACTCAAAGTGACTGCGGATATGTTACAATTTGCAAGTTCAGCAGAATGCTATGTTTTATCTGGGGATAATTGTAAATATTATAAGCACCAGCCTTTGAACTGTCATATAACATTAATTTTCGTTCATTTAATTAAGTGGACAAATCGAACAAATTTAATTTGATATTGAAGTCGTATAGAAATCGTGGTGAGAAAAAAATCATAGTATTCCAAAATCTCATTCATTCAACTTTCAGTACATGAACCATTATGCTCAACCATTCGAAGCCAATAAAATCGAACGATTAATCGAACAATAAGCAACAAAATTCTAAATGTCAATGTTTCAAATTAAATTCTGAATTTCGTTTGGATAATCGGTTTCGCTATGCGAAGAAATTGTTACGTAGTTTTCCTTGCCTTGAGCCGGCGTCATTTAAATAAATAAAAACGCACACGATTCTCCAGCACGATTTACAGGAAATTTTCATTTTACAATTTATTCTTCCGGAACTTACTGAAGAAATTGTGTTGCCTTGAGGATGTCTTGTGAACAGAAATAACGTATAAAAAATATTTTCAGGCGTCCACGGAGGCAACGGAAACCCGGCAAACAATGGTCAGCATACTTACGAAGTCCACGAGAACATAGAAGAAGACACGGCTTACACTTGGCACGGACTCACTGCTGGAATTGGAAGTTACTATGGATCGAGGCCCACCAGCACTGTCACAACACTACAGAACAAAATAGCACCGAAAGACAGAAAGCCGATCACCTACAACTACGAGAATAGTCTATACAATAAAGTTGCATCGAATACTGCAGCGAACGGGCTGCAATCCGAGGAGGATGGTCCTATACAAAACAAAATTGCACCGAAAAGCAACAGAATAACGTTCAAGTCGTGAAACAAGAAGATAGTATAAAAAAATTGATTTTTCACTGTACCGTGTTTCGTAGAAGACTGTGTATGATTTACGATTGCAGTATTAAGAATTTTGTACAGGATGCTCCAGCAGTCGTGGTAGAATTAAGATGAAGATTTTTGTATGAGAGAACAATTTACAGGTGCGCAATAAAATTTGTAATTATTGTCTTTCCAAGAAAGTGGACTTAAACGTTTATTTGAATACTCGCTTTATTGGTTACGAGAAGAACCGCGAGTCATAAAAAGACTTGTTAATAGAGCTGGGAAACAAAATGTCGAATGAGAAAATTCTGTTTTGTTGTCGCGATGGCTGGAAGTAGAAATGGTGAGCCTTGGACAGACAAGATTAATGGCGTGTCTTATACAATTCTTAAATTGGTTTCTTGAAAAATTGATGGCAAGGAATTTTATTTTTCGTTTCTAGTGAGAAAATTCAGCAAAACGCGTATCACATAAGTTGGTAATATTCTTTGAATTTATGTGAATTATTTTTATTCTTTTATTTGTGCTGAGATTAAGTAGAAACAGCAAACCATAGACAGCTACATCAATAGAACGCATATTGCACATACACTTGAAATTATTTTAGGATCGAACACAGAATATTATGAAGAAGTATTTGAGCCTGAATCTGCAATTGTAATCAGTGGAATCGGTAAGCCGTGGTCAGACGTCTAGAAGGCTTCCCATTAATTGTCATGACCCTAAAAGATTATCTAGACACCCATTTAGGCTGCTGTACTGAAGAAGTATTATAGCATTTATTTATCTTTTTTGAAGATTTGAATTTTGTAATTTCAAATTACTTGGTTCAAAATATTTCAGTAAATTTTTGCAATAGTTTTAGGAAATTTCCGATATTTTACGCGATATTTCACATTCCAGAAAACCGTATATCATTTCAGGTTGGAGAATGAAGTAGAACAAGTAACGATGTCATTCTGAATTTATGACTGCGGGATGTAGAAACGATAAGCGACGAACAGAAACATGGCTATGACCATTTGACAGGGAACGCTCAGGTAAATGTCCCTTTTCGATTGTTATACGAACCAAGAAATTTCCATGCCAAGATTGTTGTGTCATCCTATATATAATATTTGTGCAACAATCGATGCAAATTAATAGAACCATCAGAATCTATGATACGTTACGCATTCGATAAAGTGGCCATTGTGTGAAGCAAAACGTTCCATGCCCGCAACCTCAACTAAAACTTGTTTTACAGAGAAATCGGTCTATTGTTGTAACAAACAGCGATAGCATTGTTCTGACTCATCCGAACCCGCAAGAACTCGTTCGAACCACAACCTCTGAACACATGCGCGCGAGTACGTCACGATAGATAACGCGAACTCGTGGACAGGTAATCGATGTGCACGTTCGCACTTCCGTACCTATTTTTAATATTCAAATATACTTCGACGGACAATGAAATTAACGTAGCAGTTCTAGTTAGCCAAGTTACTAACCCTTGAACAATCGACAGATAACAATTGCAAACAATGCTTGATAATGAAAGCGACGGCTTTCAAACCTGTCAGTAGAACTGACATTGAAAACAGTGAAATCGTCTAAGAAATTTAAATATGTTGCATTATTTCCAATTTTTTACTATTATTCAACTTCTGTAGCCTGAAAATAATGCAGACAATTTTGCATAAATATCCGCAACGTAATTATGACTCTCTTTATTATTGAATTACTGAATTTTTTGCAAATTTATTTGTTCAGGCAACAAATTAAACCAGGCCTGGGCAACTTGCGGCTCGCGAGCCACAGACTCCTCTCCTTACTCCTCGGTCCTCCCCACCAAACTCTTGTGGAGTGTAGAAGAGTGTAGTGGGGAAACCGATACACTAGTAGTGGGGGAACCGGTATGGCGGCCTTGGCGCTGCCTTACGCCGCTGTCAATTTTCAGAAAGCTTCTCATATCCTATATTCCTTTTCCATTGTTTTGTATTTCCGCTCCGCGCGGGTATGGTCTAGGGCTGTTACTTTTCCGAAGCTTCGACTCTTTGAAGATTCGAAGGATTCGAAGGAATTGGATGATTTTTGATAAATAAAAATATTAATAAAATATTTGACCATCGAACCTTCGAAGCTTCGAAATCTTCGACCTACGAAGGAAAGTTCTCTCCTTACTTTCCTCTCCATACTTTTCTCTCCTTACTTTCCTCTCCTACTAGGTTTCTCCTACTCTACCATCCTTGCTGTTCTGGCCAGAGCTTTCCCGAGAGGACAGGGGTCAGTCACGAGTCGCCTACGAGACATCAAGTCAAAGTACACTTGTAGTGGGAGTGAAGCGACAGCGGGGAAGAAGTTTCCCGGCACGAGTTAGACACTGGATCCTTCAAGAATGTATACAAGATCGCTTATAATTAATTTGAAAATGGCGCAAAAATCCTGAATCCACAATGTTATTCGAAAAAGTGTTCAGAAACTTTAGAAGATAATACATGAAGATTGAAGGTGGGATGCGCTAGGTACGGTTGATAAATGACCCCGAACCTTCAATTATTAATCCTCTCCTTCCGTGAACAATCAATTAGATGACAAATCAATATTTCTAACGACCGCAAAGCTGAGAATTCACTAACGAATGTCGCATCACCTTTTTCTTCCCGATTTAACGTCACAGGTACACCGATGTCCACTGGCAATTTGTGAGAAGGTAATTAGATGGAAAATTATCCAGGTTATCGTAACGTCTCGGCGCTCGTATGGAAACTGCCAGGTGCGCAAGGTTGGATGAATCATGTTCGCCGTTTCTTCAACGGACGGTAGCTTCAAAGAAAACAAAAACAAACTTTTAAATTTTCTGTTCCGACGTAAAACCGACCGGCACCTGTACATAAAAATGCTAGAGAGTTCGATGACCCCTATGCTGATGATACTTGTGGGACCCTATCGAGATTAGGGAAAGAATGTTCGTACTAACGGTACTGGGCCGAAAAATAATTTGGACCCGGAACACCTGTTGTTTCGGTCCAAAGGGTCTGGAACGGGATCGTTAGCCTAAATTATGAAGTGAGAAACGATATTTAATTCACCTTTGATCCCGGAATATTGCGTATGCTCGATTTGAGGACTTCGTCCCTCGAGATCGAAAGCAAAAAGTTGATCGTTTCCTGCGATGCTGGTAAGCGGCGTTTCTTGCTGGAATTTTATTATGATCGACTTCTTGGAACTCGAGGAGATTAGTGCAGGGTTTTAGGTTTCGTGAGTCTGACATCATCATGCTAAATTGACGAGTTGGTAGGTGACTGTGCAGGTTGCGGCTATTGTGCATTGTTTGTGTTTGGAGAGTCACGTGGCGGCTCGATGCATTGACTTTTGTGGACACGGTGGCAGCCGGAAGCTTAATGTTAACGCTTTAGGTATTGACAGGGAGTTAGTAGCGTTGTTAATGGCTGTGTTATGATCTGGAGGTGTCTGATCATTTTATTGGAACTGATAATCTCAGAAGAAGTAATTCATTGTTTTGGACAATTGTATTGAGGAATTCTAGATTATTTATTTTTGATTTTTTAAGTACAGCTAATTAACTGACAGTAAATCAAATGAAAAATGAAAGGTGCAAACTGCGAATTATTATGGAAATTTATTATTTCTTGGCAAATGTTTCCAAGACTTCTTTAATTGCAAAACACATAGATTGATATCAAATTAAAAATTGATTTCCAAATAAACTGAGCAGTGCATAAATTCCTTTCAAATGCTCCACAGATGCAAAACGATGATTTATTATAAATGAAGTCATTAGTGTAACATGAAGAGGAGTGACGTTTTGTTGACGTTTTTATCTTGTTTTTCTCTGTAGATTCTCGTAAGTTATTAATACGTAATGGTAGACTACAGTAAAAAGTAGACGTCGTGTTACTAGTCTGCGTGTCAATCGCGATTAAATAACATGTTTGGAAGAACCAAATGCAATCAAATGATTCATTCCGCCGGGTCAAAGAATTCTTCCAGCGTCCATTTTGTTTAAAAGAGAATTTTACCCACGTCGGAATTTTTATGGGCACAATGTGACTAGCATCTCAAGGAGAGCAAGTTGTAAACAGTTTCTGACGAACTCGCGGTTCTTCCGCAATAAAAACACGTTTTAAACTAACCTGTTGAATTTTCTTATTTTCTATATACGCATTTACCTTTATTTAAGTAATACAGTTCATTACATTTTGAATAAACTCTGATATAAGAAAAATACCTTGCATTGCTTAAGGGATTGAAATCATTTAAAGTTTTATTACCTTTATGAATCTTCTATAATTTTAACTACTCTATAAAGTACTTGTAAAACTGAGATTTTTATTATTATTTAGATTATGGATCAATGTAGTTCTGGATTTCGTGAGACTCTAAATCTTATTACAAGTTTGCAATTCTTTATGACTCTCTAAACATTCCCAATCAGATGTGCATGTGCACAAAATACGCAGAAATGCGCAGTTCAACTAGGACAAGTAAAAAGTGATTATTTCATTAAACGAGCAGCGTTATTATCACTTGTCATATCGATAAATACTTCATATGCAATTACATACTAATTGACGTATATCCATACAGTCAACCACAAAAATCTACAAACCACCATTCAAGTTGCCACTTGACGTTCAACAAATTCTTGAAGAGCTAACAAAATCGCAGATCAAGCTTTGAGGATCTAGTGCTTCAATCACCGGATCCATGTCAGATTCAGTGAAGCAAAAAAATGTCCAACGTTTTCACATACGTGCTAATAATTTAATTACCCATTGTAGTTTAAATACAAAAAATTACGTGACAATTGAAAATTTAGCGTTGAAACACTCCTCGAAGCCACTGTGTACGTATAAAAGATGATTGATGCATCGGAGACTGCAATGAAAATTGTCGAGATCATTCGCTTTACGGGGGACACCACTTTTCGGACAAACTTTTGCGAAGTACTGTATGCACATATAGTTAGCAATCATTTCAATTTTCGCACGACCACGTGTTGCTGTTCTTGCGATTCATTCGTAGAAGCTTCGTGGATCTATAACACGGATCGAATCGATGCAACTTCATTCTACCCGCAATCGTCGTTGCATCGGGCGTAGCTTGCCGGGAAAGTTGCACGTTTTCTTGAACGTGAAGCCGATAAAGGAAACGGTTGTATCAAGTTATAATTTGTCAGCGTGCGGCATAGAGCGGCTTGTCCTTGAACTCCGTAATCACGGTGCCTTCTGTACAAGCGATTACCGTGTAATCCGACTACAAACGGCTCGCGCTAGCTAACGCGAAGTTTCATGCATCGATAGTCGGCGAGCGTCGGGCAACCATAAGCCATAAGCTGCATAAATTTAATTCTCCTGCCTCAGCCCCGACTGTTAGTCAGACCTTCTCCCTTCCCGACCGGTGAGTAAGAGATGCCTTCGAGGCCTATTTAGAAAACGCCAGGATACTTTCGGTTCGCAGCCGGTGGCGCTACTCAGTTGACAGAAAGATGCTGCGCGGAAAGGTAGTCACGGTCTTTGCTCTTTGTTTGGCAGCTCTCGCCAGCGGGATGCCACAAAACAACGCTGTCACCGGGCAAGAGTCGTCCACTTCGGTGAGTGATCCATGATTTAACACCCCTTCGAGTCCTGGATCCGATTTATCTCACCATTCGATTAGCAACGTTGCGATTGTTCGTTCATTAATACTACTGTTCTTTCTATGATCTAAAACAGAATTTTAATTCTGATTATTGATGATTATTACTCCAGATAACTGGGCTATCGTGCGTGGTAATGACGATATAAATTATGAGCGTAATTGTAATTGAACTCTTTTTATTTTAGTATATTTTATTTAACAATATTTTATGTAAGAACAGGATACACGAAATGAAATAATTATATTTGATATTATCCCTTATGTCAATAGCCGAGTACCTGGGCAGCCATTTTCCATTTCTTTTTGTTGACCAATAGCAAATTATTGTAACTTTTTATGTGCTTGGGTGGTCACAGATTAATTTACTTTCGAGGCATTTGTGTTAAAACTGTAAAGTGTAACATTATTGAATATCGTTGAAAATTTTGCTTATTGATATAAGTGAATAGTTAAATTTATTAGTTGAAACGTTTGATGGATGGTCCAGCTGATCGTCACAAGATTCAAATATTAATATCATCTTTATAAGAGATCAATTACCCAGGGTTAATAAATAAATTCCACTTTTCTCATTTATCAGCGCATTCAATCTTGTACTTTTTATAAGGCAACATATGCAGGCTATTCTTAGTGTTACAATTTTTATGAGAGAATATATGCAGGTCTCACTTTTAATGTTCGGTACGTTTAAGTAAATTCAACCTTGTTTTTTTTTATGGACCAACATTTGCGGATCGCGTTTAGTGCTTAATACGTCTAGTAAATATTATTGATAATTCATCTACTGGTGGTTGCTTAATAATCTTTTGAAAGTCAGTAATCAGCAGCCATCTTTGCAGTTCCTCAATCAATTCTTTTGAAATTGTTAATCGAGGAGATTTCACTAATGGAATCTTATCGTAAGGAAAATTATGGTAAAGTGTAAATTAGAAAATATAGATGTCTGAGGTAACTGAGGAGAACAGCAGTACTAATGAATAGTGATATTTTTAATCCTCTTAGATATAGAATACATATACAAAATTTATTATTTCTCTCGTTCAGAATATTAAAAACAAATTGTCCCTTACACATTCATAATGAACATTTTAAAGATCTTTTTAAATTTAACACAGCAGTAGATTTAATTTGAGTTGGAGAGTTGAATTCCCACTTTAATTGAATTATTCTTCTACTAAAACAAAATTGTACATACAAATATCCATGGCTAATGTTATTTATAGAGTCTAAAAGTAAATATACCACGGTGAACAAAAATAACTTTATTTACACAATATTCGCTTTTAAACTACCGCAAATATTTTTAATCTATACAACAGTAACGGAACAGTAGAAATGACATACTTCACAGTGCAAAGGTTCACCGTTTCTCATTTTATCCAATCATGAAACAGCAGTTTGCAAATTTCGCTCGTCGCTTCGGACGGCAATGACGCGAAAAGACTAATCGACTCGCATAATTGCTATATTTAGAATATTTCGGAGCAGCCGAATATGCAAATTGGCCACTCGCAGAATAAAAATGAAAAATATCCTGTCTACGTACCAAAAAAACCCCAGTTTCATTTCAAATGAACCACGAGATTTCTCGAGTTGCGCCGGAGAACTTAATCGTTTCGCAGATATTAATTATACGATGACTGCTGTATATTCTCACGGCCGTATCAATGCAACGATAAACAGAGCGAACAGATAAACTGGTTCGCGAGGAAACAACCGAAAGGAAAAGTTAGGCGAACGAGCAGCGTTAGATAATCTGGAAACGCGGCCGCGGCTGGAGAAAGGATTGCGGAAGCGTCTGGCTCGTCGATCGTGATCGTTATGTTTACTACCTAGGCAACAATTAAATTGTACGCACCGTGTGCGTCGTCGAAGTGATCGTTCCTCGAATGAAACCATATAGAAATGATGTGCTTCGTCATTTAGCGGCATTATCGTGGAGTGGTTCTTTCACTATTTTACTGACGGCGACGCCATTTTGTAATTTTGCTTGCTCATCTCTCGTGCTAACTACCCAGTGTATGTGTTAATATTCATTTCTCACTAAAATTTTGTTCATGTTTCTACTGGACAATTAGTTTTTGAATAATTTTGCAGTGATTTATTTTCATTTTTGAAAGACCATCTTTTAATCGACAAATTAAAACTGGAGTTATAAATATAATAAGATCAGACTTCATTTATCTTCGTTATAAACATTTTCAAATCTAATTATACAATTTTTTAAATTTTTGTTCAGCTTCTCATTCTAATAATCCCTTTACCATAAAAATGTCATATTGTGCAAAGTTTGAAGGAAAGGAAAGTATAATGATTGGAAACCGAGGTTTGAAGTGTTATAGTAGTGGGTAATACTCATAGAAAACATGTACTAAATTGATGGATCATGGTCTAACTCACCTCATTTCGACTCCTATAACAGCCACCATTGATTCAATTCACCGATGGGGGCATCAGACTGAATTTCGCCGGCTTCCACGCTCAAGCTGGATTAGGTGGACTCCTAGGTGGATCACAAACAGGTGGTGGACTTCATGCGAGCGCAGGAACACCATGGGGAGCTAGTGCAGCAGCTGGTTTGGGTGGAGCCTTGGATGGCAATAATCCAACTGCCAGTTAGTACCGTGTATTCTTTCCTAACCTTGCAGTTGGGTAACCGAAACAATTACATGGACAGTTAGCGATGGATGGGGATAACTTAGCGCATCCTACAACAAGCACGAACAGATATCAAAGAAAGTATTCGTACACTCTTTATTTCCTATAAACCTGCTGAATTGTGCTCTTGAATTTTATAGTACCTCACTTGGGTCTACATGGTGGAAAACTGAAAAATAAATGGGGAAGTCTTCGTCGTTAGGGGATACAGAAAGCATTTGTGTAATTTCTGAAAATAATTTTTCGGATACTAGAATGTGATCTATAAAATTTTTTGTTGGCAAACTTCCAATTGACTAATTTTCTTAGATTTCCACAGTGAAGACAAAATTGTTCAAAATTATTAGATTTGTACAGTAGTCAAGTACAGACAGCATTCTTTAGAAAAATTGATTTATTTTTTGGATTCACATAGTGAAAGCATCAATCAGATAATATTGAGATCACAGTACTCAAGTTTATAAAACAACATTTAAAAAATGTACAAATGCTTTCTACAAACAAATTAAAGAATAAGTTGAAGGATTAAAGAATAAATTAGAAATTTTAAATGTTTTTAAGATTCAATTTTTAAGACAAGACAGACTACGATTCTAATGCAATTATATTGGGTTGGAACAAAAATTCGAAGCGTTTTCAAATTAAAATTCAATGATAAAATTAAGATATTTATTCAAAGGTTTATTCAATAACATGATAAGCTACCTCAAAAATGGCAAAAAGTAATAGAACAACATTAGCCTATGAATAAATATATCTTAATTTTATATTTAAATTTTAATTTGAAAATTTTACGAACTTTCATCCCAATACAAATACATCATTATTGTGTCGGATTTTATGCATTTATAGCAAATATCAGTAGTTCAAATGAGAAACAGTAAAAACATTTAGAGAATCTAAAGATACTAATATATTATTATCTAGTTATTAAATTGATTAAAAAAGGAAATTCTTTTTTAGACAACAATTTTTTGAAGACAATTTTTATTTCGCATAAAAATCTGCAATGTAAAAAACTTACTGAGGACTCTATTGACGCTAACTAGTTTATGGGTTTTGGTACTCGAGCAGAGGGTTAAGAATGAAATGTCAATGATTTTAATGCGAAAAAATGTGTAGGGGGAGGTTTATACGCAAGAGCAAGGTTCAGCGAAGGAGGACCGTCTGCTGGAGCCGGATTGGGCGGCGTTGTGGGCGGAAATGGATCAGAACCGATTAGGGGTGGTCTTTATGCGAGTGCATCGACGGGTTCGCAATCTGCGAACACAGAACCATCGACAAACGCAGGAACACCTGGCCCCGCGAACTCTAACCCGACAAGAGGTCGATCGAACATTCAGATTATCTCGCGAAAGAAGGTTACATCGCAGCAACAGGTCGATAATAAATAGAATACTGCCTGCCAACACCTACCCAACTGCATGTAGTACCCTTTTTCAATATTTCTCGATACAAACTTGCCATTTTGCATAAGTCCGAACGAGAATAGCTCTTGCGTTTGAACCAAAGTAATCTGCATGGCCTGCTTGACTGCATGTTTTACGATTCAATATGTAACTTATGCGCGTCTGTAAAGACGTCGCATAAATTCCAGAGCTGCCTGCGGTAGCTAAAACATTTGTATCGCATCGAGCGCGTTAAAACTTCCGCTTCGCCTTGTTTTTTCTGTCGCATGAATCGGCAAGACCGTGTACGAAATTAATGTACCCGGAACCTTTCGGTGTAAAATTCAAGGTTGAACTTTTTCAACAGTCCCGTGAGTTGACCGGAAAGGCAAATTCGCCAACAGAAAAGGACCCGCCGGCGGTCGAGATGGTAAGGCCATTGAACTCGTGACGGTAAGCTGGAGGACTGTCAAAGATGACGTAGGACTTTAGGAGGCTGGACGGTCAAAATTATTGTATTATACTGCGACCTATTTATTATAATTAAGCGAAATGAACGCTTGTATCTTCTTGTAATCCACAAAAGTAATCGAAATTGACAAGAAGAAATATATATTTTGGTGACACGAAATTATGTTGTGTATTTCTTTTGTCGTTCATATGTCACGGTTTCAATCATCAAAGCTTCACGTATACGTTCAAATCCGATGTCCATCTGTCGCAGTACATTTTCGTTTATATTTTGCACTGTAAAATATGCTGCAAATGTACGAAATCATTCGCAGTTCATTCATCTTTTAGAACAGTCGACCGAACACTGTGCGAATTATAATAATACTGGGTTATTTCTTTCTTCACGTCTAATCAATTTTCACTAGACACACGTTAAACATAGATTTCTAAGGATGTTTGTAATTAGACTGCAAGTTCGTGCGATTATGACAAAGATGAGTAGATCAAAATTAATAGTGAAAATATTCCAACAAATACTGATTTATTATTTTGTATTTTTCAAAATGATTAAGAAAAGAAATAAATATATGCAGATGCCGCTCCTGTATGTTGTAATGAATGTAGACTATTTTCCATATAAATCCGTGGTCTACTTATAACATAAAGAAAAAATGAATGCATGTAATTGCAATTATTTTGCAAACGTATCTGTCACATATAATACAAATATATCTTTTTATAAATTTTACAAGACGTGAGTTAGGAGCAACCCTGTATTAATGACTTAGTGATAAACAATAATTAACAAGTATAATTGCATCAGGTACGAAACACAAATTCGCCACATTCAACACCAGATAGTGCAGTGGGTGCAGTTCCATCAGACCCTCTAGCTGCAGTGTCTGAGGTAGCTGGAAAAGTGAGGACGATCAGCAAAACTGTGTCCATCGAACCAGTCCCTATCGTACCTGCCTTGACAGATCAAGTGAAAAACATTCCAGCTGGTGAGTCACTAACAATTAAATAAGTATCTAATAAAAACAATTCGTTGCCCCATGTTCCAATGCAATTCAGTCTAACATTCGATAATATAAAACCTCCAATGCCATTGTTGAGTACCAAAAGCTCTGCCAAAGGTATATCGCATTGGCACTCATTGAATGGAAAAGTCCATTTCAGAAAATTTCTAACATACAATTCCTAATTGAATCCCCTGTTTTCAGTTTTCACTAAGGAAGTGACAGTTCTACACCCGAAGCGAGTGTTCAGAAAAAGGCTCTGGGCACCCAGGAAACAAATTATCTACACTATTCCGGCAGAGGTTCAAGAACCTGAAGCCGCACATTCTCAGAACATAGCTCGTAGACAGACTCAAGGTTCTGTCTTCAGCACGTACTTGCCTGGATCGAGGCAACAAGAGCAGAAATCGAATCAGAATGATGGATTCTACGATGACATTTTTAATGTAAATTTTTTGTAATTCTTTTGGTAGGAAGACGGTGAATTTTGGTGCATGTTGTTGATTCTTCTGGTTTGAGTTAGTACTAGTTAGCACTTCAGTAGTTGATACTTCAAAATACCAAACCAAAGCAGCAGAAAAATATTGATATTTAATATGGGTTCACTACTGAGTCGATGAAAAGGCACTGAATTAATTTCTATATATCCAATAAATTACAAATCTTTATGCAAATTCTCATTTTCGTAGATTGTAAAGAATATAATGAAATTCAAATGAAATATTATTATTAGCACTACGAAGAATATAATGAATATTAAGAAGAATATACTGAGAAAAAAATTGTTTTATTGAGTAAATGACCGTCTGTAGCAAAAATAAGATGAAGGTGTTAATATTTTTGCATAGAGATGAAGAAATCAAGAGGAAAGCCTTTGCAGACATTAGTTAACAAATATATAAATGATTCAATACACGATTTTCGTTCGACAAAAATTGTAAAATATTATTTATTGTTACTAGAATCCTCAAGTTTGCTGTCCAAGAATCATATTTTATTTATGAAGACATAATTTCTCAAGAAAGTGTAAAATAAAGTATATGCTCTTACTAAGTAATATTGAATAAAAATAAAAGTTTACGACTACAAGTGAAAGTGTTTAGCGAATTATCACACGCTAAGAGATCAGTTTAAATAATGTCATCCGCAGCTCATTACTTTCACAATATTTACCACTACTGTTACGTTTTCCAGATACCGGGATCGACGCTGAACGCTGTCAATCGATTGTTAAACAACAACGCTGGTTGACCGACAGTATTACGTGAACTTGGAACGTTTCCCGGTCAACGTGTGCATTATGCGTAGCTTTGTGGTAATGGAAGCTAGTAATTGTAGGTGAAATTTTGTATGCATTTTTACAGGAAGTGTGTTAATAAATTATCTAACTTAATATACAGACTTATTAGTTCCCTTATTGTTTAGGCATAATTATTATGGGCATATATATAATTATTAAATTATCGATATCTGTACTAAACAATGACTTGAAAATTCCTTCCATTTACCTTTTATCAGTATTTTACAACTCGTCACATATTATGTAAATTCATATTTCTAAGTATTGAACAAAATAGCAATTAAAATTTAATGGAACTGTATAATGTTGCAGAGAGATGAATTTGGGTATTTTAAAAATTTGTCACGTATTATGATAATTACTGGTTCTGCATATGTTAAAACTTACAAAACATTTTAAAAAAGATGATTGTACTGTTCATACATGCACGTGTCGTTTAAGAATCTTTGAGATAACTAATACATCGAAAAACAGATTCTTTATGGTGTTGGCGAACGAACGGCGCCATATTGTCGTCATCAGGCTGATGTATTCTATCCCTAAAGTTGCAAAGAAATCATGTCATTACTCAACTAACAAAGCATCAGTGCATGATTGCTTCATTCAGTATTTAAGACAGTGATACACTATTTAGTTTTTCGAGAAAAATATTTCCAATATTATTAGTTAAATCAAATTGTGCAACTTTCTCGAGCGATTTCGTTGAATAGTCAGTCAATAACAAGTAGAATGTAGATCTTTATGCAAAATAAAATTTTCCACATTAATTTTAAGGAGCACGAGCCAAACAAAAATTTTATTCTTGCTTTAACAATTTCTTTAAACCTTTCTGCCATTTTTAAATTGTACCTGCACATTGTTATTATGAATGCATAAAATCCACAGTCTGATAACTCGAAAAACAAGTAATACAACCAATGAAAATAACAAAATAATGCATGCACGGTAAATAATCATCTAATGCATAATTCCGAATGGAAATTTGTATTTATCTGAAACGAGTAAGTACCCAATAATTCATCCTTTTCCACTATTAATTAATGTAATGTTTCAAATGAGCTGACTTATCACTAAACTGCGAAAAAATTAATATGTTATTGTCAACTTAAAAACACCATTAAAAAAGGAAAGTAATTTCTATATGGTTCCAATTTATTACAATTGAAACACACAATTTTTATTTTGCATAAAAACCCGCAGTGTACTCATCGCAGTTGATAAGAGTGCCTTTACAAATTCAAATGCGACGATTAGAAAAAGCGAGTGACGTTCAAACTTTCGTCAGAAAACTTTCGACAACTATCGTCCTTGACTACTCATGGCTTTCTCCGCAATACTAAAAACCATAAAGCTGCTCAATTTACCCTAATTTTTCACGTACAAATGCATTACACCCCTTGTCAGACTCGAAGCTCGTGTTTGCATAATCAGCTGATATACGTATCTGTCGTTAATCACAGGTTCGCGAAGTATTCAAACTAGACCAGAACTATACCTATTCGGCAGAAGCCAAGGACATTGTGAACATTTCTAATTGCTTCGACGTAAACTAACATAGCGTTTATTATAAACGTCATATCGCTGTCGCATTATTCGCCAGTGACCTATATAAACGGGAACTAGCTTGCAAAAAGCAGGAGAGAATTCCAGTGGCTTCGTGCAGGTGTGTTCGCAAAACTTGTGGCAGCTTTTACCCCTTCCATTACCTCTTTGTAGACGTTGCAACCGGAAAAATGAAATTTGCAATTCTTTTGCTGGTGTGCTGTTGTGCGGTGGCTCTTGCCAGACCCGACGGATCGAAAGTAAGTAACAATTAGGCAGGAAATCCCGAGAAACCACAAAATTTTGATTCGTAATTGATTTTGATTCGTAACAGTTTTGATTCGATGTAAAATGTTTTTGTAGGCCTAACTCAATTTAAAAAATTTTTTTTTTATTTCGGAGATCGGTTTTTTCTGTGACACGACAACCCTCTGAAACTTTGAAATCGAAAGATATTACCCATTTTAAATAATTATATGGACAAAATATCAGTCAAAAAGAATGTAACAGTGTTTTTGAATTCTTTTTATCTATTCAGTTTTGTAGTTCGTTCATTTATTTCTGTCATAAATGCATAGAAACTGCAGTCTGCCTACTGTAGAACATTGATACAGTGTTACGTCTGTCAGCAAATATATTTTTTAATCCACATTGGGACGATACAATGTTCATAACAATGTAGACATCGACAAGACTTTTTTTTAAATGTTTAAAAAGAACAAACAAGGTTTGAGTGCTACCTCCTTCTACTTTAATTCTACCACATTAAAGACTATTGTTTACCAAGTTTACAAAAATGTCTAATGAAATCTCGAGTTTTGGCTTAAAACTCATCAATCTTTTTACCATTGTGATTCGTTTTGTTCAAATTTTAGGAAGTGTCACCATCACCGGTGAAGGTTGGCTCCAAAGAGGTCAAGCATTCAGGTAAGTGCGACAATGTTTATACATTTAATCTTTGTGCGTTTGTAACGTTTAAAAGTCCACTAGAATATCGTAAAACATTTGAGTAGAATTCTATTTTTTTGTACAATTTTCTTCAGTAAGGTATAAAAGTGTAACAAAATGTTTATCGTTTCAGGGGAGCATTCAAAAGGTAATGTTTCAAATTCTCAATTGTTGTAAACAATTTACCTAAATTGGGTGAGCAACCAAATCTCTAGCAAGGAAACAAATAGTTTGGCTTCTCTATCGCTGTCACCATTTAACATCAGAAGAGACGTAATACAATTTATTGACAGCAGTTGTTACGTTTGTCATGGCCAAACTTTTCGGAATTGAAAACAATTGTACTCCTTAGAATCTTTTTATAATAGAGACAGTTTACCTGAAAGGGGTACTTAAAAAAAATTTTTTTTACGGACTGTAAGCCAAAAGGATTTGAAAAGAGTCTATGCATATAGATTAAGAACATCAATATCTTACCATATTAACGTTCTGGATGGCCTCCTAGAGCAAACATCTGTTGATGACGCTCTGAGTGGGCGTGGTTTAGCTGCTCTTGCACTCGACAGAGCTAGAGCAAAGCCCCACGGGGCTACTTGTGCCCCCAGACTAATACCACTTCCTCTCTTTAACTCAAAAAACAGACTACACTAACACTAATCATTTCTGTCGTTTTAGGCTCAGGTGAATCGAAAGAATCCAGCCAAGAGTCAGGCAATAAATCAAGCGAAGAGTCAGGCAATAAATCAAGCCATGAATCCGGCAAAAAAGATGGCGGAGGTGCGGTGACCGGAATCCCACTTCCGCATCCAAGTACGTGTACTTGTCGAAACAAGGATTATATCATTACTTTCTTACAATCCTTTTAAACTATTTTTTTTTTATCGAGATTCTACTACCGTCGCGCCTCGTGATTATTCGACAGTGCCGCTCGCAAGATTTATTGCGCTTGTTAATTTTTTGTCTCGTGTTCATTTTTCTTGAATTTCAGGTATGAAGCAAGTGGAGTTAGTATTGGACCACGTTGTAGAAATCGTCGCGAGCATCTTTAGGCTTCATAACGTTCATAGTGTTCGAGATCTAGTTACCTTGATCGAGAGTTATCCTATCGGCAATATAATTTGGACCACAGTAATCCATCCGTTTCTAAAGAATATTGAACAATACCGGCAGGCCATAATTACCATAATATTAGAAATACAATCCAGAGTTCTCCAATTCTTCCCAGTTATCCACCTTTTCGTAAGTATTAATTTTGAGTGTTCCATGTTATTTTTTAAAAACAAAAGTAAAATGCATTTCAATGTTTTTGATGACAAATAGGAAAACTGACTCTTACTTTTTTGGATAATTATAAATTAGTATACATGTGAGACATCAAATTTGGAAATATTAAATGCAATATGACTGAGCGTCAAAATTGTTAAAATTGTTAAAGGAAGACACGAATCCGGTTTCTTGCAATCATACAATCAAATTCCTATTTTTCAAAAACATCTACGGTCTACGAATCACTATTATCCACTAATCATATTTTTATTATGTTACAGGCTCCGTTAGAATTGCCGCAAGCAATAATCCAGTTTGTTTTTTCGATACTTAGCAACATTGCTAAAATCTTCAGGCAATATTAATTATAATAAATATGTACAGAGAACATTTAATAATGTTCTCGATTATTTGAAAAGAGCAATGATAATGAACGAATAAAGGAATTTTTGTCAATTGGATATTTCTGTCAGTCTTATTCATTCTTCTTCCACACTTTTCATCATCGAAATTCGTTAATAAATAATATAATATAAATATAAATTATTTGTATTGTCCTATTTCTTGTTCTATGATAATGGTAAAAAAATACGTAACCTTAAAAAACGAAAGACAACGAAACATATTATATTGTAATTGCCCGTTAACGTTATTGTTAACCTTCACAGTGCGTTTTACTAGGAGAACTATTAATCATGCAATAACTCGAGAAATACTCGTTATAATTCACTGAAAATTTAACCTCAACATAATTCCATTTTAGTTATCATTCGTTCATACTATTAGCGTCTAAAGTGGAACAAAATTTTATTATTATTGGAGGTACTCAATTTAAAAAGCCATAAAATTAACAAAAATTGATTGCATTATTACTATATGTTTAACAGAAGAAATTTTGAAGAATTTACACCAAATTTTGCAGGTTATTTTGACCGTTCAACTACAGGTCTAACTACAAGTCCAAGCAAAGTCAATTGTCGGAAACATAAATTAAATAAAAATGTATCGCCCAGGTAGCACCGGACGTCCACGGGACGTCCGTTTTATGTACCGTTTACGTCCATATGTCCTATGTCCGTTTTGTATGTCCCACGGACGTCCCTGGCACTTAAATTTTGGACGTCCCACGGACATCCGTTTTTTACGGCCTAAGGACGTCCGTGGGACCTAAAATTTGGATGTCCCAGGGACATCCATTTTTTTCGTCCCAGGGACATCCATTTTTTTCGTCCCAGGGACTTTCGTTGGACTTGAATTTCGGACGTCCTATGGACATCCGTTTTTTATGTCCTAAGGAAATCCGTGGGACCAAAATTTCGGATTTCCCAGGGACGTCCATTTTTTGCGTCGCCGGGACTTCTGTTGGACTTGAATTTTGGTTGTCCACAGTAAAGTGCTCAGGGCTTTCGTACGGACAATGATGCTCACTTCTCATGCATGAGACATATTTATATACAACAATATACATATATGTATTTATAGCAATGTCTTTTTTTTTATTTATATACATACACTTATATGTATACAGGGTGGGGCATTTTAAACAGATCACCTGAATAACTCGCTTGTTTTTGAAGATAGGAGAAAATGCATTAGACCAAACTTACTTGGTATCGGGGGGCTCATAATCTGGTATTACCAATTTTTCTGTAGGTGGAGGCGTCAAGGTGATATAAAGGTCAACTCTGTTTTTTTAAACGGAACAGTATATTTTTTTGCTTACATTCTGATAGAGTGTTTCAAGACGAATACAATGACCTATTATGAAGGTCATTCAAGGTCACCCAAAGTCAACTGCAATAGAAAATAAAATGTCTGAAAGCACTCTTCAAATACTTTTGTGTCTTCTCTGGTTGTTGGCATACCGTTCTTGTAAGTATTGATAAGGATCACAGAACGTAAATAAACATACGATCACATTGTATGCTTACCCCGGTATCCAGAAATGGTATCCAAAATGGCGACCTTGAACATGGATATATAGTCTAAATCGTTGCAATACTGATGACACTGCCTAGCAAATTTCATTTGTATCTATTACAGAGCAAGCTCTTCTTATACGTTCTTGCATGTCAAGTTTGGTTGTTGGTTTTTCGTGGTACTTCTTTCACCATACACGCGTACCGCTTTCCTCATAATTCTATGACATTCACCATAAATGATAACCATTTCCACTTTTCGTGCTATCGTGTAACGCATTTTAGAAAACTGAACACAGACTTAATAAATATTACGAAGCTGTAATCTAGTCGGTAGTCAAACTACTAATAACATTTCTGGATACCGGGGTAAGCATACAATGTGATCGTATGTTTATTTACGTTCTGTGATCCTTATCAATACTTACAAGAACGGTATGCCAACAACCAGAGAAGACACAAAAGTATTTGAAGAGTGCTTTCAGACATTTTATTTTCTATTGCAGTTGACCTTGAGTGACCTTGAATGACCTTCATAATAGGTCATTGTATTCGTCTTGAAACACTCTATCAGAATGTAAGCAAAAAAATATACTGTTCCGTTTAAAAAATCAGAGTTGACCTTTATATCACCTTGACGCCTCCACCTACAGAAAAATTGGTAATACCAGATTATGAGCCCCCCGATACCAAGTAAGTTTGGTCTAATGCATTTTCTCCTATCTTCAAAAACAAGCGAGTTATTCAGGTGACCTGTTTAAAATGCCCCACCCTGTATATATTGTTATAACTATTTATAACAATATATTTACTTATATACATATATTTACTTATATACATATATTTACTTATATACATATATTTACTTATATACATATATTTACTTATATACATATATTTACTTATATACATATATTTACTTATATACATATATTTATTTATTTACATATATGTATACGGTCCTTCCTTCGCTGTGTTCAGCTGTGTCGTACAGCTGTACGGTACCATCGAAGCAAGCGATGATCGGTAAAAAAAGCGACGATCGATGAAACAAGCGACGATCGAATGCGGGAGAAGAACGCACCGTTGCGTTGCAGCGCAGTGATGCCAGAATCGTGGAACGTGGGTTTATTCCCCTCCGTTCGCTGAGCCGACTCGACCCCCCACTCTGACGCACCGTCGTCACGTGTAGCGCGCGTCAATCGAACTGGCACTCACACGGACAGACCAGAGATACGTTCGTGTGTAGCGCGTGCGCAGTAGAAGCAACGTGGCGACGACGGTGCGTCAGAGTGGGGGGTCGAGTCGGCTCAGCGAACGGAGGGGAAAAAACCCACGGCCCACGATTCTGGCATCACTGTTGCAGCGTGACAAATCAGTTTTGTGCGAGTGCTTCAAGAACGTGCTTCAGAAATCTCCTATGATAAATTCATCGTTACCATATCATCGTGTAATACATATTATCGGATTTACTTCATATTTAGACAAGTAAGTATTTTCATTGTTATTATTTGTTACCGTTAGTGTTTTCGCTTACGCCATTCCGTTAAATTATTTTATACAGTTACGCACATCATTGATTATACTCACTTTAACTTAGAATAACTTTTTTATGAATGGACCAAACGACTTCAATTTCTCTGTAAGGCATTCTGTATATGCATTCTGAAAATTTCATTTAAATTGGTTAATTGGTTTACGAATTATAAACGGACAAAAGTAATAAAAATGGCACTTATAGGCCGAAAATCATGATAAATTGCAATCTTTACTACTTTTGATCGTTTATAATTCGTGAACCAATTAACCAATTCCAATAAAATTTTCAGAATTTATATAATTTATACGAATTTACAAAACACATGTTTTAAATTTTCGTTATTGGCCTAGCTGAAAAAGTTGTAGAATTCAATTTTTACTATGGTTTGTCACAATTCCGACCAAATGCATTTTTTCAACTTATTTATTACACGTCATTTACAAAACTAATTCTAGCCTTACAGAGAAATTTAAGTCGTTTGGTCAATTCACAAAAAAGTTATTCCGATTTAAAATGCGTGCGATGAACCCCGCGGCATACACTGTAAAAATATTTCTTGTATATTAATCAATTATAAATTTTGTAGATCGTGGAGTTCGTAAAAGACGGCACGGTGGAGGCAGTACCCTCTTCGTGGCTGATAGGGAATTATTGCCATTGGCCCTCGTTACCGCATGAAAGCGTACAAGGAAGTGAACAAAAAATGCTGGCCAAAACACGCAATTAAATATTTAAAAAATAACACTTTTGGTGAGTTAAAGATTTTATACTATGGTGAAACTATAATAATTACATATGTATAATTTAAAAATGCTTTCAGATGATTATGTAAGGGCAAGGACCAAGGCGAAAGTGGCTGAGGACAGTCTACTAGGGAAACGCAAAATTTTACAACTTGGAATCGGTGTTGCCTTCGCCTCCGGCGCTCAAACGTCGCTACGAGCTAGGTACGTAAATAAAAGATTTTATGCTTTTTTATGATAATTGCTTAATTTCTTTCAATAAATAATTATTATATACATGTATAAACCATGATTATTGTTTTCAGGTACATGCAGTAGGACAATCGACCAGATATACAGTCGGTGTGAAAAGTATTCGTACACCTTTTAAAAACGAATAACTTTTCAAAATTCGACCCAACAACTTGAGTTTTTTTGAGACGTTAGAAGGATTAGTTTACTAGCTAATATGTAAATAATTTTTTTTTTATTGTTATTAGTCGTAATTGCGAAAGAAAAAGTAAAGGTCACGATTTTTAAATTTTTTATCTGTGCCTGTAGTGAAAATTTGTAAGGTGCATTTGGTACGTATAAGTAAGTTATATACATGTACAAAGTTTCATTGAAATCGGTTGACGCATAAAAAAGCTATGGGCATTGTAACATGTAAAAATCTTTGAATTTAGGGTTTTCGAATCATTTAAATCGCGGATTCTTACAATTTTTGCTATTTTCAATCATTTATATTTCGGAACAACCTCGATCGATTTCGATGAAACTTTGTACATGTATATAACTTACTTATACCTACCAAATGCACCTTATAAATTTTCACTACAGGCACAGATAAAAAATTTAAAAATCGTGACCTTTACTTTTTCTTTCGCAATTACGACTAATAACAATAAAAAAAAATTATTTACATATTAGCTAGTAAACTAATCCTTCTAACGTCTCAAAAAAACTCAAGCTGTTGGGTCGAATTTTGAAAAAGTTATTCGTTTTTAAAAGGTGTACAAATACTTTTCACACCGACTGTAATGCTATTTCATTTTTGTTTCTAAGAAACTTGCCAGTGTTTTTCTTTTTAAATTGATTGTACACGCTGGTCAGTTTATTTTGACCTTTTATATAGTTTTAAATAAGTTATAAATTTTAAGTTTATATTAAAATAATTTATAATTATAAATATATGTATTTAGTTATAAATATAATATTATATTTGCTTTTAGTTATATATTTTTTTATTTTATTCGTAGATGTATATTTTATTATGTATTTAGTTATAAATGTATATATTTATAGTTACAAAACTTTTATAGGTATAAATAAATATATGTTTGTATTATACCTAAGTATGTTACCTATGTACCTAAACCATGTCCTTGTAATAATTAGTATTAATAATAAATATTGATAAATATTAATAATGAATATTGTTTAGTAGTTTTTAATATGCATAAACCATATTTTATAAACGTCCTGTAAATGTCCTGTTAACGTTCAGAATATGTCCAGCCGTACGTCCTAATATCGTCCTTATATCGCAGAATTGGTCCCAAGTACGTACCAGGAGCGTCCAAATAACGTCCGTATATCCCCAGATACGTCCCACGTCCGCACGGGACGTCCTATGTACGTCACACTTTGTAACACGGACCTCATTCGGACATTTCTGGGACGTATATCGGACATATCTCGGACATACGGACATGATTCGGACGTCCCTGGGACATACGAAGGTCCGACTACGGACGTACTTAGGACATCCATCGGACATCCGAGTGCTACCTGGGTCTCTACCCTTAATAATTCTAAACTTCTCAGTTCGGTATTTCACCGACTCATTTTTGCATAAATGCATAAAACCCGCAATCTAGTGATCACTGTTTGAATTTTCACACGATCACATTAATTGTCTCGATGCATTGAAAAGATTAACAATGAAACTATTTCTTTCGATGACTGAAACATGACTCAACTATCACACTATTTAACAATGCAACAATTGACAGTATGAAAAAATGAATTAATTATCATATATCGCTGAAATTGTCACACTTGAGCGACGGTGGAAGCCACGCGACGTCGAAAGTGAAAAGTCGTGGATCTCGGCGATCGATCAGCGTAAAATTTTAGAAAAACAACAATCAGCTTTAGCTGCCAAAGTGGCGGAACTATTTCCCAATAATTTATGACATTTGTGATCGCGAACGGACTTCCGAGGAAGCACGTAACTATCGAGACAAGCCTCGCCGGTCTCGTACGTGGCATTACTAACATCGAGAAGTAAATCGAAAGAGAAAGTAACAGCGTGTCGTAAGATATCGCGGTGAGATTGTAGCGGGGCAGAATGAAATCTGTTAGTCGTGAATTGACTGCGAAACGCGGTACATCGTTCATAGATCGTCGCAATATTATTTAAACGTTACCGAGCGGAGTGCGCATTGATAAAGTCGTCCGAGCGAAGGTGAGTCAATATTCCTTGTGAATATGCAAACGAATGCTAAAACAGCAATTATCATAATTTAAGAGAAACAATAACTGTTTAGAAACAATTTCTGGATTTTAGTTACTAGAATCGATTCGACCTGGATCATTAAAATGGGGGACGCAGGAAATATGAGGATCATTCTAAGGATAAGCATGATCGTCCTGGTTTGCTTTTTGGATCTATCGATCGGTTTTCCCACGGAGCAGCCGACGAAATTTTCGTTGAACACCGGTGACGCAGGAACGACGACGAATCGTCCTTCTCAGACCACGTCGAGATTGGATCAAGGACGAGTGAGTGACTTTCCAGATTTCTGTAACATCGCTTTCACGAGCTGAAATTGCAGAGCGTTTGTGATGCAGTTTTCACTTAAATAGACTGCAACGTAAATGGTACAGCAATTTGTTCGAAGAGGATTGAGGTCCTGAATAATCGGCAGGAGGAGGATTATTGAAAATTTATGATTCGGAACCGAGCGGGTTCGCAAGAAAATTACAATTTCGGTTTTTGTAGGAATTGTTAGGTCGCGCAGCCGACGCGATAAGAATCGGCGCGGGAAGGTTTGTCAATTCAGTCATGTTGGCCAGAAACATCCTAGTCGATCAGGCGGAGGTAATCGGCAACTAATCAGGCACACATTCTATGTTTTATTCTATTCAATACCTTCTTCTCGTTCGATGAACTAATTATGGGGAAAAAGTCAGCGGTCCAAAGGACGCGCTGAATGTCAATTTGCTGATCCTCCGAACAGTGTTTCACAATAATCTGTTACAAGGCTAACCCTTTTTGCTGTCGCATGTGGTAATACTGCATAAATATCAAACCTGTCACCATATTAACGCTGGGTCCGACCAGTTCACCTACGGGCTTGCAAAAACGGAGCAACGCGGTAAATGTACCGGCACGGCCATTCACCCGAAACAAAATATTCATGTAAAACGCCAATTTGTAATACTAACGCAACATTGTAACATGAACTTTGCCAGAAGTTTAGCATACTGTGTGGTGAGAGAACCTTTCAAGCAGCTTAGAGCTTCCAATAGATCTGAGATTCTTTTAGAGATTCTAGAGTTCCTAGAGCTCCAAAGCACCTAAATAATAAAAGCACCTCCTACAGCCTCTAGAACATCCAAGATCCTTCTGCAGACTTTGCAGTTCCTGGAACAAACCCTCCAAAGGATCTTAAAACTTCCAAAATACCAAAATTCTTCTGGGGACGTCAGAGTTCATTGAGCAAACCCTCCACAGGGCCCCTCCAACCCTTCATAACATCCAAGATCCTCCTAGGGACTTCACAGTTGTTAGAGCAAACTCTCCAAAATATTTACTAAAGGCTAGATGCTTTTAGGAACTGCAGAGTTCTCGAATTCCAGAGACCCTTCCAGAGGGATCTATGCAAGGGAGCCTGAAGTTTCCAGGGGAAATTAGGGACCCTAGGGTGCCTTAAAGTAAATATTCCAAGGGACTCTAGAATCTCTTTGGAATCCCAGGCCCCTATAGAGGAAGCTCCCCAAGTGCCCTCAGAGTCTCCAAGGGACTCCAGAACCCCCTAGAAGGACTCTCCAAGTGAACCTAGGAACCCCAGAACTCTCTAGAGGAAGTTCTCCAAAGGGATCCAGAATCCCTTGAAGAGAGTCCTCCATCAAAACTTCAGGCTCGATCTCCTGGATTCTCCAGGCGATCCTGCGAGCTCGACGGCTCAACAGAGAATGACGTATCTTTGATCAGCAGCGCTATTTATAGGCTGTCCATAATCCGTGAAACGTATTTTAATCACAAAGATTCAAATTTTTCCTTCGTGGAAAGTTTGTCATTTCATTATAACCATCATAATATGATAATTGTTCAATATTTCTCGAATCCACTATTTCGTACCCCTGGCTATAATCTTGAAGCATTTTTTATCATTCCTCTTAAACATTTTTTTCTATTATATATTACATACTTGTTCAATACGTTACGTCAACGTTTAATTGAATCTATCCTTCATTTATTTTATGTAATGCTTTCTTGTGTTTCTTATGTGTTCTCATTTTTCGTGTAATCAACATTGCTGTTTGTTCTTTTACTTCTACAGTATTTAAAAAATGTATCAATTTAATGACTAACTGCGAATCTTTATGTAAAATAAAAAGTTTATGCGCCAATTGCACGATGCGCATCTTCCATGAATAATGTTAATATATTGAAAATAATATATTAATACCTCCAAATAGTCTTTTAGTCTTTCTTCTGTTTCAAATAGCACAAACTCATTTTTGTCGTAAATGCATAAAATCCGCAGTCTATTAATAACTAATAACCTGTTTCTGAAAATATACTGCTAGCGCATTTCAAGTTCTAACTATTCTGAAATAATAAAATTGACCAGCAACTTAATAAACAATTCTCGAACCATATCCTCATTTACCATTTCCATTGTCCACTCAGACACTAGCCAGCGAGTCGCAAAATCAGTTCACGACCATACTCGCTACCAAATCGGACGCCTTCAACGAAACCCGAAGGTCTCTCGAATTGAACACCAATCCACCAATAATCGGGACCGCACCAAATTCTCTGGACACCGCAAAATTATACACAGAAGGTGAACAAGGTCTCTTAGAGAGACCCATCACCAAGCCGTTTATGGAAATGTTGGAAGCCTTTTTCAAGCCCACGCCATTGGTGGATAATATCAAAGAGCGCGATAAGTATGGCAATAACGGTGACAAGTTCATTGGAATCGGCAGAGCTCTCGTCTCTAGTCTGGAAGGTTTCAGTAATTTCCTGAACTCTGTGATCGAAGTGAGTACTTTCTACTTTTTCTTCGTCTTTCTACAAATATTGAAATTTTTTTCCACTAATCTCTTTAAACATTCTCCTCAGATACCCAGAAACACTGCCAGGAAGGCTTCCAGAGGTATAACAAACGCGTTGAATCATGTTGGAGCACGTATAGTAGGACTCGAATGACGAATATACCCTAATTCGATAAATTGTTACTTTTTCTGTTTGTTTAATAAATTGTTTGTTTTCGACAAAACCAAATACTCACTCGTGTATAATTCTTGCCAGTCTGACGAATGAAAAAACCCCTAAATTGTCGCATAAATATATTATTTATTATTCGATCAGTATACGTACAACGTAACGAGCTTCGCGTCGCATAAACGGCACTTCGACAACTTTGTGAACTGTTTCTCGCATGGTCAGCAACTTCTATCAGACGGTACTCGTGTTATAGTAGTGCTGCTAAATTATCAACTACAGTACGATGGTGTACAGGATCAAATAAATACGATAGGAGACCGACTGATCGACGCGTCCGTGGCTTTAAAGCTAGGCGAATGATCGATCTCGACGACTGTGGATCCCACGGGTGCGTCGACGCGATCCTAAACGATAGACATACTTGCTCGATAAACATACTTCACGATCGCCACGACCCGACGTGCCAACGAAACGGGAAAAGATCGTTGCACGGCGGGTCGGTCGAAAAGCAATTTTGGTATACACAATGCTTGATAAAGAGACTGCTAATGTTCCTGCTGTGGCCATTTTACATGGAAAACGTCAAAATTGTTCGTAGAGCGAACAATTCTTTAATGTCTTTGTTGTACTTTATTTTACATTTTTTATACGCTCCTATGAAAAATTGTTGCAAGGTTTTATTTGCCAGTCCGTATGATTTGAACAGCTTTGTTTTGTTATTAACACTAGGTTTACCTAAAAGTAACTATTCCACATTACTTTATAAAAATAATGTGTCCATCCTTTCCAGCAAGTTTTTTTATACTATATACCCAAAGAAATTCTTGAATAATTCCTGGTGCATACTTTACAATCTCAATAATCGTAAATTAAATAACACAGTATAATTTCCTGGCACTGAAGAACGTAGAAGGATTAAAAAATATAATTTCTAGAATGGCATGAACATTCGCAGTCTTCATAACGTAACGCAGTAAATAAAACATGCATGATAACATAAAAGATCGCATCCTACGGAACAATTTCGTTTGATCGCTTTTTCCCAACGGTCGAGATAATGGCTCCGTGACGACAGTCACTTCCGTTTCGCGCGAACCTTTTTCTCTGAAAGAGGTCTTCGTGGCTGCGATTCCAAGGAGTCAGTGTACCTCGAGAAGCTGTTCGTGCTGGCTAGTCGAGGAGAAATCATTTATCAAAACTAACGAGCCGTCGGACTAATGGGCCGGCTCGCAGTATAGTTCGAGCTGCACTCGTCGATCATTTCAAGCCGCTTCCTGGTTGATAGTCTCAGCGATGCCGGGGTCCGCGAGGACCGGGACAACGATCGCCTTGTTCACTGGCTCTCCAATCGAATGTCCCTAACGGCAGGGCCGCGGTCTGGTCTTCATAGGCACTTCTAGAATCGCACTGATGCATCGTGACTGACATCGGTTCGGAAATGGTCTTGGATTTTCCCGAGCTTCCAAATGTTTGTAGAGGGTGGTACTTTTTTGGGGTAATCTCTGATTCACTCCGATAAAGGACACACAATCATACAAAATAGGCTTAGTCGTGTAGTTGGGTTTCTCTAGCTGGTAGAATTTTTGCAGGACCTAGGCACTATTTTAGGCAATCGTCTGCTTCAGTCTGACGAAGGACACACAATCATACAAAATAGGCTGAATGATACAATTGGATTTTTTTAGGTGGTACAATTTTTGCAGGACCTAGGCACTCTTTTAGGCAATCGTCTGCTTCAGTCTGACGAAGGACACGCAATTATACAAACTAGGCTGCATGATACAATTGGATTTTTCTAAGTGGTACAATTTTTGCACTCTCTTTTAGGCAATCCTCTGCTTCACTCTGATAAAGGACACACAATCATACAAAATAGACTCGACGATGCAATTGAATATTTCTAGATAGTACAATTTTTGCAATCCTCTATTTTGCCTGGATGAAGAACAAACAAACATCAAATGAACCCTACAGGTCTTTCTAGGTTTTAGGCACTTTCTTCCTAGTTCCCTACTTTGCCTCGAAGTACCACAAGGGGTTCAAAGTAATCCTAATGACTCCTTATAGGATCTATGATTCTCTTAGTCTTCAGCCAATCTCAAATTCAATTGTCTACATCTCTTTGAAGAACCACAAGGTGGAAGAAGTATCTACAATAGTCCGAATGAACTCTATGAACCTCTTCTTAGACCCGAGCCAATTTTATACTCCATTCTGTGTTTCTCTTTGAAATATCACAAGGGACAGACTTTAGACAAGAAAAATAAACCTGATGTTCCCTGCCGATATTCTCATCTAATCTTGTATTCACATCTTCGTCCTGAAGTACCACAAAAAGCAGACGGACAAAAACAGTACTCCTAATGTCTTTTACTTAATATTCATAGCTCTTAATTAATCTCGAGTTCGAATTTGTGCTGCTCTTTGAAGGACTACTAAAGGAAAACAAGTGAAACAAGAAATCCAAAATAATTCCAGTAAACTCAATGGATCTTCTTAGGTTCTAGCCAATCTAGTGTGTTGAATCTTTCGTTTCTCTTCAGAGTATCACAAGGGATCATCAAGAATGGCCCTAGTGGTCCTATATTCTTAACTATAGATGTCCCAATCTTGTGTCCCTACCATTGCTTCTTTGTAAAATACTGTAAAGACAAGAAAAATAAACCTAATGTCATCTAAACAATCTTGAATTCAATTATTTGCTCCTTTTCCAAACATGATAAAGGACACGGAGACGTCAAAGACACTCCAGTACCCACTTCCCCGTCTCATCCTAATCATCTCTACAGACCTCCTACGCCCTAATCTTCCAAATAAGGCGGCCCTGCCCAAAGAGCAAACCGATCTGCGAACTCAAGATCGTTCGACGAAGAAGAGTCTCGTCAGAGTAAACGGAGAAACTTTACAAGGGTTCAAATCTCGTTGGAACGATCGGAATCTCCTTCGTCGTGGAAGAAGATCGTGATCGTTCCGAGTAGCGTACCCGAATGGACCTTAGACGCCGGTTTCGTCTAAGATCCATCGGAAATTCTAGGTGTTCGTAGTGTCGTAGCTCTTGTATGTGTAGGAGGACCTCTTGTGCCTGACCGTGCAGAACAGTATCATGCTCGCGACCTGACCAAATAGCTGAAGAAACGCGACTACCAGGCCAACGGTGCCGACCACGTGGAGCCTGGTGACCAACCACATCTGAATGGCGGACACGCAGCCTTCTTTGTACCAGTTTTCTTTGTTGTAGCCCTCAGGGTCCGCCCGACCACAGTATCGTTTTCTTTGCATGCAACAGGAGTCGGGAACGCGATCCTCTTTAGGCCATGCGTCGATCTGGAACCAGTCTGTGTAGTCCCGCACGCCGCAACAGTGGAACTGAAACAGTTATTAAAGAATAACAATTTTTTTTCCGTGCGGAAACTATTCAGTCGAACAAAAAAAATGTTAGGTCATCCCACATGCTCTGTCATTGGATATGGAAAACATTTTTGTATTATGCAAATGATAACTTTGTTCCACGATTTTGAATATTCACCCCTTCTAACATATTATTTAAATATATTATATTGTCGGTTAAGACTGTTTTTTCCGTTATTATTCGTTCTTTTAGTCATGAGGGTAATAACGGTAGAATATTATTCTGAACAAGCACACAGTGAATAAATTACTGGAATTTACAAACTAATATTTGAAAATTGTTAGCCAGAAGACAAAATGTGAATAGTAAAACAATGATAACAAAGTCTGATATTTCGAAACAGTGGGCCACCAGCCCAGCAGAGATAGAATATGAATAACAGTGAAGCAATATTTCATTTCATAAGACCTCTAACATATACTCCATAATACAGAATATAGACAATTGGAATATTTATTATTCATAAAACCTACTAATATTTCTATTTTAGAATGATTAAATAGAATGAACATGAATAATAATAAAACAATATTTTTAATGTATAAGACAAATATCTATAAATATTCTGATTATATCTCGAGACTAATATGTCTATAATCTATAAAACAATGCTCCATTTTATAAGACAAGTGTTTATGAATGTTCAGATTGTACCCAACGATGAATAAATCTGTTTTCGAATGCAACGCGATATTTTTTTCGATCATTCATAATTGAAACACAGTGTAAAGAAGCAATGAATGGCACTCGTAGACTGATTCACGTCGCTCACTGCAGAATTTCCCCTGCCGGATTAAATGCACTTGTGCAGCCGGTGAACGAGTGAATGCACAGTTCCTCCAATTACGCAAGCATCTCGATTTAATGCCGGCCATGCATCTGTAATTTATTGTCGCGTGTGCTTTCGTTTACCGTCATTCCCAATCATGGCCACATTGTTCAGGATGTAACGCAATATTGTCGACAAACCGCCTGCGCATTTTTACATCGAATCGATGTTGCAGATTCGTTTAATAGATACCCTCGAAACGAAGGTATCCATTATAGTTGGTGGAAACCTTGAAAGAGAACTATGCAAACGACACGAAAGTATAGAGTAGGAGAAACTAAACCCTTGTTCTTCATTCGCACTATGCGACACACGGCAAAGCATAATTCGCTACATCCGATTACTCTCTCGGAACGCGATACTTAAGCTCTTTAATACTTTAACTCGTTGATGGAAGAAACCGAACACTTTAACCAACTCTTGCGTCTAAAATTCTTGCACACCGGATCCTATTAACTTTATTTTATTCAACAGCGTTTTAAATTAATTGAATCAGTGCAGTCCCAATTTCAGTCACTGTATCTTTTCTAGGAATCTGTCTTATGCAAGTTCCCATCTTCATAGGTCACTTATTAACAGATAACGCATCAATTGACCAGGACTTCTTATACATACATTTCAAGGGACCCTAGAAGTAGTGATGGGCGTGATACAAGTCTTTCTCATGATCTTCAAACAATTCGATACTTAAGTACTTGTTTGGGTGTTTCGATATGTATCAAAAGATAAGGAACTTGTAGACGATCTATGATAACAGTAGGTGCCGAAATGATGCCAAGTAGTATTGGTATCACGTCTTGGATGAAATTGGTATCGTTACATTCGCAATTCACATCTTCACCGTTTTGAACGTACCAACATAATATTTTCATTCTATCTTTCTTTCTCATGCTTGATATTAGTAAACATAACATTTCATTATATAATTGTCATTCAGTCGACTCGACCCCACAGGATTGTGATAGTATCGATAACAAACCCATCCAAGACATACTTATAAAGGATTGAGGCTTCTGAGCAAGTATCATTAGGGATCGATACTTTTTGATACCCAGAGAATCATACATGCTTGGGATACCATCATTCTTTGTCACAAAGAATCGATACCGCTTGAACATGCTCAAGGCTCATCACTACCTAGAAGCCTTTAGGAACTGCAGAGTTCTAGAATCCCACAGATTCTTGCAAAGGGACCTATCCAAGGGACCCTGAAGTTTCCAGGGGAAATTGCTCCTAGGGATCCTAGGATGCCTTAAAGTAAATATTCCAAGGGACTCTAGAATCTATTTGGAATCCCAGACCTCTACAGAGGAAGCTTCCCAAGTGCCCTCAGAGACTCCAAAGGCCTCCAGAGCCCCCTAGAGAAACTCTGATAATTGACAAGATCAACCATAAATTGCTTACCTCCGTGTGTATGTGGTCCCAAATGACAGGTATGGTTCCCGGCTCCTTCGTTGAGTTATAGGTGACGTTATAGTGCTTCTCAATACCGAAGAGCAGCTCCTGCTTCAAGCTCCTAGACAGGTGTGCCCTGAAGGTGAAGGCCAAAGTGCCTAGCATGAACTCGGCGAGGAACATCAGCATCACCAAACCGAAGTACTGTGGCACAGGAAGAGAGAAATGGGTTGATTCGCACGAAGATTATTAATAATAATCTTAGAAAATCACAAAACTATGAAAACATTTAAAGAAACTAAAAATCTGACAGTATCACTTTCAGATCATTGAAATGATTGGAAAAATATCTATGTAGTTCCTATGTCTTGCAATTAATACAGACAATTTTTCTTTTGCACAAGAATCCACATTGATTAAGCATCGACTTGTCAGGAATGATCATCGATACCATAGAATTCGAATCTGCAGCGAAGGTGAACCTGCCACGGTAACGGAAGGGAACATAACTCTACGAACCGTGATCAGCATGCATCTGGATTGAAACCAGGCACCGCAGCATCCGAAGAAGGCGATCACGAAGGTCAGGCAACCGGCGGCCAACAGCAAAGAGTCAGCTGACGCGAAACTGTAATACGGCATCAGGGTCATGTAGCCGGAATATGCCAATCGGAGCCAGAGGCCCGCACCCAAAATTCCGCAAGCGCATAGCTGCAACAAAAAAAAATTGCACGGGTCAGGAAACGTCGCGGCCTGGAACCGGTCGACCGCACTGTGCGATTTTGCGTGACGGTCGCCGATGATCGACAGCATTTACTGTCGCTTTTAACTGCTTAATCATTAGCGAAGATACGTCAAACCTTTAGGTTTCCTGTCGTTTGCGAAAGCAGCATAATAATTATCATTGCAATTTTTTACTGGAGAAATATGACTTTGTTTTAAGTGTCAGCGAAATGAGAAGTTATGATGTGCAGATTGTTAAATTGTTTTTTAATCCATCTGGCACACTCTGAAGATTTTGGACACTTGTTATTGATAATTAGACTGCGGATCTTTATGTAAAATACAAATTGTCTAAGGCAATTGTGAGAGACAGAAATGAACGAAAATGAATTTTTTCGTTTGACAATTTTAACACTAAACCCACTGCCGGTCGAATGACCGGCTTCATATTTTTAAGTTTACAATGACTGAAATTATAAAGTTACTTACATGGAAATTGACCCGATAAATTTTTTTATCCAAGAACATATTGTAATAAAAATTGCACAAGATCTAAATAAATAGAGTCTTGTCATTTTTATAAGCTAAAACATTTTTATCGGTTTTAATGCTCGGTAGGTTTAGTGTTAATAAGTTAAAGATGGCGTAATAATGTTCTTCGAATCGTCCAATGTCTCCACAGTATTGTATCTCATCTATTCATTTTGGTTATAAATGCATAGAATCAGCTGTCTATTGATGATTTTCATAAAATTGGGAAATATGATGAAATGACGTTGAAGTGACCTTAAAGAATAAAGAAAATGAAAAAAATTCCTTCATTTCCTTACTCCATCTACATTGTTTTAAATAAATGCCCCATAATACTGAGTATATGTCTCATCCTCAACAAAAATGAAATACTGTGACTCTTTTAATAAAATCTGAAGCTCGTAATTAACTTGGTAAGTAGGGTACACTTCTAGCAATCGCTAATCAAGAGTCTCAGAATCAGGTCAAAGCCAGGAATCAAGCACAAAGGAACGGTAGAAATCGCAAACAGCTTTTCTCGCTCGGTTCAATGATTGCTTTAATCTGCGGTCGTCTCGCACTAGCTGATGGCAAATTGCTAAACCGCAAATCCCCTGGAAAGGTCAATATCCCTTCTAATCTCTCTGTCAACCGAGATGTCTCAGGTTCGCCTGGAGAGACACACAGTGTTCCATTGATCGCGATAGTTTCCCCTGAAACTGTAGCCAGCGACCGCGAGAAACGAAAAGACTCGGAAACGCGTAAATCGAGCCTCCATTTCTAGCAACTGAAAAATATCAACGTATACAGTCAGTCACATAATTGATGGCATACACTTCAAACCAGAATCACTTTTTTACAAATGGACCAAACGACTTCAGTTTTTCTGACAAAATAGAAGGATTAGTTTATTAGATGACGTGTTAGGAATTACGAAAAAAACTAGTAAAAAAGTTGTAAAAAGCAATTTTTACTATTACGGATTTGCTGGTGGCAATGTTGTATACCCGATAACCCTAGGGTCTAGTTAAACGCCAACGAATCACGATAATCATGCCATAGACACGTCAGCCAAAACACTTGAATCATCAGGACCAAACAGACCCTTAGACTTTGTCTCTTCCACATCATCCTTTCCACAACAAACCTTTTCTACTCCCTTCCACATTTTCCTCTCAAAAACTACATATACATACAGGGTGTTCACGCTATTACTAGCCAGCATTTTCCTTGTAAACAGTAAATATTAGAAAAAAAGGAAAGAGAAAAAAGTAGTACTGTTTTTTATACGCAACACAATGGCGTATGTAATTTCTTCATGTTTATACTATTTTAATAGATATGAAGGTGACCTTCCATTTTTTAAATCGAATGATGTATATTTCTTTATATCATATGAAAGCGTCAGAGTTGGGCATTAATCGATTAAAATTTTAATCATGATTGATTGATTAATGTATACGATTAAAAAAAGAAATCGTCGAAAAATCGGCGATTGATTCAATTGATTGATTTAATCGTCAATTGTTGATTAAAAAAAGGAATCCAAAAATTGAGTTTACATTTTTTTCAGTATTCACACAGTTCTGATTACGTATTTCATTTCGAAATTTTAGCAATAATCATTAATCAATTATCCGATTGACGATTAATAATCGTTAATCGCAACTAACGACTAAAGTAGAAAAATCGTTAACCGCAATTAACGATTAAACTAGGAGATTAATTGTTAATTGCGATTAACAATTGAAGTAGAAATTTAGTCGTCAATCGTTGATTAAGTTTTTGCCCAACACTGGAAAGCGTGTGTCTAGACGAATTCATCCGTATACTGTACAATGACCTTCAAGGTCCTGCAAGGTCAGAAATGGAAGAAACATTTTGTATGCTTTCATATCTATGTGTTTACTAGTATTCCTTATTCATACGAATCAGATGATGTTTTGGTATGAAATATTCAAAATGTTTTTTCCATTTCTGACCTTGCATGACCTTGAAGGTCACTCTGCAATATATGGATAAATTCGTATAGACTCGCGCTTTTATGCGACATAAAAAAAATATACATCATTCCATTTACAAAATTGAAGGTCACCTTCATATCTAACAAAATAGTATAAACACAAAACAATTACATATGCCTTTGTGTTGCGTATAAAAAACAGTCCTACTTTTTCCTCATTCTTTTTTTTCTAATATTTACTATTTACAAGAAAGAAGCTGGCTAGTAATAGCGTGAACACCCTGTATACATATGTATAGCAGCCAGTCGAAACAGATTGAGAGCTTCTTCTTGCATACTCCAGTGCAGGAGGTTACGTCGTTGTACCTTAACTCGCCACCGTGTATGTACATACTTAAATAAAACTCTTCTCGATTTTATTATAAACTGTTGTACTCGATTTCCAAACCCGGAATCCAACAGCAAATTGGTGAACCGCAGATCCTCTGGAGAGGTCAACGACCCTTGGAAATAGTAAATGTTGCTTTTTACAACTTTTTTATTATCTTTTCCGTAATTCCGACTAAACACAAATTTTCCAAGATGTTCATTGCACGTCATGTAGTAAACTAATCCTTCTAAATTGGCTGAAGTCGTTTGATCCATTTATAAAAAAGTTATTCTGGTTTAAAAAGAAATGTGTAACCTCCACGTTACAGTTAAAAAAAAGTGGACGTCCATTTGTCTCGCGCGTTGACTCGATTTTATGTTCCAGTACTTGACAACGAGGTTCTCGCGTTGACGACCCACTTTTTAGCGATTACACAGCCGCTGAATAATCGAGATTCTCAACGCACGCGGAAACCGACGAACACATTGGTTCACAAATATTTCTTTTGACCATCGTTCACTGCATTATTCAACGAACGTGCTAGACTGTTGCTCTGGACAATGAGACCAAATGCTGCAGTGGAAAACTAACGGAGAATTAACTGGATAATTATTTTGGTGTACGAAAGGTCTTCTTTCGTTCCATACGTGTATTCAAAGTCAGCTTATACTGTATCGAATTAATCCTTTATGGGCAAGGGTGGAACAAATTTTTATTTGGTTCTAGTACCTTGTATTTGATGTTGAAAAGTTGTATTTTTCATAAAATTCTTCTAATTGTCATCTCATCTGTACCACATTTCTATCGACTCTGTCACCAAGCAATAAAGCTACCACCTCTCTATCGCCAATCAATAAACTTCTCTATCAACTCTATCACCAAGCAACAAAGATTCCACAAAACAAGCATCTACAAAATTAGCTAAAACGTAACCAGAACCTGCTAACAAAAGCCAAAAAAACCACAACACCATCTATACAGGTAGTGCACGACCAATTTGTTAACTCGATGGCAGTGCGAAGCGCCTCGAGATCTCACCAGCACAGTCACTAGCAGATAAGACAGCGGATAATCAACTGTCAGGCGCAAAGAGGCCGCCGCGAGGAATATTGACCCTAGACAAGCGTACACTGTTACACACCGTGTGTAAATTAGCATCTCTGTGGTGTAACGACGGGTTATCCGATCCGGTCGGACTAGTTCGAGCCCGATTTACGCGTTGACAACGGAATCACCTGGAAGCACGGTGCTCGACCGACCCAATAGCGATTGCTACGCTGCTGGTGCACCGGTTTTATCAACGAGCACAATCGGCCGAGCTCTGAATGAACGTTGATCGACCGATCAAACGATGCTCGATTTACGCGGCTCGCGAAACGAGTACCGTTAAGGATCTCGACGGGATAACGGCCGAGAACACGACGTTGACTACCTTTGATTAGTGGCTGGTCCCGTGTCGCGTGAAATTGCATACGTAATCGTCGTCGATCATGGTCGTCGCTGTGTAATTAAGGGCGTGTGGTGTTTAGCGAGGAATTTGGGAAATTATATGGAAGAGTAATGGGGGACCGGTTTGGGGTGGAGCGAGTGGCTCTTTTGAGATGGAGACTTGAGATTCAATATCCAAACTGAATATAATTTAGAATATGTTATTAGGTCGTAATTACTATTAGGTAATAATCACATTGATTAACATTGAAATAAATTATATTTGAAAGTGAAATTAAATATCTGAAGAAAACCTGAAGATAGGATCTTAAAGATCATGTACGTTTAAAATAGTATATTATAAACCTGTAGTAACTGTATTTCTAGATCGAAAAGCTTCACTAGATTTGCATTCGAAACATGGTTTACAGGCAAACTACTTTGAGAATACAGCACAAACATAATTCTTAACATGCATATACCACTTGTAATTCCTGGCATACGTTAAAACTATTCACAAAAATTGATATTCCTCCTCAGAGGTCGGAAGATGTCTCATTATCATCGAAGCAAAACACAATTAAAGCAGCTGATAGCTATGAATGTCAACCAGTGTTACCAAAGACTATACTAATCTCCTGCCTACATAAACATCGTAATTACGCAACCACAATAAAGGAAACTATGCATCTAAGCATGTTAACACTGAAAGAAGAATCCATTATACTTCGAAACTTCTTATAGGTTCAAAGTAACCAAAGAAACGAGTCTCTTAGGCCATTTTTCAGCTATGACTCGTCTTCAGAATTC
The DNA here is from genome assembly GCA_916610255.1 of Lasioglossum lativentre. Lineage (NCBI taxonomy): Eukaryota > Metazoa > Arthropoda > Insecta > Hymenoptera > Halictidae > Lasioglossum > Lasioglossum lativentre. The sequence goes on along the minus strand of OU744364.1, from coordinate 20,384,511 downwards.
AAACGAGTGCCAATAAATTGCAAGACACAGTGCGAAGAAACTAACCAAAGAATTTAGTCTTTTCGACCATTTTGTCAGCTATAATCCCTCGTTCTCAAAATGCAAACGAGTGTCCATAAATTGCAAGACATACTACGAGAAAAATGTTCGACTATTTTGTCTACAATCCTCCATTCTCAAATCACAAACCAGTGCCAATAAATCGCAAGAAACGGTACGAAAAAAGGCAACTTAAAAAAACCGTGCGTCCCACTGCGAAGAAAATAGTCGAAGAAACGAATCTTTCGGGAGATTATGTCCGCGATTCCTCGTTCTCGAAACACAGAGAGGCGATAAATCGCGCGAAGAAAGGTACCAGCCGAGGACAAGTGTACCTGTTGACGGCTGGACAAGGAAAAGTCGCTTTGTAATCGTATAGGAGCGTTCGCGAACGTGTACGAGTCGCGTCTTCGCCGGTACCGTAAGTTCGTAGCTCATAGAGCACGGTTCAACGTCCTATTTAAGCGTTGCACGCGGCGGGGACGGTCGATTTCAAGTGGAACAATAAATTCGAGAAGAGGGACGATGGAATGCGTCGGGAATGACAATATGCTCGTCGATTTAAATCGCGCGTGCGTGGGCTCCGTTCGTGCTGATCGACGTCTTTTTCTTTCGTACGAGACCGAGATTGCAAGCTCGACAAGAAGAAGAAAAGATCAACTCGATTGTTCCCCGCGATCGCTCTTCGAGAGACCGTGACTGTTTTATGAGCCTTGGAGCGCATGTTTTCGATCCGCGTGCACCGTCAGCAGAATCGCGGGTATATTTATTTTTAACCGGTTAGAAAGACGCTTTTATGGACGATGATGGTATTAACGGTAACGCGCGCTACCACTACGGAAAAACTCGCTTCGAACTGGCTAATGGTCTTACAAACGTAGCTATTCATAAGTGGTGATCGCAACAGGTTCCAAGGAAACATTGCGCGTTTATGAACCGTGCAGAAAATACGGCTTTATGCTGTCCTGGAGAGAAGATATGCGAGAGATGCTGTAACGAACGCGTAACCGTAAAAATGTAACTGTAGACGCTTATCTCACGTTTTATTTTATGGAATCGGGGATTAGGCGAGCGGGCCGCGGGAGGAGCCGCCATCTTTACGCTACGCTGGTTAATCTGATTTTTTTCTACGTTGAGACGTTCATTTCCCCATTATCTGCACGTTTGTAGAGCGGTGAATTTGCTTTGTTATTATTGTAGGTGTACCAGGACATATTTGCATGCAACTGCTCTTTAAAAGTTTAAACTAATAGTTCTGGAATGTATGTTGATACAAATGATGGAAAATGTACTTAATCTTGTACTATGTGACTATGTATGGCAAGCATTAATGTTTCTAAATTGTCTGGGTATAAAATAGCAATTTTGTTAAGAGTTAAAACGATTTTTATAGCTGAATTTCCAAGAATGACGATTACACAGCAGTTATTTCCTGATCGTGCAATAAAATGAATACTTCGCGAGGTGTTTGTATAATTTTCATTCGTTCATGTTTTGATGACACTTCAGACGATATTGTGTAAAATGCTAGCAGGTGGAAATTACGTTACACATGCTGAAATAATCGCTTTTAAAAGCCAATGAAATGTTAAAAGCTTTGTTTGAAGCCTCTAATATATTTTTCGTGAACTTCTAAGAGAAGCATCAAATAAAAAGCTAGAATGAAGAAAAAGTTCAACGTATCAATTACAAAATCAATTAGAAAGTTCCAGGTATTAATTAGAAAATTCGTGGCAATAATACAGCAGAGATGTCAATAATATTTGTTACCATTGTACAATTTTAAAACTGTACAAATCCATAAATGCATAAAGCTCCACAGTCTATTAACAAATAGGTATCACTGGAGTTCCTTGAAGCAAATTGCGAATGTAACATACCCAAATGAGAACGTTGAGGGAGCAGAAGACGTGCCTGATGCACGTGTATCCTGTGCGGCCCATGGTTCGTTCCTTCGGCCGATCGTCGCAGCAAAGGGACTGGCAGTGTTTCCTGGAACCACCGGAAATGCAACATTGTAATTCCCTTCTCGCAACTATACTTCCAAAGCAATTTTCCACCGCGGCGATTTTAATTGTCCATCGCGTTACCAATTGTTTCAGCTCGTTACGCATGGTTCGGGTCAAGAAAATGATCTTACGTGATCTAAACTCTCTCTCTCTCTCTCTCTCTCTCTCTCTCTCTCTCTCTCTCTCTCTCTCTCTCTCTCTCTCTATCAATCAACCCTTGAAGAGCCTGACAAATTATAGGATGATCTTGACTTGGCCGATGCAGTCAAGGAGAAAGAAAATCGCGTGCGAACTGCGCATCACGCCAAATTACCGAGAAACGCGTTGGCCACCGACAAAATTGAACGGAGTGAGATGAACAGAGCCAGAAGAAGATGAAAAGAAGAAGCAGAGGTAGTAGAAGATGAAGATAATAAAGCGGCACGGAACCGACGACGGGCACGCGACGATTACGTATTCCGCTCAAGCGTATTGCCTTGAGCGAGCGAAGCCCGCGATTATTTCATTCCGACTTCGTCTCGTTACCGATTCACGGAACCACGGTAAACATAACTATGATCACAGGTGTGCGGGTGAATATTAACGCGGTGGCAAACGGTGACGGATTGGCTGACAAACCTATTTGTGGGACAACGCGCGGCCACCCGTGCGCTACTCGCTTCGGAAGAAGATGAAATTTATTGGCAACGCGTCAGAATCTATAAAAATCGTTATTTAAATTTATAGACTGTAATTATGTACGGATGAGCATCGTGTGAGATGATTAGACTGCGGATCTCTGTATGGAACAAAATGTTGCAAATCAATTGTATGGGACAGAAGATAGTTTGTATTTCATCTATTCATTTTTCAGAGACCAATTTTGCTGTTTTCACTCTAAGGTGATTCTGATTTTTCAAAAAGATAGAAGATTTTTAAATGAGACACAATTTAAAAACAATGAGAACATTGAAAGAATTAGAAGACACCGTACTTCTTCAAGTGACTAAAATCGTTAAGAAGTATGAACATGTTTATCAGATTCGTACCTCCTGTAATTGATGCAGACAATTTTTATCCTGCAGGAAAATCTGCAGTAATTAGAGAATTGTAAAGCAAAGTCTGATGCAACATGGTAAGTAGAAAAATATATGAAAATCGCTAAAAATACGTACAGAATATAATTACTGATTACGTGCACGTAATTCTTGTATAACACTTCATCTTTATACTAAAACTTAGCTGTTAGTTGGAGAATTGAAGAAGCATCTGCTTGATGCATAGACTGAAGGTGTATTTATTAATGATACGTTATACATAAAAAAGAAGGAAACTAAAACTAGCATGGACATTATTCGCCAAAAAATAGAAACTTCTATTACTTTTTTTAAAAAGAACTAAGCTAAATATAACATGAACATTCTTCTTGCGGCCTTCACCCAAAAATAGCAAACTTTCCTTTAAAAAAGGACTAAAATAAACATTTGTGTAGAGTCTTCATCCAAGAAAATAGTAAACTTATTACGCTTATAAAACAGAAATAAAACAAACATAACACAGTCATGTTTCTTCCAATCACCACAGGAAAATACCAAACACTTATTCCCCTATATCCCTGTATCTCAAACAAGAAATAAGACAAAATCATAAATACATTTTCCACACTCATCACAGATGAAGAACACTACCTATAATGTTTTTAAACACAACTACAGCTTATAATTAACGACGCTTGATCACCTGGATTTAATTAATTAAACCAAACCAACACGATCGTCATAGAACTTGATTTCTCAGTTGATTCTCTAATTTTTTACGAACCTATGATCAACTTTTCAGCGAGATGGCTCCCATTTTGGTAGGAAAATAGCAGTGGCGCGAAGCTCAACTTTCCGGCACGCGAACTCGTCGATCCGCTCGTACCGGTTGACTGATCGAGCGATCGAGCGATCGAGCGATCCTCACCGGTCGAGGATCCGTTCCGGTGTGCTCGGAAACCGGGTCGACGCGATTGGCTCCCTGGCCCCATCTGGGCCTTCTAGGTCCCCTAACGGGACACGCAGGCCGACAGAGGGGCCTCTCACCTATACGAGATCCCGATCACGATCATGATCGCGTGGGTCCCTGCTTCAAGGTGGAGGAGAATCGTCGACGGGACTATTCGCTAGCTCGTCACTTTCCTACGAACGCATGCTGAGACCTGAGAGAGGCCTCAAGGCCGCCGGAAATCCCGAAGCGTGTTTTCCTCTCGAAAGAATCGCAATTTATCTAACATCGTGATCCACAATGGTCCACAATATTAATTTAACAACGAGTTGAATTTTAGCGAAACAGTTCTACCTCTGCCGGTCAAGTGACTAGTTTCAAAATTTTTATTTTGTAATTTTGTAACATTTTAAACTTGAATATTTTTTGGATAAATCATTTTCTAATGGTTTATTATTGATCCCGTCAAATCCTGATTTAGGATCACTGTCTGACGGCTGTTCTTTCGAGACCGACGCGTATTTTTAATTCGCCAACTGATCTATCGAGCACTCGAGAGGTTTCTGATGATCTCTGGATCCTTCTGGACATCGCGGTTGCTTTTCTATTTTTAACATGCCAGACCAGTTCTCACAATGCTTATTATAGTAAATAATATGTTAAACGTAAATAAGGTGGGACTGGAATTTCTGCCTAGAAGAAGTAGATCTACCATAATTCCTAGGAAATGAGGTAATGTTCTGTTGTGTCAGAGCACACTATAATACTCAGTGTTTACCCCCTCTGTTTGCACATATGAAAAATTGAATCCATTCCTTTCGGCTTTATTATACAGTATCGTTCCTGTATGATTAACTACGCGTTTCAAAACCGCGGAAAATGACGGCTCTCTGAACCGTCAAAAGTCATCGTTACGGTCGACTGATCACGATAATCGTGTCACGTTTCTCAGTTTGTGTCGACGTCGTCTCACCTGTGCAAAGAAATTCGTCCCCGTGACGCCATTAACTTGGCAATTTGCGCCTTGTGTTGACTGGAATGAAAAACTCTTTGCATTTACAATATGAACAAAATTGCTCTCTCTTGTTCATACTTTTTACAGTATTTCACGACCTGTTTCTTGAAGTTATATATAGCTGTTCACAGCACTGTTGTGATTTCGTGAGTCTTCTTACGAAAACGAAACAATGAATAAATGACTGGTTTTTAGTCATTTTAATCGATAGAAAAATAGTTTATCTGCTAAACAGGATAAACCATCATATTTTAATAAATCTATAGACAAAAGATGGAGTCTTCTTAAAAATTCAATATTATCCCTCAATAATATTAAATTTTCCTATGAAATAAATTTCAATAAAAATTAGCTCTATTGGATAGATAGAGCAACAGTTTATTTTCTAAACAGTCTCTTCGCATGCTACACTCAACAAAACTTAATGACCCTTTTTATCCATCTTTTATTCAAATCGTTCCTTTCTCCGCCTATCGTAAAATAATCAGTGAAAATAAAAATTAGCATAATGCAATCCACAGTCTATCGATGACGTCTGGCTCAAGCGAAAAACTTTGAATAAATTGGTTCAGTTTCACGCGACGAATGCGCTTCGTTCCCTAGATTAGAGAGTACGATAGTCTCTGAACAGTGAGGCTAGAAATTCTCAGAGGCTGGTTGACAATTCAGTGAAACCGTTGATCCTAATTACGAGGGATCCTCGCACGATCTAACAGCGAGTGGAGTCCGCTAAAAGGAAGATGGAGGCCCGGATCCTAATGAGAACGAACCACGATGCACCGAGAGTAAAATCGCGGCGGGGATCTTTTATTCAGCGGATCGACCAGCACCAACCAATCCATTATTTACACGTGCGCATGATGTTTAATGCATGAAAAAAGTGTGTCGAACACGCCGACACTGTTTACAGAGATCCCCATTGAAGATACCATGACCGTGCACCATGGATTCCATCGCCGGGCCTTTACAATTCTAAAAAGACACGCCGCGTTTTCCCTGAAACTCGCTGCTATTCTTACCGCTGTCACGTGGAGCTTGCAGATCGCAGTTTGGTAGTGCTTTATATCTCTTCCAATCGGGATAAATGAAGAATCAATGAAAAAAACTTTTTCAATAGATACTTGTTCCATTAGGAACACCTTCAAAAAATTTTTCCTCTGTTTTCCGTTTCGGTAGCCAGTGGGTTATTCTTATAGATTGAACAATGAAAACCAACATCTGTATTCGAATAGTTTTTTACGGTAATTAGATTTTGCTTCGGACCCTCAATTTTAAAAATAAATAAAAAATGGAACCTATAGAACTTTAATTCTCTTTAAATATTATTTAAACATGTATATTTTGCTTCGGACCCTTAATTTTAAAAATAAATAGAAAAAATGGCACCTATAGAACTTTAATTCTCTTTAAATATTATTTAAATATGTTTAAATGTTTATAAAGATATAACAAAATACATCGTTGTGTTTGGGAGAGTATACCGAATCATTCTAAGAAAGAATCAATCATGTATCTTCTCTGGTTGAAGCAGAAAAAATTCTTAAAGCTGATAATGTGACGTTGTTCAAAATAAAATTTCTCAAACCCCGACAATGATGAAGAAAAACGATTTTCAGATTTTCTAAACTGCATATACGTCGTTACATTTCATTTAATGTTATCATGTTATTATTGGATAGAACAAGTTTATTTAATTTTTAAAAATATTTTTTGCCTTAGACGATGCACAATGCACAGTAATGCACTCTGCGTAAGTACTCGGATAAAAACGAACACAGTATATGTCGAAGTATAAAACTATACTATATCAAGAATGAAGTGTTCTTCGAGATTCCTGAGCGTCTCATCTCGATCCAACCGTTATCAGACCAATATTGATGCGCCTTATCGCAGCATCAAATACAATTTTTAGCCTAAGGAGATCGTACTTGTGGGTCGCCGAAAGTTATCAACCTCCAGGATAAGTAAGTTAACATCGCCGTTCATCGACCACAATAATGCCCACAGACGTTCCACATTAACGAACCGAGAACTGCATCAGGTTATTAACCCTTTCTCTCTCGCGAAATAAACGTGTCGAATCCGATTTTTACAAGACAATCAAGCCTTCAATTACCGTGAATTATCGGTAACTTTGTCGACTTTACCTGTAGCCGTTGTTATCTCATTTTCCGTTTCCTTTTCTTGCAGGAATGGATTAGTGAATTTCTGTTATCTCACTGTACTCTTCATCTTTATTTCGGGTTCATTTGCACGTATTTTAAAACAACGTGCCAGACGGTATAAATTAGACGGTTTAAATATGGATGTATACGATCTTTTGGTCTGTGACGTCATTACACGTACTGCATCGATTTTAAAAAGTCAACTCATCATTATCAGAAAATCTTTATTTTGCATAAACATTCGCAGTCTAATTATTAGATTTACTATTCTTAGCGACACGTGAACTACATTTTTGCAAGATTCCAAATGTTTTGAAATGCAATGCAGCATTCAAAACCCAAATCTGTTCTGAGCAGTGACCATTTTTTCGGTACATACAATAAGTCAAATTCATGTTCCTTTCTCTCGGTAACTAATTCACCGATCGAGTTAAAATTTTGTGTGAATTTACTACCAATGATAACACATATTTTAGCGAAAAACTTTTTTAAGAATCATCCTACTGCCAGATAGGCAGCGTCATCAAGGTTGAACGTAACCATGCAAAATGGTCCACATATGGACCTTTAGGAATAGAGTTGTATAATTTTTACTATTCGATATTCGAAGATTCCCTTCAGCGCAAATGCACATCTAAGATGATACTAAATGCTCAAAAAATTTTAAATTGACAGCTGTGGTAGATTCTGAGAAAAAGGATCATGAAGTCAAAAATGGCCACTCCTCCAACTCGTCTCTCTTTCCCCGTTTACCCAGCCTGTTTCCACAGAGAAATTCCGTTAGGTGCATGAAGAACAAACAATGCGTAGATCATTCTTCACGGAGAGGAATTGTCATCCGATGTGGTATTGATTAGACGATCAGATTCCGGTACAGGTGGCGGACAAGTCGCTCGAAATCCTCGTCAGGGATTCGCGTAGCAGGGTTAATCGTACTTGAAATCAATTCGGTAGAGGCGAGCGAAATGGAACCGCAAACGCGGTGGCTAATGAACGGCGAAAAGAGTGCGAGGGGGCGTAGAAACGGTCCCCCTTGCCACGACTTCCTGCCAATTGCGGACAATTTGCGATCATCTATGATCTCCCCGCTCGTCTCGCCTCGGTGTGGACGTGGCTTAAACGTAAGAGTTTAACGCGGCACGCTTCTTTTTCTCTTTCTCCCCCTATCTATGTGTCTCTATCTCTATCTCTTTTTCTCACTCTAGGCATCGCTCTTTCTAGCTTTATGATACGTGTCATCGGCGGCCGTGCATTAACGCGTCCTACGCGCCTAGCTTCCCACGTGACGTAACCGAGGAAAGGAACGACCATAAGCACCGGGTTTCCAGCTCCTCTCTGGACTGTTACTCTTTCCAGGGCAATTTCCACGATCATGATCCAGTCGCTTGCATGGAAATCTGCAGATTTCACTTGGAAACCGATCGGTGAAAGCTTTTTCTTTTCGAACTTCGCGGCTCGGCTGACGCTTTTATAGTGTTTCAGATTGCAGAGAGTAAGAGGACTTTATTAGTTTATTGTATAGATTGTGCTGATTTATTATATTTGTCCATGGACTGCTCGTTATGTTCATTAGTGGACTGGGATCCTTGTCTTTTAAAACTTCACGGTTTGCCTGACATTTTTATAATATTTGAGCTTGTAGAAAGTAAGTCGACTGTGTTTAAGACACGTTGTTCATTTATTGTACGCACTGTAACAAAATTAGTTTATTGTATTTGCTTGTGGATTGCTCATTATGCTCATTAGTAAACTAGCATTCTTTTTTAACCTGACGGTTCATAGTGTTTGAGAACGCAGAGAGAGCAACACTCTTGTGCTGAATGGAAATGTGTCATTTTCATGATATAACACGTTTCATTTTGGTTCATTTAACAGCGTACATTTTACAGTGCATGATTTAATTAGTTGAAATGCACACAAGTTTCAGTCCAGATTGTTACAGTACAATTGTTCACTTGCCTTGCCAAACACATTTCAAAAAGGTTACCATCCATTCCACCATAATCTAGGCTAGACCAACTCTAATTAACACCTCGACACAATCGGTCCAAGAATGCCCAATTAAACCGTGCAGAAACTTTTTCCAATTCGGTGCAGATGCTCGTTAAAGCGCAGCCTTCACAATGCGCGCTCTTGCATAATACATAAGAGAACCGATAGCGTGGGTAAACATGTCAATAAACGTGGTTACCCACATTTCACAACTAGACTGCGGTTAATCATCTTCGCAAATCCAATTGTTCCGGGATGAACCTCTGTTTCGTAAATATTCGCGATTTTTATGACTCGTAGTACAACAATGAAATTGTATCAGGTTGTTAACTTAATTTTAATATAGTGCTGGAACATTAACGATGTGTCTGGTGAACGCTGTTGATCAATTATGATTAGACTGCGGATTTCTATGTTGAATAAGAATCGTCCGCATTGATTGCAGGACGTAGAAGCTGTACAGATATTAATGTATGAAGAATGCCACCTCAAATTTTTCATTTACAAATATTGAAATTATGAAGTTGCTTACATGGAAATTGATTCGATAAATTTCTTTATCCAAGCACATATTGTAATAAAATCTGCATGAGATCTAAATAAATAGAGCCTTGTCATTTCTATCAGCTAAAACATTTCAATCGTAATTAGTGCTCGGTTTAGTGTTAAATGTACAGTTACATATTTAGCGTTAAATAAAATCTGCAGTCGGCTTGTAACGTAAACGTGTTCGCCATTGTTAAGGATTAATGTTGAGTTGGCAAACGAAGATCGTCCACGGATCTTGGCGGGTTTCGAATCCTTCGTGCGCAATTATCCATCACGAAGCGTAATCATCGAATTGTCGATGGCGAAGGGGGTCGCCGTAGGAAAACGCAGCGCGTCAATTGCACCAGGGCGAAAGGATCTGAGGGCAAAGAGGGAGAGCACAGCGTCATAATTCCTAATTTATTACAATGCGCTCGTTAATCGTGAGACGATATGCGGCAGCGTGTGCTTATACTCCCACGTGACGGAAAAGATGATCGAACAAAAGGCCGTGTATGCACATTGGCGCCGTGGTTTCGTATCTCTCAATACCTGGCGACCTGCGCGTGATTTGACTCTCTTATACCAGATTATCAGCGATCCACAGTTTTTTATCTGCTCAACCCATTGCCTCGTGCTTTTTCCTTGCGATTTTCCCATTGCTACTCATTATTTCAAAGGACTTGATAGAAACCTCTGACTTGGCTGCAATATCATTAGAAATTGAGATATTATATCAGTTTCATATGCAAAACATGAAACAAATTGTATAGAATGGAAATAATCTAGAATGAAAAAATCTTTCGTTTTTGAGTTAAAATAGCTCCGAGTGCAAAGAGTTAATACTGTCGTCTATGAAAGTTTTTATGATTTGTATACGGAAAGTACACGAATATGCCACTGCTTAAAGTTGAATTAACTTTGTAGATGGGAAAGGATTGAGTCTTGCATGTCGTTACTGTAGACTTCTAAACAGTGTTAATTTCAAAGCTAATATTTTTATTATTTTACTAATATATTTCTAAATGATCAAAAAAATGGATGAATTTGCAGTTATATAAACACGTTGACTTTATCTTGTGAGCAGTAAAGGATTCTCCTATATCGGTTATTATTTTGTAATCTTTTAAACCATATTTTCGAAGCTACCATTTTTACTGTTTTACTAATGTAAATGAGCGAAAAATGAATGGATTTGTGGTTACTTCTATTTATTGACTTGACGCAACTCAAATGGTAAAAGATTCTTGCACGAGGTTCGCTACTATACTACAGCTGTTTGAACTGCATAGATTACGCTCAATTATGTTCAATATTATGTACGGAAATGCATGATTGAACTTGAATATATTTTTTAAGGTACAAAATATTCGAAATGAACGAAACAATTGTCTACCACAGCGGATATATCTGTTCTCTCCACTTAAGGGGTTAACAAGCGTGTCTCTATTTCTGCCAATTCACACAGTGATTCCACGCTATCGACCAGTAATGTGTACAGTTTCCTTTTGTGCATAGAAAATAAAAGATTGAAGCATCAGATGGTTTCTTCGCTTTCCACGTATCTGGATTGAATCGATGCAAAATGGTTTCCATCGCCCCGGGGTGTCGAGTTTCGACAAATTCGAGAGAAAAGTATTTCCCACGAGCCTGGAAGAAAGCGGAAGATAGTAGCAGGAATCAGCAGAAAAAATTCAGTCTGACGATTGTTCCCCGAAGAGAAGCTGCATGGGAAGAGAAATCGACGTTCGGCCGGTTCGCACGATCGATTTCCTCGACGTCGCGATCGCGCCGCGGATTATCGCAGAGGCCCGCTGCGACATTTAATTAACGTGCCTAATCCCCATCGCGAGGGGAGGATTACGGTCCTTGATCCAGAAACCTGTTCCAATCGACGATCATTAAACCACTTGCTCCCGAAAGCGGGGCCACTAACACGTGTAAACAGCCGGCACTTTTAAATTGAGTTCACCGCGGAAAATAACTTGATTATTGTTTAGAATCGTCATACGTCGTTCATGCGTGTAATGAGAATAGGTCGATTTTTTTATGTCATATAACCAAAGAAATAGTTGAATAATTCCTCATGGATGTATCTTTATAATCTCGATAATCGTGAATTAAAAATATTAAAAATATGTGTAGTTGGTAAACCTAGTGTTAAAGATAGAAAGAAGCAAAAGCTTCACTGACTTCAAATGTGTGCGCAAATATTATGTTAGCTAGCCTTGTTAGAGGTTGGATATAATGCGAGAACTATGCAGGACCGATAGTACCTTGGTGCAATGACAAAATGATCGGTGACCAGCAGAATAAGAAGATCGGTTCGAAGAAGACCAGATCGCGCTATAATTCGGCCATGATCGGCGTCGGCCGTCGGGATTGTTTCTCATGGGGAACGGTGGCTGCAACGAGACCAGTGTCGTTGAACAATTCGTATTAGCTTGATTATGAGATTCGTTCATAATCATTATTATGTAATACGCGGTCTCGATTGCCTTACGCAACCGGTCCCACGTACGAAACTGTGTGACCCGAATGCCTGGACCGTTCCAGGTCCATTTCGCGCTAACGATTTACGAACATTTGCAATTTTAACAGAAGAAAGATGGTGTTGGATTTTCGAAACGAATTGTTGCGCGGAAAATGGGTAAGCTGACGTAACGATCTACATCATTAGCTGGCAACGAATTAATTCCTCCCGTGGACGGTTTAGAGGCGTTTCGCCGAGGTTAACGAGGTCTCTGCAGTAAAATTGCTGTGAGCCTCGACGAGGATGATTCTCTCGGTTACTGAGACGAGGAGAGTATGTCGCCTGTAGACGTCAACACAAAATGATTAACTCTGTGCTAAAATAAGTGCGGTTTTATCTTTGGCAGCTGCCGAGGATGATCGAATTGTAGGAGCCAGTTAATAAACGATTGACACTACCTGTCGATTGAAGCAATCAGTTTTTGAATGAAAGCTGCGTTGAACTGCCTTTCTAAAAATTATTGATGTTTGCAAATTGCAAATATATTTTTGGCATTGAAAACGATACATTGTCGCATGGTCAAATGTAGGTTTCTCCTACCGTGGCTCTAAAAATTTAATTACTTACTGTATTTTGGAATAAACTATTATTTGAATATATTCTTAGGTTGTACCATTGTAAAGAGCAGAGTTTACTGGTAATTATTAGTGCAAATGATTTTTGTCTTCGTCAATTTATTAGGTCCATTTACCACTGTGGAAGGACCTAAAAGTATAAAAATGCATGTTCGAGTGGTTTTGAAGCTTTGTAATGACGATATAGAATATTGCTGTAATGACAGTGGTCGAAAAAGGTTTAATATTGAAATGATTTTTAATTTTAGGAAGAGTTGACTGCTACACCTAATAAATTTCCAACGACCTCAGCAATAGTTTGCAGAAGTCACTGATATAATCTGTAGATACAACAACCATTATTTGTTTAGACATTCAGAAAAGTTCCATTTGATTATTAGCACTGTCAGTCAGACTGGAAGTTGTTGCAAAGATTAGCGGAGAGCATTTATTGAGATCTCACACCCTGATAGTGGTATGTGTACAATTATGTAATAGTTTACGATGCTTCAATGCTTGCGTGAGAAGAAAACCAGATTTCTTACATGGAACTTTTTAGCTGAAGCTGTGAACAGTGGTGTAACATTCAGGAAGCTAAGGGAACCTTTTTGTCAGACATTCATAATGATTGAAGAAATGAAGTCTTCTAAAAGTTACAAATTTATACGTGCGAATAAGTGAATGTATGCAATCTCGAAAGTAATAGTATGAAACAAACAATTTCTAATATCTGATCACACAACTTCCGCTATCAAAAAGTTTGTTATATTGTAGAAGCATTAATACATCCTGTAATTTGTATTTTATTAATACTAGAATGCAGATTTCATACAACTATGCCAAACAATGCTCACGTGAGATTTAAAATAGAAAAGTAGGAAGAATTTAAGAGTGGCCAGATATATTATTTTCACCATATTCAAATTCTTAACGACAGAAATAAATTTCTATATGGCTCCTATATCTTGCAAATCAACGACGCACAAAATTTTCATTTTGCACACAGATACACAGTGTAATAATTTTTTCCAACGAGTCGGATATACCTCAATATTGAATTTCATCATAAACAAAGAGAAAGTTCGAAGTAAAAGACAGCAATTACATTTCGTTTTTCATCCCAACTATTGAAGCGTGAAATGACGAGCGAACATGTCAGCAAGTTTGACCGTTTCCTATGAGCAAACCATCGGACAATAGCGAATCTAATTGCGTAGGACTTTTCCTGATGTAATTGCATACATTTCTCCGTGTTATTGCATATACAACATGTGTTTCACAAAAGGTATCGCACATGCAAATTCGCCTCCGTGCTACCGCGCCGATTAATTCCACAACAATACCGGAAACGCGCAGTCGTTTCGCCGTAATACTCTCTTTCTCTTTCTCTATCACGTCGATCGGAGGCGAACGACAAAACCGCTATGTTCATTACGAACAGCTGATTACTCATCGGCTTGTGTCTTCATTAATTCGTGCCACGCGCGAGGAATTTCGTAAAACGAGATGTTACGCGACACTCTGCTGACACGTATACACGAAACACCATAATATTCATTCAGAAGTCGATCAACTAAACCATTATTATCATTATATGCGCTTAAAATGGGTAACACGACACTAATGGTACTAATACGTAATTTGGGTCTGTTCTGACCCAGCAGAGCAAATTTATCAACCAGAATATTCTAGTCGATAAAATAGAAACTGACAATGATATTAATTACTCTGTCAATCTTCTCACACATAAGCAGATTTTTTAGACTGAAATTATCAGCGCTATAATTCATTTTGAAGCCTGTACAAATCATTTTGTCACACAAAAATATGGACAACAGAGCAATCAACTGAAATTTGTTAGCAATTTTTGCTAGATCCAATCGGTCTAAAAACATTTTTCTAAAAGTTTCCTCAAATAATCTTGGAATTCGATGAATTTTTGCTGAGCTCGCAGAAGTTTTATACACTATTACAACAATCGCAATATATATAAAAAGCTCCGAGTTTCTAGATGAAAAATTCAGTACTTTTGAAGGGACGGAACAATTTTGGAAGACAGTTTGAAACGGGGATCGGAGTGCACGGAAAATTCGAAACGGTTCGGAAGAGGGCGAAACCGGAAGTCGGTTTTTGAAACACTGTCACTTACAGGTGGGACGAGGGTGGTCCAGGGCACGATGGTCGCCGGGAGCTGACAGGAGCTCTTCAACACTGCTCGGGCCACGAAAGTTCATGGAAAGCGGAGTCAAAGGTCGGCGCGCGCGTTCGCGACAGGTTTCGAGAGCCCGAATCGACTGCACGGGAGGAACGTGCAGAACTCCCGCACATCCGTTCTCCATCAGTCACTGTGCGAAACGAAAGTCGCCATCTGACGGCCCACGGAGAAATCCAGCTCTGCGGCTGGTGATGGTGAAGGCACGCCTCGTGACAGATTACCACGGAAACTGTTCTGTCACCGTGCATCACCAGGAGGAACGACGTTTTTCGACGGTCGGTCTTGTTCATCGCACAATGACCCAGCCTTGTCATCGCTACTGTCATCCCTTGGATTCCCCTGGGGGGCCTTCATACTGAGTCATTTATGAGAAGACGCGCCGATACGCTGATGGCCGCGGCCGGTGTCACAGGCGGGTGAATTCGAGAAGTGATAGTTTTCATTTGACGTTGCATTTGTGGGATTTTGTTTCATTGATTGTTATTTTCTGGGAAGAGAAAGATTGACATTGTGGAATTGAAACATTGGTTTCGATTCCACGATGAAGTATTTCCTTTTTAATTCATTTATTGGAAAATGCCTTTCTTTATCGTTATTATTGTCACAAATAATAGTCATTATATTTTGTCAAGAGCTATTAATTAATACTTTTTAATATGATAAGAACGATATTCTATTGGATATGGGTTATTAAATAAAGGCACACTGGAACTTGATTTAAAATAAATGTCTTTATTTTACGGCGCGAGAGGAAGCTCTTTACTCAAGGAAGTTTCAGGCTCAACTGACTCTTGGAGGAAAAACCGTTGGAACCCCAAAGAAGGCGAATAGGGTCCCTTCATATCTCCAGACTGTTTAGGTTAGCCCCCCACAGTCCGGCACTTGAGACAAAGTATATACTGAATGCGTTACCTCGAAATCTATGTTCAGAAACGATCCAGAGAACGTTCCATCGATACATTGTAATCTCTATTTAAGAATACGATTCTGAGAATGTTGATTTAGTTTTGATAATTCAACACGCCCCCTCAAAAATAAATCAACTGTTCTTAAGTAAGATTAAACAAGACAGCACATGTTATACAATATCATTCTGTATATATATGTATCGCAGATTACGATTGAATACTAATCCTAGTTACAAATTAAACTCTGTGATAAAATAAATTATTAAGAGATTCCTTTCCTGCCGTTTTCTGGGAAATTACAAATGGTCCAACATTTGTTGCCGAGGATTAGGGAAACCCATAAAACCTAATCAGACCATATCAAAACCTTATATTATTTAAAAACTATAATATATTCATTATACTCTTATATCTCTACATATACATTTAAAAATTTTTTTTTTTTTTTTTTTTTTTTTTTTTTTTTTTTTTTTTTTTTTTTTTTAAATAAAATAAATGAAACTATATTTATTCTAACCCCATCTTTGTTCTAAATTCTATAAATTTAGGTGTTGGCAATGGCTTCGTCAAGACGTCAGCTACTTGATTTTCTGTGGATACAAATTTTAGTTTAATAACATTCTTCTCAATTTGCTCCCTGGAAAAATGATACTTGATATCTATATGTTTCGATCTCTTGTGATTACTTGGATTATTTGCTATACTTATACAGCCATTGTTATCTTCAAATATTACTATTGGCTTTGAAATATTTATACTTATACTACCTGCTAAAGATTTTAACCACAAAGCTTCTCTTGTGGCTTCAAAAAGCGCCATATATTCTGCTTCAGTAGAAGAAGCAGCTACAGATGCTTGTCTTTTTGTTGACCAACAAATTGTGCATCTTTCAAATAATTTGAATAAGTATCCCGTTGTACTCCTTCTGTCATTCTCATCATGACCTCCCCAATCAGAGTCGGTATATCCAGTTAAGATTTCATCATAATTTCCTCTTACATATATTAATTTAATATCAATTGTACCTTTAAGATATCTTAATACTCGTTTTAAATTTTGCCAAAGTTCTTTATTATTTTTGTTTGTGTATCTACTCAATATATTTATTGCTGCACTCAAGTCGGGCCTTGTACATAACATTACGTACATTAGACAACCGATCAAATTACGACATGGTGCTTCTAATTTTTCTTCAGAATTTAAAGCTTGATAATCTAACTTGCTTGGCAATGGTGCACTAACGGGGTTACATTCATTCATATTAAATTTCTCTAAAATAGTCTTAATATATCCACTTTGATCTAAGGTTATTTTATTGTCATGACGTTCAATTTTTATTCCTAAAAAGAAACTAATATCATTTAAATCCGTCATTCTAAATTTATTCCTTAAATAACTTTTGAATTTAGTCATTGTTTCCAAGTTTGCAGTAGCAATCACAAGATCGTCCACATATAGTACAACATATATATTTTGCAATACATTCCCTTTATCTAATATATAAATACATCGGTCGACTGATGAACTTCGGAAACCCTTTTCTACAAGACATCTGTCAAATACTTCGAACCAACATCTTGCTGCCTGCTTTAAACCATATATTGCCTTATTCAATTTGCAAACTTGATTGCTTTCACACGTAATTCCTTGAGGAACTTTCATATAAATCTGCTCCTTTAATTCACCATTTAAAAATGCTGTCTTAACATCCATATGGTGTATCAATAAATTAAACTGATTAGCTAAAGCAACTATCAATCTAAAACTAGTCATTCTTGCAACTGGTGCAAATGTTTCATTATAGTCAGTTAGATATTCCTGACTGAATCCGCGTGCAACAAGACGTGCCTTGTATTTCGACGGATTTCCGTGTTCATCGCTCTTAATAGTAAATATCCATTTACAGTCGACTATATTTATACCATTAGGTTTCTCAACTAATGTCCAAGTTTTATTTAACAGCAGTGAATTAATTTCACTGTTTATTGCCTGTTTCCAATTAACAATATCATCCCTGCTTTCAATCTCTTCAAATGAATTTGGTATGTGATTTACAAAAGATTGTGCACACATAATAATATCATCTTGTGTGTCACATTCATTGTATGACATATGAGGTCGTTGCTTAATCCTGTCACTCCTTCTAGGTTCGATTTTCTCTACTGTCTTATCTTTATTATTTTGAGAAGAAGATTCATCGTGCATATTTGTTTCTGTTACAAATTTATTTGAGTTTTCATTTAACTTTTCTTCCGAATTTACTTCTACTCTCGACTTCAATACATCTGATTTATCATTATCAGATTTATAAACTAATTCATCTATTTCCACTGATTTTGACCTTTTGTCAGATGCATCAGTTTTACTATAGATGTTTACATCGACCATTTCAGGTCTCGTTCCTGGTCGAGTTTCTAAGTAATTCGTTTCATCTACTATTACGTCTCTAGCTACAACGTATTTTTCATTTTCCACGTCCCACACCCTATAACCATTCGGTTCATAGCCAAGTAAAATTCCTTTCCATGACTTTTCATCAAATTTGGTTTTTCTGACTTTATTATGAACATAAACAGTTGAACCAAAAATTTTCAAATACCTTAATTTAGGCTTTTTACTGTGCCATAATTCGAATGGAGTTTTATTTTCTTTTAAAGCTCTAGTCGGGGTAAAATTAATTATATAAGTAGCAGTAAGAACTGCATCTCCCCAAAATACTTTACTTAAACTAGCACCACTTATCATCGTACGTGCTTTTTCTGTAATTGTCCGAACCATACGTTCGGAAACACCATTCAACTGAGGTGTTCGTGGAACTGTTAAATGAAAACTGATACCTCTTTGCACACAATAATCTTTCATCTCATTTGATAAGTATTCTCTACCGTTATCAGAATATAAGTTAACAATTTTTAAATTAAAATGAGCTTCACTTTTAGCAACAAAATCTTTGAATGCTGAAAATACATCTGATTTATAAGTGATCACATATGTGACACAATAATGAGTAAAGTCATCAACAAATAATACAAAATAATTTTTGTTATCAACGGTAGTTGGAGTGATAGGTCCGCAAACGTCAGTATGAACAATAAACAATGGTCGTTCTATATGACTTTTGTCTTTAGCTTTTTCAAAACGTAATCTTGCTTGTTTACCGTTTATACAAGCTTCGCATAAGCTATCATTTGGTACAACATTTTTAATATGTTCTATGTCATCAACCATTTGTTTATCCCTCAACTGTATAAATTTAGCCCTACCAATATGTCCTAAACGTCTATGCCAGAGTTCATAGTTATTGCTGGTAGCACTATAAACTCGTGAAAGACTGTTTACCCTTTTCTTATTAATTTCAAATTCAATACATGTTAAATTTTCTAAGGGCTTACCACACATCACCAATTTACCGTCTTTTGCTATGCGGACTCCTTCCTCATCAAAGGTGATGCACAATCCTGACTGCTGCATCTTCTTTACCGACAATAAATTGTACGGTACGTCCTGGCAGTAGAGGACATTTTCAAGGACACCCTCGATCCCAAGGTTGCTCGTCACTCGAATATTTCCCTTCTTTGTCGCCGTTATAAAAGTTCCGTTCTTCGCGACTGCAATCCTTATGGGTGGCTGCAACATCTTGTAGGTAAAGAAACAGTCATCCCTGTTGACCAGATGGTCCGAGGCCCCCGAGTCTAGTAGGAACGTCAAATTCTCCGACCCTTTGTTGTCGATGTTTCCTGCCATAAAGGCGAAGCCTTCAAGTTCTTCCTGCGATTTGCTCGGCCCTGCCACTTGGGTTGTTTGGGCCATCCTCTTCTTGTCTTCATGGTACTGCTGATTTTTCTTATAGTGGAAACAATCACGAATTTTGTGCCCCTTTCTGCCACAGTGATGGCATTTAATATTTCCCACAAGATTATTCTGAAAGGACTGGCTCGGCTTATTTATTTTGTTAAATTTTTTATTATTATTATTAAAAACCCTTTTCATACCATTATTATTTCTTTTAAAATTATGCATTCTTTGCACATGCAAAACTTTCGCATTTGTCTGATTATTTCCCGTTCTTAACTTTACTTCATGATCTAATAGGCGCGTCTTTACAAAAGCTAATGTTAAATTGTCCTCTGACAAGGTTTCAATAGCGGTTATTACACCATCATATGTGGATGGTAAGGATAATAACAAGTGCGACACTTTATCCGCCTCTTCTATTTTCGCACCCGCGGATAATAGTTCTGCAATCAAATCATCGAATTCGGTAAAATGTTTTATTAAAGGTGTATCGCCTTCTAATTTTAAGCTTAAAAGTTTCTTTCGCAGCGCTAATTGCGTCGCGAGGCTTTTTCGCTCGTATATCGCATCTAAATTTTTAAATATTTCCTTCGCCGTGCTCCCAGTGTTCGCGAAACCCAAAAAGGAATCGGTCAAATATTCGATAATTGTATTTTTCGCGATTCTTTCTGCCTTAATCCACTCGCTATTTAATTTTTCCGGAATGTTTTGATCTATTACTTTTAGTACATCTAATTCATTCAGTAGTGACCGAACTCTTAACTTCCACATACTGTATCTCTCACCGTCGAAAGGTTTAATGTTCCTTTTTAATCTTAAGTTTTCCATATTTAACTATATTTAGCACTATATATATTTATACACTAAATTATTATAATCTATTTTAATTAAATGTCACCAAGTTAAAATGTCACTAGTCCTATATATGCTTAAATGTGCTAATTAAAAAAAACTTAGATATAATTTATAAACACAGTTCACTAAACTTTAAAAAGTATTTCAACGATAACTGGGCCCATAACCTATTGGATATGGGTTATTAAATAAAGGCACACTGGAACTTGATTTAAAATAAATGTCTTTATTTTACGGCGCGAGAGGAAGCTCTTTACTCAAGGAAGTTTCAGGCTCAACTGACTCTTGGAGGAAAAACCGTTGGAACCCCAAAGAAGGCGAATAGGGTCCCTTCATATCTCCAGACTGTTTAGGTTAGCCCCCCACAGTCCGGCACTTGAGACAAAGTATATACTGAATGCGTTACCTCGAAATCTATGTTCAGAAACGATCCAGAGAACGTTCCATCGATACATTGTAATCTCTATTTAAGAATACGATTCTGAGAATGTTGATTTAGTTTTGATAATTCAACATATTCAATTGAAAAATATGAGTGACAATCTTGGTCCCAATGTTTACTTCACGTGCCGGTCTCTTAGACTAATCAAAGTTATGGTTAAGTTCTAGTTATTGAAGACTGTTTATATAAATTGTTAAAGAAATAAACAATTACTTGTACACAGCATTTCGTACGTTTCTTTATTCTATTGCCGTGTAAATTGAAACGCAATTGTTATTGGCTCTGTAATGGGTATTGTTGTGTAATAATAAAATATTATAAAAAGTATGATTTTGTACGATAAAGCTGTTAATGAATTCTATTTCGTTCTACAGTGGTAAAAGGTTGCAAGAGAACATGATTTGTGTCAATAGAACAATTCGATTAGAATGAAAGGAAATGTGATTCTATGTTACGTTTACCGGAATATTCCGATGCTTCTTTGGCATTCAATTACTGGAGCATTGTGAATTCTATTCTGTATCTATTGAATAATTTATGATGAACGTTTGACGTATACAAATGCACGACTTCATTAAGTACCGGTCGTGACAAGAGATGCAACTTCCTTCCAAGTGTGTTGATATGTCGGTGAAAAAGCTAACGGCATAAAAAAACTAAAATAAATAATACATTGAACAACACGAAAGACACATGGGACGCGTAAACCATCGCTCAAAAATATTTGATTATAATTAGACTACTGTCTCCATTGTATTATAATTAGACTACTGACCTCATGAAAATTAAAAAATAAAAACAGCAAAATAAATAAAATATGCTACTGTACATTTTGATATTTTTAGATCGCCCTCTACATACCAAAGCTTTCATCTCAAAGAATAAAATTTCCGTAATTTTCAGCTCTGTAAATTACAAATTATCTCATCCTGTGTATACGAATAAACTTCGAATAAATCGCAAAACGTTCTACTTTTAAAAGTCACCATATCTTTTTAATCAGACATTTCTGAGCGCTTCGAAAGTGCCCTAAAAAAAATATGCTAAAATTACAAGGCAGTATTCAGTCACGTTTCTTCAGCTTTTGAGAGGACTCTTCCATGGAGTTCATCCACATCTGTAGCTCCTTCGTTATCTCTGGCCGTTCGGCACTGGGCTCCAATTCCTTGACGATATCAGTCACAGGAACTTTGAGGCCAAAAGTCGTTTGTTTACTAAGGCCGACAGCTCTGACGAAGCCGTCTGTTATGCTGATGAACTGGTGCTCCAAGTAGAGGTTCCTGTCATCCCAGTAGATCAGCTGTGAAAGTGAAACCAGTTTCAAACGACCGCCCGGGTAAGCCTTGTTCGCTCGCGAATTAACCTTGTCGTCCGAATGTCAAGTGCGCTATTGCAATTACACTGTTCGACGCGTATTTGGATTTGTAATATTGTGTAAATGCTACTAATTGACAGGTCTGGTTTAGGTCTTTGTGAGCTGAATATAAATCAGTAAGTTAATTTCAGTTGGCGTGTGTAGTGCTCGAGAAAATTTTCATGTGCTAAATCAGATGGTGTAGGTTAATGTTGCATTTTTAGTGCGAAACTATATTTAAATAATATTTAATGTGCACATTACTGACATATGTAGAAGGATTTCTAATTATTCCATGTGATAGAGTGAATCGTTCACCTTCAGATGACCCTAGTAGAAGTTCCGAATCATGTTCCATTTTCAGAATACATACGAAATTGTTTTGCAAGGCGTGTTAAGTCAGGAGGGACACTCAACACGCATAATGTGGTATTAAATTATACGACCATATTGAGAGGTGTTACAGACCCGTATTATGCAAGTTACAACTGCATAATAAAAACCTGTGAACCACATGTCGTAATAAAAATTGAGAATTTACATTTTGATTAACTTTACTTTTTTAAACGAAGTGAAAAATATTCTCAAAAATTGACACATCCTAGGTGTCTTTCTTACTTTACCTATTTTTTAAATATATTTCTCTATGAATAATCCAACATTAAACTATATGATCTAATTCAGGAGAGTTCAGAGAACAATCTTACGCAAGTTAGAACTGCGTCGCTATTACTCTCGAAGTCCAAGACCGCTTCAAAGTTAAAAGTTTGTAAACTTTCAAAGATGTATTAAATTTTTTTACCTAAAGTTACAAGTTTGGTTAGAAGATTGTTAATCAATTTTTACAATGGAAACGTGAACAGTACCTTGGTCGTGACCTTGAAAGGTGTGAAAATGGATAGAGCTCGCCTGTACCGGGTCATCGATGCACCTTGCACCACGCCCCCACCGCTCTTCGAAACTGCAGCATGCAAACCGGTGCTGTCCCAGTAATAAAACCTCGCGAAATCCAGTTCTCGAAGGTACCTCGCATTGTTCATATGCTTCAGAATTAAATCGATATCCTGGGTGGTGCATAATCCTGTAAAAAAATTATTCCATCGATACAAAATGAAACAACAATTCGTACCGGCAACGAGAAAAAGTACATTACTTTACGTTGATATGATTATCATTCGCAAATGATGCATTGTTATCTAATCATCGTGCGTTGTTTTATTCATAGCGAGATCCACGACCTGCGATCGCACTGCAATCTTATCGCACTTGCAATTTTGACGATTCATCGCGGCAAGTGTGACTGGTTATTAGTTCAATTTTGAATTTTTGTAAAGTGTTTGTATTTTTGTTGATTAATAATGTGTTGATGTTTTAATACAGGAAGGTGAATTGCATTGCGGACATTTAATTGCATTAACATTTAGATGGAAAAGTGATTCATAGAGAAAACGCTCGACGATTAAAAAGCAGTGAAAGAAAGTTAATGCGACTTATAGTAAACATCTTAATACGTCAAATGGTCGTTTTTTTAATGGTCTAAACGTGCGTAAATGGTAAATTATACACAATTATAAGTAGACTCCGGATTTTATGCATTTATGACAAAAATGAGTACGTGCAACTTAGAACAGTGAAAAAATTAGAAGACTTTAAAAGTCCGGTGTCTAATTATAAGATACATTAATCGAAATATAATTCATACCCTTCAAGAAATGATATTGATCTTAAATATTGATGTTACAAATGCGTTTGCTGTGAATAATGCAGTGGACTTTTATCGTATTTGAAAGACATATATATATGCAATGTTATTGATTTGTTAATGACATTTTTATATACTATCGTCAGATTTAATTCGGACAACGTTTCTAATCGAACAAAGGTAAAGGACATTACATTCAATGAATAATGTTAAACTTAACAAATTTCAATTTCTAAAAACAACATTAAGAATGCATTTGTCTAATTTTCTACGAGAATACCTTTCGCAATATTTTTTAAGCATTCTTCAGTGTCTATTGCAAAATTTAGTTCGTTAATTATAGCAGTTCGTTAAATATGTTTCTATTTTAAAAAGATAACTTAAAATAGTTTCATTTCAAATATACTTATTTGCATCCACTCAATGACTGTCAAATGTCATTCATATTTAGTAGGTGCTATTTAAATCATCAAAGACATAGCGAATAAATATCAAAAAACATATATGTATAGAGGACATGAACAATTAGAAATATAGAATGAACAGTGTAACAATACATATCAAGAAAAAATAAAAATTGCAATGTCCAAATAATAAACTTATTGTTAGACATCAAATTTACCGTACCACGTGCCATACTCGAGTTTGCGCAATTCAATCCAAACCTCGAGACCAGCTGAATCGGCGGTATAGGTCAATATTAATTGCTGGCTATAAAACGATTAATAAATCACAATAACAACCTCTACAAACAACAATTTAACGCTATCAGAATCAGACAAATACTACATGAACAGAAACCACCAACAAACATCTAACATTATTAGAATTCTCCAAACATGTAGTACCTTATCAAGAAATAACATAGATATTACAATAAATTTTACAAACCATAAGTGGTAGTGGTTTCTAGCAGACTCTTCCTCTTTTTGGAGAAGATCCTGCCAGTACCAATTGTTAAAATGATCCTGAGGAAGTAGTTGACATCGAAGAACATGAAGAGTAGCAGCACAAGTACCAATGTACAGGCGCAAACCATTTTTCTATATCGGTGTCAAAAGTCGAAGTAAAGAAACAAAATTGAGCGAAAACTATTCGCGTAGATGTATACGCGGCAACAGTTCACGGAAGACTGCGAGCTTACTATGAAATACCGAGCAGCAAGGCCTTACGAAGAAGACGTAACCGGTTTCTGATCCAGCCAAGTCCCATTATCCAACGGTGTTTGTCCGTTCCGCTCGGCGTGCGCCGCGGTCAAAGTACTAGGTCACTAAATAAGTAACACTAATTTCTTTTTTGGACCCGTAATTAGCCCTCGGGGAACGGACAACGATACCTGGGACCCAATCAGGGATTACTCAATTTTATGTGGGTCACTCCAGGTCATTCTTTTATAGGACTCTGCATCTCGATTTTAATTATATCGGCTGAGGTCATCGATCTACCCCTGGAGGTACTAAAGCAGTAAAATTAATTCGTAAGACCGTATTACAAATTTTCATTTTGTGCTTATTAGAGTCAGCAATAGCTCGGCTTAACAGAATGTGCAAATTACAAGATTGTGAAATACCAAAAATTCCCATGAGCACAAAGTGTTCAAAGTCAAGCAGTATAGATGAATAATGCAAGTCTTTATTATGCAAGCGTGAAAATTACACCGATGCCCGACAAGGTCCCTAGGGACCTATGACGTTTTGAATAATGCGGCATTTCAATACGGTTCGTCCGAACAGCCGCAGCCTACGTGACTTTTATAAATAGGATGTCTGGAAGCGATTACAATCGTCATCGATACGATTCCGTGAAATTTTTCATCGTAACCGTCGGGTTGAAGTCATTTATGGCGTCGATGCCCGTCAAGGTTCCTGCGGACCTTGTCGGGACTTCCATGTACAGTAAATGCTTGATTCTTGTCCGGGGTCGTGGGCACGATTCCTGTCCAGTGGCTACCCACTCCACTTGCTGTCAACGCCGCGCCGCTACGCAAGGCGGCGACGATTGATGTAGGCTCGGGTATATCGGTGTGAACACCACTACATTGACACCATGAATCGAATGTTCAAACTTCTTAATTTTCATTATTTTTTTATAGGACTTTCACTAGCTTTTTTCTGGCAATTTTCTGATTAAAACAAGACCAAACACGATATATGTAGTTTCAATTGTATTTAGTATAAAGCATTTTTAATCGGCATTATATTGTGAGAACACGCGGGCCTTTAAACTGTGCCGGCGAGGCGACACGCTTCGGCCACGCGATCCGTATTTCATTTTATCCTTCTCTATGTTCGGCTCTCTATTGAATTCTCACTCGGCGCGGTCAGCGCGATATCTAGACGCAGTCATAAATCAAAAAGCATGTCCGGGCACGATAGTTGTCCGTGAAAAACACGGCTGTTGGACAAGAATCGAGCGTTTACTGTAATTTGTTCTTATTTTTTGGTCATGCAAATATTTTCATGTAATTTGTTCGTGTTTTATGGTTTGGACGATTGTCGATAAAGTGCTGTACTGCGAAAAAATTACTGCGAAAAGTGGTTGTGTAGGGATACGCATGTGCACGATCGGCACAGCGCACGCGTCGCCTCCGTGCGGAACATAATTGCCGTCCTAAAGATCGCCGCCGATTCTTATTTTATTCTTATCTGCCGAAATAAATGTATATCCATACACATTCTGCAATACTACACCAAACATAGGAACATTTGAAAATTGAAATAACACCATTAGGGTTAACAGAAAAACTATTATACACATCACAAGCAATATTAATACAGAAGGTCTCTGGGGACCTTGTCGGACTTTGACCGTTTAAAAAGTTGTCGGTCATCGGAGGGTTAAAGTCAAATTTCAAATTCGATTGTTTGCTTCATGTAATAAACTTGCAAGGCAAATAACCAGACGGACGCCGGAACGAAAACTCCTGACGTATCTAAAGAATATTTATTTGTTTTCTTTTTTTGGACAGTGGTGTGTCGACGACATGATTATCAACACTATATTTATCCGACACAGTGACAATTATTATTATCTAGAGGTATAATAACACGTCTCCGCATATGTACGTACAACGTGCAGAATGCTAGAGCTGTCGAGGCTCGCTACAATCCACGGCTACATTAATCACCAAAAAACTACGATGCGGATTTTGAATTGGAAATTCGGTAGAGGACACTTCACGGATTTGTCTAAAACGGCGCCGGTAATAAAAATCCTCGAAAACCTCGAGGATCGATTGTGATAAACGTCGACTCAGATCCGACCGATTATTATCCTACTCGCTGAAGAGCAGTGCTGGGCAAAATAGTACTTGAAATTAGGTATAAAAATATTCTCTGAGAAATATTCCCTTGGCTGTCGCTACATTGGTCGATTTGAAAAATCGTTTACTTTCGTATTCGAGGAAATATTATCCAAAATATTTATTTGATACACAAAAGCATTATTATGTACATTTTAGTAAGAACTTGTAAGAAATATTTTTATACAGGATGTCCCAAAATTCCTTCAACTCCCTGAAATGAGCGGTTCCTGAGGTCATTCGAAGCGACATTTTCCTTTTTCAAAATGTCGGACCATCTTTGTTAACACGCGTTTAGGTCGCGCTCTGATTGGTCCGTGTTTTTCGTTAATAACTCCTAAACAAACCTCCGGTGGACATTTTGGAAAAGGAAAATTTTGCTTCGAATGACCTCAGGAACCGTTCATTTCAGGGAGTTGAAGGAATTTTGGGACACCCTATATGTATATGATTGAATATGAATGTATATGATTGAAGTTCTCTCACTTTAAGATAGCTGTTACTATACCTTGATAACTATTAGACTGTAGATTTTTATGCAAAATAAAAATGTCCTGCATTCATTGCACATACAAGAGCTACATAGACAATCGTATCTTTTTTAAATAATTTTAATGGGCTGAAAATAATACAACAGCATTTTTACTGTTCTTGTCATTCAATGGTAAGTGTAATGATTAGAATGGGAATTCTTATGCGAAATAAAAATTGTTTGTATTGCTTGCAAAACACAAGAGCTACATAGACAATTTATTTAATTTTCTTAACAATTTTAATAAGTCGAAAATAGTAGAACAGTGTTTCGAAGTTTGTTTGTCATTCCCACTGTTTTGTATTTGAGCTATTCACCTTTGTCACAATTGCATAAAATCTGCAGTCGATAATGCTATAATACACAATACAGTGAATTATTATTTCTCCTGTAATATGTCCGAAAAGTTAATAATTCCAATTCATACATAATAAATACATCTTTTCGAATACTCTTGTAGGTAACATTAAGAAATACATCTTGAAACACTATCTTATATAAATTAAAATATTTCAATTACTATTTATAATACAGTTTTTTTAATGTACCCAGCCCTGCAGAAAATACACCGAAACGAGATCAGAAAGTAAAAACCGAAAACGCGATTCGCATCGCGCGAAGGCACGTCGAGTGCATCGTAGAAATATAAACACCTCTTTTGTTAGCTCGTTTGTAAAATAGATTGTTGCATTTCTGCCGTTCATACGAATCAACCTTGTCTCTCCTCCCCCCCCCCTCTCTCTCTCTCTCTCTCTCTCTCTCTCTCTCTCTCTCTCTCTCTCTCTCTCGCTTTCTTTCTTTTTATCCCGAAAGAATTGTTTACCGACGCCAGTCACGCGTTATAATAAAAAAATGTAAATAACGTCGCGCGAGTCGCGATTATTCTCAACAAAGAACATTCAACAAAGGCGACTCTTCAAACCTCGGAAGCGCCATTGAAGTAGATTTCTCAACCTCGGTAGAATCTTATTCTTTGAAGTCACACCGTGGCACACCGTTCCACGGTGTCGCCGGCAGCCTTTTGTAAATTACATACATACATACATTCATACATTCATACATACATACGTACATACAGCCATACATACTACATATATACATACTTACATACATACAGAGTTCCATAACGAAATCTATTGATACATCGATCCGACCGAGCACTCCGACATTTTGGTAAGCATTTTCAAAATGGTATCACTCTTTCATCTCTATGATTTTTTAACTCTAGACAATTTTCTGTAAAAGTTTCAATTAGAACATTTGAGTTTTGTGATATCAGAATTCACAAATTCAATAGCAAAAATTAAGCTATATCCACGCTGAGGCAACATCCAGCAATTTTTAGTTGCCTTTTTCTTCTTCTATTCAGTAAAACGAAGGTAATAAGAAACGACAAAAAGTTGCTCGATGTTGCTTCAGTGTGAACAATAGCTTAACTGTTTTCATTTTGTATTTTCTTCTTAGTTATAATATATAGGTAAAATATTTTTGCTCTTATATTTAAAAGGGTTCAATTAAATTCGTATTTTTATTCAGCGTTGCCATTTCCACGCAAGTTACCTTATTGATTATCTAGGGTTAATATGTTGTCGATATATAGTGACAATTACAAAATCATCGAGATGAGAAGGTTGTATCTTTTAACCCTTAGCACTCGAGTAGCGACTCTGGGGGCCACTAAAATTGTTTTCCATTATTCAAAATATTATTTACATTATTAAATTTGTTTGTATGTAATAAATTACTAAGTATTGTAAGAAGTATAATATCGCTTTCATATCCATAAAATGAAAGAACTCATATAATATATGTAGAATGTAAATACATATTCTATATCGGAAGAAAATTTTAGTCTTGGAATGAAAATAACTCCGAGTGCAAGGGGTTAATAAATAATTGTTCAGAGGAATTCTCACGGTCGGGAAACACACCATCGCGTTGTCTAGCAAAATAGAGTCGCGTCTATCTCTTTTTTGTACTCTTTCGCTTTCTATGCATACGAGATGCAACACTCGACACTAGAACCACAACAAAAGTCATAATAATCCAGATGAAATGCCTCAAACAAAATCGTGTGAGTTTCAATGCAATAATTGATGCAATTGATACAAAATTTATCGTTCATGTTAAAAATTATTTACAGAGAACATTTTTCAATTTTCATTTTGAACGTAAAGCCAACAACTTTTCATGTTAAATAATTCCAAGATGATAGTATAACTGTTACTAATAGTTCTCTTTGATAATAGTTAACATAAACAGTTACATTCTTTTCTCACGCAATACAGCAAGCTGCATCGACGATGCATGCAATAAAAATTACGATCCTACTTAAAATGAGCGTTTCAACGATGACTTTTAAGTCTTTGGCCAAGAATAATCATCAATAAAAAATTAC
This sequence comes from Lasioglossum lativentre, assembly GCA_916610255.1. Lineage (NCBI taxonomy): Eukaryota > Metazoa > Arthropoda > Insecta > Hymenoptera > Halictidae > Lasioglossum > Lasioglossum lativentre. The sequence goes on along the minus strand of OU744364.1, from coordinate 20,354,209 downwards.
TTATACATCCACATATGTCTCGTAACGTTAACTCTATTTTAACGATTCTCTGACTGCAATTTCAAGAAAACAACGGTATGTACTTAAGCATTCTTTAACTGCAACCCCAGAAATCGAACATGTTTAGTCATTCTTAATCGGGTGCCTCAGAAACCAAACACATTTAATTATTCTCACAATCAGAAGTAATGATCCCGAAACCGGAAATTAATAGAATCAAGAAACTTCACGGATATGTAGGTACGTATTACACACGTTTTTTGCTACCCGAATTCACTTTAAGAGAGTCTTGAAAATTCGGCTATTTTCCGATTTTGCATTATAACTCGCAACATACATATAGGAAAAAAATTTTCCGACGAAAGCTGTTCTTTTAAATGAGAACTATCGTCTGGTAAAACATTTATAGTTATTTATATAATTAGAAAAAAAATCGAGCCGAATTTTCACGGATCGATTTCACCCCCTTGAGGTGAATTCGGAGAGTGAAAAAAAATCGCATGACATATATGCCCTACACATCTCCACAGTTTCATAGTTATTTGAGTTTCTGAGTTTTGAACCACTGCTTGTTAGTCGAATGACTCAGAAAACGAACATATTGAGGCGTTCTTAGTCGAATGTTGCACCCTGTGCAAACGTATATACACATTTTTGTTTCCCATCGATCGTAAGGTACTTTCTGAAACACCTTGTAAATACACACATGGGTATCGCGTTGCAACAACGTATAGAATCGATACCGAAGCGGACGACCAAGATCACGATCTGTAGAAGCTTGAAGCGTAACAATCGCTCGTGGTCCTGACGCCAATCGAGTTATTTATGTATTAACTCGAGAGGCTGTGCTCCGTCGAGAAACAGTTCGAGGAAGACCGACGCCCTCGAGAATCCTTGGAACATGTTCGACATCTATACTGTCGTGGTCGCGTAGACGGAAGCGGAAACGACGCCATTCGTGCTGGAAGGCGTATCCTCCGTTTGTCAGCAATTGGTGGTCGTTGCCGCCGCAGCCTGTCTCAGGTGCGCTGAAGAGATCTCGTTGCTCTCGAGCCACTTGGCGACTTCCGGTGGCATCTCCGGTCTCACGTGTGGCATCTGCAACGTGCGCCCCGTTTTATCTGCGTCGATCTTTTACGATAAAACAGACAAACGTTCCCGGAGTTATCAAACTATCATAACAACACCGTAGGTTACAGGTTCGGTAATATGGAACCCTTAATTTCGAAGGCTAGAGTGAATCCTATAGAAGAGGATGAAGTAATGAATACCTAATGGTAAGTGGACACGTACTGAACACATACGCACGAAGTATGAGTCTGACTATGCAACAACTCTGAGATTCACACTTTTCATTCAAAGTCAAATAACACGGCGAAAAAAAATTGTACAACAAGTATTAAGGGCTCTTTCTAAACGGTAGACTTCAATCTTCGAATCTGTAGTGGTTTCATTCCTCAAAAAAAAATTTCCGAAGTCAGCAGAGTTGTTTGAATTCGGAAAAGTTTCGAAAAATATCAACTCTGTCTTTCGACTCTACTACAGGTTGTAGAATATCGTAGAAGCATGATTGAGAATTATTACTTCAGGATTCTGAGAGTAGATGCTTTGCACTTTATAATGAGCGTAAAATTATCCTACGATTTTTTGTTACGGAGATATGAAGGCCATAATGGAACGTAATTGGTCACCATGAAAATAACAGATGTAATCTGTTACTAAATCGAACACGATATATATACATATATTGTAGGTTTAATGAAATGGAACAAGCTTTACCAACTTTTATGTGCAGAATCTGTCAACTAATTTTACATGGTACACTGTCTTTGAACAGTCTCGTTAGCACACCACGAAATCAATAAGATTTTTCTTTCAATAGGATGCTAGAATGACGCTTAATTGTTAGGAAGATTATTGGTTCCGGGAAACTAAAATACACGATGTTCCATATTATCTGTATTTATCCGACAGGTAATCAAAGGATCCAATTATACCTGAGTGACGCCAGCCTCGACGTCTGCAGTCTGCTTCACTCCTCGTTCCATTAGGGATCCGATCACAGCCTCTGCGCTACAGTCTAACAGTCTTTGCCTGCAAATTGCTATAGCGCGTACGAATCCGTCGTTTGGAGTGATGAACCGGTGCTCCATGAACACCGATCTCTCGTCCCAGTATATAATCTGAAAAAACATGTCGTTGATTAAACTAAATTAATTTAATTCATCTATTTTCGTGTCTCAACATCAATCCCTTCGATTAAACGTGTCTAGTTTGGTGTACACAGTAGTCACAATACACTGGGCGTTAAAATATTAGTCCACATTAATTTTCATCACATTTATAATATGTTCTGAGATTTATTAATGCTTTGGCTGTTGCGTCAACTATATAAAAATTAATTTTTGGAGTGTAGCAATTGATTGAGCGTGAAACAGTTAGTCTCATTTTTGGGGAAAATCTTTTTTCTATCAGAAACCACTTGCTGCACCACTGATTTGCAAATACCAACATTGCATATGGCATGTTCGAGAGTGTTTGAAGCAGGTGCTGTCGCACGACTCGTTCTACATATAAAGGCAGGCTCAACCACCGAGTCCGTGAACAATGGGATAATCGACTCTTCGTTTTATGACAATCTGTTTAATTGGCTTCGATTCTATATTCCGCGTACACAGCTATAAAATTGATCGCGAGGAGGATAGGATATGTACATCCTCCACTGCGGTGCGTCATGCAGCCGTCGAATGCATACGAAACTATAATGAATGATCGAGAATCGACTTCGGCAACCAGACAGGAAAGACGACGATTCGCTTCTACAGTTTGCATGACCGAAACCGACAATTTTATTTGTTCATTCGCCTACAGTGCGTCTGAATAATATTCTAACAATCTTCAACTCTTTGCTGTACGATTTCGAATACTAAAGATCGATTTTTATAATTTTTTTATCTAAACCTGCATTGAAATTTTATGTAGAAACGAGAATAATCAGCATCGAAAGATGTAAGAATATTTAGAGTCTTCACCATATTTTTACCATTAGTAATTTATAGCAACGTTGTCCGATTTCAATGAAATCTACAGAAAATACTTTCTCTGTGCTTTAACACTAAACGTACCGAGCAATAAAAATAACAGGAATGTTGCCTTATAAAAAATAACAAAATTTAATTTATTTAGATTTTGCGCGGTTGCTATTGTAATATGTGCTCTAATAAAGATATTCATTAAATCATTTCTTATGAAAGCATCTTTATAATTTCAACAAATGTAAAATAAAAAATCTAGAACCGGTCATTTGACCGGTCGTGGTAGGTTAGTGTTAAAATTTCGTATTTTCTCATCAATTCTAAAAAAACATTCAAATCTTCGGGTAAAATTTTAAGCAACTATTTCGAACTTTAAACAGGTTATTGTCTATACTATGTATAGGTGTCTCTTTGTTGAAACTTTAGCCACGTAAGAGAAAGAGGAGGAGTTTATAGGTTTCCCACGAAGTTATCGAAAACAAATGTTGATAGTTCTCTCGTGTGTGCCTGGCCAAACACTTGACAAAGGAGCACTAAAAAATCCTCGAAGAATCCCCGAGACAATCGGTCAGAGTCCAGCCGCGCGTGACGTAGATGTTAAAATGGTACTAACAATGACTCTTACGATGTAAGCAACATTGTAACCTGTCTGCATGAACGCGTCGTAAACACTTCGTAAAGCAAACAGACCGTAATCGAACACAGTATATAGCATTGTGTTGTTTTTGATTTTCTCATGAGCACTCTGATTTGTGTTTGTGAGGCGGAGAGGTAGAATTCGCAGCTCAATATATTTCAAGAATTCTTGTCAAATGGATCTAGTTTTATTGTATTATTCAATTTTTCAGAAACTCAAATACTTTTATAGTTGCTGTAAAAGAAACTTGCAGATTGCTGTCTTAAATTAAAAAATGCCAATATAGTTCACAATGAACACAGCAATCTATTGGTTTCTTTTTTAAAAAATGTGTCTTGAAAATTGTCTTAAGTATCAAATTGGTAACCTAATTTATAGTAAAGACAAAAATCTCTTATGTGTCCCACTTAAAAAAAAATTAAATATGTGCTCTGAAAGATTTGTAAATTTTAGAATTGCCAATACAGTTCATACTGAAAACAGTAGCCTGTTGATTTTCTTTTTGAAAAATAAAGAGGATGCTAAATCGCGGAAATCGATTACTGTAGTAATTAATTACCATCCCTAAAAACGTAAAAATTTGCTTAAACATTCGCTGAATTGATTAATATGGTGAGTACATACTGAATGTAGTCCATAAAATACAATAGGGGTTTAATAGTCTTCGGCATACCTTGGACGTAATTTTGAAGATGGAAAGCGGCTTGACAAATCGTCGATAGCGAATCGTCGCAGCCCCTTGTACAACCCCCGACCCTTGCGAGCAGATCTCGCGATATAGGCTCGTCCTTTCATAGAAGTCAGCCCTTGCGAAGTCCAGCTCGCGAAGGTACCTCGCGTTGTTCATGTGGTAGAGGAGCGTGTCCACGTCGGTGGTAGCGCAAATACCTATCGAAACCAAATGTTAGTATAATAATCAACACACGTGGCATTCGTAATCATATTTTCATTCCAATATCCAGACTCTGCGACTCCCAAGCTTATTTTTTACTCCCAGGCGTATAACCGCAAAGTAGGAGTCCTAGAGGGCCGAGGATGATTAAGAGGACCTCCGACCACAGTTTTCGATCATGGAAAATCCCAAAGCTGGGAATTAGACAAATTTTTATTATTTGTAATTTCAAGGTCCTGCAATTGCAAACTACAAGTCCTAAAAGTCCAAGAAGGATTGAAGGAATCTTCCGTCATATTTTTATTCCAAAATTCGAAAGTCGAAAATTAAAAGAAAAATTTGGGAATACATTTAGTTGCTCGAAATTGTTGAATAGGGGGGTCGTGAACCGTTTTTGGTCAGAATAAGGTTAATTAAGGACGACTGATTAGAAGCAATTGATCACGTAACCATCTCCGATCGTGCAACACTTGAACAACTTCGATAGATCGATGGAAAACGCGGTCGAATCTAATCTGAACGATTCACTATCGCGAAATCGAAAAACAGACCACGAGGAGTCGAGACGGCGCTTGGCGCGAATCGGTTTCCTCGTTCGTCGCAAGGACTAATAAATAAAAGATTAGCATTCGTCAGAATATTCCGGCATACTAAGCGTTTCGAGGATTTATTATTATTCGTCGTAGTAGTCGCGCGGCGTAACAAAGACGCGTGTGTGTTCCTATGTGTTCCGAACACCTGGCTGTTCGAAATCGTATGCATCGACAAAAGTTAATATGTTGCAAATAGTTCGACCACCAACGTTTATCTATAGCTGAGAATCAGTGTGTCAATTTCTAGCACTAGCGGATAAACTTTTATATGAATTCGGTGTGTGCTAAGTACGAGCTAATTGTAAGCATCTACGGGTTTTAAATTGTTTTCCTGGGGAGTTTCCTAGAGTTTTCCACACTTGTTAATTATTTTCTAGTCTGATGTACGGAAATAATTAACATTCTTACGCGAGCGTCGTGTGTATAGCGAGTCCGCTAGATAGATCAGGATTTACAATATCTACAGTTTTAACATATGTATTTTATTGACTATTTTCCTGGCGTTTTTCGCACTTGCTAATTATTTCCCGTTCAGAGGTACGGGAAGAATTAACATTTTTATGCAAGCTTGTGTGCATAGTATCTTGTTGGGGGATTTTGCAAATGTTTACGTCGAATGGAGTTCTTTGGAAACTTTGAAAATGCAAATTTTTAAGAAATATGATACAGCTTCATTTTATCGATTTTCTGAGAACAGTATTGCAGTGAGTGTATCAGTGTATTTTACAAGTGTACTTCATCCTCATTTTTAACTTGTCAGTTACAGGTAATTACATGATCAAATGTTTCACTATCTTTCTTGTTTTTTATCTACAATTTTTATAGCAAAGTGTTTGATGAGCTCAAATGATTGGAACTCACCTTGAACGATATACAATAACTAGTATGATATTAATCAATGAATTCATTGTAGAATAAGCTACATTTCAAGCTAATCAAATATAGATATTTTCATTTTATAGCGTGAGGAAGGTCAGTTTGAAGTTGCGAAGGTATCTGAACGGAGATTTACACTGTTCATTAGATGTTAACGTCAAAATAGAGTGAAACAGAATTCTGATTTAAATATTTGTTCGAATATTAAATAGTTCAAATACTAGAATTAGCACTAGTAGCATTGAAAGTCTCAGACTGTACCAATTGTTCACTCGTAGAAAGTTTTATTTAAAACATTTCTCCAAATAATAAATACTTCAGGAAAAATCTGCAGTACATCCATAGACATTTCACCCTATTATTAACAAATAATAAAATTCTCAATAGTGAAAATAGTCAAATTCTCCTATATAAAAATGTCTATAAAGCTCCTCCCTCCAATATCAAAGGGTTAAACTCCCCAGATTACAACTACTTTCTACAAAATTGTTTTTCAAGAACCAAATCTGAGAAAGTCCTTCGTCAACCCAGCGAAACAGTTCAGAGCCATATGGGACAAGATTCTAGATCCTCGAGGCTCCCCAAACGGTTCATTCCGAGCATAAGACATCTACATCCCCTATCACCAGAAGACTCGTGTTTACGTTCCCCAGGTTGGTCCAGTTTCGCAGAATTTCGCCGGGTTCGTTCCCGAATCAATACTCGGTTGGATTTGCGACACAAGCAGCCGGCCGGTCAACTGATTCGCGTGTGGTAGGTCAAGGTTCCACAGGAACGGGACCGCGGTAAGTCGTCGAATTGTAAGGATTCCATTGGCTTACGTAGCAACCGGTACGAGAATGAGATGCATTTTCACGGAATCGTTGTGTTATTACGTGTACGGTATTCAATTACGTAGCTCCGGTAATTCCACGTAACATGTGTATCTGATCAGTCGAGTCAGTCCCTGTCGACGCTTAATCGTCACTGCATTATCTTTTCATTGCGACAAATTGACGACTGCGGTTAACCCCCGTCCTTAATAATCAATAGATACTCAGCACTTATACGTATATTCTTTTTTATTTCTTGTATATCACTTGTCTATACTAGTCGAAAACGATCTCCCATCTTGCAGTACCTATACTCACTCCATTTCAACCCTTTAATTGGGGATGACAAATCAATTAATTATAAAAGCAGAAAACGTTCTGCTACTTTGTAGCACCTACACTCATTTTATTTCAGCCCATTAATTAAGGTATGACGAATTAATTCATCGTTTAGATATTCTTTTCTATTTCTTATAGATCACTTCATATATAACTTGTCTATTTTATTGGAAAACATTCTGCTACTTTGCAGCACCTACACTCATTTTGTTTCAGCCCTTTAATTAAGGTACAACGAATTAATTCATCATATAGGTATTCTTTTCTATTTCTTATAGATCACTTTATGTATAACTTGTCTATTCTGCCATCTCGCAGTATCTTGATTTTGTTTCAACCCTTGAACTGGGGATGATGAGTCAATTCGTTATTTAAGTTCGCTGCTACCTTCTATATGCTTTTTATTTTTCTCTTAATTCAATAAACAACTATTTGTTCAGTTTATTGTGTTATATTATCCACCGTATTAGCACAAAGTATACTGTATTTACGTTGATTGAAAGTAATAGTTACAGTGAAAAGCCAATGTATCATTACTACACTATGTAAAACAAGTAGATTGAAAATCCTCTTTTATGAAACAATCCCCGAAGAAATGATTGAACTACGTTCCTAAGCTTATCGGTTCGCGGCGAAAATGCTGTTGAATTGCTGTTGAACAATTCAGTCAGCGATTCTCAACAGTGAATCGTTGAGATCACAGCTGAACAAAGACGCCACCTCTAAAGGGTTAAACAGCCACCTGTGAGTACTACATTAAACACACACACACACAAATCCAAGTCAAGAATTGCACTGACAAGGCAGCCCTTGTCAAGTCAACCCTGATCAACATGAGCAATACACACCACAGTCTCTCATCCCATAAAGAAGAACCTACCATAGACAGTGGTCTCATCAAGGATGTTGACGCGTTTCTTGCAGAACCGCGCGAAGAACACGGTGAAGAACATCCTGAGGAAATAGTGTATCTCGATTAGGCCGTAGATGGCGACGATGGCAAGGAACACGCCGGTCAGCACCCAACAAGTGATCATGTTGACACGCTGAGTGTATCTTCCTCAGCAACCTCTTTCTGTCTTCGAGCCCAGAAAACAGCCGTGGAAACTGGCTAAATGTTAGTCAGGCTTTGGAATTCCGCCACCGGGAAGCCGAGCACCACTTTATTGATTCGCTGACGGCGTTTCCTGGCTGGTTTCTCGCCGACGAAGCGCTGCGCTGTTCGACTAGCATGACAAAGGCTCATCGGCTTTGGGAGACCAGGACACTCGTCTTAAGGGACCGAATCCCGATCCCATATCTCCGGTCCACCAAGATCTCGATCTTCACCGAGCAAACTCGCGTTGAACCGAGAGACCAGGAAACCTCGGAGAACACCTCGAGAACACCTGCAACGTGAGAAACGTGTCGACGTGTGATCGCGACAGCATACGGACTGCGTTTTTCAGAAAACGTTGCGCGCGCGGAGGGCTCCACCTTTGCTAACCGACACGAAGCGTGCGCTCGACAGCGGACGGATAACGATCGCAGGACATCTCCAATGCTTGTGTACCGGAAGTATAGAGACGGCAGGACACTCTATTCTATTGGCAAATATTCGAGAGTTGCTTTAGTTATTAGATACCGTCACGTGGAGGACGCGCTGCCAGCTGGCAATGATCGAGGCGTTGGAAATAGGTGTCGCGAGTCACGCTTCGGACCACTGTCAGTGGAATATGCATAGAGATTCGTTGGTATTCGTGGGATTTGGTGGTGGTAACAGGATTATTCTGTATACACGGTTGTTAATAGTGATGATTCGGTTTTTGGAAGCATTTTCCTTGTGAGAATGTTAACCTTTGCACTTGAAGCTGTGTTAACTGAAAAACCAACACTTTCTTCTGACCTAGAATATTTCCACTGTACATGAGTTACTTCCTTTTATACATATGAAGCTTATAACTATCGCTAGTCATATTGTTTTAAATAATAACAAAGCAATCTTTAGTGGCGCCTTAGGGTCATCACTCGAGTGCAAAGTGTTAATATTGTCAGTAGCGGTCGTGTATTGGAGATGTAAGCGGTACATAATATTGTACGCACATAGATAGTGGTTCCAGAAGGTATGTGAACGTTTGATTTGTGATTTGCAAACAATTGTTGACATTTGTTTCAATATGACGAAGAATAGTGGTAATTCATGCAGATTCAATGTGTAAATGTGGTGATTCAAACGTCTCTGGAATCGCTGGAAAATTTTGTTCGGAATTGAATCTACCATGATTTTGAAGATTGAAGCTTCCTCTTTGCAACAATGTATTAACGATGTACGATTTATTTTAGCTGTTTTATGATAGAAAACTGAGGAGTATGTTCGGTTCTGTGAAGCTCTCCTGGTGTACCTCATTATTGCAAAGCTGGCAGTACACCTTTCATTCAAAGTTAAATAAAATTACTAAACAAAACGTACATCACTTTTTATGAAAGATATTGCTGAACGTTTTTAACGAAAATGAAGGATGCATCGAAAAAGTAGTGGAATCTTAATAAAATCTGGATTTATTTCGAAGCGTTAACAGTTTAAACATTGACAATTTTTCGAAAATTCGAAATTTAGTGATCAAACACTCTTTGAAGTGACTATGTACAGAGTCAACCCTTTCATAAAACGTGATGAGCGAAATATGTGTCACCTAAAACCTGTGATGAAAACATACGTGCTATATAAGGGTTGTCCAAGTTTATTAACCCTCGTACGCTGCGCTGTTTAAAAATAGTTACGTGAAAATATTTTCACAGTTTAAAGAAGCATTGTAGGAACTTGATCACCCGAACGTCAAATATTTGTATTCTCTATTATGTCAATATGTTTTATCTATAGACAATTCGATCCAAAACGATCTGTACAAGGTAATTAAGGGGAAGATGCGAAATAACCACAACTCAAAATTTATCCCGTAAATGTTAGTACGAACGTATCTGGCAAGTACTCTTAACTTATTAAAATTGCAAAAGAAAGAAATAGTATATGTATATGTACATATATGTAAATTAATACGAATCCATAGTCTAATTATAACGGGAGTTCTGTTATCTTACAATTTACGTCACAAACAATTTATGACACGAACAGAAAAAAAATAAAACACTGTACAAGATTTAGAAACAAGAAATATGTCAACTTTGCACCTTGTCTTCACAATGCTGTATTAAATGTAGAAGGATTGAATGGATCTAGAATGAAAGCGACTTCATCAACGCTCGCTATTTTAATGAAGATATAAACTGTCGCACATACTATTGTACAATTTACGACACAAATAGAACAAAATAAAAAATAGAACAGGATCTGAAAACGAGGAAGGAGTAAATTTTCAAAAGAACAGTCTCAAATTTTGTTCTGTTTTTAAAGTTATAGGAGGGTTGAAAGGGTACTATTACAATATGATAGAATATTACAATAATAAACACGCCGAACACTAGAAGTGAATGGTACACATATGTTCCTAAAAATGACAAGATTGGATCTATTTACATTCTGCATCATTTTTATCACATGCTTGAATAAAGAAATTCGCTCTATAATTCCAAACAAACAATCTAGAATTATTTAACTATCATTGAACCATCACAACCACATTTAGCATGAAGACGAGACAAAATGTCTTTCTACAACACCATTCATAAATGCCAGCATAAATATGTCATCGTATCTAACCATTTACACTTTTTTACAATGTTCCATAGACAGTGGTCCTCGCTGACATCGTCAGTTAACATGTCGGAACAAGCTCAAACTTCTCACAACAGAGAGGATGTTTCATGCGTCACTAGAATGTTTCTATTCTACATATATGATACTTTTCATTTTATGCATATGAAACAATTTACTCGTACTATAATTAAATGGATTAGAGTATTGTAATGAAATTACATTTTCGAGGGGTTTACTTATGAATTAAAATAGAATCACAGAAAATTTTAATATTAGAGGGATAGCTATATAATTAAAATCTTATTCGGGGTTCTATATTATTAGTGATTTAGTAATTCATTAAATACAAACAAATTTAATAATGAAAACAAGTATTTCAAATAATGATACAGCAATTTTTAGTGTACCAGGGTCGTCACTCGCGTGCCGAGGGTTCAAAAAAGAAGCAGAAAAATATTTCAAAAATAATATTTAAGAGAAACATTTAACACGACAGTATCAAGAACAACAGGAAACTTCAAACAAAACCTACTTTCACCACTTTTCCCTTGGAACGTCGGCGCTTATCAGTCTCCTCGCGTCCCGCCTTGCAATTCCGAAAATCGGCAGATCTGACAGTCCAAAATCCACGGATCGGCAATGCGCCACTCGAAGCTCCGTTATCAGGTCTTCTATCAGCTCTTTAATCTCTCCGCCGTTTAATCTCCAGACACTGCAATCGATGGCCGCACGCGACGATGACAAGACCAGCTGGTGGAAACGCACCCCTTGCACCCCTTGTGTCCGGGCTTCAGTGCACGCACATGCTCTCCTCGGACTGCGCGCACACCACCGATCTCGGAAACTCTCTTTCTCTCTCACACACACTCTCTCTAAAATCAGTCTGTTCCTGGCGACGACATTTCACGGACTGGCGGATCGGCGTCTTCGCGGGTTCGTCGTCACCCTCGGCGCCGGGACGTCTCTTTTCTGATGTCGCATCTGCGCCGAGGACATCCAACCATCAAGCCGGCGGTCGACCAGGTGGGAGACGAAGCCTCACCGAGCCTTGACGTCAGAATCCTTCGCCGGCTGCGATTATGGCAACCGAGCACGGCGCCCAGTTATTGTTTGTAGGCGTCTGATCAACAGAGACGATCTGACCACTCCGAGATCGGCTTGCGAAAATTGAATAAACGTATGTGTGACCATTCGCACGATTTCGGACGCCTCAGAATGAAGATTTCTATTTTTCTTGTGCTGTTTCGCAGATTTGTGCGATGAGATTCTATCTGCGTCTCGGCGTTTGAATGTTAAGTTACACGTGGATCTAACGATTCTTATCGCGGCGTGATTAATTTTCCCGTGCACCAAGTGTTGAAGAGTTTAATCCCCCACCTTTCGACTTTTAAGAAAGTTTTTTAAAATTGTGCTGTACCAAAAGAAGCTTAGTAATCGTCTTTTATATAATATTTTCAAATGGTTAGATTGCCTTACCCCGAGGGTGAGTTATTGGTTTATGGTTGAAAATGCTGTTGCTCGTGAAGGAGCTATTTAAAAATCCTTAGCCATAGACTATGGACATTGAAAAATTATGTGATAATCGCTGGTAGATAATATGTTAACTATGGACTACGGGTAGCAGAAGTTTTAGAGTTTCAGTGCTTTGTTGACCCAGAAATGGAATTTTTGTCATTGATTTATTTTAGCGATTGTGGACTGTGGACAATTAGGAAGGGAAGTAACCTAATTTGTTCCTCTTAGCAGACACGTGATGGGAATATTACAAAAAGGCAGATAAAGTGTAACGTGCATATGGCGAGATATTAGGAAGTGTTTACTTTATGTGATCGGAGCCTTTAAAAGGAGTATAGGGAACGCGAAAATACGAGCACTATTTTGTAATTGAAATTCTCTATTGTATATAAAAAGAAATCGTTAAAAATATGAATTAATGATTATAGAAAGCGATGAATTAAAATACCAGATCGAATGCAATATAAGATACAAATTTATTAGATACAGTTGTCCCATCTCTTTTTATAACCTTTTGTAGAATTTTCCAGGCTGCATCTGCATAATATTCCACACTTTCCAATTTCAATTTTCATATAAAAACACACTATACATAACTTCATAAAAACCTTCATTTTAAATTCAATGGCGACGCCGCTGAAACGCGCTGAATTTTAATTAATGACATCGCCATTGCTCTGATTATTATACACTTCAGTCAATAAACTTAGATACTGTTCTTTATCGTACCTCCTTTTTTCTTCAACTTAAAATGACCGTAATGACATATTTATTCAAAACTCTTTAGCTGGACGTACCGATACATTTTTAATACTAAATTTTGTGCAATCTAGTATTTGCTAAATAGTAACATTACATTTGCATTTTTGTAGAAACGCTTACAATATTAGGATTGCACGAACCCTCTTATCTCTTCCAGCACGTAAAAAACCTTTTACGGAAAATTCTTACTAGCAGAATGATTAAAAAACGGACCATGAATAATGAACAATCGGAAATCGTTTCCAAACGATAACGTCGTAAATTCCGAAACGAAAAACCGCAATTGCACTTAAAAAGTCTTTGAATCATAATTGGGCACGTGCGTCCTCGGCCTTTAGGTACTCGCTAATTGATCCATGAAACGCACGCAACGTCCGCTTTTACATTCACCGAGAGATCACGTGGATTATTTATAAAAGATGCAACGTCAATTTCTTCGATATTTATTAATAAATCAGCGTGTATTAAGGCGCAACCAACGTACTACTACACCATGATTGCGTCATAATTGATATAAATTGAGAAGGAACATTGAAAAATCGCAATTACAAGCTGTTTTACAAGAATCCCAACGTGCTTTGGACATTCATCAACGAAATGGTAGGAATTAGGAGCAATTAACAACGATACGGAGGTGCAAAAAGCGTGGATAACAAGACACCGAGCGAAAAATACGCGAAATGGATTTCTACAAAGCGGAAATAAGTCTGTTTAACTAACGGAAAGCACTGTTTACGTTACAGAATTTTTCAAGTGGATACATTAAGATAAGATTCGCTAGCGACTGATAGGCAAACCAAGAACTCTTCTCAAAGTATTGTAACAATTAGGTGAAACATCAATTCTTTTCGATTAATTATAATGCAGGAGAAAATTTTTAAAAATCCTTTTGGTACAGTACTATTATAACAAATCCTACTAAATCCACTAAATTAATCATTAAAGTGGGGGAACGTTTTTTCTGAAAACTTTCCACCGTCCAAGTTTTAAAAATTTCATAATCCTATCGATTCCTGGTTCAAAGCTATGGAATTTCGATCATGTTGGTAAACATATCTTACTATAGAGATGGTGAAAGATTGGCTAAGAATACTAGCTAGTTTTGAGCTCTAGTAGCTATATTTTACGAGAATCTTGATTGTACGACTAAAATCGGAAGGAACTCGTCTGTAACCCAATATTTCCGAGAAGATGCCGCGGGGGAAAGTAGATAAATCGTAGAAGAGGTTCAGAATAAATGGCTCTGTGGGAAACGGCGATGTTACGCATTACGTCGGATCAATTTATGAGCTTGTAGAAGGCGCGGTTCTTTCTGTAAATTTACATTCGACTCGGTCGTTCGACGACACCTTGGGGCCAGAGTGGAAATTTTCGTCTGCCGCCACTCCTACGTCGCAAGGACACCCAGAAACTGATGATCTGATTTGTCCCGGTGGTCTTGCGAAAGCTGCGCCGTGTAAGTATAATGTAATTGTTGCTGGACGGCAGGAAGAACAAGCGCAAGGTTCGTTAAACGTTGTTCGAAGGCGAGGCATGCTCCGAGGCCCAGGAAACGCTTTCCTGCTGATGTTTTATGGAAAACGCGTGGCACCATCGACCACGAAATCGACGCGGAACTGATCGAGAACCGAGCTACGTCATGGGAATTACTATAGGTAGCTCTTCGCACCATCAAATAAGCAGCGAGAGAATATTTATAAGCATTCTTTGGAACCATTGTCGTTCTAATGTTTACCTCATTTTAACCCTTGTGTTAATAATTTGAACATAATTACCCAAGATGTTCAATGATATTGTAGTCAAGTAACTTTATAATTTAAGAGCAGTTTTTATATCACAAAAAGAATGAATTAATTTATAATCGCCTAAGAGAGAAGATATCAGTAGAAACTTTGCTACTTGTAGATATAAACATGCAGCAACTTTAGGACAAATTGAAAGTAAATTACCGTGTACCCGGGTAATCCTTATTAAAATAATTTATATCAATTATTAGAGTGATAGAACGTTGGATATTACTTGAACTATCCAGTTAAAAATCGGTGTTCCTATCAAGCGTCATCAAGAAAGTAAAAGGTCGATTTGTACCATCAGGTCACGCGTGGAACGGAAGCGATACAGTTTCGTTCGCAAAAGGATTCTTATAGGATTTAAATGTCAATGGATGCGATACAGCGAAGCCGATTAAATCCGATACATGTATAGCTAGCTTTTGGCCTTTACATGTCTGGAGGAATCTTTGTCTGAACGTTACCGACCTACATTTATTCCCTAACCCAGACCGGATATGCAACAGCGTGTAGGAAACAGTGTGAAGATCCTATTCACTGAAATGTTAATGGTGTTTACTACAAAAGCAATGTTACCGATTCGTTTATTTTAAAAAATCTCTTGTACAGCATAATAAGTCAAAAAATAAGGTTCCGCAGGCAAGGTTTCAGGATACTTTGTACAGCTCTCGACGTCCGCTCAATCACGGCCGCAGAAGAATTCCGTGACAAATGGCTTGTCTCCTGGTTCGTACTTCTTTAGAGGCCTATCGTAAGGAATGGGAAATACAGGTACGTTCTTCTCTTCTTCGTGAACCGGAAATGTCGTTGATCCAGTCTAAAAAGATGGATATTTATTTCCTGTCTTGCGGGAACAGAGAAGCGATAATCATCAGACTGCGGATTTTGGGTTTGTAGCATCCTTTTTCGGTCCAGGAAAAAGTTAAAAAATGTTTAATAAGGATTATTGTCTTCTTTGGTGCGTGATAAACCCCTTGAAAAAATTAAGATATTGTTCCAATTGCAATTTTTATGAACTAGGACATAAGAATGTGGATTTAAGTAGAGATCCTCAATCTAATGTCCATAGAAATTTTTAGCGGCACAGTAAAATGTTGAAAAATGTCCAATGAGATTCTGGACATCTTTTGAAAAATTTTAGAACACTAAGAAAGGGAAGATTAAAAAGAATGGTTCTATTATAATTTTTATAGATTTTGATCCATAAAAGTGTAAAAATCTGCAGTCTGATGAATCGTAATTCGTACGTACAATGAACTTCGGAATAAATATAACACCAGCTTCGTAGCTCATGATGAAGTGACTATTTCGGAATGTACCCCACGCGGCTTTGCTCAAGTTAGCACTGGTAAGGACGAACCACGAAATCCTCTTAAAATCTGGCGAGAATCTCGTGTACGATTTAATGTGAGGCATGGCTTTGTCTCTGGCTGTGTGCGAAGCCTTCCACTGGCTGAGGAAATCAATCGAACGTCTTGTTACATAGACGAAATTGCTAAACACCGTATTTCCTCCGTAAGGTCCCCCGCATCAAGAGACAATTTTAATCACAAAAAGTTTCATCCTCTGTTGCGTCGTGTGCTAACACCTCCTTAGTGTCGCACTCTTATATCCTCCACCTCACAACGCACCAATGAGATTGCAGCGGTGACTCAGCGGTGAGTCAACGCCAAATCGCAAGTTAATTAAATCACAGGAAAAATATCTTCCACTGTTTCCGATCGTCTTACCGTCTCCCAAGTGACGGGAGACATTACAGAGGAAATGTGCCCTGATGTTTCACTTACTATAGATAGGATTCTATCCACTCCTGCTTAGAATGCGTCTGGAGGCTGTAAGGCAAGCAACAGGACGCAACGCGACAGTCAAAGCTGTCCTTATAATTTTTAATCGAAGGATAGATGAAGTGAAAATTCGGGTGGCTCTTTAAACCTTTCGACGTCTCTCTGGACATTGAAGGTACTATCTCTTTCAGGAGCCAACTCTCATAGTTGGGGCCTAAACTGCCAATGCTGGAGCTCTGGGCCACGATTGGCCACTGAGGAGCATCCGGGGGCAAAGTGGCGTGCTTTGAGAGCACAGCAGCTAACTTTCTGTGTCCCCACAGCTCTGTCTCGCGGTTTTTGTGGCTCCCAGGGACGGAAGCTATGAAGAATACGTTCACCGAGGAGAAGTCGGCTCTGCGGACGGCAGACAACCACTCTGTCAAAGCTGGCTGCCTGTACGAGTTCAGGTAACGCTCCAAATCCTTCTTGAAATCCGTTGGTGACTCCCCATCGCCAGGATTTGCGGACTCTGGCAGCGGAGGCAGGTGCGGTGATATCCAGAGTCTGATTAGGACGCAATAGAACCAATCGGTTATAGTCTAAGGTTAATTCTTCAGAGAACAAATATTAATAAGGAGACAGCACGGTTCCAGAAATCGCTTTTTGGATAAGACTGCATAGACTTTGTAGTACATACTCAGTACTGAAAAACTCTAATGACTCAAATGATTTCAGGGATCACCTCTTTCAAGGAAGTACAACCTTTTTAGGGACACCCTGTATACTACACAGTCTACATGGTCTCCACCAAAAAGCAATTTCCGGAACCGTGCAGTCTTCTTGTAAGTCACTTTGAACAGTATCTCACAGACCCTTGAGTCCTGTTCTCCCAGTCGTCTGAGTACAAGTTCGCAGTGGACACTACCACTCTTATGCCTTTGTCTTTGTACTTTAGGATCATCACCTTGGTGTGATGGCAGCCGAACTTGCTCGGCATTTGAATGGGAAGCATGCTGATGTTCAGACCCACTTTTTCCTCATCCACTCTTTCACCGTATAAAATTAGCATGTCTGTTCGCTGACCAGCCAGCAAGTATTGTAAACACAACCACCCAACATCGACCATGAAATTAATTTGTAAACTAGAATCTATTTCTCCCAAGCTGATGTCTAGAATTTCGGGAAATGTTATTGAGAACTGTTGTTCGTATGTTTCTTTTGCGTTTTGTATCCTTGTGAAGAATAGGTGATACGGTGCTGAAAGTGCATACTTCAAGGCAAAGTTTCCTGGCTCGACTACAGACACCTTCAAACCATGATGCTTCATCATTTTAATAGCTTTCTCTCTGAGCTCCGCTCTTGACTTTGTTGTTTTACATTGCTGGAAGGATTCTATCAGAGATGTGCTCTTGGAAGAACTACGACTATTGTCTGAACTTCTAATTGAACTTTGAATACATTCTATATCATCATCTTCATTTGACTTAGCCTTTTTCGTTTCATTCTGATCATTGTTAATACTATTGTTTCTTTTTTTTCCTTGGCTAGGCTCCTCCTCCTGCATTCTTTCCTCTACCAGTTTCAGTTTATTCAACTCCTCCTTCATTACGTTTACTTTGCTAGTGTCTAGGCTGCATTTACTATTGCTATTAGAAGCTTTGAAAAGTGCTCCAGCCACTTCATCCATTTCTTTTAATTTATTATCCCTTCTTTCCATTGTTGCGTGCTTATGTTTCTCTATCTTGTCCTTTAAACTCTGATTGGAACCCTGATTTTTGCTTGTGCTAGTGGAAACTTTTGTTACAGATTGTGTGCTACTTTGAGCACAACCCTTTTGCTTTTTGAATACCATTTGCAGTACTTTTAATTGATCTATTAAGAGGGACCGATCCGAACACTCAAAACCTGGATCGTCAGGTATATTGATCTCTCCCTCTAATTGATTTATTACAAGTTTCTCCACTGAAATAAAAGGCTCACTGTTTTTCTTGCTTACCTTGTTTGAATAGAAAATGGAAAGGAATATGAAATTAATAAGTATTACTTACAATGTGGATGTGACATCTCGTTGAAGTGAATCGGATTTTTTCGGTAACATTTTTCCATGTAAGGGCATTTCTTCTTAACTGAACCTTCAATTTTAAAAAGCACAATGTTAAATATATAGATCAGTTCTGTGAGGTTAGACTTTAACCTCAAAAATATATAAGATTGCCTAGAGATTACTATTCTTACCATCATTGCTATAAGACGTCAATGCCATCGCTATTCAATTCACAACACGATCACTCGAATATAAATTTAAATATAATTTTATTAAGTTACAAGAAATAACCGTGGACTTATGTCACAGATTTTTGGATAAACACACACTGAGTATTTACCAGTATTTACACTGATATTATCAGTGACTGAGTACATATTATTATATGGTACTGCAGAAACGAAAAAGAGAGGGCACTTCTGTCCCTGTGGCGCTAGTGAGTGAATTTTAAATGGTGCGCTTGCAGTAATAGTGGTAGAATGTATCGTCAATTTTATTTTAAAAAGTGAGGAAAACGTGTAAAAATGTGCCGAAAGTGGTCGGTGAAGTAGACGTCGGTTCTTTATGGTAAGTTTGTGCTAAAAAGTTATGTATGTCTTTTGCAATTGCATGAGTTGTACAGATTAGAATGACGCCGCATCATGATGACATATATATGCATGTATTACATAGCAGACTGTATCTATAAGTACATAAACATAGTAATAGATCTAATAGATCTACCATTTAATATAGATATTTTAATGGTTCTATTTTTCGAGGTTCTAGAGGCTCATCAAGATTTTCGTATCACACTTGATATAAAATAATATTTATAAAAAATATAATAATATAGAAATAAAGAATGTTAGAGATCATGTCAAAAAAATGATAAATCTCAGTCGGTAACTCGAAGTAAAATGACTGGATCAGTTCAAATCGATTTTAGGGCTACTTCAAATCGATTTCAAAATGCAATCTCGAGAAGGTTTATTAATTTTTAGGGATGCAAATTAAAGCTGAAAGATTGCAAAAGGGACACTTAGGTTTAACAAGAAATTCGAAATCGTGTGGCAAGGTGAGCACATTCCAGGAAATATAGTCGGCTCTCAGGTTTGACGAGATATGAGAAGATTTCTACTGTCAAAGAAAAAACGAGATTAACGTTATCGTGGCAGAACACTGTCTGATACCGAAATCCTGAGAATCAGAAACGAAAACTTTGTCAAATGTATGAAAATATTGAATTTGAGTAATATACTAGAATGCTTCTCATGAAGATTTTACGATTTTATACGATCGTAGAAATGTATAGTGGATCTATGATTGAAGTTTGGATTTGACAATCACGTATTTTCTTTAATATTTATATATTGAATCATATTTTCGTGAGTTCTTAACTTATCAGACGAGACGAATTTTCTTGTAGGTAAGATGACTCATTCACTTTAACTCCTTTTTATTAGTGATTTATATTTGACTTTGCTCAACAATTTCAACACACCAAAAATTATGCACGCTTATTGTATATATATACGTACAATTTTTTCAATTGTATCTATATATGTGTATATATATATATATAATATACATATAGCTCATTATAAAAAATAGTGGAATCCTCATTTGTACATCAAATATATATCATTGTTATGAAAATAGCCAAACTGTTTAGCGATAGAGAATATCATTGCATCAATAGTACACAGTAGTAAACATTGAAAGAGATCACGTTAAATTGATGAGCGGAGTACTATTTCGTTGAAATGGAATTTTTGTCTTTTGCTCGTACAAGTTTTTAACAAAATTCTATAATAAAAAACTATTTGTTATTTCTTCACACGATGTGCATTAAGTCACAGTTTCGTATTAACATATCCACGCTATTCGTCAAATGCGTTTTAATGAACTATGCACTTGCTATTGGATGGGTGAAGTTCATTTGTTTATCTGAACAGAAACGATAAAATAATAATCATGAATCGATAATCTGTAAATGCTGCATCCAATTAAATATTTTTCAATAGTAATACAATTACGCGAATTCAATAACGAAAATTGTATGTTGGGCGCGAACGCTATCATGAATCTTTCCCAATGATAAGATATTACCTTGCGGAAGGGAGAACACTCGGTACATATAATTGCATTTGTGGCTCTCCTCAATAGATTCTCGATTGGATCGTCCAAGCAAACGGACGTGCGTTCGGATATTGTTTGTTAATTTACTCCGAATATAAAAATGACAGGTGAGCACCTCAATTTGTGACGTGACTATAACATTACAATTAACATTTCTTAAAGTATTACTTTTCTTCGTATAATCAATTTTGTCAATCTTTATCGATGAATACTGAAATTTGGCGTGTGACAAATATTAATATTTCATTTTTATTTTTAGACTATAGATCTCATCTTGCATTTATGATAAAAATGAATGAAAAGAATTTAAGAATGCTGCTTTGTTATTCGCAATTCATTAAATTTTAAATTCTCTCTTCAATTATCAATCATTTAATAATGTTACACGTGCAACATATATAATAACATATATGTTACGTGTTGACTTTGTTATTTAATCCCATTGATAATATTCTTAAATATTTCTATCTTTTAAGAATGTCGAAGTAGTGTTACAAATTTTTAAACTCTGCGATTATAAAATAAAGGAAAATCCGCCTGTGATGAGAAGGGAACTTTTTTAATTTTAGATGTGCGCTAATTGGTTATCGTTATCTTGAATTTTCTGTTAATCTTATCGCTATAGCGATATATATAAGTACATATAGGCGTGTTTCTTCCTATAATGTAGAATTTTACCATATTTTTATCGAATATTAATACTTTACCATACTTTACATTTTCTAAATAAAACTAAAACATCTAGATCAAGAATTATAAACGTTTTTAATCAATATGTGATCAGAAAAGAATTGTTTTATGTATGAGAAGATTTATTAAATTACAAGAGAGACAGTCTATTGATTAACTATCGAGAGTCTAATGATCGTGTTAATGTTTGTCGTAGGATACAAATGGATGAAATTTACGGGGGCCCGTTACACGGTGCCAGGAATGATCTCGATTGGCACTGATTTAGATGGTAGAAATCTTGTTGTCGGCCGTGCTTTTCATCACGGCGACATGCTACCAGCGAAGGTGAAGCCGGAACATGGCGTTGCCTACGTTTGTCATGCTGGACAGGAGCATATGAAACACGATTTCGAAGTAAAAACCAATGTTTCATTACGCGTTTCCTGCTCTTTCCAAATTAGAAACTAGATTTTAACAGTCTGTTCGCATTTGTTTGCTCTAGTCCTCTTCCGATTAATTTGCAGATCGATCAATCCTATCGCATAACGCTCTAATTTACGGCCTTGCTATAGCTATTTTTCAGCAGACTTAGTCAGTTTTTTTTTCTTGAGTAGATTCTGATGCCAGCCGACTTTAAATGGGTCCATGCATCAAATGGTTACGTCCCAGAAGGTGCAGTTGAGGGCGGAAGGACAATAGATGGGGAGATACTTTATGTTGGTCGTACAATACACATAGGGGTTCCATGTGGTGGAAAGGTCAGCTACCAATAGTGGTTAAAGCTTATTTTATTTTGACAGCTTTGATTTTAACCCTTAAATGTCCCACCCTTCAAAATTGATTTTAAAAAATACACCAACTTGACTAACATGTTTTTTAATCTACAATTAAATATTCGCGTTAATATTATTAAGTATGTTTTGGACAACATACACAGTAGTCAACTTGTTTTATTTAGACATATATATCATACGAATTCTACATTTTTTCGAATAGTTTATATATTTCTATACAAGAAAGCATCTTCAAATAACACTGTCCAACAGCCAAAAAGGGTTTCGATTCCCACTATGCAATTCTTATAGAGTTTTTTGCGCTGATTCCGAATCTGTCCTTAATTTTTCTCCTAGACGCACAGTTTTTGAGAAATTTGAGTTTGAAAAAAAGACATATTTTTAGACTTTAAACAAATATTGTGATGTTATTATAAAAGATATTGAATTGATCTTTACAGCAAAAGATTCCTTAGACTTTCCCGAATGCAGTGATATCCAATATTAATACATTATGATTGTTTAAACATGTTTAAACGATCATTAAAGACGGAGAGACACCACTTTTGCACCAATTTTTTGACGATATTCGTGAATTTATCTCAAAAAATAAGGGTCCAGCGGAAAATCGAACTATACCACGGGATAGAGCAGACTTTTATCTTGAGAAACCACCCTTTCAAGTTTGCAACGTCAACGTTTTTTTCGAACCAAAAGCAAAATATCTTCGTCCGACATGAGTTGCCGCCAGTGGCGCTCACCACTAGAACGGTCGTTCGCTGCTCCGTATTCCGTCGCCGCGCCCGTATCCAATCTCGAGCGCCAAACGGAGCCGGCGAATCCAATCCAATTTCGGAGCGGCGAACGACCGTTCTAGTGGTGAGCGCCACTGGCGGCAACTCATGTCGGACGAAGATATTTATTGCTTTTGGTTCGAAAAAAACGTTGACGTTGCAAACTTAATATCTATCTTATTTACTATCGCGTGGTATAGTTCGATTTTCCGCTGGACCCTTATTTTTTGAGATAAATTCAAGAATATCGTCGAAAAATTGGTGCAATCGTTTAAACATGTTTAAACAATCATAATATATTAATATTGGATATCACTGCATTCGGGAAAGTCTAAGGAATCTTTTGCTGTAAAGATCAATTCAATATCTTTTATAATAACATCACAATATTTGTTTAAAGTCTAAAAATATGTCTTTTTTTCAAACTCAAATTTCTCAAAAACTGTGCGTCTAGGAGAAAAATTAAGGACATATTCGAAATCAGCGCAAAAAACTCTATAAGAATTGCATAGTGAGAATCGAAACCCCCCAAAAAAGTTGAAATTTGTTGGACCGTATAATTAGCGTTAAACAGAAAAACGATATCATCGAGTTTCGCCGCACACACTCGATGAATCACATGCATTTCCGTAATAGAGATTACTTGATGGAAACCTATCTAATCATTATTGTCATTTGAAAGTATTTTCTACGACTAAGTGTATTAAGTGGATCCTCTTATATTTGTTGCATAGAATTTTAAGTACTTGTTAAGTAATAGTAAAGGTATCAGTAACATTCTCTTCTTGTTAATTTCAGATACAACGATCTCACGGCGTACTTTATATTCCATACGAAGGAAAAGAAATCCCTGTCAGGGACTACGAAGTGTTAGTACAAAACTAATAGATTAACTGTAATTTTTCAAATGTAATTGGTTATGAATAATTACATACTAATCATCGAGAACTTCAAATAGGTTTAAGTAAAAGCAATCTATCATCATTGTGTTCATTTCAGTTTTTACATGACATGTATAAAATAAAACCAGTTTTGGTAACAATAACAAGATATTTATTTTATATTAATCCTTCGAAAAAAGTTTAATACGATTTAAAAAATTAACGTCGATATACAACATTTTTTGGAAGAGCTTTCAATTTTTGTCAGAGCCTCTTTATTTATAAAAAAAATGATAAGCGGTGCGAACTATAATAAAAAAGTGTTGTATAAGCGAAATTTGTAACATTGTTTATTTACAGATGTTTATACACAATTATTGATACACATATATTTTTGTAGAATATTTAGCAATTATATATTGGTAACCTTACGTTAATACAACCATCATTTGAAAGCAATCTCCTATGCATTTATGAAATTTTGTTGTTTATTACTAGATTGCGAATTTTATACGCTCATAGCGACTTCCTGCGAATGGCAGGAGTAAAAAATTTGACAATGATTTTCATGTTTTTTTTTTCAATCATAATAAATCGAACAATTACATCTCCATAAACAACTGCAGTCCATTTATTGCGAATTCATTCTAATATGAAAGATGATCATAAGACGATTGCAATAAATATTAATCTAAAATTATGGACAATAAATTTTCTATCTGTAAATCAATGCATTATTTATATTTTTCAAAATATTTTTCTTTCTTTTATGTATGTAAAATGTAAAGGCACAAAAAATATATGAACATTTCATAATGAATTCTATGTCGTGGACAAAGTACATCTGCTTAAGAAGTAACATGTTTCTATAATTATGCGATAGCGAGGGAACTGTTGTTATTCGTCTCCTTCTAAAAATAAATTCGGGTAGAATCTTAAAGCTTCGATCGTATCGTCTCTGCATGCTTTTCCATATTTTTCCGTGACTAGTAACCGTTCACGAGCTAACAGGACTGATATACCATCTGATTGAGCAAGCTCTTCCGCAGTTAGCGATCCTCTTTCTTTTATCTGTACAAAACGATAAATTCACAAATACAAACCTGTGTAAAAATTCTTCTAAATTTACTTACTAATTCTGCTATGAGGTCAGCTATGGCTCTATCGTTATGAGATCGAATCTGGAGAACCATAACTCCGCTATCGAAAATTCTTAGCACCACGGGCAAACCTAAAGGCGCTAATTGTCTACTGGCATTTAGTAAATCTTCTGGTGACAAAAGTTCCAAGCCTCTGGCTCTGTTCACGCGACAGTAAACGTCTGTTAACGTCATCATCCCTCCAACTTCCTAAAAAGTAGACTTCATTAATCGTACTATACATTCGTCGATTTTTATCAGCAGTAATTATTAAGTATATTGACTTTAATAGGTTCTTCCAAGATATCAGCTAATTGTTTAGCCAATTGCTTGAAGTATTCGTTACTGCTTCTGTACGCATCTCTAGTCACAGGGTCGTCAATGCCGAGGCTCATTAAGTAAGACTTAAATCTGACTGTTTCATCCTCCGTGATGTCCCCTTGCCTCTCCTGCAATGGTCTTTGATTATGAATGTCAATTTTATAAGGTAGCTGTCGAGAGTCACCCGTATTTTCGCTGAGATGGTTTTCGAAATGGAAACCATGTCTTTGGCCATTTCCATGAGCTTCCTGAGGTCTTGAAAAGCCATTGATATACTATCGTCTGTCGCTTTCTGTTGCTGTTGAAGGCTTCTCTCTATTCCTATGATTCCAGTTCTGGTTTTTATTTGTGGAAGCGGTTTAGCAGTGTCCCTGCTATTCTGAGTGTTAACATTGTGATAATTGGCTGGTGTAATGGCTGTGAATTCCCAAGCTTGTTTCGAAATAGTATCGGACAAGTGGACAATGAAGGTAGAATCCAAACCTTCTTTAAATGATAATTTTATGTGATTGTGAATACTACTGTCCAAAGGGCCGGGCAGTTTATCTGCAAGATAATAGATTATAAGAATATAATCGAATATTTAGGTATAAAATACAAGTAAAACCTACTGTTTGTGGCTTCGGAGAGGTGCATAATGAGTTTTTTACTACGTCCGAAGGAGAACGGACTAGGAACTTCTTCTTCATAGAAAATAATATGATGAAGGGACAGCGAAAGACACGTATGGCCACGAGATATGTCACCAGGTTTCCCCCAGAGAATTCTATGACTTGTGAGTATGAGCTCACCGCCTTCAAAGCTTGTCTGTCAACAGATATAGGTTATGTTTCGTTTCATTCAAATACTATATTTAATTTTAAATACCTTGTTGTCACCGTCGTATAATCGTACACCGATGTCACGACGAACATGATTTTCACACGGATGAAACCGTGCCTCAACGTATTCGAACCTGTTCATTGTGCTTGGAGGTTATGGCAGAAGTCAAGGTGTTCGTTTCAACGATTCTCGAAGAAATCACGCGATGTGGGTGGGACCACCATTAATTCTACAGTATCACGACAATCTAAGGATTTAGAATTACTTATTGATCTATTTTTCTTTGAACACTGACCACATAGTTTTATCTTCGTTCGAATCACACAATTTTAATGGAACAAAGCAGCGATACGAGATTGGATGAGTACCATTTCGTACTGACTCATCATCACCGGCATTCTGCTGGCATTGCTGGCATCAATTTTAATTGTTGTAATTTTTTCCCTGCATTATTGCTAAAAGATAAATATTCTTTATTCGTAAAATATATCGAATAAATTTTATTAGAATATCTATGAAATTGTAAGATCGCAAGCGGGTTTATAAAATTATCAAAATGGCACATCGTAAAATAATTTCCTGCTCGAAAGGAAAATATAAATAATTTCAGAAAAGAGATGATTCATTATTTTTTTGTAATTTTAGGACGTATTAGGATCTAGGTTTTCAAATAGTAGAAAATTGAAAGCATTATTGTTACTTCAAATATATGTGTTTCGAATTTATTCAGTAAACGAATCGTGTAAATAGAACCGCAACCATGATTAACAATGATCATGTATATTTTAATAGAACGCGATTTCCCGTGTGCTTATTACACGTTTGTATAGCGATTAACGTTTGTCATTTGTAATATATTTTCTTCACAGTATTAATGTAAGGTGGTTGTTGTTCTTGTTTTTTTTTTTGTTGGATTGGTTTATAATTAAATACAATACAATGTTAATGTGTAACGATACACCTTTATATCTTCCACAAGCACAAGCTCGAACGTACCTTATCTTAAGGGATATGTTACTATTGCTAAAATCAATATTTAAATCTAGACGAATCTTCCCGTGTAGTTCTTCAGTTTTTTCCCATTCAATAAATCTAGATTTTTTTAAATATAGACACATAACACCAAGATCAGGAAACTGAAGGAGTAAAAGTACACACACGATGAATACTCCTCGATGGTACACAGATAATTCACCCTCACAGTTCTCTTTAGAAAAAAGTATTCCACCGACTGAATCAATTAAAGCTATCGTCGGAAATCTGTTTTCCTTTCATTGTACTAATATTTACCTTTCATCTATATTTTGCAAAAAGTATACGAACTTTACAAATTTGTCAATACATCCTTTTAAAATTATAGTTCTTTCTTTACAATAATCGATTTAATTTCTTTAGAATTTTCAGTTTCTATTTAACACGTTGACTGCCATATTTCGAAATTAATTATTTTCATTGCGATATAATCGAGTATACCAAATTTTATTAGGCCAGTTTTGAACGCTTAATATACATAAAATCTTTGCGATTTTTTCTTGAAGATACTATGAAGCAGATCTTTTTAAAACTTTTACGATGATTTATCTCATATTCATGGAATATGTACTAAACTTTTGTTGTTCAAAAATGTACAGCAGAAATTGATATATGTATTCAAACACGTGTACCTTTTAATTTGTGCCATAATAAAGAAAAATCAAATCATGAGAATTAAAGGAATGGTCACCATAATATTTATATTTTTACTTTCGGTGTAATTAATTAAATTATTTTGACTTCTTGGGATTTATTAAGGGTTGATTTGGCAGTCAACGTGTAAAATAGTAGAATAATTACCAAACGCGACTGTTTTCGAAGGAAGATTGTGATTCAATGGATCCAGTCCGTGTAGCATTGTTATCTATAAACGCTTTAACAATTCCCTTAAGTCCGTTCAATGTACAATAGGTGTGTTGCGACTTTCGAATGTACACTTTGAGATTCTCGAACGAATTCCCGCAGTCTGATCATCGCAATACGATGGTACGCACGAGCAATAACCCGATAATGTAATTAGAAAGGGCTTGGCAAGGATTGTTCTTCGAAAAGTTTCACCTTAATCAATAAGATACAAAGATTAATGCATATACAGGGTGAGGTGAATGTGCCCTTATCATATCACAGAGAGGCGTAACAAAAATATAAAACAATTTAAACTTATATAGTACTTTTTGTATGAATCGTACACTCATGCAACGGCTACGCATTGCGATTCGTACCAGAATGACTGGCCGTGGTAGAATAAACTATAAAATGTTACAATTCTATCGATCGAACTTCTTAATTAACACGATAACTATCAGCAGTGATGTAATAGCCTCTCAAAATCAATGATTCGAAATATTAAACAAAACTAAAAATTGGTTGATAAAAAACATCAATCAAACACTAAAAAATTGAAGAATTGTAATAGATTTTTCATTTTATTCTTTTTTGAACGAAATGGTTAATGAAGAAAAATAATTTCCTAGTAAATTGTCACTTTTCATTAATAAATTAAACTTAAAATTTCTCTCAATTTAAAGTTAAAATTATTCTAAATCAATATTTCGTTTAAATGATATTATATTCGAAATAAAATGTGTTATTTGTTGACAGAAACCGACAGTGAAGATTAAAAATTCGAAATGTCCGGAATATCGTTACGTATCGATCGTGTTTTTAATTGATCTTCCATATATGCATTTAATTTTAAACTGGTAACGTATGAGTTGTTTGTGGAAATTAAATAAAGTCTGTTTCATAATACGTGGGCACATAAGCGACGACGAAAGTTCAAGCAAACGTGGGTCCCCTTATTTGACCCCGTTTCCAGTCTGTGACCATTTTCATACTCCAATTACATTCAGCTGACGTTTTTTATGTAACGTTCTTTATAAAATAAGAATCTTTGCAGTTATTAAATTCACGTCTTCAATCCTATAAAAGCAGTTTTTATGCATTTATAATAAAAATAAATAGATGAAAATCTAATGCTTTAAGGACGACTGTCGCCATTTTGGCAGCTAAATGCTCACGCGGATCTAACTCTAATAGTTTAACTATTTAAGTAACAATAGCATTAACGCATATTTTTCGTGCTCACCAAATATTTTAAATATTTTTACAAATCCTCGTATACTAAAGGGTTGAAACAGTAAAAAGATTAAAAGAATTTAAGGATATCCATATACATTATTTACAACTTATTAAACTTTTCAAAATGCAACAAATTTACGTTTTGGGGATAAACATTCGTAAGCTAGCAGTAGATTTAATAGTTGAAAAATAATATTTCTAATTTATTTGCAGCCCAAATCGATGTTGACCCCTGAGTCCCATAAATTAATCCATAAGCATCGACGTCTGCATAATCACGCACAGTCAACAATCACTGTAGCACAAGTATAGTTATAATTTGGGAACAAGGCCAAATAGGGCGCACATTTCTATGAACTTCCTGTATCGATTTTGTGGCCCGAGTCTACCACTGCAGCGGGTCCTGTACAATACATATGTATACACGAAACGTATAGAAAAATGACATTCCTATCAAATCAACAATCATATTTGTGCATGATAATCTCCGTAACAATAGCTACCAATACCAATGATGTTCATTCTGGTGCGAATCGCTCAGCATTATTATTGTCATCATCACTCTGTTCTCCTATTCTCTTTTCTCTTTATCCCACTTCTTACAATCTTTCACACAATTTCGCGCACTCTGTCATAGTCACCATTCCATTCTCTCTCGTTCACTCTAAGAATCCGTTTTCTTTTCCTCTCAGCTGTCTACACACGTGTCCTCTTATTACACACACATTTATTCTCTCTTTCTCTCCTGCCTCTCCTTTTCTTTCTCTCTCTCTTTCTCTCTCTCTCTCTCTCTCTCGTTCTCTCTCGCTCTGTGTTTCTTAATTTCGTCTATAGCTAGTCTCTGACAAAACTAAATTTCGGTAAACGAGAAGCAAGCTATTGAACGCCATCAATATTGTTCTCTCCCTGTCTTCGTTCTGCGCCGTATGTAATATTTTTCCAGTTTAACAGTAAACTTAGTATGTATCGTAACATGTGCACACGCGACACGCACAACCACGCTCTTGACCTTGTTAACTGTTTAATTAATTAATGGGTCATGGCGCGGGTGTGGGTGTGCGTGCGAGCACCTCATAGGTATTAAGAATAAAAGATTAATTTTGTGCTGATTTACAACAGTGTTAAATGATCGTTCGACTTACATGTATACAGATTATACATTACGTACTACGTACGATTTCACCAGCGCAGAGTGCACCGCGGGGACAACTTAATTAGTCGTGGCTCACGGCGGCCATTTTGCCCCAGGATAGCTATCGATGCCTCAATTAGGCACGCGGCTTTGATCATTTACAGGGTAGCCCCAAAAACGAGGCACGACGAAATATGCAATTTTTAGCAGAGAAATGCTGCAGCTAATTTTTAGTCGCGATTTTCACCCAGGAGGCTCGAAAATGTTTAAAAAATCAACCAAATGAAACCGTTTTACACCCCATACGATCTGTAGGATGAAAATTCATTCATTTTCTTGTTTTAGTTATTCTGATGATTTTTTTATTCACTGTTATGACCTTTATAGTTTTCATTTTGTTCTGTTTTTGCTGCAAGATGCATTACTTACGTAATTACGTATTTTCTTAATTTTCATATGCACTTCTATATTCCTCAGAGAGAATGAAAGTTCATGGATTTTCTTTGTTTAAATACAGTGAAGTTGAAAATACAGTATTTTTTTGAAACGTAATATAAATTAAGTATAATCTGTTAATTGCAAGTGAAAAGCTAAAGTAGGGAAATTATTATACTAGAATCTTTTATGCAACTATTCTGAAGCATCATATGGGGGTCATACCAAATTATTTTCATTTTAAGAAATTGATCGCTGCTCATGTATAAATCGTACATGTTCGATAAATGTTAAACATAAACGTTCAAAATTATATACATACATATAGTGGGTGAAAGATGCACACAATTTTCCACAATAATTTTAGAAGACAAATGTTTAAGAGCATATGTTTATTCAATCTTTTCTGATTTGAGTTCTGTATCCGTATTTTTGGGGACACGCTGTGGAAAAATAGTCACGCTAATACATTCATTACTGTCACCCATTAAATTTCGATCGGTGCATTGTTAGCCCGGGATCTGTGTCCGAAATTTGCGGGTGACAATCTATGTATAGGTTCGAAGTGCGGTTGGCGCTTGCCTAAAATTATAGGTCACTAAATGCAGTATATCGCATTATCACCGGCATGTAACAGATATTATAGATACAGTCGGATCGATAGTACTTGTCCATTCAAGGCCATTCCCATCGTCGCGAGTCTTGCTGGGAATAGTTCAAAGTTCTTAACAGTAATTCAAAGTTTCTAATCTCGCTTTGGGAGCATTCTGGTTTAGAATGTCGTCTTTAGGCCATTCGGGAATTTTTTTAAAAGAAATCAAAAGACTGTTCTACATTGATTTGTGTATACTTGTTTACTATCATCTGGAGCATACAATAATATTTTTTTCAGCCAAAATACTTAAAATTGTACGAGCTGCAATTTTTTTTAAAACAAGATTTATTTAGAAAAAGAAGTGTTTCACTGAATGACACGACTGTAATCATTTTGATAATTTGAAACAAAAAGATGAAGTAGGATTTTTATTAGCATGAATGTGACTATGATGTGGACAAAAATGAATAGGTTATCTTATTGTTCAAAGAAATGGGTGGCACTTTGAAGCTCTAGTTTTGATTTCTTAGTCTCTTTGGCCTTTCGGGTAATCGAAAAATTAGAGAAAATCTTCCGAAAATATTTCTCAAAATTAGAGAAGCTTCTCAACCAGAACACCCCCTTAATTGCTAATTAAAATTATCGGGCTTATTCGTAGGGTGGTTAAGTACAAGAATTTTTGTTGTAAACGCAACAGTTCTTGCATAATCGTATTCCAAAGTGAAAGTGATACATACAACTTCATTCGAAACAACAATGATCTTTCTTTCGATCGGGTAAGGATAAACTGATTTGTCCAATTTTGGCTCTCCAACATCGATTTTTACAAAATTTTTTATCTCTTTGATTAGAACACCATCGAAACCACAATCTTTTAAAATCATGCACGGCTTCGATCACCTGCATAGATCACGATTAATCAGAACGATCCCCGCGGATCACTTTGCGCGCAACGATGTAAAGATACATATCGTCCACGATGGATCATTTACAAATATATATACGGAGTTAGTGAGAATTCAGCGATATTAGTCCCATAGTAAGTTGGCGATAGAAAAAACCTGAATAAGTTCATAAGTATGGATTTCAAGTAGTCTGCGTTTATGACAAAAAATGTATAGTATAGAGTGTAAAATTCTCTCGTAATGGTATCTATAATATATCATCGTAATGTATATGTAGATGTATATGTATATACATGGTATCTGTGTAATGTGTGTCTGTCTGTCCGTGTATGCATGTACGTGCGAGAGTCTCTGGTATGCCTGTGTATACGTGTGTATACGAAGGATCGATTTTTAAGTTAAGTATAATCGTGTACGAAGAGGTACAAAATTTATAGGTATAGAATAGGCTATGAGGTCCGAAGGGCTATCTAATTCATTCGATTCGCGCAGACGATCCCGTTGGCTGCGATTCCCTCGAAATCCGCCATTTTTCACTGAATCATTTATTCTATTAAACTTCAATACATCTTCTCAGCTTCTTTCTAACAAATCAATTTACTTTTCGACGCTCAGTTTTCAAAATTTTCCTCTGGGAATTCTAAATTTTCGCAAATATACAGAGTTTCTATGTTGGATCTTATCGGGGCTCTGCAGGGTACTATTTTATATATTAATAATATCTGATATTGACGTTATTTGAAAAAATTACAAGACTGAATTTATCCAGATTTTACCCGCTTCTCATTATAATATATTTATGCTTGAAGAAATAAATTTATGATAGTAATTTATGAATGAATAATTTTATAACATGAGTTAAATTCATGAAAGAATTATTTCCTGTAAATGTATCATACTCAATCTCCATAAATCGAAAATTGTGAAGTTACTTAAAAATATTTAAATATACAATTATCTAAAAAATATTCATTGATAAAGATGGATCTTAAGCCAGCGTAATCCAATTCCTTTTTACAAAATGAGTGAAGTATTGTTCTAGGATCATTTATATAATTATTTGAAGGATGTGTATGAATAAATAAGCTCAATTTAAAAACAGACAAAACGGGAATATTGTATGATGTATTCTTCAAAAGAAGATATCTAAAGCCATAATAGCTGTTCATTATATTCCTATTACTTCAGACTTGCAAAATAAGACTCGAGTGGACAGCTATTACGACTGTAGTCATGTTTCTCGAAAAAACAGACATTAGGTTGCAAGGTATGTCTTGGTTTTGGAATGAACACATCCTCCAATGCAATGAATGAATTTTCTTCTTTCAAGAAGTAGCTTCATTTAGATAACAGTACTAAAATGTTAAGTATAGTAAATATATACTACCAATGTCATCTACACAAAGTGACAGAAATCGTACAGAACGAAAGTGTCGAATGTCTTCGTTTTGGAGTTCGAACATTCTCGAATTCAGAGGGTCAATTTTCCCATTTTCCGAGCCGAAAAGTAACCTCATTGAAACAACAGTAACATCACTGATCAGTGTCATCTCCCAGCGTTCGTACGAACAAATATCCAACGGGACCACAGCCGAGCGAATGCTAGGATCAAGTCGACGCGAGAATTTCATAAAACACTACCTCTCATTACAAACAACCGGCAGCGGTTCCGCAATCGACCCTGCATCGTTAGAAGATTGTATAGTTCGGCCGAGCGCCGGTCACAGTTTCGTTTTATGGGAATGAATGAAGAATGAAACTCACTGACGATCTCGGCGACACGAGAATATGTGGGAATCATGAAGGCAGATCGTGTATGTATGTCGATGAGGGAAGAAGAAGAAGAAGAAGTCGAAGTTAGTATACCGATGGTGAGAGGGAATAAACGATCTTGCGAACCGTTTTTTTTTCAGGATAGAGAACACGAACGGGGATCAAGATCGATCGTCCACGTCTCGAAGAGAGTGTTCTCCGTGTGGAGCACGTCGTTAATAAACTCTGTACAAACATTAACAGTCCATTTGAGAACAACAATGTTTACATTTCGATAAAACCCTGAATTAGAGCTTCTATCATTCATAAATACCGCAGGACTCGCGCGAGATCGCTCTCATTCGCGCGAATCGTCGAAACGCTTCTCTCTCTCTCTCTCTCTCTCTCTCTCTCTCTCTCTCTCTCTCGGTTTCATTTTTTCAAATCCTTTTCTTTTTAATCAGCGGCTCGAGGAACGAAGAGCGATGTTTTGATATGTCGAAGTGAAAGAATACAATGTTCAATAAATAGACTGCGGATTGTATGCATTTATAAAAAAAATTAATAGATGAAATACGAAACTACGAAGACATTAGAAGAGTTTAACACTGAACCTACCAGCCCCGGTCAGGTTGACCGGTCCCAGATTATTTATTTTAGAATTGTTGGAATTATAAATACTCTATCGTAGGACATGATTAAATCAATTTCTCAAATCAAACATACGCTATAATAAAAATAGCAATTGTCATTCTTATAAAGCACCTCATGCCAGTCACTTCTCGTGCTCGGTAGGTTTAGTGTCAAGAACATTTGTTACATTATTTTCGAATTACAGAATGTTTCAAAGAAAGCATTCGGTTTTATTTTACTTCTGTTCCTTACAACTAACTTAGAACATTTTTGCATAAAGATCCGCAGTCTAGTAATAAATAAGAATTGAAAGAACGCAACATGAAATAGATAAATAAGTGATTATCGGTTTAGTGTTGAAACAGGAGCGTTTTTAGCTATCGTGTGGATCTATAGTGCATTCCCTGTGAATTGTAATTGTTTAAACAAGAATGAAAAAATTGGAAATTGTCCAAGAAGACATGAGAAGTGATCCACTTGTGTAATTTTATCCAAAATAAAATGCGAGCAAAGTAGGCTGATTTGTCGATCGGTGCGTGAGGAATACGGAGTTTTTGGAAAATGTGGAACGCCCTGGCGTTCATCGGCCGTATATAAAATATTAATATAAACATTTGAGCCTCGTATAGGGAACCTTATAGTCGCTGTGAAGGTTCTTTGGAATCTTGGAGGGACGCGCAATGGCGAGCGACGATGTAGATCCGCTTAGAGCCTATAGCGATTTTGTGCCTGACGATGATTATTTTTTTTGTTTTTCATTTTCATTATTTTTTTGATATCGTTATATCAGTCTGAAAACGATCGACAGCTCAGTGGCTCGTGCATCTCCGTCGATTGTCCTCCTCGTTTTAAATCCGTTTTCGTTCATTCCTTGCCCTAATTGCCCTGATTCCATCGACGCGGACACGTTCCGAGCGGGCCCATGATCACAGAGTCGTCGTTCTATTTTTTGGTTTTTTCGTTTTTTATCGTTTTGGAATCTTACATTTAAGCGACACAACATATCATGCATTTCCATTTAGTTACACGTACGATAGGATACGAGCTTTGACATTGATAATACCATTTATTCGGAAATGATGATGGATCTTAAATTGTTCAATTATCATTTTGTGTATGTGTGTGTGTTGTTATTTTTTTTTTGTTTTTCTAGCTCCAACGTATCGGTTGCACTGTGTAGGAGTACTCGCAGGGGCGTGCAAAATTCTAATTTTGAGAAACAAGAATTATTTCGCGTTCCATGCGTGTTAATTAGAATTTCTTGCATATGCAAATTGATAATCTAGCGCTGTGAGATAAAATGAAGATAGTAGAACTGTAATTATTTTTTTTATCAAACTTCCAAGATCTGCAATTTGACTCTGCATTTTTCTTCAACTTTCATGAACCCTGTGCACTCCGATCAATTTTATTTCAATAATACTATCTAATAAATTTCTATAATTTTCAATCTTTTAAGTTTTGACTAAAAGGCAATGATCTTTTCAACAAATTACGGCAAAGCTCTCTTTTCGGGGATTGTTTCATTCATCAGGGTGCAAATTTCTTTAATCCTAATATGTTCTTCATCTTGCCAGCCTAATTCATACAGGTAAATAATTAAAGTAATTTTAGCATCTTACTCGAACACTAATTGCCATTTACATAAGCTAACATTAATTTTTCATTTATTCAAATTCAAATAAAAAATTTATGTGTTTTGTTCTGATGACGTCTTGAATATATGTATAACAAGAAACCTTAGATACCTTCCCCATGCTACTTCATTCCCAATCAACTCTACTACCTCCATTCTATCTCACTTTTCACAGTGCTCGTCCTTCAATTACATTCCTCGCAAAATTCAAGTCATCTAGCAGCTTCCCAAGCTTCCTCAATTAATTTCGTAAATGCCATAACTCCTCCAATATCTAACAGACATAATCAATTAAAATAAAGCGATTGCACGCCCTTGCTACTTGTTAGAGTATAGAGGAGAACGGTGTAGCCCCGGGGACCGGGTAAGTCGCTTACATAGTTAGTTACAACACTAATGGAAAAATGTCGTGCGGTTTTGAGGCCTTAACGTATTCAGCACCCTGTAAATTTACCATGTATGTAATTCGCCATGTGATGCGTATCAACGAAATGGACAAACGCTCTTTGTCAATCTTACGATAGCGAACGCAACGACTAAAGCTTTTCTACGGCACTTTGGCTACGCCACGGAAAAAACTAGAGTATTCTATGCGGAAAGTTGGACAACATTACCGTTCTCCAAGTATACTTCGCGACCGTAATGGACATATTAATCGTCCCTACATTTCTTGTCGGTTTTCGATTGATAGAATTCACTTTCTTAGATGATGCCATTTGGCGATCGGACGTCTGTAATTCTTCAGCATCAGGGACCAGTGCTCCAGTGCTCTTCCGGTTGACGTGGGACCAACTATAATGTGGCCCACCGAGTATGGCTTCGAGCTTATGCTATGGTCTCCGTTTACCTCCGACACGGTCAGTCTCAGCTGGATGTTCTGAAAGCAAAACAAATAATAAATACGTGTATTCGCTTCTGGGCACGATTGATGGAATGATCGACTTTGTGATCGAGAACACATTTTAATACGTACAACCCCTGGCAGAAAATATTCGATCAAAGTCGTAGGTACCATTAGTGGAAGATTATTTAGATGAATGTTAAAAATGAAAAATTGTGTTTACTGTGTATTAGTAGTGAAATATGATGAACGAAGTTGGATGTTTCAAGAAGAATATTGGTAAAATGATGAATGATCATGTTGTCTTACTACATATGAAAGAATTTCTTGATTTTATTTTGTATATTTTTTGTTTCACTGGTATTCATTGATCACTCCTATGTGAAGTGATCCTATCTTCATAAATAGAGTACAGATTTGTAAGCTAGATAAAAATTGTTGGCACTGATTTCAAGATCAGGAGCCATATAGAACTGTTACTTCTTTTAATAATTTGGACAGGTTAAGGTTGATATACTGAGGTTTTAAAATTTTTTGTTTTATATATACTGTTTTATATTTCACGTCTGGATGTTCTTCATAAATGGACAATATGTGTAGTCTATTTACAATATATCTTTTAATAGAGAATGCCAAAAGAATTCCTCTAACATTTAGGGATGATTCAACCCTTTCTTACATCAGTATAAAACGTTCCCACCCTGTTACTTGTATGAAAGCAAACATATTCCTTTTTGTATTAATATTGTTTTCACACATGACGTATTTTATCATACGCCTTTATTATTAACGAAATTGTCTTTATTGTC
This sequence comes from Lasioglossum lativentre, assembly GCA_916610255.1. NCBI lineage: Eukaryota > Metazoa > Arthropoda > Insecta > Hymenoptera > Halictidae > Lasioglossum > Lasioglossum lativentre. Next base: position 20,316,079 of record OU744364.1, on the reverse strand, counting down.
CCCATTGAGTATATGAATAATTACAATTATAGACGCTTGATAAAATTGATAGAATGGTCTTTTGCCAGGAGTAGTAACGATAAGCTTGTTTTCTAATCTTCATTACACTACAGAAGAGTTCATTTCTTTGCATACAGTGACCACATTAAACAATTGACGTAAACCGTACCGCGAGAATATTGGTGGGCACGTTAAAAATAATCGACTCGTTGAAAATTGGACTGTTTTCTCCCTTCTTTATGGACGTCCTCTTTTTGTGGATCTTCTTCCCTTGTTGTAGCAGGTACACCTTCAGAACACAACACACGAAGGAGATTTTAATAGACGAGACGAAATTAAACACATCGTAGAAATTTACTGAAAATTGAACGTACAAAAATTGAATATAAAAAAATTGAGATTAATTGATTGGAGATTCTGGTAAACTTCTTTTTTGAGAAATTGTATTAATTCTTCGGGAGCTTGTAGAACGTGCTAGTCTGGTGTAATGCAGGCCCAATCAATCTCCTGAATATAGAGTATTCTGCGGACATACCTTAACAAAGAAACCTCCTGGCACACTACTGCCGCGTAAATTTTTCGCCTTCACGACAACTAAGGTGAGTCGTTCAGCAATCGGCAAGTAGGTCAGAGAGAACATTAATTCACCTAACCGCGGTGACCCTGTGAGATTTAGCCAGGTAGTCGCCGGCGCCCTTGGTAGTGGCTCCAGTTGAAAGGCTGCTTCACCTATTAGGGTGTCGGTGTCATCCGTTCTGGAGTACACCTTAAACATTCATTTATTTAAATGATGTCAACTTTGCTGGCTTTACAATACTTATATTTTAGACAATTCTTTATTTATTTTTAGACTATTACTGTCAACTTCAATGACTGTACAATGTTTTGAACTATTCATCAGTTATTTCAGACAGTCATTGTCAGCTTTACTGTAAGTAAATTTATTGTAGGTATTTATTGCCAACTCAACTGATTGTTCAATGTTTTAAATAATTCCTAATTTGTTTTAGACAATTGTTGTGAACTGCATAGGCTATACAATATTTTAAACAATTCGTCATTTATTTCAGATAGTTATAGTCAGTTTGACTGTTCGTGCAGTATTCCCCTCAATAACGCCTCGATAGAGATCTTTCACATTGTAAAGAGGGACCCTGTATTGTACTTTAACAGTTTGACGAATACTTACTTCGATAAGCAGACTGCCAGTGGGAGGGCCGTGAAGGACGATCACAAAGTTTTGTTGGTAGCTGGGCGATGAACTACCTTTATATAATCTCGTTGTTATGTACTGGTCCGTGTAGGTTGTGCCTGATAACAGGGATACTCTGCAAAGTGAAGCATTCTCGTTAATTATGCTCGAACTATGTATAGTCTGGTTCAACTAGTGACGGGCTTCAAACTGTCTCACGAACCCTTCAATTATTTTGCGCGTTACGAAACCTGTCTTGACAATTTCTTTTAAAAATTCTTCGACGTCTCAATTAAGAACATTCTTATAAACAAACCTCAGATTTGACACATTCATATATTCCATATAAATACAATGGAATTCGATAAAAGGGGCTTGAACATTTTGTTAATCAAATCAAACCTTTATCCCTAATCTAATAGAATTCTAATTCTGTTTCATTTACATATGAGCGACACTAATTTTTCATCAGGTTTAGAAATTTATTCTTACGGTGATACGTTCGAACGAATTTTTCAAGATTTTTAGTTTCGGTCTCACTATTGAAATTACTTTGACTTCGTAGAAATTTTTCCGATAGATATTCGACACAGAGTGTTAACCTTTTTCTTAATTAATTATTTCCAGTGAAACGGAATTGTGTATTGGACAGCTAAGTATAAGAACGAAATTAAGGAAAAAGTGTTGTGCTCAGTAAAGATTTGTTTCACATTTTCTGCGAGTAATAATTTCTATAAAAATTAATGGCTGTCGCAGAACGATCAAATTGTTTGATCGACTGTCAACAAAGGGTACGCAAAGGGTTAAGGTCTCTGAACTGCGAAATGAGATGATATTAAGGATGTTCTGGAGGTACAGTGGGAGACAAAAGTACAAGAAATTCGAAATCCATCAATATATTGGCAATGAAAGTTATTCATGAGTATATTTTGCATTAAAAAAATAGATTAATTTAAAAAGCTTTCGTTGAATTAGTGAATTTCATGTTATATTTATTTTTTAGTCAGATTGTCTTCATATTATAAAAAATTGTAAGTGACTTTTGCGAATAATTGTACCCTCTAATTTGAACTTCAAGATAATAAAGGGCCTAGCCGAATAAGATGGTCAAAACTGCCCTTAGAGCTTTTTCAATGGCTGTTGAACCATTCGACAGCTGACCAAGAAAAACCCCTGTGAGCAAAATTTCAGCCCCCTAACTTGCCCGTGAGGGTAGTTATACGGTAAATTAGATTTAGCGCTTGTCCACTCATTTTCCGCTCTCTGATGCTTTCTAGAATTCTGAAAAAATGTGGCACATTTGGATTCCAAGGCGGATTTTATGGAATTTTTTCAGATTTTTTTTTGTAAACTGTGTCCGTAAAAAATGAAAACCTAAAAAAAATCGGAAAAATGGAGGTTTCTCAAAAATATGAAAACATGCTATTTTGCTGTTTAGTACCCTGATATAGTACGATAACAGGCAGAGTCCTCCATTTTTTCAGATTTTTTGTTGTGGGACATCATTGTCAAAAACATGAAAAACCGAATTTTTTCGACGTTTCTGCTGTTAGGAGGAAAGTTACACTTGTTGGTTTTACCGCGGGTTTTTATAGACCTGGAAAAGACCTTTGATACTGTTTGGCTGGATGGTCTCTTCTTCAAGCTAATAAAAAAGAAGTTCCCCCTTACCTCATTAAAATAATCTGGTCACTGAAGGTTCTAACAATGAAGGACCTATAAAAACTAAATTATAAAATGATCTGGTGCATGGTGCATAATAAAAAGTAAGGGGTGAACTTCTTTTTTATTAGCTTGAAGAAGAGACCATCCATCCAAACAGTATCAAATGCCATTTCCAGGTCTATAAAAACCCGTGGTAAAACCAACAAGTGTAACTTTCCTCCTAACAGCAGAAACGTCGAAAAAATTCGGTTTTTCTTGTTTTTGACAATGCTGTCCCACAACAAAAAATCTGAAAAAAATGGAGGACTCTGCCTGTTATCGTACTATATCAGGGTACTAAACAACAAAATAGCATGTTTTCATATTTTTGAGAAACCTTCATTTTTCCGATTTTTTTAAAGGTTTTTCATTTTTTACGGCCACAGTTTGCAAAAAAAAATCTGAGAAAATTCTATAAAATCCGCCTTGGGATCCAAAATATGCCACATTTTTTTCAGAATTTTAGAAAGCATCAGAGAGCGGAAAATGAATGGAAAAGGGCTAAATCTAATTTACCCTATAAGTACCCTCACGGGCAAGTTAGGGGGCTGAAATTTTGCTTACAGAGGTTTTTCTTGGTCAACTTTCGAATGGTTCAACAGCCATTGAAAAAGCTCTAAGGGCAGTTTTGACCATCTTATTCGGCTAGGCCCTTTAAGTTAAAAATAAATAAAGACGTGTTAAAATGTGCAAACTTTAAGTTGCTATAATTCTTAAACGGTGCAGTGAATCGAACCCAAACTTTGGTAATTGAATTAATTTAGTAAGAATTATATCTTGTCAAATTTTCAAAAATTTTGTTGCATTTTTATATACCTCCATAACATCCTTAATGCAATAGTAGATCGCTAAGAGTAGAATCTTACCTGGCGTACGTGTCTTGTGCAGGTTCACCGTCGGGGGTAACGAGACGCCTTGCCTCGAGGATCGCGACACAAAGATTAACCCTGTTGTCAGCCCCACGGTCGATATCGTATTCAACGCCTATGCTGAGTTGCCCAACTTCATGCACTTCTTCAGGGTCAGTCATAAGAACACTGGTGTCCGAGCACATGCTCTCGAAGCTCAATGCTCTCTTCAGGGTCGACTCATCCGGCGGCGGCTCCGGCTCTGGCGCCTGGGGTCCTCGACGATTGCAGGGACTGATTCCATTGTAATCGTTCATTGAATAATTCGTCATGAACGCCTCCTCCCATAAATTAAATTTGTTCGATAATTATTCCTCACGATACGAGCGTCTCCGGTTGCTTCTTCAACCCTCGCGCGCTCCTCAGCCCAACAATCAATTTATCTTCTTCTCATAGATAATGTAAAATGTTTCATTTATGTTTGTATTGCAAGGTGCATTTCTTTAACCTTTGGACTGCAAACTGTATATTTACACGTCCTCACAGGGCCATTAATAATACATACGAAAGATGTATACCTGTACGACATGATCAAAAAATTGTTTAAAAAGACTGTTGTACACGTATCTTCTGTAGTAGTAAGTGTTCAGTCGTTTTATACAATTCTTTGAACATTCACCGAGCATTTACTGCAACGTAAGATACATGTATAGTATACTATCTTTTTAAATAGTCTTTTGATTGTTGGATTGATTGGAAGATTTTGATCAGTATCAGCAGCAATACCGTTAATCGAGAGTGTGTACAGCAAAAGTTCTGAGGAGCGTATGAGAGTGAATAGTATAGTGCTGCCTGCTTAACAAACCTGCGTCCATTAAGCGAACACGACTATCATTCCTGACGCCTAGTAAGCACTTGGGAACTGTCGAAACAAGTTACCGCATTGTGTGACTAAATGTGACTAAAAGCACTGACGAAAACTATTCTTCATTTACATAAGAAGAAACTAGATTAGTCAAAATATGAACATCTGATCGATTTAACCAGTAATAATTGTGAGACATTAAAATATCTGTTTGTTCAGCAAGTTTCATTAAGAATAATTAAATGAATGATTCCATAGTGAGTTATTCCGAGTGTGTGCTAGGCATAATAAATGTCAGGAATACGAGTATATCGAATGAGGAGCTGATTTGTACCTGAGATGGTCTCTGTGTTATCGGCATGTCGTCGAGCACGCTGCCAAATTCCTGGCTGGTCCGCATTCTGCAAAACATGCTAATCGACCACCGCGTTAATCGTTTTCTTTCAAGAGCCCAGTGGATAGACGGAGTCGGCAATTAGGGGATGCTTACCTGAACTCGCTCGAGTCCTCAAGCTCGTTCAGCTCGTTGAATATACCGTTCTGTCTCTCCATGCTCTTCCTCCTTTGTTCGATACTGTTCAGAATATCCTGGAAACAATCCTCGTTAAGTACAGTTCTAATTCATCTTAATTTAATGCACGTCGTCTGATCATTGAGAATAACTTCGTCTCGATCGTCAATTATCTTTAACCGAAAGAGACTCGAAGAAAAAGCTGATCAAATTGTGTAATAGAACATTCTTGTTACTGTTAAGGAGTCAACTAATGAAATGTTAAGAAACATATGGTGGGTTGGCAAACATACCTCTGAAGTCCTCGTAAAGCTAGGATCAGTCTCGTAGGCGTAAATTTCATGATTGTGATTTTTGAGTAGTAGTGGCGACGGTGGAGGGTTTTGTAAACTATTGAATACCTGTCGAAACAACACCGTTTAATCATTAATATGTTTGCACAATAGAGAATCAACAGGTTTTGTACAGGTAACTCTACCTCTTGCGCAGTTCTTTGAGCTTCCATGTTCAGCTCGGGACTATATAAATCGGAGCTACGTTTAGAACCATCGACGCTTAACACGTCGGAATCATTCTCTGCGTAAAGGTCTGGCATATCATTTTGCAACGGACTAGTGATATTATCCTCTATTAATGACGGATATCTCGTCGGAGAAGAGTATTGTTCGGTTTGTTGCGGCGGGGAATGGATCCAACTACGATCAAAGTACGAATAAATATTAATAATAACGTTAGACGTCTAATGTTAACTATATTTTGACACTAAACCTACCACCACCGGTCAAGATGACCGGTTCCAGATTTTTTATTTTACAATTATTGAAATAATAAAAATTGAATAGACAACTTCGGTAGTACAATCTTGTCATTTTTATAAGGGAACATGTACCAGTTACTTTTAAGGCTCGGTAGTCTTAGTGTTAATGAAACCTCGATGAATATATTCGTGATATTTTTCTGGTTCGGTAGTCTTAGTGTTAATGAAACCTCGATGAATATATTCGTGATATTTTTCTGGTTAAAATGAGCCCACACACGACACAATGCAGACCACATTTGCTCGTTCAATTCACGATTTAGTAGAACCTCTACCATCCGAACCGATGGCATCTGAATTCTCCATTATCCGATTATAAACAATACAATCTAAATACTGCAACTGAATAACTGTTCTATTATCCGAATACTCATATTTCACTCATCGGTTCGGATAATCGAGGTTCCATAATATCGTGGATTAAACAAGTAAATATGACCCCAACTGTCCACGTTGGGTATCACTTTAATCAGAAAAATGTCCCGAATATGTCGGTAAATGTTACACAAAAGTAGCATTGGAAATAAAAGTGTTATCATCGGATTAGCATCATCTCGCCGATATTACGTTTACTGTGATATATACAGGGTGTTCGACTACAATTGGGAGAAAATTTAAGGAGTTCTCCATGACAATATAAGTCGAAAATGAAGAATAAAACAATTGCGATTTCGGCTTCGTTATTTAGTTATTAACCCTTAGCACTCGAATGGCGACTCAGAGTCGCCACTAGAAATTGCTGTACCATTATTCGAAATATTATTTACATTATTAAATATGTTGGTATCTAATCAATAGTCTCCGGATTTCATGCATTTATGGCAAAAATAAGTACGTGCAATTTAGAAGACTTTAAGAATATTAATATATTATTTTCACTATACTAAAATAATTAGTGAAAAATATAAATTTATATTTAGCTCCTGTGTCCTGCAATTGATGCACAAACTTTTTATTTTACATAAAGATCCGGAGTCCACTAATAAATTACTAAACATGTAAGTATTCTATGAGGTGTTATTGTATAAATTTCATATCCACCAAATTTAAAAAGTTAGAGAAAATGGAAATATTCTAGGTCGAAAGAAATATTTAACTTTCGAGTTAAAATAGCTCCGAGTGCAAAGGCTTAACAATTAAAAATCCGCCTAAAATGCGGCAACCCAATAATTTTTTTATTCTTCATTTTCGACTTATATTATCATGGAGAACCACCCCTTAAATTTTCCCCCATCTGTAGTCGAACACCCTGAATAACGGCGAAGTTTTTACAGGACGATCGATCGGAACGTACTTGTAAAACTTCGACTTGTCGATGGAATTCCCCATGGTAAACATTCTGAGAGCGTTGAATATCCTCTCGCCGGTGATCTTCCCGTTCTTCTTTGGCACATCTTGCAGCGGATCCGGCGGAGCAGGCGGCGGTGGGACCGGGCTAGGCGTCGAGTCACTGGTGAAATTCATCATATTGATCGGCTCTGGGATCGTGTCATCGAAGAGAACGTGATCCTGATCGAGCTCGTTCATCCTGTCGTAAACAGGAAGATCCGGCAAGCTGCGTATGTACTGAGAGACTTTCTGCAAGCCCTGGGACTCTCTGAACAGGTAAGACGAGTCGATGTCGTCCTGGAGACTGGTGCTCCTGAACTGTTTCATCTCCATGCTCTGCATCTCGTTGTTCGTGCGATCTAGATTGCCGAGGTTCTGGGTACTCTGCAGCATCTTCGGTAAAGAACCAAGCTCGTAGACTGGCTCCATCACCGACTGGCTTATGGTCACCATGTGGTTTCTCTTGAGCATGTCGTAGCTACCATAGCTGCCGTTCCTCTCCTCTTCCATGTTGCCGTTCATGGTGCCCATAGTCCCGTGCATGCCATAGTGGACCCTAGAAGACTCCATGCCGGTGTCGAACTTCCTGTAAGCACATTGTGTCTTTTAGTATTTTTGGTTTGGCCCTAGTTAATCGATCTGTTCGAACTTCGACTCTGATTGCGTTGGAACAAGTTACAGGAAGACTGGCTTGTTTGAACGATAGATTCAATTTCAGATGCCCGATTCGGATCAAATCAATCAGTTCCATTCAATCCAACAGTAACTTGTTTTGTATACCAACGTCATTCAATCTTTGAAGTTAGATACCCAACTTCCTGTTTTCCAATCAATTCAAACACCCCAAAATCTTCCACGAACTAATGTCCTGCGGATCGAATCTGTTGATTCTGATTGTGTAGCGTTTGTCATCGTCTCAATTTTGTCGTGATTGGCCGTGTACGAGTTTGAATGGTGGTTTGTAGGCGTGTCTGAAATTGTTTGAAGAAGTAGGAAGGGATGGTCGTTGTCGTTTCGTTGAGTTTGTCCACGTGGTGTCCGTATGTTTGGGTTGTGATCTCGGTGGGTTTGTGGATTGTAAACGGTTTGATCGCTACTTGTAAGGGCTGCACCTGTGTGGTATTTGGTAGGTGTGTCTAAAATCATCTGAAGGAGTAGGAAGGCATATGGGTCGTGATTTCGGTAGGTTTATAGATTGTGAACGATTTGATCGCTACCTGTAGGGGCTGCACCTGTTGTCCTGCTGCCTTCGTTCTTCCTGGAGTTCGTACCTCAGCCGGGCGTCCATGTGAAGGGATTCGGGGGTCGGACCAACCTCCTCATACCTAAACGCAGTCTCGTTCGAGGCTTTGTGGAGGCCGTAGCTCGGCATCGTCTGAGTCTGGAAAAGGAAGACGGGCTCGGCTGGTCTCGAGGGAACCGAGGGTCTTTGCATCGGCGGCGGCGGAGTTAATGGACCCGTGCCAGACTCGTGCATTCTCAGTCTGGTGCTCGAGGTCTGAAGTGGAGACAGCCTTGGTCGACCAGTTGGCCTTGGTTCGGGCGCTGGTCTCAAAGGTTGTGGCGGTATTTTGGTGTCGGCGGTGCTCCGGGGCAGATCCCTATCTACCAACTCGAATCTGCAAGCATCGACTCCCTTCGATATCCAATCATCTCACCTGTCACCATCGATCGGTCTCGCGAATCGTCTGAAAACCACCCTTTCCGATTTCTTTTACTGTGACTTTCGCGTGTAAGTCGTGTCCTTTTGGAATTCAAATATGATGTTTGATATTATAGCATCGTATTCGGTGCGAAGCAGAATTGAACCAATGGTATCAGTTTTCCAGAAATATCATTGCTCGCGTGTTTATGAAAACAAGATCACAAGGATTTCACATTAACCCCTCGCACCACGATTTATTTTACGGTAACAGTGATTAGAACTTCCCTTAGAAGTTTTTATTTATTATATGCCTATGTCGACTATGTATGTATCGACAACAACAAAGTAGAATTTTATTTTTGTTTAAAGGAAATTGATAATATACATATTCAGTAGATTTTGTTCGAAACTACATGCTATAGTGCAAGGGATTGATCCGAATGTAAGAAACCATGAAGATTTTAATTCTTTTATATTGAATTCATTAGTTACATGATCTAATTCGTTGATTCAAACGTTTATTGCGAAAGCATTGCTGTTCTCAACCGACATAAAGTGACCGAACACCGGTCGACCGGTTTCCAGATTAATGACACCATTCTGTTCGAACGTCTTCGGTCTGAACTGACGATATAAATGTACGTGTAATCCGCGGGCATTGTTAAAGAACGCAGCAATCGGCCCCGTTACCTTCTATAAGCACCCTGCGCGTCGAGCCTGATGTCGCTGTCGCTGTGGCAGAGATGCTGAGACGTGTTTCCGGTTTGCCGATACAAGCCAGGAATTGTCTGCGCCGTGGGACATTGTGCTTTCACCAGGCTAACCTGCGAATCGGCATGACGGAACGATTGCCACAGTTTTTTTTCTCACGATTCGCCTACTTCTACAGCCTTTTGTAATCTCCGCGTGTAATGTCAAGGACGAATCGGCAACGAGAGAGCCTCGTTCGACTGGCACCGATGCAAAATGTCGACAAACTGATGAGGTCGCGACTGATAGCGAGTGATTGCATTATTTGAAAAAAAATAGTCTGAACATTTGATATTTTTGACACTGGAAGCATTATATTTGAAATGACCCATCCTAGATTTCTTAAATTACATTGGTTCAACTTGTGAAGGCGTCTTTGTTGACAATTGATAACAGGAGCAAGGATTGAAATGGTTCCGAAAATAACTGTTTCAAACTGTTATTTATCGGTTCTGACTGAAACAGTTATGGAGAACCGAAAAAGTCTCATAACTGTTACAAGGTATATCGGTTACGGTTCCGATTTTATAACTGTTATTTTTCGGTTAGGCAATTAGGTTCTACATATTCTATATTTAATAATACTTTTGTAATAATTTGTATTATTGACAACCTACGGCTACAGCCACACGAGTTTTTTTGTCAATCACACAGAAATATGTAAACAAATGAAGAGCTGCCCTTGGCTAAGAGAGCACATAGGTTCATCAGAGAACGTGCGATAGAGTCGTTCGCTATTACTCACAATAGTTACACAGTGGGGGAACGTAAACAAGAAAGCGCTTGTTTATGTCGCTTGTTTTCCGACGCTTATTATAACCGAAATGCATAACCGAAACCCAGAACCGAAAAGTAACCGACATAAGTCAGAACCGATGTACCCTGTAACAGTTATGAGACCTTTTCGGTTCTCTATAACTGTTTTAAGAACCAGAAATCGATATCATAACTGTTATCAATCCCTGAACAGGAGTGATGTTAAATCTTGAAGAGTACACTCTTTTAATTGTTGTAAGACACTAAAGATAGATGGATAGATTGTTTGGTGCTTCTAACGTTAATAGCGACATCCTGTTTATGTAGGAAATTATTGAATAATTATCAGTCAAATATTAACAAGTACACTCTAGTGATCTTTATAACGGAATATTGACTGTTCAGTATTTCTAGTTTCAATGAAAATATCATTGAAAATGCTTCTGCTAATTATTTGAAAACATTATTTTGTCTCCAAGGGTTCACAAAGGGGTCATTGTACATTAACAAAGTGAAATTGACACAATAAACTGCATAGCTCGGGAAAATCAATACCAGTGTGTCCGCTGATAATCATTAACTCCCGGGATGATGGAACTTAGGTCCATTTTGATTCCGCGTTACAAACTTTATAACAATGTTGCTATTTTTGCGAAATTGTCCATAAAATTTTGAGAGCACATTATGGAAACATTGCACTTATGAATTGTATAAAAAGCAAATCGATTCTTTGTCACATGAGGATGCTAGAAATTGACCTTGTCACACGAGAGTGCTAGAAATTGGACTTAAGCGAAACTATTTCTTTAAATTGTTGTTGATGTAGTTTGTGGTATGGCAATCGATTTCGTGGGTATGTACCTTCTCTTCCCGAGGTGCCCACAGCCAAGAGAGCCTTTGTCGCCATTCCTCACAGACGTTCCACACGTTCCTAGGTCCCCATTGCCATCCGATGCGATACCTGAGGCGGTGTAATACACAAAGTATTATTACGTTAAGGCCTTTCCGTTCGGCAGCTTGGGGGCGGGGGGTGGGAGCTTTTAGAGATGCTGCGAGCTGTTATGTTAGATGCTGCGGTCGATAATCATGTTTTCGTAGTGAAACTTTCGGGACAACGGCGTGGGAATTGGATTACTGGGTCAGTCCGCTCGAACACAGAAAATATTGATATTTAATATGAGGCGGGGCTATCGACTCGAAATTAATCGAACCCGTTGCGACGTCTTTCGCCGGAAACCGGCCAGACATAATTACTATTGCGTCGCTCGAAATTAACGTTATTCCTCGAGAAAGATTGTTGGATCTTCTGTACATTTATTAATAACTTCCACAGTGTTTGATCAAATCTCTCATCAAAATTCATGCGAATGCGTCGAGTATGTGTAGATACGCCTGTCAAGTTTTAGCTTACTAGATTCGATCGTTTTCTCGAAATGAATTCCTGAATACAAGATTGACTAGAACTCATACGTTTCTCGGAATTAGTTGCTTAGATTCTAGTATCATACATGTCTCAATTAATATTTCATTCAATAAATTACTTTAATTTGGATAGAAGGAAGTTGGGTACATTTTGACCCAGATTTATAATCGTCCCATCTGAACACTATTTTTTAGCAGCCAGGTTAAATGATCTGCTACATACAGTGACTCCCATTAATATTCGGACACTCTTAAAAAACGATAACTTTTTTGATATTGGAGCATACGATTTAAACTTTTTTTGAGAAGTGAGAGCAATTAGTTTACTACATGACGTGAAAAGAAATTTTTTCAAAAATTGCAATTGGTCGGAATTGTATAGAAAATACTAAAAGTTGCGTTTTACAACTTTTTTATGGGGGTCTAAATTGAAAATTTAAAAAATATGTTTTGTATATTTGTGTCAATTATGTGGATTGTAAAAGTTACATCGAAATCGGTCGATGTCGGGAAAAACGACAGGCATTGAAAGATGTATGAATCCTTAGATTTATTGCAGTTAGGGGCCGAAAATCGTGAAAAATGACAATTTTTACCATCTTTAAAATTTTGTAGTTCATTCCAACGTTGACCGATTTTAATGAAATTTTTAGAATGTGTTTAATTGATACAGATCTACGAAACGTGTTTTCGACATTTTCAATACGAGCCCACATAAAAAAGTTGTAAAACTAAACTTTTAGTATTTTCTCTGCAATTCCGACCAATTGCAATTTTTTCAAAAATTCTTTTCACGCTACGTAACAAAACCGATTGTTTTGACTTCTTGGAGTGACTTCTCAAAAAAAATCCAAGTTGTATGATCAAATATTAAAAAAGTTATCGTCTTTTTATGAGTGTCCGAATATTAGTGGGAGTCACTGTACATCAATACCAATCAGAATATTAATAACGACCTGAAAAAAGTGGGTTTAAAAATATATAAAAGAATTATTGCGTTAGAAAATGGTCTGCCTGCATCCGCCATGATGTCATCAAAATCGTCATTGAAGGGTTGTCAGGCGACTCCATTTTTCCATGTTGAAAGGTGTTCAATCACGTGGACCGTGCGAGTATCACGAGAGCCTAATGGCAAGCACGCGTTAGTATGCTATTATTAAGTGATAGGAGATGCGAGGTTGTCAAAGGGGTCACAGAGAAAATCAATTTGAGTAAACGCGGCATTAAAGAAGGGGTAAAATAAAATTTTCACCCCCGTTCCCGGTTAACAGTCGCATAACGGATCCGATCCGGCGGCGGCGGCGGCGGCCCAGCTCGCTTTTTGCTGAAACTTTTACGCCCCGTCGTCGTCGGCCGATATTTATTTTATCGCCCGGCGTTAGGATGGGAACGTCCGATAAAGGTATAAATTCTAATTCCTGCCTAGCTGCCTTTAACGCTAAGCGAATTTCACGGCGTGTATATATATATATACACATTATACTGTACGGTGCTTTATACGAGTCCACGGTTAAACGCCGATAAATCGAGCCGTTTGAGATGTTGCGGTGCGCATCGAACGCTCATTTCCACCCTCATTTTTATGCAGGCTGAACCATAATTGTCGAGACTTTTATTGCCGCAGAAATTGCGACGGAAATTAATGCGCGAACAATTCGAGATTAATCTCACGATATCGCGACGCTGTAAATTGAAGCTTTTCATAAAGCGGCAATAAGGTGTCAGCTTCGTTTCTACTATGTTATTTTGTTGTGCATTCTGTGTTAGTTAAAAATGGAATCTTACTTTCTGTGTGCAAAAAAAATTAGCATCTGTAGATTGCGGATTGCATCACCTTCTTAATGCGATTGTGGTGCAATAGAGTATCATTAAAATATTATTTCTAGATTGCAGATTTTATGCATTTATGACAAAAATGGGGCGTACCAAAAACAGTGAGAATATCAGACTATTTTAACAATATGATTATTAGACTCTTTATACGAAATAAAAATTGTTTCTGTCAAAAAAAAATTTTTAAATATATTTTAAAAAATTACTGAACACTCGCCTAATATTAAAATTAAAGAAAATCACTGTTACGAACTAAAAGTTACTACACTGTAGACAGTCCAACGAATTCAGTTAATTTTCATCTTTTTCGCCTCGATCTTCGCTAGAAATTCTTCCCGCAAGGTGTAGCATCGTTCCACCAAGTATGGCGAATAGAGTTGTATCCCGAAATTTGCATTCTATGAAAATGCAGAAGTTGTGTTCGCCGATGCCACCGAAACTGCACGCGAGCCACTCGAAGCAGCCTTTCCTCGCTTTGCAAGGCGACGAATAATTCTCGAATTACATTTTGCGAAGGTTTCCGTGTTTCCCGGCGTTTTCTGGTGTTACATAACGGTGTACGAGGTCTGGCGAACGCTACACATGCAACAGGTTAAAGGGTCATTCAGGCCACCAATTGTATCAGGGACTTCTTATCTACCCTTTTCTCTGTGTGGCTGGAGTTTATTCTTCTCTCTCCTCTCACGGAGGAACGTTCTCTAGAAACGGCCACGGGAACGTTCCTCCGAGCGACTCGACCCGCAGCAGGGAATGTGAATTTCTGCCTGCAAACGACCGTCGTTGTCAGATTCATTAAACTGTCACGGATACGTCCGTGCCTGAGAAATGGTAATAATGGTAATCGCGAGTCGATATTCTCGAAACTACGGAACACGACTTTATCGAGAAAATCGCCTTGGCGAGAATAAAAACGCGTTGGACGAAACTGGATGCTGGATACTGTACGAGTAATCTATATTTCTTCCGAACGTTTTTCTAACTATGCGATAAGTGATAACAACTGATACAAAATCGATCGTGAGCGAGTTGCCAGATGAGGAGCATGCTTTAGATCATTTTGGCTGCTGCAATAAGGAAACGGTTCGATTCGTAAATAATTTGACTAAGCAAATCAAAAGTATTATAATTAAATCTTTATCCGAGAAGCATAACCAGACAGGAATCAGACATTTTGCGGTATCTAAGAACGTGAAATGGTTCAATTATTATCCGAGAAGCGTATGAGGGTTGGTAGAATATTTTTAAGATCCCATCATATTGACAAACTGTTAAAATCCAAAAGTACTCTTAAAAATTCTGATAATAGAGACAATCTTGCTCCCGGGGAATAAAGGGAAGCATCAAAAAGAAGATCAAGTGTCCAAAAACATTAACCCTTAAACAGTAAACGTTTTTACGGTGCTCTGAAACTGTAAGGGTGGGTCTTTCATGCCTGTTGCAGTTTTTAGTGAGTAATAGTTCTTCAAACAATCTGAAAAAATTCTTAGAGTACTTCCGAACATCCTAAATTGGGATTAGCACAATGATTTTAACAAATAATTTGTTGAGATATTGTATATTTTAAATAGTATGAAGCAAAATACGTGAACAATAATAAAGCAATTATTAGTCTGTTCCATGAAACAGAAGTAATCGTTTGTTGCATGAACTGTTTGTTCCTAATTGTACCAAGTAAGTGTGAAAGCATAAAGTCTAGTGTGACCACTAAATGGTTTTTGAGGCTAATGTAGTGAACAAGATTTTTCACCGAAGGGGTTGAAAGTAACGATAAAGGATTTTCACGAGGTTATCGCGTTTAGTAAGTTGCAGGTTGTCGACTGGAATGCGGGATTGTTAAAATGGTGGATGTATAATCACCTTCTGCAGAGAGCCAGGGCAGCACCAGCCACGACGACAATGACCAAAGCCACCCCAAGACCGGTGAGTGTCCAGCCCATCCTTCTTAATACCAAATCTGGGCTCAACCGCAAATCCAATCAAACCGCCGAGCCTGAAACACACGGAGTAAATCCATGGGGAGCATGATCCGATTACAGTTACAGAACCAAGATTACCCCGGGATTAACAATCCTTACGGATACCCCATGCGCCGTTAGTTTATTCCATTCTATACAGGCGCGGCTTGTATATTTCAGTTTGTACACTGATATCCGACCGGATAACACTGGGAGTCACTTGTCATACCATTACGTAACGATTTATCCGGTGAACAGCTATCGATTCCTGTTTACTGGAATCTTTAACCACCAAACGTTCCCTTTCTTGCGTTAAAATTAACTTTATGGGCCGTCGTATCCCCTTTGAAACGCGGAATCAAATAATTTTAGAAACAGTACAAAGATTCGTTTAACACTTCGAGTACCAGAAAAGTAGTTTATTTAACGAAATAAAAGTTATAAAAATACTCTCTCAATCTCCTTGCATTTTGCAGATTCCAATTCAATTCGCTACACTCAATATCATAACCTCAAATTTTATTTATAAATTCGGAACATTAATTTGATCTTCCATTTCCGGGAGACGTGGAATTCCAAGTGTTAAAAATGAGGCTGAATCCTTATCACTCTTAATCAGCCACTACCTATCGTTGCCTATAATGGATTTACACTATTAAATATTTACTTTATTATTTTGAAATGCTCTTACTTTAAATGAACCCAACCAAATTGAATGAGCTCAATAAACCTATACATATAAAAGCCTACATAAAAATAAATTTGCAAATCTGGACCAACTCTGCCACCCACAGGTGGATCAGGCAAGAGGCCATTTTGGAAGGATCACGAAAAATCATGCAGGCATCCGATGGATCAGTATCGTCATTAAATATTCGAAATGTGTCGCGTTGGAGGCACGTATTCTGGCTCGTAACAGACTGCCTATGCGACGATAAGGGCAGTTTCTGAGGGTTCTTCACTCTTCTTTGCTACGCCATCCATGTACTCCCTGCTAGCATACATACATACATACATACATACATACATACATATGTATGTATGCTCAGCCGTGGTATATAACGCATATATGTATTCGTAACATGATCTATTCAACCGAAAACGCGCATACAGCCGCAAACACACGTTGATACACACCTCGAGGACCGGTGGTGCACTGGTTTGTGCTTACACGCGAAGAAGCAGCGACGTCGAAAGACGAGATCGAGGATCCATCGCGACGTAGCCAGAGACGTAACCGTCGGCGAATGGGGAGTCTAATTTTGCGGCGGAGTTTTTTGCGAATCGTGAAAATCTTTTCACGTTGCCGGCACCAGAGAGCACGATTTGCCTAAGAACTTTCGCGCAGGGGAGATTTTATTGCTTGCGGTGGGTGCTGCCTCCTTAACTTTCATCGACGTGCTTGGTGAATATCCACCGCCCTACACCCCTCGACAAATTCCACCGGCTAGTTAACGTTACACCCCTGCGCGTAACACTTCCTACGACAATCGCACAAACGATCCGGTTCTAAACGTTTCCTGTCATCTGATTTTTCTTTAATTTTCTTAGCCTCTTACTAGGGAGTATTTTAAACCTCGGATCTGAATTTTTTGCACTTCGTTCATTAACATAGAAATGAATTTTTGTGGATTTAAAGAAGAAACTTTCTGATCTCGTGTCGGTGTATTTTCTGCAAGCCTGGGTACATTAAAAAAACTGTATTATAAATAGTAATTGAAATACTTTAATTTATATAAGAGAGTGTTTCAAGATGTATTTCTTAGTGTTACCTACAAGAGTATTCGAAAAGATGTATTTATTATGTATGAATTGGAATTATTAACTTTTCGGACATATTACAGGAGAAATAATAATTCACTGTATTGTGTATTATAGCATTATCGTCAGACTGCGGATTTTATGCAATTGTGACAAAGATGAATAGCTGAAATGCAAAACAGTGGGAATGACAAACGAACTTCGAAACACTCTTCTACTATTTTCGACTTATTAAAATTGTTAAGAAACTTAAATAAATTTTTATTTCGCATAAGAATTCCCAGTCTAATCATTACACTTACCATTGGATGACAAGAACAGTAAAGATACTGTTGTATTATTTTCAGCCCATTAAAATTATTTAAAAAAAAATACGATTGTCAATCACAAGGCATTTTTATTTTGTCTAATAGTTATCAAGATATAGTAACAACTATCTTAAAGAGAGAGAACTTCATTCATACACAGGGTGTCCCAAAATTCTTTCGACTCCCTAAAATAAACGGTTCCTGACGTTATTCGAAGCAAAATTTTCCTATTCCAAAATGTCCGCTGCGGGTTTGTTTATTAGTTGCTAACGAAAAACACAGACCAATCAGAGCGCGACCTAGACGCTTGTTGTCAAAGGTGGTCCGACGAGCCAGCAGTTGTCTGGGTCTGTAAGTCCTTGATACGAGGACTTTCGTCATCGCAAATACGCGGAAACCGTTGATCCATACATCGTGACGTATCAGTCATAAAAACACTAGTGTAAACAGTACAGTAATTTTCGATTTACCGCGATGGGTCGGGACGGCATTCGTCGTATTTCGGCTCTGTTAGCGCGCCGGACGATATTTGCCAACACGCGTGTAGGTCGCGCTCTCTTATTGGTCCGTGTTTTTCATTAATAACTCCTAAACAAAGCCGCGGCGGACATTTTGGAAAAGGAAAATGTAGTTTCGAATGACCTCAGGAACCGCTTATTTCAAGGAGTTGAAGGAATTTTGGGACACCCTGTATAATAGTCAATCTTTTTGCTTATCACACTGACTGTCCTTTTAACCACCTAGCATGTCACTTACAAGGGAACATATTCTGTTGATACACGCCGATTATGATGAAACTTATGTTAGATATAGTTCTTCGAAAAATATTTGACATGTATTTTTTTTATCGGCGACCATCCACTCTCAGGTGGTGAAAACAGCCCTCGAAGTCAGGGGTCAAAACCACATTTTTTGAGAAAAAAAAAGTTTGTTAAAAAATTCTTGATCGACTACATTTCCCATTGAAAAACACACAATTTAAAACAAAATTCAAATTTTTTTCGACATCTGGTTTCCGAGATATCTCAAAAAATATGGTTTTGACTCCCAACTTTGAGAGCTGTTTTCACCCCTTCAAAGTGGATGGTTGCCAATAAAAAAAAATACGTGTCAAATATTTTTCGAAGAACTATAGCTCACATTAGTTTCATCATAATCAGCCATTGTCATCTGAAAATGTTCCCTTGTTAGATCTTAACGGTAAACCTACCGAGCACTAAAAGCGATTAAAATGGCTTAGCTCATTTTGGTTTATCGATTTTGTGCAATTTTTAATGTAATGTGCTTTTGAATTAAAAAATTTGTTTGTTGAAGGATGGTTGTAAAGGGTAGCAATGTATTAATATTGATTTTGTTTCTGAAGCTTGTGGAACGAGGTTACTTTTTTAAGCTTGCGAATAGAAATTAGAAATCAGAAATTAATTTTTATGCTGATACATTAAAGTGCATTAAAAGTTAAGATCTGTGGCATGCAAGAAGAAATGGTCGTCAGGGATAACAGGGTATTAATATTGATTTTGTGACCTAAATATAGGAATGAGGTTTCTTTTTTAACTTGCAAATGGAGAATGAAACTCGGACAATAATTTCTATGCTGGTACATTGAAAGCAACAATTTTAGAATGTAATTGAGGATGGTCGCTAATTAATTGAAATTTTTTTGTAAAAGTATGGCAAAAAATTTGTATTTTTATGTTAATATATTGAAAGCAACAATTTGAGAACCAATTTTAAGGTGCTTTCGAGCAACAGTCAATATTGATACCGTTTCCCAACAGACTGGAGAAAGGTTTCTGTTTTTAGGTTCAAATAAAAATAAGGATTCATGGGATCGTCGAGTTTTCGCGAACAGGGTAATGTTCCCCCTTTTATCTCAGACATTTTGGCACAAAGTACGTGTGGCTTACGCTTCGGTGTAGTGATGCACTCAGCTCCTTAAAAAAAAAGAGGGTAGCTTGTGGGGGGTGGAAGAAAGCACACCTCAGCGTGTGTCTGAAAAAATAGGCCAAGCCAGCGGAGTCGGTGAACTTTGCTCAGATACTTTGACCGGCATTCAACGAACATCAGCAATCCGAATGGTTTTTTCTTTGAGAAAATAATCCGCTTGCAAAGTGGAGCGGACGTGCCGCGTACGATCTACATAGATTTTGTGTCAGTACTTCTATCGTTTAGTCGTCTCCACCTACAAGCTCAATTTCAGTTAGCTAACTTTCAACGAGAATAATTACTTAAATTTTTACAATTTCTTTCAATACTCTTTTTACAGTTATATTTGGGAGGAATCTTTAATTCTGCTTCTTTCACTGTTATAACGTTGATTGCAATGTAGCCAATATTTTAATTAAGGTTGAAAATTCATTTCTGCAGTGATAGATACAGTGTGTTAAATTTTCTTATGGCCTGAGAAATATAAGAAGATTGAAAAAATAATTAATATCATAAACTTTAGCTTCTCAGTTTCTGTTTTTTCAAATACAGTGCTCTGATTTGTGCTTTAATTTTTATGGTCGCTGGCTAGACGATCAACGTGTGAAATAATGAATATTTAGATAATCAATTGTACAAATTCAGTATGTTAATGTAACCTTTATTTTCACGGTTAATATTAAAAAATGGATAAAGATTGCTTAATAAAGAGGAGAGCTTGACGTTTTCTTATTCGTATCTTCAAATGCACATAATTTAATAGCGATAAAAATTGTGCGCGATAAGAAGAGACGGTCACGGAATAAAAATTTGAGTATATCTGATAAGATTAAAACAGGGAGTACACGGTGAATAAAAGATCCGTCCACGGAGCCTTGGCTGAAAGGGACCGTGAAACGAAAGAGACGAGAACAACAGACGTATTATGTTAAAGAAGGAGCGCGGAACAATGAGTGGCAATAACTAAAGAAAAAGGTTTCCCCAGCGTCTCTTATTGTTCTTGTAGAACGGACGCCGTGCAAACAATTTTTGAGCGATATCGTCCTATTTAAAACGACGGAATGCCACGTGACACAATTTTCGGTGGGACTCGAAATACCCTTGAAACAGACATAGTTGAATAAATCAGCCAATTAAAAAATTTTTAAGTTTCCGCGTTTGTTAATGTGATAAAATGATATCAGCTTTAAAATAAGTTACGAAGTTATTAAAAGTAGCTATAGGTACACAGGTGTGTTTTAGGTCGGTATTTATAGCAGCACGATTCTAATTCGCTGATAAATCTTGAAGGTTGAAGGGCAAACCGATTACGCTTATTATTAAATCCCTTTTCTTTCTCGGTAACAGAAAATGCTTCTCGGCGAAATACCAAACATTGTAACCTTCAGTGATAATTTAAGTCAGAGATAGCTCACGATCTTGCAGGATAATTTCAAGAGTAATTTCCATCAAAATGACGTGTATAAAAAGCAATGGTCATCCGTCCTAAGGGTGAATCTACACCTCTGGATCGGTGGACATTTGCAAGGGAAACTTGCCGCAAAATTGTTTATAACAAAGAAAATTGTTGTTAAAGTTATTTTTTACATCAACACCTTTTACTCATTGAGAAGAGAAAAAGTCTGAAAGGAGCCATATGTCGCAAACAAATAGTTAATGAGATATAAGCTGTTAAAGTTTTTGCAAAATTTGATTGTGTGGCATTATACGTATAGACAAAAGCCTACTACTATAGTCCACCCGACCGTGTCGATGAGACAGAACCTGATCGTGTGCGTGCCTCGGGACAAACGAAGTTTAAAAAGGGACATTCGTCGCTAGGCCCGTACCAAGTCATCGTCTGTCTCCCTGCACATTCAGATAATATATTTGAAGTTGCAAATACATAAGAATACTAATCTTACATTATAAAATACTAACGTAAAGTATACTTACACATTTTTCAGGGTCTTCTGTTCCTTCGGCGGATCCACAGCACACTATTATTTACTCACGCGAATACATGCGTGCAAATAATTGTGCTTGACTTCCGAGCTCAATGTGGACACACTTTTCGATATACTTTCTCACATATGTTCTCTTTATTTCTAACCACTTCAAATGCGTTTAAAATCTTGTCTTTTATATCAAAACTTGAAGGAATCGGATATCTGAACTCAGAAGAATCGATGTTCCCAGATGATTCTCGACAAATCAATATTTCCAGATGGTTCTCGAAAAATCAATATCTCCTGGGTAACGATTTCATTTGTTTCAATCGGTCAGTCTCCTTCGAATATATTGTTTGCTGGCAGAGCAGAGTCTTCCCGCGGAGCGCAGATTTATTTTGATCATGTTCAGAGTAATTTCTTCTTGTTCGCCGTCACGAGTTCGGAAAGTGTGTTGTGTAGTGTTAAGTGATCGTGTAAAAGTGTGGTGTTTTAAATAGATGATATGAAAGACAAGACTTTAAACACATTTGAAGTGGTTAGAAATAAAGTGGACATATGTGAGAAAGTATATCGGAATGTGTGCCCGCAAGCTGTGGATCCGCCGAAGGACAGTAGACCCTGAAAAATGTGTAAGTATACTTTACGTTAGTATTTTATAACGTAGGATTAGTATTCTTATGTATTTGCAACTTCACATATATTATCTGAATGGGCAGGGAGACAGACGACCACTTGGTACGGGCCTAGCGACGAATGTCCCTATAAACTTCATTTGTCTCGAGGCACGCACACGATCAGGTTCTGTCTCATCGACACGGTCGGGTGGACTATAGTAGTAGGCTTTTGTCTATACGTATAATGCCACACAATCAAATTTTGCAAAAACTTTAACAGCTTATATCTCATTAACTAATTGTTTGCGACATATGGCTCCTTTCAAACTTTTTCTCTTCTCGATGAGTAAAAGGTGTTGATGTAAAAAATAACTTTAACAACAATTTTCTTTGTTATAAACAATTTTGTGGCAAGTTTCCCTTGCAAATGTCCAACGATCCAGAGGTGTAGATTCACCCCTAGGACGGATGACCATTACTTTTATACATGTTAAAAATCCTATGAAATCTGAATAAATTTAATCCTGTCATTATTATAAAGGATGTATACAGAGTGTCCCAAAAATGTTGTACTTCCTTGAAAGGAATCATTCCTGAGCCCATTTCAAGTAACTTTTTCCTTTGCAAAAATGTTCTCCGCGGCTTTGTTAAGGAGTTATTAACGAAAAACACGGACCAATCAGAGCGCGGCTGCAGCG
The DNA here is from genome assembly GCA_916610255.1 of Lasioglossum lativentre. Classification (NCBI taxonomy): domain Eukaryota; kingdom Metazoa; phylum Arthropoda; class Insecta; order Hymenoptera; family Halictidae; genus Lasioglossum; species Lasioglossum lativentre. The sequence goes on along the minus strand of OU744364.1, from coordinate 20,293,214 downwards.
GACGGATTCCGGCTCAGCCAATGCCAGCGCCACGCTCAGTAACACCTATCGCCGAGCCGGAATCCATCCGCAGTAGCTGCGCTCTCTTTGGTCCTTGTTTCCCGTTAATATCTCTTTAACATTTTCGCAAAGGGAAAAGTTACTACAAATGATTTCAAGAATCGTACCCTTTAAGGAAGCACAAGATTTTTGGGACACCCTGTATACATCAGTCTCGTTTAAACCTCGGTAATTCTAGTGTTAAGAATGAAATGTGACAATTTAAAATGATAATTAAGGTGGTCATCCCATGTGGCAGATCCAAAAAAGGATATTTCGATATTCGAAGTCGTTCGACTGTTATAAACGTAAAACGGAGCATCTGTTTGCCCCATTACGATTAAAGTATTAATAAATAACCAGTAAAATTTCAATTAGCTGGACATTAATTTGTGCTGGTAAAAAGTGCATTCGAATCAACGTGCACTTCGGAGTATTGAGCCGAGACAATTTCTCAACACATAGCAGACTAATGGTGAGAGTTAACATTTTCTTTGTGTAAATCGTACTTGAATCTTTAACCGCGTTTTTCTCAAAACTGTATGTTTCATATTGGCGACCATGATATCTCAAAAACTACTGAATGGATTTTGCTCAAATTTTTACGGTACAGTCAGCATATCTATAGTTCTCGCTCGTACCAAAATATTTCTGATATTTGCTATAGTATTTTTTTTAAAACTGAAAAAGACGAGAAAAAATTACGAAACTTCGAACTTAACGTTTAAAACCGTGCCAAAAATTTAATTTTCGATATTTTTTTATTATTTTGGTACCGGCGATAGCTGCAGGTCTACAAATGAAAATGCCGTTTGATTTTCTGATATCTGATGATTGAAACCTCCGGAATCATAATCGCCATAAACCTACTTTTTTTTACACATGAGTGTCTTCCGAACGGTGTAAAGACTGTTAAAATGTCAATAAATGAGTGGTAAAAATTTCTAGATTGTATGTTTTAAGGGTACTTAAAAATAAATTGCCAAAAAAAGCAAGAAAAAGTAGCTCTCACATGGGATGACCCCCTTAAGAATGAAAGCTGACAATTTCTCCAAAAAAACGTCTATTCCGGAAGACAGCGCGTTACAGGGCCAAAAAAGACCCAGCACGGGGGAAGCAGGTGTCGATAGAGATACGATCGGACGGATATCGTGCAGTAAAACGGCTGGGAGATTTTCCGGCGGCTAATAAATTGATTAGGTCCGCTCGAGGCAGCTAACGAGCGTCTTACGGGCACTCGATATCTGTTGCTTCTGACAGGACCTTGACAGGAGCGGGATTCGAGGAGCCGAAAGTAGATCGATGAATCTTCGACAGGCCAATTGAACGTAGCTGGGCCGAAGTAACGTTCGTGACCCGCTTTTTTTCCTAGCGGGCACAGCGAAACAGAGACTAGCCGCTGAATGAATATATATTCGAGCAATAGGAGAGGAGAGAGAGAGGGGGGGGGAGGGAGAGTGGGTTCTCTTTCCAGTCCGCTGTGTGCCTCTGTAGCTCCAGGCGAAAATCTTACACACCACTAATTGCTAGCATTGTCTCCGATGGGAGAGGCAGCGAAGCACCGAAGAGCGAAGCAACTTTTCGTCTTTCTGCCGTTAAATCTTATCCTCGTCTCGTTCGTCTTCGTCCTCTCGTCTTCGTCTTCGTCTATCCGTTCCCCGTCGAAAATCTCGGTTTCCTGCACGGATAACCGTGCCTCCAGCGCACAGAATTCGACTCATCGATCAATCCTCGGCTACGGCGCGACGGGCGAAACGAGACAACAAATTCAACACGCGAGAAAAGACCCGCTTCGTTGCCAGTGAGCTGGTTTTTGCTGGCTTATCCCCAACCTGAACTACGTGTTCGATAAACTGAGATACATGGCATGCTTCTTTAATCCCGCTGCGCTCTTCTATGGTCCTTTTTGAGGAGACTGCACCTTCATTTGTTCGACCCATTAAGTACCAAATTTTGATTTTTTAATTTTTGCTCCGAATGGTTAGCTTTTATACAGGGGGTCCCAAAAATGTTGTACTTCCTTGAAAGTGGTGATTTCTGAGCTCATTTGTGAGCCATAAATGCACAAAATCCGCAGTCTAATTATTACAAAATTTTCAGTGCAGTTTGGTCATTGTACAAAATCAGTATACAGGTTGAAAAAGCGTAGGAATGTCTGGTAGAGCGTGGTCGGTATGTTTGCGAAACTGGGAGCGTATCGTCCATAAAGTCGCATAAATAATTCGGTTCGGCGAAATATCGATTACGCGAGAACGCGGATACGCGACGACAGACGCGACCGACGAATTTTTTCGTCCCTAATCAACTGCTCTTGACGCGTGTATATCTAACATCGGTTACCTTGACACAGTGGCACAAATGTAAGCGCTGCTACAACCGCTCTGGGCTGACCCAGTTTTGATATCCTCTACTTACCGGTCCTTATTTTACCTTTCCGCGCGCGCTCTCGCTTTCTCTCTCTCTCTCACTCTTTCTCTCTCTCTTCTCCTCTCGCTGATTCGTTGCATCTCTGATTCTCAAACGACACAATGGACTCTGATGAATTTATCACAAAGGGAATGTAAGATTACCTATAACGGCGCCCAACCACTCTTAAATTCGTCGGGCCGTGCTGTGGTTCGACAATCCCCAATGGTCGAAGAAAAAGAGGGAGCGATATATTGTTTGTGTAAAAATTTTTCCTCGGTTTCCTTTGGTTAAAAATTGTGTGTCTGAAAATTCATTGGAAACGATAAGTTTGATTGAAGTTGGAAAATGGTTAGCGTTACAAATTGAAAAATTAAAGAATACTTTGAAATTAAGGAGATGATAATACTTATATTGAAATTAAGTACTTCCATTGCAAAGAGATTACTTTGGGAGATGACTATCAACATTAAATTATTAAATTGAAATATGTCCTAAATTAATAGTTTTCAAGTAAGGTCTCGTCAAACTTCAATTCTACTACTTGAGACACCTGGTTATTCAATTTATGTTCTATTGAGATAAATCAAATTTTCATTGAATTTTTTCATGTCATATAATTGTTCATTCCGAACATAATCAAATTACAAAATTGTATTTTTTCAAAATATTTCAGATACTTGAAGTTGCGTTGATTTGTAAACTAAACGTCAGGTTCGTTGTCTCTGCACTTTCAGTTTATGATTTTCTTGTAATTAATGAGAACATACAGAAAATTTGTATATATTGTGATACTTTAGCTTTGCTTATACGAAATTGTATTGAGAAATTTGTGTGCAGAATATTCTAAAAATTGATTTTTCCCTGCATGTGAACCACTGTGCCGTTTGAAACGAATCGAGACGTTGCAGACCCTTTTGAAGAAGACAGTGAAACCTCTTCTTTAATCTCTCAGCTCTCGCTTTAAACTAGTCTTTGTTCGTCGTTCGCAAGGTCTGAAACGTGGCTAAAAAGTACATTACATCTTTCATTTTCAGTTAGAGAACGGCGAACAAATTTGGAGAAATTTTCAAAAATTATCAAATGGAAATCAATTTTGCTCTAAACTGGTAATTAAATGTAGGAAGACTTGGAACAAGTATGTGTTTGTTATAAAATATAAAATCGACTCCAAATGTACAAAGAAATTCTTAAAAAATTATGCAGCTCTTAAGTAGATGGATAATTAGTAATAATTAAGTAATTTTTGATACCCGAAATGCATTTGATTCCCAGCATTTCCAATTATAATTTTTCTACTATTCCAAAGGTTCCATGAACTCGTACCGTTGGTTCCTTATTTATGAACGCGTTTAGCTTAATGGGCACTGGTGTAATAATGGCGCCTAGTTTTCGCGAGCGATGAAATTTTTGACGACACAGCAATAACCGGCAACTTTTTATCGCCCCTACCGAGAATTGTTGCACTCGGCCGTCGTCACGTATCGCATTAACGATGCAATGCGTTTCCAGACCGACATCTGCACAACCGAGGTGTTATTACTTTCGACAATGGGAGGCGGTAACTTGCAGAAAATTGACTCGAGTTCGTTTATCGCTAATTCGCAAAGTTACGAGATCGGAATTCTTGAGTGGTCATGAATAATTCACACGTCAGAGTCGGCCGGTTGTTGGTGCACCCTGTACAGGTTTCGATTCGTTTGATATACTGTGCTATGAACGAGACCATCGACGCCGCACTATCTTTATAGTACAATTTTCTAGTAGAGCGTATAACAAAAAATAAAAGTACAGTGTGCATAATACAGTGTGTGAACAACAAAAATGAATATTACACTGTATAATAAACATAAAATGACGGTGTACGTAATAGAATATACAAAACAATGTACATAATACAGCGTACAACAAAAATAAAATTACTCCTTCGAAGGTCATTTGAAGGTCAGTATACTATACATGGATAAATTTATCTGCACTGATCAAAATTTCTTAGTCATTTTCTTGCAGCGTTAAAAACAACGAAAATATTTAAGTTGATAGTTCCTCGACTTTTTTTGTAAAGTCATGACTACTTAAAAATTGCAGTGAGCTAACACTGGTTCACAGCACAGTAGCCGAGTAGTGTACGCAGGATTTTCTGTGATTTTCACGTTTCCGGCACGCGGTAACGTTGAAGCATGTTCGACGAGCACGACGACTCTGTTCGGCATTATTCGCGCCGCCTGCCGCGGCCATAAATTGCTTTTATTATTATTATTCTTGGGCCGGTACATCGTTAAAATGAAAACGCTCGTCCCTCTAAGCCGAGCGCACGGCGCCCGCGCATTTTTTCACCGGAAATATTTCGCGTAAATATTTTTCGCGAAAATTGCTTCCTACGCTCTTTTGTTTCAATATTGATTTTCACTGTCCCTGATACTCGGATTTTATAATTTTCATCGTTCAGTTCTGAACGATGTTTGTAGATAATCGCGAGACGTTTTGTAGATGGAATTACTCGGTTAAACAAATGTTCCTGTTCTACATATTTATGAGTACCAAGATCAAGCATGTTTAGCGTAGTTCGCGCCGGTTGGCGTCTTATTAAAATTCGTTGCGGCGAATTGCAGCCGTGAATAATAAGAGACGACGTTGCACACGCTAAGGGATCCGGTCATGGTCGGGAAATATCGATACGGGTATTTTAACCGAGACATTTATTGTTCCTTTCCGGATTTTATCGATCCCCTCCTGGCAAACGACATTTGTTTGCGCAAAAAATCATTTCAGCCTCCTTTGAAAAAGTCAAAAAATGACCCACGGCAAATTTTTATTCTGCCATCGAGCAACCAAACATTTGCCAAATTAACCCTTTGTACTCGAATGGCGACTCTGTGGCACCACTGAAAATTGCTATGCCATTCTTAAAAATATTGTTCACATTATTATTTTTGTTCGTATTTAATAAACTACTAGACATTTACATATTACATATGCAAAAAATGAAAAAAAATTGTATAGAATGGAAAAATCTTTCGTTTTTGAGTTAAAATAGTTCCGAGTGCAAAGGGTTAAAAATAAATAAAATCGATGAATTAGTAGTATTATAGTAGACATTCATTTTTAAACGTTCTCTCAATATTTTCTTCAATTCTGTGGTAAGTCTATTTACTAGAACGTGAATTTTGATGCGAAATAAAAATTGTCTTCGTTGTAAGATACAGAGGATACATAAATATTGTTTTCCTTTTTTAAATAATCTCAATGAGTTAAAAATAATAGAATAGTATTTTTAAATTCGTCGAATTATTTTCACTGCTCTGCATTTATTCCACTCATAAATGCATAAAATCTCCTAGTTTTGAAGGAAATTAGTTTTCAGTGCAAAATGTAAAGCATCGATCAACTGTCTTGGCAGCAGAATGTAAGAAAGTTGGTTAATGGATTTGGCCTGTGGACAACTAAATTATTAAAACCTCTTTTGTAGGGCACGATTAAAGAAGTTAATTTATTCAAGCACGACCTAGCAATAAAAGTCACGAAGATTCTCAAGAAATATAAAAGGTGTCGAAACAATGAAATGTTCTCTTAGACATACGCGTCAGCCGATGCTAATTCATTAGAACAATTTAAAACCAATAAAAATACAAGTAATCGAACTATTCTCTCTCTAGTACACTATACCATCGATTACAAACCAGGGCGAACAGAAATTACATTTTATACGTCCACAGATTTTGCAGGAAGCTGATTCCGTGCGTCGCATTTAATCCAGAGCGACATTTTACGGAAAGACGGCTTTGAAGCGGCTCTCGAAAACAAGAAACAGTTTGCTAAGCTGAAAAGTATAAAGGACGGGATAGCTTCGCCGGCCATTAACTGACAGAAAATTGTCAATCATAATGCGATGGTCGCGGCTGAATTAGTGTTCCGCGAAGTGCCCCGGCGATGGTGAAATATTTTCCCGGTTTTTCGAGTTGAATCCACGGACGTTTAAATCGTAACCAAGGAGATCGTTGTCAAATGCGACATTTAATCAGAGAAATGAATCAGCTGTCTTGACAGGGGGACTTGGCTCGTGCAGAAAAAGAGAAGACGCACGGTAAATATTTAATCCGCGCGGTTCGTTCCCTGCGGATACTTTTCCGCTGCACTTTACACAGCTCGCTACACAAATAGAACCATCTGAAGATAGATCTCATCGTTTTGTTACCTTCTGCGTTTCGCCACCTGGACGTACCGGGGAAATTCTCTTTGTAATTTCCACCTGCTCGATGGAAACGCTAAATTAAATGGTATCGCGTTCTCCTACGTCTTTTTTCGTTTGTTTAACCCTTGTGTTAATACTTGCATTGTTCTATGATTTTTATTAACATCGTTTAGACTTCATAGTTTCAGTGTATATTTTCATGTGGCAAATGCGAATTTATTCATATTTGTTCGAGAAAGTAGAAATTTATTCTGGTATTCTTCAACGAGAACAATTATATACATTTATAACAAAAATGAGTAGATCAAATACAGAATAGTAAAAAGATTTAATTTAAAAATACTGTTGAATTACTTTCAACTTGTTCAAAAGATTAAAAATAGAAATAAATATCTATAGCTCATGTATCTTCCTATTAATACAAACAATTTTCAGTTTGCATAAAAATCCGCTAAAAATTATAATAAGTTTTATAAAATATTCTCACAAAATGTGATTTATTTAATAGGTTCTATTAAAAATTTTCATGTTTGGTAAAAAACTTGTGCCAAGCATACATCCAAGTTTTCGAAAACTTAAAATGTATTGAGTCGATCTACACGAGAAGTGGCTCGAGATAATCAATTTAAATTTTCTCCCTCTGACGGTTGACTCTTTACTACCACACACCACGTACTATTCGCCACTGTAGATTATACAAAATCGTTCACAATTTTTGCAAAACTGTCGGTCGAATTTCCCAGCCGCACGAAACACAGTTCGAATCGTTAAAGCGTTTTCATCTCGCGGTGGAATGAAACACGTGCAAAGGAGCCGCTGTTAGAGATTTAATTTCCAATTTTAATGGCACTCTGCTCCCTTTTTTTATTTTCTTTTTTCTCCCCGCTCGCTGTCGACTTTGCAATCGACAGATTCCGCCACGTGTTTAAGAATCCGGCCGCTGAATAATTCAGCACTCACGTCCGCCGCGAACGGTATCGCATACACGGCTCGGCCGTTGCGTTGGGTAAAACGTTCCATCGCGCGAAGTGGCTGCAATTCACGGGATTGCGGCCATAACGTTGTTAAACGCAGAATTTTCTGCGGCCCCGGCAACCCGGGGGTTGCGCAGCGAATTGCGTTTCGGTCGGCTACGCGGTACATTTGAATGTTTAATTTCTCTTACGGCCGGTAATTACGTTCTATTTCAAGCCGGAAAAGTCAACGGATAGGATCCCCGGGATATTGCACAATAAACTAGCCCGCCGAAACCTTCCTTCGGCCATTTAACTTCCGGTTGCCATAACTAGGTTGATGGCTGCGGCCCGCTGTATCGAGAAACCACGAAATTATGGTTGAAATATAAAATCGAAGGTGAGGAATTGTCTGGATGTATTATACTGGTGTATCAGGTATAATATTTTTACAGTTTTTAAATTTATATCACAATTGTTTTGAGGTTATGGCACTCTAAACATGACGATTTTATCGAGGGAATTTTTATTACCGAACAATTTTCACACCAGGTTCTGACGATATATTATAATATTGGTTTCAGTAATACAAGACAATTGTTAAATTTTTTTTACAATATATACAGAGTATTAGTACGTTTTATGTACAGTGACTCCCATTAATATTCGGCCACTCTCGATTAATATTGGACACATCAACCGATTTCGATGAAACTTTTACAATGCATATAATTGACACAGATCTACAGAACTTTTTTTTTAAATTTTCAATATACATCCACATAAAAAAGTTGTAAAACGCAACTTTTAGTATTTTCTCTACGATTCCCACCAATTGCAATTTTTAAAAAAATTTCTTTTCACGTCATGTTGTAAACTAATTCATCTCACTTCTCAAAAAAAGTTCAAATCGTATGGTCCGATATCAAAAAAGTTATTGTTTTTCTTAAGAGCGTCCGAATATTAATGGGAATCACTGTATATTCATTTATGTAAGACAAGTCATTTTGATATTAAAATCACAGAAGACAAACACTTTGGAAACGAATGCTTCTTTGGTTGCAGCAGATGGCAATCGCAGCGGAAAATTCGCACGGTGCATAAAGATCCGAAGTCTAATTACACGCGTCTTAAAAGTTCGCTTCCGGAATTGGAAGCATTAATTTCGGCCAGGATTTCGGCGATTTTCGCGACTGTCGAAAGCATTCGCGGAAAACTTTCCGTTTGAAACACTGCGAGGCCCGCGAATTGCTCGCGCCGAAGTCGCCGCCCGTTGCAATTGCACCGAAACTGCGAGCCCGGATGCGGATTTAGAGCAGGCGACGATACCGTTGCGTTGTCGCGATATCAGCCGTTTGTACAAACACAAGCTGCTCCGGGAACTTTTCCTTGATCCCCGCAGAATCTCGGGAATCGAGGAAATCTGAAACGTTCAGGCATTCCTTATTCGTCGGTCAATTAATTTGCGAACATTTCAATCTCCCGGAAAGTCCACAGTCTACTTGCTCGAGGATTTAATTAAGGTGCAATCGGCCTCGCTGTTGATCGAGTTATTAAATCGGCTAATATGAAATGTTAAACTTGAATGGATATTCTGTTTCATACGAATTCCAGTGATCTATCCTGAGTGCATCCGCCACATTGTTATTTAAACTTTGATTATTGTCTATGGGAATTGCGTTGCTATCTTCGATATTTGTGGGCGTGCTTAATCTAGATGCTTTTGTTCAGTGACTTTTTTATTGGAATCATCATTTGTTTTAATATATTGTAAACACTCTTCAAATCACTTTAATAAGGACACTGTAAATTTTGACTTGAAAAGGTAAGGCCAGTTGTCACTTGTTATTCATAAAAATAGCACTTTTTCGAACTTGGAGCAATTGTTCTTCCTAGAATTATTGAAACCACTTTACTATAAAAAACTAATAATGCCTCATAAAAAGGACAGAGACTTCAATTTTATAGAGAAATGGTAACTTGACTTGCCATTTTTCATTCACAAAAATGGGAGCAACTGAGCCAACATTCATAAAAATTATATTTTATTGATCCTCGAACTAGTACTTCTATTTCGAATTTTTTGAACTACTTAAAAAATGCTTAGCATCTCGCAAATTTTGACTTGAACTATAAATGGTAAGGTTAGTTGTCATTTTTCATTCTCAATGAGCAAGTGTACCGATCTCTGGGAGAGTGACATTTCGTCGGTCCCGATGAAGAGATTCCCTGTCGAATTTTTCTGGAAGATTCGACGTGCAGTTTTCTGATTAATTGCACAGTGTTTCACGCACAGTGGGTTTCCCCGGGGCGGAAATGATCCTAAAGAATGATTAGCATAGAGAGAAGAAGTTCGTCGTCTGCACCGGTAATCGAGTGGTCTCGATCGATCGGGTCGTCGGTCCCGTCGGTCGGTATACGCGGCTGCAGGAGTGCTGCAGGTTCGTTGCACTTTCGGCCGCATTCGTAAAACTGCACGCCACTGCACCATCGGATCTCTCGTTCCCTCCGCGGAGCTCGCCGCGATAATTGAATTTCGTTCTTAACCAGTTCGATCGCCATGGCGTTAAAATAATCCGGAATGTATCACACGCGATAATACGACGAATTGCGAAATGGACGGGAACCATCCAAGCTTCGCGATATTGTAAAATAGCGTTACTATATTAATGCAATCTTCGTCCTCTGCGCTTTTATACGGAATGCAATTTTGATTAAATGGTGCATGGCTCAGGGCAAACGGAGGGTTACTGAAAATTACATAGAAGTTGCATAAATTCTGATCAAACAGATTTTTTCAGTTAGACACTTTTAATTAAAAATTAAATTAGTATTATGTCCAGGATGTGGATCTAATGCACATTTTAATCTTTGTAGATTGTTGTGTGGGAATTAAAATGATGGAAAAATTTGTTGAGTGGAAGAATTCTTTTTTAGAAGGAAAACACTTTCTATTTATAAATTTTGCAGGTGTTATAAATGCATAAAAATCTACAGCTGGATTATGTCATGTTTAAAATAGAAAGTCTCAGGTTCGGTGAATAATGATTATTATTTATCTAGATGACAAAAACCACTTCGGACTTTAAATATCCTATCTAAATTATTTGAACTAAGAGAGATTATTTAAAGAAACAATAGATTTAATTTAAAGAAAGATGTTGACCATTTTATGTATTATACAGACATTCCCCAAGATTCTCAAGAAATTAAAATTGAAGATCGTCTTCCAAGTTAAATTAAAATATTAATAAGAAATGCTTCAGCGAGACCAAGCAACTGCAAACTCCATTCAGTCGCCCTAATATTGTTCACATTACAGTAAATTGAAGCTTTTTTCCCAATGCGTCGTCATGGATCACAGAAAAGAAGTTACATATTCCCAAAGCAACGTCAGAATTTTCTTCTGCTGTGCACGTTCGGGAAGTTCTTTGACTCAATGCGCTTCACTAAAGATGGAAACGTAGAGACGGAATTACAGTGACTCCATAAAAGTATTAGTACACTGAATGTCCAATTTTCGAAAAATTGTCTACATCCAAACCTTTGTAATTCTACAAAAAAAAAAAAATTGTACGAGAGTAGACCTGCACTCAATTTAAAGCTTGAAGCTTCTACCTTCACAATACATTGCTTACTTCTTTCTAAGATGTTTCTGCACTGTCTGCAATTTCTAGATAACTGCAGCGGAATTAAAATCGTTTAGTACAATTCCTAAAAGATAATCGTTCCCGGAGATGTTTTAATTCATTCCTCTAAAAAAGTCGTTCATGAAGATGTTTCAACTCATTTCTAAATCAATTGTTCCTAACGATGGTTTAATTTATTCCTTAAAAAAATCGTTCCTCAAGATGTTAAAAAATATTCTACATTCACTGACACATAAAATACACATATACAGTCTTTCCAAATAATCTTCTGACTGCGTTCTACTGTATGTGCTAGGAAACGAAATTCTGACACGCCAGTTTCTAACCCATTCGAAAATCCGCAGCACCGTCACCGCCATACCTGCGATCATCGACTTTTCATTTGGCAGTGCGTCGACAGGACGCCTTGGGGCTCCGAAAGGCAGAGGGCCATAAAACGGGCGAAAACAATGAAAGAAATCACGCGGTTCCAATTTTCCCCTGTGTATTCAGGCTGATGGCGCGTGTTGGGGTAGGTCCAGGAGGCAAGAACCGGAACGAAGAGCTGGTTGACGATGGGGCCGGCCAAAATCCTGAGGTGCATAGCCCGGGGTCGATTAAAATGCAAACAAAACACACCCGGTGAATCCAAGGTTTCCTGGTACGAGATAGAATCGGAGAAGAAGAGAAAGAGGGTCCGAGAAACGAGGATGAAGAAAAGAGGCTAAAACGAGAGTAGGCAGAGGGTGAAAAACGAGGGGCCGAGTCTGCCGCGAAGGTGGCCGAGAACGTTGGCATAAGGAAACGGAAGGAAGCAACAAGAGGAAAAGTGGGGTTCGCGAGAGGGTAGGAGAGATAGCTGCTATCTCTCGACGAGTATACGAAAAAAACAGGCGAAATAAAGCCGGCTGGTAGGAGAAAGGGACCCGGTGCAACGGTGTGCACGTGCGTGTGCCTGTTTCATTCTCTTCTCTTTGTCTTAGGAGAATACCCCTGCATCCCCTGGTTTTTCTTTGTTTCTCCCCTCGTGTCCTTTTCTGCATGCGAGCTGGCGGACTCCGGGGCGGTGGGAACAGGCTGGAAGAAAGGAAGAGGGAGAAAAGTGAAGGTGGGTGTTGCACCAGAAAGAGATAGCAACCCTCCGGAGAGGGGTGGATATTCTGGGCAGCTGCCAGATGGCGCATTGCGCCCCAGAACCTCGAGTTTCTAACGTTTGCTGCCAAACAGCGAAATTTCTCCCTACCCTCTGCCTTCCCTCCTCCATTCTCTAGCTTCCTCTCTCCCCCCCCCCCCTCTCTCTCTCTCTCTCTCTCTCTCTCTCTCTGCGTTTCTCTTTCGCTCGTAGTTCCGTCATCTTTTCCATCCCCTTCGACAGAAGCGGGATTTCACGGTTTTCCCCCCAAAATCCGGGCCACTAATGCTAGCCAAGCTCGAAGCCCTAAATTTCGGCGGGGCTCCGATCAACGACACCTTGGTCTGTGTCCTAAGCCGAGACTACTTTGGTCTGGATATTTTGTAGATCATTGTGTGTCTCGGATGCGAGGCTTCGTCTCGAGGGAGAATCGACACAAGCTATTACAGAGATTTCTGACCTGAGAGCAAGATACTTTGTTAATCAACAATAAATAGTTTTGTTCTTTAATTCTGGGGATGGAATGTTTTGATCATTGTTTTAACATGGTCCTGACTGCATAGATCATTTAGGACAGGCTATGAACATTTTTTCAATCGAGACTGTATTATGATGTGAATTTGATGTATTTATAGCAAAATTGAGTAGGTGAAATTTAATATTGTAGGAAAATTAAAAGATTTTAAGATTTCAATATATTATTTTCCATCTAGTAAAATCATTTAAAGAAGAAATAGCATTCTATTTGGTTTTATTTCCTCTTGATCATTTTGTAAGTAATAATAATAATATTCAAAATCAGAGAAAAATGTTCCAAATCGTCGTAAAAGACGAACGAAGACAATAAAGAATTCAAAGAAATATAGCAACGATTGGTGTATGCAGTTAAGGTTAGACAAGAGCTAACACATCAGTAACATTGTTCTGCAAACGTTTATGTACAATTGGGTGAAGTACTGTCTATACTAGTTCCAGTTTACTTCACACCGAACGAAGTTGTACCTAACAGCTATCCTAACAATAGCCATGAGTTAACACTCCAATAACATTGACCTATAAACATTTACATAGAATCGTAGGAACTACGCTTTTGGTTGAACCAGTCCTAGAAGTCCTACGGTTTATAATACGGCAACTTAAGTCCTTGGAAGTAATGACAATCGTGCTTTGAAGTTTCCCGTGCGTCAGTGAAGTATTCATAGTATAATGAGACAGTAGAGGTGTCGCGCATTTGGTCGTTGGAAAAAGATAAACAGAGCCGTATACTTCGAGTTGTCGTTATTGTACAGTTAGCGTTCTAAAACTAGAACTCTGTTAATGTTCTCTGTTTATTTAATTTTTGGAAAACTGTTTATGAAATGGCGGAAAATGAATCGTGTCAAATTGAATATTTGGAACAGGCTACTTTATTCATATATTTTCCATTGAATCTCCCAACATTTATTTACAACCAAAAATTGAAATTCCTTCATCTTGAATTTTTCATACATGCAATAACTCTTCCGCATGAATAATAAATCATTTACTATACGGTCTATTGTCTGAAAAGGATGTGAAAGGACGCAGTTCTTGAAAATCAGTTTTCAATTGATCGATCAAAAGCTTTGCGAACTTTCTATGAGACGTGGGTGTTTCAATTTAAAACTTCTTATTTTCAGTCGACTACACCAGAGTTCATAACGAACTTCCAAGCCCGAGTGAAATAATTGTAAAATACTTTTGTAAATACGTTTGGAGAAAGGCAATTATATTTTACACAATCATTTCTTTGTGTCTCTTCAGAGGGAATATCGGAATTGTTTAGATTTACAATACATTTCTTGTGCTTGGTCGAGTATAAAGAATTTCACACGTTTCAGTCTCAGAAAAATAATTATAAAATATTCCGACAAATATATTTATCGGACATTGCACCTTTGCATAATTCTGTTTTATATAGAATCATCATTAATATCTTTGCAATTATCTGAATTGTCCGATCTGAGTGTGCAACCAGGCGCAATGGGTTAATGCAGGAAGGAAGTGGCTCCACGTGTCTGCGATTCTTTGCTTCCTATTGATTTCCAAGCGTATGAAGCGAAGCACGGTGCAGCGCGGCAAATTTAACGTTATCGCCAAACCGGGGATGCACGTGCCTCTCATTACAAAGTTCGAATGAGGATTTAATTCCCGGATCGCAGAATTAGCATGTTCTACGCACTACATACATCCACACCAGCCTTTATAGTTGAGAGAGAGACAGAGAGAACCTCGTCCTCTATCAATGCTTATCCCGTACAAAGTTCCAACTATTCAATGGGAAGGCTTTGATACACTCGCCGTAATTATAACTCGACGTCTAATTTCAATAACATATTTGTACGCAGACTTCATTACGCCCACACTATTGCCGGACCCATTCGGTTGCTTTGCTGTTCGACCGTCAGTTTCCATGTCACAATTTTGCAAATCGTTTCTCGAAATCTTCGGTCCAAAGAGCCCATTCCTCTATGTATTTTACTACTAAGTTGAAAAATTACCAGTTTTGTCAACGCTTCTTCTTCGGGTTTCCACAGATAACAGTGCAAGATTTTATTGTTCTTAGTATTTGTTCTAAGCCATGGATAATTTAATTAGCGATTTCATTCATGTTTTCTGGGATTGTCGATGATTATTCCTCAACTGGTTAAGAATTTAAAAACCTGTCAAAAACGCTTAAAATCGCTCAGCTTTACACTCGCATAACTTTTGAACCAGTGAATTCCTAACATTAAAACTTGGATTTTCGACATTTTATCGTCAAAATTTACAGGATCGCGTTAAAAAAGTTAATAATCTTTGGTTTCCAGAGGTGAAGTTCAGCCTTTTTTTTGTTCTAAATGCATAAAATCTGCACTCTACTTGTAACTAATACAACATATTACTCGTTCGTTCCACACTTGAACGTTGAACAATTTATTAAACACAAATATATTTAATAATTAGACAGCGGATTTTATGCATTTCTGACAAAAATGAATAGGTGCAATTTAAAGCAGTAAAAATATTACAAGAATTCAAATATTCTGTTCTACGATTTTCATCCTATTAAACATATTAAGAAACAGAATAAATTTCAGATAGAAAATTTTCATTTTGCATAAAGATCCACTGTCTATTAATCATGTAGTAATTGATTGAAAATATAGTACAGTAACTATTTCACACCACCTCGAGAAAGTTTAGCTTGCAATATATTTTCGAATATGTCTGAATTATTACTTCGCGACAGGAATTTTTAATTCGATTCTCGACCGTGGGTGTCGGATATCGAATGCTCGTGCACACGGTTCTGATCAATCTCTCTGGGAACGAGTCCTGTAACCCCAAGGTCCCGTCCTCATGTTTCTTGCAGGGGAATAGGATTCACGCTTTCGTTTATTTCGCTCGTAAACAGGCTCGCCGGAGATCGCGCAAACAACTTTGCATTCTAAATCGAATCCCGCCGCGATTCAAAGGAGTTTTTATTTCCCGCGAGTCGAGTTCGAGTTTGATAACGCGAGAATCAAGATGCTCGCGTTGAGTAGCACAGATGATGATGAACTCGTGAAAATTTGATTATTTTCTCGGAGAGAACGGGTACTCGGCTCTGGGTCAATCAATTTTATGATAGTTTCAGACAGTGGTGGATGGAAAAAAATGATTCCTGATCCCCGGAGGAACCATTCGAGGATCGCTCGATCGAGAAAGGCTGTTCAGGGACAGGTCAAGATCTTGATCACCTGATAGACTGTCAGCTAGCCATTATTTCTCATTCGCTGCGTAGATTGCTATGGGAATTCATAGCTATTTCCAGTGGAGAGTGACGTATAGTGCCAACCGCGCAAACTACGTGACCCAAACTGCTGGAACCGACAACGGTCATCGAAGGATTGCTATCGATCCGTGATAGTATTTCGAAACGCGAACGCCATCGTGGCTGTCATACTTAAATTACAGCCGCGTGAATGTTTTATAGGAACTGTATCCCGTGGCGTCAAGAATCTCACAACTTTCGATTAATCTCTTCTCTAATTTCTGCTTACACATTTTATTGTAAAATTTTCTCCAAATTCTGTACTGTTGAACACTTTGATCCCATTGCACGTTAATAATTACTTAGAGATGAACAACGACGGATAATTTAATAGTATTCAGGTCTGGTGTAACTTTCCTAGAAAACTGCCCCTCTAACTGCTCCCATCAATAGACTAATCACTGAACTGCAAACCTTTACGTACATATAAAACATTTGAAACTAGAGACCAACATTTCAAGACTAAAATTTAGTTGCTCATTTGCTAAAAAATCTATTTTGTTCAAAGAAGTACCAAAATAATTCATAGCGTAAAGGGTTAAAATTGTTTTAAAAAGCAGATGGATGCCTAACTCCTACATTTGCAATTAATTCAATTTTTATTTAGCACAAACATCCGCAAATCCCGTTGATAAAAATTTTCATTCCGTACCATAGTGAACTGTGTGCTCCGATGATTGTCGTAACCCTAACATAAACCAACCCCTAAAGTAGCGTGCCGTGTCGGTAGTAGGTCACCCGTTAGATGGATTTAATATGGCTTAGAGGAGAGATGCGTGGAATGCCAGCCGCATTCTCGACTCACCCTCCCTTGAGCATCGTTCCCCCCGTTCTTCCCTTTCTTCTGGCGGCCGAAGGTAAAGGCTGCTGCTTCTGGGAAAGAGGGAGGAAATTGCGCGGGGGAAATACAAAGAAGAAAGGAAGACGGAGAAACGGCGAAACAGGAAGATAAGGGAAAGAGGGGTGCCGTTACGGAGCTCTTTTCTTCTTTCTTACTATTGCTTCATCTTCCAACGCTGTTTATAAACCGGTCTGCGTGGAGAAAGTACCCTGATGCGCCGTGAGAGAGTAAGAGGGAAATTGCGCGGGGAAATGTAAACTGTGTTTATGAAGTTCAGAAACATATGAAATCAAGACAGATGATAGTTTAGGATCTGGGGTATTTAATGTATAAACATTGGATTTTGGATTTGAGTTATCGCTCTTTTGGCAGGGTGGTGGTGTCTTCTGTCTTCAAATCAAATTTGTTAGCAGCAAATTTTTTTTAATGAAATTATTACCAACATATTCCAGACATTTTTCTGGTTGAAATGATACCAAACACGACACGGTTTGGATCGTATCTACTCGTTTAATCCACGATAGAGCAGAACCTCGATTATCCGAACTATGTAATTGGTGGAATGCGAGTTGTTCACGTAATACAGTGATGGGCACGGTAGGGGCCCCTGAGTTGCCTTCTTCTCCCACCAACCTCGTCGGCTATGGAGGGACGTATGAGGGGGGAAACGAAGGCACTGGAATGCACGAGGCACCGTTGCGCAACGAAAGTGCGCGTTGCACAAAAGAGTGGTTGGCGGGGGAAGCTCCGCGGATCCTTCTTGTCCGCGGCGGACAAAAATGCCCATCACTGACGTAATACAACAGTCATCACAGCTGCAATGCTAGATACTGCATTAGATTGAACAGCTCGTAACGAAAAATTCAGATATCAGACATTCGATAAATAGTTCGAATAATAGAGGTTCTACTATATCGTTCAGTAAACAAGCAAATGTACTCCGAATCGTATCGTGCTTGGACTTGTTTTAATCACCAAAGCGTCACGCATATTTTGGTACGAGTTTCACAAAAAAATAATAAAAAACAAAAGAGTTCTATTGATAAAAGTATATCGCATCTTCTAATATTCCAGCTTCTAGGTCCCTTAAAAGGTAAACCCTGCAGCACCGGTGATAAATTTTGCAGAGATATCGTGCGCACACTCTTGAACAAACATGGAGACAGTACTGTAGGTATAAACAAAGCGCCAGAACTTTTTGAACACACCTTGTACAAAGAAGAAAGGAAGAAAGAGCGAGCGTCGTTCTCTTTTTCCCTTTCTGTTCATTGCTTCATCTTCCGGGACCGGTGTGTTTGTAAACCAGTGTGTGCGTAAAGACAGTGTGCTCACTGGTACACACTATGAGAGAGAAAGAGAGGAGAGGAGAGAGATCTCTCGAGAGCATCAACCGCAGCCTCCGTAACTGGCGCGAGAGGACGACTCCTTTAGCGACACCGCTGGAAATAACTGGGAGCCTCGGAACATCATCGACGCGTTGTTTCGCCGAGGGGTTTTAATAGAACAAAAATTTATTGCTCCTCCGTGCAACTTCTCGGAAGTTTCGCAACCTCAAAGGACTGAATCTGACGCGCAGCCGTACGTACGGCCGCCTATCGGAATTTGCATTAGCGACACAAGAGGAACCTTTTGTCACGAAGAACACCGTCGAGTCCCGACTCCGTCCCTCTCTCTTTCTCTCTCTGTCTCTCTCTCTCTCTCTACAACGTGTAAAAGAACTTCTGGAATGTCTGCTGCGACTTTTCCAGCCGAGATCAACTTTTTAGACCTCCGGAAAGATTGGATTGTATCGGCGGCAGCGTGTGGGAGTTTCTACGACTTCTTCCGGCTTGCCAATCCGTCAAATTGACGCATCGAGCTATGGAAATTTTTCTCGCTGCAGATTAAAACGTCGCACAGTGTGACGAGCAATGGGCGAAAGTAAAAAAGAAAAGTGAAGTCTAAAATTCATAGGAGTGGTATTGTAAAATGCTTACAAAGAAACGTAGATTTTCATACTACATACACTTTTTACTGAATTGTTCAGTTCGTTGTCGAAAATGCTGCTTGACATTTTTTCCCAATTTTCAGTGCATTTATTTCGATACGTACCATTTATCTCAATGATTTATCCGATTAATTAGATTTTTATAAATTGTGTTTAGTATTATAAAGCCTTCCAAGCTGCAGAATAATCCAAGTCCCCGAACGTTTCAGATGCAATTTTTGTATCAAAGACAATTATCCACTAAAGAAAGCAGATAACTTCGATTAGAGGATCACAATTGAGATTTTTGTAAAGTCAATAGACTCAGCATAGACTGTTTCTAACATAAGAGAACCTGTGGATCCCTAGGGTCTATGACGAACTGTATCTTTCTGTTTGGATTGATCGAGGTATGTTGTGTTTGTAACGGTTTATGTCGGATTTATTGAGTTCGCGGAATCTACGACGGATCACTTGGGCTCTGGAGTGGTTTGTATCGTTTCTCTCGAGTCCGGAATTGTATCTGTGGAGCCTGTATGCTTCGATCCATACGGATCAGGTGGTTCATTCACCATTTCGTTTAGATTCGACGTATTCTGTTCGGAGTGTATAGGATTTTAAGTGTTCTGTAGTGTCTCCAATTTGGAGTGAGTTTAACACGGTCTGTTACTTCTAAAGCAGAGGTCTCAAAATTCTATAGTCTCTGATAGCCTCAAACAAGTCTCTTCGATATTTAAATGATTGTGCAATATACAGGGTGGACGATTTATCTGAAGACATGGAAATATCTCGAGAACTATGCATCGGATGAAAAAAAGTGGGTAATGAAAGTTGTTCGTTTCGGAGGGGGACATCCAATGATACCAAACTCGACCAACCCCCGCCGCCCCTTGGGAGTGGAGGTGGGGGAAGATAAAAAACTTAAATGGGAACCCCCATTTTTTATTTTAGATTTGGATTCTCCTGAAAAAAGTATCCCAATTTGACCTACGAGTTTTTACATTTTGGTTCATAGATAGCGCTGTAACCGACAAAAATCAAATTGGGTAAAAAATCGTTGAAAATTGGGGATATCTTGAAAAGTACACATCAGATCAGAAAAATTAAAGTAGACGTATTTGATAACACCATAATTGACCCGCTACCCCCACCTCCTGGGGGTAGGAGAAGGAATTATTTAAAAATCTTCAATGGGAAACAAAGAAACCAATGAATTTTTGCAACTGCTTTCGATTGCAGCGACATCTGTGAAAGAAATTACACCAATAATATCAAATCAATGGAGAACCAAGATTTGCTATAAAAAAAGGGTTTCCCATTGGAAATTTTGAAATAATTCCTTCTCCTACCCCCAGGAGGAGGGGGTGGGGGGTCAATTATGGTGTTATTGAATAGCATTTTTAAAAATATCAAATACGTCTACTTTAATTTTTCTGATCTGATGTGTATTTTTCGAGATATCCCCAATTTTCAACGATTTTTTACCCATTTTGATTTTTGTCGATTACAGCGCCATCTGTGAACCAAAATGCAAAATATCGTAGGTCAAATTGGGATACTTTTCTGGAGAATCCAAATCTAAAATAAAAAATGGGGGTTCCCATTTAAGTTTTTTATCTTCCCCCACCTCCACCCCCAAGAGGTGGCGGGGGTGGGTCGAGTTTGGTATCATTGGATGTGCCCCTCCGAAACGAACAACTTTCATTACCCACTTTTTTTCATCCGATGCATAGTTCTCGAGATATTTCAATGTCTTCAGATAAATCGTCCACCCTGTATAGTGACTCCCACTAATGTTCGGACACTCTTAAAAACACGATAACTTTTTTAATATTCGACCATACAATTTGAATTTTTTTTTAGAAGTTAGAACAATTGGTTTTGTTACGTAACGTGAAAAGAATTTTTGAAAAAATTGCAATTGGTCGGAATTGCAGAGAAAATACTAAAAGTTATGTTTTACAACTTTTTTATGTGGGCTCATATTGAAAATGAAGAAAACACGTTTCGTAGATCTGTATCAATTAAACATATTCTGAAAATTTCATTAAAATCGGTCAACGTTGCAATGAGCTACAAACGTTTAAAGATGGTAGAAATTGCAATTTTCACGATTTTCGTAACTGCAATAAATCTAAGGATTCGTATATCTTTCAATGCCTGTCGTTTTTTCCCACATACTCCGATTTCGATGAAACTTTTACAATGCATATAATTGACACAGATCTACAAAACATATTTTTTAAATTTTCAATATACATCCACATAAAAAAGTTGTAAAATGCAACTTTTAGTATTTTCTGTACAATTCCGATCAATTGCAATTTTTGAAAAAATTTCTTTTTACATCATGTAGTAAATTAATTGCTCTAACTTCTTAAAAAAAGTTCAAATCGTATGGTGCAATATCAAAAAAGTTATCGTTTTTTTAAGAACGTCCGAATATTAATGGGAGATTTAGGGAAATAGGGAAATTTTTGGTGTTTTGAAGTTTAAAATTTAAAAATAAACATTTGGTACTCAATCGGTTAATTTGTATACCTAATATTTCTGATTTCTGATGATGTTGATTATTGGACGCGTCAAACAGTAAAAGATCGCGAGAGTGTGTAACAAAGAAGAACAAACTTGGTTCTACATTGAATACTATTAGAGACTGCAGAAGCATCATTGCGGCGGATCAATAATGCGTCGGTCTCTCTTTGCAAGCAAAATCGCGCAGCAATATTGCAGCCCCAGTGTTCTACCATGGTCCAGTTGTTCTACGTTTGCTCATGGCGGCAAGTTTGCAGAAGCAGCAGCGGGATTACATCCCGTCGGCGCGGTGGCAAGATTCGATAAACCTTTGTCGTGAAACAATTATCTTGGTTCGCCTCGCTGTTCGGGGATTCGCAGTCACTTAGTAATTAGTGACGGTGCCGCGGATATACACATGTTTCGTTTAACATCGTCATCGCTCTCGGTAATAACGTCGAACGTGACGCATCATATTCGAACTTTGATATTACACTGCGAATGTATACGAATTAATTTTCCCTGGAAGCTGTTTCGCTTTAATTTTCTCGAGGGATCAAATGAAGTCGAGATATAAAACGGAGTTATTGAATGGACGATTCAAAGTAGCGAAAAGAGAAAAAGCGAGAGAGCGAGAGAAGATATATTGATTGAAATAATAATTATAATACGTAAAACAATCGGGGGAAACCTCGTTGCGCACGGACAGTAAATACTATTAATTAGTTGCATGCGCCGGCTCTGATTGGAAATTTCTTACCCTGTTTCGTTATTATGGCTGCTGTTTATTTCGCTACATTCGTTGTTACGCGACACGTGGGAGATATCAGCGTAGCCGGAGATAATAACGCCAGCAATTCCAACAGAAAGCTCATTTTTCATTAGTTCCATCGTACACGCGTCCCTTGAGCTGCCTTTATTATTCATGAAAAATCCACCGTTTATTCCGCCGACAATGTGAGTTTTTAATTAATTAAAGCATCGTCGTTTCTTCATTCGTGAATTCCTCGCCATGCTTTTCTCCAGGCTTTCATCAATCGTTTCAACTTTCACCTTCTGAAAAGTCCGGGCTGAAGCTACCTGCGAAATCTGCGTGCTTGTTGTTAAACACTCCACGAGAAATTTCGGATAATTAATTTCGATGCTTTATTGACTGTTTGGGAGCAGTCCGAATTATTTATACAGATTTATAAATGAATCCTCGCGTTCATGTATTCGGTGTGCTCTCGGTTAGAATTTATTAAATGCTAGAAGATTGACAGAGAGCATTGTCATTCACTTTAATATTTCAATTTTTACTTTATCCAATGAAGTTCTTTCATTTTGTGGAATGTTTGAGGCTGCTGAGCATATCGTCACTTTATGATTCTTTTTTGTTCTCCTTCCTATATCCTTTCTACAATTTCTTATTCTCATTATTCTTATTGAACAGACTACTTTCATCTTATAGCATTTCTGAGGCTGCTGTGCATATCGTCACCTTACGATCCTTATTTATTCTTTTTTCTATATTCTTTCTCTGTATTCAATTTCTTATTCTTATGATTTTTATTGAACAAACTACTTTCATCTTATGGCATTTTTTAGGCTGCTCAGCACATCGTCACCTTACGATTCTTATTTATTCTCTTCTCCATATCCTTTCTATACAATTTCTTATTGATATTGATCTATACATATCATACATACTTATTGATCTATACATTTGTCTTGAGTCTTAACCTTAACATTTTTATTGTATTGAACAAACTACTTCGATTTCATAGAATTTTCAAGGTTCGCTACGTGTGTAGTCGAAATGTCGATTTTAATTGATTAAAAGTACCAAAGAGCTAGGAGTTTTATAAAAAAAATTTATATGATCTGAAAAATGTAAGAGATTTGAAAGCGTAAAGTGCATTTTAATCTATCAATTTTTATTTTATTAGACAAATTAGTTCTTTAAAAATTAATTAAATGGACTGTTGGCTGGTCGAAGGCAACAAGCTTAAAAGCGTTCACATGTTTCGGTTTTTTTCTTGCAGTTTGGTACGCAAAGTCGATGAGTAACTGTTCGAAAAAAGTCTGTTCTTTTACCCAGCAAGAGGTCGAAATGTCAGGTACGCGTGGTGTTTATGAGTTTCTATTGTCTTTTTCTAATATAAGGACAGACGATGTTTTGCCATATGATTGCCATAAATTCTAGTCTTACTGCGGTCCTTCTCGTGTCCTGTTTTTTCTCTGACCACCCCGCCGTCCGACATGTATAGTGCCCCCCCCCCTAAACTCTTCAGAAAAATATTGCGTAAAATCAGTGTCGTTCGAACCGCGGTAGAGGGAACATCTCTAAAGACGTGTCAATTCGAAGCTCACGGTTATTTACCAGCAGCAGTTCGTTGACCTGGCCGTACGTCCTTTAGCTTTCGGAACTGCCGTACACCTGTAGTCAGCAGTGCAGTTCGTCTCTGAATAGGCCAGTGACACATTTCGAAGCAGCAAGTGCATTTACGGCTGAATAAGTGAGTTTTAATTAAATCAATTTCTGCGTCTTCTCTTGTTCACTGCTTCACCGCGACGCGACACCAACGCTTTGTCAGTGGAAACTGCCGCCGAGCCGGACTCTCTTATCCTCGCCATCGTGCGTCGTGGGCGCGTTCCGATTGGTCCGTGTTTTTCGTTAATTTCTTAACAAAGTCGAGGCGGATAGTTTTGCAAATGAAAATGTCGCTTTAAATGACCTCGGGAACCGCCCCTTTCGAGGAACTCGAATATTTTTTGGACACCCTGTGTACAACTATGTCACTTTCCTCCTCAGCAGTTTGTTTTCGAATAATTTACGTGAAAACGCCCACACAGAGAAACGCGTGCTCACAAATAAATTCAATTTCCTTTAATCCGAGCCGGGTGCCCAGCGCAATTCTCGCGAATAATTTGATAAGTTCAATTGCAACGCAACTCGCTCACTCTCTCCGGTAATCAAATTATCGATTAGCGAATGTGAAATAGGTGGTACATGTATATGTATTATCTGTATAAAGGATAAGACATTTTCGCAACGGTCACGTACGATAATGGACACAGAGTCGAGAACGCATCGAGCAGGAATCGTCCCGCTGAATCGGCATATTTACCGGCTATCCCTCGTCGCCTTTTCTCTCTCTTTTTGTGACAATAACCCTTAGCGGGGCTGGCAGCCGGCCACGTGAGTAAACCTTTCGTGAGCAATTACAGGTTCGAATCCGAATCGCCTCGCCATCACCGGCCCGAATTGCGGGAACATCGAAAATCACGGTTTGCCATCTCAAACATTCCTTCCACGCGATACTGGCTCTCTGAAAACTATCACACCCAAACCACTTTCACTCTCAAATCGTATTTTCTTCCACAAATATGAACGCGCTGAGTTTCATAAATATACTTCACTACTGGATATCACTTTGGTCCCTTATAAGCTATTTGGCTCTTCAGTGTGGTGCAAAAATCAGTGTGGTACATTCTGTTTTTTTAGTGAATTCTAGCGTTCTTTATGAGATTGTTTGCTACTCTAATTGCACAGAGATCCATCCAAATAATGGCACAGGCTGCATAAAAATGGCACTTCTTGTTTCCCCACTTCTATTTATTATAAAATACACGAAATTTTGTTATACTAACTGCACAGTGACGCGTTCAAATAACGGGGCAATCGTGTATAAGATTGATATTTGGTGGCACATTCTTCATAAAAATGGCACTTCTTGTTTCCCCCGTTCTCAAGTCAAAATTCAGTCATTTCCTATGAAAGTGTTATTATGATTTCAATAATAGTGAAAAAACTGGTGGTAGGTTCACGGTTAAATAATAGTATGTGGCAATTTTTAGTGGCGTTTTGGAGTTACCATCCGAGTGCTAAGGGTTGATTGCAAAGTGCACGAGTTTTTGTTGCTCTAACTTCAGAGAAATGTATTCGTATAACTATTCAATTGTATGAAATTGACATCTGACGTGAAAAGGATGAGATAAGCTTTCGATGCGTTTAGAAGATCCAGCGTTCGGATGAAATGGATTCGATCGCGTAACCTGTGAAGGAGGCTTGATAAAAATAGGAGATGTTGGAAGGATGTTCTCGGATTAAGTCTCGAAACAGATAGCCCGTCGTTGGATAATCGGTCGGTTGTAACAACGCCATGATTGAGATGCACTCGCTCGTCTAGACAGATTGATCCATCGAAGCCACCGACGGAAAATCCGACTTCTAAGCATACGGAATCAGCCGGTCGCCGCGCCGCTCGAGTAGTTTCGAGCAGTAACCGAGGGAGTAGTAGACTGCCAATCGGTGAGCTTCATTACTTGTTGAATGCGAACCATTGTCTAACGCCGTTTGCCCTCCTAAATGGATTTCGAAGCGAGCCAATAAGACAATAAGCTCGCACAAAAGCGACCACTAGAACCTCCATTATATCCCCTCCTGTACCATCCCCAGGATTTATGGAGAAAATGAGCCGGAGCAAAAAGGATCGGTATTCGGCCTGTCTGTCTGTCCGCCCGGATAGAATTTGTATTATCCGTTCCCCTCGATCACCTATAATAACCGGGCAAACGTTACGGTCGTGTGGGTCCAATTTTCTCACTCGTGCATTCAATTCTGTCGCGAAATAGCTGATGAAACATAACTTGCAGGCAAATTTTGTTTAAATTGTGTTTCAGCAACGCGACAATTTTTATGAAATGGACAAAATTTGCACTAATATCCTGAATAAGACGGCACTTCAATTGCACGGTTTTTAAAGTTGCCCTTTTAATGATACGAAGAAGATTTATTGGGTTCGAATAATATAAATTTGTTTAGTTGCAAATGCAGATAACTGTGATTAAATAAAAACTACTTCGTCAAGTATACTTTGTCAATAAATGAGAAGACTATATTAAAGATAACAGAATGAATTTATGTTACGACTCAACATTTGAATTCTAAATTTTGTACAAAACACGATCTCAAATAACATATAACTAATTAACTATGTCATTTGAGGGTTGCTTTTCTAATATCCGCATCAACAGTTCCGAATTGCGAGCTTACGATCAAAAAACGATTATTCCGTTTCTTTGAGCGCACAAAGGCGCGTAAATGGCACAAAGATCCCGACTGTTTCGAAAATTTGTCGACCGAGGAACTTCTAATTGGATGGAACTTTTTAGTTCCTTTTACAAGATCAGAGTACAAAGTATAAAGTATTCAATATCTACTCCCCTACTTGTTAGATTGCTTCACCAAGTTTGTTATAATTGCAACGCTGGCTCAATTAATTTATAGAAGCTGATACCAACGAGTAAATTGTTCACTCCGTTAAAGATTCGATCAGGTTACTAAAGTTTATTGGAGTTGCCATTAAAAAGGAATATTTCCCATTACTGAATGGATGGTGATGCATCAATTCTTTAATTCCTGAAAGCAAGTCAAGATAAATTCATCCATGTAAGCGCATTCTCCCGAAAAATATTGCAAGCATAAAAAATGTATATAAGCCCGTATATTAGTCATAAAAAGCAGTAAAACATTTTCCTCTATCTTCCTGATTCTTGCCATTTAGAAGAAAAACGTCGTGAAAATGTGAACACACAGTATCAAAATAAATTCATCTATGTGCCGTAAGTCGCCTTCGTTTCTACAAAAATGTTGCAAATATAAAAAATTTATACAAGCCAGAATATTAGTCGTAAAAAGTAGTAAAACATTTCCCTCTATCTTCCTGATTCTTGCCATTTACAAGAAAAACGCGTAATTGTGCATAATAGGCCCCCCCCCCCCCACCGATTTCGATGATTTTTTAATATGTTGTCAGGGTGAAGATTCTGAACAACTTTTTCCTTACATGTAATCGTCGCTCAGCCTTAGTTTTCGAGATATTCACAATTTCGTCTGCGTGGTCGGGCCGGCCGCGGCCTGTCGGCCGGCCCTCTCCGCCCCCTCCACGACCTAACCCAGAACTCACTCTGTTCGCATAATCTTTGCATTATAGTTGTCATCCAGAATTTGAAATAGTACTGGAAAAATAACAGAGTAAGGTCTGGGTTAGGTCGTGGAGGGGGCGGAGAGGGCCGGCCGTCAGGCCGGGCCGACCACGCAGACAGCAAATTTCAATGTAATAGTAGCTGCAGTTTTTCGCAAATATCTCAAAAACTAAGGCTGAGCGACGATTACGTGTAAGGAAAAAGTTGTTCAGAATATTGAGTTTTACAACATATTAAAAAAATCATCGAAATCGGTGGGGGGGGGGGCCCCTATTATGCACAATTACCGAAAAACGTCGTGAAAAAGTGAACACACAGTATCAAAATAAATTCATCTATGTGCCGTAAGTCGCCTTCGTTTCTACAAAAAGTGTTGCAAATATAAAAAATGTATATAAGCCAGTATATTAGTCGTGAAAAGTAGTAAAACATTTTCCTCCATCATTTCTTCCTGACAGTTACCATTTGGAAGAAAAACGTGGTCTAGTGAAAACATGAACACCCGGTACATTGAAAGCAAGGCTTTTGCACAATTTCGGTTGAATTTATATACAAATAAACCTCTCGAACAGAATTCAAATATTACCGTGTAGAAGAACGTGAAAACGTTGGCGGACGAGTCTATGCGTCGCGACGATTTCCGTGTCGTCAAGTTGCGCGGTTTTTCGAAAACGTTGGAGCGGAGCCGATAGAAACGGAAAGCTCGGGGAGAGAGTGCACGCGAAAGCGGCCCGTGATTCCAATATTTTTTCTTTTTCTTTTTTTTAGTTTTTTTGCGAACCGCGTCGCCGCGGCCCGGTAAGCCGCCACCAGGGACTCCGCGTTTATTAACGTGAAACTCCGCTTTTCAGTTTGTGTACCTGTGTCATTTCCGTTTCATCCTTTTACGAGGGAGAGAGAGAGAGGCGCGGAATTAAAACGGAGCCTGTGGTTCTGTTCGATAAATGCGGAATCAAACGGGGAATCCGCGTAACGAGGCCACTAATTAGCGGGCTGATTTTATTTGCTCGTGCGAACAGCATTGTTCCAGTTAGAAAATCGGCGAATTAAAGAATTCTGCCGTTCGGGATGCATGAAAAGCTGGAGATCGTTGGACGTTGGTCACGGATTTTATGCATAGATCCGAATGTAGGAGATACAACACAGTATTTAATTTGATCATGGTTCAATTTTTGCATACACTATCAAAATCTTCATTCAATTACTCGGTTTCTGTCGAATTAACTCGGGCCCGGACAACTTCTTCCTCGTTGTCGCTTCACGACTCCCACTACCAGTGTACCGGTTCCCCCACTACCAGTTTACCGGACCCCCACTACTAGTGTACCGGACCCCCTCGTTCACTCCACAGGAGTTTGGTGGGGAGGACCCAGGAGTGTGGCTCGCGGGTCGCAAGTTGCCCAGGCCTGAATTAACTAATGAACAGGTACTGCATTAGAAATTTAAAAAAAAATAGCGTGTCTACAAGAAGTACCCTGAAAAATATTTTGTTTTAAATTGATAAATAAAGCACTACTGCCAACGACATTTCTGATGAATTTTTAGAGGAAGTTGCAATTGCTTCTGGCAAATTCAGGTTCAGCAAATCTTGGCTAGACTAGATAACAAAGGAAAATGCGGGGGTGCGTCGAATTGGAGAGGTCCCCGGTGAGAAAATATCGCGGAAAACTCGGATAACAGGTTCCTGGACGAAACAATGGACGTGAACCGTTCCACCTACGCGTCTCCCCAGCTCCGCCGGAAGTCCATTTACGGCGGCGAAGTCCTCCTCGTGCTGATAATAAATTGCTCTTAGGGGCGAGATTGTCTGCTTTAAATCCCAGATTGGGCGGGATCCCCGTGATGAGAAGCTATTTCGATTCTAATTGAAATTTATCACTCAACGGTATCGGCCCGACCGCGAAACTTCTGATGGACTTTTCTAATGGACTCGAAACAATGTTACAATCTTGCTCAATCTGTTCCTCAACACCGCGTAGCTCCATTCTGTCAGATGAATTTTTTAATGTTTTGTTTATTGGTTTCTTACATATCAGCTTAAAATATTCTAAAATGCCTGAAATGTACGAATATGTTCTAATTTTTGCAAGAATAGTAAATGGTGCTGTTGAGTCTCGTGGACCCTTTTCATAGAAAAATTAAATGACGTACAGCTAAAAAACTTTTTGCAGTGTATTCAGAAATGATTCGATACCACGGCCAAATTTTCACGAGTAATACGAAGCAGCGAGGTTTGTTAGCAAAATTGATTTGTGAAGCACACAGAATTCGGTCGCCGTTTAATATATCGTGGAATTCGAGCCGTCGCGCGTCGCGCGGATGGGGTTGCACCGAAGCGCAAACGAGGTAGATCAGGTGTCGAGTCAAGGATAATATGACCCTGACCTCTCCATGGTGTCGCCCTATCCCTGGAAAGAGCTTCAAGGCCGCGTCAATGGGGACCGACAACGAATGTTCCGATGCATGTATTGATTTCCGGGTTAATCAAACTCGGTTCCGGCCTCTGCAGCGGTTAGTTTCCACAAAAGCAGAGATGTTCCGCGATCGATAGGGAACGTTGCCGCCGCACAAAACCTGTCTTTAACACATTCTTATCGGGAGCTTTCGAGCGGACACCAGAAAACGCTTGTACCAATTTTCCCATCAACGAAAATCCACTCCGGAAGCACTTTTGACGTCACGACAGCCGAGAGAAATGCCCTGTCCGTGACAGTGTTTACCATTCCAAGGCAACCTTGTTGAATATACTCCGGGAGCCTCGGAAAATTCTATAATATCGAAGTAATTCATTCGGTGAAATCAAAACTGAAAAGATTAGATCGCGCCATTAAGCGCGTTGAGCTCTCCTCCGTTTGTTGTAATTCATCAAAATTGACACCTCAGTTTTTTTATTTGCTTTAAGTGGTTACTAGACTGCGGATCTTCAAAATAAAAATGGTCCGAGTCATATATTTTCTCGTTGAATCACCTTAAAAAGTCGAAAATAATACATCTTTCAATTTCTTGTCTTTTTACCTAGATCCATACATTTTTTTAAATAAATACACATATTACGCAGTCGATACAATTGACTTAGACACAGCCAACCTGACAAATAAAATCACAGTAATTAGTTCGAACAAATCCTGCACAATTTGATTAAAAAAATTATCGTAAACATATTCAGCTCGTTAATGTCTCATAAAAATGATATGTCTTTCTAGTGCACACCGGTATTAATCACAACGTGCAAAGATCGTTATCATTCAAACCGCACAAAGACGCACCTAAATAACTAACTGTGTCAATCACATGAAATTGACAGCCAATGGGAAATATCGTCGAAATCTCGCAGCAATGGCACTTTCAGATACAACAAATTATGCTTTCAAGTTATTCCAATCCTTTCCCAAACTCCCCAGCGATTTACCATCTACTAGATAGAAACCGTGAACATTCGAAGTTCCAATTTATCAGGCTGGTAGACAATGAACAAGAAATCCTCGTACACCATACTGTCTTTCCGATTGCAATGGTCCCTCGCGGGAATAACCGAGGGAAATCGGTGTGACGCGATTGCCATCAGATATTATCGGAATTTATTCTTTCCTGTAGCGGTAATTATTGGGACTGAATTGACACAGTTGAACATCCGTCGTTTTCTAGTGGATAAAATGATTGAGAGTCTCGAGGATTCTTATTGGAAGGGTTTGAACGTTTTATTTAGAGCACTCCAGAGCGACGATTGGAAAATTCGTTTTAACGTGCGCTGTACCCTCTATAAAGTACTATAAAATTGTTTGTGGAGACTCGAATCGATAAATATAGCCAGCACGAGGCCCCAGAATTCGTTTAACACGTTCTAACTCGATTACCGGCGAGTGCAGTACTGTTAACTGACCATTAGCAACGTTCGAGACCTAGGTTAATTGCCTTCGATGAGCTCCAGATTTTCATAGAGCAGAGTGTTAGAGTCTCTGACCATTAATCTGACAGGAAATTCTATTAAAAATTTTGTGGCCTTCTTAAAATAAAGCACAAAATTTGGAAGGGCTTGCGATCCCTTATTGACCCCTCCTCTTCAATTAACACATTTTTCTTTGATTTTTTAAAAGCAATACACATTGTTTCATTATTATTTGTCCTTTCATTTTTAATGGGGTAGTTTAGCAATTATTTGTTCACCTTACAATTGGGCGGGGGGGTTAGAAATTTTGTGGCCATTTTAAAAAGAAAAACGTGAGATTTTTAAAGGGGTTGTACAACCCTCCTTGGTCCCTCTTGTTTATTTTATAAATTTTTCTTTGCTTCTTATGTGTTCTATTTTCCAACGAACCAGTTTAGAGACTCAATTATTTGCCGTTTTGTCGTATTTAGTTTATGCCTTCATTTTATATGAATCAATTTGGAAAAAGTCGACGAGTGAACACATTTTTGGAGAATTTTGCCAACCGAGCATGAAGGGAGGCTGCAAGTTCTTTTCGTTTTACCTCCGCTTTATTCCGCGCACGAACCGGCTGACACAAAAAGCAATTTAACACTGCACAAGCAACGGTATGCAGGCTACCTGGATTTTTTGGACATTCCGCGGATCGCTGTTCACAAGGTTCGGTGCAATATGATTTTTATTCCGCGAATTCTTGGTGGAGCGGGCCACGACGTCGTCGACGACGACGACTACGGCGACGACACGAACCGTTACGCTGAAACTCTATTTTCGTCCTGGTTATACCGCTTTCCCATTTCTTTCACATCTTTATCGCATTAGTGACTGGTTGAAAGTTTCCTCCGGAAGAAAATTTCACGGCGGATCGGGGTGGGTTTTTCGTGGCGCCCTCGAATCTCTTATGGATCGGGAAATCATGCTCTGTGGACAGTTTATCGGTTACCCGATTTGCGAAAGAACGGATTTTTAACATTCCCGATACGGGGCAGCTTGATACAAACGTTCCGGAAAATGGTAGTGTTGATTACAAGCACAGGGTAATTGAATTTGCCTTATTTGACAACAGAGATACTTCTCTTGTATGGGAACTGGGTATATGAAATTTAAAAGTTGTATTTGGTCTACTAATGTATGCTATATCAACCATACACGGTTTGGGGCATTCATAAATAAATAATAATAAATAAAATAATATAAGTTGTATTTGGTCTTGAATTTATTCGTAAAAGTACCTATTTGGAAAGTATGTAATTTAGACCTGACCTGAGTTATGCCCCACTACTTACGCCTTATGCCCCACTAATTACGCCTTATGCCCCACTACTTACGACTTATGCACTTCAGGCCATACGACCGTCGACTGTAACAAATGGTGGGGGAACGTCACCGCCCATCTTACCGGAACGAAGAAGTGGGAGAACAAGCCAAATGTGGCTCGCGGGCCGCGAGTTGGACAGGCCTGATTTAGACGATTCATTTAACATCACATGATTTCCATATGTTGACTATCATTTCTATAAAACGTTACTTACGCAAGGTCAAAATTACTAAAAGCAAGCAATGAATGTACAAGTAGCTTCTATATATCACAACAAAAACAGACAGTTTTTATTTTGCATTTAAATTCGCTCTCAACTTATGAGATTGCTAACAACAGTTTCCAGGGTAGAGGATTGTCGATGAAACTCGAACGTGGGTTTATAATCTCTGTTTATAATCTCCTCGTTGCATATCCTGATTCCAGAAGTGCATTCATGTATGCAGCGTCGCAAAAAGTACATACTTTATGAATTTCAAAATTCAAATGTTTCCATTGTAATTTTTACGAAAGGTTAGTTATCCAGGAGTAAATTCATTCAGGAAAGATTAATGCAGGCAAGTTCTATTTTAAGGCTGCTGATAGTTAGACTGCGGATTTTATGCATTTATTTATTTATTATTGCTTTAATAACACAATTGGGTAGGTAAAAATTAAAATAGTAGTGAGGTTAGGTTCAGAAAATTTGAGAATGTCAACGTTATTTTCCAGCTGCTAAAAATTATTAATCGATTTAATCTAAGTCAATTAAACTATCTTAATCTATCTATTTAAAATAAGATAGAAAATTTTAATTGGTATCTATTATTTCCAACGGATGCAGATCATTTTCATTTGAATAGAGATCTGCAGTCTATCGATAAGTTTCATTATTTATGAATATTAGTGTTTCTAACCACCTAGTTGTATAGTTTGATTTTGAAATTGTGCTTCGTGGACAGCGAGATTGAGATGTTCCGATCGTCATTTTGCGAGAGGTTATTTATCCAGGCTAAGCTTGGTTTATTTTCCCCAGGACCTGCCGGTAGTGAACGGATAAACGTCCGGACGTCCTTACATTCTTATCCGTTATCTTTTCATTCCGACGGTCACGCCAGGAAAAAAGGATGGCGAAGAAGAGAAGGGGATGGGTCAGGGGGTTGGGAGAGGGTGAACGGAACAGGGAAAGGAAAATAAAGGAGAGAACGAGGGAGAATGAACGAAAGAAATGGTAGGAGAATGATTCCAGGGAAAATAGGTGAACTGGGTCGTGGCCAACAGCTGCCTTCTGCCCATTATTTCCGTCTCTCATTGGTGCACGTTACTTACTGCTTCCGTTCGGCTGCACGGGAAAGAAAGAGAGAGAGAGAGACACAGAGAGAGAGAGAGAGAGAGAGAGAGAGAGAGAGAGAGAGAGAGAGAGAGAGAGGGAAACGATTGGACGAAGAGAGAGGGAGAGCGAAAGAAGAATAGACAAAGACAATCGATATCGTAAACGATTGGATATTCCGGCGACACCGTCCATCCATTAACCTTCCTATCATTTGACTTTAGAGATCGCGTTATCCGTTCCCCTGTACTATCCCGTATCCCCACCGGATGTACACAACGTCACCGGTGAACGGAAGGATGTCGTTCGAGGTTTGCAACCAACACCGCACAGATGTCGAAATCACCAGGACAATTTTATCCTAGCGGTTTCGCTTAATTTTTAAACGGTCTTGATTCGATTTATCGTGAATGAATTAGCTAATTATTATTGATAGTTTACATTGGTAGTTTAATCTTACACTGGCAGTTTATTCTTCGTTGACCTTAAAATCAGTGATAATTTCAAAGTGCTCGTAATAATTTCGTCCCCCACTACTTTAAGACGCACGAATGAAACTATACCGGCGCATCAAAGAAATGGATTGATGTATAACATCGTGGATGATTTAAATTGAACTTTAATTAGCGAGTCCAGCACTAGTCGTTAATAAATCAATTTCGGGAAGGTTTAAATATTAACTGCACCGATGCGCTCTAGTGGCTTAATGTAATTGCGTGTGAAATTTATGGGCGACAATTAATGGAACGTGTACGTATAAGTTCAAATGTTTTCACAATATTCCTTTATAATCTGTGCTTTGTTGCACAAAATTCTCAAATTCTGTTATTCAAGTTCCAATTCTAAAAATTAAATTGATTGAGCAGCTGACAATACACAATGGAAATATCTATTGTGATACAAAATTTGAATATGGGTTTGATAGAATTTAAGATACAGCAATGGAACTGTTCTTAAACTATAGTTAAAATGTTGCAGAACAAGGGAAAAATATGCAAAATGTATGACAAATATGTTTTGACCCTGCAAATATTTATTGAAGTTGACCGTCTTTAACAGAATATTTAATTTTGTCCATTATAATGTGGGATTGAGTTTCTGTTTCTTAATACGTTATACTTAAGTATGACAAGATTATTCTCTGAATTTGACAATTCAACATTTACGAGAAATAATATACCTACATGTTAAGATAAAAATTCAGCAATATAATAGACAAACCGAAATTCTTTAAAGAAAGGTCTTTAATAAATATTTTTAGCACAAAAAAGTTATTTTCTACTTTTTCGGTTTATTTTTCCCTCATTCTACAACATTCCAGCTTTAATACAGAGCTAATTCCACAGCTCAATCTTGCTTCTACCATTTCGTCCCAAAAATGACTAAAAGCTACCAGAGGAGGATTGACATCGCTGTCCCCATTCGCTGTCCACGTCAATTGTTCGCCGAAGAGTGATTCTAATTCGCTCGATCGTTCACTAGATCGCCACTTAGCCGACGCACACACTGCCAAACGCAATTAACCTTGTCAAAAACAGACTAACAGAAATACAACTAGCATCGAAAGCTCTGAAAACCAGCTTTGCTACTGGTGCACCATACAGCAAGAGAACCCGTGCTCCGATAGAAACAACAACGTGTCCCGAATGGGAAGTAGTATAAGTCAGCCATGTGTCAGATATGGTAAACGGATGGGACATTTTATCGTCGTCGTAAGTTTTTCCTCTTCCTTTTGCTACCTTTTCGCTTTTAAGGTTTCGTTTCGCGCCCGTGGACACGGGTCTCGTGTATCCGCACCGATGGAATAATGAATAGAGACGCTGATATTTTATTCCTGCAAATAAAATATCTCGTAAAAATGAAATTCACAGGAGAAAGCTATGCACAATAAACCCGTGCCATCCCATATTCCGAAGGTTCTATCTGCGAGCCGGGATCCTGGAATCGGGAAAGAAAAACGAAATTAACGCGCTGATAGCATTGATTCGTTCCTCGAGGTCGCTTCTATCTCGAGCCAATGAGCACGGATCGCCGAGCTTTAATTATAAATAAAATCGTCCTTTTCCAGAGCCACGATTTTCCTTAAGATTATACATTTCATTCCTGGAATGTTCTTATTTCATGGAAATCTGAGCGATTCTTGATGACTCAATTTCACGAGATTTGTGGACAGATTCATTCAAATTCTCATTTATTATTTGTTGCATATTTCTTATACCTACTTCTAATGCATATTGAATACGAAATAACATTTATTAAAACAATAAAATAAAATAAATTTATTAAGACAGTAAAATAAAATTAATTTATTAAAAAAGTATCATGAATTTTGCCTTTCCAGTTTTGGTTTCATTAATTCATTCCTTTTTGGTTTTGCAGAAGTGTTGTAGGATTATGATTCGGCAATGAACGTGTTAATAAGTTGACGATATTATATTGATACTCTCTATCCGTTATTATTCTATTTTACTACTCAGTTTCATCATAAATCCATAAAATCTACAGACAACTAATGAATTGTCGAAGCTAACCCCTAGTAAAAAGAAACGAAGAGGAAAGAGAAGAAGATTGTTGATCTCGAAGAAGTAAAATAAGTACAACAAACAATTGATGCTTAAGAATTTGAACGAATCGAGCCACGACTGCAATGAAATTGTCAAAAGCAATTAGCTTTCGAGGGTTAAGGGTTAATAACTTTCGCGATGTCGCTGGGGCTGGAAGAGGAAAAAAGGAGGTGTGCGAAGAAAGGAGGTGAGAGTCAGGGGTTAGGGACCAGTAATAGCAGGACAGTGGGAACTGGTAGTCAGAGGAGAGAGAGAGAGAGAAAGAGCGGGAAAGGGAGATAGATAGAGATGGAATGAGCGAACGCGGAGGCGAGAGGAGGATCAGAATCCAATAGTCCAATACCCGGCTAGAACCAAAGCTCTTTGTCTCCCACTCAGATGCCAATAGCTGGCATGCTTTAGGCTATATGCCTACACAGGATGGCGGGCCGCACCGGTGTATCGTAGGCAGCGGCAGAGCATGATCGGCCGTTGGCTCGTCATGTGCCGCAGGAATCTTTGAAATAAATTTATTTGCTCGGAGCCGAGTCGAGCCGAGCCGAGCCGAGCCGAGCTACCCGCTCGATACGATGCCAAAGTTATTGCTGCATTTCGGGGCCGAACGGCCGGGAGAATGCGGTCTCGGTCTATTTGGATTCAACGGTAAATTGTTCCTTAATTAAACTTTGTAATTTAGTAATTGTATCTCGACCGACCCGGGTTGCCACCGCCGCCGCCTTCTTTCCCCCGGGATTATCGTATGTTTACACGTTGCGCGCCGTACGGTTTACAGGAGCTCGGATGATCGCAGGAAATTCGCAGCTTCGAAGACTTATTTGCAATTCGGAGAATTACAGCAGGATAATTGGTCGCCCTATTAAAAGTTTCCACTGGTTGCGCGTGCAAGGAACGGTTGAACGTGATTTAATTCGGGACGAGGTGATGCGGGGCTGTTTTGAGTCTATGTTGCACAGGTTCTATCTGGTTGCTAATTTTGTAGAAATTTGCTCGAATTAGTAGCTATTTACTAGAATTTGCAAAAATTTATATACGCAGATTTGACAGATTTTGCATACCTGAAACAAAATAGCGAAGGTTTTGAACGTTCCATAGATGGTAATCCATTTATCGTGCAGAAAGTACCATTTTTCCATCTGTATTTACAACAGAATATAAATAAAGTGGATATTGTAAGTTTGTGCTATCAGTAAGTATGTCTCCAGAAAATTATTATATATCATACATAAATTTTATACATCAATTGCAAAAGACAGAAGCAAGTAATAAATTGTGTCTTTCATTAACAAAATTTTAATAAGCTGAAAATAATACATCAATGCTTCTAAGTTCCCTTCATTTTTCACTATTTTAAATTGCAACTACCCACTTTTCTCATAAATGCATAAAATCCGCAATTAGCTCGAAACAAACATTGACTGATAATTAATTTCGTATTAATCGAAGCAGTAACAGGGAAGTACAGCGTTTTTATCAAGAACTACTCAGAATAGAAGAGACAAAATGTTTAATAAAGCCGGTTTAGTTGTTAACAGTGCCGGCTGATTTTTTCGACAGTAAAGTTCTGTCATTATATTTTTGTGAATCGCTTTGAAGTTACGAGTGGCCAAATTTGCATGAATGCGAGCCGAGTGGTCACAATGGGATACCGAACGCATCAGTAAACAGTGCGAAATTTTTCAGAATATTATATTCCCGACAGCTAGTACTATTTTCATTGGAAACGAATTTCACGAACATTCTCCTGCAGCCCACGGAATTTTGGTGTGGGGGTTCGTAGCGTTATTGAAAAGTTAAAGGTACCGTTTTCGAAGCTTAATTAATATTTGATGCGACTTCGTACGCTTTGGAACACGGAATTGGAATCCACGGCGCGTTTCACCGTAGGAAATACCGTTTCAAAATCTCCCCTCAATTATAAAACGTTGTTGGCATTAAAACATTTAGAAGAATTATGGATTCCCTTCCTCCTTATTCCTTTCCTAGATCTTCTCCTATCATTTTCGTTCCTTCCCTTCCCCGCAGTAATTATTCTCTTTAACACTAAACCTACCAATACCGGTTTAAAATTTTGTATTTCAGTATTATTGAAATTATAAAAATGCATTCGTAGGTAATAGTTAAATAAATTTCTTTACTCCATACTGCAATAAAAATTGTATAAACTCTGAGTAAATATAATCTTGTCATTTTTATAAGGCAATACATACTAGTCGCATTTATTGTTCCGTAGGTTCAATGTTAATTTGAAGTTGAAAGTTTCCATTATGAACATTAATAGGGACCTTGTTCTTGAAAATATATAACTTTTAATTATTATTTCTATTTCAGCAAAATTAACAAAACCAACAACAGCTTCGGAAATTGAAAAGGTGAAGCTTGAAAAATTTTATAGATTGCTTTATATGATATTTTTATTATTCCTTGGTTCACACATTGGTTGTTTCTGAATATTTTCTTACTTTCTAAGTAATAGAAGACTGAATGAATTTTTGATGTTATTACTTCAACTATTTTACTTTATCCTATTATTACGTGAATATAATAAATTATTAATGTTAGTATGTACTTTAAAGCTATTAACAATATCGGAATATTTTACTGAGCAATCAATACTGGAGCCCAATTTCTACAGAATATGATATGGGTGATTTCATAAAATTTTGTATGGCTTTCTGGTAAATTAATTTGCCACGTCTAAATATGTTATTATTTCTAAAAAGAAAAAAGAAAAAAATTGGTGCATTTAAAACGGAACTGGCAAAAGTTTCTCAACGAAACAGAGTCGACCAGATCGGTAGGTTTCCCTTTGCATTGTTCAGCAAGTAATGAATCGAAATTTCCACCGCGTTTTCGTTGGTAGCACGCGGTGCTCCGCGAACCGCTTGGAACTGCATCTTTGTTCGAAAGTTGTAGCATTTTGCCCGGGGAACTCTTGCGAAGTCTTGTCTATGTAGTTTCTGATTCACTTTCTGGTATGTTAATAATTTATAACGGGTCTCGAGCGAGGAGAATAAGCTGCATCTCGAG
The DNA here is from genome assembly GCA_916610255.1 of Lasioglossum lativentre. Taxonomy (NCBI): domain Eukaryota; kingdom Metazoa; phylum Arthropoda; class Insecta; order Hymenoptera; family Halictidae; genus Lasioglossum; species Lasioglossum lativentre. Next base: position 20,253,615 of record OU744364.1, on the reverse strand, counting down.
CAGCCATAAAAGGATATACATTCCCACAGGACAGAACAGTAAATTGTGAAACAATAAACGAACAATTCTCGATCGCTGACAGACCTCGGTACACACGGTAAATGAAGTAGCAAGAGAATCAAACAATCGACAAAAAGTTGCTCGTTAAAATAATGATTGAAATTCCCGAAGTTCGGTGGATGTGCTTTTAAAGTTTGTATTGTAAATCCTGCCACCCTGTACAGCCCCATTGATTTACGGACGCGGCAAAAGATCTTTACGGTTCCAAGCTCTTATAATGGCTTTGTGAAAGTTTGCTGCCGCTTATAAACGTGGAGAGTGAATTTACTTTATTCCCTTGTCGAAAGCATCCTCGAGCACTGATGAGGTTGAAGGAGATCTTTGTTCCTCGAGTTCCGAAGACGTTTAATTTCCTTTATGCTCAGCCTTTAACTGCAGCCAATGAATCCCCCTTGCCGCTCCGACGCGGTTCGTTCGTTTATTTATATGGCAATACAATGAACGCGAAGAGAAAAATACCGCGAATCATAAAAATTCATGGGAACCCATTGTTCTTCGACTTCGGTTCCACAATTATCAAACGCTCGAACGTAAATCATCGTTCGAGGAAAAATGTTTCACTCAACATTTTCTTCAGTTGAACAAAATATGGTAAAACGATGATTTGGATAGTTTGTAAATCATCGAATACGCAAACTACACATTATACGTAGTTTATCGTAAATAAACTTCACGTCCGTGCAACCAGTTTAAAGTTTCTTGAGAACAGCGAGAAGGATTAGGGCTCCGGTTGGAAAGTTCCATTTCCCGAAGGCTTACAACCGATGCATTTGTTCGTGACAATAATTAATGTCCAGGATACAAGCAGACTTATATATCGCGGCGCAATTGCGGGAATAGCGTAGTTTCGTAATCCTGCTGCATTCTACATGGAAAAGAACTGCAATTGTAAAATTGCACAATTTTACTAGACCTACATACCAATCGATATTTGCTTACCAGAATTTTCCTCGTTCTTCTCCAACCATTTTACACATATTTCACAACATTCCTCCATATTTTTCACTATTCTAAATCAAACCTTTACGCGCTTGGAATGTTTTTAATTTATTAGAAACTAGATATGTATGAGTTTTGAAATTTATTTAAATCCACATAGAATACTTTTCATGATTAATTTTAGTCTCTGTAGGTTATAGTAATTCACTGGAAACCATTTTAATCCTGCCATTGTCTTCGTTTGAGCGATACGTTTGAAATAACCAGAGCAGTGGATCTTTTTGGAGGTTTCTATACGCTCTTTTTGAAATGAAAACAAAGGAGAAATTTGATTCATCAGCGAGAAAACCCTTTATGGTCTAGATCAAATGAAAATGCTAGTAATCTTATTTAATATTTTCTTGTATTTTATTCATTTGATTAAGCAAACTCTTGTAACTCATTCCTGTAAAAATGAAAAGTTTATGAGGCTCGTTCGAAGGATGCTTTAGATTCAGACGCGCGTTTTAATATTCCAGAGTGGTATCTCGTTTCTAAATTTCGCATTGCCGGTAACGTTTCCGGTGGGCCATTATTTATCGATGCATCGGGGATAGAAGATCGCGAAAAATCGCAAAGACATGCACGTCCGCCGATATATTCTTCGGTTTTTCCCCGCTTAAAGCGACGAGAGGGCGAATTTGTACGACAAACGAAAACGTCTGCCCGCTCGAAGGCGAAACCTGATCGCGTGTACATGTACATAGATGTGCCGGGTACAACAGCAGACGCATGTGCACGTGTGTGCAAGAACACTCGGAAATCTCGGACCATGGTATTGTGCTAGCCCGTGGCTGCGGTTGAAATCGGCCAGTGGCCGCGTTTTGCGGTTAGACGTGTCGTGTAGTGCCTTTTCGCACCACTCTCGGCGACGACGAAACGGCTCATGTATGAGAAGGGTGGCCAAAGAAACACTTCACCATTCGATTCGTATTCTCCACAACGGCGAAACGAAAGCTTTTGTTCAACCACGCCAGCTGGAATGGGCTGTTTACGCGCCGGCAAGTGTATTCTAGCTTTATCAACTCTTGATTCTTCTATCTTTACTTATCACGCTTCGCGGTAGCTTCGAATTGCTTCCTGCTTCAGCATTTTATTAGAATTTGGCTCCTTTTGCAGATTTTGTGCCGCACATTCTGCCAATGATTACGCAAAAGATGACAAAGGTTCTTTAAATGTATTTTTACTTCATCAATTTTTAATTCGGTTAAACTTCACCTCCGGAAACCAAAATTTTTTAACTGTTTTTAATGTAGTATTGTACATTTTGGCGAGAAAATGCCGAAAACCCACGTTTTAATGTTAGGAGTTCACTGCTTCAAAAGGCTTTTAACACTAAACCTACCGGTCCTTAAACGTAACATGTTCCCTTATAAAAATGACAAGATTGATTTTATTTAGACTTCGTGCGGCTTCTATTTTAATACGTGCTCTACTAAAGATGTTTCTTATGAAATCATTTTTATTACCTGAATAATTGCAAAATAAAACATTTGGTACTTTGATTTAAAATCCCAAAACCCGGACCTAACCCTGACCAACCTTCTCGCGTCTGCGCTCATTGAACGATGTCTGAGTACATACCAATATGGCGGCGCCCTTATTTGTTAACAACGCTTAAAATCGCTCAACTTTACACACGCATAACTGTTGAACCAGTGAATACCTAACATTAAAACTAGGATTTTCGGCATTTTCTCGCCAAAATCGACAGGATTGTATTTTAAACCGTTAAAAATGTTTGGTTTCCTGAGTTGAAGTTCAGCCTTTAATTCTTGTATCTTCATCTTATACACTTGATAGTAGCTAAAAATTTTTTAATTCACAAGGATTTCATTGGAATTTGGTCCCCTTTGCAGAATTTGTGACGAATATTCTGCTGACGATTGTGTAAAAGACGATAGGGGTTGTTCAGGTGATGTATCTTTACTTTTTGAAATTTTGAAATTTTCATACTTATCTCACACACTTGCATTATGATTTTCGAGAATTTTACTGTTTGTTGATTCCTTCTCCAGATTTTATGGCGAATATTCTGCTGAAGATTCTGAATAAAACGAAAAGGGTTGTCCCGATGATGTATACTTATTTAATGAATTCTTGATTCGTGTATTCATAGCGTAGAAGCTCATATTGGATTTTGATTCCTACATTTTTGAGAATTTTCACGTTGATTGCTCGATTCTACTGATTTTATGAAAAATATCCATCTGGCGATTGTAAATAAGGTAAAAGGGGTTGTTCAGATGATGTATTCTTATTTTATGAATTCTTGATTCGTGTATTCATACCTCAGAAGCTTATGTTGGATTTGAATTCCTTCATTTTTGAGAATTTTCACGTTGATTGGATAATTCTGTTAATTTATGACGAATATCCACCCGATGATTGTAAACAAAGTAAAATAAGTTGTTCAGGTGATACATTCTTATATTATGTTGCAGCGTTAGAAAACATTACAGGACAAACGATCCTGAAAAATTCCATTTCACCGATTCCATTTTTACAAAGGAAACTGTTTTCTCTCCGTGAATTATGTAAAATGGGACGCACGAATAATCGTAGAAAAAGCACAAAGAAGCCTGAAGTTCTTTTTCTCGGTATTGGAAACTGTTGGAATGAAAATTTTAAGCTTCTTCCTCAAATAAACAATAACAGGAATATTAAAAACTCTGTTTGGACACAGACAAAGAGTGGATTGATCATCCTGCAACGACACGTATTATTTATCCAAAGCAAACACACGTAATGGAGTTCTGAAAACGCAATGTTTCGACACATAAGGCACTAAACGGCGGTGGATAATGAATTGCCGGCTGAATAATTTATCAATTTCCCGGTAACTTCGGATTATACGTTTCCGCAGAGAGTTTCAAAACTGGAAACCTTGAGTTTGAGTTTGAAACTTCAGCGGTGGATTCCTGGTTGATGCGTTATCTGCGGTCTTCAATTAATGGACCTATTTCACCAAAAGCTCGAGGACTCTGCGAGCAACAGAGCGACTATCTTCTGTTTTTCATAAACATTTGCAGCCGTTCTGGAAATTCATTTTCTCCCGTTTGCATTTGCATTCGGAGTGTGTGTGGGAGGGGTGGGGGATAAAAGATTACAATTCCGTGAAAATTTCATTTCCATCGGGAACAGAAGATTCGAATTCGCGGAAGCTCCGGGACAAAAGATTGATAATTTTTAAACATGCACCACATGCAATTTAATCAACTGATTCGCCTGAATGTTCGCAGAGCAGCGCGGATTCGCCGCGTTCGCATTAACAACCATGCGTGTCGATGGCGGCGACGCACTTAGTGCTAATTGAAACTGATACAAACAAGATACGCAGTAAATAACAATGCCGTCGCATTGTTCCCGGTGTCAACAGTGTTAAACAGCTGTTGACAGAAATTACGGGTGACGATCAATGGTTCGTAATTAATTCGGATTACTTCCCTGGTTTTGCGTTTGAGTTGCAATTAAGCCGGCGCCCAAGTCAAACGCAGCTTTTAACCGGTCCATATATTTTGTTTTCCATCCGGTTTCTGACTTTGCGCCGCGCGCTCTGCGACCGGATAAATCAATATGATACATTACAAATCGGCGAAACAGAAAAAAAAAGAAAAATAACAGAAAGAGAGCTCGTGTTCAAAGCCGCGTTTTCCACTTCGCAACTCGAACCTTTTGCGTAAAAATAATGGCTCTGGAAATTTTTGTTTTTGATCGTTTCGAAGCATATTTTTATCCACCGAGTGTCCTGTAATTCTGTAATTTCGACGTATTTCGTTGGACGTATCAATGTTTTCGTAAGGGAAAATGGATTTATCGAATGATTTCGGGGCTCACGCGTGAAATGAATTACGCTTTTCAATGTTTTAATCGTGCGAATTTCATCCTCGGACTGAAAAAGAAAATTCATTCAGTGTAGTAGATTTTATTGTTATTGTTATTCCATTGTTAGCGTACCATTGGATTTAATTTAATGCAATTACACACTCCTCCAATGCCATTATGACTTTTTAAATTTATTTTTATGCTTCTTTATCATTTTATTTACCGTCTCGGTTTCAGTTGCCTTCGTTATACTCTTTTCCAATGTTTTTTATTCCCTATGTCTTCATTAATCTATGTATGCAAGGTCTGCTAGTAGCAAGGTTATTATTGAAATTTCTGAAAATTTCGTTATTATAATTGTTACTAGCTCAGTATTTCAACGAAATTGTTAAATCAGCGTTGCCTTGTATACTTCGTTAGAAACATTGCCAGAATGGATTGTGATAAAAGGCTGAAGCTGTTCGAGAAAGTAGAAGAATGCTAACTTCCGGTTCACTGCAGGGAACTGTCTCCCGGTAGGATCTAAAAGAACTTCGAAATGAGATTTTCCTTCGAGTTTACAAGCGAGAAACACACGGAAGCCGACGACTTTAAAAATTCATTAAATCTGGACGCGTGGTTAGACAACAGTGGTGTATCTGAACGATGATCAACTAAAAATTATTATTAACGTCATAATATGTCATAATTATTAGTGTCATAAAAAATAGTTCAAAGCGTCTCACGAAAAGTTAATTTCAGTCATAAGACCCATTCGTTTTACTTTAAATCTTTTAGTCTTATAAATTCTTTGAAAGCAATTGGTTAAATAAAAAAGATTATTGCCTACTCTTACCCCTAATTTGTCCAGAATAATCATATTTTTGGAAACATAGTCTAGGACAGACCCCACCACACCGTAGCGCCCACTGTCTCCTTCCAGTAAACGCCGTTACCATGGAGGTGCGCGCTGCATGAAAGAGAGGTGGGTGGGGGAAGCAAGCGTTTGAGGGGTCCCAACCGTGCCCAGCACTGGTGTAATTGTAAGACATTTGACGCATTAATTTCAATCACAATACAGTATTATTTCTTGCTTCTACAAATTCAATCATTTTCTTTAAACTTTTACACTAATTTAAAAATTGCAGATTGTTCCTAATCCGGATCACAGACTCACAATAAAAATTCGAGCTCAACTTTGCAAGAAGGAAAACAATGGTTCAGACAGCGTGGCTTTTTTGCGCACAACGGTATGTCACAACGGTATGGCACAACGGTATGGCACACGGTTCTGGGTTAGGTCTGGGTTAGTAATAATTAGTATAGTACAGTATAGTATAGTAATAATTAGGTCTGGGTTAATAATACCGTATCCTAAAGAACCGTGTGCCATACAATTGTGCGCAATCGTCTGTGCGCAAAAGAAGGCCTCTCCGACCGGCCGATTGCGAAAATGGCCACGGACTTCCGGGGCGCTTTTGTTTGGCTGAAAAGTTGAATTTAAGGAAAGGTGGCCGCGATAACGCTCACGATCTTTATTTCCAGCGTTTCTCAATTATTCAGTTTACTTGCGCGGAATCAGAAATGAGAAACTGAGAAGTTCATCATCTCGCGCGGCAAAGAAACGTCTGAAAGCTTCGTATTTACGCGCTAAGAAGTCGGCTTTGGCCGTTTCGTTTGCAGGCTGTTGAGCGCGTAAACGGTTCGCTCGTGACTCTTTTATTGCACGAAAAATCTGGGTTAAGCTGTTACGTGCTATTACAAAATTAGAGTAAGTTCGACGAGTATAAATCGCGAGGAAGGTTTACTTTTGGTTGTCTCTTCGCGAACGACGGAAACGGAAACTTCCAACCAGAGGAACCGGGTTCTAAGCAAGCTCTTCAGCCGATACCGAAGGGGAAATATCGAGTTCCTGAGCTTTAAAAATGATTGGCCCACTTCTCGCCGCCGTGGCCGGTTATTTAATAAATTCGTTACGTCAAACAAATTTCCCCGTCCCCTCCCGGGTAATTTGATTCCTGCTAAGCAAAGCGACGAAGATGCTCCATTAAATACTCGTTCGTTAAACCCTTACCCGATGAAGTCAATTAACCGAGCGCCGTAAATCGAGGCAGCACTTCTCTCTTCGTTTTAGTTTCGTTCCATTTGATTTTCATAGAAAAAAGTTCCTCGCTCCAGCCGCGCAGAGATTCTGCTGCTTCGTTAACGCAATTTAAGAAGTTCCAACGTGAAGTAATTGTGAGAATTAAGTGGGTGACTCGAGAGCTCGAAATTCGCGGAAATTTGAGCCTCAGAATTCTGTTTAGCTTTTAAGCTCTTTTACCATCAGCGGTTCGTGCTCTTGATTCGGTTAAATAGCGGTTCCAGAAATTTTATTCCTCCTAATGCAGAAAAGTTCGAGAAATATTTTCTGTTCATTCGTGCTATCATTGCACAAAAATTTTTTAGTTTCAGACAACATTCACACTATACAGGGTGTTAATTTTCACCTAGGCACCTAAATTATTTCTGCTACTATATGCTAAAACATGACTAAATCGGGTGTACATGGTTTTGAGGCGTGCATCTGATGGTGGTAAAAGATTGTGAAGGTCATTTTAACGATTTTTTCAAGGTCATCGCATTTTTTCGCATATTAACATGTATTTTTTATACCGCGATGTAATCGGCGTCAAGAGAAGTTCAATGACCTACGCACCATGACCTTCAAGTGACCTTGAAATGACCTTTCAGTTTGACGAAACCTGAAGAATGACCTATAGAGTTTGAAGAATATTATAAGATTAATTTATCTACCACCCTTTTTAGACGATTGTTTCTAACATTGTAACAAGAAAATCTAGTTCTAACTCCGCAGAAAAATTCGTAGCTTCAATCGTCTCGAAAGACAAAATCAGATACCCTTGCTCAAGAATCGCATGAAACACTGTCCAGCACGAATGGAGAACGGCAAAGAGTTCTCGCAACGCGCTGGGCGCACGGTTCCGCAATTAATTCCGATAATAGCTGGTCCCGCAGCAGCATTATCATTATTATGCTCGGCGGAGAATCATGCGGCGGGTATTAACTTCCTCTGGTAATAGAGGAGGAAAGGGCCGTTGCGGTGCGGATCGCTCGGGGAGGTCTCGAACAGCCTTTCGGCGACGTGCTGCTCCCTCTCTCGCTCTATCTCTCTCTGTCTCTCGTCAAAGAACGACCGGGAAACAAAATTACCGGGTGAAAGACGGGACAGGATGGGATTCACGGGTGTCTCTGGCGCATCGGCGAAGACGACGACGATGCATTCGAGTGCATTATTAACGTCCGACGAGAGCAGGCTGGTCTCTGTCGACGTAGTCGACGACAGACGGCTGTGGCGCTCGGCTTTCAGGGTAATTAAATGGGCAATGGGATGGGAGAGGGATAGTAGAGAGTCATGGAGACAAGGAGGAAGAGGGAGAGAGGAAGCAAAGAGACCCCGTAAAATGTGGTTACACACGGAAGGTGGCCTTCGTCGACGACGTCCTACAATTTCTTTTATCAATAAGCATAGCATATTTACTGTGAGATTAGCACTTGTCGTTAATCGTCTCGCTGTATAAGAACAAAGGGTAATTGAAGAGCTTGGGGCAGCAAATGGTCAGCTCGATTTTGACGCGACAGTACATGTAAAAAAGTTATGGGCTGGATTGATTTGCCCTCACGTATGAAATCGTCGTCTGTCGACGTTTCCACGTGTCGTAGAATGAATGAATTCCACTGTTTTATATAAACACTATTTAATCTTTATTTCACACTTGGTACCAGACTTGTACACGTGCTTACACGTGCTTCCACGTTAGATGCCAGAACAAGAAGAAGGGGCACGCGCCCGTCGCGTCGTGCCGATGCACGGCTAATAAACATTTGAAAATCGTGGCGGCGGTGGCCGACCACCAACGACGGTGTCCGAAGCGACCACCGATCCGCGATCGACGAGCTATAGCTCTTTGACTATTGTACAGTACAAGAACAAATTTTTGTGTTCTAATTAGATTCGATCCAATAAGTGCATTTATCTTCCACCACTCAAAATCTTCTAACATAAATTTAGTTATATAAATAATTCCTTCGTAATTCCCTCCATTAAATTTCAATGCTAAATATTTTTGTCTTTCTAGTCGTTTACAGTGAATAAACCCATAAGCCACGGGCGGACATGCCGAAGTTAATACACTTAGAAATTTAGCAAATTTTCTAATTTTATATGGTTTCCCGATTTTAAACTCATACACTAGCTCTACTATTTGGTTTTTGTTATTATTCGTTAAATTCAAGGAAAAATTAACTGAGTCAATAATGAATCCTAATAATTTACATTTCTGATTAGAAAATAAATAACTCTTTTGATAGTTTATGATAAAACCTAAATATTCTAATGTTTTAATTGCTTTCTTTACATTTTCTTCACATATATCTTTAGATTCGTGGATAAATAAGAAATCATCCAAATATAAAAGCATTACTATTCCTTGGAGTCTTAATTTATTAATAACCGGTTTCATTAACTTAGTGAAAACGTATGGGCTAGTGCATAATCCAAAAGGGAGGCATACAAATTGAAATATTTTCTTTTTAAATATGAACCTCAGAAATTTTCTGTGACCTTCGTAAATGGGAACTAAAAAATATGCACCTTTAAGATCCAGTTAACTCATGTAATCCTCTCGCGATAATAGACTTAACGCGGACCCTAATATTACCATATATCTAAAGATTCCTCCATTTTTAAATGTTGGGGTCTGATAAATTTATTCAATTCTTTAAGATTAAAAATAAAACGATTTGTACCATCGGGTTTTGGAACAAGAAAATAAGAGGAAATGAATTGTCCATCACGTTCATTACATTCCTCTATAGCACCTTTCCGTAAATGCTCATTAATTTCTCCTTGTATTTTTTTCATTTCTTCGAGAGAACAATCTTTCTCTTTATAGGCAACATCTTGAAGGGTGTTCCCACAAATGGGATTTTATAACCCTTCAAACAGCTTAAAATATACCTGAAGTAGGATATTTCCATTTTTCTACAAAGTGACAAAGACGTCACGCAGGTTTATCTACCCGAGTCATTTCTTCAACGATGATTGGTTCGTCGTCTGAGGTGTTGCCTTGGTTGAACTGTGCGAGGTCCTGTATGACCGTGTCTTGAATTTCTTTTGACGATGCCTCTGTTGTTGACCCACCTACCGGTACCCCGTAGGTGAGTATTTCTAGTTTCCCTGCTCTCGCGCCTTAAGTATATATTTTTTAGGAGACTTCTCCTTGATATTGGCACAAGCCTTTTCGATCTCTTTAACATCTTTGACTTTGTCCTTGAGATTATCGCCATAAAGCCATTCGTCTGAAAACGTCGTGTCCACCATTGGTTCGACACTTTTATTTAACTGCGGTGTGATAAAAGATTTTCTTGCCACCGATTGTTGATGGAAAACGTCAGTTAAAATCTGACCAGCATGGCTTATATAATCTGTAAATGTATCTTCATCTAAACCATCTTCTGGGGGCTCTATTATCATAGAGACTGCAAGCACCTAAAGCAGCTATGGCCGTGCCCACGCAATTCTGCGTTTCTATAAAATGTTGATCTCTCTTTCTAGCAACTTCTGAAAGTAATGGGCTTATTTCAAGATTCAAATTACGAGCTTCGGTGTAGAAGTCTCCTTTTCTATTATAAAGTTCCAGAATTTGTTTTTTATTCTTTTCTGGAAGACCTTCAGTCTTCCATTTTAGCCAAGTATTTTTTAGTTCTGGATGATATTTAACATCTTTGAATTCGGAATCATTGGGATCTATTCCCAGTATCTCCAGAACACTATTCTTTGGGGTCTCAAGCTCGGAGGATTTTCCGTCTAAATTCGAATTATTCTCTTCATTCTCTATGTCTGTGAAATTAAGGAGCAGAAAAAAAAGAATATTAAGTAGCACTTGTTGTGCAATTGTGATATTATCGTTCTTGTTGAACTTAATCACAATAACATTCTTTTCAAGGTTCGTATCAAGGGCAATCTTTTTGATTTTTTAGAGTCGTATAGACTATGGTAAGACCGTATGGGTATTACCTCTCAACTTTCGTGTGGAAAGCTGAGAATACCGAGCGAGATAACCATATCGATGATTCTACTTACCGGTTACGATATTATTTGAAGGTATATTTGGCGAATTCTGGTCTTTTTGCAAATTCGCTAGAGATCCTACTACTTTTGTTAGGTTATCAATTTTGTCAGTTCTGCGCTTAGAATGATGGTCCTCTCGTGAACGAGATCTCGACCGCTTCTTCCTCTTGTGGTCAGGCATTTTTCTAGATAAGGCTTTGTTACAATTTACCTTTCCTTCTGACCGCTATATGCAAAAACGTTTTTGATGCTTCGGCACAACGAAACAATATGAGAATAAAGGAATAAATAGAGAGAAGTTGGCGTTAGAAGAGCGCCAAATTCAAATTGAATATACGCTGAACGTTGTGATGTGAAGCAGCATGACAAGCATACTACAATTCTATCATCGAGAACGAGACACATAATATAATTACCTATTTGTATTCGATCCAATAAGAAGGGCAATATCGAAAAAGTACATTGGGGAAAATAAAAACTAAAATTTTATAGAAATTATATTTATCCATGGTTGCCTTAAAATCGTAAAAATCTGCCTCGCGAGGATTGAAGAACGAGTGGCAATCCCCTCTGCGAGAATACAGGGTAATTAAATGGGCAATGAGCTGATGGTAGGAGATGAGGCGACAAAGAGAGACAGAACGATGAAGCAGAGAGTCCTAGAGAGAAGAAGAGAACCATACAGACCGGAAGAGAGAAGGAGAGAGACAGAGAGGCTCGGTAAAATGTGGTAGCAGGAAGGTGGCCGTCGTCGACGTCCTTGACGTGTGTGCACACGCGTAAGCATTCGCTCTCCGATATAGGATCGCTAGAGTAACGCGACAGAGGACGAGTAGCGGCCGTAGGACATAGACAGGATACGGCAGGAAGGAGACAGAAACGTTGTAAACGCTGATGGAACGCCGAGCCCATCACTCTCTCGCAAATCTGATTACCTTCGCCGGCAGTTCCGCCCGTGTGGCCCGTTCACCCTCGCCCCACGGACAGCTTGCACGGATATTGCTGCTCTCTGTGCCTGGGCGTATAGTGTCCGGAAGTGATTCTTGTCCGATCGGTTAAAATACAGGTCGCTCTCTCGATCTCTCCTAGACAGACACACCGAACTCTCTAGCACTTCGACTACCGGCTAGGTAGTATTCCACACGGTCACGCACAGGTGGGATACTAATCTTTTCAGCGAGACGATCGGCTTACTGCTTACCCTGGAACAGTTCAACGAGGATTCGAATCGTTAAAATGTTGGATCCACTGGATCGGGTTCATTTGGGTCCTGGGTGGATCGGGACAGATTTTTCGAAAATGTGGACAGGGGTGCTAGTATGCTTTTGCGATGGTCGAGAGAGCTTGCACATTTAGACAGGGTTATTATTATTATTCGTACAGTTTTTCGTGCAGGTGGAAGTAACCGTTGAATTAAGCCTCAATAAGTAAGAATCGCTTTCAACTAATTGCTTCGGCGCCTCCTAGAAGTTAGCCCCCCACTTGTTGAATTAAATCATTTTAACAGTTGTGCCGAGTTGTGCTAGGTTTGTGCTACATTCTGCTCGAATATTAGAATTATAATATAAAAAATAAGAGAGAACCTAGCACAACCTAGCACAACTTAGCACAATAGAGAAAATTGAGAAAAATGAAAAGTGGGGAGCTACTCAAAAAATCGATTTTCTCAATTTTCTGTCTTATTTTTTCTATTATAATTTTAATATTCGAGCACAATGTAGCACAAACCTAGCATAACTGTTAAAATTATTTAATTGAACAAGGGAGGGGGCTAACTTCTAGGAGGCCGCTTCGGCAATCTTTCATCATACAACATTAAACCAAAACGAATCTCCTTTCTTAACCTAGATGAATATTGTTAAATTAATAATCGCTAAACCGCGTCGCGATCCAACACCGGAAGAAAGATTTATACAGGCTGAAATGAATCACTCCTCACAATTTGCTTATGCAATATATTTACTGAATATACAGTGACTTCCACTAATATTCGGACACTCTTAAACAGACGATAACTTTTTTAATATTCGCCCATACAACTTGAATTTTTTTTAGAAGTTAGAACAATCGGTTTTGTTACGTAACGTGAAAAGAATTTTTGAAAAAATTGCAATTGGTCGAAATTGCAGAGAAAATACTAAAAGTTATAAATATAACTTTTTTGTAAAAATTACAACTTTGTTATGTGGGCTGATATTGAAAATGTAGAAAACATGTTTCGTAGATCTGTATGAATTAAACATATTCTGCAAATTTCATTAAAATCGGTCAACGTTGCAAATGTTGGTCAAATGACCGATATCATATTTTTTATTTTACAACTATTAAAATTATACAGCTACTTCCATGGGAAATGTTTCTTAAATTTCTTTATTTCAGCACATACTATAATAAAAATTGTACACGATCCAAGTAAATACAGTCTTGTCATTTTTGTAAAGTAAAACATTTTAATCGATTTTAGTGCTTGGTAGGTTTAGTGTTAAAGATGATAATAATTGCCATTTTCCACGATTTTCGGCCTCTAACTACAATAAATCTAAGGATTCATACATCTTTCACTGCCTGTCGTTTTTTCCCGTATCAACCGATTTCGATGAAACTTTTACAATGCATATAGTTGACACAGATCCACAAAAAATACTTTTTAAATTTTCAATATAGACCCACATAAAAAAGTTGTAAAATGCAACTTTTAGTATTTTCTTTACAATTCCGACCAATTGCAATTTTTGAAAAAATTTCTTTTCCCATCATGTAGAAAACTAATTGCTCTCACTTCTCAAACAAAGTTCAAATCGTATGGTCCAATATCAAAAATGTTATTGTTTTTTTAAGAACGTCCGAATATTAATGGGAGTCACCGTAACTGTTGAAATATTCGCATAGAAAATTAAACAGGCGTTTGCATGTGACAGGTGCTTGCACATCGACGACTATTACAAGAGAAGGGGCGATAGCCGATGTGACCGTGTATATATACAAAAGGTGTTGTCCTAAAGGTATTTGTGCTAAAAACCTGGCCAAAAATATTTTCTTGTTTTTCTACGTTATACAGTTAGCCAAAAATATTTTCTTGTTTTTCTACGTTATACGTTATGAATAAAAAAGTCATTTCTAACTACATACTAGTGATAGTAAGTTTTATTTATGGGTGTTCATATGTAACACTAAAAGGCACTAACTTTTCTTGTAAATCTTTCAGTTTTTCATCAAACAGTCGCTTTGTGCTTTCTCTTACTAGCTCGTGCAGTTGCTTTCAAGTCGAAAAAGAAAATTAACCAAATAACAAAAGAGGGGCTATATTTGGAGCTTTAGTTTTCTTTAATGTGAAAACAGGGGAAAACTTTTTTGCGGTATAGTAGTTCTAGATATCCTGAAGTTTAAGAACACGTAACTTTTATGCTGTTGCGATGAGTTGTATATGTTTAAAAACACTAATATGTGCAAGAAAAGTAATGAAAATCCACGAGCTTTTAGTCAGGCTTGTAGATCGGTAAAAACACATAAAAAGATTTCAACATTGGTAAAAATATGATTAATATAATGTACATATCTTGTGCAACAATATCCATCATAAGTTTCGCCACAAAAATCACTTCCAACATAAAAATTATCACAACAAAAAGATGCTTTCGAACGGAATGCTGCGAAAAAGAGACGTGCGTATCGAACAAGTGCTAGATTTTAAGTGCAGGCACCTGTGACTGGTTCGGTTACCACAGATAGGGAGTCCACCACGTGACGGCATGTTTGTCTATCTACTTTGGGACGCAACCACAACCCTATATGTAAATATTTACAATTTCGATTTTTGGCCAGGTTTTTCGCAAAAATACCAGTCTGTGTGACTTGCCATAAGATGTCGCATATTGCAACAAATATAAATCACGAAAGATTCACCCTTAACATGAGCCTGAATTAAGTCTCAATAAATAAAAATCGTCGCTCCTACAATCTCTCTTCAGAGCACATTAATCCAAGACGAATGGTGCAGGAGGCAGGCCGTTCCTCTTCCTCAATCTCGTTAAATCAAAATCGCTCGGAAACAGAGACACATATGTCCCCGTTGATGAAGAGGGGTCCGAATGGAACCGCTTCGAATAAAAATCAGTTCCATCAGGTGTGCAGGAACGAGCAGGTGCGAGCGCGAGCACCGGCAGCCCGGTTAACCAAAGACAGCCGTGCTAGGACCGTCTCGAAAATCGAATTCGGTGGTTCGTAGGTTTGCCTCCTCCATTGATTTCCGCCTCGTTTCGCCCTCTTCCTCTGTCCAGAAAGCAACGTGGAACAGAGGGAACAGGAACCAGGGGGAAGAGCCCTCCGAAGTGACGGTCGTTAAATGAAAATTGGGTTCGTGAAAAGGTGGCGGCGGCTACGGTCTTCCTGCCAGACGATGGCCGGCCGCTATAGTCCTCCGTGCCGTTCCCGACGATTACCTTCGAGATATATGTGACCGGCGCCTAGAAAACTTTCCTGTCCGACAGCCAGACACCATGCACCACGCCCGGGAATACAGACACTATTTAGGTTAAAAAGAGCTTCATCGGCACTTGGAAATATTACGAGCGACTTTTATGACGGGACCGTTCGCTCTGGACGTCATAGTCTCGCGCAGATTTAATAGCGACGGAATTCATTCGCGAATCTTGCCTTTCGTGTCATTGAACTTCGCTTTCTGCCCCCGATTTGCATTTTTCTTTTTTCCTCTTCTGGACGCGGTTGTGGAGATTTTTCAAACTCGTTTAGCTCGGTACGGTACCTTAGACTTGGAATCATTATACAAAATATAAATTAGGAATTTCTTTCTTTCTTCAATGCCTCTAGTACATCGAAAGTAATATATCGATACTCTTCAATTCTCTTAATCCATCTGTGATCTCAAACTGCCATTTATTTTTATCATAAATGCATAAAATTTGCAGTCCACTGATTATTATCATTGATGTGAAACTTTTTGGTGAAGATTTTTTAATATGATCGAGAATTTATAATTTTCCAGTGACAGTGTCCTTTTTCACATTTTACGAGAGCACTGTTGCGAAACTTTAATTGGAACTGAGCAAATCACTTCTGACAATGTGATTTAACCACTCCGAATTACAGACGAATTGTTTAAATGAGGACAGAATGGAATTTTCGTCGAGGACATTGTTCGAATTTAAAGGATTTTGTTGCTCGTTAAGCGTGTGCCGATAAATGAAGCAGAACATTTTGATGAACTGGTTTCGCAGTCTAAATTTAAAATATCTCTCCACCCTTTTCTTTTTTTAAAAGGACGGAGAGTGTTGCAGAACGGGAATCGATATTATTGAAGGTGCACTGCTCAAGACTTCTTAAACAGAAAAATTAAATCCCGTAAGGTATAACCGGTTACCTATTCGTATTTAATTATTAATTAACTTTAACAGTCAATAATAAATCTACATAGACATTTACTATACATATACATATATATATATATATATATATATATATATATAGATATATAGACAATACTAACAAGTAAAATTATACTATGTCACGAGAGTGTATTCTTGGATCAAAGACTTCTTGTTTGACAGAGTTCACTTTGACACAATTAATTACACCGAACTTTGCCCTCAGCGTTTGTAACATGCAAGAGAGTCTTGTAATTATTAGTAGTACCTTTAAAGAGTTAATTTGCAAGCGAATGTTACTAAATTGGGAAAGAAAAGAGTTCACAATAATTTAATCTTTCGAGTTTCCATATTCATCCACAACAATGATCACGAGTTTCTAACTGCGAAACCCTTTCCTGAGCACAAAGGCTACGAATCCCTAGGATCCTTTTTCCTTAGCACATTTTTAGGGAGCTGTCCTCACTCCACAGTATTAAATCCCGCAGTATCCTCTCAGGTTTTACTCGAGGTATAGCAGACAGCAAGGACTTGAGGTATTTTTGACTAATACTTGACTATTTCACTTTGTTGTCATCGATTTTCTTTTAATTAGCGCTCGATGAATAGGTTGTGGATTTAATCTGAGTAATACAAAATAAATTAAACCTTGGAAAAATTTTAAAACTGAGCACAACCACGATTTTCGAAACTACGAGACCCTTTTTTTGACACAAAGACGAATCCCTATGAATCCCTAGGATCTTTTTACCATAGCACACTCTCAAGAAGCTGCCCTCATCTCACAGTATTAAATCCCGTTGGTTTTACGCGAGCTATAGCGGAAAGCTACAAAGGGAAACGTGGGAATGGTTTTCGATTGGGAGAAGCGAGATTTAACTGGCCAAAATGTGGGTGTTTGCGCTCCACGTGTACACCGTGCTGTAGATATGTTTTTTTGTTGTCTGCCGTTTCCGGGGCCGGATGAAATATTCACGTGGGCAGGAAAGTAGACACGGTCGTATGTCGCTCGGTCCACCTTGTTACGTGCATTACAGCATCGTCGAATTTTCCGAGCTTTTGCCCCTCAAAGAGCGTGTCGGTTTCGATCGCAAAACAACGTGGTCAATTTCGGAAGAGTTTACAAGACTTGCAAGGGCCCTATCCGTCGCCGCGCCGCGCTGCGCCGGACGGCAATTTCCTCTTCGCTTTCCGGCGTGGGCGTTTGTGCGACCGGCATGGCACCTGTACGCCGAAAATATGCGGCAAATTGGTGTCCATATTACTCGCCGTAAATCACTTGGCACTCGCACGGTGAAATATAATACGTGCCGAGCCCCGTGGCAAAGTACTTCGACACTGTTGTCCTCTGTTTTCGCACAACAATACGCTGTTTTTCATTTAGACGGGCTCGAGTGGACGAAAAGGCTTTTCTAGAGGCCGCATTGTCTATACCAGGGCTGCCGTTTAATGGCTCGCGACGGCCGATTTTCGAAGGCTACGCCCCTCAACCCGGCCGCGCGTCTCGCCCCCCCGTGATGGTCCTAGTACTCGAAGCCGCTCAGGCGCGTACCATAGCGTAGGCGCTATTCGTGGCGCTTCAGACCTACACGCGTGTCAATATATTTCCACATTACCATCGAGGTACTATTGCCAATGCGTTTTTTTTGTTAGTGGTGTCCCCTGTAGGCCTATTCCACTATATCGCACAATAATTTCGGACAACAGCTGTAGAAAATTAATTAAAAAAATTAATTAGTCACATCTAAACTTCCAGTAGATTTGACCAATTTGCCAAGCACGTCTAAACATGCGCGAAAATCATGCTATTCCAGATGGTATTAAAATTTGAACAATAAAATTAATAATTATTTTTTTAATTTATTTTACGAATTTATTTTTCTAATTAATTTTCTACAGCTGTTGTCCGAAATTATTGTGCGATATAGTGGAATAGGCCTACAGGGGACACCACTAACAAAAAAAAACGCATTGGCAATAGTACCTCGATGGTAATGTGGAAATATATTGACACGCGTGTAGGTCTGAAGCGCCACGAATAGCGCCTACGCTATGGTACGTGCCTGAGCGGCTCCGAGTACTAGGACCATCACGGGGGGGCGAGACGCGCGGCCGGGTCGAGGGGCGTAGCCTTCGAAAATCGGCCGTCGCGAGCCATTAAACGGCAGCCCTGGTCTATACCATGCTGAATTCTTCCGTTATAATCAGAAACATTTGGGCGGTGTGGTGCTGATATCGAAGTATTTTTAATCTGGGTATGTCTGACCAGTGCTTGACTATTTCACTTTATCGATGTCGATCTTCTTTTATTTATTGATCGATGAATTCTCGGAGGATTTTGTGTTTATGACAGAAATGTGTGTTAAATATGACGCAATGAAACCTTACGAACAATTTTATGTTTTAACTTATTCAAGTTTTTTGGATAAAGTTTTTATTTAGCTCCTGTTTCTTGCAATTATTTCATAAAATTTTTGTACAAAAATGAATAATATTTCTGTGTATAAAATAAGAAAATTTAATATTATTTTGTTTGAAATAAGTGGAATAAGAGCTTTTTTAGTAGTCTGCATTTATTCGGGCAAATAATTTTTAATGTTGTGGTGCTAATATTGAGCAAATGAATTAACTATTTTACTGTATCAGCATCGATCTTTTATTTATAGTTGGATAAACACCTTGTTAAAAGAACAATGTGAAATCCGGGGCTAATAACAGGCACGCTATACGTACAGTATTTACACAAAGCTGTCTATTCAATTAGCGACCCGAACACTTCCGTGTTTCATAAAAAAAAGAGGTACTTATTAAAGAATGAGTGCCAATCCCTTCTGAGAGAATACCGTCAAGTGCAAAGTTCTGCACCCTGATTATTTGTCAACGACAGCAGCCATACAGCTGTGAAATTCGTACAAGATGCATTTTTATTCCTCGCTTATACTTCGTCGAGTGAAACGAGTCGGTGCATGGTCGGACCAAGAGAGTTATTGATCCTGTTCTCGTAAAATAAAAGCAAGCTTCCATCTTCCTGTAAATCAAGGTCATAATCTAATTTCCAGCTGACATACTCAATCTTAATCCACCATTCTGGCATTCATAAGACATAAATAATCCTCACGAACAACTTCTAAAAGATCCATCTTCACTATTCTTAGTTCAGAAAAGTAATCAATAAATTTTTAGTGACGATCGAAAAATTAAACTTGAGGGAAAAATGCAGAAGCAAATTCATGATACTGAAGAGAACTCCGAAAATTAGAATAGTATAAGAGTCTAATATTGTTGAAAATTTCTAAATAAGTATTAATCGATCAATTTTCAAAAATACAGCCAACGCTGCCACTAAACTACTATAAATGTCGTTATTCGGCACTAAAACGGTTAAGTAACCTAACCAGATGATTCTAAAATTGTTAAAGAATAATTTAAAAAATACTCAGGCTCTATACATCATCTATAAACACTGTTCGTATATTTTTAAATATCCTGCATGCCCAATTGATGAGTTCAAATGCACCGATGTTCTGAATTCGTAATGTTGCAGAGATTTTTCAACGAAAAAATCGGTGCCACCGGCAAGATTGCGAAAGCAGCAAAAACTTACGATAATCCCAGAACGGCAATAAGTACACCAATGCATTCCTGTTGGTTTTCTTTTGTATTTTCATCGGTTGAATTCGAACGTCGGGCCACTGCAGTGCGCGGCAGCCAGGCAGGGAATTTATTAGCTGCAGTAATCTGGATTGCTGTTTCAGTTCCATGCCGTTCGCCGGCAAGATGAATGGCTCTGAACGCATCCGCAAAGATAGGGCAGAATGTTACATTCACGATTTACACTTTTCTGGGTTTTCCAATTTCTTTTTCAATTTCTCGTGGCGCGCGTCGCGTCGCGCCGAGCCGCACGCCGCGCCGCGCCGGCCGGTTTCATTTCAGTATCAAGATCGTTGGTCATTCTGCTCGCACGTTCCGTCGGGAAACTCTCTGTCCAGAACCGGGGATGCATTCTACTGCGTTCGTGAGCCGTGGCGAACTCATCAACGGGCTGCGAATGTTTATGCGAGTCCCTGTTTCCATAGATTAGAGTCCCTGTTTTCATAGATTAATTTCGTCGAAGTTGGAAGAGTGAAGACAGATTTATTTGGTCGACCGAAGGTCTTGCAAAAATAGAAATTAAGCTGAAGTATTTGTACTGTTAGGTAATAATTAGACTGCGAATTTAGTGTGTTTATGAGGATAATGAGGAAATTGCAAAAATAGAAATTACACAGAAATGATTTATACTGTCAGATAATAATTCGACTGCAAATTTCGTGTATCAATGATGAAAATGAGAAGTTGCAATTTCAAATAATAGAACGCTGAAAAGAATTCCAAAATGTCAACGCGCCATTTTTCAGCTCATGGCAATTATTAAGAAATGAATCAAATTTTCTCTTGGTAAGTCTTTTTTATAATTTCTTCATGGAAAATTTTTATTTTGCATAAAAATTCGCAGTCTACTAATAATATTTGTGTTATATTCTGTAAATTGTAAAGAAAATACCTCGTATTTTATAAATGCTAAAAATGCATCAGGATCTGCATTCCATAGAGCAAATACTCGACAGGAAGACTGAAAATTTATTTCGCCCGAGATAAAGATTTCTGTGGCAGAAATATTATGGACATTCATTAATGGAAATGCTAGAAATGCACGGAGATCCACAATCTGCTCATTAGTCTGTAATAATTAATATTGCCCTTGATAATCCCGCGTTGTGTCTAATAATTGCAACAGTATGATGTGCATAATAATATTAATAAATGTGAACCTCAATGATGCGAGTGAAGTAATTGTTGTCGAAATATTTTATCATTATGTTGTGAATTATTTTTAAAAAATGTATACGTCACACAGAAATTTTTCTATTTCATTTGAAGATCTACGAGATTACTAATTGAACCGAACAGTTAATTGAAAACGAGTGGCAGTCTGATCAATACTTGACTCTTTCACTGAATTCTCGAGATATAGTCAAACCGTGTGAAATCGTTTAGCAAAATAAGAAAATGATTTGTCGCAATGTCGTATTTGTAATATAAATAAATGTAAATATTGAAGCTAAGATATTAAAAAAAGAACAAAATTTTCTCAAGAAATCCTACAATTTTAATATATTCACCAAGTTCAAAAAGTTAAAAGAACGTTCAAAGCAAGACCGAGGTTTTCAAAGATTAATTCATTGATTCAGCGATAACTGGCAAAAAAATCCCGGTTGTTCTTTTTCCGAGAAAAATGTGCAAATCCCCGGTTCTTTTTTCCCCGATCGCGGATTTGTCGAATATATGCAGCTTCCGCGATCGGCTACATTCTCGACGGGGACGATGGGAAATTAAGGATCAGAGTCAGCTGAAAGAGTGAAAATTATCAGGAAAGTCGTCGCTCGAGGAAACTCTCGAGCTTTAATTAACGTAAAATCCATTAAAGTGACTCCCCGTCAAGCTTTCATCCGAGTTATCGTCATGAATACGGGATCGCGATCGTCGACGGCGATTTACGTTTGGGAATCGCGGGGGAGTCAGTCGCAATTCAGATTGCCACGATCGATAAACCTTCTCCCTGCACCCCTCTCACTGGGAATATTCGCGGAGATGAGTTTTGTACGCGCGGTGAAAACGAAAACAGAAACAAACAGAGGAAAAAAAGTGAAAAAAAGAAATCATGATCAGGGGAGGCCAGACTGTAAACACCCTTTGAACATCGTCGAATCGTTGGGCAGGTTGTTTGATCGAACGATGAATCGCCTAATTCAATGGAACGACGAATCACGATAACGATTCGACTGCGTGGTCAGTCACTACGGGACAAAACGTTTCGGCGATAATGAAAAGCAAACGGAACGCATTGCCAGGACACGTGCGCGTTATTATTTCATTTTATTCGGCCCTGTTTACATTGCCAACGGATTGCTTGCGCCAGTTTCAGCGTTTTTTATAATTCGCTGCGCGCGGCTTGCCGAGATACGGTTTTATTATGGCACGAGTAATCGCGGGGCGGATTGATGTCGTCGTTGGAAATACGCGGATCGACTGCTTTTGCGTGAAATCTCAATTATTATTTCGGTATTTGATGTTCCAGTGACTACTGATTATTTTCCGTTTTGTTGGGAGGCATTGTACTATTTTGATTTCTAATCGATTTCCGGCGAAAGACGCACATTTATTTCTAAGATAGTTCAATTAGTTGTGAATAAAATAGCAGTATTCTTCAATTAATCTAAGGTTTCCATTGTTTTGTTGGACATTTGACACGTACATTTTTGTTACAAATGCAAAAAATCCACAATCTATTCATGAAAGTATAAATACAAAAACAGTGACGACAATTCAGTGAAATAGTCCTACATTGATCAGACACTACGTTCATGTTTCCAATTATTCAGTGTCTACACCAGTGATGGGCACGGTAGGGGCCCCTGAGTTGCCTGCTTCTCCCACCAACCTAGTCGTCTATGGAGGGACGTATGAAGGGGAAAACGAAGGCACTGGAAGGCACGAGGCACCGCTGCGCAGCGAAGGTGCGCGCTGCACGAAAGAGTGGTTGGTGGGGGAAACTCCGCGGATATTTCATGACTGCGGCAGTCAGAAATGCCCACCACTGGTCTACACCATAAAAATTAATTTAGAAATGATTCGTCTGATTGTATCTCGAGAATTTAGTGAAACAGTCGGGTATTATTCAGAAAACTCACCGATCTTTTCCATTTACTGTTCAACATTAGCACTACTACATTAAATTAAAAATTATTCGACCTCGTAACAATAAGTTGCAAAAATGGCGACCCATTCTTACAACTATATAATTGATGATATTTAGGACGATTCACTGCTTCATTTGGCAAATTTAAAAAATATTTTAAAAAAATACTTCTTGTAGTCACGTTGATGTTTTCATTGGTCCTAATGCAAAGGGCCTGTTAACTTAATTAACGCGCCAGGAGCTGAATAAGCGAATGACGACTTAGATCCTCTGGGTCAAAATGGACCCCGGCTCCACCGTCGGAGGGTTATACTGTAAAGCAAAAATAGTTGAAATGTTTAAGCTCTTTCATGCAACTATTACTGAACGTACGATACTTAAACAATGCGTGAAAGAGTGGCGACGATAAAGTGAAACATTCCAGCGTTGGTCAGACACCACATACACTCGCGAGGTCAGTTTCGCTTTCGCGCGCAGCCAGAAACTCGGTAGAATTAGTCGAGGTACTCAATAGACCCCGGGGAGCATAAGTTCGGTCCCGAGAGCCTAACTCACCGTGTCTCGCTCTGAAGGCGACCCAGACACAACAACCGCACACTCCCGAGCAGGATAGGTAACTCTTGATAGTTGCCTTCGAGGGCAGAACTCTCTCTAACTGATAGGAACTTGCCGACAACTTAGCCTCTGGTAGCCATCGGGTTCTACCCCTGAGGAGAGTGAAAGACAGGGACCGTGAACTTCTTCTAGACAGCCCGGAGGTTTTTCCAAATTTAATCAGCCCAGCAGCCAGGACGGAGTGCCGTTCATGAAAGATTCAATAACTGCTTTGTGGGCCGCAACGATGCCGAGACCCGGGGAATAACAGTCGTCCTGCGTCGACTCGAAGAAAATAGTTTCCGTCTTGCGCCCCGGCGAATTGAATTGGCTCGTTAATAGAAGCGAAAGAGAATCGTCCCTCCCCGTATAATCGGATTGTTTGTCGCCGTGCCGAAACGACGCGACGCGACGCGAAAATACGATGTTTATCTGGAACGTATAAATACTTTGCTGCTGGAAATGTCAGGGAAACCGGGAGTTTTGAACGCGATGCATGCACGAAGTTCTCGTTCCTTGTTTTTGATCCCTCAAATCTTTACGGAGCAATTTTTGTTCACAGATTTTTGAACTCGCTTCTTGAAGAGAAGATCTCCTTGATCTTCGTGGATTTAGTCACTCGGATTTAAAGAAACTGAAAAGTAATGGGGATAATAAACAACTTAAAGCAGTGGGCATACTAAAACGATTCAAGGACATCAGTGTATTAATTTCAGCTTAACATAATAGGATAACATAAAATAATCTTGCTCCTGTGTCTTGCAATCAATGCAAACATTTTTTATTTTGAATAAAATCCGCAGTCTAATGATAATGATATAATATAAAATCAATATACAGAACGACGGAAGTAAAGAAAGCAAAAAGAATAAAATGAAATACTTCGTTTTGTAATTTTCTAAAAATTCTCATACCCTACCTGAAATGCATGAAAATGTTCACAATCTATCACCATTGAAATAAATTCCAAAAATCGACCTCGTAACTTCAAACTAAATTGCCGAAGAAATCCGAGACTGAAATAATTTTCCGAAATAAAAATCTTGATGATTAACAGACTGTCACGAGCACGGTTCGTTCTAAAGTGAACTCGCAGCTTAAAACTCGCAGCGTTCTGCTCGTCGAGCGTGAAATTCGAGGACCGTACGGGAACGAAACTAATTTTCTAAGACGAGGCTGGCCGGCCCGGTGCGACCGACAATAAAACACGTCCTGTGTGCAGGATAACAAGAATTTCTGTCGAACCTCTCCGTTCCTCGGCATTCGGAAAGATCATCACGTGCCCCCATCGAGATAAGTCGGTTACGCCGAGTCGATTAAGCTTCGAAACTTTTCGCGGAAGTTAAATGTTAGTTCGATGCGCTCTCCTCGGGGAAGTTCTTCCGAGTTTCTTCCGCCGCGTCGTTCCGCGCAACAAATCTATCCGCATAAAGGATCTTTTATATTTATCGCGCCATTTCTCACCGGGAAGCAGGCTCGTTTGTAACGAAACGTGCCCGCCGACGCATTTGCATAAAAAACCGGGACAAAGAAACCTTTCTTCTACGTGGCCTGATAAATACTGCAAAAAGAACGACTGCTCCGAGACATTCCGAACGGATTCGGAAATATGGAGCCGTTTAATACTCGTACCGTACTTGGAAATGGTTTTGCAACGTGTCTTCTCACTATTCTCAATCAGGTTTTATCTATTCTTTAATTTGGATAAGTGCCTTTTTTTATACGTCAACTTCTGATACGATCATTCAGGAATGATTTTATAGTGTTCTGATACACACTGAGCATTACATAAAAAAATATTTTTGACCATCAACTGGTTGTGTTTTACCTGTAAGATTGTTTTATTTGTAGAAATGTCTTTGTTTTGGAATCAATGTTAAAAATGAATATTGAATTTCAGTTTAAAAGAATTTCTGAGTAGTTTGATTAATTTGTTGTTTTTCTATTTGATTCTAAAGAGAAAAGTAAAAAATTGTCTTTTAAGAATTGAATCTAAACAGCACAAGTAAAAATCGTACAATTTTACTGACTTTTACAAATCTCTCAAATAACACGCTTATGAGATAATTGTCAATCTTAAAATCATCATTAATATTTCACTGTTTTAAATCTGTCTCACCTAAAGAATTTTCTACCTCAAAATCTATTATACCAACATCTATTTTATCGTCTTGAATCTTTCATAAAATAATCACTGAAAATGGGATTCTACCTCAAGATTTCAAGTTCCACAATCTAGTAATTCATTCCTAAACTAATTTCATACCGAACAAAGCAACTGGATCATGCCTCCCTTAAATATTCTATAAAGTCTAGCTCGCTTAAATCATTTTCATTTGCACACTGTATTAATATTCCATAGTTTCGAATCTCTCTTACTTCAAGATCTGCAACCTACTAGTTACTTCTATCACTCCAAGCTAATTTTGCATCGATCGAATAAAATAACATTACGGTGCATCCCATAAATATTCCTGGCATCATGTTAAACGCCTGAAGCACTCGAAATGATTAAATTTTGGCGCCCGAGCGAATAGAAAATGAATATTGAAGGAGCCTCGAATTGTCGGACGAGGCGATGGTTTTCCCTGTGAATATCACCGACCCTTTTCCCCCTACTGTTCCCACTAAATTAAACGGTTAATTATGACCGTTGTTAGAGTTTCTAACGAGCACGATGAAAGGAACGACGTCGGCAACGTGCACCGCAGCGACGAGAACCTTTTGTTCAAGGTAAATAAACTCCGAACTAATTGTACCTCGATTCGAAACGCGGGAGCAGGTTTCGCTTCGGTTCGGTTCTGCTTTCGTTTATTGGCTTTCCTCTTAACAGAAACGCGTTGTTTCTCTTTCGCTCGCGAACAGCCGTGTAACGAGTCGTTATCGTTACTTCGGCGAATTTCATTGGCCAATCGATCAGAACCGCGACTGGGGCTCGGAAAGTTTCTTCGAAAAATCCTTGACCTTCCGATGAACATTCTAACAATTTCTTCTCGCATCCTTCTTTCCAATATTTACAGATATTTTCATCCAATAGGGCATGTATCGTTTCGCCTTTCTACAATAAGTCTAGGAAACCCTTTTAGAACAATCTAAATGTGTCTCCGAATATTTTATTCAACTTTCAACTGTAGAATGCTTCTGAGACCGTAAAAAATTAATTACATTCTCTGCAATTTAAATATACAAATTTTACACGTACAAAAACGAATGAAAATTAATCTAATTGAATTACACTTAGACTGTGGATTTTACCGATTTCAGATAATAATATATGCCCATAATTATTGAAAGTGGTCCAAGTCAAAATTTATACAAAATGAGTTTATCAGTTATTACTGTACGATTTATGGGGTTTCATCAATAACTTCCTTTGTTAACAGTGAACAATCAACAACAGTTTATTTGTATAATTAACAATTAACACATTCTGCTCATATACATATGTATACCGAGGGCGAATCTGTCCCTTGACTGAAAATTCAATGCATGAGATTTTTGAAAAATCCATCTTATAAGATGTTCCACAATACTTCTTTAGTTGATTCTGAATTCCACGTTTTGGATCTTTTACCTAAAAGAGGAAGGCCAAAAATATACGGAAATATTAATTTACTTCCATTATACACCACCAATTAACACCATAAAGATATTACGTATTTACCACCCTACATCCCTCCAGTTTTCAGGAACATTTAAAAAATCTCAAAACTCATAATAATAAATGCCTAAAATGATAAAAATGGATTACTTTTTAAAAATTATTAATAAATGTAAATGAATTATTTCATTAAAATTTTTGTTTCTAATAAAACTCGTAGTTTTTTATTGCTTTAAGTCATAGGTCATTCAGTTAATTTTGAAAATGGTCTAACTAAGTCAATTCAAACTTTAAAAACAACATTTTCGTATAAGATTCACACAAAATTTCACATTCATAATAAATTTTCATTAATCAAGACTAATAAAATTCTAAATTAAAATGTTACATAATATAAAAATATTTTTTAATTTATTCAAATGTAATCCTTTAAATATTTCGAAACAAGAAATATATGACATAGACCACTTTCATAATTATTCATCATATACATATAAGTGAAATATAGGCCAGCAGGAGCATCAGGAGAATTTATAATCATTTAGTTATCTCCAGGAGGATTGGATACTAACAAATTCGATACGTCCAATTTCCCGGAGCTCCTTCAAACACACAATATAAAAGCGAGCAGCGTCGAAGCTGAAGTAACAGTCTACAACCGTCTTCATCCGATGCTTTCACTGTTTCCGCTTCATTTTCACTTTGTAAAGATAGTATTACTTTCCAACAGAGTGTCTTAGACGTCCGGAGCAAACAATATCAGGTTAATGAAGAAACAAATGTTTATCCGATGAAGAATGAGGGGGATTAAAGTGCCTATTGAGAAACAACTCGCGATTTATCACACGCCTCTATCTCCGTGTCTTTCTTTTCATTTTGAAGCTTCTCTCTGTAATTTCATTTAACGAATTTCATGATACAGCTTCTTTAAGTCTCCCTCGATGAAAACGGTGTATTAGTATTACCCCTTTTGTTTTAAAAATAATGAAACTGTTCCTCCAACACTTTATCTCCAGACCGTTTTGCGTAGAATTGTTTTTCCATACGTATTCACATTTGTATAGTCAAATTTAAAGAAAGGGAGATTGGGAATGTTTTCTATCACTGATGGTGAATTGAGGATGGTTTTAAATGTTGGACAGTGAAAATTTATTTTTAGCAGCCATTGTTTATTGTGAAGGGTGAAAACTCAAAAATTTAAATTGTACACCAATTTGGAAACTATAAATCATACAGTAAAGATTGAATATGTGGCTCGAATATTTCTTTTATGAGAACATTTTCTATCGTATTTTTTTATGAACTGAATATACTGAAGATTTAAATACAAGATGACTGATTTAAGGAAAAAGACGCTGTGTTTAATGAATAAAAAAGTGCGAAATAAAACTTTCCGAGAATACACAGCATTTTACAACGGTGTACTTTATCCGGACAAGAGAACAGTCACAAAATCACAGTTCTATCTTACCTAGTCGAAAAAATGAATTTCCATGTTCCGATTTCATAAAAATCACAGTCCCTCGTCAGAACGCAAACGAATGAGACGTGTTCGGTAATTAGGGCAATCGCGGTTTCCACGAGGATTGAGAAGAATGAAGTCTAAAGATTTCCCGAGCTGGTGGCCTCGATCGGGAACAGTATCGTTCGAGCATGAGACTGAAATCTCGCGTAAAGCGAAAACAGCTGTGAGAACGGGCGCCTGTTAAGCCGCGAGGTCACCGAGTCGAAGAAGATTTAATTAACGAACGATTTCGCCACTTAGCGAACCCTCTCTCCTCTCTCTCTCTCTTTCTCTCTGTATATTCCCCATTTGAAAGCCGAGACATCCTCGCGGCGAGATTCCCTGTTTCCAAGTGAAAGTGTCGGTTGAACGCACCGGCTCGCGAACGATCCCGCGGCAACAATTGTTTCCCGTCGAATCGCCTTCGCAAACAACGCTTTCCGTAAATAGATTGTCGTCGTCGCAGACGCTTATGAAAATCCAGAATAACGGAGACACTCGAAATTAATGGAACGGCACGTTCACCTCGCCGTTTGTTCCGCCTTTCTGGAATTGCCTTTCCAACCCTGGAATAAGTCTCCAGGGTATGTTTTTCGACTCTTGTTGCACGGTTTTGTTCTGCTGAAACGATTAAATTTTCTTTGCCTTTAATAATTTTCTAGATGAATTAGCGTGTAGTCTATGTTATATGAATTTATATATTTGTTGTATATGCACATTGATCACGATGCTCCAACGTTGATTATACAATTTTTTCCATTTAACATTAAAGCTACGTCTAAAAGTTCCCACATTCTAATTCACGAATATTTAGATTGTGATAGACGTATTTATAAGGAATTATTGAAACGACTAGATTTCCTTTGTCTTTAATAATTTCCTGGATGAATTAGTGTGTAGTCTATTGTTCATGAATTTATATGGTCATTGTCTAATTACTAAACTGAGTATTTTATGCATTTAAACAGTAGAAGTATTTAAAGAATCTCATAGTATTGTTGTATCGTTTTCAATTCAACAAAATTATTAAGAAAACTTTTTATTTTATACAATTAATTTAACTCTAGAATTACGTCAAAAGGATTATACATTTTGCAATTTGCGATTGTTGAGATTGCAAAGTTGTATTTATAATTTATTCAAGAAATGTATTTAGTTGGACATATATTACAAATTAATGTGGAATTTGATTGCAGGTTTACTATCCCCTAGAATAATCATCTACGTCTTCTTCACTGACTGGAAGCTTTACACGTTCATTATTGCAGTTCGCCCAAAATTTCGCTTGATCCGGTCATCAATTTGCATTATCGTTATTTATGGACATTACAATGACGTTCATGAACGGAGGAAAAGCGTGTTCAACTATGCACAAATGTCAAACAAATTTTCAACCCGAATTGCGTGCATTTTGACATACTTCATTCGTGAAATATTCAAAATGGTTTCATAAAGGAAACGCAAACTAATTAATTAATTATATGCGTCAACGTTGCACATAAATATCATGTTCAGAATATCAAATTAACTGAAATAATCATATTCAATATTCGTTAATAGTGTTCGGTATCCAAAACTTTTTAAATATCGATTATTTTCCGATTCTTGTAAAGGACAAATTTTTCGCATTATCTTTCGTAACTTATATTCAAACTGGAACTTTTTCTTTCATGAAGTTTTCTTTATTGGTTCTCCGCGCAACTTACGACGCGAGGACGTTTTTTAAAAAAAGAGTTTCCACCGTCCATGTTTTAAATAGAACCTATTAAAAAGTTTCATAACTCTTTCGATCGCTGGTACAAACACTTCACATACCGAGGAGAAGCTCTCTGTCAATTACCACGGGAAATGATGGCGGCGAGTGTTATAATGGGGGTTCTGCTGTATTATTTTACGATCGCGGAGAGCAGAGTTATTTCTCTCTACAAGCTCGAGTTTATTTGCCGCGCGTTACTCGAATTGTGGAAGCTTAATTCATTGTTATTAAATCTGCTCGCCTAGCCCCTCCTTGAGAACGACATTTCCCTTTTTGATGAAACAATTTCTTTTTACAGAATCCCGTAGTCCAACTCTTTAGAAATACCTCTGTAAAATTTGTAAAATCGCAGTGTGCTAGAATTCATAATATTTTCGAAATCAGATGAGTAAATAATGTTTTTCAGCAAAATTACGAACCATAAACGAGGTTTCATTACAGTGAACAGTAAAGAAATAGAGTTATGATTACAGCTTTCTTCTAGGGCATCCTATTTAGAGAAATTGTGGCTGTGCCATTGAATTTCTTCGTGCAGGATCTCAGGATCGATCATTTTGTCCGAGAAGCCCTTCGAAATAACCTAAACACATGTGCGAACAGTATCGATGCTTCAGAGGCGGCAGTATCACCGAAAATATCGATCACGATTAATTATTTGCTTTAATGCGCACCGTAGAGAAAATTAGTACGTTTAAATTTTGAAAATTAAATCAGATCACAGGTCACATCCAATTCTGATCAATTCTGATTAATTTTGATTACCAATTCTGAAAGAATCTATTTCATAACTCGTGGTCGATTGTTGTATATCAATGTATAACAACAACACTTCGTATAAATTGTATTTCAGCAGGAAAAATATCATTTAAAAGAGAAAAGGTCTGCTTTGAAGTAAAATCGAGTCGAAACTGCACGAGGATTAAAGAGGCCATGAATTATTCAACCGAAATCGTCGGAATTTATTTATACAAACTTCACAGCCGGACCGGAGGATACAGGAAAAATAAACTGGCACACGCGTCGAATTGAATTATTAAAAACTCTCTAGTAATTATCAGATAATTGTCCCGCCGGTGTGGAATTAATTAAATCGTAGAATGGAAGCGTAGTTTAATCGACTTTTGCATTAAACTCTAATGGGATGGAATAACAACCGGAGAAGGAACAGAAATGGGAAAAAAGAGAGATGTTGGAGGGGGTAAAATTGTTGTCGGTAGTTAATTATATTCATTCCATGAGATAAATTCACAGGTCGCTTTAATCGTTTATACTGTGAATGATTTTATTCTTGGTTCTTGCATCCATCACCAACGGAGTGAGAGCATTTAGAGCAGTTGGAGTACTCTCTGTAGTTTGCCGATTTAAATAGGAAAACGTCTTTTGAATAAAGTTCTCCAGTTGTCAAAAACAAAAATTTCCGAAAAATGTATAAAATAAAATATGTTTAGCATGTTAGAATTTTTCCAAGATTGAACAAAACTATGTTTATACCGATGACTAAAAATAGAAAATGCGGGCACGTTTATTCTTTAGCGAGCCAGACAGTTGAAGAATCTCACGGATATAAATCTGAAGTAGGTTCTTGCAAGTATTCTCTCCATCCTCGGTGTTTTTCCGCGCGCACATTAATTATGCTCGTGGCTTTCGCCATGGTATTTCGCGGAACTGGAGTTCTTGCGCGTTTGAAAGCCCTCTTTCTCCGCAAGTCCAACTAAATGAAGTGGCCATTTCGCCGAGATTAATTGCCATTGAACGATTCAGACGGTAGTCGCTGGTAATTATTTAATAAATGTTGCAATTACGCGTTACCGTGCCACTTTTCCCTTGGGCGATACTTTTTGTACTTCCTACAAGAAGCTTACCGTTTTCCCGTAATTTTCAGTTTGAACATCTAATCAATACTTTAAAGATTACATCCGTACTTTGATAGAGGCAGAGTGGTATTTTCAACTACATTTTTATTAGCCCTACGATGACCAAAAAGGTAAAAATATCTATTAAAAAATTAATAACAGGTTTGGAAATATCGTAAAATATTGTATGTGTACTTTGATAGAATACTAGTAGTATTTGCAAAGAATTTTTCATCAATTATAAAATGGACAGAGAACTAAACCGATTTATTAAAAAAATAGCAACACGTCTAAAAATATAAAATATATAAAAACATAAACATATTTTATGTTTAAGTGCAACAAACTCACAGCAGAGAGTATCGGTTTCAGTTGAATTTCAGTGTAAAGCTGCGTAGAAAAATTTGAGCTCGCATAAATGTTAATGAATGAATTGCAAACGATGTGGATTTCCATTTAGCAGAAAATGTTGCATGACATAAAAGCAAGCGCAATCTATCCACGATCATACAGCGTTCTATTAGCTGCAAGAAACAGGGTCGAAACGTGAAGTTAGGGTGTTCCGATGCATGACGCGTTAGTTGCATGTTACAGCAGTGTGCAAGACACTTCTGGCAAGCCCCGACGTGTGTTTGACACGACTATGTTAAGTTCTCTCACTTAGCTGTTACAAAATTGCACACCTCCACGGCAAATCTTTTACAATTCATCATTTAGAGCACGCGTTCCGCCAGCTCATTTATCATGGACGCGAACGCTCCTGAAAACGCTCCTGCGTTTTGATTGATATCGTCCACAAATACGGTAAAAATAATTCGCAAATAAAGTAGCACATAGCTCTATCATCAACTGCATAGTTGTCACACTGGTCCTCTATTATATTTTTAGCGTTAAAAATATTTAATAACACATCGCTGCTATACAAATTTCCATAGAACCAAATGGTACTTTCGAAACTAAAGTGTGCAGAAGAAACATCTCCAAAAATACACTAAAAACAATTGACAAATAAAATTGTAGATGGCTCGTCATCACCTGCATAGTTTTGAAAAACGTCCCCTCTAAAATTCAAATGTTAAGATTACTCAATAAATGATTCTAGCTATGCAAATTGTCATGGAACCAAATGGTACTTTCAGGACGAACGTGTCTAAAAGAAATATCTCCAAAAATACACTAAAAACAATTGACAAATAAAATTGCAGATGGCTCTGTCATCACCCGTATAGTTCTCAAAAACGTCCCCTGTATAAAGTTGCAATGTTAAGAATACCCGATAAATGATTCTAGCTATGTAAATTGTCATAGAACCAAATGGTACTTTCAAGACGAACTCGTCTAGAAAGGTATCTCAAAAATACACTAAAAACAATTGACAAATAAAATTGTAGATGGCTCTGTCATCACCT
Source organism: Lasioglossum lativentre (assembly GCA_916610255.1). NCBI lineage: Eukaryota > Metazoa > Arthropoda > Insecta > Hymenoptera > Halictidae > Lasioglossum > Lasioglossum lativentre. The sequence goes on along the minus strand of OU744364.1, from coordinate 20,219,803 downwards.
GCATAGTTCTGAAACACGTCGCCTCTAAAATTCCAATGTTAAAAATCCTCAATGAAATTTCGTAGCGGTAAAAATTGCCATAGAACCAAATGGTACTTACAGGACGAACTCGTCTAGAAGAAGTATCTCCAAAAATACACTAAAAATAATTAACAAATAAAATTGCAGATGGCTCTGTCATACCCGTAAAGTTCTCAAAAACGTCCCCTGTATAAAGTTGCAATGTTAAAAATATTAAATAATTGATTCCAGCTATATAAACGATCCCCGAGTCAAATGTAGCCTCCAAAACACTAAAACTTCTTCAAGACTTAAACCCGGAGACCGAGACGCTTTCGCTCCACACTTCCTCAGGATAATCATCTGCAATACGAAGATACAAACCGACCACCCGGTGCATTCGCACCGTCATTATCGCGAGACAGTTTGAACACGAGCGCTCTATCTGATAAGCGCGGCGAAACGGAACAGAAGCGTGCAAAACGGACGAAGATATTTTCCTCACTGGAAAACTTTCTCCCTCTAGTATCGCGAAACCATAAAACGTTATCGTATCTAGACGACGCTTGTTATTTTACGTTTCCTAGCTTTGGGCGATCCAGCCTCTCCCACTCCCTCTCTCTCTCTCTCTCTCTCGCTCTCCCCACGAAACATCAACTTCCAAGAGAATCAACAACGAGTTGCGATGAAAATTTGTCGGATATTTAACTGGCCGTGAATGTGATTTACGTTCGCGAATTTTGTTCGAGAAGTCAAGGGGAGGACAGATTGATTTTATTTCATCCCTTGTCGTTCATCCTCCGTATTATTAGAAAAGTTTTATCTCTTCCTCCTTCCCCTTTTACTACCCCTTGCAGAGAACGCCTTTGCAGTTTTTTATGGGACATCCGATGTAATCATACCGAGCTCGCCGTTTATTTCGCTGCTCTCGTGCACTTTGTCTCGGAAACTAACTTAACGCCTCCATCACGATCTTCTTAAAAATTAACTCGGTGTTAGAACGATCGTTCTTTCACCAGCAGAACGTAAAAGGTGGAAACTCATGCTGGAACTTGCGAAGTTTGTTGCGTGGAGGTGTAAACGTTGGTTCTTTCAGTGCATTGGAGAAATGGACGTTTATTGTATCATGCAATTTGTAAGACAAGATTGTTCTCACTTCGAACAGACTCAATTTTAACACTTTTTGGTTGTTATTTAATAGATTACAATTCAATATCTTGGCTCTCTTTTATTTTATAAATTCCTACAACATCATATAATTCAATTATGAACATATATTTTTGTATTTGTAATGTATTTATTTTCTTAATTATTTTAATGAACTGAAAAGAATACAACAGTGTCGTTAATCCTTGAAATGCTTTTATTGTATGTCTCTTCTCAGTTTCTTAGTACGATGTATTTAAGCTTTCTTCAGCAATTGTTGCTGGAAAGATGAAATTCAGTTGTAATGCAGCAAACGTGTGTTAAATTCAATAATGAACAGCCAACTTTGTAGCTTCTTGGTCAATTTTTTAGTGGCCAATGGAATCATTGAGGAGGATGATTTAATGAAGCTTTCTTCCTTGATCGTTGCCGGAAGGAAACTGATTAAACTCGTTTTTAACGCAGCACAGGGATCCTATTAGCAGAGCTCCGGTTAGCAGCAGGCAATAGCGACAACTTGTATTAATTAATACGTATCGAGCTATCAATCGATGGTTGAAACAAATGCCTAAATGGGTCGAATACGTCCATGGTGTTATTCAATCGGACGTTACCGTTAATCCTATCCGAAAACCTGCGACAGGGTATCAGTTAAGTGCAATCGGAGTATAATGCACAAGCGTGGATTTATCGGCGACTCGATATCACGTGTTAATTAAATTCTTGTGACCGCGTTTCGCATCTTGCGTCACCTCGTAATCTTTTATAGTATGCATTCGGAAAATTAATACAAACTTAAAAAAGTGTTCATTGTGTGCGCTTTTAGATTATTAAATTGAATTTGATAAACTGCTTTTAGTTTAATGAAGTTTATTATTAAATAATAAAGAAGCACAAGCGAAAACACGTCTTCTCGTTTTAATAGAAACTCGTCAAGTGAGGATCATTCTGACGTGATAACCGAGGAACGATTCCGTGAACAAATTAATAACGGTTTTATAAACAAACTGAATTTAACCGACAGTTTCTTCTAAATGATAATAGATCTTTATTTTGTTTATAATATACAGAAACACATTTCAACATGCGCAAGTCGTTTGGCAAATTTATACAAATTTGACAGTGTAAATAAAAGCGTTTCAGTTGTAGGGTGGGTTATATACCAGTCGTGTGTAGGTTTTATTCACATTTTGAAAGGATGTAGTATGGGAAAGAGAAGAGGGTGGAGTACAAACTCGAGTTTTTGAGTAGGAACTACTGGTGCGAACAGAATTTTCGTCGAAAAAAGGTCCTTGGAAGTGCCGACAAGGTTTTAAGGGTGGGTGGGGGTGCCTGATAGCGGAATCATTATAAAAGCGTCGAGTACAATGTGCTTTTAGTATACTTCTTCCGAGCTGTGTGAATTTTCGTACGAATTGTCTCCTGGACCGAGAAAGTTCTTTGTAAACGTCAGTACATATTTCCTTTACAAAAAGTAAAGTGCAGAAGTAGAATGGAAAATTATTGTACCCCTTTGTGGGTCGTTGGTGACCCACTATTGCAATTTATGCACAGCCAAATCGATTATTTCGAGAGTAGGTACTACTTCTAGTACAAAATATTCAATCAAAACTGTACATTCTTTGGTGAATTAATTAAAAAAAAAAAATTATATTGCACAATTTGATATGTTGAATAATTTTAGCAAGTTAAATATATTATATTGATATTCTTCAATTATTTCAGTCGTTCTATATTTTTAAGTTGCATGCACTTATGTTTCCCATAAATAATGAACGACTATTTTAACACCTCTAATTAAAATGACAAGCAGCTCGTACAAAATGTCCAACTCGTACCTGCGAAAAGCCACGCGTATCCAAATTCGATCGCTATCACTATAATTAAAGGATAGGTTAAAGGGCTGGTGCATAATAATATACAACGCAGCATGCATGGCTTCTTGCGCCATATTGTTGCTCGCTGTTAGTAATGCACACTATAAACTTTGCGAAATTTCATTAGCATCGCATTTCTACTGGGGCGAGCAGTAATACATTCCCACACTACACACACATACAATTCGGCGAACTATGGGAGGACTATGCTACATGTAATATTATTTTCTATCGAGTTACGCGACTGACTTACGGTTTCCACAATACGCGGCTTTTAATTCGCAATCATCTCGCGTTCGAATAATTCAATTAAATTTGTAATTTCTGTGTACACGCGTGACCGCGTGACGAAAGCTGCGCGTCTACAATCGTGTTTTCGATTCGTTCGATCGGGAATTAACTTTGCTTAATATATTGCGTGCTATTCGTGGTTAATTATACACGTGTTAACGTTCAGCCTGTAAATATGCGGTGTTGCCGAAGTGCGGCTGTCAGCTGGTGTTAATTCCATCGAAAATTAATATTGTGAAGATTAATGCACTTTGTACATCGTAATTATGGAAGATTAAATTCATATTAGTTGAATTTATTTTAGCCATTGATATATTAAATAAAATGCAAAAAAGATTTTCCTGCGAAAGCGAGATTTAATTTAAATCAATTGGATTTATTTTATTAAGTAACCGCTTCAGGCATTGATAGATTGTATAAAAACCAGAAAATGTACAGGTTCCTGTCACCACAAGATTAAATTTTCTTTAATTCATTTTAATAATCGCTTGAATTATTGATACATTAAATACAATGATATTAAATAAAATGCAGGGAAATGTACTTTTCTGCGAAGATGCAATTAAATATAAATTTTTATAATTTACTTTGATAGTAACTCGAGTAATCGATGTATAATATGTATACAAGAAAAAAGGCACAACATTTTTTGCAATATTAAAGAATTTCTCTTAAACAAATACCGATTGCCCAAAAAAGATAAAACCAATTACACAAGAACGACACCACCATTTGTTTCCGCAAAAACATTATTTTTCCAACGCTGGGAAATGAATTTACCATTAAACGCTTCGATTAATATGGATTTATGCTGCAGCGATGCAACAAAATTACTCGGTTCTTTTTCCGGAAAAATTGATAAGCAGCCTCCTCGACGAAGATTGAACAAGATCGATCCCGTATCCGAGGTTTTCTAAACGAAATCAGCTTTTCCCGAGCACGTATCCGATAGCGCGCGTTAACTTTTTGCCAGGTACGAATTTTCGGTGTTTATGAATTTCCGAGATAATTCATGCTAACGGTGCTGCCTCGCGAATATTCGTGAATTTGGAGAACGACTGGAACAGCAAAATACATATTATCGTTCCCACGTGTTCCATCTTCGTTCGCGCTGCGTAATATTATTAATTCGTCTTTTATCATTACATTGTCGAACTCGGGTTATTCCGGCATGCTTGTTATCAACACTTTTGTAACTATCCGCGTATACTTGTCGACATTGATCGTTAAATGTTCACGTGAAAGGTCAGACGGCTCAATTCGCTTGCGAATCCACCGGTGTTCGAGTTTCCATCGCTTCAGTAACACGAGCTGCTCAGATTGCTGTTCGATCTCTGCCCCATGCAGATAAATAATCTTCGAATTCGATGGTTTTGAAGATTCGGTTACGACACGACAATTTCCTGCTTGGTAGAGTAATAAATCGCCCAGCATATTTCATAGGAAATAATAGACTACTTTATTATTCTCGAGAATATGAAATAGAATTAAATATAATGAATATTTTATATTTAATTTGAAGCACAATTTTATTAATCTGTGTGTGCCATTTCGCAAATATTCTTCATTTTATTCTTAAACTTAATTTGTTTTTTCAATTTGAAGTGCAATGGGTATTTTAAGCAAATTTGCATATGTCCACGTGTGCCATTTCATAAATATTCTTTATCCGATTTTTACACTGAATATTTTATATTTAATATTCAGCATAATGGATATTTGAAGTGCAATGGGTATTTTAAGCAAATTGTCATATGTCCACGTGTGCCATTTCATAAATATTCTTTATCCGAATCTTACACTGAATATTTCATATTTAATATACAGCACAATGGATATTTGAAATGCATTGTTATAAATTTCTATCCGTCATTTCGCAAATATTCTTCATAAAATATGAAATATTTGACTGTTATCAAATATTTAAACTGAATGTTTTAAGTGCAGTTTTCTTCACATTTGATATTTCATAAAATATGAGATACCAGATTTATGTACACTGTATGCTTTAAGTGCAGTTTTTTAAATCCGTGTGTACCAGTGAATATTCTTTGTGAAATTATTTCTATGAACATACGTGATTCGAATTCGTAATGCAAAGTGGATCTCACATTAGAATTAGCACGTCCACGTTTCTACATGAAAAATAGGTCCAATTAGTAGATCGAGGTCTATAATTCGCATGCAGTCAGTGTAATACAAAATTCAATTAACTTGATTGCCATGACAATAGCGCCATGAAATTCCCGCATCAATTTAACATGTACACTGCGACCTCTGTTAATAATTTACATTCGCGAATCTGGGAGCGTACGTGTCACCAGAGAGACCGGTCATTTTGCTAGTTATGGCCTAATAGCGATACGAATCCTACTTCGATAATCAGTCTTGTATCTTGAAATAATTAATCCTAAAAAAATAGAGGATAAGATTTTTTAAATCTATCAGAAATGTTTGCAACTAAAAACATGATGGATGATTTTTCTAACTTTCTCTTGTCTGGAATATTGAAATGATTTATGATCGAGCACGAAAAAATGTCTAATTCGAAAAGAAAGATTGCGTTCCACGAAGAAATTTGCAAGTAGGATACTAGAAATAGCTAATTATATTTACAGAAAAGCCGCTTAGAAGGGATGTAGAGATTCCAAGGTTCCACGATTCGTGTTTCCAGGATCTTCGGATTAATCCTTGCGCAAGCGATCTCGCGCGACCTTCCTCTCGCGTTTTCATTAGCAATCTGTGCTGCGTAGGTGGTACGTGCCATGATATATCGCGGCTAACGGCCAATAATAGTAGTCGATGCTGGTTAGGGTATAAAAAGGAGACGGAGAAGAAACTAAAGGAGACAGAACACTGGGAACGGCTAATTCGATCCTCGTCGGATCGTAATAAATCCAACGGGGTTGCCTCGGCACGTGATCACTTTATCTATTTAGTGGTTTGTATTCCTGGGAGGCATCTACTGGGTGCTCAACAACCTGTGTTCCGACATAGCTTAACGATTTTATCACCCATTCCACAACCACAAAATGGTAGATAAAATCGGAACAATTTAATCAATAAAACAAATAGACTTTTTATCGTCTACATTTAATGCACACGATCTATCAGGATAAACATTCATTTCCCACGTCGAGAAACAACAACACCATTGTTTATATGTATCTTCACTGCAATACCGTTGCTTTTAAACTATTCATGATTTAACATCAGTAAGCCAAGTAGTCATCGTTGGCAAGTAGAATAGACCGGTCATGGTCAGACACACCAATCTATGAGCTACGTATACATACAGTTTCCTGTGTCCATTTCTAACAAATCTTTTTTAACGAGAAAATTCGTACATATTCCTTAAATATGAAGAAAATTATCCTGAAAATTTCAAACCGCTCCGCTTCATAGTTTCTCTGGGAAAAAATCGTAGAAATCACCATACTTCTAGCATACATTATTCCATCCACGCGAACGATTTTCTGGCGTTCCAAGGTTTTCTCTCGGAGAAGACAGTTACCAGGTGTTTATCGGGGGACAACGGGGTAATGCGCGCTTACCTACACGGCATGTGTTCATGTACGTATCGAGAATGCCCGAGAAGGATGACGGCCACCGGGTACACGTGTATGCATATGCATACACATCCCCGCGTACAAACTCCGTGTACCGTAACGCTGACTCGAAATTGACTCGAGCACATCACTACCGACGACAAACTTTCGGCAAACACTGCTCTACGGGAATCGTTTAATTGCTCTATATTGGCCCGCGAAACTTTTCTACTGCCTATGGTGCTGGCAACTTCCGAGACTGTAAATTTTCATGGTTTTTATCCGATATCGTGTTACATCGGCAAATACATGTTGAATTCCTGAAGGGTTGGACCAGTGCTAGACTGCGGATTTTATGGATTCATGGAAATTTTTAAAGGAAGAGAATGACATTTTTTTTTTAATCCTGTCTCTTGCAATTGATGCATAACATTTTTATTTCGTATAAAGATCTGCAGTCTAGGACATTTTTTCTTTTTATCGCATTTATATTTAATACATTATAATACTCTACATAATACGATAAAGATTATAAACATTCGTATGCCTGCTGACCCATCAGTATAAAGATGTATTCTTTTTTTTATTTCTTCAGCTCACAGTCATTCAGAAATGAGTAGGACAGAGTTACAATCGTTCTAAATTCTAATTTTCTGTTAACAAATTCGCATCATTGACTATTTGTATTGGGTCTGAGAAGGTAAATCTTAATCTGAAATGAGTAGTATCTAAAATATGTAAAGAAATCATTGATTTTGGGTATCCAATAAATGTTGTACAACTTTAATGGTTGAAACAGGACGCGTGATGTGTTGATGCATTTTGGGACACTCTCGTTATCAAGCGGCAGACGAAATTGGACAATGAACGGTCGCTCGATTGTAATCATGAGGAGCTTGATCGCGCGGAGCCCGGCTCGTCAATCGAGATCTTTCGGAATTGGCCGTATCGCGTCACGCAAAGCCAGGTCGCCGACAACGCGACCGCGATTGCGGTCGTATGCGTCCACATTCAGGGAGAGCGACGAGAGACACAGAGAGCGCTTGAGAGGCACAGTAAAAGTGGAAGAAATAATGGAATAAAATAATAGAAAGAATGACAGAGTTAGAGAGCGAGAAATTTAGGGAATGAGAAATATGAGGACTGAGAAATTTGGGGACGGGGAGAATTGGAGAGCGAGAAATTTAGAGGCTTGGAAATTTGGGGACTGAAAACTTTAGAGACAGAAATTTTGGGACTAGGAGAACTGAGGAGTGAGAGTCGCGGAATGAAAAACTTGAAAACTGAGAAAGTTAAGGAGTGAAAAATTTGAGGGCTGAGAGAACTGGAGAGAGAAAAGTTTGAAGAATGATAGTGGGGTACTTGGTGACAGAGAGATAGTGAGAGAGAGAGACGAAGAGCGCTTGGGAGACGCAGTGGAAGTGGGAGAAATAATAGAATAGAAATAATGGAATAAAATAATAGAAATAATGACAGAATTAGAGAGTGAGAAATTTGGGAAATGAGAAATATGAGGACTGAGAAATTTGGGGACTGGGAGAATTGGAGAGCGAGAAATTTAGAGACTGGGAGAATTGGAGAGCGAGAATTTTAAAGGCTTGGAAATTTGGGGGCTGAAAAATTTGGAGACAGAAATTTTGCGACTGAGAGAACTGAGGAGCGAGAGTCGCAGAATGACACATTTGAACACTGGGAAAGTTAAGGAGTGAAAAATTTGAGGGTTAAGAGAACTGGAGAGAGAAAAATGTGAAGAGTATTACTGGGGTATTTGGTAACAGACAAAGAGAAAGACAAAGAGAGAGACAAAGAGAGAGACAAAGAGAGAGACAGAGAGAGAGAGAGAGAGAGAGAGAGAGAGAGAGAGAGAGAGAGAGAGAGAGAGAGAGAGAGAGAGAGAGAGAGAGAGAGAGAGAAAGCCGATAAAGAGGGACTAAGAGAAAGTGATGACAGAGAAAAGTCGAGAGAAGACAGGAGAGAAAGAGAAGTGTAGGGTGAAGGGTCGAAGGTAAAGGGCCGAAAGACTCGGCCGGATTGCTCGCGCTAAATAGATAACGCAATTACCATTTCTATTATTACCGTAATTATTATCGTCACGATAGAAACGGGCCGAGCCGGCCTATAGTATGTAGAGGGGCGGGTACACGGTTCCCGCGAGTAAATTAACGCTGTCTTGGTAATTAACGTGCCATCGTAGCTCGGCGAAGTTATGCGGTACACCTTGCGCCGATTGGTCAGCGATAAACCTAAATGCGCGGGGGCCACCGCGTACGTGCTTTCGGCGCGTTAGAATGTATTATCAAAGCCGGTTCCCACTAACCATAATGACAGACTATTTGATATCCGCGCGTATAATACTTTGAGAGTCGGTACAACTTTGATTTATTGACTGACGCTATGCGGTTTATTGGGAGAACAGCTTCATGCCTCGCTAGTTAATAGACGGATTTATGCACTTTCAGGTCGCATGATCGAATTCCGTTTATAGAGAAATAGTATTTTAGAATGCACTCGAATGCTCTTGATAACTAATTTCAGTTAAGCATTGTGCAATTGGGTAAAATAATTTATAAATGCTGTAAAACATTGGTCACTTATACAATTATGGAAACTATTCGCATCGAAATGGTAAGGTATTGCGTTTATGATTAAAAGCATGATTAAAAGCAGCAATTTTTTAATATTCATTCGAATATGATTTCTTTATTCCGTTTACTTCTGAGAAATTATGTTGGAACTTTTGTTGAAGCGACGATTTTATTACGTTTCTCTCAAACAGCAAGATTAAGTATCGATTTTTGTAATGTCCATGTGCACGTGCTTTCTTTCAAACGTTTACATCTGAGAAATTGTACTGATACTCTTATTAAAATGCTGATTCTATTGAGTGCTTCTCAGACAGCAAGATCAAATATTGATTTCTTAATGTCCAATCGAATGTACTTTCTTTAGAACATTTACATCTGAGAAATTGTACGGACACTTTCATTAAAATGTTGATTGTATTACGCTTCTCTTAGACAGCCAGATTAAATGTCGATTTTGTAATATTCATTCCAATATGCTTTCTTGAAATCGTTTATATCTCAGAAATTTTATTCTTACGTAAAAGTGACAGTTTTATTACAAAAATGACATTTTCAAAAAGAGAAAATTCATTCCCAGAGATTGTGGATCGTATAAACATCGATGTCTCGAATATAAAAATATCGATTTTTTAAATATGCATTTAAATACTCTTTCTTTAAATCGTTTATATCTGAGAAATTTTATTACACAAATAACATTTTCAAGTAGAGATATGTTAGAATATGTTTGGAACACCTTGCAATGATTTCGTCGTATAGAATTCGTTCTCGGAGATTGTGGATCGCATAAACATCGATGTCTCGAATATAAAAATACCAATTTTTTAAATATTCATTTAAATACTCTTTCTTTAAATCGTTTACATCTGAGAAATTTTATTCATACGTGAAAGTGACAATTTTATTACACAAATAACATTTTCAAGTAGAGATATGTTAGAATGTGTTTTATGAAAGAATTCGTTCTCGGAAATTGCGGATCGCGTAAACATCGATATCTCGAATATAAAATCCTTTATGGAGTAGTAAGGCGACAAAAGCCGCGTAACAGGGCCGGTTCCCGTTGTATAGCAATCTCCCGTACGAATTAGAGGCGGAGAATAGGGCAACAGTGAACAGTTTACGTTTAGTTAGACAAAACTACCTGGGAACAATGCACCTGCATCGAGCACCGAAAGTACTCGTGTCACTGCAGGGGCCTCGAGATTGGCTGCAACGCGGAGATAACGTTACTCTACCTGACGTTCGCAGAATCGCGTTTCCAGGTGCAATATACCGCGTATAATAAGTTTCAACTGTAACGCGACGTGTCGTGATAAAAAAGCGGCTGATAAATTGCGCGGGAAATATGTTCAAAATGTTTCAGCGCCGCAAAAATAAATCCCGGATTACGGGATTACCGACTCACGTCCATAAAAACATATTAATAACAAATATCGCGTCCGAACGAATCAACTTATTGTCTCTATTAAAATCTATATAGTTGCAGATTTTTTTTCCTGCAGATTAATATGTAGAATCGATGGGTAATTGTTAAAAAAAATCGTTTGTCTTTCTTTTAGAAAGTTTTTGCTCGGTGAAAGCCCATTCTTTTTTTTCGACCAGTTACCCATCGACTCTGCGTACCCATCTATAGGAAAAAACCGAAACATGTGATTGCCATAAATTCTAGTTTTACGACGGTCCCTCTCGTGTCCTATTTTTTGTCTGATCACCCCGCCGTTCGACACGCATAATGCCCTCTCTAAACTCTTCAGAAAAATCTTGTGTGAAGTCAATGTCCTTCGAACCACAGTAGAGAGAACATCTCTAAATACGTGTCAATTCGAAGCTCACGGTTGTGAATATGTGCGTTTTTAATAGTAGTAGTGTGTCTAAAGTGAAAGTAAATGTCCGGATTATTGACTTGACCGTACGTCCCTTGGCTTTCGGCACTGCGGTACACCTGAAGTCAGCTGTGCAGTTCGTCTGCGTATGGCCCAGTAACACAGATTTCGGAGCAGTCAGTCCATTTACGGTTGAATAAGTGAGGTTAAATTAAATCAATTTCTGCTCCTTCTCTTGTTCACTGCTTCACCGCGACACAACACCAACGCTACGCTCAGTAGAACCTGCCGCCGAGCCAGACTCTCTCCGCTATCGTGCGTCATGGCACTTCAAATAACATCAGGAATCGCCCCTTTCAAGGGACTCGAACATTTTTAGGACACCCTATGTATATGTATAATAGAAATATAGGTCTTTATATAAGAGGAGGGGGCAAGAGCGTGTGACGTCACTTTGACGTAAGAATATAATAGTCAACACCATTGTATCAAACTTATTTGTAACAATTACTCGACTGATTAATTGTTTTAATATTTCCGAGCTACCTCCTCTTTTTACAATCAGGTTGAAACGGTGGTGACACGGTGATTTCTATACAGGGTGTCCCAAAAGTACTTCAACTCCGGGAAATGGGAGGTTCCTGAGGTCATTTCAAGCGTCATTTTCCTTTTGCAAAATGTTGTCCGCGGCTTTGTTTAGGAGTTATTAACGAAAAACACGGACCAATCAGAGCGCGAGCTCGACGCTCGTTGGCATGTTCAGCCAACCGCCTGCCGGCTCGCCGCGCTGAACGTGCCAGCGAGCGTCGAACTCGCGCTCTGATTGGTCCGTGTTTTTCGTTAATAACTCCCAAACGAAGCCTCGGACAACATTTTGCAAAAGGAAAATGACGCTTGAAATGACCTCAAGAACCTCCCATTTCCCGGAGTTGAAGTACTTTTGGGACACCCTGTATTCCATTCAGAATTCGCGTGTTAAACCTCCTCTGGGAATTTTAATTCTATCATATCTGACTCGTGACCGCTGTAAAAGCAACAAATCTACTTACACGTTTACCGGAACAAAGTGAAACTTTCCTGAGAGCCCGGTGTAAACATAGAGACAACTCTGTAAACAATATTTCAGTGTAGCAATGCTGTTCCGCGAAATGGAACCTCTAATTAAAAACACCTCCCATTGCATTAGCAACTTTCACGAATTCTCAGGCGAGCCGAACGTCCATTCTTTAAAAATATTCCCTCCCTATTAGTAGACAACTTTCGCAAAAATGACGATATGCGTTTGCAACGCTGTTTAGAAAAGTTCTTCCTTTCTTTAATAATGTTTATAGTTCATCGAAAATAATGCCATTCTTGAAAATATTGTTCATATTATTATTTTTGTTCGTATTTAATAAACTACTAGACATGTACGTATTACATGAGATATTGCATCAGTTTCATTTGCAAAAAATGAAAAAAAAATCGTATAGAATGAAAATATTCTAGAATGGCAAAATCTTTCGATTTTAAGTTAAAATAGTTCCGTGTGCAAAGAGTTAACATTCTCAAATTTATATAACCTCCCTATTTCAAATTTCACTTATCCAATTTTAGCATTTATGCATAAAATTCGCAGTCGACATATTAATAAATGAGTTTAAGTACGGAAAAAACAACCTTTCATACAAGTAACGATGGAATCGTTTGAATCTTGCTTTTCATAAAGAATGAACTTTTTGCCATGCGACATACATGAATGAACGTCAAAAATCGAGCTATTCAACTATGAGATTAAAAACACCCACGTTCGAGCTAATCGAAAATCTCTTTCACCGAAAACTGCCCTCAGAAATCTCATAAGCAGACTGTCGATTTTTATGCAGAATAAGAATTATCTGTATTAATCGTTAAATATAGGAGTTATGTATCTCGGAAATTTATCGTAGAAATCGTCATTAATGAAATATTGTAAAATACCTATTGTCATATTAGAATATTCTGTATCCTATAGAATATACTCGAATATAGTAAAATATACTAGGATATATTATAATATACTGCAATATACTACTGTAAACACAAATATACAGAATAATAAAATATTTCCACAATGAATATTAATTTATCAATACAGAAATTAACTAGATCACAAGATGAAAACTTCATTATCATGGAACTAAAAATTGTCTTTAATAACGCTAACTATTTCTGTAAACGAAATAAGAAAAATGCAACATTCGACGTGTTAACTAAAAAGAATTCAATCAGATTCGTGATTTTTATGTAACCTCACAATTTCCACACAAGATAGTATAATCATCTCAGCTTAATTACAACATCTAGCTTCATATTTTTACAAGATGAACTCACTCATAAAAACGCAATTTGTTTGAAAAACCCTTCGGAGCACCGGCCGCTGACTTTCGAACGCGAGCTTGTAAATTTTTCACTCGCAATGTCACTGGATGGAATCAGTGACGTACGCGGGATGCAATAGTGTGCATGCACGTCGGTGGGCGACATCAAACGGCGACTCGGTTTCCATGCGAAACTGCGTTCCCCGCAGAGGGACTTCAGGATTGGCTGCAGCGCGACGATAACGTCATTACGTTTCTCGCGGTGCATGTAGCCTGCGCTTCTTCCTCCGCATAACGTGCAACGACAAGGGCCAGAAACTATGCGAGGAATCCGGAAACTTTCGTACCTTGTGTGCAAAAGACCACGGTTTCCGGGTTCGAGGCTGACATTTACCGCTGACCCACGCGCCGCGCCGCACAGTGGTCTGGAGACCCTGTTTTCGTGGCCAAAATTCAATTTTTTAACTTTAATATATTGAAAAAATTTTTTTCCCTATAAACTAACAACCCTTTAAAACTCCCAAATCCAAAATATTATTCATTTTAGATAATTCTGTTATGAGATACAGCGTTCTGAAGACAAAGTCAGAAAATTCAAAGTAAAATAAAACGTTTTAGATTTCAATCATCGAATTATGATTATATTATTATATTTTAATGATGGTTTTATATATGTTAGTAAGCGCATTTAAAATATTTAATCCATTTTTAAGCATTGTATAGTCCATACACGAATAGCGTAAATTAATAGCATTTCAAACTTTGAAAAGAATTATACAAAAACGCTTAAGACCGCTAAACATCGGACTTGTTTTATATGAAAGCTTGAACATTTACTAAGAAGATCATGTAAATTTTAACTGCAATCTCCCGCAGTCTTGAACTATAAACGGATTTTAACAAATACGGGCCCGCGGTTATTCAACGCCTGGATACAATGTATGTATTTGTTTTTTCTACGCCAGTCTTGTTCGCTTTAGTGTTTTGTTTTATAAACAAGTGAAATCGGTTTGGTCCGAGGATACTTCTACTGTTCACATTAGTTTTTAGTGTAATATTCGAAGTGAACAGAGAAACATCTCTCCTAGCGGACGAATTTATTAACCGCTAGCATAACAGCAACGGAACCAATTGACAATGAAGATTTAGAAGAAGAGGATGAATATGATTTGCCCATGCTTGAATATTTGGAGGATATAGAATTAGAATCAGAATTAGTAATCTAAAAATCATAATATATATTACTCATATTGGTAGCATTACTTAATGCTTAGACATGTTGAAAAATTTCAGTATGTACGTAATTAATGTAAGCCAAGAAAAAACTACTTTCGAGAAGCATTGTCTACAATGTTTCAGTTATATGTGATGATCTGACAAAAAAATGGTTCCAACAAAAGTTAATCAGCATTCAGTAATTTATAAACGTCAATATAAAAAATTTGGAAAAAATTTTTTTTTCTCCAAATATCAAGGCCACCCCTATTTTTTTAGACGTCACTATATGTTTTTTATTTCATAATCACATAGCTGACGTCAAGACGAATTCAAAAACCTACAATACTATGATTTTAACTCTTGAAATAATGCTAAAATAATATTGGCCACGAAAACGGGGTCCCTAGACCACTGTGCGCCGCCGGAACGTTAATTTTACAGGTGGAAGGCCCCGATTCTCTCGGTTATCCGGTTACCGTGTAACGTGGCCCCCGCAATTAATTATTCTATGAAATCCGACGAAATCTGCACACCGGGAGCTCAGGTGCTCGATGCAATCGGTCCTCGTTAGGCGAGTTTCGCTGACATCCTGCTGGCAAGGTCAGGTTCACACTTTGCTCGCAAGGTCTTCTATCGAGACGTTTAACACCTTGACTACTACGTCATCATAGTGTGAATTTTTATACCAATATATTCATTGTATCACATTTGGTTAACCCTCGGACGGTGGGCATTTTTCATAATTAAACAATTGACGGTAATTGAGATCATGCACAGCTGTATTTAACAATTTCTTGAATATATTATTGTAGGCGCATTAATTGTACTAAATGTAACAGCTATTTATTCGATTGAATCCTCAGAAATTGATTAATCAGATGACAATTTTAATACTATGGGTCAAAACAGACCCAGGCACTGCCGTCGAAAGTTTTCTTAAACAGCAAGAAGATTGATAGACTGCTGCACAGTAACATACATCTCATATTTTCAATTTTTACTTTGTTAAATATATTACTTTGATTTTATGGAATTTTTTAGGTTGCTGCTTTGGTAGTCAGTATTGAGAATCTTTTTGTTATATTTATAATTAATTTATCTAGAACAGAGTTCGAGATCGTTTATAATTCATCCCGAATGTTTGTAAGAATTGCTGCATTTAGTATTACTATGATAAAAATAGGTACCGTGAAAATTGAATCTGTAGAAGGGTAAAGTGAATTTAATACTACAAGTAGTAATTGGAAGTGCCAAACGTGACTGATCTATATACTTTTATGAAATTACAAGATTGAATTTATTCAGATTTCTTACGATGGAAAAATTCGAAAAATAGCTAAATTTTCAAGGAGTCGATTTTACCCCCCTAAAGTGAATTTGGACAGCGAGAAAGAAATCGCGTAATACACGTCTACGTATCCACTACGTGTCCCCACAGTTTCGTGATTTTTTTAAATTTCCGGGTTCGGGATCATTTCTTTTAGACTAACGATGACGCTTTGGTAACAGTTGGTCGAAAAGAAGCTATAGATATAGACCGATGTATTTACAGTTTAATGTATTACATCTATTGATTTTGTACTTCGCATGGTGTATATATAATCCCGAGCCCCAGAACAGACTTCCCAGAATATCATGATTTCCCTCTGCCAGGAAATGAGTGATATGTTTGCTTCCGAAGAGGCAAATTCAATACTGTTGTAAGGAAGAATCGAGATCCACCGACCGTCCACATTCACTCTCCATCAAAACCGATTTTTACGATATCTCGTTGTTCTTCCTAACAAGACAAGTCTTCCCTACAATAAACTTTCGATGTCTGAACGTTAACTGTGGAAATACTTATTTAACAAACGAAGCCTTCTACTATGTCAATACGTATGTAGGTCGTGTCATACTTTAATGTATACTTGATACCTATTTCACGAAAAATATGTAAAATCTGCTGAATTAATATTCTCAGCTGTTGCGCTTTCAAATACAGTAAACATTTCGAAAAGTATTCACAGTTTTTATAGCCTCTATGTATCTTTAAACTGAAGCTCGCAGAGTCAGCTTCAACAAAATTTCCATCATTTTCAGGTTCGACTACCAAAATGTATTTCACATTAATTTAAGCTGACTGATGCTGGCGATCGTTATAAACCATCGAGCTGTAATTTCCATGAATTCGTCAGAAATTAAAATGTTGCGCGTTTGTAAAAAATGTTTTGATGGCATTCAATAATTGTTAAAAATACAGTGGTCGGTTTTCTATACGTATCATTATTAGACTGTGGATCTTCGTGCAAGATAAAAATTCCCCACCTGAATTAAAAAATTTATTTCCTTTCTAAATAGCTTTCTAAAGTTAATGTGACAGTATTTTTAAATTCTTTTATCCAGTATTTTTACTGTTTTGTGTTTGCAGTGAAACAGATTTAAAAGATCGATTGAAATAATTTTTCTAAAAAGAATAAAATATCAACATTATAGTTTGAGAACGTAACCATCTTATCTTGGAACGTAAAGGGTTAAGGGAGATGTTTCAATGTTAATAGCGTTTTTAACGTTTATCGGTGTTTCAAAATTGACACAATAGTTGGTTATCGTTATTGTCCCTTTTGTATACGTACAATGATTTAAAATGAATTCTAAGTTTCACTGTGTTTGGCAAGATCAATCTATTTATTTTTAAATTGATTGTTTGACCATTTTTAAAATTAAATTTTTTGGCCATTCACCATTTTTTAAATTGACTTTTTTGACAAATTTTGTTTTAATGTATCCAATGAAAATGTGCAAACAGATTAATTTAAATTGAATGCAGTATATTTGAAATAAAGGATTCATATAGAGTTCATTAAAAATTAATAATGCAGGGAAAAGAAAGTTAACCGTAGTTATTGCTCCTTTCTTTAAAATTTGTTGTTCATAAAATTGAACTGACCAATCGAATTTATTTATGTTTTTGACATCTGCGCCGTTCCGTTTCCAACTTTAACAAAGACCTAACCCAGACCATCTTATCTTAGAAGGTAAAGCGTTAAAGGAGCTGTTTCAATGTTAATAGTGTTTTTAACGTTTGTCGGTGTTTCGTGGTTTTATCTAGCAACAGTGGTTACACGAGCTCGGTCGGCTCGCCACTGATTCCCCTCGATTTTCCTGGCAATGTAAGATTATCAGCGTGGTAATTGGTCGTTAATTGGCGCACTAAATTTCTGCTTGCCCGATGCAGTGGCCGGATGAAACAGACTAGGATATATAATGCCAATTATAGTTGGCAACCGAAGTTAATGTAGGCCGGGGATGTTAATGGGTTAATACCCGGTGGGGCCATGGAATGGGATGAACAATGCTCGCATACCGTTAAGTTCATGAAAGTTCGCGAAAGTGGCGCCCCCGGCAGTTCCCTGCAAGCTGGTTATTCGGGTTCTTCCCTCATGACACCGGAGAAATAAAGTAGAACGCAATAAAAGTTACCGCAGCTCAATCCTGATCGTCGATCGTTGCATTGGTCAAATTTTCTTTTAGAATTGCGAATTCCATCGTATCGGCTTATAACTGCTCAATTCGCACTGGTGCATGGATTAGTTCTAATTTACTATTCACAGAGCCAGCTAACACCCGTTCAACTCATCAAAATCCAGCAATGTTCATAAAGCGATCATACAATCAAAAAGAAAAAATCGTTCGAGACCAGTTGACTTATTGTTATAAAAATGAGTATGTGCGTCATTTTATGCATTTATAAAAATAATGAACAGATGCAATTTAAAATAGTAAAAAGATTACGAGAATTCTACATATACTATTTGCAACATACTAAAATTATTAATGAGGATGTCAGTCTTTACTTAGCTACTGTAACTTGCAATCGATGTATACAAATCTTATTTTGCATAAAATAATTTTCCTTTTAAGGCGGACAGAAATCAGTCTAGCAACAGTTTCAGAACAAAGTAAATTATCTGTGTACATATAATTCTGTAACAATTCATTTCCGATTCTCTTTTCTTGAGAAATATCATCCATACACAACAAATAATTTTTCCATATTGCAGACACGAGCAGTAATGGCAGATTTCTCCTGAATATTTTACAGAGGAGAAACGCAGGTCTTTTCAGTATTTTATAACTGGTGAATTTAAGACATTTCACCTCTGCCCTATAAGGGTTAAGTGACATTAACAGTGAGCTCCAAAGCTAACAATAAGCAGCTTAACTGAATGCAGTATTCAGTTCCACTGTTCTTTCCGTGGAATAATACGTCTTCAGTGAACTACAGAGTTCGATAATACTGTTGCAGACAAGCGACAATAAGTAATTCTCTATTTTATTTTATCTCTTTTGGTATCTCGTTCTCTATCCTTCGTTCGCATAAAACATAGACAAATGGATCACCAAGATTGTATAAACAGTTCGCTTCACTTGCACTGTAACCGTTCCAAACCGATATTTTACGTTTCTGGTCACGATTTTATTGCACATATCCGCCATTTGTCTTCGAATATCGAGAATCGAACAAGTGTAAGAAAGCGCACGACACGGTGAAATACTAAACAGTGGAATAAGGGAATTTTAATCACTTTTAAAATTGTACTGGCGACTTCTAAAATTAAATCGCACTTTAACGTTTCACTTGAATCCTGCAAGCATTGATCACCCATATAATTTTAACTGTAACTTGCAAATTTTAACCTTTAACCTTTAACCTTAAAATCTTCCTTGCAACCTATGAATCTTAATAGTCTATAAAATCTTCCTTCCAAACTTACAAATGCCAGTCTCCCTTCAAATTTTATATACGACAAACAGAGAATAACTTCTGGAATTATGCGAATATTTCAACGAAATTTTTTCAGTATTCTCAAAAAATGATTCTTGAAGAATGATTCTGTTAGAATCAGCAATAAAAGAAATCGATTTTTGGAGATTCGAGAATCAATATTGCTCTGCCAGCATAAAAATTGTATAGAAAAGGGAGGGAATAAAAAAGATGACATTTTTTAAAAATTCATAAAGAATGATGGTTCTAGAATTATTGATAACAGAATCGATTTTTTGGAGATTAGAATATTGCTCTAAAGGGAAATAAAAAAAAAACGAATTTTCTTAAATATTCATAAAGAATGATGCTTCTAAAATCAGCAATAAAATAGAGAGGAGAAAACAAAAAAGACGAATTTTCTTAAATATTTACAAAGAATAACGGTTCTAAAATCAGCAATAAAGGAAATTTATTTTTGGAGTTTCAATACTGCTAGACCACGTTTAAAAAGGCACAGAGGAAAGGCAATAAAAAAGACAAGCACGATTTCGAAGCGCAGTCGACGCAAGAGATTCGAATAGATCAAAGGATTCGTCTATCGTCGAAACGGAAACTGCAAATAACAAGGGTCACGGAAAGAGCACTTTGTGTCCATGCTTACGCGGGTTAAACGCAACGGAATCGCCGGTCCGCTAGAAATCAAAAACCGTTCTTTTATATTATTTCCGTTTACAGAGGCATCGCGCGGCCACGCGCGTTTCTCGTTGTTTGTACACGAGTGCATAAACGCCGCACAGAAATTTTCCCTTTGTACATCGTGCTATGCAGATACCATGTGCACTTCCGTGCGTTTGTGGAAAACATGTTCTTCGATTGACAAAACATCGAGCTGTTCGAAGATGACGGAACAGAACGGAATCAAATTATCGAGACAAAAGTGAGACAATACTTGGTTATCGTTATTGTCCCTTTGGTATACCTACAATGATTTAAAATGAATTCTAAGTTTCACTGTGTTTGAAAAGTTCAATCTATTTACTTTTAAACCGATTGTTTGACCATTGACCGTTTTTTAAATTGAATTTTTTAGCCATTGACCATTTTTTAAATTTACTTTTTTGACAAATATTGTTTTAATATGCCCAATGGAAATGTGCAAAACAGATCAATTTTAATTTAATGCAGTATGTTTAAAATAAGTGATTCGTATAGAGTTCATTAAAAATTAATAATCCAGGGAAAAGAAAGTTGACCGTAGTTATTGCTCCTTTCTTTAAAATTTGTTGTTCATAAAATTGAACTGACCAATCGAATTTATTTGTGTTTTTACATCTGCCCCGTTCCCTTTCCAATTTTAAAATTGCCATGAAAATGTTTCAACAGCATTTCAATCTCGATGATTAGAACCAAAATGCACGAGTGCTTGATTACATCGCAAACGCTTCGATCCTGAACAAGTAGAAAACCATTTAATATTAGAGTTTATACGAGAAATTTTATCATGATTACGGAAACAGAGTCGGGATTGTATCGGTCCGATGAACGCGCGAGTGTTCTCAATATACATATTGTAATCAATTCCGCCGAAGTAGCGAATTGTTATTTAGCTGCGGCAAACAAATCAGCCTGCTGCTAACACTATTATTTTGAGCACGTAAACATTTTCGAGTAGAAATTCTTTCCTCTATATCAGGCTTGAAGTTTCATTTTTAAACATCGACCCGACGTATGTATTTTCGCACTCGCTACTCGTTAAAACCTTTGTATGTACAGCGGTTTACAAGTTCCGAACAAACTTCCCCTCTGTGGAATATTTGCGACATTGCAACTTTCGACAACGCATATTTTCTGTGGGGTGAAAAAGGAGCGCTCGCACCGAATATCTTCGCTTTGAAAAGTTTTAAGTGCACGGGCGCATGTGTGATCGATTTACTTTTAATTGTTCGAGACTGCTGACGCAAAAACAAGTCCTAGCGACTTTCCCTTCTTTTAGAAAAATTTATTTACATACACGAGACATGTTCTTCGTAAAATGCTTGTGAATGGAGTAATTTTAATTTTTGCTTAATTTTATTCGCACAAGAAATTTGACTGCAAAAAATATTGTGGAACACTGCTATAGAGCTTGCTATAGAAAATTCAATTAAATTTCTAAGAATATCCTACACAACAGTTTTCTCGTTTACATCCTACAGTTCCCACATTTTTCTTTTCGAAATTATATATTCAACTCGATCGTTCTCGTATACTTTTAGTCATACTTAACAGTAAACCTACCACTGTCACATGACCGGTTTCATATTTCATAATTATTGATATTGTAAAAATTCATTTATAGAAAATAATGTTGCCCAATCATTTATTGTATTGAAAATTCCGGATAATCTGAATAAGTTTAGTGTTGCAATTTTTATAAGGCAACATTTACCAGACACTTTTAATGCTCGGTATGTTTAGTGTTGAATTCTGCGATTTGTACATTTCATTTATGTTTAAAATTGCAAACTGGAGAATCTCATTCACCTTCAAAATCATATTTGCACCTCGTGAATTTTAATCTACCACTCCGAACACAACCTGCAGCTTACGAATTTTAACCACCTTTAATAATTCTCGAACTTCTACAATTCAATACCTAACCCATAAAATTTCATTTGCTACCAACAAGCCTAACTCACCGCCGGTATAAAAATTCCATGAGTCTCCGTTTGCCAGTTAAGTGTGAAAAATGTGTCGGAGTCTGCCAGAAGAAAAGAGCGACACGTGAAAGGATTGAAATAAATGGAATTCGCTTATAGAGCGAGAGAACGAAGAATAAAAGAAGGAAAACCAGGGAGAGGGAGAAGAATAAATGGGGTCGAGACAAGGGAAAAGAAATGATCGCGGTAGGATTTTTAATTCGGTGTATATGTTCCGTTGTCCACGTATCAGTGGTGTATCCCGGGCCGAGCACAGAGTGCATACATCATAGGGACGTGTGCATAGATCCCCGTGTGCACACGCGACACATATGTGCACGGCCCGTTAATGGCCGTCGATTTCGTTCGTTTGCGAAAGTAGAATCAGGAAACGTCCGATATCGTTGCCCGCCACCGGGATATTCACGTTCTAATGCCGAGATACGTGGCCTCAATCGGTGGCCGGTCGAGGAGCGTCTATCGCCGATGTAAATCCACGTTTCCGAGGACTGTACGCGATATCGAGCCAGCTCCACCTTCCACTGGCAAACTTGGCCCACTGTTAATTCGCGTGACGTACCCTGTCTACCCCTTTCTAGCAACCTACTTCCATACACAATCGTTCGTTTCCGATTGATTTTTTAAAGAACACTACCCCCTACTCACGATTTTCCCGAGCCACTTTTGGAGACATGGGTGCTGATAGATAATTGTTTTTCTATTCTATGTTATTTTTATTTTTCTATTGGTTCAGACAGATCAAGATATTTTAAGGGACGTTATCTTCTCCGAACTGCGATCGCTTTTTCTGCGTAGATTAAGACTTGTGTCGTCACTCTACATTCCCTTTCTGCGACTCTATTCCCCCACGCTTCCGCCACGACCCGGTCACGTGACGCGTTCCGTCTCTGTCGTGCAGGTCTCACGTCACGTGACTAATGCGGTACTGTCAGACAGGGGGTTACTTTCCCCCCTCGATTCGAGTTAATTCCCCTCATCTGGCGACTCTGGTACGATTCAGTATGGGACTATTTTTCTATTGCTTTCAGATAGCGACAGATTTTTTAAGCAACTCTTCCCTGGACTGCGAACGACCTTTCTGTGTCGCGTTTAGAGACACAAATGACGATACATAATTGTTTTAGAGTGCGGTTATAGTGGAGCGGCGAGCAGCGATGATAGCGGCGCGGTGAGCACCGCGATGGAAACAAACCGATGTAATTAAATGAAAAAGAAAAAGATAGAAAAAGTAGTTTGTTTTTGTTTCCGCTATCATCGCTGCTCGCCGCTCCACTATAACCGCACCCTTAGACTGTTTGTATAGAATTGAGTATGCGACTATTTTTTTATTCCAGCAGATAGTCTAGGATTAAATTGGAGATTGGATCGTAAGAATTATAATAGATCACAAAGATATCAAACTGCACAATTCTTAACCTTAATATTATACTGTATAACTATAGATTAAATAATAATTTTATATAACGTAACAGCAAGGATAGTTGCACAGAAATTGTACTACTTCCACTACCTCGAAACACAGTATAAATACAAAACATACACTTAGAACTTCGAAATCCTCACTCCATAAAATCCCGAAAATGTTTAATCTCTCAAATCCCGATGCGGTTCATATCCACCTAAATATTTCATAGTAAAAACTTTCCATGTTCCAGAGAAATGTTATAAACCACGATACAACGTTGAAAACCAGTTCAAACAAATCTCGAAAACAACCATAAAAATACAGAGTAAACAGAATAGAAATGAAACTAGAATAGATGAGGATTGCCACGGTGTAGTCGTCGTCAAAAATGTTATTGGAGTTTTCCATAGCCCCCGTGAACTTATCGACGTCGGCCGCCTCGTCCCTCTTTATTTATTTAATAACCCCACGCCATCCGTGAAAAACTTGCGTCGACCGACGTCGCTGAATTTTCCCTGGCCCACGAACTTTGCCAGTTTCCGTCTATCGAGTCAACCGGACGAGTTTGCTGGTCGATTGTTGTCGATCTCATCGAGTCTGCTTCCTTCTTTTTAGCTTATGCACCTGCGGCTCCTCTACACGGCGCCATTTTACAAAGTGTTGCGTTTATACGGTTCCTTCAATATGTTTCCTTTCAGGGTGCATGGTTTTTTAACACGGTTCTTTTATGGGTACAGGACTTTTTAATACGGTCCTTTTATAGCCACGTGATTTATTAACACGGTTCTTTTATAGCTGCGCCATTTTTTAACACGATTGTTTTATACTTTCAACTACGTGATTTTTTAACACGGCTCCTTTATAGTTGCACGATTTTTTGATACGGTTCTTTTATAATTAGGCGATTTTTTAACACTGTTTTTTTTCACATGTTTCTTCAAAATTTCTAAAACTCTGAAATTACAAAGCCACTCTTTTCTTTTTACTAAGATGTCAGAATTCGAGATCTCGTCATTTACATGAAGTTTTAATTGAAAGACTGAAGTTGAATTTATTGGCCTCCACCTCTGTGGCTTCCACGATTTCACCTGATTAAGAATCTTTTAAGGTTTGAGTGACGTCGAATTTCATCGTCAGGATTTAACTTTTGGAGGTCTGTCATACATTCAGGGCGGGGTAAAATAGTATTTGAAATAAAAAATACATATATTTTCAGAGATTATTTCCAAAACTATGTTATTTTGAATAATTTGAAATATCTATTTATTTTTGTATTAATGGAAATACTATTTGAAATATTTATTTAATATCCCAAGTATATGAAATATGTATTTCAATTATGTGTTTCTGAACACGAACTTAAAATAGTTACTTGAAATAAATATTTCTGCCATTATTAGTAGAATGAAACTTCAGCACTACCTTTCACCGAAATAAGCTATGGATATATCTAGACATTCATAACTATGCTTATACATTATAGAGTAAGTAAGTGGTTAAAATCCACAACAGAACCATTTCTCAGAAATCATTTGTGTGTGCTATCACCCGACTGTCGCGGTCAGACCCGACTTCCTTTAATAATTACTAATTACAAAAAAATTAATATTTCTGATGACTATTGTAAGTAAAATACTACGAAATACTAGTTGAAATAATTATTTTTCTATATCCTTAAAACAATATTATTTCAAATATTTATTCCTAATACATTCTACGAAAACTATTATTTCAAATAATTATTTCTAGAACATCGCACAGCAAATATTACTTCAATTATTAGTTTCTATACATGTTTAATAAATTTATTTAATAAAGATATTTTCAACTATTATTCTATGTAGAACTAAGAAATAAAATAAATGCTGAAATATTACTTTATTTGAATAAAAGTATTGTAATTACTATTTCCAATACTTTTTATTTTAATTGTACCCAGCACTGCAAATATTCGCTTTACACAAACTTTTTTATCAACGGAATTTTTACCTTCGAAATCTTCGACTCGTTGAGTGCATTTTTGCATCACTATTCTTCTGCACAGTGACCATTTTATTCAGCTTCGTCTTGCAATTGATGCAGATAATTATGTCCCAGAAAGACCTGCATTCAATCCAATAATAAGAAAAACCTTTTCCATAAAAAATCATCATCTTTGATCAATCACTAACAGACGGGAAAAAAATTTCAAACTCGCTTAAGGGGGTATGACCTCCTCTAGGGTGTCCCTAGAATACCCTAGAATACCCTAGAATACCTTAGAATACCCTAGAAATCTGGCCGAAACATGGGTTTACGCGGTATGGGTTTTCGTCCTTATATGAGCATATTTTTCGCTGGACAAGGACTCATTCGAAAGAGGAAGGTTCAATAAAGGGGGCTCAGCCCACGATAACATCCAGAAAACTCATTCAATGGCATAAAAATGGCTTGGATTACATGGCTGAACATCATCAATTGTGGCTTACTTCTAACACTTATATTACAAAATATATGCATAATTTCATATAACAAAGAGGCTGAGCCCCCTTCATTGAACCTTCCTCTTTCGAATGAGCCCTTGTCCAGCGAAAAATATTCTCATATAAGGACGAAAACCCGTACCGCATAAACGGATGTTTCGGCCAGATTTTTAGGGTATTCTAGGGTATTCTAAGGACCACCTAGAGGGGGTCCTACCCCGTTAATGCTCTTTAGACGTCCCGAGAACAGTTCTTTCTCTCCCTAGCTTTGGATGTAAAAAAACTAAAACACAAATTCCTTTGAATATTCCAAGCTTTAAGACGAGGTACTGTATAGACCAAGTGCAGTGTTACCAACGTATCCCGAAGTTTGTTATAGTTTGAGCCTATTCTCTCTCAGAAAGACAACCTGGCGTGTTCTTGAGAAATGAGAATATTTTTCTTGTCGGAAGCGAACCCGCTGAAAGGGAAAGAGCTGATGTCACCAGCAGATAGATGATGGAAGGTATCGACGACAATGGCGACAAAAGGGAGGAAAGAAAAACGCAGAGGTTGTGATTCCCACGAAAATGTATCAGCTAACTCTGACGAACGTCGTGTCCCGGTGCAAAGCAGCGCAAACGATATTATCCGTGCACTCCTTTGTTAAGCCAGCTGCGCCCATTTCGTATCTATTCGTCTCTCTCTCTCACTCTCTTTCTCTGTGTATACGTATTACGGTATATACACATATACGTGTACAGATATATATATATATATAGATTTGTAGGTGTACAGCCGGTACAAGGTTGCACACCTAAAACGTGCCGCGCGTCATAAGCTCTCGGTCTACTGCACCGCGTTTTAACTGCAACCAAGCCCAGCGCGCATCGGGATATACATACGTGGACAACGGGGTTAAGTAGCGGCCCGTAAGAATGTTCCATGCCAAACTCTGTTGTCTCTCTTTTTCCCTCTCTGTTCCTCTTTTTACGTTGCTGGCTCCGACGATCGACGATCTATTCGCGGGTTTACACCAGGTCGATCAAGGGGACACGACGGTTTTGCTTTAGGGTCACTGCCGCTGCGTTAACGCGACACCTAACGGTAAATGTGTGTCATGATTTTGTTATTTACGGAGCGAACAGCGAATCAATTATGGGCGTTTAGTAACCAGCGAAAATTATTGGTCGAGCGCTTGACATCATTCTTTGACAACATTTTTAAAAATTCGTCTTTTTCATCGCCCTTCCTCTGGTTTCTCCGCCCTTTTTAACTACCGCCGGTCAAATGACCTGTATTATATATTTTATTTTAGGAAATGAGTGACTGCATTTTTTTATTCCAGCTAATTTTATGCATTTATGATGAAAACGAATTGATGCGATTTAGAACAGTAGACACGTAATAGAAGAATTTAAAAAATTGCTATGTCATTCTTAAAAATATTGTTCACATTATTATTTTTTTTCGTATTTAATAAACTACTAAACATTTACATATTATATGAGATATTATATCAGTTTTATATGAAAAAAAATTGTATAGAATGGAAAAATCTTTCGTTTTTTAGTTAAAATAGCTCCGAGTGCAAAGGGTTAAGACTGGTAAAGAAGAAACGAAATTTGGGTATAGTCTCCTGCAACGGACAATTTTTATTTTGCATAAAGAACAGTAGTCTAATTATAATGAAAGTCGCTCAAAAAACAAATAAATTCAAGATCTTGTCATTTTTATAAGACAACACATTTTTAAAAATTCGTCTTTTATCACATAGATTTTATATGACTAGAATATAAACATCGGAAATTCTTTGGTGTCAAACGAAAATGGATCAAAAGAGATTTTCTTCCCCGAAAGAGTTCAAATATGGATTTGCGTTAATTTTGCGAAGACAAAACGTGCGGAAATTTCGAGTTGAACGGATGAAGGGTTTCGCGGATCGACCGGCAGCGAGCTCTCCGAGCACAGTTTTTTCGTTTCGCAACGTTGTCGACATCGAGGACCGGTTGGTTTTTGTTGTTTTGATTTTTTTAATTGATTGTCGTGTC
The DNA here is from genome assembly GCA_916610255.1 of Lasioglossum lativentre. Taxonomy (NCBI): domain Eukaryota; kingdom Metazoa; phylum Arthropoda; class Insecta; order Hymenoptera; family Halictidae; genus Lasioglossum; species Lasioglossum lativentre. The sequence goes on along the minus strand of OU744364.1, from coordinate 20,191,627 downwards.
CCGAATGTTGGCGTTTTCGCGTGATTTATTTTTCGCTCGTCGTCGGTGGTGATGATGATGGTTTTCCGCGGCGAGTTTCGGTGTACCGATAATTGAAATTGGTTGAATGCGGATGATAAATTGCGTCTCGAAGGGTGGTACTCCTGAAAAATGATGGAGAATATATTTGTTCGTCCCGAGGGTGATGGAGACGAGCTGCCCTTTTTCCGAACTTAGGGGAATCTTAATTGCGATCGCGTTCGTCGGAAATGTCGGATAAAGCATGTGAAATCCAATTCACGTTCGATTAAAAAACCGGTATGGGAGAGAATATTTTACTGAAAATTGTAGTTGCGAATTATGTATACCTATTTGAATGTCGCCCACGACAGTGAAAACTACGTTGTTCGGTGAACGCGGTGAAATGTTTATTGGCTCGCGTAGTTTGCGAAACCGTGGAGGTAATGAATGCTCGGCTAATCGATAAAGTTAATGTAACAGGTGGTCTTTTAATTATTTTGAACAGTGTATATTAGTTTATTCAGGGTGTCGCGATTTAATCGATCCAAGCAAGTGGCACATCGACGTCGGTGTACTGCGAAGTTATTAACGGTATCTGATGAACGAATATCCTTCCATTAATAATTAAACGACTCTCGGTAAAACATACCACATTCTATCACGGAAAAACCGTGTTCGACATTCGAGAACAAAAACAAACACTTTCTGTAATGAACACTTCCAAATTAATTCATTTTCAAAATTAATATAACTTATTGTTAGATCACAATTACTCTTGCCAACGAAATCACTTTTTGTTTAATACACACTTTAATTGAAATCATTTTCAAAATTAATATCACTTAGATCACAATTTCTCAGATGTATTGGTCCATGTAGCCTTTTTCTAAAATTTTCTTTGCTTCCTTTCCAAAAAATTATCCTTTTGATAAATTATATATTAGACTATCTTAGCTTTCCTTCCCTGTCAATGATATCTATTATCAAAATTCTAAAGTTAGTTCTGCTTCTAATTTATTGACGTTAGATTGAAGAAAAATAGTGAAATTTTAAGCTATGAAAGATAAAAAGTGAAATTTTAAGCTGTGATTTAGGGTGTTTCTCAGTATGAATAAAACAATATTTTAGTTCAAGGGAACGTTAAGACCCTCCACATTTATAAAGAGCGACCCATTACACGAAGAGCACTGAAAAATTTGAGACGATGCAACCTTGACGTCTCCATTCAACGAAATTTCACTCGCACACTCTTATTCCACCGTCCAATATCTTTAACCTTGTACTCGACGTACTCCCTGCGACGTCAGTATTAACAGATTAACATACAACACACTGAACGTGTACATGCACACATTATACCCGAGGCAGCACTGCGGTTCATCGAAGCTTCTTACAAACTCTTTCCTTCCATTATTTACTAAAATAGTGGAACGTCGTATGTGAAACATTGTTTCTCGAATCGAGTTAATATTTCAAGTTTTGCCTCTACCGATCGGTAGAGACTGACAGTGAAATTGAATGTGGCGACATTCGAGTCGCTAACTCATAGGGTGTACGCTGTTAATATATTGAAAGAATATTTTTATTTTACACAAAAGTATTATTTCCTCCTAATACAACGAGTCAGACTCGAGATGAAGATTCTGAGCATTTGTTAAATGTGAATGTTGCTCAGTCCTTTCAAATCAAAATAAAATTTTATCTTTTTATTATCAATATATTTAATCATTAACACTAAACCTACCAAGCACAAAACATATAAAAGAGAAACACCTGTGAGAAGATTATAGGGTTAAAGTACGAATGATGTATGTGTGTATTGTATGTATGTACGTGTGTATATTAACAGACAACCCTATGTATAGGTAAATTTATAAAATAGAGAATCGCAAAGAACAGAAGAATTGTAAAATTACAATTGCCAACGAATTGTAAAAGAAGGCAGATCGAAACGAGCGCCCGCGACAAACACGTCTGTCAACGATTGGTTATCCGTGCGTCTTACGGTTTTACAAATAAATACAGCTTATTCCTTACAAGATTGAATTTATTTAAACTTTGTACAGTTTTTATTATGTTTTGTGCTTTAATGAAGAAGTCAATTCAGTCATTTCCTATGAAAGCATTTTTATAATTTCAATAATTATGAAATAGAAAACCGGTCATTTGACTGTGGTAGGTTTAGTGTTAAATTACGGGAAGACATATAGTAAATGTTTGTTGTTTTACGAGGAAAGCATTAGGGTCACAGACGTTCTAATGATTTCTAATCAGTAGACGGTTCATTATATAAAAATAAAAATGTTCTTTATTCTAAACAGTTGAAAATAATACATTGTTCTTAAACTCTGTTAATCGTTTTTCTGTCTTAAATTGCACACACCAATTTTGCCATAAATGCATAAAATCTGCAGTCTACTGATCAGCCGTTTCAGCTATGAAATTTTAGGTATCTAGCCAGAGATAAAAAGCGATGATCAATGGACACAGACATAATCGAGATAACGAGCCAACTCGTCCACAAACCCCAAAAACACAGATTCACTCTCAGTCCCGCGTTCGATTCGCAATTCCGTCGTCGTGGGAGCTTTTTCAAACGATCCTCTTCGTAGGAATGGTTAATTGACCGATCCAAAAAATCCTCGAGTTTCACAAACCATCGAGGACTGGTATTTTTCGAATATTTCGCGATTTCCGGTCGACAGCGAGCTGCAGCCCCGCGTTTCACTGCTTTTGTGAGCTGCAAGCTGCGCGAGACGTCACACCGCTTTTTCCCACTCCCCTCTCTCTCCTGGGACGAGAGAACCGGGCAGATTTTCTTCTTTTTAAAATCATTTAGGTCGCGGCTTGACAGCGGCGTACTTGTGCTGACGAGATATCGAGTTCAAACGACCCTCGAGCACAAACGTTCGTCGATCCGGCTGACGAGCGTACACGCGGCGGACAGGCGAAAACAAAAAGTGGTTTTCGAATCACGAATCGGCTTTATGCCACGCCCGATCGAGTTTGAAATTTAATCAGCGACGCGAGAAACATCCGTCTCCTGATAGCGTCCGGTTGTTTTACATTTAAATCGAACCTTAATTCGAGGAACGTTATTACACGCCGCAGTGTAAACCCTATTGTTCGACGACGATCGTGTTAGTTTTTCCACGAGGAATCGAAACACGTGCCCGGTGATTTCGCGAGGGACGTCATGCGCCATGGACTGAGGTCATTTGTTCTTTTATTGAAAATTCTACTCGGTGCAATGTGGTCAAAATTTTAACAAATTGAGAAATTCATGTTCGCGTTCATCGAACGAAATTGTTGAGGTAAATGTGTAATTCATTTGTTTCAAACGTAAATACGATTTTATTTGGGTGATTTGAATATTTAAACACGTTTTAAACATGTTTTAAAGAGTTATTCACAACAAATTTTAATTATCGAACCTGTGAAGAAACCCAAATTTTGAACCTATTAAACCTATTAAAAAAGGAAATAATTTTCTATTTTACTCTAGTTGGCTTCAATTTACTTTAGTTGGCAACTATCTACTAGATTGATTGAGTAATTATTAAGAATGTACCCTTTATCTGACAAAAACTATTGGAACAATAAATTTAAACATAATTCCCATTTTAATTTTTAAAATCAAGATTCCAAAATACTTGAATTTGTTCAACGTGTCGAATTCATAATGTACGACAGGTTGTACATACACTATGATTTAATTAAAAACCAACATAAAGAAACATAAACACGCGTACTGTAAAGTGTATTAAAATCTTCCCGCAAGTCACCGACTGCGGAACACATTAATTTATTCGATAAGAGATTAAAAAGTAGAACTTTCGTCAGTCTTTAGTCGAACCATTAGTCAAACCATTAGTCGAGCCATTAGTCAAACTTTGATAGACTAAACGTGTCGTTCAATTTAAATACTTCGCCGAGTTCTTAGATTGAATCTTTAATCCGTTGAATACATTGAACAGGTGAAACAAGAGCGAACCACCTGTGCACGTTCTTCAAGCTTTCATTTTCCATATGGAAACGCTACCATAATTTTACATAATTTGTTTCGAGGTACTAAAATCAAAAAAACGTCTTGTCTGATTAATGCGTCTGACCAATGACGGCTTATTCTACTTAACGCTGAATAAAATCGTGGATGTTCACTAGCTAGAATCATTTCAACGCGATTTTCAAACACTGTTTCGTTTAGGAGTAGGAATTTTGCAATCTGTTTCATTTGTTTCGCGATCAATCATTTTCATTGGAGCGTCGAAAACGAAAGCAGAGAATGCAATAACTGTGTGTGCGGCTTCCGTGATGAATTGACGTGGATTTGAAACGTTTGCGGCAAAAGTGTGCATTGCTGTGACACACAAAACAGTAAAAACATTAAACGACTTAAACTTGTACAACCACTTGATCTCGTGTCCATTGTAAATTGATTCGAGTTTTCATATCTTTGTGTTTGCTTACTGAAGTCACTCAAGTGGAAAATTAAGTAACTTCTGCTAAATAAACTTTATTCAATCCATGGTACGTCATTAAATGAAGTCCCACAAATTATGAAAGGTAATCGATTGCATTAATTGCAAGCCATAGAAACCAAATATTAATCCATTTCTTTGTTAATTTTGTCAAGTTGAATGAAATGGGTCAATATTCATAAATTCTTTTAATCTTCCTATTGTTTGAATCTAATCACGATACGTATCCCAAAAATGTTGTACTTCCCTGAAAGGGGTGATTGCTGAGGTAATTTGAAGTAACTTTTCCCTTTGCGAAAATGTTCTCCGTGCCTTCATTAAGGAGTTATCAACGAAAAACACGGACCAATCACAGCGTGGCTACTGCGGACGGAGTCCGGCTCTGCCAATACCGACGCGACGCTCCGCTCAGCTGTAGCCGCGCTGTGATTGGTCCGTGTTTTTCGTTGATAACTCCTTAATGAAGGCACGGAGAACATTTTCACAAAGGAAAAAGTTACTTCGAATGACCTCAGGAATCCACTCTTTCAAAGAAGTACAACATTTTGGGACACCCTGTATGATCTTGATAGTATAGTTCCACTTGTATTCACTTTCACCGATGTACTTTAATGTACGTGTTTTAAAAAAAAGTTTATAATTTTTACACTAACAAGAAGAAGTAGCATTCCACTGAACTCCCCCGCTCTCGATCAAGGTAGAAAATTTTTATCTCGCACAAGGATGCTCAAGCGACGAGTCATATGAAGACATTTCCAGGTCTGGAGCGAGGGCAATTAATTCGCGAAAGGAACATAAGCATCTTCTATCTCCGCGTGCATCGCAATTAGCGGCGAATCCGTCTGCTTTAAGGTCAGAAATTTTCGCGAGCTCCTTTCTTTCGCCTAAATATCGATCCTATCTGCTCCCAGTGGCCCGTAAACTCTGCCATTCCACGAGACGTGTGCTTACCTTTCGGCTCTCGGTTTCCAAGTTCATTGATCGAGATAGACGCGAGATCTCGTCGGATACTAAAACCGAGGAAACCCAGAATCACGTCGAACGAAAGAGAAATCAGCGCGCGAACCACTATCAAATTTACACTCGAAATTGTAAATCGTATTCGTTCTTCCCTTGCTCGATTCCGATTCGAGAGACCGCTTGTTCTCCAATATTAGCTCCGAGCAAACACCTGTGCGGTTCCGATCGACGCAATCGTTATTAAATTCTTGATCTGCTCGAAGACTGTGTATTTCTTCTCTGTTTTCGTTCGATTACATCCTGCTGGAGTTTGTCTGCGTTGTGTAAGAGGTAAAATATTGTTCACCGGGGAATTTGCTTCCACAAGCGAAAATAGTGGAGGGAGCGATTAATATAGCCGGGGAACTTCTTACTTCGGAGGTCAGGCCTTCGGTGGTTGTCCCCTTTCATTTCGACGCGAGGAATCGATACATACATTAGCCTTATTAATGTTTACCTTGAACTTCACTCTCGACGATGACTCGGGCTCATAACAGTCGCTGTCGGAGCCACCGGGAAGTTTCGAACTGTTTCAAAGCGTGGCATCTTTCCCATAAAATAGCAACAATATCAACAACCGCGAAGAGAATCGTCCTTTTACTTCCGGGGAGATGGAAGGTGAAACGAGAAGATGATTTTTCTGGCGGAAGTGCGCGCCATTAAGAATTAATCGTTCTCGTTAAATTTTACAACTCATCGCACTCGAAATCTCTGCCTGGGGCGTCGGAACTTCCTATAAAATAGCAACAATTTGAACGACCGCGGAAAGATCATAATTTACACTTCAGGAAAATCAGATAAATAGAAGACAATTCTCATAGCATAAATCCACACACCTTTCCTTGAAAATTTCACAACCCGATTCACTCAAAATTGCAACAATGTCAACAATCACGAAGAGAATCGTCCCTTTTCCTCCAGAGAAAACTGAACAAACAGTAAACAATGCTCCCAGCATAAACATTAACATACACCATCGGAACATTGTGGACTGTACGCTATCACATCCACATGGTCTTCATTCCCCGCAAGTTATCGCAAATTGAGAAATAAATTTATGTATACATTGGAAAATGTTAATAATTTCTTCATCATAACATTTTACAAACATTGTACAGAAACAAATGTAGAGACGATGCACAGAAGACGCGGATCGGTATCTTCCATTGTCAACATGACGTAAATTGAGGTCTTCAGTCTACATATGTAGTATCAAATATTAACACTGCAGCAACCATGGCCGGTCAAATAACCGGTTTCAGACTTTTCATTTTATAATTATTCAATTTGTCCATGCATGTGTTATAATAAATATCTCAGAAAATTTAAATGAATTCAATCTTGTTATTTTTACAGGACAGTGTTAACACTTTATCTGCCGGAAGCCTATTAACACTAGAACTACCAAGCCCATTAAAATGGCGGATTTCAGTTTTTTTTCTTTTACAATTCGTGAAATTATAAAAATATTTTCTTTAGAAATTTTTTAGCATACTTATTTATTCAAGTACATGCTACCATAAAAAGCCTACGAAATCTGAATAAATTCAATTCTGTTATTATTATAAGGCTATATACATCAACCCTGTTTAGGGCTCGGCAGTTCTAGCGTTAGTAGACTTTTCAATAATTGTGCTATACCAAATGGAAGCTTAGAAACGAACGAAATTATTAGATTAGGTTATTGAGGGTGAGTTGTTGGTTTCTGATTGAATAATTTATGGGTCACAGACTTCAAAAAATTATGGAATAATCGCCGGTAGTTAGTAGGTTAATCGTCCTCGAGAATGTCAAAAACGTCACTGTAAATGTCCGATCACCCATCGACATTTCGATCGAATCGAAACATCAGCACAAAAACGGAAATCCATTGGTCCAAGAGCGAAAACTCGAAATACCGGAGCGTCGCGTCGCGTCGTTGGCCGCGATAGAAATCAGCCTGGCAACGCTCGGTTTGGCGAGGCTTTAACGAGAGCGCCTCTCTCGCGCACCGAACGAAAAAGAAAAGAATATATCCGCCACGAGGTCAGGCCGCCGCTGGTTGCAGAGCACGGCCGTATCTGGTCCGCAACAATGTACGCGCATTTACGTAGGTGCGCGTGTCCTGTCGTATCGTGACGAGTGGTGTCGTGTCGCGTTGGTAATCACCCTATTTCACGGTTAATCAGCCGAGAGGCCGGAAGAAGGGAGGGTGGCAGAAAGGGGTTGGGCGACGAACGAAAGAAAGAAAGAGGGAAAGCGAGCAAGCGAGCGACGGGTATCGTCAACCTCAAATAACTAGAAAGAGAAGGAAAAAGAGACCGGAAAATCGCGGACAATGTGCAAGGGCAGAGGCATGGAGGACAGTGATACAAAACTCAAAAAGAGGAAGAAGACGCGACAAAGGTTAGTTTAGCAACACCAAAGTGGTGCACATGGGAACGTTAGCTAGCTGCACTTGCAATCTTCACTATCGAGAGCTAGGTACATAATATACCGCACAGAAATTCGCAGGAGCGATACTCAAAATTCAATTCATAACTCAAAAAAGGAAGCCGAGTGATCTCGACTATCGACAGAGACATTCGGAATCTATTGCACAGAATAAATCCACAAAATCGCGGACGGTGTGCAAAGGGCACCAAAGGGGATGCACCATGAGGATGCAAGGATTGCGAGCTGCACCTGTAATCTTGTCTATCGACGGCTACCTATAGAATACACCGCACAGAGATTCGTAATATCGTGGACAGTGTACAAGGATAACGTAAAAGAGGACACGGATACAAAAAAGGAAAGTAGCACCGAGGCTGTTACTTTACCATGACCAAAGGGGTGCATCGTAGGAAATGCTAGGTCGCTGCAGCTGTAATCTTCAGAAGAAATTCGTAGAATCGCGGACAATATGCAAAGAAAGAAGAAAGAAAAAAAGAAAGAAGCACCAACACTGTTAGTTTACCAGCACCAAAGGTGTGCATCGTGGGGATGCTCTCGGTGGCTGCACCTGTCATCACCAGAAAAAAATCCACAGAATAGTGGACAACATGCAACGACAACGTAAAGGAGGACACCGATTGAAAACTCAAAAAAAGAAACTAGACAGCGCGGTTAGTTTACCATCACCAAAGAGGTACAACATACCGAGCTGCTAGATAGACGTATACCTGTAGTCATGTTCATCAACAGCTGCGTAATGAGTACACCTCACAGAAATTCGCAGTATCACGTAGAAAGTGCAAGTTCAGAGTAAAGGAGGACACCAATACAAAACTGAAGAAAGAAGAAAACACCAACACTGTTAGTTTACCATCATCAACGGGGTATAAAGTGTAGAGCTGCTAGATAGAGTTACACCTGCAATATTGCCTGTCAACGATTATGTACAGAAAACACCTCACAGAAATTCGCAGTATCGCGGACAAAGTGCAAGTTCAGAGTAAAGAAGGACACCAATAGAAACTTGAGAAAAGAGATTAGACGCGGTTAATTACACCGAAAGTGGTGCAACGCGCGAATGCAAGGATCGCCATCCGCAGCTGTAATCTTGACTATCGACGGCTACGTACAGACTATACCGCACCTGATCAATTAAGTTGGTAATCACGACGGAATCACTGGTCAGGCGGCTGTCGGCACGCGTTTCCAGGCCTCTCGGCACCCGCGATTATCTCGTGTATCGTTCGATCGGTCCTGCGGTCTCCTTGCGCGGCAGCAGCAGCAGCAACAACATTTTTTTCCCTTAGACGAAACAAGAGTCCTCTTCGAGGAACCACGGAACACGCGTTTTGTGTCTATCTCTGTCTGTATCTACGTTTTGCGGTTGGTTGACACGGAGAAGTCCGCGACGCGTCTGAACAGGTGGAGAGCCCTGTGTCCCTGCGAGGAGGAACAGTCCTCCTCCGAAGGGTGAAGGGTGACTAGCACAGGGTCGGAGACGAGCCTTCGACCCTTGCGAGTCTCGCTCCTCGCACGACTGACTGCCGAAGCCTAGAGCCGAGGCTTGCTTGCTTGCTTGCTCGGCCGTCTCCTCCCCCTAGCGGCCCATCTCTCCCCTAAGTGGCGCCACGAGCTTGCAAAACCGAGCCCCCACCGAACCTACCCCTTCGCAAACCCACCACCAACCCTCTCTTTGTCTCCCTCTCTCTTTCTCTCTTTCGCTTTCTGCTCGCCCCGCTACCGCCATTGAACGCCAGCTCTTATCTACGGGGTGGCGCGCGCGGTTAAGCTCCGGCATTTCGAGACCTCGTCCAGCCACCGTTTCGGATTCGTCGGGGCTTGGTGGTTTTAATTTTGCTCTCGCGGAATCTTCATCTACGACCCATCTTTTGTGCCTTCTTTTTCCCTCTTTCGCTGTCTATCTCTCTCTCTCTCTCTCTCTCTGGCTCCCTCTACTTCTGTCTTTCCCTCTCGCTTCTGTTTTGTGTTTTCCTCTTCTAGGCTTCTGCTTCCTTCTTCTTCCATTGCTGCGGTTGTTGATGCTTGCTCCAGGGTGGTCGACCTAGCACGCTTAAATATGTATTAATTAATTTTTTAGATTAAACAGGCCGGCGGTATATGGACCGACTGTCTGTCGAGGAACGTTGGGAAAGTCGTTGTCAGAGCTGGGTAAAACAGTATTTTAACACTCGGACGGCGGAGTCTGGGTCCGTTTGGACCCAAGTAAAATTTTGTTTTTTGTTTATACGGGCTGATTTCTTTTGCTAGTATAAGTAACGCGAATAATGTACAGGACAAAATAATATATGCGAATAGAATTCATTTATTCAGATTGGATACAATTGGTACAGCATATTTCAGATATAGTAGTGTGTTTTACAAATATGTTTGCGACATCCCTTATAGTTTGTTCTGTATTATTCTATTCTTGTTTGTCGGTTGACTTAGACATCATAAAATAACATTTTTGAAATATTATACAACTTACAAATAACAATTTTCCTACAATGAAATAAAATTTATTTCTATTTCTGCGTTTTATAGTAATATTATATATACAGGGTATCCCGCGACTCGTGGTTAACCAATTAGGAGGTACATGTAAAAATGAGTCAAAAGAAAGAATAAAATTGTTTCCTCCGTGTCTTCGTTTTCGAGAAAGTCGAAGTCGAAAATTTACTTGGTACGTATGCATTCGGTACATATCGACTTTGTGCTTCTCGCTATACATTCTTGTTTTCTAAGATCCAAAAGACACGGAGGAAAAAATTTTATTCTTTCTTTTCGACTCATGTATACATGTAGAACCTTCTAATCGGTTGACCATGAGTCGCGGAACACCCTGTATTATATATATGCCATTTGCTGTCGTTATACATATATAAATAGGGACAATTAACTGAGCTAATAAATATAGTCATTTTTGCCCAGCTTCAAGAATATTTTCCCAAAATATTTTTCACAAACATGATTACAATTTTCCTGCTATATTAAATATTACAATTGCTCGACTATCAAAAGCTAAGAATGCATCCCACCACATTTTGATACACAACGTAAGCAGCTTATCCACTCTGACAACAATGACACCACACGCGGATATGCACCCTACTGCATTTTGTGTACATCATGCAGGAAAGGTTTCCCGCGATTTATTCGCCAGTTTGTTACAGAACTTGTCTGTAGTAAAATGCAGCAACTTCCCCTGTCTCGCTTGGCCGCCTCCTTCGACGTGTTCCTTTCTCTCTCCTCTTTCTTCCAGGAGCAACCACCTGTAACCCCCCAGGAGACAGACGTTCGTTTCAAACTACCCCACCTCTACCCGGTCGACCCTTTAAACTTAGCCTTGGCGGCCTTTTCCGCTCTTCACCTGATCGACTCGATCGCCAATCGCTCCAGACGATCCGTCAAAGGATGACGCAACCAACCCTTTTATTTCGTTTCCCTTTCTCGCGAAACCAATGACCGAATTCCGCCATCCGCTCTGCAAATCTTCCTCGTCCCACCACCAAAATTGTTCCCCCTTTCAATTTTTAATTAAAAGTTGCTTGCCAACGGATCGCGGAAAATCCAGCAAAATAAAAACTAGAAAAATACGATTCATTATTGTAGTAACGATATAGTAAAGATATTACAGTAACAATTAATTTCTAAACCCGATAGAAAAATAATATCGATGTTACCCTTTTCTATACCTAAAGAAAGTTTGAAAATCTTCTTTTAAATTATTATCCCAAATGAACTTAAATAGATGATATTAGGTGACTAGTTCGTTCAAAATTCAAATTATTATTATTGTTGAAGGATCCATTAAAAAGTCTTTAATTGTGGATTATAGACTTCTAAAAATTATAAAATATTCACCAGAAGGTAATGTGCTAAATTTTTCACTTGAGAAATAACTATGAATTGAAAATCTTTTACAAATCCATGGACTTTTTAATCCCGAAATGCATTCGGAACACCACGAAATAAATGAAGTTTTTACTTTAAATATCAAAAATCTACCTTTACAGCGATGCATTTGCCAGAAAGGTGCGCAACTAATGATTTATTAATCGCCGGCCGTTCCTTACGAAAAATGGCGCTTGATATATAGAAAATCGATGCGCAGTAAATCGCCGTCTCTCTCTTTCTCCGCGAACCTTAGTATCCAAAGCCAGTAAGTTAGTTTCCATTTATTTTTGCGGAGCTTTCATAGTTAGAACGGATCAATCGTCTCTCAGCGATCCATCAAAGGATGATGGGTTTTCATGTGCTCCTAACGCCTCTATTTGTTACTGTACACTGTACATGCTCCGCGTTCCTTCCACGATGTATAAAAGTCTGCAGTCTAACTACATGGAGAAAGTATAACAATAGAAATCAATATTTTTCACCAAAAAGAAAAAACTACTCTTCTTAACATTTATTTATCCTGTAATAATTTATACCAACGTTGTACACTAAATATATAATACTATGAACAAATTCCCGGGTTTTGTGTTTGACAGTTATTGAAATTATGAAGACACTATCATGAGAAATTATTGAATAAATTTCATTATTCAAGCATACATTAGAGTCAAAGTTATACAAAATCTAAATGAATTAATTTTTCTCACTTTTATAAGGCAACATAACAGTAATTTTCAATATTTGATAGATTCAGTGTCAAGAGCGAACAGTATGTTTGTAAGACATCGATTTTCTGCAAGAATAGTAGCGCACATTGGTGAATTAGAATAAAAATGAGGGAAAGGAGCCGCGAGCATTTCGACAGGTGAAAGACACTTGAAAAATTGATTTCGGTAGAGTGTTCGTAATGAAAAGGTTGATAGTGGTTACGGTGTACGCGTTCCGTTCGCAGGAGTTACGAAAACTATCAATCCAGCCGAGTTTTCATTGACTGACGTTCCCATTATTCGTTCGGGGGCTTTAAACTACACATAGAAAACGAGGAGGTCGTACTTGGGAACTGGAACTAGGATATTCTCTTCCCCTCTCCTGATTCCTCTTGGTTTTTCGGGTCAGATCGGGCCGGGGTTGCGCGTTAAATCGAAAGAAAAATCCGATAAAAGTCGCAATAAAAAGTGCATCGTTCAGCACGCATATCGAAATTGAAAAACACTGATCTGGTGCACCGCCCCTGCCATTACGTTTGGTACGAACCGCGACCGTAGATCGATGAATTCGACGTTTTATTTGCGAAATTGCGGATCGCTTTTGCGGAACACTCGTTTCCACACGTAACAACACACGTAAATTTAAAGGGTTGTTGCCTTTAAAGAGTAGCGAGTGACATCGATGAAAGCTTTGCGGCACGAAATTGTAAAAGAATGCAAATTTGTCCTCATTTGTTTGCTTAATTCTGAATAGAGGGATGCTTACATGATTAGCGATGTATGTGTCTATTGTATAGTGTTATATTGTATACATATTATTACGTATACGGGTTATTCTTGAATACCCTTGGGTCTAGCATGTCAACAAAAAGAATTGTTTTATATTTGTGTTCAAGATTTGGTTTCAGTGCACAGGTTACCTTATCGATTGTGTATGTTTCCTGCATTTTCAGCTATTCATAAAGTAGGATTTGATAATTCATTTATAGTAACTCAGACGAGATGTAGGAGCACAGACGGGGTATGGGAGTAGACTAATCAATATATTGGCGCCAACGACAGCCTCTGTTCTATTTAGCGACATAGGCAAGTTGGTTCAAGGGGTCCAAAACCGGTCGGTAACGGGTCGTGGCGAAGAGATACTCTCGTCGGTGATTGAACTAATAACGTGGAACTATGAATAATCTGAAATACCAACATCGCTAAAAGTTCCACCTCCATCGACGAGATAATGTCAGAGAGTGTATGAGAGTGCTCACGCTCGGGTTTTGGCAGTGCCACTTTTTTTGCTTCGTTTCGACTTTAGCCTGAAACATTAGGATGCGGTTATAGTGGAGCTGCGAGCAGCGATGATAGCGGCGCGGCGCGGCGCGGTGAGCAGCGCGGTGAAAACAAACCAATGTAAACTGTATACAGGGTGAGTCTCCTAACATGACGACCTCAAATAACTCGTAAGCTATTCGTTGTACGAAAAAATGTTTCAAAGAAACGTTGCATGGTATCTAGGGGGACATACAGTCTGTTTTTTATTACCTTACTTTTCTATTGAGATATTAGGATCACCTTCAGTTTTTTAAATGGAATGTGTAATATTTTTTTTCGAATTCGGATAAATCATCAAATTTTGCGTAAAAAAGTATTGACCTTTATATATTCTAAATCTGATAGTTAACAAGACATTATCGAATTAATTTTCCATATGTACTTAGCATATTCCAGTTTAGGAATATCTGTTCAAGCATTGACTAGCTTCCAGGTGGTAGGTACATATTGGCCCCCCGCACAGTGTCGCGAAATGCCTGTTTTTTGGACAAAATTCAATAACTTTCGTTCTGTTTATGATAGAGACATAAAACAAAGTGGGTTTTTTTATTGATAATGAAAGCAATCTGAATATGACATTATAATAAATATAGTCATTTATTTAAACATGGAAAAACGATTTTTATAAACAAAATTTTTCAAATTAAGTAGAATTATTAATATAATATATAAGTATAATATAAATATAAGTATAATAGATAAAAATAAGTATAAGTATAATAGAAAATATAGATATAATTAAAAAAAAACAACTTTTTCCCTTAAATTTTTAAAATACATTATACAACAACTTACAGTTGCAGTTACATTACTATTCTTCAGTATCTGAATCTTGGCTCTCTAAAAGTGAACGAAGCTCACTTATATCAATTGCATTATCTTCTGTCAATGTTTCCTGCGATTCTTGTAGAATATACTTTTCTATTCCTACAGTATTCTTATTTTTATTATTTGAGGTAGATTCTCTAGAGCTTGATATTAATGGATCAGATGTTAATAATAATCTATTCAGTAAGTCTGTCATTGTCAATATTCTATTTGTTTTACGAGTATGTTCTAGTCTATTTTTTCGAATATTTTTATGGGTTGCCTCTAAAGCTTCCTCGGAGAGAAAACCTATAGGCAAGTCAAAAGAATCCACTATTTCGCATCCGTGGACTAATACCTTATGGACCGTAACCGGCAAATAATACCAATTGTAATTTTCAATATACAAATCATAGGTACTATTTAATAATAAGCGAAATTCTTCTATATTAATGTTATTACAAGAAGCTAGTACTCTTAAAATTATATGAAAATTATCAATTAGATTTTTGTCGATACCAGTGATTTCCGCACTAATCGTAGACTCGCTGAAAAACTTTCTTGCGGTATTGCCGTCGTTGCTCGATCCAAATCCTTGCTTGGGTTTGTCGACATGAAGTCCAAAGCGTAACTTAAATTCTTCTTGTATTCTTCTTTTATTGTTCTCGAACGTTTGTTTCTTGTCAGCACCCCTTACTTGCCAACATTTTATTGGCAGACGATACGAAATGTGTATTAAACATTCGAAGAATCGTATCCAGCAATGTAACGTCGAAAGTCCAAAACGATAGTGTTCGACGTTTGGAGATTTTTCCATTACTTTCCTCGAATTCATTTCTTTTGGACTTGCTCCACAGATATAACACTTTGCAGAAGAATGAGTGCCCGATATTATATTGGTAATACTGCCATCTATCATTGTAAAATATAGTTTGTATTTTACACTTATGTTTCTATCGTTTAAATTAATGTCATAATCAGAAAGATTATTAATAGCATCATTAATTAATCCTTCTTGCTCTTTGACCAATGCTGCATTTTCCTTCATGTACATTAATTTCAACGGTCGGCAAAAGAAAGGAGAAGACGGACGATGGTTTACCCACAACTCGGTATTATCGTTCGCATCAATAAGTTTTAAACGTACTAATGCAGCTACAAACATAAATTCGTCGGTGCTGGATGGATTTTTGGAGAACGGCTGCTTATAGAGGCTGTGGTTTGCATTTCCATCAAAACCCCACTTACATACAAGTTTTACATTACTACGCTTAATTTCCGTAAGTTTTAAAATGCTATTGGCAGTCTTGTTTAAGAGATCTTGGAGATCAACTTCTGCAGTAGTTTCACAAATTGTAATGTTTGACGGTAAAAATGCCTGCATCATTTCATGTAAAACATGCTCGGTCGGTATGCAATTTTTGTGGATGATATTGATGAAGTTCCGCAAGAATCGATATTTTCTTATCGAAAGATTTAAGTCAAAATACAATGCAAGGAGCCGATGAGGTTCTACAGGTGCATGCCCAATTTCGGGAGTTGATTTCTTCGACATACCAGCAGCGTAACTTAATTCTTCGTACGATCTTGAAGATACCAAATCTGCAACGCGTCTTTTCTTCGTTCGTGACGATGAATCGTTGAATGAAACGCAAGGTCTTCCTCTACTACAGCTTGGACCCGGCTGCGGTTGGGGTGACACTATTTCCTCTTCTTCAGTAAAGAGACCCGAAATGTTTATTTCAGCTTGCAACCAATTTACATTGCGTTTCCATAAGAGGGCTCGGTTTCGAGAACAGGCTTTCCAATTTTTAGCCAAATTCATGCAGAAAGTCTTGGCAATTGCTTCCAATTTTTTTTCCGATGAATCAGAGAGGTGCTCAATATTCATTAGTATACAAATGCGTTTTTTCACTTCCTTCTGCCTTTCGGAAAACGATTCGTATGAAAGAAAACTATCCAATAAGTCACAATTTCTAATAAGGACTGCACTATTCATTGCGACTGTATAAATGGCACACTGTTTAAATGGTAATAATTGTGTAACTCTGACGATAGCTCTGTCACTAGTAATGCTCATCGATAATTATTTCAACGACAATATTCATCGACAGTCATTTCATCGACAGTCATTTCATCGACAGTCATTTCATCGACAGTCATTTCATCGACAGTCATTTCATCGACAGTCATTTCACCGACAATCATTTCATCGACAAACGTTTTTATTGATACCGAGTTTCGCCGGAAAATTTTCCATTACGGTTGCCACCGTGCCTCGCACAAGCATTGGAACATAAGATGAATATTATGACCGCGGAACGAAGAAACTTTTTTTCTCACATTATTTATCAAGGTACGTAGACTGTGAATACAAATTTTCATGAAAAAAGTGTAATATTTTGTCCAAAAACGTTGCAAAAAAAGTTAATTTTTAACATATTTTTTAAACAAATTATTATTTGTTTAATCAGTTTACACGAGACGATTCGCCATTCAAAGACGCACAAATTGGATTTTGAAATTTTTATCTAGACCTAATAATTTCGGAGATATTCAATAAAATGGATTTTCCACCCCAACTTTGAGAGCTATTTTCACCCCCTTAACATGAATGTCGGCCCCTTCAAAAAAATAACTGTCAAATATTTTTTTGAGTTCTATATCATGCCAAAATTTCATTAAACTCGGCGTGTTACGATTGGGTAACCCCCCTTGTAAGTATTATATTTTCCTTAAAACCCGTGGACGCTAACATACAATTGTCAAATTATTACCAGATATCGTGAATGATCCTTCAAAAACCTTGGTTCTGGGAAACGTTACTTTATTATAAGCAAGAGTTGTATATAATAAATATATGTATATAATAAATATAGTTTTAACGCACCAAATCAAGGATGTCGGGGCTCAAAAATTACTTTATTACTGACTTCCAACTCAATAGCAACGACCAGACATAAATTTCTCTTATGCAGTGCGACACGCGCCGCACCGTGCGATAGGACCACTCAGGGACCACTCATAGGACCCTTGTACGGAGCCTGAGCGTGCACCTCTAAACTTGGCAACCCATACCTGATACCAGAAGTAGTATAATACACTCATTTTACTGCGAGAAAATTTACACACGTTATCTGCCTAGGAGAAAATGTGAAACATGTTTTTAAAATATATAAAAAGTAGATTAATTTTTTTTTGTTAATAACTTTTTTTATAAACAATGAGCAAACGAGTAAAACTATTACAACATTAGTCGGGGTGATGTCCTGGACAACATATTAAAAAATCAGCATGATTGGAGTGTGTTACCTTCTTGTAAATAATTAACACAATGATTATTAGAACAATAATTTTTAATTATTTAATAATATCTGTAATTTATGTAATATCAAAATTCTTTTATTTATTCAATAACCGTAGTCAAATCTCATATATCTACAAGCGGATATCCGCATACTCGGCGTCTGACCGGTTCTTGCTACATATTTTGTTAAATAACTCTGATTATCGCCAGAATTAGCAGTTCAAACTTATGTAATATCAAAATATACTATCTTACGAAGAGACACAACAAAAATCACCGATACGTTTTGATACGTATTTTTTTGATACTCTGCTAAAGATTAGTGAAACCATTAAAATTTTATTATTTCATTTCAGGTCAATTATTATATTGCATATAAGTATTACAAAATTTTTGAAGATGAATTACAATTAGCCAACCCTTAGCCATCATTTTCTAAAAATATTATTTCCTATAAACGTCTTTTGTTTATAACACAACGTAAACAAGTTACTCTATCAACTGATGTACTATTTGATCCTCCTAATATTCGCTTACAAAATCGCTTGTAACTAATTTCCTACTGAATTTTTTGAATTTTTTTTTTCAAAAAATGCTTATCTGGACATTTTAGCATAGTATGAACATAGTTTTGAATCGATATGAAGCAGTGACTTTATCGATTTTTGTCCATGGTTTGCGACACTGTGCCCCGGTTAGAGAGGACGGCAGCCGCTCTCGGGCGGCTGTTGCCCAATATCGGGGGGCCGGAGTTACGAATCCGCCGCCTCTATACGGAGGTGGTACGGTCTATTGCCCTATATGCCCTGTACGGTCTGTGTCCCCGTGTGGCACCGCTCGCTCGAGGCCAGTCGGCGCAGCATCGCACATCTCGAAAGAGTGCAGCGACAGCTGGCCCTGCGGGCCATACGGGATTACCGTACCATCTCGACGGAGGTGGCGGGCCTCCTCGCCGTGATTCCACCCCTTCATTTAGTGGCGACGGAGCGGGCGATCATGTATCAGGTGGATCGGAGGGCTCCGGGGGTGGATCTGACGGACGGGGAGGCATTGAAGGTCGAGGTGCGGAAGCGCCAGGCCCGGACGGACACTTTTGCCCGATGAGAGCCGCCTCCACGGGACGTCCAATCGTCCGGGCCCTCCTGCCCATTTTCAATATATGGTGCAGGAGGCAGGGAAGGTTGACCTTCCGCCTCACGCAGGTGCTCTCCGGCCATGGTTGCTTCGGAGAGTACCTGCACAGAGTGGGGCGGGAGCCGACTGCGCAGTGTCACCACTGCGGCGAGGATGTGGATGCGGCACGGCACACTCTTGAAGAGTGTCCAGCATGGGCAGGGCCGCGCCGCGCCGCGTCCTTAGAGCCGCGGTGGAGGGGTGGGACCTCTCGCTCGCGGCCGTGGTCGGCTACATGACCGCGAGCGAGGGGTCGTGGAAGGCGGTGGGCTCCTTCTGCGAGGATGTCATGTCGCAGAAGGAGGCCGCCGAGAGAGCCCGGGAAAAGGACCCGGGCTCGGCGAGACGGGTTTGGGCGCGGGGACGTGCCACGCGCCGGCCTGAGCCCCCCAGTGGGGGTTGATGCCTGATCGGTCGGCGCGGGGGTTCTTCACCCCGCGCCAGCCGGTGCCTACAAGGCGGGGGGCGGAGAGAGAGGTGGCGATAAATTGAATTTTAGTGCGGAAAATAATCTTTCCACACTAACTTGAGTTGGCGGAACAGCCAAAATTACACAAGCCACCTTGTATAATTTAGGAAAATTATTTTTTTTTCCTTCCCAATACTGGATAATATCCGTCGTCTTCGGCACTCGAGGTTCTTGGCAATACTCATTGAGTTCATTTTCAATTGTTAAGCATTGCAATGTGTTGCTCGATATGCGTTTCGCTGCCGCATCTTGCAGTAACAATTCAAACTCATCTTCTTCTTGATTATTTGTATCAGTGGCTGCATTTAAGTTACAAGTAGAAATGTCATTTAATGTGTTTGTTAAATTACTACACATTTTAGTAACTCTTTGAAATGTGAGTAGTATACAATTTTTTGCTTTCCCTGTTTCCTCATCAGATAATATAACATTATATCTTGGGTCCAAAAATATAGCTGATAGGAATGTATCATTTTGAAATAATTTTTTTTTCCTATTTTGCATGTTACTAATTATAAGTAGATTGAATTCATTTTCGTTTTTACTTGTTTCTATGATACATCTCTCCCAGATTTCATAAAGATCGCCAAGAGTTAAGTGTTCGCGTTGTAATTTCTTAGTTGCTAATCGGGCAGGTGTCAAAACCTTAATTAATTCAATAATTTTACTCCACGTTATGTCTGGCAACATTATATCTCCACATAGATCAAGTATGTTAGGAAATATTATAGATGATATATTGTTAATTCGTTTAAACATGCCAAAGTTACACAATGAAAATTAAAATTACAATAAAAAAGTAAAAATAGTTAATAATGTATATTCATCTATCGTTATAATAAAAATATCTATTGTTATAATAAAACATCATTCAATTATGACTAAAATATAACAGTTTTTAATTTTAGTAGTTATTTTCGGACCCGTTTCAAGCCCTACTTAGAACCGATATGAGGACCGATATAGGACCGAAAAAATAACGGTCCTAGACCGTTATACTAGGACCGATATCCATCTACGCAGGACCGTAATCGAAACCGATATCAACCAAAATTTCGGTCCTTCGTAACAGTTATTCAGAATATCGGTGTTTTGTCCGTGGTCGATTTTGTAAGAATCGTTCGGACTTTGTAATATTTTGCACAGCGAAGTGCCTACTAAGGTTTTTTCGAAGGACCACCTTCCGATTAGGAAGGACAAAAGATGAACCAAATTGCTATAAACCAATATATTTACACTTGTATAAAAACACACGTTGTTATCGAGAACTGCTTCTAAGTTGGTAGGTTGAACAATAGAAATCTAAGGCGAGTTGAAACGCAAAGGTCGCGATGTTGTCTAGCTGCAGTTTGGTTGCAGTCTCGTAGCAGTCTAGTTGCCGTCTAGTTGAAATCTAGTTGAAATCTAGCCGGAGGACCGAGTGTTGTCTTATTTAACACTTCGGTCCTCCTCCCTACCTCTGATGAATTCATCCCCACTCTTAGGGATGATTTGGGGGTTGACGGTACCAAAACTATGTTTTTGCAACGGTCCCGAAGATTTGACCAGGCCAACATTTGGCGACCAAACCTTGGATTTTCCAGCATCTGGCAACCAGATATGCTGTAGTTGCAAACGCATTAGTTGTCCGTGCTAGACCCAAGCGCGAACGTAATTTTAAGGGTTTTATGGCAAGGACGGGGGCGAGGGTAACCAGGTACGGACGGAAATCACGGGGCGATGACAGGCCCAACGCCGTAGCCAAACTACAAGACGTCACGTACCGGGCCCATGTGCAATACGGGTGTCCCTACCATAAATCCGTCTAGCGCGGCCGCTACATACCGCCCACCTTGAACTAACCGAGTTCAATAAAACAAAGTCTCAATCTGATGGACAGAGTCTGCGGTGCTAATGCAATAACTAAAAAATGTGAGCTGTTATGTAGAGTAACTAAAGACTATGATCTAAGACAGCTAATAAATTAGGACAGAACAGAGAATTGTAAAAAAACTGTGAATAACCGCACAACTAAGGAAAGAATAAGAACAGAGTAATGCAAGAGATTATGTATATCTAAGAAGGAAAACAAGACGATAATAAGCTTACAATAATTACTGAATGATAAAATAAACCAAACCAACTAAACGTATACTAGAAACTAAAATTAGACAAACGCAGATAAATCATACAAAGAAACACAATGATGATAAAGAATTAAAAAAAATAACAAAACAAAATATGTACAGACGAACGCAAAAGAGCGCATTACGCAACAGGATCGGGTGGTTGCATTGCCTCGGGTAAAACGCAAATCTTCGTCACGGGTCTCTTGTAGACACCGTTTGCAGTTCGGAGGGAGACCACCCTAGTGATGCCATCCTGACCAGGGTGCAGCTCGGTGATGCGGCCCAACAGCCACTTCATGGGAGGCAAATTCGCCTCCTTAACCAAGACCATGGTCCCAACCTTAAGCACGTCAGGGAAGCCGACCTTCCATTTTTTCCGTTGTTGGATCTCATGAAGGTAATCCTGCTGCCACCTCTTCCAGAAATGCTGTAGCATCTGCTGCAACAGCTGGTAACGATCTAGCCGATTCTGAGCTACATTAGTGAGATCAGGTTGCGGGAATGACGTCAACGCGTCTCCGATCAAAAAATGACCAGGGGTCAAAGGATTGAGATCCAAAGGATCGCTGGACATCGGGTGGAGGGGACGCGAGTTTAGCACTGCTTCAATTTGCGCCAATATGGTGGAAAACTCTTCAAACGTCAGTCGTTGCTCGCCAACTACTCGTTTGAGATGCAATTTGACTGATCTAACTCCCCTCTCCCACAACCCGCCAAAATGAGGAGCATATGGCGGGATGAAGTGCCATTCTACTCGTTCCTTTGCGGCAGCATCCATGATGGCATTTCTATTTTCGCCCTTAGTGAATAACATGCCCAACTCGTTTAATTCGTTAGATGCGCCTACAAAATTTTTGCCATTGTCCGAATATATGAGATTGCATCTACCGCGACGAGAAATAAACCTATGGAAGCATTTTATGAATGCGTCGGTTGACAATTCCGAGGCCAGCTCGATATGCACGGCTTTGGTTACTAAGCAAATGAACAGGGAAATGTACGCCTTTCGACAGGTACGGCCGCGTCCCGAATCCTTTATTAGGAACGGACCAGCATAATCTACCCCGCAGGTAGAGAAGGCGCGCGACGGCGTAACTCGGGCGGCAGGTAAATTACCCATCTGGTAACTAATATCGGGGGGATTTGACCTGAAGCAGTTGATGCACTGTCGTAAAACCTTTTTTACAACTCGTTTACCAGCGATTATCCAAAACCGGGCGTGCAATGACGATAGAGTTTGTTGAAGCCCAGCGTGAAGCAAACGTAAATGCTCTCGTCTTATTATCAAGGTCGTTAGGGCCCCCGAATTTGGAAGAATTATCGGATGTCGACGGTTGTACTTTATCGGAGCATTACAGAGGCGTCCGCCCACCCTGAGAAGTCCGAGTTCGTCAATGAATGGATTTAAAGAGGCTAATCTGTTATTCTTTGCCAATGGTTTTTTCTGCAATAACAGATCTATTTCTAAACGGAAATGCAGCCCTTGAAACTGTTTAAACATTAACGTCTCGACCCTTTCTATTTCTGAAGCGGATATGGAACTAAGTGATGCACCAAGATTTTTGAAATTCCTGATGCGAGTGTTATTGACAAAACGATAACAATATGCTAATACGCGAACTAGTTTTTGGTATGAAGAGTATTTTGCGGCCAATTCTAATGTTAACGGATTATACGTGATTGGCGCGGACAATTGAATTATTGATATTTTTCGCTCTTCCGGAATGTCAGATATTGATGGTTCAGAGGTAGGCCAAGCGTTGGGTTCCTCTGAAAGCCAAGATGGTCCACGCCACCAGAGTTCATTGCGTTGCAAATCTATTACCTTGGAACCACGCGATAGAAGATCCGCGGGATTTTGAGTGGTCGGCACATGACCCCAATTTTCCACCGTAGTAAGATGTTGAATTTCAGCAACTCTGTTTGCGACAAATGTGTGCCAACGACATGGCCTACCTCTAATCCACGCCAATGCCGTGGCGGAGTCCGTCCAATAGAACTCGCGTAACTCACTAATTTGTAGGGCATCTCGCACCCTGTCTACTAACTGGGCCAATAAAAAAACACCGCACAATTCTAACCGCGGAATGCTAAGCGTTTTGAGAGGTGCTACCCGCGATTTTGCACACAACAGCCGGCTGTCCCATTCGCCGTTCACCGTGCGCGAACGTAAGTAAATAACGGCACCGTAGGCCCTTTCGGAAGCGTCCGAGAAGGCATGAAGCTCAACATGCAATGTGTTATGCACCACACGGCGCGAAATCCGTAGCGATGCAATGGCCGAGATTTCGTCTCGAAAATCCTGCCATTGCGAATGTACCTCGTGAGGAAGACTCTCATCCCAATCTAAACCCATCTGCCATAGTTTTTGCATTAATAGTTTTGCACGAATGGTGACGGGTCCGACAAGGCCCAACGGATCGAAAATTTGCGCGGTCTCGGCTAGTATGGATCGTTTTGTAATCCGAGATCCGTACCGATATGAATTGGTATAGCCAAGTTCATCGGACGATGAAGTCCAGAGAAGACCCAATGTTTTGGCATCTTTATCTGCCGACTTGAATTCGAAATTATTGGGTGTACCATTGTCGTAATTTATGGCTTTAGGGTCATTGCTAGCCCATTTCCTTAATGGGAAACCGGCTTGATCTAAAATTTGTGTCAAGACATGACGGAGCTGAATGGCCTGTGGAAAGGTTTCACAGCCAGTTAACAAGTCGTCAACGTAGAAGTCAGTTTTTATAACTGCGCTGACATCAGGGTGCGACTGTTCGCAGGCCCTTCCTACTTCCCGAAGAGTCCGTGTGGCTAGGTACGAAGCTGAAGCTGTACCATATGTCACGGTGTTCAAAGAAAATTCAGAAATGCTTTCGTTATCATCGGAACGCCACAATATACGTTGGTATCGACGATGCTCGGGTTCTACTAAAATCTGTCTATACATTTTCTCTATGTCGGCAGACAGAACAATGCTATGCTTTCTGAATCTGACTAATATATTGAATAAATCGCCTTGAACCGGCGGACCAACTAATTGTGTGTCATTCAGCGAGATTCCTGAAGAGGTTTTCGCCGAACCATCAAAAACTACACGGAGTTTGGTAGTTGTGCTGCTATCTTTGAAAACGGCGTGATGTGGTAAATAATAACAATTATCTACATCAACCGGAGCTATGGTTGCGAGCCTCGTCATGTGACCGAGGGACTCGTATTCGTGCATGAACTTTACATACTGAGGTTTGAGATCCGGATTTCTACGAAATTTCCTTTCCATATTAATCAATCGCCTTTCGGCCTGCTCGCGAGAAGTACCGAGCTGCTTCAATTTATCGTTGAACGGGATGCGGACTATGTAACGCCCTGTACTATCGCGTGTAGTCGTATTGTTAAAATGCTGTTCACAAATATCTAAGCTATTGATCTTTGTTAGGTCGCGCGAACCGAGTTCCTCTATCTCCCAGAAACGCGCGAGCCCTCGTTCTAATTGCGTATCGGTAACTGCGTGGCATGTGCGAACCGTAGTGCAAAGATGGGATTTCGGGAAACTAATACCACCACCCAATACCCAACCAAGCCGTGTCTTCTGCCACATTAAAGTACCTACACCGACCTTGAACTGGCCTATGCAGAGCAAGTCCCAGAACAATCCCGCACCGATCAGAAGATCGATGCGACCCGGAAGCTGGAAATCGGGATCGGCTGGTCTAACTCCCCTCGGGATGGGAATATTCACCTTACTCAGTGGTATATTAGGCATTTCGTCGGTAATTCTATCTATTACTAAACAATCTATTTCTCGAGTAAAATTGCCATATCCAGAAGAGATGTGCAACAGCGTCCTACTATCTACAGAGTTCCTTGAATTGCCGATTCCACCGACCATCGTCTCGGTGTGCGTGGTCGGGAGGGATAATTTATTGCAGAATTCTTTACTAATGAAGTGAGATTGTGATCCCACGTCAAGCAATGCGCGGCATTTGTGTTTCTGACCCTTCGGGTCTACTACAAAAACTACGGCAGTGGAAAGCACGGTGTACTCGGCAGGTACATTCGCAGAATGGGCGAAATATGAATCAGAGCCCTGAGAGGTCGATGCTACCTGCGTCATCGGTACTACTGGTTTGGGGGCTGGAGCCCTTTCGACTATTGTGTCTTCCCTATGTAATATGGTGTGGTGCTTCTGCCCACATTTTCTACAAGTTCCACGCGTACAGCTATTAATGTTATGTCCCGGCGACAAACAATTGAAGCACACGCGAGCCCGTTTTATTGCTTCATGCCTTTCCGGAAACGACATCGCCGATAATTTTGTGCAATGGTATAACGCGTGGTCACCATTGCAAATTAAACATTTACTCGAATGGCTAGCGGTATACGACGATGGGACGTAAGGCTTACTGGGTGCTTCGCGAGGTCTGTACGGCTTACCGCGTTCGCTTGTTGCTATCGTCACAGGCGGTTTGTTGCCATCTTTTCTATTTAAATATATCACGCGCTGCTCTATAAATTTGGATAATTCGGGGAAAGTTGGTCTCGTGTCGGACTGCATAACCCGCTTTTCCCATTCGTCTAGGGATGCATGATCTAATCTTTTCGACAAATGTATACAAACTAACGCATCCCATAATTCTTCGGGTTTCAACAATGACTCTAATGCCCGAATGTTGTTTACGGCCTTGTCACCGAACTCGCTCAGTGCCTTAGCGTTAGATTTGCGAAGTGGCTCTATCGCTAACAATGAATCAATGAGGTGCGTAAGTAAGGCCCTCGGATCGTCGAAACGCTCCTTCAACCTCGACCACGCGAGGTCATAGTTCTCCGCGGAGATGCTAAAAGATTCTAAGACGAGTGCAGCAGAACCTGTTAGCGCAGACACCAGATAATTAAATTTGTCTATCTTAGATAGCTTGGCTGAGTTGTGTACTAGCGATATGAATGTATCACGAAACCGTATCCACTGGCTGAAATCCCCGTCAAACACCGGCAATTTGATTATAGGTAAACGCGTGGATGGATAAAGATCGGAACCTATGTCAGTCACACTGCCCCCCAAGTTTGCCGCTGGCGACGGAGCACCCCGAAGTATTATCAATCGTTTCTCGGCGGCGGACATTAACTCGAAATACGATTGCTCGAATGTTTCGCGTTCCGACAACTGTGCTTCCGCGTTGGGGGTTCCGAACACCAAGGCCTCTATTTGTAATTGTAAGGCATCGAATTTTTCATTTAAGCTATCGTTTGACCGAATACGATTTTCAAATGCAACGACATCCCGAATTACATCGGGTGATTCGACTAAACGCCTGAGTAATGTTAGCTTAGTTTTTATGGCACCCCGTTGAGCATTTAACGATCTTAGTTCGGAGTCCATTCTGGCGCAATTGAAAAAAAACAGTGGTTATGACTCACGGAGAAACGAAAGGACTGGTTGATTTCTGACGGCCCTCTGCGGTTGACGCTGCTATGGCCTGCGCTGCTTCTATCTCATCCAGGGGTTAATGGCCCAAACTGTCATCGACGCTCGTGTCCTGAATGTTGCAGCTTAGGTGGAAAACGCCTCCGCTGTCCTCGTGGTCCAAATGATTGATTTGATAAGAAGATGAGATGTCACCAACGGCCTCCAATGATGTCGGTCACTCGCTGCTATCAAACCCAGAAGTACCAGTGATGATCACGTTGAGTAGTCTTCCTGGGTGAACGAAGTGACGTCCGTAGCTTCGTTGTATTTCCAAGATGCCAGTATCCGGCTCGAAGGACCAATGTTTTGTCCGTGGTCGATTTTGTAAGAATCGTTCGGACTTTGTAATATTTTGCACAGCGAAGTGCCTACTAAGGTTTTTTCGAAGGACCACCTTCCGATTAGGAAGGACAAAAGATGAACCAAATTGCTATAAACCAATATATTTACACTTGTATAAAAACACACGTTGTTATCGAGAACTGCTTCTAAGTTGGTAGGTTGAACAATAGAAATCTAAGGCGAGTTGAAACGCAAAGGTCGCGATGTTGTCTAGCTGCAGTTTGGTTGCAGTCTCGTAGCAGTCTAGTTGCCGTCTAGTTGAAATCTAGTTGAAATCTAGCCGGAGGACCGAGTGTTGTCTTATTTAACACTTCGGTCCTCCTCCCTACCTCTGATGAATTCATCCCCACTCTTAGGGATGATTTGGGGGTTGACGGTACCAAAACTATGTTTTTGCAACGGTCCCGAAGATTTGACCAGGCCAACATTTGGCGACCAAACCTTGGATTTTCCAGCATCTGGCAACCAGATATGCTGTAGTTGCAAACGCATTAGTTGTCCGTGCTAGACCCAAGCGCGAACGTAATTTTAAGGGTTTTATGGCAAGGACGGGGGCGAGGGTAACCAGGTACGGACGGAAATCACGGGGCGATGACAGGCCCAACGCCGTAGCCAAACTACAAGACGTCACGTACCGGGCCCATGTGCAATACGGGTGTCCCTACCATAAATCCGTCTAGCGCGGCCGCTACAATCGGTCCTTCATAACTGTTTCGATCAAGTCCGAAATGAAACAGTTTCAAACAGTTATTTCCGGGGCCGTTTCAAGCCCTGCTCCTGAACCTACGAATGCGAAGAAAATATTTTTTATCACACTAACTAAGAATATCGATCAACAGATGTGTGTATGTGTTAACTGTTAAAACAACACTCACGTTCTCTTAAGTTACCATCAGAGATGTTCAAAATGGTGTCCTTCTACGTTGATACATTTTCTGAAACGTGCAATGACCGACTGTACAGATTTTTTAATTGTTTCGGAATTAATATCAGCACAAGCTCTAATTATTCGGTTCTTCATATCCTCTGGTGCAGTTGGTCGTTCATTATAAACTGTTTGTTTCAATTTTCCCCACAAAAAAAAGTCCATTGGTGTGAAGTCTGGTGAACGCGGTGGCCATCCTAGAACTCCGGTACGACCAATCCATCGATTTGGAAATTTTAAATCCAAAATTTGTTTGACAAGGCGTGTAGAATGAGCCGGACAACCGTCATGCTGATACCACATTCTTAAACGGATATCTAGTGGTACATCATGAACAAGCATTTGTAGCTCATTTTGCAAGAATGTTGCATACTTTTCTCCATTTAAAGTACCGTTTATGAAATAAGGACCAATTATTTGATTATTCAATATGCCACACCAGACATTTACACTCCACAGTCTTTGTTTATCCACTAATCTTAGCCAGTGTGGATTGTCAGTTGACCAATAATGCATGTTTCTTAGATTTAGCTGTCCATGGTTGGTGAAAGACGCTTCATCAGTAAATAGTACTCTTTTAAACAATGATTCGTAATTTTCGTATTGCTGCAAACCCCACCGAGAAAAATTCATACGATTTACAAAATCTGTTCCGTGAAGGTCCTGATGTAACGATAGATGATAGGCATGAAATTTTTCTTCTTTCAATATCCGTATTATGCTTGTTTTAGAAATGCCAGTTTCACGCTCGAGTTGTCTTAAACTCACTTGTGGAGTTTCGTTAACTTTTTATTATTATTTTGTTTCTTTCGTTCGTGACAGTTCTGATTCTTACACGCTTTTTGACAACAGTACCAGTTTCACGAAAATGACTGATCAACTTTTTATAAGTAGAAAGTGATGGACAATTACGGTCTGGAAATTTATCTTTATACATTCTAACTGCTTGCCTTAAACAATGATCAGCTTTACCGTAAATGAAGACCATATCAACTTTCTCTTACATTGAGTAATTCATTTCAAACAGCACGTCGATACACGGATAGATAAATTGAAACTGATC
Organism: Lasioglossum lativentre; assembly: GCA_916610255.1. NCBI lineage: Eukaryota > Metazoa > Arthropoda > Insecta > Hymenoptera > Halictidae > Lasioglossum > Lasioglossum lativentre. The sequence goes on along the minus strand of OU744364.1, from coordinate 20,162,153 downwards.
GGAATTTCAAATCGTTAGGTATCATCAGTATTGTGACAGTAAACATGTTTATTTACATTCACGCTCTTGATGTAGAGTCTTGGTCAAAGCCTACGATCTCAATAGACACCAGTTCCAGGTAAAACTTTAATTTTCGAGGATCAAGGCCATTTCAAGGTCATGTTATTATACATATGTGAATGTATTTTTCCATCAGTTACACGATGCAATAAAAAAAAATGTAGTTATGTACCAAAAAACATCGATGACCTTGACAACTCCGAAAAAAATGACCCTCGGAAAAAAATATTCGTGCCAAATATTTGGTCCATTGACACCATGCACATTACGTAACGAATAATTTTTGCATCACAATAACCTGAAGAGATATTTAGGTGTTCTTATTTAAACGGACCACCCTGTATACACAATATGTACATTATACGAAAACGGTGGCTCAGATTTTATTCTGCCAAAGGAACATTTTAAAGGCGTCCCTTTGCTTATTGACTTCACTTGAAGATCTATTTCCTCTTCTTCCAATAGCATTTCCATTTTCTTCTACATGCTCGTTGTATGTTTCCAGACATTCGATTCCCTCTATATCAATAATTGTATTATGTAAAACGCATATACATTTAACAATTTTGTCGGCATAATCAGGTGAAGTTTCTATTGGCTGCCAGAGAATTCTCCATTTCGATGTCATAATTCCAAATGCACACTCTACAATACGATAAGCTTAGTCTCCAATAAATACAAAGGGCATTGGATCTGATGTTCCTGGTAATGGTGAATCTCGAGGAATATCTAAATTTCCTTTTTCCATTAAATTAAAGATTTCTGATGACCGAAAAGTACCACCATCACTTTGTTTTCCATATCCACCAATTTCCACAATCATAAATTTTCCATGAGCATCTGCAACCGCTTGTAGTATAATACATTGTCCCAGAGTTTGGTGCACATTTCAAGCGTATGTGCTTCCCATCAATTGCACCAATTACGTTTGGAAAATTCCAAATATTATAAGAATCACTTGCGGTTCTCAAAAAATCATCTGATGTTGGTGGTCTCATGTGAATTGGCTGAAGACATTCCTATAATAAATTTATCACTGACTCTATAATTTTTCAGACGGTAGAATGGCCGAGTTTAAATGTTATAGCAATATCTCGGAAGTTTCTACCAGTCGCAAGGAATCTTATGGTAATAACTAATCGTTCTTCCACACTGATTGGTTTTTTAATAAAATTAGTCCATTGGACATTGATTTTTGGACGTATCAATTCTAAAATACGATCGAATGTTATGATCGAAATTTTGAAATATTGTTTAAATTTATCGGGATGCTGCCTCAATTTTAAATATAAACGACTAAATTCCCCAATAACTTCTTTATCATTATTAACAGGATGGACTGACCACTTCCTAATCCTGTTTGTCACACAATTTGAAGTTAATAAATGATATTTTGTAAAAATATTATGGGCAAATATATGCTTTCGAAGTCTTCGTGACATTTCGATAGATACTAAAGAAAAAGTAGTGTGATTGTTCCTCGTTACTATCCGCTTTTGTTTAACGCACAGGTGACCTCGCCGCTCCACTATAAACACGCACCGCACCGCTTTGCTCACCGCACAGCTCTCATCGACGCACAGTGGGGTATTTGCCCGAAAAACGGGAATAAAATATAAAAATATAAAAATTTCCTACTAGTATTCCCATCATTGGTATTTCCGAAACCAGGTTTCGGTAAATCTACAATAATACCCATTTTCAGTCTAAATTTCTCCTGAATAATTTTTTTTCTGCATTGTACAATATCTTTTTCGCTTTTTAATTTTATTTGCCACTTTTTGATAGTCAGTTTATACGACAGATGTAATAAACTTTCGAATATCCTTATTCGAGCATAAAGGATAGACAAACCAAATTCCATACTTTTAGGATTAACTTCTCTCCTTGTTATTAATTTATTGAACTCCTTCGAAGTAGCTCCACATATATAACATTTCATCGTTGATGAAGTATTTGTAACAGCATTGCATATTTTTCCATCGATCATCGTAAACATCATGGTATGTTTAACACATAGGGTTGTATTCATTGTAATTATTGTTTCCTTCAGATCATTTATTTTATTTTGTACGTAACAAATTTCTTCATTTGTTATATCAAACGATTCCTTGACGAACCTTATCCTAATTGGTCGACAGTATCTAGGAGAGGATGGAATCGGATTTTGCCAAACGATTTTTTTATTCGTAGAACAGATTAATCGTAACGGTACGAAAGAACTTTGAAATATATTCGAATCCGAGTCAGTGCTATTTTCAAATTTCTGTTTAAATTGCGCCTGTTGAGATCCATCACATCCCCATTTGCTTATCAATTCCAACGCACTGCACTCATTTTCACTCAAATTATTTAGTACATCTTTTAGATATTGTAACGAAATCTCTATTTCGCTAAATAAATTAATACACTTTCAATAACTGTAATACGTTATCTTTCGGAGGAAGGCAACTTATCTTTAGCTATATCGCTTTTATCGCCTTTGACGTCTCGGACGTCCGCTTTCTCTCGCGTCTGTCTTCCGACTCTCTTTCGTTCCAGCGTCGTTTTCCTAACGACGCTGTAACCAACCTGAATCTTCCAACAATTCTATACAACGGGTATACCGATAGACGCGTAACATTAGTATGGCGGTAGACCCGTAACAATATAATAATAAGCGGGCAGCCGTATGGTCCAACAAATCCTGCAAATTCACCTCAGCACTAGTTTCACTTATTGCAAATGCTTCTCGAACAGGATAGCATTCCTCTTTAGCTCTTTGCAGTACAGAATAACAGGGATATAGTTTTTTGTCACTCGATCTATAAATTTCATATTGATCTCGCGATGAATCTGCATCAACAAATATTGCAAGAGCTTTTAGGATCGGTAACTGTTTGCTTTTTTCCTGCTGCTTGCTTATAATTTTCCGACATTTTGCCGCATTTGTAGGAGAGTTTACAATTTCCTTCAATACTACTGCAGCATCTACCATGCCACAAGATCTTAATTTTTTTACAGTGGCAAATACTAATTTTTCAACACTTTTATCTTGTCGTAGGTGTTCAGTCCTATCTCGCTTAGCACGTTCACATAAATTCGTAAAGTGCTTTACTGGTCTTCCGCGCCGCGATGATGTTGCAACAGGTGTATTTACTGTTGATTGAAGCCAACTTGCATACTTCTTTTTAAACACATCCTCCTTATAGCACACAAGCATCCATTTGCGTTTAAATTCAAACTTAAACGTAGATATTTCTTGTCGGAACGCTACAAGTTCTTCACCCGAGTAAGTCTCTTGGTTCAGCAGATAATTCTCAAGATATTGTATTTTTTTATCAATGTTCTTATTTTTGCATTTTTGCATTATATCAAATAATTTTTGTCGTGTCACCAACTTAACTCTAGACGGACCCGCAGTTGGCATCGAAGGATTAACCGACATTACCAAGTCGTCCAAGTCCAATGAAGAATAATATAATATAAGAAAAGAATAACACTTAAATACGAAATTAACCAATGATCTTCAACGCTAAATATACACCGATCTTTAAATCTAACACTATGTATAAACTCTTAAACACTACATAAAACTAGAACTAAAAACAACTAACGGAAAACTAAAAGATAACATAAGAGAATATAATAGAAGCTCTCAATAGTTTGTTCAACACTCTATGATGGAACTGTTTGGACTGAATACTGCATTATATTGTTGCTGTCTTCGTCTAAACCGTTTCCTTGCAGTATTCAGTCCAAACAGTTCCATGTCGACCAATTTTGAACTATATCACCCTTTTCTCATTGAGAAACGAAAAGAGGATAGAAGAATAAAATTGGGTCCGATCAACTGGAAAAATACGGTAGTATTACCCTACATAGAAGGGGTTTCTAATGATTTAAAAAGAATTTTCAGAAAGGTAGGAATACATACAATCTTCAAAATTCCTTGCTATCTCAAGTCTTTGTTTCCACCTGTTAAAGACAAATTACCACAAAATAAAATTTGTAATGTTATTTACTCCATACCTTGCTCGGGTTGTGATTTGGTTTACATTGGACAAACATCCAGAAATTTAGATACACGTATTAGAGAACATAAACACAACGTCTTTTTACCACCACCACAACACACGGCATTGACTAGACATTCTTTGGAATTGGATCACAGGTTTAATTTTGACAACGTTAAAATAGTTAACAGAGAGGAGAATTTATATCAGAGATTAATATTGGAAACTTTTCATATAATTAAGAACCGTAGCGTAAACCTTAGGTATGAAACACCTATAATACATGAATTTTACGCAACATTACTGTGTCAGTAGTGTTATATGAAGAATCTTTTCCAATATAATATTTTATTTTGTCTTATTAGTTTAATAATTACACATACATTTTAATGTATGAAAATTGATTTCGTTTCAATTGAATGTCAATATCTTTGATCTTACCTTTTGGTATTTTCATTATGTGGGGTTTAAGACTTATGGTGTCTATTTGAATTTACCGCCTGTGTATCGATCTATATAACCTAGATCTCTGCCTAAAACGATCAGTGTCGTGCAGGCAAACATGGTGAACATACGTGTTCACGAGTCTCACGACTCTCACTTTGTATTTAATCACACCTAAGCAAGTGAGTAAGAAAAGTTTTGTGTTAAAATTTGTTTCCCTTACATTTAAACATACAATAGTTGTTATTGTGAAAATTGTATTTTATTTTGTGTTCTAAAAATTCTTTTTTCATTTTTCTTACAGACGCAATTTCAAAAATTATCTTGAAAATGGTGCAAATCAGCACCGAAACGTCGATTTTTTTGACTATTAGCAAAATTGCTTTTGATTAATTTACTTTATTTTTCAAATGATCGAACCGTAGCGCCGAAATCATTTATTAATTGTTATAAGCAATAATACGATCGATATAAACTACTTTAATTAGGATAAGGTTCGTCAAGGAATCGTTTGATATAACAAATGAAGAAATTTGTTACGTACAAAATAAAATAAATGATCTGAAGGAAACAATAATTACAATGAATACAACCCTATGTGTTAAACATACCATGATGTTTACGATGATCGATGGAAAAATATGCAATGCTGTTACAAATACTTCATCAACGATGAAATGTTATATATGTGGAGCTACTTCGAAGGAGTTCAATAAATTAATAACAAGGAGAGAAGTTAATCCTAAAAGTATGGAATTTGGTTTGTCTATCCTTTATGCTCGAATAAGGATATTCGAAAGTTTATTACATCTGTCGTATAAACTGACTATCAAAAAGTGGCAAATAAAATTAAAAAGCGAAAAAGATATTGTACAATGCAGAAAAAAAATTATTCAGGAGAAATTTAGACTGAAAATGGGTATTATTGTAGATTTACCGAAACCTGGTTTCAGAAATACCAATGATGGGAATACTATTTAGTAGGAAATTTTTTTCGAATCCTGAATTATCATCTCAAATAACTGGAATTGATTTAGCACTAATTTATAAATTTAAAGTAATACTTGAAGTACTATCAAGTGGTCACAAGGTCGATGAAAAAAAAATTTAAAGTCTATGCTACAAATACTGAAAAGATGTACGTGGGCCTATATTCATGGCATCCTATGACGCCTACAGTACATAAAATATTAATTCATGGACCAGAAGTCATTGAAAAGGCTATTCTGCCGATTGGTCTGCTATCCGAAGAAGCTGCAGAAGCACGGAATAAGCATTTTCGAAAATACAGGCAAGAGCACTCAAGAAAATTCTCAAGAACAGCTTGTAATACGGACGTCATCAATAGACTTCTTCTTACTTCTGACCCTCTCATATCAAGCATGACACCTAGTCGAAGAAAACAAACACGACCATTTTTAAAAGAGTCTCTGGATTTACTCCTTCCTCTTGTGCATACACCTCGAGCAGATGAAACCGAAGAGGAGATATCATCGTCTGAAGAAGAAACTTCGGATATGTTTCCTGAAGAAAATTAATAGTAAGTATTTAAAAATTTCTTAAAATATATATTTACTTATTAAAAAGTTACGTGATCAACATATTTGGTATTATTAAAATAAAAAATTACACCATTTCAACGTAATTATCGGTGGAAGCGTTCCAAACCGTTTTGACTGAATACTGCAAGGAAACGGTTTAGACGAAGACAGCAACAAAATAAAGAAAAGAGGGATCGGGCGAACGCGTTCGACCGCGAGAGTTTTAGGTGCAGGTGTACTACGCGTACGCTGCGACTTTCCATGCTCATTTCTACTTAAATTAGTTATAACTCTCCAATCCGGAAAAATCCGGAAGAAATTTTTGTTGGACTATGATCGCAAAGCTTTATAGAATGTAATGGTACAAGAAGGAGTGCTCAATTCAGTTCAATAGTATACCAAAATCGTCAATAAAGTTTTGAAATCGAAAAAAAACTTACAGAATAATTGTTAATGTTGAAATATTAATAACAATACTAATTTAGATGATAACAGAATGAAATCTGTGAAGAGTTTGTACACCTATCTCGACTCGGTACATCGTAATCAAAGCATTCCATTATCACTACTTTTCAAGAGTTCGGATAATCTGACGACAAAATGTTTGAAATAAAAGTTGAACAGTATTTAGACTGTACAAAAGTTATGGGCTGGATTGATTTTGCCCTCACGTATGAAATCGTCGTCTGTCGACGTTTCCACGTGTCGTAGAATGAATGAATTCCACTGTTTTATATAAACACTATTTAATCTTTATTTCACACTTGGTACCAGACTTGTACACGTGCTTACACGTGCTTCCACGTTGGATGCCAGAACAAGAAGAAAGGGCACGCGCCCGTCGTGCCGATGCACGGTTAATAAACATTTGAAAATCGTGGCGGCGGTGGCCGACCACCAACGACGGTGTCCGATGCGACCACCGATCCGCGATCGACGAGCTATAGCTCTTTGACTATTGTACATAGACATGTACAAAATTCTATATTTAAAATTTTGAAAAAAAAATTTTTTTCGACAAAAAATAAGAATTATTTTGATTTTTTAAATGTTATAGTACATTTTTTATTTCACAATCTTATAGCTGGGGTCAAGACGAATCCAACGACCTACTTATTTATGACCCTGAGCCCATAAATAACGCTACAATATTTTATTCCCGTTTTTCGGGCAAATACCCCACTGTGCGACGCTACGCTCTCGTCGCAGCTCCACTATAACCACATGCCACATACTAACTGGTTCCGACTTTAGCCTGGAACAGAATCGGTATCGTCTTTGGCCTGGATCAGAACATACAGTTTAATTGTTTTATCTGGTTTTATATGAAATATATAACTAATATATAGATCTAATATACCAATCTTTAATTGATATAAAGTGGGGAATAACGGTGTGAGTAGTGTGAGTGCACCTTTACATTCAGCCGCGCGGCGGAAATACCTGACGATTTAAACAAACTGACGACGATCGGTACGAATTGACGACGCGCCGTCGTCAATAAATAATAACAGTCTTGTGACAGAGCTTGATCTGACAAGCGGTAAAGATATTGTGAATTATTGTGAATCGAAGTAATCAATTAATAAATGTTATAAACATCTCTACAAATTAAATATAATATTAATTAAATTGATAGAAGTGTTTTCATTTTTTCCGATCTTTTGGTTGCAAACTCTAGTTGTAAAAAATAAAAAACCCGGAAGAATTCGAAGAAATACAGATTTCTTTGTGGACATGTCATGCGAGCAGCATGATATTAAAGTTGGAGGATCTCGCTGTACGGTGGTTAAAGCAACGTGATTGAGGGACAATTATTCAAACTCACCATTACTATGATATATGTATATTAGGTTTATTAAATGATATTATAAAAGTTAACGTTCACATTCTAATGTATCAGCACACGAGGCAAGTCTACGACCGACTATCGCGCGCTCTGTACTCCTTTGTCTCCTGTCTCCATTAAGGTGCATCCACATGATAAGTCACATCGCTACAAAATTTAATTTGATTGTTACAAAGAATGTGTCAATGACAAAGAGTGGGTATGTAAATACTTGGAACTGTTACAAAAATATGTAAGATCACCCTGTTGAACGTTTCTCCAATCCTAAAAGATTTGTGATAAAACCAGAAACAAACGAAGCCTCCGAACCTTGGTCAAGTAAAGCTCGTACACGTGTCCGCGAACCATGTGGCCCCAGCAACATTATCTGAGCAGTCGCTAAAAAACCGAACGCTTATCGCGGTATGCACACGTACACTCGAGGCCTTAGACTCGTCTGAATTGGTTGATTTCGATTCCGATATTGAATTCTTAGTGAAACTGGTGGAAACTTTGTCAGAATGAAGTAAAGAATGATGTCTTCCCTTACAGGTCGAACATCTAGTAGAAAAAGAGTAATTGGCAACTCTATGAGCACCGAAGCAATTGAAACAAAGCCGCAAACGAAGTACTTCAGCACGGCGTTCAGAAACATTCTTTGCTTTGAATTTATTGCACTTATGAATTCGATGAGGTCCAGAACATATCAGACATTTAAGCTTACCGTCTGCCGAAAACAACGTAGACGTATGAAATACCTTTCGAGATCCTGGTATCGGTTTAGATAAAATTGTCGGTTTCTTGCCATTATCTGTGCACTGTTCTCTAAGAATTCAGTCAAATCGGAAAACCTTGGAAATCTAGCGAGAGCATCCTCCTCGGCCGAATTCCCATCATAATTTAAAATTACCTGACGATCCTTCTTACTTAATTCTGTTTCCCAAGCCTTTCGCGAATCGGGATCCAATCGTGAAGCCACTATATACACTAACCAAACATCCCAATATTCAACGGGCATTTTCAAATTCGATAACGCACGCACGATACGCTGAGATTCGTCCGCAAGCGAACGCATCTCAACCGCAGATTCCTTTTTCATATGCGAAAGGTTCATTAACGCTCGCAAATGACTGTAAACTATTAATCTTGGATTATGAAAACGCGCCTTCAGAGCTCGCCAAGTCGTCGCATAATTCGCGTTGGTAGTGGTAACATCCTTCACAAGATCTGCGGCAGTGTCTTTCAGACAACCTTTGAGATATTGCAATTTCGTGGCGTCAGATAAACGCGGCGCATTATGAACTAGAGTAGTGAACAGATCACAAAAATTCTCCCAATCCTCGTACCGACCCGCAAACGTCGGCAAATCTAATTTCGGTAACTTCGCAGGGCGTGTGTCCTCATTGAATATAATTATAGGAGCGGTGTTTGAAGTTCCAGTATCACTTGAACTGTTGTCTAATTCTGACCTTGCGGTACGAAGAAAATCGAGCGTGTCCTCGTACATTGCTTGCAAACGAGCAAACATGTTTCCTGTGATGTAAACATCGTTCAGGGCATCCTCACGTACGACAATCTCTTCATGTGTAGCACGCGCCTTGCTCCAAATCTCAAACAGCGAATTGACTCGTGATGAAATAATATTCGAATTCAAACTATCACGAGATCTCTCTCTCAATCGGCTGCTGGTCAATTCAATTTCCGCTGAGCGAGAATTCTGAAGTGCAATGAGCCTTCGTAACGACGTAGGAGCCATTGCAAAAAACGGTGTTGTTATCAAATGCAATCAACAACTCTGCAAATCAGAATATACAGCTAAAATAATTTTTCAAGAAAAACTTAAAAATAATAATATAAACTAATATAAACTAACCTTATCGTTTCTTAACGTGACTGAGCAGAAAATAACCTCAATCAAATGAAACTCGTATCATCAAATATCAATTTGAACAAAACACGAAAACTGAAAATAATCACTCGAATATGCATCGCAACGTGAGCATTGAATCATCGAATCGAAGACAGCCAACTATAACAGCCTGTTCAGACACGGCGGAAACCGCACGTTTTCGACCGCGCGATTTGAACCGCGTCAAAATTGACAGTCGTTCGGGCCTGTTCAGATACGGCGGAAACCTTGCGTTTTCGACCGCGCGATTTAAGGCGGTAACCGCGCAGACATGCTGGAGAGGGGCAAAGTTTTAGCTCAGTACGAAGATGGATATCGAAGAAGCAATATGTTTGTGGTTGCTCTGGAAAAAAAGTAAAAAATATAGAAAAAGACAGTATTGGGTGCATCCGATATTAAGAGATCGGCTCACATGTAGCGCATTTGTAACTCTATACCCCGAATTAAGAAAGTTTGAGCCGAATTTCTTCAACTATTTCAGAATGTCGATAAAATCATTTGATGAATTAAATGAATTGATTAGGGAAGAAATTTCAAGTGTTGACGTCATTATGAGGCAGAGTGTGTCACCAGAAGAAAAACTCGTTATTACTTTGAGGTAAGTTTAAATGAAAATATATTTATTTTTATAGATCTCTACATATACATTTGATTAATTTTGGTCACGCCAAAATACTGCATCAGGCACAGTATAATTCGAGGTGCTGCAAACAGGGATATGGGCTTGTGTATGGGCTGTTACAGGAGCTGTTATTGTGGCTGGTATAGGAGCTGTATGGTTTGCCCATTTTGAATCACTTGGAGTATTTGAATTTTTGTGGACAAGCGTTTGTGCTCCGGCACATTTTTCAACTCTTTGTATAAAGATAAACAAAAAAGTTTATCCTCGTCTTGATTCAGCATATTTTCTTGGATTTCATGTTGCATCCTATCTCGCAATTGAATACTTTTCTCGATTAAACATGCAAAACGATCGTCAGCTGAGTTTTCGTTCTCTTCCTATTACTTGTTAGTGGACGTGTTTCGATGGTATCCAAAACACCATCACCATCCTCAAGGTCTACCTGTACACTTTCTTGTAGACTTGTTGTTGTTTCCTTATTTTCTATGCATTTCTCAAGAAAACCGAGACGGGAAAAATATATATACTTGGAAACTTTACTACTTGCACCTAAACCAGAAACAACCGTTCTATTTTTCTTATGTTCCTTATTATAGGAATCACGAATGTTTTTCCATTTCTTTTGTAGCTGTGGAAGCTGAAAAAAATACGATTACGATTTTACTATTTCAGATATTTGGCTACGGGTTGTTCATTTGCAGACCTTCATTATAACTATCGCCTCGGGAAATCTACAATTACTGTAATTGTCCGTCAAGTGTGTGCAGTATTGTGGAATATACTGGCAAAGACAGTCATGCCGGAACCGAGTAAAGATATGTGGAAGAAAATAGCCGAGAACTTTAAAATATATGCAAATTTGGTAATTGTGCATAATAGCCCCCCCCCCCCCCCCCACCGATTTCGATGATTTTTTAATATATTGTAAAACTCAATATTCTGAACAACTTTTTCCTTACATGTAATCGTCGCTCAGCCTTAGTTTTTGAGATATTTGCGAAAAACTGCAGCTACTACTACATTGAAATTTGCTTATACGTGCACGTCCGAGCTGTGCGTATGCGTCAGCATGATGCGACCGCTCGTCAACTGTTTCACTACGATTGTCGAACGATCTACAATATACCGCGTAAAGTTTTTCAGTCGAATAAATTCTTCAGAACAAATAGCAGGCATTGAAGAAGCAGTAAAATATTATAAAATACATACATATAGTGAAGTATAGTATATGTATATGTGATATACATTATTGTAAAATCATCATGAAGTTACATGAATTTCTAAGTATATGCAATGATCGCGAGAAATTATTGGATTTTTTGATTGCAAAAAACGTAATTCATGGAACATTCAATTGTCCTGAGTGCGATCAGCCTATGATATTTATTCGGAAAAGCTTAAGATTTATGGTATTTATTCTCAACAAATATATTTATTAAGTTTGTGGCTGTTCTTCCGTTTACCTCCATTCTCAGAATTCGATGAAATTTTGAAAATTGGTTCTTTTTTTACTAAAATGACGATTGCCAGAAGGATTTTTGGCGACTCGAAAAAAAGTTTTGTCATTGTCTGCCTTACCAACAAAGTCGTAAACGGCCCACATACCTCTATGTATTACTAATTCAATTAATTCGTTTCGCGCACAAATTCTTCGCCAAAACTAACCCAGACCTAACCAAGACAGATATTTAACAAATTTAAATATGTTATAGATTTCGACATTTTGAACAACTTTTTCCTTTTCCAATATAAGGAGGTCGCTTTTAGTTTTCGAGATATTCACAATTTCGTCTGCGTGGTCGGGCCGGCCGATAGGCCGGCCCTCTCCGCTCCCTCCACGACCTAACCCAGACCTCACTCTGTTCGCATAATCTTTGCATTATAGTTGTCATCCAGAATTTGAAATAGTACTGGAAAAATAGAACCTATTTTCATAATTTCATCGAATTCTGAGAATGGAGGTAAACGGAAGTTTCGCCAAGTCTGTGAAAATTGGTGAGGTCTACTTTAGATTGTACACTTTCCATGTTTCAGTGTCGAAGAATGAAGTATGTAAAAAATAATCATAAGAAATTAGTGAAACGTAAATGCGCTATAAAAATTAGTGCATACAGAAACACGTGGTTTCAGAATGCACGTTTAAATATTCAAAATATATGCCGATTTGTAGCATATCATATAATGCTTCGACCCCCACGTCAATCTTTTATTACTAACGAATTGAATATAACGAACCACACAGCCGTTGACTGGGCGAGTTTTTGTAGAGAGTTATTCGTTTTGTGGATGGAAAAACATTCAGATATGTTAGGAGGCGGAAACGAGATAGTGGAGATAGATGAGGCGAAAATAGGAAAGAGAAAATATAATAAAGGCCGCCTTATTACCGGTCAGTGGATTTTCGGAGGGATTCAGAGGTCAACAAAACAAATTTTTATACAACCGGTAAAAGATCGCACTTCCGAGACGTTATTAAATGTTATAAAACAGTGGATTAAACCGGGAACGAACATAGTGTCAGACTGCTGGAAGGCTTACGATTGTTTAAATACGGAAGGTTACACGCATTTAAAAGTGAACCACAAAGTGAACTTCGTAGATCCGATAACCGAAGCACACACTCAACATATTGAGCGTATTTGGCGGGAAACAAGGGCCAATATCCCTCGCTATGGTACACGCAGTTACCATTAAATTGGATATTTAGCAGAGTTTATGTTTCGCCGTACATACAATTTTGATCATCGTATATCAAAATTCTTTGATATAATGGCCGACATATTCCCAGCCAATAATCAAGCAACAATACAATAATAAATAATTAAGTATAATAATTATTCTGTTTTTTCTTCACTAACTCGAAACCCCTCTTGTCTTTGGATTCGCGTAATGCAAAAATAAAATGTAAAACATTATGGGTTGAATTTTACGTTACTAACACACACCCACACAGTGTTCCTAAGAAAAAACAGCTAACGACTGTGGATAACCCGAAAAGTTTATTTTAAGAGCGTGTGACAATGACATTTGTTTGAGTTATGTTTGGCTAGATAACTGAAGTTGTTGTTAATATGGAAGTGGAGTTAGTTTAATAATAAACCGTGGGGAATTATTAAGCCAAACCTAACTCAAACTAATGTCATTTCCGCTCGTTCTTAAAATAAACTTTTCGGGTTATCCACAGTCGCTGGCCGTCGTCGTAATATGTAGGGGAAGGCGGGGTATTGTGAGCCACTTTTTTTTATTGCCAAAAAACTGCTATTAAATTACGTTTTTCATAAAATTTCAACGCTAAATGTTGTAGTATGAAGATTTACCTTTCTTTTAGACACAATAGTTTAATCGAATATCTGCAAATTAGATGATTTTAAGACTATTACAAAAAGTTTGCATTTTCTTGAATTTGCAAAATCTCGGGGAATCGTGAGCCACTTCCAAAATCAAATAAAAATTACAATTTCTGTTATGAAATGTTTATTCATGTATCTGAATGGCAGAATAATTGTTTAATAATAAGAAAAAAAGTTAAAAATAACCACAATTACTCTGAAATGCAGAGCTCACAAGTCCAATTTCTTGCGGTCATTCGGGCGCATTCCAAGTGGATGGCACGATCGCAGACGTTGCAATGTATGGTGTTTTGGCGGTTCATCTTTTTCGGCATATTTTCCATGCAAATTATGCAGAAATCAACGTCCTCTTCCTGATCCGTATCGATTGGAGACGGTAGTTTTTTCTGCGGTGTCTTGGATTTGGCACGAACTTTCCACTTCTTTGCTGCTGGTGTATTGCCTCTTTTTTCTTCTTTCTTCCGCTTTTTCTGGGCCTTTTCACGAAGCTCACTCACAACTTCTGGCGATGTCAAAATAGCAGATTTCATTGATTTACGGCCACGATTAGCTCGTTAAATGTCAAAAATCGAGTGGCTCACAATTCCCCGAGAAAAGTGGCTCATAATTCCCCGAACCCTTATTTTTACAACTTGGCCACAAACAAATAACGCAAACCTAACCTAGTTCAAATTTCTTTATTTATTTCGAAAGCTTGAAGTCACACGAGTATTATAAACACAGTGACCTGCTTAGATACACAGAACAATGTAACAATAACAGACCAAACAAATGGACAAACGAACAAAGTAATGATGCGGGTACTTACTTCAACTGATCGTGGAAATATAACCTTATTATAAGACAACTTAAATGCACTTGTTCGCAGCTGCCAATATTTACGAGTAAAACAAAGATGGCGCTGGCTCACGATTCCCCGTGGCTCACAATACCCCGCCTTCCCCTACTAATTCTTACGTAAGAATCCAGATTATAAAAAAATCGGAGGTATGGGCTTTTCGGAAGTTTTATCCCTAATTCTTCATCATCATATATTTTAAAAAGTTCACGCGGTATATACAGGGTGAATTCGATAAAGCAGGACACCTAAATATCTCCGTTACTTTTCGTTGTACAAAAAACCTTCGTAGGACAAAGTTACACTGTTTGAAGGGCCACATATAACGGTGTAAGGGAAAAAAAATTTCAATGTCATTTTTACGAGATTTCAAGGTTATCGATGTTTTTTTTAAATGGAATGATATATTTTCGTTAACGTACTGTTGTAGCTGAAAAAATAACGAATTCATGCATGTAACACAATATGACCTTCAAATGACCTTCAACCCAGAAAAATGGTATAAATAAAATTCAACGTGTAAGATTCATTTGATGTATTTCTGTTACGCGAAATGTTCAAAAATATTCCCTTGAGCTGCTATACATTCAAATGGATCGCAATACACAACATAATAACAGATTCGGTGTTGACAGGAGGACAATTGAGCCCCTTGGTTGACAAGTGACATAAGTCCAAAATTACGAAAAATGGGGTTTTTACAGAAATAGTAAGTATTAAGAATACTTGTTTTATTTAACACATTAATTTGTGTATACTTTGTTTTATGCTAATAAAAAATAAGATTCAATTTTACATCCTAAATAAAGTGACTGTAACAATATCTTGAATAATGGCATAAGTCCAATCTCTTGGACTTACTCCGTTATTCCACGGAACATAAGGACTTACTCTTCTGTTACATTCGATTATAGGAAACTGGTATATGTATACGCGATAATCGTTTCGTATTGACTACAACCGACGAGGGTCATTCATGTTTACCTAAACTTATAGAACTGTTTAGTATCTTATTAGCTTCCGTATCAGTAACATTGTGATATATTATATTTGCTCGAAATGATTAACGTTAACGCAAATCGTACAAAAAGTCGGAAAAAAGTAAGAAATAGTGATGGCTGGGCCAGGAATGTTGCAAAACGACTTCGTAATTCGGGTGCAGAATACGTAAACCGGAACAATAATATAGTTCCTGCAAAAAAGTTTGAAAACAAAGACTGTGGATGCCAAAAAAAATGTACAGACAAAGTTGATGAAGAAACACGGAAGAATCACTTCTATAATTTTTGGAAAATAGGATCCTTTGACACACAAAATGCGTATCTTTGTGGACTTATACAAAGTGTACCTGTAAAAAGAAGACGACCACGAGATGAAAGTAGATGTATGAAAAGTAGCAGCAACGTATACTGTTTACCTAATATTGGTGACTCTACCATTGTTGTATGTAAGAAGTATTTTTTGAAAACTTTTGGTGTCAGTGAGGGACGCGTGAATAGAGCTATAATAAAACATGCAGAAGGTGAATCTGTTGGAAATGACAATAGAGGTAAAGCAGCTAATCCGCGTAAACTTAGCGAAGATATTATTAAAAATTTTTGTGATCATATTCAAAGTTTTCCTGCTAATATATCTCATTACACACGTGAACACAATCCAAACCGACAGTATCTAAATGAAAATCTCAATATTCGGAAAATGTATATATTGTATAAAGAAAAATGCTCTCAATTAAACATACTACCAGTAAAAGAGCACATGTATCGACATATATTTAATACGCGTTTTAATCTACATTTTAAAGCACCGCGGAAAGATACATGCAAGAGATGTGATGAATACAAAATTAAACTAGATGCAGTAAGTAGTGACCAAGAAGTTATTAAAAAACTTGAAGATGAACATGAGTTACATTTACGAAAAGCAGAAGTAGCACGTAATTCTATGAAAGAGGATATAAAAAATGCAAAGTGTTCAAATAATATTTATGTATGTAGTATCGATTTACAGAAAGCATTACCATTTCCAATATTAACAGTTTCTGATGCGTACTATAAGAGAAATATGTATTGTTATAATCTCGGTATTCACGACTTACGTGAAAATAAAGGATACTTTTATGTTTGGGATGAAACATTAGCATCCAGAGGATCACAAGAAATAGCATCATGTTTAGTTAAACATATTAAATCTGTTGCTGGTAATAAAGAAAAGATAATTATTTATAGTGATTCTTGTACTGGACAAAATCGTAATATAAAAATGGCTTTGTCTCTGTTAAAATTAGTGCAAAGTGATGATATTGCAGCGAAGGTTATAAAACAGAAATTTTTAATATCAGGACATTCGTTTTTACCGAATGATTCAGATTTTGGATGTGTTGAATCTGCAGCACGCCATACATCTATTTACATCCATGAAGATTGGTATCGATGTATGAAAACTGCTCGACATTCCAACAAGTTTGTGGTTTATGAAATGAAAAGAAACGAATTTTTTTCAACTAAACAGCTAGAACGGTCAATAACAAAGCGTAAGAAAAATACATTACAACAAACTGTAAATTGGTTCACCATTCAGTGGTTACACTATGAACGCGGAAAACAGTTTGATATTTTTTATAAAACTACGATTTCTGTGGATAAGTATGAAATATTAAATATTCAGCGTGCTCGGTGTGGCAGGCCATTGCAGTTAAAAAATATAATGCAGGAAAATTTATCCCTCCAATTCATCATGCATTTTTTCAAGCATTAAAGACCAGTACAATTGAAGAGACTGGTGAAGAATCCAGCAACGAATAAATTTCTTTAATACATAGTATACAGCAAACTTGTAGTGCATTAAAAATGACATTTGTGTAACTTATGATTATGAATACATTAATAGCCATATGGCGTAAGTCACTTTCTCACACAAAAGTGATATCACAATTTAGTGCAATAATGGCACTTCATTATTCGTTACCTTGCTGTTTGTTTACTATTGAAAAAAATATGGATTTTATTTTTAGTTATAATGACATAATTACTATTCTTTCACTTTATGTGGTTACAATAAAGTTACATTGTGTATTTAATTTTTTGTATGATATTACACGGAACTTCAATTTCTACAATATTAAGAAAAGGGACTTAATTCACTTGTCAACTAAGGGGCTCAATTATGATATACCTTCACCTATACGTTCGTACAGAATCGTGTTTATCCACTACTAATTACTCAGAAGACCTTCTTGCTATCAGATTTCCACAGTTTCTAAGATTTCTCGATCAGTTTATCGATGAACGTTTCACAATGCGTTACTCGAAGGAAGATAAGATTGATATGATTGTCATTTATGGAGAAAGTCGACAGTGTTTAAGAGAAGCCGTGCAGTTGTACAAGGACCGATTTCCTAATCGTAATTGTCGATCAGTTTCCGTTTACTCCAATTTGTTAAATAAATTCCGTGAAACTGGTAGTGTCGAAAATAAAAAAAACGTACAAAGGTGAGGACTGTAAGGAATGAAGCAAACACAATTAATGTTCTGGCAGCAGTGAATACAAACCCTCATGCTAGTACGAAGCAAATCGCACGAGGAAGTCGCATTAGTCAAAAATGTGTAGTGCAAATACTCCAAGACCACAAATTTCACCCCTTTCACCTATCAATTCATCAAGAACTTCATGGTAGAGACTTTGTAAATCGTGTAAACTTTTGCCAGTGGGGATTGAGACAATTGATAAACGATGGAGCATTCTTTAATAATGTATTATTTACCGATGAAGCTTCGTTTACAAATCACGGGCAAATAAATTTAAAAAACCTGCATTATTGGTCATCTGGAAATCCGCGGTGGTTACAGACAGTCGACAAACAAAGACCATGGTCCGTCAATGTTTGGTGCGGAATTTTAGATAACCAAATAATTGGGCCTCACTTTATTACCGGAACATTAAATGCAGAAAAATACATTGCATTTTTACGATAATCGTTACCAATTCTCCTGGAAAATACACCCTTCAACATTCGTGAAAATATGTGGTATCAACATGACGGATGTCCGGCCCATTCTTCCCGTGTCGTAACACAATTCTTAAATAACAAGTTTCCAAATCGTTTGATTGGACGTAACGGACCCGTATTATGGCCAGCTCGCTCACCAGACCTTACACCCTTGATTTTTATCTATGGGGAAAACTGAAAGACGATGTTTATAGTGAACCACCAACGACTATAGACAACCTGAAAGAAAGAATCGTCCAGACTTGTGCGTCGATTTCCTCAGAAATGAATTACGCAGCACTACGTTCTGTAACTTCACGGCTGCATGAATGTATAGCAGCTCAAGGGAATATTTTTGAACATTTGGCGTAACAGAAATACATCAAATGAATCTTACACGTTGAATTTTATTTATACCATTTTTCTGGGTTGAAGGTCACTTGAAGGTCATATTGTGTTACATGCATGAATTCGTTATTTTGTCAGCTACAACATTACGTTAACGAAAATATATCATTCCATTTAAAAAAAACATCGATAACCTTGAAATCTCATAAAAATGACATTGAAATTTTTTTTTCCCTTACACCGTTATATGTGGCCCTTCAAACAGTGTAACTTTGTCCTACGAAGGTTTTTTGTACAACGAAAAGTAACGGAGATATTTAGGTGTCCTGCTTTATCGAATTCACCTGTAGATTGTTCGATAATCGTAGTGAAACAGTTGACGAGCGGTCGCATCATGCTGACGCATACGGACAGCACGGACGTGCACGTATAGGCAAAATTCAATGGTGTTAGTAGCTGCAGTTTTTCGCAAATATCTCAAAAACTAAGGCTGAGCGACGATTACATGTAAGGAAAAAGTTGTTTAGAATCTTCACCCTGACAACATATTAAAAAATCATCGAAATCGGTGGGGGGGCCCTATTATGCACAATTACCTGATATTTATACTATAACTACAAACATTTTTTTTCTATAGTGCTTTTAGCACCTTGTAACACCAACTGCTGTTTTACTTATGTTGACATTGGGGCTTATGGTAAAAGTAGCGATTCTAGTATATTTAAAAATTCAATATTATTCAAAAGATTGCTAGAAAAATTATTAAACATACCAAAACCTACACCAATATCTAACGTAGACCCAAAACCACTGCCTTATGTTATTGTCGGGGATGAGGCTTTTGGTTTAATGGAAAATGTAATGCGGCCCTATGCCGGGAAAGGTCTATCATATGAAAAAAGGGTTTTTAACTACAGGTTATCCAGGGCTCGAGGTAACATCGAATGCAGTTTTGGAATTCTGGCGAACAAGTGGCGTATTTTTCATAGACCGTTAAATTGAAAATTAGACTTTGCAGAAGACATCATAAAGGCCTGTTGCGTTCTACATAACTTTGTAAAAATTAGGGATGGTGTAAACTATAAAGATACTAAATGTAGTACATATACGTAGGGGGACGCCGTCATCACTAAACATTAGAGACACATTTGCTAATTATATTGCAAATGATGGTCGCGTTGAGTGGCAAGATTCGAAAATATAAATTCAACATGATAAATTTTAGTTTTCTATTTGTAACGTGTTACATTTTTGTTAAATATATTAGTGAGTATTTACCAAACATTGTCTTTCTTTCTGCTGTGTCCTCTCCCTCTCCAAATATTTCAACCAACTCTTCCCAAGCACAATTCTTCAAAACTTTATTGGAATACTCGGAACTTTCCATATCCCATATCACTGGCCTTTTTTCGATTTCATCAATAAATAATTCAGTATCGAAGCGACTCATTATGTTGACACGTCCAAACCGCGCGATTTCCGCCAAACACCTGAACGCTCTCATTAGCAACCATGTAAATAAAATCGCGCGAAAACCGCGCGGTTTTGTTTTCCTGCGGTTCAGAGGCGGCAGCCGCGCGGATCTTTGGACCGCGCGGTCACGTGTGAACGAATGCATAGACGCTAATGTAATTAGATCCGCGCGGTTCAAATCGCGCAGTCGAAAACGCGCGGTTTCCGCCGTGTATGAACAGGCTGTAAGATCGTATATGACTAACGGCTCTTGCAATGACTCCTCAAACACACTCGACTTCCACAATTGATTGAAAACATCCAGTGAATACAGCAATTTAATTTTGTTAAGCTGGAACATTGTTCCTCACCTGGAGCACCAAAAATGTTTGACCATTTTTAACGATTCAGTAAAATAGAATCCATAGCAGAGAAAAGGAGTTCAAAATTGAACAAGGTTCGAACTTATACTAAAATAAAAATACCATTTCCCGGTTAAACAAAAATTCTTGCTTCGGCGTAAAAAACTCGACGGATTACGAGGAAAAGCCGAAGCAAGACGCAATAGATTTATTCAATCAAAAGAAAATAATACATAAATTTCATCATACGAAAGCTCGACGCATGAACGCATTTAAAAACAATAAACGCGGTTTCAGGGAATCGGCGTTTTAACAAATTACCTCCTAAATGGCTATTCTAATTTAAAACTAAGAGAGCTCTCTTACCGTTTATCACCAGACCTCAACGCGCAGTAATCCACAGCAGAGTTCCACTGGAACTCCCTGTACGATTGCCGGCTTGTCCCAGCTTCGGTATACACAGCAAAGGAGCTTCAACGCTTCCAATGCTCTCGATCTCGAATTTGCAACCGGCCTGGTAGAATCCAAGTCTTGCCGAACCGAGTGCACAAGGACCCAACGTCCAAATCCATCATTACCCGGGATCACTCGCGGAACACTCAAGGCCCAAACAAACTCAAATCTACTAATTATCGAGGAAAACCTCGCGTCGTCTCACGCATTCCGTCAATCGCTGTTTTTCCCATTCGCAACCGTTTCCACAACAACTCCCACTTGTCAACCGCGACCACCGTGAATCGCTCGCCAGATTCGCGTATATATATATATACACGGCGAGACTATCGTTTTCCGTCACGGTGCATACAATCGACATTACAAAAATACAAAAACACAGAGAAATCGAATGAGGTTTACTGCAATAGCGATTTTTAGCGTGCTATAAATCTACAAATCTGAAACAGGACACAGCTAGGTTTGCTGGGCGCTACGTCAACGCGACATACTAAAGAAACGAATTATGGAAACATTTTTGTTTCTTCAATGATCATCGCAAAAAATGTTCTTCTTTAAATATGGGTAGTACTATGGATGGTATTGACTTGTAAAAGAGTGTTAAACAGGGTTGTAATGCAGCACATAAGCCTTATTTTCGGCGCGGTCGACGCAATCATAAAAAAATAGTTTCCCTTCGCGATCTCTATCCCTGCTCGGAACAAGCGATTGGAGATAGAACACGACTGTACTGTATTGTGTACAAGAAATTAATGCGTGCGAATGTTCATGGCTTAAAAGTTATTCTGTAAATCGAGTTCTATTACCCACTTTTATTAAAAAATTAGATGGCAAGGTGGTCAAGGGAGTGCTTGTCGACATCGTTAGCAAAAGGAATTTTCGCCGCGAATGTGGTTGCACACTCACACACCGCTAGATAGACATATACGTACACGAAGGTTGCAAGGGTCCACGAAATGTAATGCCATTTCTCGATAAAGCACAGTTGGGGCTTGTACGTAGTCCCAATCGCTAGATAAAAGATCAATCTATTCCAGATGTATCCTAAAATTGCTCACTTTTGCGTTCTCGAGGCGTGATTTGCATTATTCGGCAGCATGCAGCTGTATGAACAGTATTACTAGACTGCTCCGACAGCGGCAGCACTGTAGCGCCGCCCGCGGTCCGCTACATGCTGCCGAATAATGCAAATCACGCCTCGAGAACGCAAAATTTGAGCCACTTTAGGATACATCTGGAATAGATTGATCTTTTATCTAGCGATTGGGACTACGCACAAGCTCCAACTGTGCTTTATCGAGAAATGGCATTACATTTCGTGGACCCATGCAATCTTCGGGTGTGTCCCAAAAATCCTTCAACTCCGGGAAATGGGAGGTTCCTGAGGTCATTTCAAGCGCCATTTTCCTTTTGAAAAATGTTGTCCGCAACTTTGTTTATGAGTTATTAACGAAAAACGCGGACCAATCAGAGCGCGAGCTCGACGCTCGCTGGCACGTTCAGCGCGGCGAGCCGGGGGGAGGAGAGTGTTGTCGGTACGCCGCGATGTAACAGACAACTAACAGTTTCTCGATTATGTCCCGATTTCGATGAGCTTTGGATATGTTGTAAAGACCACGATTCTGAACAACATTTCCCTTTAGACTTTTTGCCTCGCGTCTTTAGTTTACGAGATATTTGTAAAACCAGTACCGAAAGCTAAGGGTTGTACGGTCAGGTCAACGAACTGTACAGCTGATGGTAGATAGCAGGAATACGACAATCACATGTTTCGGTTTTCCTGCAGATTTGTACGCAGAGTCGATGGGTTACTGTTCGAAAAGGTCGTCCGTTCTTTCACCCAGCAAGAGGTAGAAATGTCAGGTCGGCGTGGCGTTTTAGGGTCCCTATTGTCCTATGCCTCCCTTAAGAAACTTTCTAAAAGAAAGACGGACGACGTTTTCGAACAGTAACCCATCGACTCTGCGTACAAATCTGCAGGAAAACCGAAACATGTGATTGTCGTATACCTGCTATCTACCATCAGCTGTACTGTTCGTTGACCTGACCGTACAACCCTCAGCTTTCGGTATTGTCGTACACCTGAAGACATCTGTGCAATTCGTCACCGAATGACCCAGTGACAGTGACACACATTTCGAAGCATTTTCAATTACAAGTTTTTACAAATATCTCGTAAACTAAAGACGCGAGGCAAAAAGTCTAAAGGGAAATGTTGTTCAGAATCGTGGTCTTTACAACATATCCAAAGCTCATCGAAATCGGGACAAATCGAGAAACTGTTGTCTGTTACATCGCGGCGTACCGACAACACTCTCCTCCCCCCGGTTCGCCGCGCTCACCGTGCCACCGAGCGACTAGGCGCGCTCTGGTTGGTCCGTGTTTTTCGTTAATAACTCCTAAACAAAGCCGCGGACGCCATTTTTGCTAAGGAAAATGTCGCTTCAAATGACCCAAGGAACCTCCCATTTCCCGCTTACGCAGTCGTTTTGGGACACCCTGTATATATATATATATATATATATATATCATCATACCAGAGTCTATATTCAATTATATTTCCATTTCCTAACGTTGCGTGTCATACCAATACACACCACCAGTAATACTAGTTACAGCATTCGACCTACGTATTCACCACTGCATGTCCGAAGCCTACCAGGGCTCGATGCGTTCTCTGAGATCCACCGGAATACGTAGCTCGGCACTATTAATTATTATTTCGATTACCTGGTGATTGGTATTACATGCCGCGTCGCGCCGGACGACGATATCAGCTGCGGAAAGCGTTCGCGAACCAGGCTGAACACCTCGTCCCATATTGGACCGACCTGCTGGGCGTACACACGGTGCCAACCATCGTGTCCAACACCCCATTTACCGGGAAGGTACGAGTTCTATCCGAGACTACTTGGAGGGTTCCTACTCCCCTGACTCTACCTCCGGTCACCGCGTACGACGAAAGCCTGAGGAAGTTGGCCGCGAGGAAACAGCTCTACGCCGGTATTGACGGCAATTCGGTGTACAACCCTCCGGTAGTAAATACAACGGAGCGTAAATCGGGGGATTAGGCGTCGTGAACCCGAGTCAGACGACGGACGAGCTTGCCGCGAGGACTCAAAGGTTGAGTCATAATTGTCAACCGTCCCTAGACCGCGTAATAATCGATCACCGGATCGAAATCAACCGCGGGACGTAACACCCGCACGATGCGAGCTACCCGCATCGATGCGAGCCGCTCGCACCGCTGCGAGCCGTTCGCATCGTTCGAGCCGCTCGCACAGAAGCGAAAGGCTCGCGCTGAAGCGAACAAAAACTAATTGATAACGACTTGTGTCTGTTATGACTACGGACGAGGTACAATGACGGTGCTATGACACAGACGATTATGACTCTATGCAGAGAGTATATATATATATATAAATCTTGAACGTAGATACATAAGTTTACTCCATACGTATAATTATTATTTGTATTCTTAAAAATTTCTAATTGCATATGTGGAGTCCGCAATAATTGCGAATTCGAAAAGCAGTTATAGTTATAGCGGCATGATATTATCAAACATTTCAGTATACACCTAATTCTGTTTGTACACGATAGATACGTTCCCGAAGAATACGTGTAAAACAATATACTGCATCTATGGAAAAATAGAAGATTGGTTCCAGTCCTAAGGAATCAGCAAAAATAAGCTGAAATCAGCAGAAAGCTGTCAATATCTATTGCTTAAATCACCTAAATTAAAATTTACAGAATATGCTCACCAAATTAAATTGTTAGAAACGGAATTCGATCGAAGATTTTCTGATTTTAAAAGCTGTGAATTACAATTTCGTCTTTTTACTTCACTTCTGTCTATCGATATTGAAATTGTTGATGAAAACTTACAAATGGAATTAATTGAAATCCAATGTGATTCTTTGCTGAAGCAAAAATGTGTGGAAGTTGGAATTCCAGATTTTTATACATATTTATCTGTAGATCGGTTTCCTAAAATGTTATCGTTTGTTACGCGTATACTGGCTATGTTCGGAAGCACTTATTTATGCGAGCAACTATTTTCTTTAATGAAAAATAACAAAAATTCAGAAAGGTCAAGATTAACCGATCAACATTTATCATCAATTTTAAAAATTGCATCAGCTCAGTATATTCAACCAAATTTTGATAACTTGCTTTCTGAAAAACGATGTCAAATATCTTCTAAAAAGTAATATTAAACTGTGATTTTGTTTATTTCTTATTATAACTTTTATTTTTTATAAAAAATATAAAATATTTATAGTATAAGTTTAAAAAAAAACATGAAATATGAAATGTCTATGTATGTATTGTATATTGTATAATATACAATAAAATGTAAAATATTTTTAGTTTAAAAAATGACATGAAAAATAAAACGACTATGTACATATATGTATGTATAATATACAATACATGGAGCTTGACATTGAGGCTAATAAATACATAATAGATAATATAATCATTCTAAAAATCGTATTTTATTAATTTGTTGAACATTGAAAACATGCGGCCCTCAACTTAATACAAAATAGATCATGTGGCCCGTAATATCATATGAGTTTGACATGCCTGATATAATGACAAATGGTTATATTAATAGTAATTAAAGTAATAACATGGAAATAGATAATGATAATAACAGTAATAGTACTAATAATGATGATAACAATAATAATAGTGTTTTAGATAATTAGAAATTTTTAAGAATACAAATAATAATTATACGTATGGAGTAAACTTATGTATCTACGTACAAGATTTATATACAGGGTGTCCCAAAAGTACTTCAACATCGGGAAATGGGAGGTTCCTGAGGTCATTTCAAGCGTCATTTTCCTTTTGCAAAATGTTGTCCGCGGTTTTGTTATATTACAATAGAAGCTGCACAAAGTGCAAATAAAATGAATCTTGTCATTTTTATATAAGGAAATATTATATCAGTTACTCTTAGGGCTCGGTAGGTTTAGTGTTAAAAAGTCTTCATGCAAAAAAAGAAAGTGTCGTAGAAGGGAAAAGAAAATTTATATTTTTTGTATGGATACATTTATTTTGATGCTTAAATATTGATAACAAACGAATCAAATTTTATTTCGTCGAAAAGGTAACGTGGGCCATGGACCGCTCCCCTCAGCCGCTGGTTTCGCCTTCCTTGACTTATTGTCATTGTCGACAGCCCTGCTTGTGTTGATAACCACAGAAACCACAGAAACAGAAATCATATGAAGGCGAAACTGCGCGTTTCTCGATAACTAAATAGTATTTACCTTAGACCATATATATACCTATAGACCCGGCATAGGTATAGTATGTGCATACGATGCGATGTTCCAAGATCTAAAATTATCTGGTGCCCACCAGCCTTGTTTTGAGATAATTCAAAATGGGGGATAGTGAATAGGATAAGAAATAAGTTAACTTTGGCCCATATATTGTCTCCTGGTGTCCATCCACTGATATTGTGCTCAGTCAGATGGACTAACCAGAGTCCATTGTCCTCCCGTTTTTCCAGCTGCTTGGTGGGTCTGCGGCTCGTCTGCGTGCTGCCATCGTATTGCTTCGGTTGCCTGGTTTGTGTGGCCCTTCCTGTAGATGTTTTTCCTCTTCCTGGGATGAATATTCCCGAAGGGGTAATTTTTTTTTTTTTTTTTTGTACTACTATTACGTACCGAGAGTCCCTAGTTTTTGGTCAAACCATTAAAGGAATTTACCTGGGGGTAAGGGTTAAGAGGATAGTGACCACAGATTTTAATTACACACACACACACATTTATTTAGACGCTGAACTTTCCGTAAAATCTAATACAGCTGTTGATCGGTAAAATGAATTTAGCCAACTGACACTCGAAAGAAGACAGCATCAGGTAAATTTAAATAAGTCTTTCGCCGCTATAGGACTGAATATAGAACCTGAGCAACAAATCCATATAGAAGATTGTGCTACCGCACATGAGGCATGGGAAATCTTGAAAAATATTCATCAACCTAGGTCCAGGGTGCGCATCTTGTCATTAAAAAAGGAATTATATCATATAAAAATGAAACATGATGAAAGTATGTCGCAATATTTATCTAGGATTAAAGTTGTTGCTAGGAATTTAAGAGAAGCGGATTCGAACGTTACCGACGAGGACACAGCGTATATAATGTTAGCTGGTTTACCAGATACGTACGAAAATTTAAATATGTCTTTGGCAAGTCTTTCAGATGAAAAATTTACCTCTGCGGAAATTAAAAGAATCCTGATTGAAGAATACGAAAGACGCAAATCAAGAGAAGAAACACAGAACGTTGAAGAATTAAATGAGATATTATATGTAAGAAAACCGGAAGCAAAAGGACACACGCAGAAGAATGTAAGACGAAACGAAGATCAGCAGAACGAAAAAGGGAAGCATGAACCTGCTTTAAATGTAACAAGATAGGTCATTTTGCAAAGAATTGCTACTCTAATGCATATAAGAATTATGACAATAAAAGGTACAATAATATGAAACAAGTAAGACGTCAAGAAGACACACTATTGGTAAGTCTGAACAATTTAAATGTATTTCCTGACAGCTGGTTATTAGACAGTGGTTGCACTCATCACGTGTGCAACAGACGTGATTGGTTTACAAATTTCAGAAACATTAATTCAGAAATTGTAAATACCGCAGCAGATCCCAAAAAGCAAAAAGTAGAGCCGTTAAAAGCAAAAGGCATAGGAGATATTTTAGTCAACATATTAATAGGAACAAGAAAGGAAAGAGTAATGTTATGTAATGTGTATTACGTTCCAGATGTAAGGAGAAATTTGTTATCAGTATCTCAAATAGAGAAAAAAGGAAAGGAACTGTTCATCAAAGACGGAAAAATTACTATCAGGAATATTAAAAATAAACAAGTTATCTGCGTAGCCTATAGGAAAGATGATTTATATATTGTAAATACCGAAATAATTAAGGAAGATTGTAAAAGGTCAACGAAACTTCCGGTACAAACATTTAATACAGACATCAAAATGGATCAAATATGGCATAAAAGGTTTTGCCACGTAAGTAACAAGACGATTCAATATTTAAGAGAAACGAACAAAGTAAGAGGTTTGGACAATAATAAAATAGATGAATACGCTTGTAATGTAGCAAAAGCAACTAGAGCTCCAAGTAAGAGATTAAAACATAGACAGAGTAAAGAAGTATGTGAACTCATACATTCTGATGTATGCGGCCCGATGCCGATTAACTCTAGTGGTGATTGTAAATACGTCTTAACTTTAACAGATGATTTTTCACGTTATACAGTGGTCTATTGTATTAAAAGTAAAGCCGAGGTCAAGGATAAAATTAAACAATATGTAAATAGAGTTGAGAGAGAACAGGGTAAAAGTATAAAAAGATTTAGAACAGACAACGGACTCGAATTCTGCAACAAAGACTTAACACAATACTTTATAGATATAGGCATTAAACATGAAAAATCGAATATATACACACCACAGATGAATGGAGTCGCGGAAAGAATTAATAGAACTCTTTTGGAAATGACTAGAGCAATGTTACGATCAGCGCATTTACCCAAAACTTTTTGGGCAGAGGCAGTAATGACTGCAGCGTATATCAAAAACAGGGTTAGTCATTCCAGCATAGATAACGAGATACCGTTGAATATTTGGACAGGTAGAAAAATAAGTATTAAACATTTAAGGGCATATGGATGTTTGGCATATGCATGGATACCTGAGAGATATAGGAATAAATTAAGTGATAAAGCTGTAGAATGTGTATTTATAGGATATGAACAACAGACAAAAGGATATCGTTTATGGGACAGAAAGACAAATCGAGTCATAATTACTAAACACGTTAAATTTGCAGAAAATAAAATAGGATATACGTGGGTAAAAGGAAAAGCTACACAACTTCAAAGAAGAGAATTAATTGATATTTCATCGGAGGAAGAATATTCATCAGAAGAAGAAGAAATTGACAAGGAAAAACACGTTCAAGAAAGAGTTAACGATGAAGAGAATTTTGAAACCACTGAAACTCCTACTACTCCTACTGGTAGTAAAAATGGAGAGACTACAAAGATAGTGGGGGATGGAACTGCCAAAAGAGGACCAGGAAGGCCGAAAAGAAAAATTCGTAACCCTTATGGGAGGAAGGGAAAACGACAAAAATTAGGACTCGAGATAAGGGCAAGTGAAGATGTAAATATTAATAATGACAGCTTAGAATTTAGTGATGTAGAATTAAATAATGTAGAGATTACAGAACCCAGAAATTTAGAGGAAGCGTTGAATTCAGAAAACGCAAACGAATGGAAAGCGGCCATTCAAAGTGAATTGGATAGTTTAAACGAAAGAAAAACTTGGAAAGAAGCTGTATTGCCGAATGATAAAAAATGTGTAGGTTGTAAATGGGTTTTCAGAATTAAAAAGGATGCAGAAGGAAAAGTTTCTAGATACAAAGCAAGACTAGTAGCCCAAGGATTTTCTCAAGAAAAGGGAATAGACTACGAAGAGACATATTCGCCGGTAGCAAGTTTTTCAATCATTAGAATGATGTTGGTAATAGCATTGGATTATGAATGGCACACGAGACATGTAGATATAAAATGTGCATACTTGTACGGAAATTTAGAAGAGGATATTTACATGAAAATACCGAAGATTGAAAATAATACAACGGATACCATAGTAAAACTTCTAAGGCCGATATATGGATTGAAACAATCTGGGAGAAATTGGAATATAGAGATAGATAATTTCTTTCGGGAATTAGGATATAGAAGGCTAAAGTCATCAGGATGCGTATACATAAAGGGTCTATGGACAATTATAATATTATATGTAGATGATATTTTCATATTTTCCAGAGACAAGGAACCCCTGAATAAATTAGTACAAGACATTGCGGCAAAGTATCAATCAACCGATTTAGGAGAAATAAGTTATGCTCTTGGAGTAAAGATAGAGAGAAATGATAAGAACGTGAAGTTATCGCAGAAAACATACATCGAAAGGATATTAAAGGATTACAATATGGTAGAGTGTAGAGGAGCCTTAACGCCGTTAGAGCCAGGAATAAAACTATCAAAAGATGATTGCCCGAGAACAGATACAGAGGTAATCAAAATGAGAAATGTACCATATAGAAATTTAGTAGGTACATTAATGTATTTGGCGTTGCACACGAGGCCAGATATTTTGTTTGCAATAAATAAACTTTCTCAGTACAACAGTAATCCAGGTTTAATACATTGGGAGCAAGCTAAGCATGTACTTAGGTATTTAAGAAAAACTATAGATTTTAATTTAACATACGAGAAAGAGGAAAATCCGAAAATTAAAATATACTGCGATGCAGATTGGGCTAGTGATTTAGATGACCGAAAATCATATTCAGGCATAATAGTCAAAATAGGACAAAATACGATTTCTTGGCAGGCATCTAAACAGAAATCAACATCGACATCGACAATGGAAGCAGAATACATTGCAACATCAAAAGGAGTAAAAGAAGCAATTTGGGTTAAAATGTTTCTAAAGGAAATTAATTTTGTAAATTATTTGATTTCAGGAAACATTATAGAGATGCACACTGATAACAGGGCAGCAATAGACTATGCGAAGAATAGGATGGAAAAGAATAAAACAAAACATATTGATATTGCTTATCATTTAGTAAGAGAAAATGTGGAAGCTGGTAATGTACAAATAAAATACATATCGACAAACGAAAATCCAGCGGATATAATGACGAAAGGGTTAAAACCAGCGATACAACGAAGAAACTTGAAGTTAATCAATATAGTATAAAGTAAAAAAGGGAAAGAATATATTAATATATTGAAATAATATATTGTCGCAAAAGTGGGGGAAATTGTGAATAGATTTGCTCCATTTGTATAAAGTCACTCAGTATATAGAATTAATGTTATTTATAAAAATTGCGAATCGTTCCTGTACGACAAAAATATTGATTTAACTAGTACTCGTCTCCTCACTTTGTTTATTGCTGTGTTTCATGTATGATCGTTGTGTTCAGAACAAATATAATTTATTACATAATCTTTATGTTGTTTGATATAAAATCTCTCACAGTTTGGACGCCGTAAATTTTATAATCATTGCTTTTCGAAGTCTACATACGGTGATATTGTATTGTGAAATATATGGGAACCTATTAAATTTGGATCTGAATTTTAATTTTTATGTGTTTCTTGAGACTCGTGCCTTTTGGACGCCGCGCCGTGCCGATTGGACGCCGCGCGCCGTGGCGGTTGGATTCATGACGTTTGGACGCCGTAAATTTTATAATCATTGCTTTTCGAAGTCTACATATGGTCATATTGTATTGTGAAATATATTATTAAATATGATTTGGAATCTATTAAATTTGGATCTGAATTTTAATTTTTATGTGTTTCTTGGGACTCGTGCCGTTTGGACGCCGTGCCGATTGGACGCCATGGCAGTTCGATTCATGACGTTTGGACGCCGTAAATTTTATAATCATTGCTTTTCGAAGTCTACATATGGTGATATTGTATTGTGAAATATATAATTAAATATGATTTGGAATCTATTAAATTTTAAATTATGATTAAGAATCTATTAATGAAAAATAATGATGTACAGCTTCGGAGGGGGGTGATTCCGAAGTCTTACTCCGGAAAGTTTATTTTAAGAGCGAGAGTATAAATTTTTTACAATTTTTCGTAACCAAACGGTTCGTGTACGGCGCGGCGTACGGTTCCTTTGAAACTTTTTCTGTTTTCAATGCGTAGAATGCAGTGATGTATAAAATTAAAAAATTTAACAATAATAGAAGCTAATGGTTCTTGCGTGGACCCTGTCCTGCCCGGCCAGACCCGGCGAATTCGTATCGATGATCTCCTGTCCATTGTGATCAATTGTTTACAAACCTGTTCACACAATTCGTTATATTTTTCGCTTAATTAATTTTTTTAATGAACAAATTTATGATGACATTGTTTTGAATTTTTACTGCTACTGTTTTTCCTTCTTGTCACATATTTGATTTGTAACTCGTCGTATATTTTTATTTACAACAGGAGATTTATTTGTACAATTTTCTACGCTACTGGGGCACCCTCTGCAGTTTTTCGTCACGTTTTCTGAATTTTAGCAGCTACCTCGCGTTTACACCTTCTATTTGATTTTTAGCCTCGTCTCACACCCTCATACGTTCCCATTGAACGCGATTAATCTCCCACAGAAATAAGTGATCGGCCGAAGTGTTTATATTTGAGCATTTCGCACGGTTCCGCGTGTTATTTATCGGTTTCGTCGAAATATCCATTCACGAAAAAGCGCCGGTGCTAGCGCAACAGAAATTAAGTCTCGTTTGCTAGGAAATTCCCAATAAATTATAAATTGACTGCGGATTTTATGCATTTACAACGTTCTCGATCGGAAGCACGATATAACGACATGTTTAATAAAGCGAGATGTGATTTCTATCATTTGCCCAGTGCGATATGGAACCTCTAATTCATCGGAGAACCGTTTTATCCACACTTTCCATCGATCAGTCCTCGCGGATTTATCAAATATTTCTTTTTAATTGTTTCTGATAGCTGAAAATATTCATAATCATTGTGAACTTCTCCGCCAAAGCTAAATTGTGTTGGGTAAATTATTAGACTGAGGATTTTTATACATTTATGAAGAAATTGGCTGGCTGAAATATAAAACAGTAAAAGATTAGAAACATTTAAGAACTAAGGGATGAAATCAATTTTTATTTTATTCCTGCTTCCCACAATCAATGCGGAACATTTTTTATTTTGCATAAAGATCCGGAGTCTAATAATTATTAACAACATCTATTTTAGTACAGGTATCTCATTGTCAGCAAGATCGACTGGTCTGATATATTGAGAATAAACAAGGAACAATTGCGCTGTTTACGTGCAATGGATCGTCGTAAAATTTTCAGAACGAGTTTTCCGAAGAAAATAGAAAGTTGAAAT
This sequence comes from Lasioglossum lativentre, assembly GCA_916610255.1. Taxonomy (NCBI): domain Eukaryota; kingdom Metazoa; phylum Arthropoda; class Insecta; order Hymenoptera; family Halictidae; genus Lasioglossum; species Lasioglossum lativentre. The sequence continues at coordinate 20,128,954 of OU744364.1, read as the reverse complement.
CAAAGAGACCTATAAAAGACCGAGGATAAATAGAAAGAAGTACCCTTGTAGGTAAAGCGATCCTTTCAACCCCATAAATCGTCGGTGAATGCGCGTGTGGCCACTGGCCATCGCGTCGCGTCGATACGTTCACTGTCGTTCCATGTTTGAAAACTTCTCGTATTCACAATTGCTAACAGTCGCCGAAAAACTGAGGAGAATTTTTGCAAAAAATGTTTGAGATCAATTCGAAGCAACCCCAAAAATCCAGTTAATTTTACACTGCGAATCTTTATGCATTTACGGCTTCCGAAAATGTTAAAAAAATGCTAAAACATAACATTCGACAGAATTTAGTACGATTTTTATTTGTCCTAGTTCTACAAATGCTACTACCACTGAAGATAAAATTTTATTTGACTTCACTTTCCTAAAATACTTCTACAAAAATTGCAAATTGCATAAACATCCGCAGTCTAATGATTACGAATTTCCCGACAAACCTAAATGAACCTATCGTGAAGTGCTAACATTCAACTTTAATTTAAACCCCCTCGAACGTTCTAAAAATTCTATGGGAATACATTGTAAACATGACTCGAAGAACCCTCATACATTGGAGTCAATTTTTGCAATTTTTCAATATGATTTCGAAAACACGGCTTTGTGTTTCATTTTGTTTTGTCGTCAGGGGCGCTATTCTATTCGGGCCCTTCTCCTTCCTCATCCGGCTGCCTCTTCCTTTTTTTCCTCTCTCTCTCTCCACCCCCCTTCCCGTCCCCCTCTCTTCCTCTCCCTTTCTTTTTTCTTCTTTTTTTTATATTATAACGCGAGCGCGCCCGCGCACTCACTCTCTGCAACCCCGGTGGATAGGCTTCGCGGGGGTTGCAAGGGGTGCGAGGGGGTGAGAAGGGGGTGGAAAGGGGGCGAGAGGTACCAGGCGGAGAGCGCGGAGTTGAAAGGGTGAGGGCAGAGATAGGGCAGGGTGAGATTGCTTTAGTAATGAATTACATGGCTTCGGGGTATGTGCCTCTGTTTGATGCGCTATACGAATACCAAGCATCACTTTCTGCCTTACGCTACGCTACGCCTACACCACCTTCTCAGTCTTCTTCTCCTTATTCTTCTTCTTCCCTCCTTTCCCTTCAATTCTTCCCTCTTTCCTCTTACTTTTGTACGACTTCGTTCTCTCTGTCTTATCCCCCTGACTATTCTGCTTCTTCTTCGTCTTCTTCTCCTTCTTACGACTTCGTTCGCTTTTCTTTATCTTGCTGCTTCTTCTTCCTCCGCAGACACCATATCTCAACGGTTGAATCAGCATTAACTGAAATAATCGTAATATAATTTTAGCGTGGCATGCATAAGAGAAACGTAACATCCTTCCATATTCGCAATGATCAATCGTTTTAACTTTCACCATTTTTGCATTAAACGGTTGATTTGCACCAGAGAATACCAAACGAAGAAGAGAGTCTTGGAACCGAAGATTTAAATTGTAAAAATAATTAACACTAAACCTATCAGCGCCGGTAAAACCGACCGGTTACAGATTATTTATTTTAGACTTGTTAAAATTGTAAATACTCATCTTTCATAGGAAATGATCGAATAAATTTCTTCAATCAAACATGTACATGCCAGTCAGTTTTAATGCTCGGTAGATGTAAAACGGACCACCTGGTGATAATTCTACCTGCAGAAACAAGTTTTAAAAAATGGAACAACATTCTCTTATTCGACGCTTCATTTTCCAGTAAATGGAGTTTGGAAATGTAGCGAATACGAGTGGCGGCTATTAGATAGGAATCGGCTGGCGCCGTCTGATCATGACCGACCAATTCTACTTGCTGCATGTAAAGTACACACTAGACTAGATCACGCGACTCAACGAATCTTCAAACTCGATTTTCTCAAAAACGGAACCCTGGACGAAAGGACTTTTCTTTCCGACTTGTTCTAGAAACATCCTGTATACCGCTTGAATTAAAATGCCCCTCAACATGGCTCAACATTGTAATCTAACAATTTCGGAAAATCAGAAGAAAATCTACACAGTGATGAAACGATAAACGGAGAAAATTGTTATAATACCTATCTTCAGACGGTCTGGAGTCTTCTTTTTATAAGAGCGGAAAAATAACACGGGTCAAAATATATCGGTTAATTAATTTAAACTATTCATCGATAGTAGAGAAGATTACCAAATACAGATGACAATCTTGTAAACGGAGAACGTGAACGGCGAAAAAATTCAATTTCTAAAGTAATACAATCGAGAGACTTGTAATACATCGACAGAATATGTTGAATAGAACGAAGCTTCCTACGATCCATAATTTAGAAGAAGATTATGTTTGTTCAGCGTTACTGTTCGAAATCGGACGTTCCATAAGCGACAACCTAATAACTATCCGCCAGCACCGAACGAAAATCCACGTACAGCATCGAAACTAGGTTTCCCCGGCGGAAAAAACGAAACTCGATAAAACCGGCCCGCGGAGGCCCGCCCGTCGCGTCGGGGGAGGAAAAAATAATGAAAAAGAAGGAACAATGTTGCGTCGGGAGCGAGGAAACGAATTAGTTTAACAAAAATAAAAAAAAAAAGAAGAAAACGGACGAGAGAAAAAAAATGGGGGTGGAAATGTGTGTGTGTGAGAGAGAGAGAGAGAAAGAGAGAGAGAAAAGCGTGGAATTAGGATGAGCGTGGCAGAGCGACGAGTGCGCGCTAGCACGCTGCTCGAAAGCGAGGGAAAATCTTGGAAAGCCGAAAATTAAGTACCATCCCTCTCCGGAGGAAAAATTCTGCGCGGTACGATTTAGTGAATTTTCCACAAGAGGGGTGTGTACTTATCTCCATGGAGGTGGCGCACAGTGGTCTAGAAGTCAGTTCTAGTGCGAATTAATTATTGTGCGAGGAAAAAATTGACATTTTGTGTAAAAATTACTTTTAAATATTTGAGTAAAGTAAATAAAACATAATTTACAATTCTGACTACTTGTTTATTAATAATAAAGTGTTACAAATATAATATAAAAGATTATTATTCACTGTCGCAGTTTGTATTTGATGGAATTTTTGGTGCTTTTAGCATCTGCAGATAACCAAGTCTTATTATTTGACAGAAATCTATCTTTATAATTATTGCCTATTTTCCAACGTTTCTCAATATTTTTGATAAAGTTCTCTAAAATTCCTTCAATATTGTGTCCGCTCACATTCCTTCGGTAAAAATAGCCTCTAGTTATAACGCAATCCTTTCGTTTCAAATTCTTCAATTTGAACCATTCTTCGAACAATTCTAAGCGGGTGATCGTAGACACGTTTACTAAAACATTAAAATAAAATGATAATGGGATTGCGGGGGATCGCGTTTTCTTTTTGCCGTTTATGGAGATGAAGTAAGCTTTCAAATTAAATACTTCGCAACACGTGCAAATGCGTGCAAATTTTGTAAAACTTACGACATTCTAATAATTTTTCTTAAAAAGTATCAGTTCATAGAATATATCATAAAGTGTGTGTGAAGGAAACGTAAACCCACCATTTCCAGTTACAGCCATACTGATAATATTATATATAACAAGATACTAACACAATTTATGCACACTTCAAGAAAGAACTATTGCGATATATTGCGGTTATAAGAAGTAACAGTTAGCTAACGCAGAAAAACAAACTGTGGTTACTGGAATGTTGACAGTCTTGCCAACAATAATACGGTGATATTATTTACTAATTTTAGTTTTATTATCGTAGTATACATATCAAACTATCATACAAATATAAATTTTAACAGATTTACGTTAGTTGGTATTTTTAATTTATTCGCGCTAGAACTGACTTTTATAACACAGTGTGGGGCCGCCCCTAAAACCGGCGGACCAATCAGAGGAGCGGAACCCGACCCCCGTTTCGCCGCGAAACACGGGGCTGATCGAGGGTGAACTCTCGAAAGGAGACTTCAGTTTCCTCGGCGTCGTCCTATCGAGAACGATAAAACGACCACTAGTCTCTCCGCCGGTGACGGTACACAGCGGGAAAAACAAAAAGAGAAAATTCGCAAGAAAAATACAGTTTTGGCGAACAACCCGGCACACAGAGGCTTCGAAGGGATGGCAGGCCCGTATTTATCGCCCCTGGGCCCTCAGGCTGACCTCCTCACACAATACATGTTCGGAAGACGTCGTCAGGTCAGTGTACGTTTCCCTCTCGTATCTTTTTCTTTTCTTTTCTTTTCAAGTGCATAAAGCTCCGCAGTCCATGGAGGACTATTACAATAATTTTCCTTCGGTTTCGAGAACGATGCAAGTTTATCGTCATTCACTTTTCTGTATTCTGTTTAAGCAGAGACGCAAGCGGACGACTTTCACACCGCAACAGCTGCAAGAACTTGAATCCCTCTTCCAGAAGACACAGTATCCAGACGTTTTCCTGAGGGAAGAAGTCGCCCTCCGAATCTCACTCCCGGAAGCCGGTGTTCAGGTTAATATACATCACTTTTATTAAACAAATTCCCCTCGGTCTTCACCTTAAATGCACAGACATCTCGTCGATACCTCCTGTTGTCTTTGAACGGAAAAGAAAAGAATCATACAACGCACAGTGGTCCGAGAACGCGATTTTACTAGGCCAAAAGTCAAAATGTCATTGGATCTTTCTAAAAGTTGGTAATCAGATGTTTTTGGGGTCACTGATAACGAATCCGACACCAAAAATTCAAAATTCAAAATGGTGGATTCAATACTATGCACATATGGTCTGGAAACTCGTTTTTTTGTGGTGAAAATTAAAGGCACACTTCATTTCTCGAATTGATTGTAGAATTGACATCAGAAATATTACTTTATATATATATAATATATATATATATATATATATATATATATATATATATATATATATATATATATACGCTTTTATTGTTCCCCTTAGGGTTACAAACAATCCTTACATCCCGATCCTTAACCTAATCGTAAAACTACGTTAGCCTACCTCCTTAACCTACTATTTACAATTATATACAAAACGCTCGCCGCAGTTCCCTTAACCCCCTGAACTATGTACACACACACACCTCCCCTTCCATATCCTTCTGGACCCCCTCTTCCGGTCGAACCACTTTCATCCCAATCCTTCTCATTCACTCCTTCACAAACGTTCCTTCCAATCATACTCTCTCTCCAGTCCTCCACTTTTCTCAGCCAAGAAATATAATTATATACAATTAAATAATTATAATTATAAAGTACATAATATAATTGTATATAATTAAACATAATTATATATTATTTAATTGTATATAATTATATTTCTGATGTCAATTCTAAGTCATCCAAATAATCTAGCATCGGTAATTCAAATTCCTCTTCATCTAAATTTTCTGCATCATCATCAATTGATTCTGTATCAATTGTAGAGGATACAGTCGGTTCTTCCTCAATAGACGGAGGACATAATAGATCTAACACTTCTGCAGGTAAATGTAGTTTATTATTGTATTGTTTTTGTCTTCGATTGTTTAACCTTATAGTTGATATCAAAGGATCTGATGTTCCCATAGCCCTATAAAAATAATTGAAATATTAAATAAGATTGAAAGAATATAACAAAAAACAAATGAATTAAAATAAGTTAAATTTCACATACCTATGAAATACATCATGTAAATTATTTTTTCTGCTATTTTGTCGTGCATGATGTTCTCTGTCGTATTTGTAAAATTTGTTTTTTGATTCTGCCGCATCTTCTCTGAGATAACCAGGAGGTAAAATGCATTGCTCCAAAATTTGTTTACCATGGATAAGAATTTTGTGTAGAGTCGGTGTCATCGGATACCATGAATATTTTTCCATGAATAATTTTGCGGTTCCAGAACAAAATATTTGAAACTTTTCCAAATTTATTGGAAATTGCGAACATATGGTAATTAAAATTATTTTCAATTTTTGCAAAAGATTAATGTCCACTCCTGTTATCTCTCCTAATATTCTCGTATTGTGAAATGCTCGGCGTGCGGTATTACCATCATTTGTGTTGCCACTACCTGGTTTTGGTTTATCAACATTCAGCGACAATTTTTCCCAAAATAAAGTCTGAACTTCTTTTTTTCGAGCAAGTAATTTTTCTTTGTCCTCCATTTGCTTTATTTGCCACTTTTTCACTGTCAATCTATATGATATATGTAGAACACATTAAAAAAATCGTATCCACTCGTGAAGTGGACTAATCCCATATTTTAAATTTTCTTTGTCTTTTGGCTGAAATTTTTCTGTTTGAAAATTACTTGTTGTTAACATTAGTCGTGCGGTGTCGCTCCACAAATAGGACAGCTTTGCGAAGATTTATTATTAGTTAAAACGTTCAAAACTTTTCCGTCGATCAATGCCATAATTAAATGAAATTTAATTTTTAATGTTTTATTTTTATGGACTATCCGAAAATGTGACAAATTATTAATTTCATCATCGATATCTCTTTTTTCTTTTAAAATTTCGTCTACTGTTTCTTTAACAAATTGTAGTTTTAAAGGCCTACAGAACCCGACAGATGTTGGCGTATTATTATTCCATAAAATAATATTATTTTTTGTTACAAATCGTAGAGGTATTATGGTAGTTGCAAAGAGAGATGAATCTTGTGAAAAGCCTGCTGAATTTTGTGATTCTTCAAACCTCTGTTTATATATGGATTGACCACTAGAACCATCAAATCCGTAGCTAAAAATGAATTCACATTCAATTATATCATTATTGGTTTTTGTAATTACACTGTCAATTACTTCTTCTTGTAATAATGCTATTCTTTCTGTCGTGTGTTGTAAAACATTTTTTAGTGACACTTTAGCAATTTTTTCTGTCACTTCAACTCCAAGTGGTATGCAACTTTTGCTTTATTTTCTAATCTCATGTTTATGTACTGACTTTTACTGAGATTATTGTCATAGAAGAAAGCCAAAGCTTCATTTAATGAAAACGGAATCGATTCTTTTTTATCGTAGTTGGCGCAGGTAAAAAATGTTTTTTTTATTTTCTTCGCCAGCTCAGGACTTTTTGTTGTTTCGTTTAATATCATAGCCAAATTTCTTTTTCCTTTTTTCCATGCTAACGTACTGTTCATTAAATCGTATAGTAAATCTCCGTTCATTTTCTCCAACAATGCAGATGCTTCTCGTCTTTGAGATCTTACAGACTTATTTGCATACGACAGTCGAGGACGTCCTGTTGATGTTGAAGGTGCTTGATTTTCATTTTCGTGTTTATCAATTATCAAATGTTGTTCCAACCATTTATTATACTTTATTTAAAGGTTTTTAATGTCCGATTAGAATTTTTCCATTTCCGGGATAAATTACTGCAAAACACACGTATCCATTCTTCAATGGACTTTCTAATTTCGTCACAATTCACTTAATTAATTTTATTAAAAATGACATCAGACACAGCAATCGTTTTCCTGCTCAGATCACCTTCACTAAAAATATGAAAATAATTAACCTTCTGATGACAAAACAGTATGATGGCAAGGTAAAAATGGAACATACCTTCCGACATTGTTGTACAAAATTATTTCCAACTCTTAAACTAAATTACACACTAAATGAATGAACTCTTAAACTAAATTACACACTAAATAAATAAATTAAACTATGTACAATTAAAAATATGTACAATGTATATATGTACATATATAAATATGTGTAACTTTAATTTTATAATTAACTATTAGTTTAATATATAAACAATTTACACACATAAAACTCGGTAAAATTCTTCAGTATGCATAGATGTTTCCAAGCGAATATTCGATTGTAGGTATGGTTTCAAAATCGGCGTGCAAAATGGCGGAAGCAGGCGCGGCTGCAGCTGCTGCCGCCCCCAACTGCATCCTTGGAGCGTCCAGACGCAGTGACGCCGCCACCACCGCCGCCACCGCCTCCACCACCACCTTCCACAGCCGCTACCATTGCTAGCAACCCGCCGCCCCTGACATCGGCCAACGCTGACAAAATACCCACCACTCTACCATTGTCCGTCTGCAGACTCTGCCGCTTACAGTAAGTACTCTACAAATCTTCGTCCTAAATGAATTTATTAATTGTTTACTCGATAAATATCCTAAATAGCTGACCTATTGTATAATTGTATAAACTACTACCCTGTTAGGGGTCAAGAAGTTCGAGAGTTTTTTTATTTTTCATTCTTTTTTTGTGCGACTTTCATCAACATATTCGTGGAATTTTTCTAATGAAAACGATACCAAATATGATATAATTCCGATTATACTTGTGTAATGAACGATGAAATTTTCGGGCTTTGAACTGTGTCGGCGCGTAACGTCACGATTCTCCGTGTTTTTTCCTTACGCCCGAAACTTTTTCCGTTCATTAGACAAGTATTATCGGAATTATATTATATTTGGTATCATTTGCATTAGCAAAATGCCAAGAATATGTTGGTGAACGTCAGATTGTTATTGGATTTTAGTAATCGTCTTCCTGGTCTCACATTCACACCGATGTACCCGACCAGAATTATGATTACACTCCTGCCAGATATTTTGGGCATTCATCGAGTGAACACTGTACTGTGTGATCATATTTTAATTATTTTGTATTTATTCGCAACAAAGATGGAAAATCTAGCTACGTCATCGACAACGACGGCCCCGGCATCGACGGCCCCGGCATCGACGGCCCCGGCATCGACGGCCCCGGCATCGACGGCTTCGGTACCGGTCACAACGACCCCAGTACCGGCACTGACGATGACGGCCCCGGTACCGGCGACAACTGCCCCGGCACCGGCGACGACTGCCCCGGCACCGGCGACGACTGCCCCGGCACCGGCGACGACGGCCCCGGCACCGGCGACGACGACCCCGACATCGACGCCGCAGAGAAACGACCTGATGGTGAGTTACGGAAATTACAGTAATTGTGCATAAACGGTTACACCTCACCAAATTTGATAAAACTTATATACGTTCTAAAACTAAGGCTGAGCGGCGGTTACATGTACAGGAAAAAGTTGTGCAGAATGTTCAAGCTCACAACATATCATCGAAATCGATGAAGTGTAACCATTTATGCACAATTATCGCAATTACCTAAAGTGATTCGGATTAATATTCGGACGTCTAAAAGGACGATAACTTTTTAAATATTATACTATACGATTTGAACTTTTTGGAAAGCTAGAGCAATTAGTTTACTACTGGATGTGAATAGAAATTTTTTCAAAAATTGCTATTGCATTTTACAACTTTTTTATGTATGCTTATATTGAAAATTTAGAAAATACGTTCTGTAAATCTGTGTGATTATATGCGCTGTGAAAGTTTCATCGACATCGGTTGATCCGAGAAAAAACAACAGGCATTAAATTTATTGTAGTTAGAGGCCGAAAATCGTGAATATCTGAAATTTTTAACATCTTTAAACGTTTTGATTTTGACGAAATTTTCAGAATATGTTTAATTGACACAAATCTACGAAACGTACTTTTAAATTTTCAATGTAGGCCCACACATACATAAAAAAGTTGTAAAATGCAATTTTTAGTATTTTTTCTACAATTTCGATTAATTGCAATTTTTGAAAAAAAAATTTTTTCACTTCCTGTAGTAAACTAGTTGCTTTAGCTTCCCAAAAAAGTTCAAATCGTATAGTACAATATTTAAAATGTTTTTGTCTTTTTTGCAGGCACGCTAGAATATTCGAACCGAGTTCACTGTGAGTAGCTCGCATCGTGCGGCCGCTCGACATATCTGTTATTTTTAGTTATATATTTTTTTGTACTTTTTAGATGTTGGAGAAACGTTTATTGCGCGTGGTGCGCAACGATGTCTACCGGCAGCTGGGGAACCGCGGCCGACGCACAGTGGGGTATTTGGCCTGTTTAGCGCGCCAAAAGTCAATATTTTTAGTTTGTTCAAAATGACTAAAACTTTTTTCTCATAAACCTGAATATATATGCGAGTAATCTACAATAATATTTTTCCATATAGAGTACTATCTAGTAACATTCAGATACTTGAAAATGTAGCAGCTAAACAGCGGCGGAAAAAAGCCAGCGTTTTTCTTCGCCGTCAAACAAAAAGGAGACACACACCGCGTCTTTCTCCTTGTCACCGAGTCAGCTGCTAGCCCAAAACATAAACGCAACGCGGACAAAAGTCGACAGGTTATCGAACCTAAGCCGCGTAGACAAAGGTCCCCCATCTCTCCCCGCTTCACCGCGAGTGGATATATGTATAACACCTCGCAACTGTCATCGATGACACAGATTACCGAGCAGTCAAAAAACTATCAGAACGTTCTCGCGATTTATATTGTTGTAATACATTTTAAGAGCTGACAAATAAAGTGTAATTGTCTATATACCGTCTCCAATTATTACTACAAAAATAACATTTCTCGTGACCAAGAGAAGTGTCGAAAAACTTGTGTTAAAGAAATGATTTATTTAACAAGTTTAGTGTATAAAATCGAGATAGGACCAAATGTAGGATGTAAAGGAAGGTGTATAGATTAATTTCATGGCTTTTTTTTTTTAATTCTCTTCGGTGGTTTTGATAGAATAAACAATCGAATGTGATATATTTTTTTTCAGAAAATTAATATTTATCATGTAATAACTTTTTTTGTAAGAATAACTACTTTTTTATTTTATGCGAGGTTAATCACTAGACATTGCTTTATATAATCCATAAAAATTTAGCCGCCAACAAGTGCCAATACAAAAGATATTTAGCTTTTTGTGCGATACATATCAGTATGGCATGAATCGACCGTATAGCATATGACTGAAAATGATGGAATAATTGAGCTGTAGGTGATAGATACTTGGAAGTAAATGAAAGAGAATGAATGTCACTATTGCTAGAATATTTAGTTTATACAATTATCGGAAGAATGTAATCGTAGTTTAGCAATCGAGTGTCAGTGTTCCTTCGAATACTGTTATGATCATGAGCAAGTATCCTTGCTACATAATAAAGTAATCATGACTCGGATTTTTTCTACATCAGTATCTTATTTTTAAACATATACTACGGAGGACACGTAGCGTGCTAAACGAATATACAGGGTGTTTCGTTTAAAACAGGACACCTAAATGTCTCCTCTATCTCTGAAAATACAAAAAATGTTTCTGACGTAATCTAAATGGTTTCAAAAGACGAATTAGATGGAAGAATCATTTTTTATAAATTGCAATTTTTTAATCGTTTTTTCAAGGTCACACGTGTTTTTTACGTATATACACATATTTTGTGTTGTTGTATGTTATAACAAACATTATTGTGTATTCATGCATGTTTAATAGCACGACCTTGAAATGACCGTGAACTCTAAAATTTTTCGTTGAGAATACGTGTTGCAATACGGGAAAAGTGTGCTGGACACCCATCATGATATTCGATTCTTTCATCTGATTCGTCTTTTGAAAGCATTTAGATTACGTTAGAAACATTTATTGTATTTTCAGAGATAGAGGAGATATTTAGGTGTCCCGTTTTACGCGAAACACTCTGTATGTCTTAAAAATGTCAATGGGCAATCGTAACGTAAACTCAGGACGCCACGGTCCCAGAATTATTTGGGTGTCATCGGACACCACTTCAAGACCTTCGTGAATGGATCCCATTGATCCCATTAACTTGGACCAAACAAGCACTTAGTTTCCATATCTTTCACACCCAATTCATCTTTTAGCCAAAACATCGTTTTTCCAAAGTGCATCCCTACTCCGACAACCAAAATGCACCACCCACTCACCAATTAGAAATCATTTAGTCACCTAATACAGTTTAAAGCCAACCAATAGGAAAAGATCCGAGTCGACATAATACGTGACAAGACACCGAAAACTAGAACACGAAAACTACTCGCACCGATCACAGCTAATACTAATTATCTCGAACTGAAATCCCGAGTATCGTTGTGCGTTACGAGCAAGCGAAACGGGAGTTACAACCCTGCGAAATTCGACATACGGATTTGCGGTATTTGTGACGCTTCAGTATAGTTAGTGTATATATTAGAGACTATATATTAGTGTTTATATTATTATAAATATACAATAATAGTATTAGTATATCCGTGTATATAGTGTTATATTATAAGTTATCTTAGTAGTTTTTAGTGTGTAGTGTTAGTTTCCTTATTAAAAACAATTGGTGTGCGTGAAATCTAATAAAAAACATGGAAAACACAGAAGCAGGTATGTAAAGTAATTTTTTTTGTCACTCCTATTCGGTGTTTTATCAAAATTTCAGTAGGAGTTTCTACCTAATGTTTTGTTTCATTTTCATCTTAAGGTCCCTCTGGGGTTGTCGTCATGACAAGAAGGAGGATGTTTGACATCATGCAAAATTCTGATAGCAAGAATTTCAACGAAAAGCTTGATTTTCTAGAAAATTACATTTTAAAGCAGCAGAGTTACTCGGAAAGTGAAGCAGTAAACGTTAAGCGTCTTCTTCGTATAAGTAAAATGATATTTAAAGGTAAACTTGTGTTTAAAGAAACTTTAAAAAATAATATTGATATAATATTTATATTAAAATATATATATGCATATGTATAGTACAGAACATTTAAAAAAATATATTACTTCCAGACAAATGGTTGAAAGCTAGAAGAACAATGGGAGTCTTTTATAAAATGCATGAAAAGTGGCTCAACGGCACTGTAACTTTCCCGGTTGCGGGCAATATTTCTGGGCGACCGAAGAAGTCATTTGCTGACAGCAGCGACCGAACTAAACAGAGGAAAACCGAAGTGATCCGAAATTCTGTAGAAGTGGACGAACTTTTATTTGCAACGCAAGTAAAGCTACAGTCTGTTGGCCAAAGGACTGCGTCAAACATTGTCCGACAGATATTAAATACACCAAATGAAGCAATAACCTATAGAAAAGCGTATGAACAATCATCGAGAAGAAGCCAGGAGCAACTTACGCCTATGGAGGCATTGTCAACATTTATTGAGGCTAATCTGTCGCGAAGTCAGTACGACGAAATTCGGTCGAAGAAACGTTTTTTTCCATGTTATACATTGCTACAAAGAGCAAAAAAACAATGTTATCCGGATCCGGAAGCTTATCATATAACCGAAACCTCGGCTGAAGTTAATTTACAAGACCTGTTAAATCTAACAGTTAGAAGATTGATAATATACTTAAAAGATGTGTTTGAAACTCTAACTGGAAACGAATTTAACTTAGAATTAATATCAAAATGGGGTTGTGATGGATCGAAGCAGGCAAATTACAAACAAACATTTCCTGATAGCGATAGTAGTGACGAACATATTTTTCAAAGTTCGTTGGTCCCATTGCGACTTTTATTTAGAGACGATAGAGATAAATTAGTTTGGCAAAATCCTGTACCAGCATCCCCACGATATTGTAGGCCAATTAGGTTTAGATTTGTTAAAGAGACAACTGCCGTCGCAAAAGAGGAGAAGAACTATATTGATTTATTAATTTCAAAATTAAAAGAAACAAAAATTGACGAACCAAAAAAAATAGCAGTTAAACACACTTTGCTTTTTACGATGATAGATGGCAAAGTGTGTAATGCAATTACCGATACAAAATCCAGCAGCGTATGCTATATATGTGGAGCATCGCCTAAAGATTTTAACAATTTATCTAAATCGAATCAAGTAAACCAAAATTATTTACATTTTGGTTTATCATCTTTACATGCAAAAATTAGATTTTTAGAACATTTATTACATATTGCATATAAATTACCAATAAAGAAATGGCGAACAGGAACACAGCATGAAAAAACAGTTGTACAGGATCAAAAAAATAGAATTCACACTGCATTTCGACAAAAATTAGGCCTCAATATTGATGTTCCCAAACAAGGTTTTGGGAATACAAATGATGGGAACACTAGTAGACGATTTTTTGATGATTACGAAATATCTAGCGAAATTACCGGCATTGATAAAGAATTGATGTATCGATTTAAAATAATATTAGATGCTATTTCAAGCACTTTCGAAATTGATAGCAAAAAATTTTCATTATACGCTATGGAGACAGCTCAATTATACGTCAACTTATATTTTCAGCAATCGTCATTCGAACGTCCATTTTGCCTATTGGACAATTGTTAGAGGAGGCGTCAGAGGCGAGAAATAAACATTTCCGTAATTATAGAGAAGATTTTAGTAGAAAATTTTCAAGGAAGGCGTGTAATTGTGATGTATTTAATCGATTGTTATTAAGTTCTGATCCTCTAATAACAAGCAATAGAAAATTACATAAAAAAGCAAAAAAAAATTATCCCCAGAAGTAGTAGATATGCTTATGCCGGCCACTGAAATTAATTACAACGACAATAGTGACTCGGCTGACTCCATACCGTCCGAAGACTCGAATTTAGAATATATGTTGTAAATTTTATAAATATTGTATGGTGTCATTGTTTGGATTTAGAATTAAGTGGTTCGTTGTTAATAAACTGTTTTTGTTATTTAAACTTTGTGTTCAAATCTTTACCACAGCAACGCGTGAAATTTGTTTGCAATAGTAATTTCTCTTAATCTGACGAAAAAATGTTTGAAATAAAAGTTTAACAGTATTAACATAGGTATAAACTTCAATATATAAAACTTGAAAAAAATTTTGTTTAAAACAAAAAAACAAGGTCGCTTCGATTTTTTAAACATTAAGTTGTATTTTTTATTTGATATTGTTATAGTTGGTGTTAAGACGAATTCAACGATATATAATATTATGACCTCCACACTATTAATAATGTTGTTAACAACGTTGCAATAGTTTTCACACTATTAGTAACGTTGCAATAGCAATTTCTCTTAATCTGATGAAAAAATGTTTGAAATAAAAGTTTAACAGCATTAACATAGGTATAAACTTCAATATATAAAACTTGAAAAAAATTTTGTTTAAAACAAAAAACCAGGTCGCTTCGATTTTTTAAACATTAAGTTGTATTTTTTATTTGATAGTGTTGTAGCTGGTGTTAAGACGAATTCAACGATATATAATAGTATGACCTTCACACTATTAATCACGTCGCAATAGTTTTGGCGCGCTAAACAGGCCAAATACCCCACTGTGCGACGAGGCTCACGAGCCTTCGGCCGTGGGGGCCGAAGAACATCCGTACCACCAACCCTCTCGCGAGCTCGCAAAGCGAGCGAGCTACAACCCCCTCTAGTTTAATTAAGAATATGTCTAAAACACGGACTACAAAGTATAAGATAATTTAATTAAGAATATGTCTAAAAAACGGACTGAAAGGTACAAAGGGGCTTAAGGCAAACGTACAGGTTCTTAAGGGGCTGTGCGTACCCAACTACCACCACCACCCTTCCCACTCACACATCGATAGATCCGCATATACGTATACGAAATGCAAGGGTTTACGGCAAAAGAAACTGACGCCTCAATATTGCAATTACAAGTTCAGACCCGGTCGATTATGTTTCCTAAGAGTTCTGGCCAGGGTCGTTCAGAGCCCAAATTTCATATTTTTACGTTGTTGAAGAGTAATTTGCAATAATCGGCAGCGCTGACTTGTGACAAAAAGTATTCTGCCGATTATAGTATAGATAAAAAGTGAAAAACAATTCATTTTGCAATTTGTTTGCAAAATAGAAAATAGAAGATTATTAATTTTGCAATTTTGATAAGTATATTTCAGTATAAACGAAGTAAAATATTGTTTAAATCAGAGGAAAATTTTAATGCTCTCGGCGCAAAGGTTCGATCAATTAAACATAATAAAGCAATTTTGCAAGTTAATTTAGACTTTCGACGTTTCGACCCTCATGTGGGTCATTTTCAAGAAAGAAGAAAACTGCGTCTGAAAATATTAATTGTGTTGTAATGATAACAGAATTGACTACATGTTCAAAACATAAAAAATTGGTTTACTCACTTGCTTTATGAAAATTTAGCACTTAGATTTTAAACGTGCACGACACATGTTGTGTCTATGCCGGTAGAACGAGCTACACTGGCACAGACGTGAGATTGACAGCAACAAGAACCAGCGAGAATCGAAACCAATAGAAGTCAATAGATCGAAGCCGAACTAATCGATATTTGGCGGCAGATTCAAAAACCCGTAAAACATTTCACTATATAGCCATTGAAAATTATATACACCGAAAAGCGTACAATGTGAAATTAAAACAACATTAATGGAGACCGATAAGATGAAGCCGTTAATTTAATTGACAGATAGTAGGATATAAGATGTTTATAGGAAAGAAAATTCATCATAAGACACTACCGGTTCAGTAGTGTTGTGTAATAATCTTGAATCGTAGGTTTTTCATACCTAAGATTTACACTAGGATGTTTAATCATATGAATTGTTTCCATTATTATCCTATTCCTCAAATTAACTTCTTTGTCAATAACTTTAACGTTGTCAAAATCAAAAATATGGTCAAATTCCATAGAATGTTTAGTCAAGGCAGTATGTTGTGACGTATTTGAAAAAATATTACGTTTATGTTCTTTGATTCTTGTTTCTAACAATCTCGAAGTCTGTCCAATATAAACTTGGTTGCATCCTTTACACGGTATTGAGTAAACAATGTTACAATTCTTATAAAGTGGTAACTTATCTTTTATTGGTGGAAACCAATTTTTTAAATAAAAAGGTATTTTGAAGATGGTGTGTAATCCTGTTTTTCTAAAGATCCGTTTTACATCATTAGAAATATTTTCAATGTATTAACAGGCTGAACACTGTCGTCCTCCCTTACATTGAAAATATTTCTAATGATGTAAAACGGATCTTTAGAAAAACAGGATTACACACCATCTTCAAAATACCTTTTTATTTAAAAAATTGGTTTCCACCAATAAAAGATAAGTTACCACTTTATAAGAATTGTAACATTGTTTACTCAATACCGTGTAAAGGATGCAACCAAGTTTATATTGGACAGACTTCGAGATTGTTAGAAACAAGAATCAAAGAACATAAACGTAATATTTTTTCAAATACGTCACAACATACTGCCTTGACTAAACATTCTATGGAATTTGACCATATTTTTGATTTTGACAACGTTAAAGTTATTGACAAAGAAGTTAATTTGAGGAATAGGATAATAATGGAAACAATTCATATGATTAAACATCCTAGTGTAAATCTTAGGTATGAAAAACCTACGATTCAAGATTATTACACAACACTACTGAACCGGTAGTGTCTTATGATGAATTTTCTTTCCTATAAACATCTTATATCCTACTATCTGTCAATTAAATTAACGGCTTCATCTTATCGGTCTCCATTAATGTTGTTTTAATTTCACATTGTACGCTTTTCGGTGTATATAATTTTCAATGGCTATATAGTGAAATGTTTTACGGGTTTTTGAATCTGCCGCCAAATATCGATTAGTTCGGCTTCGATCTATTGACTTCTATTGGTTTCGATTCTCGCTGGTTCTTGTTGCTGTCAATCTCACGTCTGTGCCAGTGTAGCTCGTTCTACCGGCATAGACACAACATGTGTCGTGCACGTTTAAAATCTAAGTGCTAAATTTTCATAAAGCAAGTGAGTAAACCAATTTTTTATGTTTTGAACATGTAGTCAATTCTGTTATCATTACAACACAATTAATATTTTCAGACGCAGTTTTCTTCTTTCTTGAAAATGACCCACATGAGGGTCGAAACGTCGAAAGTCTAAATTAACTTGCAAAATTGCTTTATTATGTTTAATTGATCGAACCTTTGCGCCGAGAGCATTAAGATTTTCCTCTGATTTAAACAATATTTTACTTCGTTTATACTGAAACATACTTATCAAAATTGCAAAATTAATAATCTTCTATTTTCTATTTTGCAAACAAATTGCAAAATGAATTGTTTTTCACTTTTTATCTATACTTACTATAATCGGCAGAATACTTTTTGTCACAAGTCAGCGCTGCCGATTATTGCAAATTACTCTTCAACAACGTAAAAATATGAAATTTGGGCTCTGAACGACCCTGGCCAGAACTCTTAGGAAACATAATCGACCGGGTCTGAACTTCTAATTGCAATATTGAGGCGTCAGTTTCTTTTGCCGTAAACCCTTGCATTTCGTATACGTATATGCGGATCTATCGATGTGTGAGTGGGAAGGGTGGTGGTGGTAGTTGGGTACGCACAGCCCCTTAAGAACCTGTACGTTTGCCTTAAGCCCCTTTGTACCTTTGTGTTTTAGACATATTCTTAATTAAACTAGAGGGGGGTTGTAGCTCGCTCGCTTTGCGAGCTCGCGAGAGGGTTGGTGGTACGGATGTTATTTTGTGTGTGACTCTCCACGAGCCACAGAAAGAACTTCCCGATTCGTTAGTTGCAGTATATTATTATCATTATTTATTGAACGTTTTAAGAAGATTATACATTCTCAGGGAAGTTCAATAGTTTTCTACTTATCAAAATGTTTGCTATATGGCGTCGCATTAAACCAACATCGTATGCTCGTTGCTCGCTTGGTTCCTTGTTATAGCATAGTAATGTTGCAAAATAAATTGCAAATGCTCCACAATCTAACGCATTGTTTTGATATTGTACTCTGTGAAATATATACTTCTTCTTATATTTATAAAGGGCATTCAAATAATCTATTACATCATGGTTCAAATGATTAGCATTAAAACTATCATAAATGTGTACATTTCCGTTACCATCAGATCTTGTGCAAATCCAATGTCCTACTACCTTTTTTCCAATTTCACCAGTGTATATTATCTGAATATTCGTCTCATGTTCTGGGATCTCTTGTAAATTACTCAAAAAAGCTCGAACGTAACCAGTATCTTGAGCAAAGTTGTATATTCCACGCTCGTTTAGATTTCTGTTCATAATTTCGTGAAATAAATTAATATGTTTATCTTGTAAATAACAATCAGGTTTTATGACTTCTTTACATTCGGCTGTTTCTAAAGCATAGTTATTGAAACACTACGATCCTACTGGACTTAAGGTGGTTTGCAGGAAGATGCTGAACAATTAGAAGATGATACAACTGTATCTACCAGTTCTTTTCTTGACACTAGACTGCGGATTTTATATGCATTTATGAAGACGATGACCAGGTGGAATCTAAAACAATGTAAACATTAAAACATTTGAAGAATGCGGTGACTAGACTGAGGATATTACGTCCGAGGTAGGTTCCGGACGTCAGACTTTGTTATTTCCACTTTTCATTCATAAAATACTATAAGTATTAGAGTAGCAATTACAATTATTTTGATGCAATACGAATTATGGTGGAATGGTCGATTAGGGTTCTCCCCTCAGATTTCAATGAGCTTTAGAAATGCCGACAGGGTCACCATTCTGAACAACATTTCTCTTTTTATGTTTTTGTCGGTCGGCTTTGGTTACGAGATATTCGCAAAAAACTGTACTTGTAAATCCATGGGTGTCCTTGACAAACTTGGTTTGGATTAGGTTTGGGGATGTAATCCAGACCTAATCCATGCATTTACAAGTAAAGTTTTTTGCAATTATCTCACCATAAGCCGACCGACATAAACTTTAAAGGGAAATGGTGTGCAGAATGCCGACTTGACAACATATTTCAAATTGAAATCTGATGTTCAGTTTACATTAAAAAAGCTCTGGGTAAATATTACGTTTAGGGGAGGATGTTCGGATGACCTTGACATTTTGACATATGTTGTCAAGGCCATTCTCCTGAGTAACTTTCTAAAGGTTATAGCCAACGCTCGTTGTTTATTAAAAAGTTATAAACAAAAGAAGTTTTCAAAATATAGCAATAAAACGATATACTGTATTGACTTATGTTGTCAAGGTCACCCTCCTGAGTGATCTACAGGTTTTAGCCGTCGCTCATTTTTTATTAAAAAGTTATGAACAATAATATACCGATGCCACCATATTGCAATTTGCCAGTATATGTATACATGAAATGTGATCTTGGATTTGACACATGTTATCGAAGACATTCTCTGAAATTGGAAGGCCTCAAGATGGTGTTAGATCTGGGATGGGTCTGGTAATCTAACCAAACCTTACCCAGACCAACATGCTTACATACTTCGAATTGAGTTATAACTGCTTGGAAATATGCACGACCATCGACTACGTCCGTGACAAAAAAAAATCGAAACGCAAGGAATAGGAATATAATGAATGTATATGTATAATACGTTCTATCTGTATGATCAGTCTCAGTACGATATGAAACGGCGTCTCAGTTAATCAGATAATTTCGCGATTTTTCTAAATTTTCAATATGCATTGACTATTTTTTTTATATAGTAATCCTCTGTCCATTATCGTTTTAGTGTTCCAAGTGACTTATAGCTGCTTCATTTCCATGTACATATTTTGCAAACTTCTTTGGTTCATAACTTTTTAATAAAAAGCGAGCGACGGCTAAAACCTCTTGGGGGTTACTTAGAAAGGTGATCTTGATAACATATGTCAAGGTCAAGGTCGTCGGAGCATCCTCTCCTAAACGTAATACTTACCAAGATCTGTATCAGTAATTATCTAATGTAATGCATAAAATAATGATTTTTACGCAAAACAATAATTAAAGATTTGTTGAAGCGTATACATTGATTCTCTGGACCATGATAATGAGCGGTAACGAGAGGAGAATGGAATATACGCGGGTAAAATTGTAATATCGAGGGGTGGCATTCACGGGGAAAGAAAAAACATTTCTTGGCCGCGTTTGGTGGGACCGAGAAAAACAGAGGATAGAAGAGAAGAGAGACAAGACAAGGGGATGACGGTCGCGGGGGGTGGGATCCCCGGGACAAAAGGCGGAGATTTTTAATCTCCTTTTGCCGTGAAAACAAAGAATCGTCCCTCGCCTTCGTTTATTTATGCATTTCATAAAAACGGCGGACCGGAGGCTGCATTATATTCGATTCTCCTCGAGAGTCTGCCTCTGCCGTCCACCCCGCCCCCACACCCCTCTGCCCCCCACCCTTATCACAATCCCTGGTCCCTATAATCCGCCCCCGCGCAACCCCTACCATGAGCCTGCGCAGCCCTTCTGCACGAGGCTCTACTACGGTAATGTATAAATGAATAGAGTACCGGTGGCTGGTGGTGCCTGTTCCCTCTACTGGCCTCTTCTTACTCTTACAGAGGGTAGAGAGAGCCAAGGGGTGGCAATGGTGGCGGTGGTAATGTTTGTGGTAGTGGTCTGGTGGTGGTGCGTTTGGTAGCAGTGCTGCGTGCTACCTACTGCTACCATCCACACAGAGACGGATAAAAAAGCTCGGCAGGGACGAGTTTAAAAAACCTTTGTGATCCGACTCCGACAAAGATTGGATGAGCCTACCAGGACTCGCACCTACCACACATCCACCCACTCTAATTCCCTTAATCCTTCCCACGTTTATGTAGACTACAAAAAAATCTACGTCAC
Organism: Lasioglossum lativentre; assembly: GCA_916610255.1. Taxonomy (NCBI): domain Eukaryota; kingdom Metazoa; phylum Arthropoda; class Insecta; order Hymenoptera; family Halictidae; genus Lasioglossum; species Lasioglossum lativentre. The sequence continues at coordinate 20,107,554 of OU744364.1, read as the reverse complement.
GTGGAATGGACGTACAAACATTCAGACTAATGTTACTTCTTCTAGGCTTTCGAACAAGGTTACTTATACCGATTCACATCCGACAATTTGACGAGCAACAAAGACAAGGGACGAAACTAACATTGTACATAACGCAAAATCTATTATAGCTATCGTCGCGAATTTTCGGTCTCAATGTTTTTGTTTATAACTCAAACATTAATCGTTGCAAAACGAAAAAACCGTGGTTAAATGTCGGATAACTAGCTAATATTTTGATATGAAAATTTTGGTTGCGAAGTCGAATTGTATTACTAAATCAACATTCTTAAATTTCTGTGAATGCGTAAAATCCGCTGTCTGTTAATCGCACGAGTGGACACTTTCTAAATGAGACGATAAAGCACTGAAAGATCGAATAGGCTTCCGGCAGGGTTGAAATGAAATCAGTTTCTACGGATCAGAGAATCACCCCTAACGCTGTCCTGTTTATAATGAGAATTTTTATATCGATCGTAAATTGGTTAAATGGAATTATAATATCGGCGCCAGGTTCGATCATATTCTACTTCTAAATTATAGCTAATATGTAGTAAAACTCAAACGTTTCGATTCGGATGTGAGTCTGTGCTGGATCCGCTAGAGGACTCGTCAGTAAGGCTATTGTGGGGACGTGTTCCCCCTCCCCTAGATGGTCCGGAGTGGGGGGCCCGGCGTCGCCATTGGTGCGCCGGACCTACCGCTCGATCTCTTGTCTCGCGACCACGGTGCTGAACGGACGTAAACTCCACGTGACAGATTTGATTGTTTCCTAACCTCTCCCGATCCGCCTAAGTATAATCTACCGGCACAGTCGATATAAATTTCGTGTAGGCGCCAACATAGTTGGTGTGCTGTACCAGCATCTCTACATTTGGTGACCCCGACGTGATCCGGTTGTGACGGCGAGTTGATTCCGGTGAGGAGAGAAGAACGTGCTCTGGTTGCCCTGGCCGTGTTGCTGCTGGTTCCTTGGGAACTCTCGGTTCGAGAGTGGATTTCTTCGGTGGATTGCGTGAAGCCACCGTCACCGGCGCCTTTTGTTGGTCCAGAGGCTGGGAGAATTGCGTGAAGCTACCGTCACCGGCGCCTTTTTCGTCGTTCCCGGCGCGACAGCGGCTCCGTGGGAGACACGCGGTTCGGGATCGCCGGGTTTCAGCGAGGCGGTTTCCTGACGGCGGCGTGGGTTCACCGCATTCCTGTGTTTCGGTGCATGCGAGTGCCAGTGAGCGCGGCTGTCGCATGTTTTTGTGTGGTGCGTTGCGAGAGTGTTGCGGCGTGGTATTGTACGCGGTTGCGCGCGCGCGTTTTCTCTCGCGTTAGCGTCGTTTGACCGCCATTTTGGTCGCGTCTCCGCGCGTCGTTTCCCGCGCTTTTGCGTGGTCTCAGACGGCCATATTGTTTTCGCGCGTCCACGCGGTGACCCGGCCATTTTCGCGATTTGATATATAGTTGTCTTCCGTTATTGCGTAGTAACGGTTGATTTAGCGATCCGGTTGTCGTCCCACGCGGTTTGCGCAGTTGTCTTACGGTGACACTTGTCGGGCGTCATGTCTGATCCAAATCCTGAGCCGGGCTGCAGCGTCCCGAGTACGGGCCGCGTTGAGAGCTATCGGATTCCGAAGATCCCGCCGTTTTATCGCGGGGATCCTGCGCTTTGGTTCGCGCAAGCAGAGGGGACTATGCGTTCCGCAAATATCACCTCCGAATTTACGAAGGCCGATTCGGTCCTAGCGGCCCTCGATTATGAAGTAGCCGCGTCGGTTCGTGATCTGATATTGATGACGCCGCGTCTGCCGGACATTTACGAGCGGATTAAGCAGCGCATTATCTCGACTTTTGGTCCGTCTCCGGAGGCGAATCTGCGGAAATTGTTGAATTGTTGAAAACCTTCCCTTGTATTAAACCGGCTGCGCAATTTGAATGATGGCACGTGTGACGACGCTGTCATACGAAGCGTTTTCTTAGAACACCTTCCCGCGGGCCATCGAGCGATTCTCGCTTCGACCGGTCTGGTCGAGCTAGAGAAGCTTGCGAGCATCGCGGACAAGATTGCCGAATCGGCGGGTCCCTCTGACCATAGCATTTCCGCGGTTGAGCAGCGATCACCGCCGTCGGACTCGCTTGAAGATGTAGTTAGGGGTTTGGCCTCCGAGTTGGCCAAACTGCGTGCGGACATTAGTAAGTTGCAGCGGCAACGAGATCGTCCCGCAAACTCCGGGCGTCGCGGACGTTCCTCATCGAGAGACCGTTCGAAGTCGAGCGACCCTTCGGGCGGTCCCACATTGTGCTATGCGCACAAGAAGTTTCCTAATAGCCCGAAATGGTGCAAGGAGTGGTGCGACAAGTTTGCTACATTCAAACCGGGAAACTAGATAGGCCTTCAGTGGCTGAGATGGGCGCTGAAGGTTCTCGCGGTTCTTCCCGTCTCCATACAAGTGATCGCGTCTCTGGAACGTCGTTCCTGATCGATACGGGCGCGGATATGTCGTTGGTTCCGGCGAATCCGGCAATTCGTGGCAGGCCGTCTGGATTCAAACTTGTCGCAGCCAACGACACTGAGATAGACACATATGGCGAATCGTTTCGCACGTTAGATTTAGGTTTGCGGCGTTCCATAAAATGGAATTTCTGTATCGCCGCGGTGCCACACCCATTCATTGGTGCGGACTTATTAAAACATTATGGCCTATTGGTCGATCTTCGTTCGAACCGGTTGATCGACTCGAACACTAACATATATACGGTCACTACCCCGCGCACGGTTACAAATAGCGTCATAGGGTCGATCTTGCCACCTTCGCGGTTCGCGAGGATCACTGCGGAGTTTCCGGGGGTTTTTGGTGCATCGATGATAGCGCCGACGAAGTTCGCGGATGTGTTTCACCACATTTTAACCAGTGGTCCCCCGGTGTCTGAGAGGCCCCGTCGCCTCACTCCGGAAAAGCTTAGGGCCGCCAAAAGCGAATTTAAGTCGCTGGTTGAGGCGGGCATTTGCCGTCCTTCTTCTAGCCCATGGGCCAGTCCCATTCATATGGTCATGAAGAAGGACGGCACTTGGCGTATTTGTGGGGATTATAGAGGGCTGAACGCCAAGACCATTCCGGATAAATACCCGACTCCCCACATACACGATTTTTCGGTCAATTTGCATGGTAAGACGATTTTCTCCTCCCTCGATTTGTTCAGGGCTTACAATCAGGTGCCCATGGCCCCTGAGGACGTCGAGAAGACTGCGGTAGCAACGCCCTTTGGGCTGTTTGAATTCTTGTTTATGACCTTTGGTCTCAAAAATGCCAGTCAGTCTTTTCAGAGGTTTTTGAACAGGGTTCTCGGGGATCTCGACTTTGTGTTCACGTATATCGACCATATTCTCATCGCGTCAAGCTCAGAGGAGGAGCATGCTGAACATCTGCGGACAGTTCTTCAGCGGCTCCATGAGCATCATTTGCGGGCGAACCCGAGTAAATGTGTTTTCGGCGTTGCCGAAATTGAGTTCCTCGGGTACGCGATCAATTCCGCGGGTATTAAACCATTGCCTTCGAAGGTTGAAGCCATTGTCGAGTTTCCTGAGCCCAAAAGGGTCGTGGACCTGCGCCGGTTCCTCGGCATGGTCAACTTTTACCGCCGGAATATTCCGCGGGCGGCGCATCTTCAGGCGCCTTTGAATGAATACCTTCACGACTCTAGAAAGAATGACACGAGGGAGATTTTGTGGACGAGTCGTTCGAGGGAGGCTTTCGCGGGTACCAAGGAAGCCCTTGCAAAGGCGACCTTGTTGGTACATCCGCGACATGGAGCTGACCTGAGGGTGGTGACCGACGCGTCCGACCTTGCGATGGGCGCGGTCTTAGAACAGAAAAGTCTCAATTCCCACTGGGAGCCCCTGGCTTACTTTTCGCAGAAGTTTTCACCGGCTCAGGTGAAATATAGCGCGTATGATAGGGAGTTAACTGCCGCTTTTGAGGCCGTTAGGCATTTTAGGGACGCTGTCGAGGGTCGGTCGTTCTCGATCCTGACCGACCATAAACCCCTTGTATACGCGTTTCTGCAACGCCCTGAGAAGGCTTCTCCCCGACAAGCTCGTCAGTTGTCATTCATCGCGCAGTTTACCACGACGATATTATATATTCCGGGTCCGGACAACGTCGTGGCCGACGCTTTGTCAAGGGTAGACGCTCTTCGGCTGCCGCTCGAGTTTAGTCTTGAGGACATAGCTGAGCAGCAGGCAGCGGATGAGCAATTAAAGCTGATCTGCGATTCGACGGATTTTCCCCTAAAGTTAAAAAAGTTGCTATGGGGGCCGGGGCATGTTCCTGTTTATTGCGAGGTCTCTGGGGAGGCCATTCGCCCGTACATCCCTGGTACCCTGCGTAGGGCGGTGTTTGATCTGTTCCATAACTTCGCCCATCCTGGTGCGAAGGTGTCCGATCGGCTAGTCCGGCAGCGCTATGTGTGGCCGGACATGAACAGGGATATTGCCCGGTGGTGCAAGCTCTGCGTGAGCTGCCAGCAGTCGAAGGTGTCGCGTCATAATCGACACCGTCCGGAGCATTTCGTTGCTCCGGACGGGCGGTTCGACCATGTCCACTTGGACATAGTCGGTCCTTTACCGCCATCGGAGGGGTTCTCCTATTGTTTGACGATGATTGACCGTTTCTCGCGCTGGGTGGAGGCTGTTCCCTTAAGGGACATTGAAGCCATGTCCGTCGCGCGTGCGTTCTTTGAGACGTGGGTCTCCCGTTACGGTGCGCCCAAGGTTGTGACCACCGACCAGGGATCTCAATTTGAATCCAGACTGTTCTCCGCGCTTTTGTCGATTATCGGGTGCGACCGTGTTAGGACGACTCCGTACCACCCGGCTGCAAACGGGATGATTGAGCGGTGGCACCGCGTGCTTAAGGCAGCGATCATGTGCCACACACGCAATGAGTGGACATGCGTTCTTCCCACAGTACTAATTGGGCTGCGATCGCATGTGCGAGCGGATGTAGATGCGTCTCCTGCGGAATTTTTGTTCGGACAAACGCTGCGTTTACCGGGGGAATTTTTTCTTCTCGACAACCATGCGCCGGATCCTAATGTATTCATTGAGGAATTCAAGAAGTACATGCGCGAGGGGCGTCCTGTGCCCGTAGTACATAATTGTAGGACGCGTGCGTTTATGTTTAAAGACTTGCAATCGTGTACGCATTTATTCTTGCGACGTATGGCGAAAAAGTCGTTAGAGCGACCTTACACCGGACCGCACAGGATTCTTGAGCGCATTTCGGAACACCTGTTTAACATAGAAGTCAACGGTGAGAAGCGCACTGTCTCCTCAGACCTGGTGAAACCGGCTTTCTTTGTTCCGGAGCCTCCGGATGTTGCCGGGCCGGACACTCCTGGTCTGTCCGACCTTTCCGGTCGGGATCGTCCTGCGTTGCGGACATACTCTCGGCAGTCTGTTACATTCGCGCCCAACACGCGCGAGTGACTTCGGTGTGCGTTCGGTTGGGGTTAAGTGAAATGTAAATCGCGGTTCCGATATTTTCGGACTATGTATTAAGTCTATTGTTGCCATGTTCTCTTGCGCTAGGTGCGCCTTATATATATTGGACAAATGTAGTCTGTGGCGTGTTGCGTACCTATATTATTGCGCGTTGCTTTCTTTTTGTTGTTTGTTGTTTTTGTATATAGTCTCATTTTATTATATTGTTAAATAAATTTCGTTTGCACTCGGGGGGGAGTCTGTGGGGACGTGTTCCCACTCCCCTAGATGGTCCGGAGTGGGGGGCCCGGCGTCGCCATTGGTGCGCCGGACCTACCGCTCGATCTCTTGTCTCGCGACCACGGTGCTGAACGGACGTAAACTCCACGTGACAGATTTGATTGTTTCCTAACCTCTCCCGATCCGCCTAAGTATAATCTACCGGCACAGTCGATATAAATTGCGTGTAGGCGCCAACATAGTTGGTGTGCTGTACCAGCATCTCTACACTATCTAGCGGACCCTGCCTTAGACACACAGTGTCGGAAGACATTTTTTGAAAGGTTATTAATATACTAATTGATGACAGTTTTAGTAACTTGCGAGAAGGCAAATTCGACGATGTGTACCATCTTGTGTACGAGGTCGAAACTAAGCCTACTCAAACTCTGTAAATTTTTTCGCCATAGTTGATAATGAGAATTTTTATATCGATCGTAAATTGGTTAAATGGAATTATAATATCGGCGCCAGGTTCGATCATATTCTACTTCTAAATTATAGCTAATATGTAGTAAAACTCAAACGTTTCGATTCGGATGTGAATCTGTGCGTCCTAAGACCACGTTTGCTATAGAGAAATGTTCTATTAGAAGAAAAAGAAAGGTGGTGTTTCGTCCTGGATCCGCTAGAGGACTCGTCAGTAAGGCTATCTAGCGGACCCTGCCTTAGACACACAGTGTCGGAAGACATTTTTTGGAAGGTTATTAACAGAGAGTAATGAGAGTGCTCACGCCCGGGGTTTGGCCGTGCCCATTATAGTGCTGCCCCCTACTCTAGTGTTTAGCCTGGATCAGCTCCTATCTCCACACTCAGTCCGGACAAGAACCATTCTCCACACTCAGTCCGGACAAGAACCATTCTCCACACTCAGTCCGGACAAGAACCTATCTCCACAAGTGATGCCCGTTTGGACTCCGACCGATTGGACACGTTCCGATTGGACGGTGCCGATTGGACGCGTTCCTTTTCGACTTCGTGCCGATTGGACTCGTGCCGTTTGGACGCCGTGCCGTTTGGACGCCGTGCCGATTGGACGCCGTGGCGGTTGAATTCATGACGTTTGGACGCCGTAAATTTTATAATCATTGCTTTTCGAAGTCTACATATGGTCTACATACGGTGATATTGTATTGTGAAATATATATTTAGAACCTATTAAATTTGGATTTGAATTTTAATTTTTATGTGTTTCTTCAGACTCGTGCCTGCTCGTGCCTTTTGGACCCCGTGGCGGTTGGATTCATGACATTTGGACGCCGTAAATTTTATAATCATTGCTTTTCGAAGTCTACATATGATGATATTGTATTGTGAAATATATGGTTAACAACGCCCGATTAACAACAACTTCAGTTATCTAGCCAAACCTAACCCAGACTAATGTCATTTCCGCTCGCTCTTAAAATAAACTTTCCGGAGTAAGACTTCGGAATCACCCCCCTCCGAAGCTGTACATCATTATTTTTCATTAATAGATTCTTAATCATAATTTAAAATTTAATAGATTCCAAATCATATTTGAGCATATATTTCACAATACAATATCACCATATGTAGACTTCGAAAAGCAATGATTATAAAATTTTCGGCGTCCAAACGTCATGAATACAGCCGCCACGGCGTCCAATCGGCACGGCGTCCAAACGGCACGGCGTCCAAACGGCACGAGTCCAATCGGCACGGAGTCGAAAAGGAACGCGTCCAATCGGGACAGTCCAATCGGGACGTGTCCAATCGGTCGGAGTCCAAGTGGGACACCCCCATCTCCACACTCAGTCCGGACAAGAACCTATCTCCACACTCAGTCCGGACAAGAACCTACATCATATTTGGTCTTGATCAGAACGAAAAGTTTATATATCGTTTTATATAAAATATGTAACTAAGATATAGATCTAATATACACATCTCTAATTAATATAAATTAAATATAACATTAATTATAATGATAGAAGTATTTTAATTTTTTCCAATCTTTTATAGTTACAAACTCTAGTTGTAAAAAATAAAAAACCCAGAAGAATTCGAAAAATACAGATTTCATATCGTGGCTTAAATGCGATCATCTTGAATATTATTAATTTAATAATGATATATTGTCATCATCACTATCTCCGATTTTTTCATATTTTTATTCTACTCTACACCACTAAAAAAGTTGATTTTTTATTTTTTTGCATTTTCTTTAAATCACGTTTAAATCAACATAATTTTTTTTTATGAATGGACGAAACGACACCATTTCTCTGTAAAGCTAGAAGAAATAGTTTAGTCAATGACGTCTCAAAAATATGTTGAAAAAATGCATTTGCTCGGAATTGCGAAAAAGAATAGCGAAACCTGATGTTTTCAACTTTTTAGCAAGGCCAATAACCAAAGTTTAAAAGATGTGTTTGGTGAGCTCGTATAAATTATATGCACTCTGAAAATTTAATTGGCTTAGGAGTTATAAAAGATCAGAAGTGGTGAAGTGGCCGAAAATCATGGAAAATTGCAATTTTTATTCGAAGACTTCGAATAAATCCGCCATGCACAGTCCAAATCCTATCGAGTTTAGTCTTGTTTTAATCGGATGAACGCTACGAAGTAGCTAACGTCACTTCCGTGAAAGAATCATGGAAAATAAACAAGTTTAGGAAATCACTTGTTAGTCGTTCCATGCCGATATACCTGGCTCCCCGTGGGGTTGCCCGGCTGTGTTTATTGCACCACGTGTCCACGGAGACCGAGGCTCTCGTCGCCTCGTTGCCTCGTCGCCTCGTTACCCTAGCATAAGAGAAAATTATATGAAGGATCTATTCGAATATAACCAGTAGACATAGTTCAAATCCTATCGAGTTTAGTCTTTTTTTAATCGGATGAACGCCACGAAGTAACTAGCGTCACTTCCGTGAAAGAATTTTGACAAATAAACAAGGGCTACGTGTTCATTGGAGCCTCGAGCAGGTCAAAATTATTCAGTCTCCGATTAATAAATAGAAATAATAGATGAAAATTTTATTCGACGTTTTGAATAAATCTGCTTGGAATAAAAATTTATCTATTATTCGTCGAATAAATTCTCGGCGAATAAAAAATTATTTAAATAACGAGTCGAATAAAGATACTGGACCGTTATAATTAAATGAATAACGTGTAAACATCATAATGTAAAAACACCAATTTTGAAGATGTCAAAGAATTCTTTGAGATACGTTCATATTTCACTGAACACTGCAACATATGCAAATTCGAACAAAATTCGAAACAGCAGTTCTATTTTGCATTGAAGGATTCATGTGCATTAATGGTATGAAGATTAACGATCATGGAAGTGTGGGAATTTGAAAATAATAAAAAATTAAAACAATTATAAGAAACTGCGATTTAGATCATTAGTTGTTTACACTTCTCGGCGTTCGGTAAAACTCAAAGAATAGTATCCCTGGCGTATAAATCACCCTCGGCAGCAGTGATGGGATATTCGTGGGCCACGGCCCTGAGCGGCTGAGTTTCCCCACTCTGGAGTATCGTCGCCTCACTGAACACGCGCTACGCGCTACACACAGACGTACCTCTACTCTACTCGTGTGAGTGCCTGTTCGATTCAGGTCCGTGGTTCGATTGCGCGGGCGATACACACACAAGCATACATCTACTCTGTCCGTGTGAGCTGCCTGTTCGACTGCTCGAGCCTTGTCGCGTTCCTCCGAATTTCACGTTACCGAAGTTTCGGACGCATGAGTCGCAACCTGGAGATAGCGCGCATTCGATTCCCGGCGCGGCGCGGCGCACATTTTGCTATAACTTTTGATTTAAAAAAGATATCAAAGTGAAATTTGGACTAAACTTTTTTTAAAAAATCGGGTTTAATGATATATACTGAAATGTGTTTTTAAAATTATATTTTCATTGATTTTTAAGATATAGCTGGATAAGATGGTCAAAAGTGCCCATCCACGTTGATTTTTAGTCACACCATGCTCAACAAATAGTTACGAAAAAATTCATGAATATTCCACCTAATAACATACACGACTGAGACTTTTTTCAAAATTTTTCGTTGCGAAATCGATTTTTATTCAAATCGGAACGTTTATATTATTATGTTACTTTTGTCTTATCGTGATTATTAATGTGTATTTTTTTCAGTTTTTTCGGATTATGTAACCATGTTTAAAAAAATTGGAAATCTCCAAACATTCTAAGAAAATGCACATTTCGTATTCAAGTTTTAGAGATACCAGTTTTAGAACAATTCAGTTGTTAGGTATTATTGAAACAAACGTTATTAATTTTTTATAAATTGCATCGCGGTTAAGAAAAATCAAAATCTAATACAAATCTTTTTTATATTCGGAAAAATTATGTATAAACTTAAAACTGCAATATAAAATATTTTATTTGCTTTATATGTCAAGACATGAGCGTGCCTCTCAAAAATATCGGTTGGCGCATCGGTAAGGTCTCCACCTGAGAATCCTTTACTCCCCGGATCAAATCCCGCAGCGAATGATTTCTTTTTTTCGGTAAACACTTATTGCTTTGGGTTTAATCAAAAGTTTAACCAATAACACTTTGTAATTGTCGACATTTATTTTCAACTTAAAGGATTGATGTAATTCGCGCTGTCAATTTCTGTCGGGTCGTCGGGTTTTTCGAGGTTGCAGGTAACTAACTGTTTCCTTAAACGTCGTTCTCCACCTGTTCCCCGATCTTCGTTACGGCAGTAGAATATAGAATATTCTTTCCTTTAACGAAATATAGAGCAGTTCAACCATACACCGTGAGCCGCGGTATATGACGTGGGGGTCTTTCGAGTCGGAAGAGAATTAAATGTTTGCTAAAATTCAGTAGTTAGATATTATTAAAACAAATCGGCCTTAATTTTTATAAATTGCATTGTGGTTAAAAATATTCGAAATTATAGGTGTATAGGTGAATAACGTAATAATAAACATTTTTATATCGAAAAAATTGATTTTGATTTTTTTTAACCGCGATGCAATTTATAAAAAATTAAGAACGTTTGTTTCAATAATACCTAACAACTGAATTGTTATAAAACTGGTACGGTATTTTATCGATAATCGTCCGAAACACGGGTCCGGCCAGGGACGATTATCCAACAGGGACACTATTCTTTGACTTTTGCCTCGGCCGCCGAGAAGTGTAATATGATACGGGTCGAGTATATCGGTGTGAGACCAGGAGATCACTACTAATCCAATGACAAAACTTCTTTATTTTTCATTATTTTTTTATGGGACTTTGACCAAAATATTCGTGGCATTTTTCTAATGAAAATGAAACCAAAAATGATATAATTCCGATGATATTTACGTGTGTAATGGACGATAGGAGTGTCGTGCGCAAGGAAAGATAGCGTATGGGAAAGAAAGAGACGCGGAGAGTCGCAGTCGTCGGCACAGTTCAAAGGCCCGCGGCGTCCTCACAATGTAATTCCAATAAAAAACTTTTTTATTATTACTTATTTTTGTATGAGAATTTCACCAATATATTTGTAACATTTTTCTGATTAAAATGATACTAAACATGATATAATTCGCATCATATTTACATTAATTGTCGCTCATATAATTTGAATGAGAAGTTACGCGGGGTCGTCCATTACACACGTAAATATCATCGGAATTATATCATTTTCATTAGAAAAATGCCACGAATATTTTGGTCAAAGTCCCATAAAAAAATAATGAAAAATAAAGAAGTTTTGTCATTGGATTAGTAGTGGTCTCCTGGTCTCACACCGATATACTCGACGCGTATCATATTACACTTCTCGGTGGCCGAGACCGTTCGAGCTTCACGGCCCCTTACGGGGTATACCCCGCAGGAGTGGGGATAGTTCTGAGTCATTTAACCGCCAGACTATTGGGACATTTATCGATAAAATACTGTATTTCTAAAACTTCAATACGAAATGTGCATTTTCTTAGAATGTTTGGAGATTTCCAATTTTTTTAAACATGGTTACATAATCCGAAAAAACTGAAAAAATTTGTAACAGTAACATAATAATATAAACGTGGTCAATTGAAAACTTCGATATAAAATCGGCTATTTTATGCTTTCCGATTTGAATAAAAATCGATTTCGCAACGAAAAATTTTGAAAAAAGTCTCAGTCGTGTATGTTATTAGGTGGAATATTCATGAATTTTTTCGTAACTATTTGTTGAGCATGGTGTGACTAACAATCAACGTGGATGGGCACTTTTGACCATCTTATCCAGCTATATCTTAAAAATCAATGAAAATATAATTTTAAAAACACATTTCAGTATATATCATTAAACCCGATTTTTTAAAAAAAGTTTAGTCCAAATTTCACTTTGATATCTTTTTTAAATCAAAAGTTATAGCAAAATGTGCGCCGCGCCGCGCCGGGAATCGAATGCGCGCTATCTCCAGGTTGCGACTCATGCGTCCGAAACTTCGGTAACGTGAAATTCGGAGTAACGCGACGAGGCTCGAGCAGTCGAACAGGCAGCTCACACGGACAGAGTAGAGGTATGCTTGTGTGTGTAGCGCCCGCGCAATCGAACCACGGACCTGAATCGAACAGGCACTCACACGAGTAGAGTAGAGGTACGTCTGTGTGTAGCGCGTAGCGCGTGTTCAGTGAGGCGACGATACTTCAGAGTGGGGAAACTCAGCCGCTCAGGGCCGTGGCCCACGAATATCCCATCACTGCTGCCGAGGGTGATTTATACGCCAGGGATACTATTCTTTGAGTTTTACCGAACGCCGAGAAGTGTAAACAACTAATGATCTAAATCGCAGTTTCTTATAATTGTTTTAATTTTTTATTATTTTCAAATTCCCACACTTCCATGATCGTTAATCTTCATACCATTAATGCACATGAATCCTTCAATGCAAAATAGAACTGCTGTTTCGAATTTTGTTCGAATTTGCATATGTTGCAGTGTTCAGTGAAATATGAACGTATCTCAAAGAATTCTTTGACATCTTCAAAATTGGTGTTTTTACATTATGATGTTTACACGTTTTTCATTTAATTATAACGGTCCAGTATCTTTATTCGACTCGTTATTTAAATAATTTTTTATTCGCCGAGAATTTATTCGACGAATAATAGATAAATTTTTATTCCAAGCGGATTTATTCAAAACGTCGAATAAAATTTTCATCTATTATTTCTATTTATTAATCGGCGACTGAATAATTTTGACCTGCTCGAGGCTCCAATGAACACGTAGCCCTTGTTTATTTGTCAAAATTCTTTCACGGAAGTGACGCTAGTTACTTCGTGGCGTTCATCCGATTAAAAAAAGACTAAACTCGATAGGATTTGAACTATGTCTACTGGTTATATTCGAATAGATCCTTCATATAATTTTCTCTTATGCTAGGGTAACGAGGCGACGAGGCAACGAGGCGACGAGAGCCTCGGTCTCCGTGGACACGTGGTGCAATAAACACAGCCGGGCAACCCCACGGGGAGCCAGGTATATCGGCATGGAACGACTAACAAGTGATTTCCTAAACTTGTTTATTTTCCATGATTCTTTCACGGAAGTGACGTTAGCTACTTCGTAGCGTTCATCCGATTAAAACAAGACTAAACTCGATAGGATTTGGACTGTGCATGGCGGATTTATTCGAAGTCTTCGAATAAAAATTGCAATTTTCCATGATTTTCGGCCACTTCACCACTTCTGATCTTTTATAACTCCTAAGCCAATTAAATTTTCAGAGTGCATATAATTTATACGAGCTCACCAAACACATCTTTTAAACTTTCGTTATTGGCCTTGCTAAAAAGTTGAAAACATCAGGTTTCACTATTCTTTTTCGCAATTCCGAGCAAATGCATTTTTTCAACATATTTTTGAGACGTCATTGACTAAACTATTTCTTCTAGCTTTACAGAGAAATGGTGTCGTTTCGTCCATTCATAAAAAAAAATTATGTTGATTTAAACGTGATTTAAAGAAAATGCAAAAAATAAAAAATCAACTTTTTTAGTGGTGTAGAGTAGAATAAAAATATGAAAAAATCGGAGATAGTGATGATGACAATATATCATTATTAAATTAATAATATTCAAGATGATCGCATTTAAGCCACGATATGAAATCTGTATTTTTCGAATTCTTCTGGGTTTTTTATTTTTTACAACTAGAGTTTGTAACTATAAAAGATTGGAAAAAATTAAAATACTTCTATCATTATAATTAATGTTATATTTAAATTATATTAATTAGAGATGTGTATATTAGATCTATATCTTAGTTACATATTTTATATAAAACGATATATAAACTTTTCGTTCTGATCAAGACCAAATATGATGTAGGTTCTTGTCCGGACTGAGTGTGGAGATAGGTTCTTGTCCGGACTGAGTGTGGAGATAGGTTCTTGTCCGGACTGAGTGTGGAGAATGGTTCTTGTCCGGACTGAGTGTGGAGAATGGTTCTTGTCCGGACTGAGTGTGAAGATAGAAGCTGATCCAGGCTAAACACTAGAGTAGGGGGCAGCACTATAATGGGCACGGCCAAACCCCGGGCGTGAGCACTCTCATTACTCTGCATTACTCTCTGTTAATAACCTTCCAAAAAATGTCTTCCGACACTGTGTGTCTAAGCACCGACGAGATATAGAATAGACCTATCATCTTATGGGACTTCGTGTCTCATGTTCTGAAATACCGACTGTTCAAAAAACCGGAGGTTTTGGTATGCCCTCTACGATTTAGAGTGGCGAGTTTAGGAATTATGTCGAATTTCAGATTTCGAAGGCGCAGTTGCCAAATCACATCCGAAAATATTTGTCGCGTGGTTGCCAATTTACTGTTACTGCCGTGTAATGCACAGCGCGCATTTCTGCTATTTTCCATGTTACAGTCACAATTCTGGAAAAGGAAACGAAACGAGTCGAGTCAGTCAATACATGATTAATTCCACCTGAATATTTCATCTCTGTTTAAATATAATGCTTCCTGTTTCTGTAATCATTTTAAAGCTGAATAAATGCTTTTTTGATTTATATAAATAAACTGTTATTTATTGATAGCAAAGAAAATAATTATCGTTATCAAAAATAGTGTTGAAAATAGAATTACCTATTTAACGCTACTTTTATCTTAAAATTTATTAATATAAACTGTTGTTGGTTTCTTTGAACCTTTTGCTATAATTAAATACATAATTTTGAAAAGGACGGAAAAATATTCAGAAGATCGATCAGTTAATAAAAAATTTTAAGGACAAGTTATGTTATTGTTAAGTTGGTTTCGTTACAAGTTGTAGCGTGTCTGTTATCATATGCGTTAATATTAAATATACAATTAATTATTAGTCCTTTTTCAAATATTTTCATAAGTTATGCAAGAATTTACATTAATTATAAACAATAATTAAATGTGTAATAAATATGTATTAAATTCTGTCTATGTATAGTATTGATCTGACTACTTGTCATTATATTGCAAAAGCATATAGAGGAGTTCAGATTTATATAGTTGATCTTTTACCATTATTTTTATCAGTTTTGAAACAATAATCACTGTATTATTTTGTGAAATTAGCAATTACATTTTTATTCGTTGTCTGCAATTAAAAGATCACTAACTAATATGAAACAGGGGATGAAATAAATAGTACCATTTTATGTATAAAATATATTTATTGTTGAATTATCAAAACTAAATCAACATTCTCAGAATCGTATTCTTAAATAGAGATTACAATGTATCGATGGAACGTTCTCTGGATCGTTTCTGAACAGAGATTTCGAGGTAACGCATTCAGTATATACTTTGTCTCAAGTGCCGGACTGTGGGGGGCTAACCTAAACAGTCTGGAGATATGAAGGGACCCTATTCGCCTTCTTTGGGGTTCCAACGGTTTTTCCTCCAAGAGTTAGTTGAGCCTGAAACTTCCTTGAGTAAAGAGCTTCCTCTCGCGCCGTAAAATAAAGACATTTATTTTAAATCAAGTTCCAGTGTGCCTTTATTTAATAACCCATATCCAATAGGTTATGGGCCCAGTTATCGTTGAAATACTTTTTAAAGTTTAGTGAACTGTGTTTATAAACTATATCTAAGTTTTTTTTAATTAGCACATTTAAGCATATATAGGACTAGTGACATTTTAACTTGGTGACATTTAATTAAAATAGATTATAATAATTTAGTGTATAAATATATATAGTGCTAAATATAGTTAAATATGGAAAACTTAAGATTAAAAAGGAACATTAAACCTTTCGACGGTGAGAGATACAGTATGTGGAAGTTAAGAGTTCGGTCACTACTGAATGAATTAGATGTACTAAAAGTAATAGATCAAAACATTCCGGAAAAATTAAATAGCGAGTGGATTAAGGCAGAAAGAATCGCGAAAAATACAATTATCGAATATTTGACCGATTCCTTTTTGGGTTTCGCGAACACTGGGAGCACGGCGAAGGAAATATTTAAAAATTTAGATGCGATATACGAGCGAAAAAGCCTCGCGACGCAATTAGCGCTGCGAAAGAAACTTTTAAGCTTAAAATTAGAAGGCGATACACCTTTAATAAAACATTTTACCGAATTCGATGATTTGATTGCAGAACTATTATCCGCGGGTGCGAAAATAGAAGAGGCGGATAAAGTGTCGCACTTGTTATTATCCTTACCATCCACATATGATGGTGTAATAACCGCTATTGAAACCTTGTCAGAGGACAATTTAACATTAGCTTTTGTAAAGACGCGCCTATTAGATCATGAAGTAAAGTTAAGAACGGGAAATAATCAGACAAATGCGAAAGTTTTGCATGTGCAAAGAATGCATAATTTTAAAAGAAATAATAATGGTATGAAAAGGGTTTTTAATAATAATAATAAAAAATTTAACAAAATAAATAAGCCGAGCCAGTCCTTTCAGAATAATCTTGTGGGAAATATTAAATGCCATCACTGTGGCAGAAAGGGGCACAAAATTCGTGATTGTTTCCACTATAAGAAAAATCAGCAGTACCATGAAGACAAGAAGAGGATGGCCCAAACAACCCAAGTGGCAGGGCCGAGCAAATCGCAGGAAGAACTTGAAGGCTTCGCCTTTATGGCAGGAAACATCGACAACAAAGGGTCGGAGAATTTGACGTTCCTACTAGACTCGGGGGCCTCGGACCATCTGGTCAACAGGGATGACTGTTTCTTTACCTACAAGATGTTGCAGCCACCCATAAGGATTGCAGTCGCGAAGAACGGAACTTTTATAACGGCGACAAAGAAGGGAAATATTCGAGTGACGAGCAACCTTGGGATCGAGGGTGTCCTTGAAAATGTCCTCTACTGCCAGGACGTACCGTACAATTTATTGTCGGTAAAGAAGATGCAGCAGTCAGGATTGTGCATCACCTTTGATGAGGAAGGAGTCCGCATAGCAAAAGACGGTAAATTGGTGATGTGTGGTAAGCCCTTAGAAAATTTAACATGTATTGAATTTGAAATTAATAAGAAAAGGGTAAACAGTCTTTCACGAGTTTATAGTGCTACCAGCAATAACTATGAACTCTGGCATAGACGTTTAGGACATATTGGTAGGGCTAAATTTATACAGTTGAGGGATAAACAAATGGTTGATGACATAGAACATATTAAAAATGTTGTACCAAATGATAGCTTATGCGAAGCTTGTATAAACGGTAAACAAGCAAGATTACGTTTTGAAAAAGCTAAAGACAAAAGTCATATAGAACGACCATTGTTTATTGTTCATACTGACGTTTGCGGACCTATCACTCCAACTACCGTTGATAACAAAAATTATTTTGTATTATTTGTTGATGACTTTACTCATTATTGTGTCACATATGTGATCACTTATAAATCAGATGTATTGAAGTCGAGAGTAGAAGTAAATTCGGAAGAAAAGTTAAATGAAAACTCAAATAAATTTGTAACAGAAACAAATATGCACGATGAATCTTCTTCTCAAAATAATAAAGATAAGACAGTAGAGAAAATCGAACCTAGAAGGAGTGACAGGATTAAGCAACGACCTCATATGTCATACAATGAATGTGACACACAAGATGATATTATTATGTGTGCACAATCTTTTGTAAATCACATACCAAATTCATTTGAAGAGATTGAAAGCAGGGATGATATTGTTAATTGGAAACAGGCAATAAACAGTGAAATTAATTCACTGCTGTTAAATAAAACTTGGACATTAGTTGAGAAACCTAATGGTATAAATATAGTCGACTGTAAATGGATATTTACTATTAAGAGCGATGAACACGGAAATCCGTCGAAATACAAGGCACGTCTTGTTGCACGCGGATTCAGTCAGGAATATCTAACTGACTATAATGAAACATTTGCACCAGTTGCAAGAATGACTAGTTTTAGATTGATAGTTGCTTTAGCTAATCAGTTTAATTTATTGATACACCATATGGATGTTAAGACAGCATTTTTAAATGGTGAATTAAAGGAGCAGATTTATATGAAAGTTCCTCAAGGAATTACGTGTGAAAGCAATCAAGTTTGCAAATTGAATAAGGCAATATATGGTTTAAAGCAGGCAGCAAGATGTTGGTTCGAAGTATTTGACAGATGTCTTGTAGAAAAGGGTTTCCGAAGTTCATCAGTCGACCGATGTATTTATATATTAGATAAAGGGAATGTATTGCAAAATATATATGTTGTACTATATGTGGACGATCTTGTGATTGCTACTGCAAACTTGGAAACAATGACTAAATTCAAAAGTTATTTAAGGAATAAATTTAGAATGACGGATTTAAATGATATTAGTTTCTTTTTAGGAATAAAAATTGAACGTCATGACAATAAAATAACCTTAGATCAAAGTGGATATATTAAGACTATTTTAGAGAAATTTAATATGAATGAATGTAACCCCGTTAGTGCACCATTGCCAAGCAAGTTAGATTATCAAGCTTTAAATTCTGAAGAAAAATTAGAAGCACCATGTCGTAATTTGATCGGTTGTCTAATGTACGTAATGTTATGTACAAGGCCCGACTTGAGTGCAGCAATAAATATATTGAGTAGATACACAAACAAAAATAATAAAGAACTTTGGCAAAATTTAAAACGAGTATTAAGATATCTTAAAGGTACAATTGATATTAAATTAATATATGTAAGAGGAAATTATGATGAAATCTTAACTGGATATACCGACTCTGATTGGGGAGGTCATGATGAGAATGACAGAAGGAGTACAACGGGATACTTATTCAAATTATTTGAAAGATGCACAATTTGTTGGTCAACAAAAAGACAAGCATCTGTAGCTGCTTCTTCTACTGAAGCAGAATATATGGCGCTTTTTGAAGCCACAAGAGAAGCTTTGTGGTTAAAATCTTTAGCAGGTAGTATAAGTATAAATATTTCAAAGCCAATAGTAATATTTGAAGATAACAATGGCTGTATAAGTATAGCAAATAATCCAAGTAATCACAAGAGATCGAAACATATAGATATCAAGTATCATTTTTCCAGGGAGCAAATTGAGAAGAATGTTATTAAACTAAAATTTGTATCCACAGAAAATCAAGTAGCTGACGTCTTGACGAAGCCATTGCCAACACCTAAATTTATAGAATTTAGAACAAAGATGGGGTTAGAATAAATATAGTTTCATTTATTTTATTTAAAAAAAAAAAAAAAAAAAAAAAAAAAAAAAAAAAAAAAAAAAAAAAAATTTTTAAATGTATATGTAGAGATATAAGAGTATAATGAATATATTATAGTTTTTAAATAATATAAGGTTTTGATATGGTCTGATTAGGTTTTATGGGTTTCCCTAATCCTCGGCAACAAATGTTGGACCATTTGTAATTTCCCAGAAAACGGCAGGAAAGGAATCTCTTAATAATTTATTTTATCACAGAGTTTAATTTGTAACTAGGATTAGTATTCAATCGTAATCTGCGATACATATATATACAGAATGATATTGTATAACATGTGCTGTCTTGTTTAATCTTACTTAAGAACAGTTGATTTATTTTTGAGGGGGCGTGTTGAATTATCAAAACTAAATCAACATTCTCAGAATCGTATTCTTAAATAGAGATTACAATGTATCGATGGAACGTTCTCTGGATCGTTTCTGAACAGAGATTTCGAGGTAACGCATTCAGTATATACTTTGTCTCAAGTGCCGGACTGTGGGGGGCTAACCTAAACAGTCTGGAGATATGAAGGGACCCTATTCGCCTTCTTTGGGGTTCCAACGGTTTTTCCTCCAAGAGTTAGTTGAGCCTGAAACTTCCTTGAGTAAAGAGCTTCCTCTCGCGCCGTAAAATAAAGACATTTATTTTAAATCAAGTTCCAGTGTGCCTTTATTTAATAACCCATATCCAATATTTATTAAATAAAGCAATATGTAGGATTCCAAAACTAGAGACAGTGTCAAGGAAAGAAATAATATATTGATACATATGTACTATTTATGTACATATATGTATACATACACATTAGGGTGGCTTTTATTTGTTCTTGTCAAAAATTTTTTCAAAATTTCTTTTACACGGCACCCCACAGAGTTATTCCGAATAATTAAAACAAAATCTGTGCAAAGTTTGAGCTCGATCGGATACCGGGACAACGTACCCTAACTAGATTAAACATTAAAATAATTAATTTAAGGTTCATAAAATCGTTTTTCTCGAATATCTTTTAAACTATATATTTACTGCGTCCAAAAAAATGTTCAACAAAACATGTTGATCTGGACAGGCTGCGTATTTTATATCGTTTTACTTTTTTTCGTAAAACACACGGTTTCCGAAAAATTGAAAAAAACCTTGGATCCAAATCCAACCATTTTTTCTGAAAGGAATCGGAAGAACATCTGATAAACAAAATAAAACAGATTGACCCGGGCGGGATTCGAACATGGTCCAAAAAGTCATCAGCGGTTCCGCAGTCCGAGACCATAGCCGCTGCACCAACCGGCGCCCTTGAAAGTAGCTTCGAAATATTCGAATGTAACGACATGTATTATATTCTCATTTTGTACTACGCAAGTTTTAAAGTCTGGAAAATATTTCTCTGAACGTAGGATTGTTTAATATTACATAATATATTTTTTAAATTCAGAGAAAAGAGGTATAACTTAGGAAAAACGCTGAAAAAAGTGATTTTTATTTTTTTCTCCTATGACGCACCACACTCAGGGATTTGAAAAAATTGAGCATAATACTTATTATATATAATACGATAATATCTCATTTCTAAATTAAATCTGTAGTAGTGCTCTTTCGATTTCTATATGAAATCTGCATTTTTTCGTGTTTTTCGCGTTTTACAAACAGAGTTTGCAACGGAAAAATCTGATAATGATACCTAATATGTGGCTTAGTAACCAAAATGTGTCAGAATTTTTTCAGAATTTTTAACTATCAATAAATCGGAAAAATGGGCCCAAAACTGGTTTTTCGACTTTCCTCAATAACTACCCTTACAGATGAGATACGGGGCTGTAACTTGGCAGAGCGGGGTCTTTTTGGGTAGGCTATCGAATGGCCAAAACTCGATTAAAAACTCGTCGGGGGCGAATTTCACAACCAAACCCGCGGGTACATATAGCCTTTGAAAATTGAAGTGTGGTTTTATTATCTTTTATCAATTAACATTAGCGACAAATGTATTCTTTTTAACTTGCGGAACTTACTTTTGTTTAATTGCAGATTTTTTTGCTGGATATTCTATATATATTATATATTTTTTTTAAAGTCTTAATTTTTGAGTTCCACTTTCTTAAGGGTCAAGGTCTTATAAAGAGAACTGCGTTTAGAAAAAAATTAACTACTAACTATTTAGTCGTTGCCATTCGCATTTATACTTTTCACACACATAATGCATATGTACACTGTTGTACACTTGTTTATAATTTTCTTTACTTATTTTACTTTTATTTAGTGTTTTAAATTAGTTATAATATTTAAAAGTTGGTTATTATTACAAAAAAAGAGGGGTTCTACAAACTCTCAGATGGACGCGTACCCTAAGAAAGCTGTCAGCACAAACGAGATATAGGAATCCTATTCGTATATCTCGTTTGTGCTGTCAGCCTATTTTAGTTCCAGCAGTACCGACGAGACGCTGCCTGGGGCCCCAAAACCGAGTTCGGAAATGGGGTACGTAACCCCAGCAATGATGGCCGCCAAAATACATTGGATGATAGGTCTATTCTATACCTAGTCGGTGGTCTAAGGCAGGGTCCGCTAGATAGCCTTACTGACGAGTCCTCTAGCGGATCCAGGACGAAACACCACCTTTCTTTTTCTTCTAATAGAACATTTCTCTATAGCAAACGTGGTCTTAGGACGCACAGATTCACATCCGAATCGAAACGTTTGAGTTTTACTACATATTAGCTATAATTTAGAAGTAGAATATGATCGAACCTGGCGCCGATATTATAATTCCATTTAGCTGTCCTGTTTCTTTGAGCAGACAAGGGTTGGTGTCTCTCGAACACAATTAAAGAAGCAACGGGGGTTGGGAGATGCGGTGCGACGCGGCACAATGGAGAGAAATGTTGTTGAAATGATAACATCCGGTTGTCTGGCTCGGTCCTGTTGATCTCCCTGGTAGCACTATGGTTTCATGTGCACTTTTGTTGTGTAAGGGGGTTGGCGAGGCAGCCCGGAGTTGGAAGAGAGTCGCTGGCGATGGCGATGGCGATGGCGATGACGATGGCGGCGCGCGGAGGTGGTAGTAAGGGGGAGGACGCGGTTTCGTTGATTAAAATAACCTCGTCAGTGTAGTCGTTCTGTTGTACAACTAGTCGGGGGATGATGAGTAATCGTCTGGCTTAGGAAACTGTCATGACAAGGGCATCGGACAAGAGAGAGGGAGGCACGGTACGGCAGAGGGATGGGAACTGGGGCTGGGAATCGAGGAGGGGGCACTTGGATCTACAGGTCATCCGTTCAACCGGATTAAATCGAAACGAAACTTTTTCATTTGCGATTGTCATCAACCTTCTCGCCGATGACGGGTTCGCTCGTCGTTCGTTTTTTCTCGGTACCCTTCGGACGCCCTTTGTTTTTTACTTAATTCAACGAATGCAATCGGGTTTCGCTAGTACATATTTGTATATATTTACGTGAACGAAGAAAAACGTTTATATTTATTGTATGCATAATGTGTACTCTGCAATGACTATTGTATGTATACAGCGTGTTCGCGTCATTACTATAGCTAGCGTTTTTTTTTTCAAAAACTACTGTGATTCGAACAAAATGAAAGAAGAAAAAGTTATACTGTTCTTTTGCAAGCAATGCAATGGTGTTTGTAATTTTTTTTATCTGCATTATTTTGTTAGAAATGAAGGTGACCATGAATTTTTTAAATGGATTGCTATGCATTTTTTTATGTCGTATATAAAAGCGTGTGCCAAGGCGAATTCATCTGTATACGACACACCGATCTTCAAGGTCATACAACATCGGAAATGGTATTTTTCAATAAAATTGTACCCGTCGAAGTTGTACGTATATTTACACATTGTCGATTGATTGAACCATAAATTGAACAATTTAAAAAATCGACCGTTTTGCACTTCGGATTATAATGTCGAAGAAAGAAATTGATTATAATACGTGTCTTTATTCGGTCTCGTAAGTTTTCACGCACTCTAGATGACTGACCCGGGGTTAAGATGGAGTACTCGAAGACAAAGGAAGAATCGACGTTTCATATTAAAGGGACCGGTAGTTGATTAATTCGGGAAGTGCGCGGCGTGGAGAAACAAAAATAATAAAGACGAGGAGAACCGGCGCAGCGTGACACGCCGCAGGTTCACAGATTCGAAGAAAGGAATAAAGAATCGAAAGTGAAGCAAAGGGATCGAGGGTCCTTGCTTTCCCGCAACGTGAATACAAAGAAGAAAATGGAGGATGGTATGGTGACTTCAACAGAAGGACCGTAATAATAGAAGCTAATGGTTCTTGCGTGGACCCTGTCCTGCCCGGCCAGACCCGGCGAATTCGTATCGATGATCTCCTGTCCATTGTGATCAATTGTTTACAAACCTGTTCACACAATTCGTTATATTTTTCGCTTAATTAATTTTTTTAACGAACAACTTTATGATGACATTGTCTTGAATTTTTACTGCTACTGTTTTTCCTTCTTGTCACATATTTGATTTGTAACTCGTCGTATATTTTTATTTACAACAGGAGATTTATTTGTACAATTTTCTACGCTACTGGGGCACCCTCTGCAGTTTTTCGTCACGTTTTCTGAATTTTAGCAGCTACCTCGCGTTTACACCATCTATTTGATTTTTAGCCTCGTCTCACACCCTCGTACGTTCCCATCGAACGCGATTAATCTCCCACAGAAATAAGTGATCGGCCGAAGTGTTTATATTTGGGCATTTCGCACGGTTCCGAGTGTTATTTATCGGTTTCGTCGAAATATCCATTCACGAAAAAGCGCCGGTGCTAGCGCAACAGAAATTAAGTCTCGTTTGCTAGGAAATTCCCAATAAATTATAAATTGACTGCGGATTTTATGCATTTACAACGTTCTCGATCGGAAGCACGATATAACGACATGTTTAATAAAGCGAGATGTGATTTCTATCATTTGCCCAGTGCGATATGGAACCTCTAATTCATCGGAGAACCGTTTTATCCACACTTTCCATCGATCAGTCCTCGCGGATTTATCAAATATTTCTTTTTAATTGTTTCTGATAGCTAAAAATATTCATAATCATTGTGAACTTCTCCGCCAAAGCTAAATTGTGTTGGGTAAATTATTAGACTGAGGATTTTTATACATTTATGAAGAAATTGGCTGGATGAAATATAAAACAGTAAAAGATTAGAAACATTTAAGAACTAAGGGATGAAATCAATTTTTATTTTATTCCTGCTTCCCACAATCAATGCGGAACATTTTTTATTTTGCATAAAGATCCGGAGTCTAATAATTATTAACAACATCTATTTTAGTACAGGTATCTCATTGTCAGCAGGATCGACTGGTCTGATATATTGAGAATAAACAAGGAACAATTGCGCTGTTTACGTGCAATGGATCGTCGTAAAATTTTCAGAACGAGTTTTCCGAAGAAAATAGAAAGTTGAAATCAAAGAGACCTATAAAAGACCGAGGATCAATAGAAAGAAGTACCCTTGTAGGTAAAGCGATCCTTTCAACCCCATAAATCGTCGGTGAATGCGCATGTGGCCACTGGCCATCGCGTCGCGTCGATACGTTCACTGTCGTTCCATGTTTGAAAACTTCTCGTATTCACAATTGCTAACAGTCGCCGAAAAACTGAGGAGAATTTTTGCAAAAAATGTTTGAGATCAATTCGAAGCAACCCCAAAAATCCAGTTAATTTTGACCGACCTAGCGATGGGAATTTGATGATTTTTCTACATGATTACTACACTGCGAATCTTTATGCATTTACGGCTTCCGAAAATGTTCAAAAAATGCTAAAACATAACATTCGACAGAATTTAGTACGATTTTTATTTGTCCTAGTTCTACAAATGCTACTACCACTGAAGATAAAATTTTATTTGACTTCACTTTCCTAAAATACTTCTACAAAAATTGCAAATTGCATAAACATCCGCAGTCTAATGATTACGAATTTCCCGACAAACCTAAATGAACCTATCGTGAAGTGCTAACATTCAACTTTAATTTAAACCCCCTCGAACGTTCTAAAAATTCTATGGGAATACATTGTAAACATGACTCGAAGAACCCTCATACATTGGAGTCAATTTTTGCAATTTTTCAATATGATTTCGAAAACACGGCTTTGTGTTTCATTTTGTTTTGTCGTCAGGGGCGCTATTCTATTCGGGCCCTTCTCCTTCCTCATCCGGCTGCCTCTTCCTTTTTTTCCTCTCTCTCTCTCCACCCCCCTTCCCGTCCCCCTCTCTTCCTCTCCCTTTCTTTTTTCTTCTTTTTTTTATATTATAACGCGAGCGCGCCCGCGCACTCACTCTCTGCAACCCCGGTGGATAGGCTTCGCGGGGGTTGCAAGGGGTGCGAGGGGGTGAGAAGGGGGTGGAAAGGGGGCGAGAGGTACCAGGCGGAGAGCGCGGAGGGGAAAGGGGGCAGAGATAGGGCAGGGTGAGATTGCTTTAGTAATGAATTACATGGCTTCGGGGTATGTGCCTCTGTCTGATGCGCTATACGAATACCAAGCATCACTTTCTGCCTTACGCTACGCTACGCCTACACCACCTTCTCAGTCTTCTTCTCCTTATTCTTCTTCTTCCCTCCTTTCCCTTCAATTCTTCCCTCTTTCCTCTTACTTTTGTACGACTTCGTTCTCTCTGTCTTATCCCCCTGACTATTCTGCTTCTTCTTCGTCTTCTTCTCCTTCTTACGACTTCGTTCGCTTTTCTTTATCTTGCTGCTTCTTCTTCCTCCGCAGACACCATATCTCAACGGTTGAATCAGCATTAACTGAAATAATCGTAATATAATTTTAGCGTGGCATGCATAAGAGAAACGTAACATCCTTCCATATTCGCAATGATCAATCGTTTTAACTTTCACCATTTTTGCATTAAACGGCTGATTTGCACCAGAGAATACCAAACGAAGAAGAGAGTCTTGGAACCGAAGATTTAAATTGTAAAAATAATTAACACTAAACCTATCAGCGCCGGTAAAACCGACCGGTTACAGATTATTTATTTTAGACTTGTTAAAATTGTAAATACTCATCTTTCATAGGAAATGATCGAATAAATTTCTTCAATCAAACATGTACATGCCAGTCAGTTTTAATGCTCGGTAGATGTAAAACGGACCACCTGGTGATAATTCTACCTGCAGAAACAAGTTTTAAAAAATGGAACAACATTCTCTTATTCGACGCTTCATTTTCCAGTAAATGGAGTTTGGAAATGTAGCGAATACGAGTGGCGGCTATTAGATAGGAATCGGCTGGCGCCGTCTGATCATGACCGACCAATTCTACTTGCTGCATGTAAAGTACACACTAGACTAGATCACGCGACTCAACGAATCTTCAAACTCGATTTTCTCAAAAACGGAACCCTGGACGAAAGGACTTTTCTTTCCGACTTGTTCTAGAAACATCCTGTATACCGCTTGAATTAAAATGCCCCTCAACATGGCTCAACATTGTAATCTAACAATTTCGGAAAATCAGAAGAAAATCTACACAGTGATGAAACGATAAACGGAGAAAATTGTTATAATACCTATCTTCAGACGGTCTGGAGTCTTCTTTTTATAAGAGCGGAAAAATAACACGGGTCAAAATATATCGGTTAATTAATTTAAACTATTCATCGATAGTAGAGAAGATTACCAAATACAGATGACAATCTTGTAAACGGAGAACGTGAACGGCGAAAAAATTCAATTTCTAAAGTAATACAATCGAGAGACTTGTAATACATCGACAGAATATGTTGAATAGAACGAAGCTTCCTACGATCCATAATTTAGAAGAAGATTATGTTTGTTCAGCGTTACTGTTCGAAATCGGACGTTCCATAAGCGACAACCTAATAACTATCCGCCAGCACGGCAAACGAAACTCGATAAAACCGGCCCGCGGAGGCCCGCCCGTCGCGTCGGGGGAGGAAAAAATAATGAAAAAGAAGGAACAATGTTGCGTCGGGAGCGAGGAAACGAATTAGTTTAACAAAAATAAAAAAAAAAAGAAGAAAACGGACGAGAGAAAAAAAATGGGGGTGGAAATGTGTGTGTGTGAGAGAGAGAGAGAGAAAGAGAGAGAGAAAAGCGTGGAATTAGGAAGAGCGTGGCAGAGCGACGAGTGCGCGCTGGCACGCTGCTCGAAAGCGAGGGAAAATCTTGGAAAGCCGAAAATTAAGTACCATCCCTCTCCGGAGGAAAAATTCTGCGCGGTACGATTTAGTGAATTTTCCACAAGAGGGGTGTGTACTTATCTCCATGGAGGTGGCGCCGCCCCTAAAACCGGCGGACCAATCAGAGGAGCGGAACCCGACCCCCGTTTCGCCGCGAAACACGGGGCTGATCGAGGGTGAACTCTCGAAAGGAGACTTCAGTTTCCTCGGCGTCGTCCTATCGAGAACGATAAAACGACCACTAGTCTCTCCGCCGGTGACGGTACACAGCGGGAAAAACAAAAAGAGAAAATTCGCAAGAAAAATACAGTTTTGGCGAACAACCCGGCACACAGAGGCTTCGAAGGGATGGCAGGCCCGTATTTATCGCCCCTGGGCCCTCAGGCTGACCTCCTCACACAATACATGTTCGGAAGACGTCGTCAGGTCAGTGTACGTTTCCCTCTCGTATCTTTTTCTTTTCTTTTCTTTTCAAGTGCATAAAGCTCCGCAGTCCATGGAGGACTATTACAATAATTTTCCTTCGGTTTCGAGAACGATGCAAGTTTATCGTCATTCACTTTTCTGTATTCTGTTTAAGCAGAGACGCAAGCGGACGACTTTCACACCGCAACAGCTGCAAGAACTTGAATCCCTCTTCCAGAAGACACAGTATCCAGACGTTTTCCTGAGGGAAGAAGTCGCCCTCCGAATCTCACTCCCGGAAGCCGGTGTTCAGGTTAATATACATCACTTTTATTAAACAAATTCCCCTCGGTCTTCACCTTAAATGCACAGACATCTCGTCGATACCTCCTGTTGTCTTTGAACGGAAAAGAAAAGAATCATACAACGCACAGTGGTCCGAGAACGCGATTTTACTAGGCCAAAAGTCAAAATGTCATTGGATCTTTCTAAAAGTTGGTAATCAGATGTTTTTGGGGTCACTGATAACGAATCCGACACCAAAAATTCAAAATTCAAAATGGTGGATTCAATACTATGCACATATGGTCTGGAAACTCGTTTTTTTGTGGTGAAAATTAAAGGCACACTTCATTTCTCGAATTGATTGTAGAATTGACATCAGAAATATTACTTTATATATATATAATATATATATATATATATATATATATATATATACGCTTTTATTGTTCCCCTTAGGGTTACAAACAATCCTTACATCCCGATCCTTAACCTAATCGTAAAACTACGTTAGCCTACCTCCTTAACCTACTATTTACAATTATATACAAAACGCTCGCCGCAGTTCCCTTAACCCCCTGAACTATGTACACACACACACCTCCCCTTCCATATCCTTCTGGACCCCCTCTTCCGGTCGAACCACTTTCATCCCAATCCTTCTCATTCACTCCTTCACAAACGTTCCTTCCAATCATACTCTCTCTCCAGTCCTCCACTTTTCTCAGCCAAGAAATATAATTATATACAATTAAATAATTATAATTATAAAGTACATAATATAATTGTATATAATTAAACATAATTCTAAGTCATCCAAATAATCTAGCATCGGTAATTCAAATTCCTCTTCATCTAAATTTTCTGCATCATCATCAATTGATTCCGTATCAATTGTAGAGGATACAGTCGGTTCTTCCTCAATAGACGGAGGACATAATAGATCTAACACTTCTGCAGGTAAATGTAGTTTATTATTGTATTGTTTTTGTCTTCGATTGTTTAACCTTATAGTTGATATCAAAGGATCTGATGTTCCCATAGCCCTATAAAAATAATTGAAATATTAAATAAGATTGAAAGAATATAACAAAAAACAAATGAATTAAAATAAGTTAAATTTACTAATTAAAAAATAATCAGTTACACATACCTATGAAATACATCATGTAAATTATTTTTTCTGCTATTTTGTCGTGCATGATGTTCTCTGTCGTATTTGTAAAATTTGTTTTTTGATTCTGCCGCATCTTCTCTGAGATAACCAGGAGGTAAAATGCATTGCTCCAAAATTTGTTTACCATGGATAAGAATTTTGTGTAGAGTCGGTGTCATCGGATACCATGAATATTTTTCCATGAATAATTTTGCGGTTCCAGAACAAAATATTTGAAACTTTTCCAAATTTATTGGAAATTGCGAACATATGGTAATTAAAATTATTTTCAATTTTTGCAAAAGATTAATGTCCACTCCTGTTATCTCTCCTAATATTCTCGTATTGTGAAATGCTCGGCGTGCGGTATTACCATCATTTGTGTTGCCACTACCTGGTTTTGGTTTATCAACATTCAGCGACAATTTTTCCCAAAATAAAGTCTGAACTTCTTTTTTTCGAGCAAGTAATTTTTCTTTGTCCTCCATTTGCTTTATTTGCCACTTTTTCACTGTCAATCTATATGATATATGTAGAACACATTCAAAAAATCGTATCCACGCGTGAAGTGGACTAATCCCATATTTTAAATTTTCTTTGTCTTTTGGCTGAAATTTTTCTGTTTGAAAATTACTTGTTGTTAACATTAGTCGTGGTGTCGCTCCACAAATAGGACAGCTTTGCGAAGATTTATTATTAGTTAAAACGTTCAAAACTTTTCCGTCGATCAATGCCATAATTAAATGAAATTTAATTTTTAATATTTTATTTTTATGGACTATCCGAAAATGTGACAAATTATTAATTTCATCATCGATATCTCTTTTTTCTTTTAAAATTTCGTCTACTGTTTCTTTAACAAATTGTAGTTTTAAAGGCCTACAGAACCCGACAGATGTTGGCGTATTATTATTCCATAAAATAATATTATTTTTTGTTACAAATCGTAGAGGTATTATGGTAGTTGCAAAGAGAGATGAATCTGTGCCTGCTGAATTTTGTGATTCTTCAAACCTCTGTTTATATATGGATTGACCACTAGAACCATCAAATCCGTAGCTAAAAATGAATTCACATTCAATTATATCATTATTGGTTTTTGTAATTACACTGTCAATTACTTCTTCTTGTAATAATGCTATTCTTTCTGTCGTGTGTTGTAAAACATTTTTTAGTGACACTTTAGCAATTTTTTCTGTCACTTCAACTCCAAGTGGTATGCAACTTTTCTTTGCTTCAACTATAGAATTATAAGTTGGGTATATGTCACAGTTCCTTGCTTTATTTTCTAATCTCATGTTTATGTACTGACTTTTACTGAGATTATTGTCATAGAAGAAAGCCAAAGCTTCATTTAATGAAAACGGAATCGATTCTTTTTTATCGTAGTTGGCGCAGGTAAAAAATGTTTTTTTTATTTTCTTCGCCAGCTCAGGACTTTTTGTTGTTTCGTTTAATATCATAGCCAAATTTCTTTTTCCTTTTTTCCATGCTAACGTACTGTTCATTAAATCGTATAGTAAATCTCCGTTCATTTTCTCCAACAATGCAGATGCTTCTCGTCTTTGAGATCTTACAGACTTATTTGCATACGACAGTCGAGGACGTCCTGTTGATGTTGAAGGTGCTTGATTTTCATTTTCGTGTTTATCAATTATCAAATGTTGTTCCAACCATTTATTATACTTTGTTTTAAAGGTTTTTAATGTCCGATTAGAATTTTTCCATTTCCGGGATAAATTACTGCAAAACACACGTATCCATTCTTCAATGGACTTTCTAATTTCGTCACAATTCACTTCATTAATTTTATTAAAAATGACATCAGACACAGCAATCGTTTTCCTGCTCAGATCACCTTCACTATACCATGCATTAAAAAGATCTTCATTTTTAAAATAATATTTGTCTAAAAATATGAAAATAATTAACCTTCTGATGACAAAACAGTATGATGGCAAGGTAAAAATGGAACATACCTTCCGACATTGTTGTACAAAATTATTTCCAACTCTTAAACTAAATTACACACTAAATGAATGAACTCTTAAACTAAATTACACACTAAATAAATAAATTAAACTATGTACAATTAAAAATATGTACAATGTATATATGTACATATATAAATATGTGTAACTTTAATTTTATAATTAACTATTAGTTTAATATATAAACAATTTACACACATAAAACTCGGTAAAATTCTTCAGTATGCATAGATGTTTCCAAGCGAATATTCGATTGTAGGTATGGTTTCAAAATCGGCGTGCAAAATGGCGGAAGCAGGCGCGGCTGCAGCTGCTGCCGCCCCCAACTGCATCCTTGGAGCGTCCAGACGCAGTGACGCCGCCACCACCGCCGCCACCGCCTCCACCACCACCTTCCACAGCCGCTACCATTGCTAGCAACCCGCCGCCCCTGACATCGGCCAACGCTGACAAAATACCCACCACTCCACCATTGTCCGTCTGCAGACTCTGCCGCTTACAGTAAGTACTCTACAAATCTTCGTCCTAAATGAATTTATTAATTGTTTACTCGATAAATATCCTAAATAGCTGACCTATTGTATAATTGTATAAACTACTACCCTGTTAGGGGTCAAGAAGTTCGAGAGTTTTTTTATTTTTCATTCTTTTTTTGTGCGACTTTCATCAACATATTCGTGGAATTTTTCTAATGAAAACGATACCAAATATGATATAATTCCGATTATACTTGTGTAATGAACGATGAAATTTTCGGGCTTTGAACTGTGTCGGCGCGTAACGTCACGATTCTCCGTGTTTTTTCCTTACGCCCGAAACTTTTTCCGTTCATTAGACAAGTATAATTCAAATTGATGTTATTGGCGCAACGGGTACGATCATTAATTACAAATTAAGCAATTTTGCAAATTGTTACATCAACTAGTTTTCGACGTTTCGGTCTGAAATTTAGACCATCTTCAAGAAAATTTAATGTAATTGCGTCTGTGAACAATTAATGTTATCATTTAAACATCATCAGGTTTATAAGCCCGATGTAGGAACAGAAAACTAAAGAGAAAAAGAATGACCAAGAATTTAGTGTATAAAACTCACTTGCTTAAATACAAATTTTCAAAATATAATTTTAAGTGTTGTTAAAACCATGTTGGTTCCATGCCGGTGACAGGTGAACTAAGTAAGGAACGAAGTTACACATCTTACTAGTGAATAAGAGAGAGAGAGAGCACAGATCAATCTATTGGTCAATCGATTGGCCAATCCATAATAGGCGGCAATTATGAACTTTATGAACCGTTTAACACAGCATAGTTGTTAAGATACCAAAACAAAATGTGTTGGTAATAAGATAATTGACATTCGATTTGCTTTTGTTATAATTCATAGGATCTATTTGTTGGAAGAATTTGATTCATCATAAAACATTACCGATTCAGTAATGTCGCGTAGTATTCATGTAAATTAGGTGTTTCATACCTAAGGTTTACGCTTCGATGTTTAATCATGTGGATCGTTTCCAATAAAATCCTACGGTGTAAATTTGTTTCTTTATCAACAATTTTAATATTTTCATAATCAAAAGCATGATCAAATTCCAACGAATGTCGCGTCAAAGCAGTATGTTGTGCTGGTGGTAAAAAGATGTTATGTTTGTGTTCTCTGATTCTATTATCCAAATGTCTACCTGTTTGTCCAATGTAAGATTGGTTACAACCTTTGCAAGGTATTGAATAAACCACATTACAAGTTTTTAAAAAAGGTACTTTATCTTTGATTTTAGGAAGTAAATCTTTAAGATAATGTGGTATCTTATAGATCGTGTGCATACCAACTTTCCTAAAAATTCTTTTTATGTCATTAGAAATGCCCTCAACGTACGGGATGACTACTGTGTTTTTTTTATTAATTGGGCCCGTTTTTGAAATTCTCTGTTCTTTTTCTTTTTGTACAGACCAAGGATGGTAAATTTCAACGACTCGTTTCTTGATAATATCAGAAACAAGTGTATCAGGGTAACCGTTACGTTTTAAAGCATTAATAACTAAAGACAGATTGTCAGACCGAAATTCTGGATCTGCTAAGAGAATTGCACGATCAATCAGGCCTTTTATTAGTCCTATTTTATGTTGTATAGGGTGGTAAGAGTAGTAATTAACATATCTACAGGACCAACTCGACTTGTGGAACCAATTAGTTTTAAATTTGTTCTCTGTCCTTATTACAGAGGTGTCAAGAAAACTTAACCTTGAATTAACTTCAACTTCATGAGTGAATTGAAGTCTGGGATGAAAACCATTGAAAGTGTCCAACAATATCTGCAACTGTTCAGGCTTAACACAAGTGAAAATATCATCAACATATCTTTTATAATAGAATAATTGAAACGGTAGTTTAGAAATAGAAACATTTTCTAATTCCTCCATTACCAGATTTGCAATGACAGGTGAAATGGGAGAACCCATTGCAGTACCAAAAATCTGTTTGTAGTAGACATCATTAAAACTGAAAACGTTAGATTCCAATATAAATTTAACCGCAAGTAAAAATTCATTACAATTTATAGTGGTGTATTCTTTTATCTCATCCCAACGCTTTTCCAAAACCTGTAAAGCTAGATCAATAGGAATATTAGTAAATAGCGCAGTCACATCTAGGGAAACTAATCTAATGGATTCATCAGGAATCACCTTATTCCTAATTTCCTTGACAAAGGTCCAACTGTCAACAGTATGATAACTTGTTTTTCCTACTACATTGGATAAAATGTTAGTAAAGAACTTAGATAGTTTATAGGTGGGCCCACCTATTGATGAAACTATAATACGCCAAGATAGGTTTTGTTTGTGAGTTTTAGGTAACGCATAAGCTTTGGGTATGAGAGCGTTATAAGTTTTCAGTCTTTTTCCAGTACTAGCATCAATTTGGTCTTTTTTGACTAATTCTGTAATGATCGAATTGGCTTTTCTTTCAAACGTACTGGTGTATTGACAATGTAAGTGTCTGTATCATTTAACATGTTTAAAACTTCCCTGTTATATGTTTCTTTATCGACTAGCACAGTTGTATTGCCTTTATCAGACTTCAGCAATATCAGATTATCATTATTTTCTAAGAATTGTTTTACGTCTTTTATATCGGATTTTGACAACAATTTATTATGTATATTGTATGGATGTGTAGTGAAATTTAATATTTTATTTATCAATCTAATTCTGGTTTGAGATTGTATATTATTATGATCTGTGACTTTCGTTAGACCTGTTTCAATAGCTGCAATGAATTGAGGAGATGAAATGTATTTTTTTGAGACATCAAGTGCATGTTTGGGTCCCAATTTTAGTACATTTTTCACATTGTCAGGAACATCTATGTTAGTTAAATTTTTGAACCATAAATTGTTGTTAACATCCAAAAGACTATTCTTATTATTGTTATCTGTGCTACAAACATTTATTAGGTTTTGTTGACGTTCTCTATTATTTTGTAATATTTTATTGAATTTACTAATACCTCTTAATTTAGTTACTTTGAAAAGCCTTCCAAGTTTTAAATTTTCAAACTTAAAAAACTTTTCAAATATTGATGCTGGAAAAATGAACAATATTATTTCATTTAATTCTGACAATCTGTTTAATAATGTTCTATGCAAATAATGTGTGTCAGTAATTGCAATGTTTAGTAATTTTCTCATGTATCTTTTCTGTAAATTCAATAACTTATTACAAGACACAGTAGACGTGATAAGCAAGTTAAATTTGTTAACGACTTTGTTACGTATAAAATTTGGAAACACATTATAAGATCTACATTTTAAAAGAAATAATTTTCGATTACTTATCTTTGTAATAGCTGAACTGGTGCGAGACCATTGTTTAAGAACCTTCACACTTTCAAGGCCGAATTCTCTTGTCACCGACGCATAAAAACTTGTGTATGTTGTGATCAATTTGAATTATTCAACATTGTCGATCGAAATAAAGGAATCCGTTATTAGACAAGTATTATCGGAATTATATTATATTTGGTATCATTTGCATTAGCAAAATGCCAAGAATATGTTGGTGAACGTCAGATTGTTATTGGATTTTAGTAATCGTCTTCCTGGTCTCACATTCACACCGATGTACCCGACCAGAATTATGATTACACTCCTGCCAGATATTTTGGGCATTCATCGAGTGAACACTGTACTGTGTGATCATATTTTAATTATTTTGTATTTATTCGCAACAAAGATGGAAAATCTAGCTACGTCATCGACAACGACGGCCCCGGCATCGACGGCCCCGGCATCGACGGCCCCGGCATCGACGGCTTCGGTACCGGTCACAACGACCCCAGTACCGGCACTGACGATGACGGCCCCGGTACCGGCGACAACTGCCCCGGCACCGGCGACGACTGCCCCGGCACCGGCGACGACTGCCCCGGCACCGGCGACGACGGCCCCGGCACCGGCGACGACGACCCCGACATCGACGCCGCAGAGAAACGACCTGATGGTGAGTTACGGAAATTACAGTAATTGTGCATAAACGGTTACACCTCACCAAATTTGATAAAACTTATATACGTTCTAAAACTAAGGCTGAGCGGCGGTTACATGTACAGGAAAAAGTTGTGCAGAATGTTCAAGCTCACAACATATCATCGAAATCGATGAAGTGTAACCATTTATGCACAATTATCGCAATTACCTAAAGTGATTCGGATTAATATTCGGACGTCTAAAAGGACGATAACTTTTTAAATATTATACTATACGATTTGAACTTTTTGGAAAGCAAAAATTGCTATTGCATTTTACGTAATGATTTTCGGCCTTTTTACCACTTTTGGTCGGTTATAACTCGTAAAACAATTTCAATGAAATTTTCAGAACGTATGTACTTTACACGAGTGGACCAAGCACATCTTTTAAATTTTCGTTATTGACTCAGCTGAAAACGTAGTAAAAATAAATTTTTGCTATGTTTTTCGCAACTCTGACCAGATGCGTTTTTTCAACATATTTTGTAGACGTAATTTACTAAACTAATTCTTCTAGCTTTACAGAGAAATTAAAGTCGTTTGGTCCATTAATAAAAAAGTGTGTGTGATTATTAATGCTCCAAACTCTCCTACATACATATAAATACATAATATTAATAATACATTATATTATCATATTTAATATTTACTATTGTATCACATTATTTTATTATACCACTGTTATTACTACTTAAATATAAATAATAATATATTACAAAAATTATAATAAAAATTATATAATTTCTCTACCTTATTTTCTTCCATTTCCCTTTCTATTCTGATTATATGTTCTATTCTCTTCATATGTTACATGCAAAAATGCAGTAGCAATGTTCAACTACATACTGTCTTATTTAAAATATTATAAATATTTAAACAAAAATAAGTATTATATTTCAGACAGTTACCGACTATAATGAATTAATCATACGGATTTGCGGTTTATAATTATATTTACCTATTAATAAACAAAAATCTATACAATAATTCTATTTAACAAAGATAAAATACAGGTTTCCAATATGGGAAAACTGCTGTGATGCTATGCTGCGATGTTGATGCTATGCTCTCTCAAATACAAATGATTCAACTGAGCTAGCAAGAAGTTCGATTGTTTATTAATGGTTGTATAGTATAAAAAAATTCATAAGATAGGTCTGGGTTAGGTCTTTCCACTCTTAAGATATAATAGGGATTCCCGTAAAATATCCTGAATTCCCGAAAAATACAGGATCCCGCGAAGATTCGGGATTCCCAAGAATATCCGGGATTCCAGAGAGTTTTCGGGATTCCGTCCCGATCCCGCGAGAAATTCCTGTCCCGACCGGGATCTCGCACACCCCTACCAATTACTATATTTTATTTGATCATAGATTTTAGATACATGTGAAATAGGGATTTCTGGCTGTGGCCGTTACGCTCGTTATTTCGAACGTTGCTCTCGTGTCGCGTTTTGCATTTGTTATCGTGTAGCATTTGTTTGTTGCTGCGTTGAGCCGCTTTGAGAAGACAACTGGGAATCAGTTCTTAGCAAGCATTCGCGTAAAGAGTATCGGAGAGCTTGTTTAGAAATTATCGTTTTTTGTTGAATATCAAATGATTGCATAAGTTCGTACTCGATTGTTAAATTTTTAAACTATATTAATTAATTATAATTATACCTACAGTTTAACCATTTTTATTCTTTTATTTAAAAATATTTTTTTTTAACCGTCGTGGTTACAGTTTGCTTATGCAATCATTTACATAGATAGTAGAGTGCAAAAGTACTGTGTTTTGTGTACCAATTAAAGTGTTTGTAAATATATTTAGTCAGTGTAATAAGTTCAATCATGAGTTCAAGTTCAGGAAGTTCTTTCGACGTGGGAAGCAACTCGTTCGTAAGCGAAGAAGGTGCTCAGCAACCCTCAGCGATACCAGCTGTACTTCCTGCTATTTTGAGGGGAAGATTTTACAGCTTGGTACCCGAAAAATGTGATGGACCTAACGCGACTGCACGGTGCAATTTATGCAGTTCTGCGCAGGAAATCAAAGGGCAATGGACTTCGACCTCCAATTTCCTCTCGCATCTTAAGAGGAAACATCAAATGGAATATCTAGAATATCTAGATGATGTGTCCCAAGCCAGACGGAGGATTGCTATAAATCGTGGTGCGAATCCGCAAGACAAGTTCGAAATGAACGTGGCAAAATTTGTCATAGATGCAATGATCCCCATCCAAGCTGTCGAGGGTGTGCATTTTAGGAAAATATTTGAAGACCTAGATATTGGCAAGAAAATTAAACCAATAAGTCGACGGACAATAGGTCGCCGTATCAACAGACTGTATGTTGAAACAATGGACATAATAAGAACAGATTTGGCAAGTGTTAAATATGTGTGTACAACAGCGGATATATGGAGTGGCAAGCACCGCAGTTTTCTGGGCGTAACTGCCCATTGGATAACAGAAGATTATGAAAGAAAATCTGCAGCTTTAGGATGTCGCAGATTTTCCGGGACACATTCATATGACCGACTGAAACACTTGCTGCACTGTATGCATCTTGAATTTGATTTAGATAAAGAGAAGATTGTGGCGACTGTCACCGACAACGCCAGTAACTTCGTGAAAGCGTTTAATACGTTTGGTGTGCAACCAAATTGTATAGAAGTTGGATCAGTCACCGGTGAAGTCGAGGAAGGAGAAGAAACAGGAATGGAAGAAGAATATGAAGAAGAAGAAGAAGAAATGGAAGAAGAATCAATGGACACACTTCCAGATGATGTGTTACCACGACACATTCGATGTGCTGTCCACACATTGCATTTGTGCGTCACGAGCGACCTGGCGCAAACGATAAAGAGGACGGAACACGTGGCAGTACTGCACACGGAGATTATGCAGAAGTGTAATATTTTGTGGAAAGTGTGCAATCGACCGAAGTCCTCGGAAATATTTAAAAACATAACCGGCCACATGCTGAAAAGACCGGGGGACACAAGGTGGAATTCGCTGTACGACGCTCTACAGCAGATAGTAGAGCTAAAACCTAAATTACTGGAAATAGGAAGAGCTTTGGGTCTTAAAAATGTATTGAAGGACAGTGACATTTCATATATTGAAGAGCATCTGAAATGCACGGGACCCATCGCACAAGCGATCGATATATTACAAGGCGAGAAAAATGTATTTTATGGAACGCTCGTACCATGCCTATTCACCTTGAGAAGGAAGCTACGTATGTTAGCTGCAAACCAGTGGAGATATTGCGACGCAATTAGTGACTCATTATTAAGAAGCCTGGAGAAACGATTTCAGCACATATTCACGTTTGCATCCGATGAATCGAAATGTGCGGCAGTGGCCGCCTTGAGCCACCCAAATTTTAAAAATCGATGGTTTTCATGTGTAGACGACATACAGAAGGACATTTTAATAAAAAGTTTGAAGAGTGCAGTAATGGAAGAAATGAGGAAGAACGATCCAATTACACCAGCGGTCACGCAATCAACAGCGCCTGATGACTTCTTTGATTTTGGAGAGAACACTGGGACGGAACAAGTCGCTGATTATTCTTCCAAAGCTTCACTGGAAATTCTACATTTTTTCGAAGACCAACGCAGAGATTTGCCAGTTTTGGAGAAGTATGTCCACATGAAGCAAATCTTTCGTAAGTATAATACACCAGTTCCGTCCTCCGCACCCGTGGAGAGATTATTTTCTTATGCGACAATGACAAATTGTCCAAAAAGAAATAGAATATCCGCGGAACTCTTTGAGAAAAGAGTTGTTCTAAAAGCAAACATAAAATATATTAAAATGTGAATATTGTAATTTTTTATAATATTACAAAAAATTCAAATATTAAATTCAAAAAATTTAAATATTACAGTAAATATGTAATTGACCGACGTCGAGCTGCACACATGAAAATAAGTGTGCAGAATCACTGATTAAATCAGCGATATTCGAAAAAGTTAAATATTACAGTAAAGATGTAATTGACCGACGTTGAGCTGCACACATGAAAATGAGTGTGCAGAATCACTGATTAAATCAGCGATATTCAAAAAATGTAAATAATACAGTAAAGATGTAATTCACCAACGTCGAGCTGCACACATGATAATAAGTGTGCATAATCACTGTTTAAATCAGCGATATTCCAAAAAGTTAAATATTACAGTAAAGATGTAATTGACCGACGTTGAGCTGCACACATCAAAATAAGTGTGCAGAATTCACTGATTCCATCAGCGAATGAATAAAAAATTTTAATATTATAGTAAAGGTGTAATTCACAGTGGAATAGGCCTACAGGGGATACCACTGACAAAAAAAAAATGCATCGACAGTAGTACCTCATGGGTGATGTGGAAATCTACTGACACAAGTAAACCTATATTTTCGCAATTATTTATTGTCCTTTTAGATC
Source organism: Lasioglossum lativentre (assembly GCA_916610255.1). NCBI lineage: Eukaryota > Metazoa > Arthropoda > Insecta > Hymenoptera > Halictidae > Lasioglossum > Lasioglossum lativentre. The sequence goes on along the minus strand of OU744364.1, from coordinate 20,067,138 downwards.
TGTTCTAGCCATGTATGAACTGAACTGATTCGTCGTCGAGTGGATGAGGGAACGTCACTACCCCCCGCTCCATGCAGATACCGAGGCGACGATGGATCGACTATCAGCTGACAATGTAAACAGGGTAGTCAAATTTTGATTTCTACAAATTTTAAGTTGACCCATTCGTTTTTTCGTATTTCGCTTATTTTTCTTTTCTTTTTGTTCTAGTCATGAATGAACTGAACTACAGTGAGCCACAAAAGTATTCTGACGTCCTTAAAAACAGAATAATTTTTTTACAATTTTACCAAACGATCTGGTTTTGTATAATCAATTAGAAGCATTGGTTTACGAAATGATGTGCTAAAACGATGTTCCGGAAAATATAATTTACAAGGTTACGTGCAGAAATAAAAAAGGCATTTTCTAAAACTTTTTTATTTGGGCCCTTAATGAAAATTTAAAATATACGTTTTGTAGATCTGTTAGTTATACTCATGCTGAATATTTCACCGAAATCTGATGACGCAGGAAAAAACAACACGCATAGGAGCCAGAAGTTTCTACTTGGAACAGCGTAGCGGTGCGGCGCGACGATGCATCGAACAAAGAAGGAGTAGAAATTGTACGTATGGAATTAAAAACCCACCTATTCAGCCGTAAATCTACTTGCTGCTTCGAAATGTGTGTCACTGGGCCACTCGGTGACGAACTGCATAGCTGACTTCAGGTATACGGCATTGTCCCGAACGGTAAGGGACGTACGGTCAGGTCAACGAACTGCACAGCTGGTGGTAAAACGACAACCTCAGGCCTAAGAGATGCGCGGTCTAGTAAGCGATCCGGACTTTCACCTTCACTTTCCAAACCGAAAATAAATCGTATGTTTGTTTCATACAGATGCCATGAAATTTTTCCACACTCACGATCACTGTTCACATTTGTCAACACATAGCTATGCACTAATAACAATTGCATTATCACTTGTATTGCAGCACAAATCACAGTAATGAAGTAATGCGATCAGTAGACTGCGGATTTCATGCATTTGTAGGAAAAAATGAATAGGTGCATTTTAAAACAGTAAAGAGATTCAAATAATTTAAAAACACTAATGTATTATTTTCAATTTTATCAAATTATTAAAGTAAAAATCAAATATCCGTCTGGCTCCTGTCCCTTGCAATAGCAGCAGCCAACTTTAATTTTGCATAAAAATCCGCAGTCTATTGATTAATTTAAATATGATTACTAAAAACACACATTTTAGCAACCGTGAACTTAGAATCGACTAGTCATTGGAGATGTTCTCCCTACCGCGGCTCAAACGACACTGATTTTACCCAAGATTTTTCTGAAAAGTTTAGGGACGACATTATGCGTGTCGAAAATGCACGCTGTAGCACGCTTACAAAAACGACGGGGTGGACAGACGAAAAAAAAAGGATACTCTAGGGACCGCTGTAAGACTAGAATTTATGGCAATCACATGTTTCGGTTTTCCTGCAGATTGGTACGCAGAGTCGATGGGTAACTGTTCGAAAACGTCATCCGTCCTTTTACCCAGCAAGAGGTAGAAATGTCAGGTCCGCGTGGCATTTTACAGTCCCTATTGTCCTATGCCTCTCTTAAGAAACTTTCGAAAAGAAGGATAGACGAGGTTTTCGAACAGTGACCCATCGACTCTGCGTACCAATCTGCAGGAAAACCGAAACATGTGATTGCCATAAATTCTAGTCTTACAGCGGTCCCTAGAGTATCCTTTTTTTTTCGTCTGTCCACCCCGTCGTTTTTGTAAGCGTGCTACAGCGTGCATTTTCGACACGCATAATGTCGTCCCTAAACTTTTCAGAAAAATCTTGGGTAAAATCAGTGTCGTTTGAGCCGCGGTAGGGAGAACATCTCCAATGACTAGTCGATTCTAAGTTCACGGTTGCTAAAATGTGTGTTTTTAGTAATCATATTTAAATTAATCAATAGACTGCGGATTTTTATGCAAAATTAAAGTTGGCTGCTGCTATTGCAAGGGACAGGAGCCAGACGGATATTTGATTTTTACTTTAATAATTTGATAAAATTGAAAATAATACATTAGTGTTTTTAAATTATTTGAATCTCTTTACTGTTTTAAAATGCACCTATTCATTTTTTCCTACAAATGCATGAAATCCGCAGTCTACTGATCGCATTACTTCATTACTGTGATTTGTGCTGCAATACAAGTGATAATGCAATTGTTATTAGTGCATAGCTATGTGTTGACAAATGTGAACAGTGATCGTGAGTGTGGAAAAATTTCATGGCATCTGTATGAAACAAACATACGATTTATTTATCGTTTGGAAAGTGAAGGTGAAAGTCCGGATCGCTTACTAGACCGCGCATCTCTTAGGCCTGAGGTTGTCGTTTTACCACCAGCTGTGCAGTTCGTTGACCTGACCGTACGTCCCTTACCGTTCGGGACAATGCCGTATACCTTGTAACGAGTACGTTCTCCTCGAGGCACGAGCTACCCTGGGTCGTGAATCAGCCACCAGGTGGCTACGATACCCGCAGGAGAAAGTGTGCGCGGCACACCCTCGGGGATCGGCCGCCAGGTGGCCAGCACCACGAACCGCCGATTCCCGCGGTGGAAGGCGCGCACGGCCCGCTTGCGACGATCGACCGCTAGGTGGCCAACGCCGCGATCACCGATTCCCGCTGGCAGAAATATCCGGCAGCGGGGATATAACGACCGACCGACGCACCAAAAGGCAGTCCGATATCCGAGCCTACCGAGCCGGCGAAATATACACGCTCACCAAGCTCCGATCTCGAGACTATCTCACCTCTCTCTCTCTGCTCTACCTTACCTCCAACAGGTCGGTCCGACGAGCCGTGTTTAGCGACTCCCGGCGTGTCAGCCTGCTCCCGCCGTAACCTGCGAGTGAAGGCAACCTCCTTGCCCTGTCCGGTGTAGTGGACGGTAGTCAGCTCACCGGGCGCTAAGGGGCCTCCAGGCACAGACCCATGGAGGAGTGAAAACGACTCCGGGGTCTCCGTTAAGCCGCTTCCTCCGCCAAATCCTTGGGCCAATGCCCATCCCGCCGCGATAAACCGCCGACAACCGCCGCTCACCGCCGATCACCGCCGATCACCGCCGATCACCGCCGATCACCGCCGATCACCGCCGATCACCGCCGATTACCGCCGATCACCGCCGATTACCGCCGATTACCACCGATTACCGCCGATCACCGCCGTCGATACTTTATACTCAATAGCTAATAAACTCGCCGTGGTAAACCCAAACAGTTTTATGACATTCGTGCTACCGCAACCCTGGACGACCGACTGAGCCGGCAACTCCTCAAGTTACCGTCACAAATGGCGCCCGAACAGTAAGGACTAACCGGAGGAGCACGAATGAGCAAAAGAACCGGTTGGGTATACCAACTACGGAAAACCGAGCTAATCGAGGAAGCCGACAACAGGGGACTCGACACCGTGGGAACAGTGGACGAGCTCAGAAGCCGTATCACCGCCCACCTCCGCACCGAGATGAGTCAAAAAGAAGAGCCCACCAACACCCCTGCCCCCCCACCCACCCCGTGTACCCACACCTGCCACACCCAATCCACGATGGAGCGAGTACGCCGCTGGGGGACCCACTACGATGGCGAGAAAGGCGCCGAGGACTTTCTCGACCGCCTCAAGGACCTCCGGAGAGGATTCGGCGTCAGCCCGGAAGAAATATTACCGTGCCTGGCCGAAGTCTTCCGAGGGAAAGCCCTCCAGTGGTATTGGAACAAACATGAAAATTGGACTACCTGGGAGGACTTCCAAAAGGCATTCCAGAACAGCTTCCTCCCACGGAACCGGCTCATCGACCTGGAGGACAACATCCGAGACAGACTCCAGAAACCAGGAGAGGCAGTCCAGGACTATGTCAGGGACTTGGAGACCCTAATAAGACGGCATGGCGGGTTCAGTCCGGATCAACAACTGGAGAGAACCTACCGAAACATGCGAGCAGAACATAAGAAATTTATTAGGAGGGCGGATATCAACACCGTAGAGGAGCTACTAAATCGGGCGGAAGAACTCGAGGTAGCCATAGCCGAGGAACGACGCCAGCGAGCGAACTACCCGACCACCCGAGGTATACCACAACCGACAGGTATATCCGAAATCACCAGTGGATACGAGCGGGCCACTTGCTGCTGGAGATGCGGACAGCGCGGACACAACCGGCAGGAATGCCGACGGGAACCGCGACTCTTCTGCTAGTATTGCGGGACCGAAGGACGAACCACAATACGCTGCCCGTGCAACACGACAACGGGAAACGCAAGCCGGATCGGCGGACGAGGCCCCAGCCGACCGAGCAACCAACCGGCGCCTCCACAAGCATAGACGCGGACAATCGAGTGTTCGTCACCGTCGAGGCATACGGAAGAAAATACCGAGCCCTAATCGACACCGGGGCAACCCGCACCTACCTCCGCCAGGACGTTGCCGAATGGTGCCACCAACAGGGAGCCCAAATCAGGCCAGGCGGAATGTCCGCCCGCATTGCCGATGGGTCCACAATACAACTCGGGGGAGAGCTGGAGGTACCAGTACGAATCCTAGGAAGGGAACTAACGGTAAAAGGCCTCACCTTACCCACGCTCTCCCAGGCCATATTAATAGGGATGGACACCCTACACACTATAGGTGCCGCCCTTACAATAGGCCCACACCAATGGAACTTCCACACAGAAGCCGCCAGCCTGGAACCCCCGGAAGGACTCATAGGGTGCACACCGGACCAAGACCGACAGTTAAAGAAACTCCTGGACAAAGAACTACCGCAGTTCCAAACCCTACAGGGAACCACCCACCTCACCGAACACTGCATCCGACTAACCCGACCAGAACCGATCAAACAGAGGTACATTCCCAGGAACCCAGCCACACAAGCCATCATCGACACGGAAGTCGACCAAATGCTACAGAACCAGGTTATCGAACCGTCCGAAAGCCCCTGGAGCTCACCCGTCGTGATTGTCCGCAAAGCCAACGGTAAACCAAGATTTTGCATTGACTTCCGACGAGTCAATAACGCCACGGAAAAGGATGCATACCCGTTACCCCAGGTCCAAGCCACCCTAGAGAAACTACGGGGGGCCAGGTACCTCTCCACCATCGACCTGGCCAACGGATATTGGCAAGTGCCACTGGAGGAAGCTAGCCGTCCAATCACCGCCTTCACCGTCCCGGGACGCGGACTATACCAGTTCCGAGTAATGCCATTTGGCCTACACTCGGCTCCAGCGACATTCCAACGACTCCTCGATTCAGTAATCGGTCCACGCCTCGAACCACGGGCTTTTGCCTACCTGGACGACATAATTGTCCTAGGAGAAACCTTCGAAGAACACCTCGATAACCTCCAGGAAGTCCTAAAAAGGTTACGACAAGCAAATCTCCGGATCAATCCGGAGAAATGTCACTTCTGCCGCACCGAGCTAAGATACCTAGGACACCTCGTCACAAAGCAAGGCGTTAGGACCGACCCGGACAAAGTACAAGCCATTAGAAGCATCCCACCACCGACAAACATAAAGGAGCTACGCCGCTTTCTGGGGATGGTATCATGGTACAGGAGATACATACCGCACTTCGCGGACACCGCCGAACTGCTCCACCGCCTACTCCAGAAGCGACAAGGATGGAACTGGGGAGACACCGAACATCAAGCATTCGAAAACCTCCGAACACAACTCGCGACCGCCCCCGTCCTGGCCTGCCCAGACTTTACCCGGCCATTCACCCTCCAGACAGACGCGAGTCAAAACGGATTAGGGGCCGTACTAACGCAGGAAACCGAAGGCGAAGAAAGAGTCATCGCCTACGCCAGCCGGACGCTAAACGGAGCAGAACGGAACTATTCCGTAACAGAACAAGAGTGCCTCGCGGTAGTCTGGGGCATACGGAAGATGAGGCCGTACCTGGAAGGTTATCAATTCACCGTAGTGACCGATCACCAGGCACTAAAATGGCTACAGCAGCTCGACAACCCCTCAGGAAGACTCGCACGGTGGGGGTTGGAACTGCAGCAATATGATTTCAAAGTCCAGTACCGCCGGGGCGAACAGAATTTTGTCGCCGACGCCCTCTCACGCCAACCCGAGGAAGCAGGCCTCATCGATACACCCCAGGACTCCTGGTACGAACGAATGCGAGCCAAGGTAGCCGAACAGCCGGGAAAACATCCCGAGTACCGTGAACACGAGGGTCAGCTGTACAGGCACATCCCAGACAACACCGGCCACAGACCGGAATGGGAGTGGAAAAGGTGCCTACCAGCAAACCAGCGACCCGCAGCCCTCCAGCAAGCGCACAACGACCCCACCGCCGGACACCTAGGGACGGCAAAAACCATAGCCCGGCTCACACAGCGATACCACTGGCCAAGAATGCAACGAGAGGCCGCGCAACACGTCCGGGGATGTCAAAACTGCCTCCGCTACAAAGCGATGCAACAGGCACCGGCCGGAGAAATGTTCACCACGCCCGCACTCCGTCCGTGGGACGTCGTCACCACCGACCTCGTAGGACCACTCCCGAGATCTAGCCAGGGTTACACCACGTTAGCGATATTTCAGGACAAATTCATCAAATGGGTCGAGGTTCGGTTGCTTCGCCAAGCCACATCCAAGGCCATCACTCGGGCATTCGAGGAACTCATCATCCTCCGGCACGGCTGTCCCCGAGTAACCATCACGGACAATGGCCGGCAATACGAAAGCAAGGACTTCCGCAGCCTGCTACAACAGTACGGGATCGAGCACCGGCGCACACCACCGTACACTCCGCAATGTAACCCCGTGGAGAGAACAAATAGGGTAATAAAAACAATAATTGCCCAGTTCACCGCCGGGGACCACCGAACCTGGGATAGATCCGTACCAGCCGCCGTATTCGCCTACAACACTGCCCGGCACGAGGCAACCGGACTAACGCCGGCATACCTCGTGTACGGCCGGGAATCGGCGAACTACGGTACCGACCGACCACCGAACCAGAGCCTCCGCGAGGAAGCGACAACCGATGACTACCAGGACCGCGAAGAGACAAATAGTGTGTAGTGTGTGAGTCGGGGGGGACCCCGACTACGCCGTACCTCGAACATTCGGTTCATACCGGCTTCTACTTCTTTTATCTTGCCAGATGGTATGGCTCTACTCTCTCTGCCATCGCTGCCTTATAATTGGAGGGACAGCAATGTCGACTCCACCGCCACCTCGAGACCAACCCTTTCCAGGAGCTCCCGCTGTAAGCGGGAGGGGCGGATTCCCGGCCCGAGGGATCAAGGTCCGGATGACCTTGATCTGTCGCTGGTACTCATTGTGACGTCTCGGAGTGAGGTTTCCTTTTGCCTCTACTCCGTGACTTCTCTCGTTCGACTTGCCTTCTGCTTGAGTACGTCTCGCGCGAAATTCCGGAAGCTCCTGAACAGTTGTTCACTGACAAGGACTGCTTCCTGCAGCGGCCATTCAAGATGGCCTTTTGCAGTAGCCTCCTGTCGTAGGAGTTCCCGCGCTTGAACGTACTTCGGACAAACGAACAGGATGTGGCTCGGTGTTTCCACTTCGCCGCACTCACAGTGTTCGTCCTCGACCAGCGAGAAAGTTTTGAGCTTCGCACGGAAGTCTCCGTTTCCACTCATGAACTGAGTCACGTAGTGATCAGTGATCACCCAGCGCGCACTAAGACGGTCTGATACATCGCTAAAGTACTGGAAGGTAGTTCTTCCGACCTGCGATGACGACCATCTTCGCTGCCACACTGCCAGGGCCGCTTGTCTTACCTCAGCTAATGCTTCGGCATGATCTACAGCCCCGCTTGCCAGATCGGCATGACTTATACGACATGTTCCATATTCTGTGTCTAGTTCTTTTCGTATCTTATAGGCGCATATTCGCTCCGCTATCACCAAGTCTATCGGCACTTGACCAGCGATCACTGCGATCGCATCTGTCGATGCCGTTCTATAGGCCTTGATGCAGCCAAGCAGCACTCTCCTCTGCGCTCTAAGGAGAACTAGTCTCGACTTAGAGGTAAGAAGGTCTGCCCAGCCCACGGTACATTATACGCATGGCCCGATGTCTCAATCCCCAGTTCGCACAGGCAATCCTCGCTAGCGCGTTAAACGTTCGCAAGGACTTAGCACTCACATACTCAGCATGGGTCGCAACTCCCATGTTTTTATCGAAGTACACGCCAAGGTACCTTACGGTATTCTTCGCGACGATACTTCTTCCATCTATCTTTATCACGGGCGGCCTCTCCATCTGGAGACGGCCTCTCAGGAGAATCATCTCGGTCTTAGGAGCAGATAGCGACAACTTTTGTGATTTGCACCACGCAGAAATCGCATCCGCTACCTTTTGCCCTTTAAGCTGGAGTTCCTTCCTCGAGTTGCCTTTCACAAGCACGAGCAGGTCATCCGCATAGGCAATGGGCTCGCACGCGAGCCCGGTGTTCGATAAGAGCTGAAGAACTCCGTCAAAGCCTAAGTTCCAACAGCTCGGACCAAGAATTGATCCCTGCGGACAGCCTTTGGTTACGACTTTCCGCACTTCTCCGTGATTGGACCTTATGGTCACGACACGGTTGGCGAAATAGTCGGCCATCAGCCGATAAAGATTGCGGGGACAGCCTCGCCTCCTCAACTCATTGAGGATGCTCGGCCACCAGAGATTGTCGAATGCTCCAGATATATCGAAGGCGAGCGCCAGGGCATACTTCTCCTCGCAGCCGGATACCAGACCCCTCAGCTTTACCACGGCATCTTCCGTGGATCGCCCAGGTCTGAATCCGTATTGCCGGTCAGAGGCGTATTCCGGACTTAGGAATATATCAGCTAATCGCCGGGCGATTAGCTTCTCAAGAACTTTGCCTACTACGGATAGTAGGCAGATGGGACGATAGGACTTCACCTCCATCTCCGGTTTGTCAGGCCCTTTCAGAATGGTTCTGATCAAGCCGACTTTCCACCTGGAGGGAAAGACCCCGTGCTCTAGACAACTATTATAGAGCCCCAGTAACTCGGTACGGATTACTCCGACGGAGCATTTCATAACTTCTGGCTCTATACGGTCCAAGCCTGGGCACTTGCGTCGCTTCAGACTTTTCACCGCCTCTTCAAGCTCCGTGCGAGTGAAGGCACGGTCGTCTTCACTCGCTGGCTCGGTGACGGATTCCAATCTGAGCTGCGCTTGCTCCGGGGTGTCGCTCACAGACGTATCGTCCGGAACTAACGCCTCCAGCAGCGCTGACGCAGTGGCTTCCCAGTCCATCGTGTATCCTTGTGAAGTGCGAATGTTTGAAACCGCTGTCTCAACATTCAGCTTCTTCTGTGTGATCTTGTAAACAAGACCCCACGGTTCTTTATTCCCCTGCTCGGTTACAAAGTTTTTCCAACTCTGCATCCTTGCAGCTCTCAGAGCGGTCGTGTAGGCTTTTCTCCGGACAAGATAATCGGCCTTACGTTCCGCTCGCTCTTCCTCCGAACATCTCGGGTTTTGGAAGGAGCGCCTACATCTGTTGACGCTCTTCTTCCACCTCGTCAATTCTGGTGTCCACCACGGGACAGATTTGGAGTGCCACTGCTTGGTTCGCATGGAGGAGTCGCACGCTTGGACAATCGATGCCTCGATTCCCTGTGCAAGAAGTTCGACCTCCTCTCGGCCATTTGGCCGGAGGGTTAGACTCCTCCTGCTCTCCTGCAGCGCTTGTACGTATCTCGGCCAGTCCGCACTACCTAGGTGGAATCGCCCGATTCGGGGCTGATTCTCATTCCTAGTAGCGAACTGTAACGAAAACTCTATGACTCGGTGGTCGCTGGATGTTAAGTCCCGGTGGACTCTCCAGCGCCGCACCTTGTTGGACATGTCGCTCGTCGCAAGTGTGACATCGATGTACGACTCACCGGACGGGCTGGAGTACGTGGGCATACTGCCAGCCTCGTTCAAAACAACCAAGTTGTGCCGGGCCACGAACTCTTCGAGTTTTCGGCCTCTCGCGTCCGTCCTCAAACTACCCCATAGGGGAGATTTACTGTTGACGTCCGCTGCGATCACCACTTGGTTATGGTTAAGTGCTGCAAGCACCTCTTCCAGTCTAGCCAGACTCGGTTCAATATCCTCAGACCATTGAAAGTACTGGCTGACCAGGTTGACGTTACCGAAATTGCCCTTAACGCAAACACAGGTGAGATGCGTGTCGCACAGATGTGAAAGTTTGACCACGTCCAGATTCCGGTTCGTGACGGCTATTGCCGACATTGGCCGGTCCCCTTCCGCGATCACCCTCGTTTGCGCCCGCTTCAGCCCAGGCAGTATGCCATTCCAGCTGTACGGTTCTTGTGCTAACAACACATCTATCTTCCTGGCATGCAGCAAAGATGTCATTTCATCGGACACATTCCGAGCGCGCTGCATATTATGCTGCACAACTCGGACAATCCTCTGATATGGTCTGTCTTCGGCGCTCTTATCCATAACAGGTTCGAGCTATCGTCTGCTGAAGCGCGGCCTGATAGGACGCGCACAGCTTGTCTCTCGACTTGTGGTCATGCGGCCTGCCGCGTTCCTTGCAGTTAGAGCAGACCGGTTGTCCGCTCTTCTTGCACGCAGCATAGGTGTGACCCTTTTCGGCGCAGTGACCACATACGTCTTCTTTGTACTTGCATCGTTTGGCCGTGTGGCCAAACTTCTGGCACTTGAAGCACCGGGTTACCGAGACGTAGTCCTGTACTCGACAGGACGACCAGCCCATGTAAACCCGAGCCTCCCCACTTTGCAGCCGCCGGCGAACCTGCGGACTGACATCGATGACCCAGTTGACCGCCTCCCTGCCCTTGGGACCAGTTTGATAACTGACCCTCAGGTTAGAGGCAAATTCCTTCTGAGTCATCTCGCTGAGGTTCTGCTTCCACAGATTGGAAGCTACCTCTTCTCTAGCCATCTTTTTAGGAACATCGTACACTATCAGTGACGGGTTCCTTTTAGTCGGCATAGAGACCGACAGTCCCTTGTCCTTAAGGCCCTTACTCCCTGTGAAGGCTTGAAGGACCTCTTTGCGCTCGGGCGCGACTACTATGCCACCGGAGTGGATGAGTCGCACAGACCTCACGCGGATCTTCTCCTTCGCAGGTTTCACAATGGAGAGAACAGTCCGCTTAGTCGCGTCGCTGCTCTGCTCCTTGCCCTTCGGCGGGAAGATCCTTACCACATGTTGTGGTGGCTTCACCGCGTCTGGGGTGACCCTCCGGCACTCGACCTTAGCCGCATCGGCATAGGTCGTGCGTGCATGCTGTCCTGGTGGACCGGTCTGCATGGACCGCGGGGCGGTCCGCGACACAGTCGCCGCGCTCTGCAAAGACGGTCTAGCCCGATCGGCCCTGACCGCTGCGAGCTGTCCTTCTAGGAACCCGTTCCGTTGAACTAGTTCCTGGACAAGCTCGTTGAGCGCGTTCGTACAGCTGCATATCTTGGCCGCCGCCTCTTTGGTGATTCGCGATTTCTCGCTCGTGCACCATTTGGTGACAGCCGCAACATGCTGAAGGCTTCTCCTCTTACGAGGTCGAGAGGCCGTCCTCTGGGCCCAGAAGTCGCCTCCAACGACTTCCCTCCCAGTTTCTTGCGCTCCGCTTTAGCTGGTGCTGCCTTGGCGGAGCGCTTGTCCTTTTTGGAGGGGACATGTTTCCATGCCTCTCCTTTCTGGGCCATAGTACCCTCAGGGGTTTTATCCCCTTCGGGTGCCTTTTCATTTTCGGAGGAAGGGACGGGACCCTTCTTCTCCTTTTTGGAGGCAGGGACGGTACCCTTCTTCTCCTTTTCGGAGGAAGGGACGGAACCCTTCTTCTCCTTTTGACCCGAGCTCTCCCCGGACCGAGGAGAGCTCCGCTTCTTTTTAGGGCTCGGCACTGCTGCCTTACCCTTGGGTGCATCGCACCTTTCGAGGGTCACGCTAGGGGAGGGATAAACCTCCTCCTCGGTCCTCTCGACTTTAACGGACACAGAGGCAGCTTCGTTGTCGTCAACTACAACCACCTCTGCTGCGACGACTTCACGCTCGGTTTTACAACCTCGCGCTGGTCTCGTCGACTTGACTCTCAATTCTTTTGTTTGATCCATGAAAATAGAATAAACTTCATTCCGCTGCGTGCACCGGCCTCCTCGGACCCTCAAATGGAACCTGCCATCCAGCTAGGTTGGTGCATCACCCAGAATATAGTCCGCGGAATTGGTGGCCAATTACTCGACCACCTCCACTTCCTCACCCAGTGGAACCCACTTCGCTAACGCTAATGGTATTCCAAGCCGATTGACTAGGCACAGGGCTACTTTTCTCGCCTAGCCACCCATCTAGCCGAAGCAGAGGCCAAAGGTACGTGTTGGAGACGTCACTCCCGCAGGAGTGGGCCTCCTCAGATCCCAGGATCCCCTTTTCCTGCGACAAGGGTCGCCACGCACGGCAAACACGTGGGAGATGTGGACTTTGAGTGGTTATCTCCTCCACTCCACTGCGCTTCGTTCAGTTCGCTAGACTCCGAAGAGAATGCCATCCAGCGGGACCACGTGGAGGCTCAAGCGCAGCTAGGGCAACTAGTGCCCCTTTACAACTCCGGCCTCTCCGGGGATAGGAGCCCATCCCTTAGCAAGTCCTATACAGGCATACATGACTTTGTAGTGGCGTTGCTGGTTTTCTTCTAAGTACCAGCGGCGTATTGGTTTCCAAAAGCGAAAATCAAAAATGATAAGCTTCGGCACCTCCGCCTTCGCTTACCATCAATAGCGTATACGCCACTACGCTGGTACGCATCGCTCTTTTACGTACCAGCTGCGAAACCGAGCGAAAGCTGGTCGCACTCACTTTTGGTCATCATCGCTGCACCACGCGACTCAGTGAGATCATGTACCTTCTGGTGGACTGCCAGAGGCGCTCTTCTCGAACCCATGAGAGAGCCTAAAAGCTGTCCCCGCCGACCGCGAAGAGACAATTGATCACCTCACCGTTGCACACCAGCTGGCACGATCAGCACAAGCACGGGCCACCGAAACACAAAGAAAGCAATACAACCTCCGCCGCCGGCAGTGGACACCACGCATCGGGGACACGGTTTTCCGGAAGGAACACCCACTCTCATCAAGCGCCGACGGGTTCTGCGCGAAACTCGCGCCAAAATACTCAGGCCCGTACCAGGTACGGAAGATCCTCGGGCCAACGATAGTAGAGATACAGGCCGACAGAGGGCCCCGCCATCGGGTCCACCTCCAGGACTTAAAACCGAGTAGTCAGGAAGGGGAATTCTTGGAAACCGAGCAAAGCACGGATATAAAAGGCGACGAGCAAGCCAGGGCAGGCATACGAAAACAGAATGCCAAAGAAACAGGATATACCGCCACCAGGCGCCAGAGCCTCAGCAACACCGCTATGGAGGAACCCCGACGACCGCCCGATCGAAGCCCGTATACGGCAACGGCTAAGGGAGAGGGAATGGCCGAACAGGGCGCGCCGGCAGCCGCCACCGCCCGAAACGCCAACCAGCCGAGGACCCCCGGCCAGGATGCGTCCACCAGCCCGGGAACCGCCGATCATGGCGATCGACGAGCCGAGGGAAGGGACGCCTCCACCGGCCACCAGCAGCCAAGCCCCCGCATCGCCAGCCGCCGCGCTACAACGGCTAACGATCCGGACGCCGGGACAACCGACCCACCGCATCGCCCGGGCCCCGGGATCAACCAACAGCCCGCAGGCCTCCGCCGAGGCCGGCCGCCCCGAGCAGCCGCCGCCACCGGAACCGCCGACAGCAGAGGCTGCCTCCAGACCACCCACCGGACCAGCAAGGGGGAGATGGCCACCGACACGTCCGGAACCGGGTCATCCAGAGGGAAACCTCCTCCACTTGCCGGAACTGCGGCCCGGTCGACGATACCGGATCCGAATCCCGGGGGGGTGGCTCCACGTCCGGGCCCTACAGGGGCAGGACCTGTCGGTCCGGTTCCGCCCCGCCGGGGACGAGGGCGGCCACGCAAGCGCACCGTAGGTTAAGTTAGGTTTAAGTTAGACATAAGTTGTACAGTTAGTGGTAAGTTAGGTTAAGGTAGCATAAGTTGTATAGTTAGTTATAAGAAGGTAGAGCAAAACAAGATACACGACCCATGGGAAGTCTCGCGCCCCGAAGTAGGAGGGGGATGTAACGAGTACGTTCTCCTCGAGGCACGAGCTACCCTGGGTCGTGAATCAGCCACCAGGTGGCTACGATACCCGCAGGAGAAAGTGTGCGCGGCACACCCTCGGGGATCGGCCGCCAGGTGGCCAGCACCACGAACCGCCGATTCCCGCGGTGGAAGGCGCGCACGGCCCGCTTGCGACGATCGACCGCTAGGTGGCCAACGCCGCGATCACCGATTCCCGCTGGCAGAAATATCCGGCAGCGGGGATATAACGACCGACCGACGCACCAAAAGGCAGTCCGATATCCGAGCCTACCGAGCCGGCGAAATATACACGCTCACCAAGCTCCGATCTCGAGACTATCTCACCTCTCTCTCTCTGCTCTACCTTACCTCCAACAGGTCGGTCCGACGAGCCGTGTTTAGCGACTCCCGGCGTGTCAGCCTGCTCCCGCCGTAACCTGCGAGTGAAGGCAACCTCCTTGCCCTGTCCGGTGTAGTGGACGGTAGTCAGCTCACCGGGCGCTAAGGGGCCTCCAGGCACAGACCCATGGAGGAGTGAAAACGACTCCGGGGTCTCCGTTAAGCCGCTTCCTCCGCCAAATCCTTGGGCCAATGCCCACCCCGCCGCGATAAACCGCCGACAACCGCCGCTCACCGCCGATCACCGCCGATCACCGCCGATCACCGCCGATCACCGCCGATCACCGCCGATCACCGCCGATCACCGCCGATCACCGCCGATTACCACCGATTACCGCCGATCACCGCCGTCGATACTTTATACTCAATAGCTAATAAACTCGCCGTGGTAAACCCAAACAGTTTTATGACATTCGTGCTACCGCAACCCTGGACGACCGACTGAGCCGGCAACTCCTCAAGTTACCGTCACAACCTGAAGTCAGCTATGCAGTTCGTCACCGAGTGGCCCAGTGACACACATTTCGAAGCAGCAAGTAGATTTACGGCTGAATAGGTGGGTTTTTAATTCCATACGTACAATTTCTACTCCTTCTTTGTTCGATGCATCGTCGCGCCGCACCGCTACGCTGTTCCAAGTAGAAACTTCTGGCTCCTATGCGTGTTGTTTTTTCCTGCGTCATCAGATTTCGGTGAAATATTCAGCATGAGTATAACTAACAGATCTACAAAACGTATATTTTAAATTTTCATTAAGGGCCCAAATAAAAAAGTTTTAGAAAATGCCTTTTTTATTTCTGCACGTAACCTTGTAAATTATATTTTCCGGAACATCGTTTTAGCACATCATTTCGTAAACCAATGCTTCTAATTGATTATACAAAACCAGATCGTTTGGTAAAATTGTAAAAAAATTATTCTGTTTTTAAGGACGTCAGAATACTTTTGTGGCTCACTGTAGTTCAGTTCATTCATGACTAGAACAAAAAGAAAAGAAAAATAAGCGAAATACGAAAAAACGAATGGGTCAACTTAAAATTTGTAGAAATCAAAATTTGACTACCCTGTTTACATTGTCAGCTGATAGTCGATCCATCGTCGCCTCGGTATCTGCATGGAGCGGGGGGTAGTGACGTTCCCTCATCCACTCGACGACGAATCAGTTCAGTTCATACATGGCTAGAACAGATCTAAAAGGACAATAAATAATTGCGAAAATATAGGTTTACTTGTGTCAGTAGATTTCCACATCACCCATGAGGTACTACTGTCGATGCATTTTTTTTTTGTCAGTGGTATCCCCTGTAGGCCTATTCCACTGTGAATTACACCTTTACTATAATATTAAAATTTTTTATTCATTCGCTGATGGAATCAGTGAATTCTGCACACTTATTTTGATGTGTGCAGCTCAACGTCGGTCAATTACATCTTTACTGTAATATTTAACTTTTTGGAATATCGCTGATTTAAACAGTGATTATGCACACTTATTATCATGTGTGCAGCTCGACGTTGGTGAATTACATCTTTACTGTATTATTTACATTTTTTGAATATCGCTGATTTAATCAGTGATTCTGCACACTCATTTTCATGTGTGCAGCTCAACGTCGGTCAATTACATCTTTACTGTAATATTTAACTTTTTCGAATATCGCTGATTTAATCAGTGATTCTGCACACTTATTTTCATGTGTGCAGCTCGACGTCGGTCAATTACATATTTACTGTAATATTTAAATTTTTTGAATTTAATATTTGAATTTTTTGTAATATTATAAAAAATTACAATATTCACATTTTAATATATTTTATGTTTGCTTTTAGAACAACTCTTTTCTCAAAGAGTTCCGCGGATATTCTATTTCTTTTTGGACAATTTGTCATTGTCGCATAAGAAAATAATCTCTCCACGGGTGCGGAGGACGGAACTGGTGTATTATACTTACGAAAGATTTGCTTCATGTGGACATACTTCTCCAAAACTGGCAAATCTCTGCGTTGGTCTTCGAAAAAATGTAGAATTTCCAGTGAAGCTTTGGAAGAATAATCAGCGACTTGTTCCGTCCCAGTGTTCTCTCCAAAATCAAAGAAGTCATCAGGCGCTGTTGATTGCGTGACCGCTGGTGTAATTGGATCGTTCTTCCTCATTTCTTCCATTACTGCACTCTTCAAACTTTTTATTAAAATGTCCTTCTGTATGTCGTCTACACATGAAAACCATCGATTTTTAAAATTTGGGTGGCTCAAGGCGGCCACTGCCGCACATTTCGATTCATCGGATGCAAACGTGAATATGTGCTGAAATCGTTTCTCCAGGCTTCTTAATAATGAGTCACTAATTGCGTCGCAATATCTCCACTGGTTTGCAGCTAACATACGTAGCTTCCTTCTCAAGGTGAATAGGCATGGTACGAGCGTTCCATAAAATACATTTTTCTCGCCTTGTAATATATCGATCGCTTGTGCGATGGGTCCCGTGCATTTCAGATGCTCTTCAATATATGAAATGTCACTGTCCTTCAATACATTTTTAAGACCCAAAGCTCTTCCTATTTCCAGTAATTTAGGTTTTAGCTCTACTATCTGCTGTAGAGCGTCGTACAGCGAATTCCACCTTGTGTCCCCCGGTCTTTTCAGCATGTGGCCGGTTATGTTTTTAAATATTTCCGAGGACTTCGGTCGATTGCACACTTTCCACAAAATATTACACTTCTGCATAATCTCCGTGTGCAGTACTGCCACGTGTTCCGTCCTCTTTATCGTTTGCGCCAGGTCGCTCGTGACGCACAAATGCAATGTGTGGACAGCACATCGAATGTGTCGTGGTAACACATCATCTGGAAGTGTGTCCATTGATTCTTCTTCCATTTCTTCTTCTTCTTCTTCATATTCTTCTTCCATTCCTGTTTCTTCTCCTTCCTCGACTTCACCGGTGACTGATCCAACTTCTATACAATTTGGTTGCACACCAAACGTATTAAACGCTTTCACGAAGTTACTGGCGTTGTCGGTGACAGTCGCCACAATCTTCTCTTTATCTAAATCAAATTCAAGATGCATACAGTGCAGCAAGTGTTTCAGTCGGTCATATGAATGTGTCCCGGAAAATCTGCGACATCCTAAAGCTGCAGATTTTCTTTCATAATCTTCTGTTATCCAATGGGCAGTTACGCCCAGAAAACTGCGGTGCTTGCCACTCCATATATCCGCTGTTGTACACACATATTTAACACTTGCCAAATCTGTTCTTATTATGTCCATTGTTTCAACATACAGTCTGTTGATACGGCGACCTATTGTCCGTCGACTTATTGGTTTAATTTTCTTGCCAATATCTAGGTCTTCAAATATTTTCCTAAAATGCACACCCTCGACAGCTTGGATGGGGATCATTGCATCTATGACAAATTTTGCCACGTTCATTTCGAACTTGTCTTGCGGATTCGCACCACGATTTATAGCAATCCTCCGTCTGGCTTGGGACACATCATCTAGATATTCTAGATATTCCATTTGATGTTTCCTCTTAAGATGCGAGAGGAAATTGGAGGTCGAAGTCCATTGCCCTTTGATTTCCTGCGCAGAACTGCATAAATTGCACCGTGCAGTCGCGTTAGGTCCATCACATTTTTCGGGTACCAAGCTGTAAAATCTTCCCCTCAAAATAGCAGGAAGTACAGCTGGTATCGCTGAGGGTTGCTGAGCACCTTCTTCGCTTACGAACGAGTTGCTTCCCACGTCGAAAGAACTTCCTGAACTTGAACTCATGATTGAACTTATTACACTGACTAAATATATTTACAAACACTTTAATTGGTACACAAAACACAGTACTTTTGCACTCTACTATCTATGTAAATGATTGCATAAGCAAACTGTAACCACGACGGTTAAAAAAAAATATTTTTAAATAAAAGAATAAAAATGGTTAAACTGTAGGTATAATTATAATTAATTAATATAGTTTAAAAATTTAACAATCGAGTACGAACTTATGCAATCATTTGATATTCAACAAAAAACGATAATTTCTAAACAAGCTCTCCGATACTCTTTACGCGAATGCTTGCTAAGAACTGATTCCCAGTTGTCTTCTCAAAGCGGCTCAACGCAGCAACAAACAAATGCTACACGATAACAAATGCAAAACGCGACACGAGAGCAACGTTCGAAATAACGAGCGTAACGGCCACAGCCAGAAATCCCTATTTCACATGTATCTAAAATCTATGATCAAATAAAATATAGTAATTGGTAGGGGTGTGCGAGATCCCGGTCGGGACAGGAATTTCTCGCGGGATCGGGACGGAATCCCGAAAACTCTCTGGAATCCCGGATATTCTTGGGAATCCCGAATCTTCGCGGGATCCTGTATTTTTCGGGAATTCAGGATATTTTACGGGAATCCCTATTATATCTTAAGAGTGGAAAGACCTAACCCAGACCTATCTTATGAATTTTTTTATACTATACAACCATTAATAAACAATCGAACTTCTTGCTAGCTCAGTTGAATCATTTGTATTTGAGAGAGCATAGCATCAACATCGCAGCATAGCATCACAGCAGTTTTCCCATATTGGAAACCTGTATTTTATCTTTGTTAAATAGAATTATTGTATAGATTTTTGTTTATTAATAGGTAAATATAATTATAAACCGCAAATCCGTATGATTAATTCATTATAGTCGGTAACTGTCTGAAATATAATACTTATTTTTGTTTAAATATTTATAATATTTTAAATAAGACAGTATGTAGTTGAACATTGCTACTGCATTTTTGCATGTAACATATGAAGAGAATAGAACATATAATCAGAATAGAAAGGGAAATGGAAGAAAATAAGGTAGAGAAATTATATAATTTTTATTATAATTTTTGTAATATATTATTATTTATATTTAAGTAGTAATAACAGTGGTATAATAAAATAATGTGATACAATAGTAAATATTAAATATGATAATATAATGTATTATTAATATTATGTATTTATATGTATGTAGGAGAGTTTGGAGCATTAATAATCACACACACTTTTTTATTAATGGACCAAACGACTTTAATTTCTCTGTAAAGCTAGAAGAATTAGTTTAGTAAATTACGTCTACAAAATATGTTGAAAAAACGCATCTGGTCAGAGTTGCGAAAAACATAGCAAAAATTTATTTTTACTACGTTTTCAGCTGAGTCAATAACGAAAATTTAAAAGATGTGCTTGGTCCACTCGTGTAAAGTACATACGTTCTGAAAATTTCATTGAAATTGTTTTACGAGTTATAACCGACCAAAAGTGGTAAAAAGGCCGAAAATCATTACGTAAAATGCAATAGCAATTTTTGCTTTCCAAAAAGTTCAAATCGTATAGTATAATATTTAAAAAGTTATCGTCCTTTTAGACGTCCGAATATTAATCCGAATCACTTTAGGTAATTGCGATAATTGTGCATAAATGGTTACACTTCATCGATTTCGATGATATGTTGTGAGCTTGAACATTCTGCACAACTTTTTCCTGTACATGTAACCGCCGCTCAGCCTTAGTTTTAGAACGTATATAAGTTTTATCAAATTTGGTGAGGTGTAACCGTTTATGCACAATTACTGTAATTTCCGTAACTCACCATCAGGTCGTTTCTCTGCGGCGTCGATGTCGGGGTCGTCGTCGCCGGTGCCGGGGCCGTCGTCGCCGGTGCCGGGGCAGTCGTCGCCGGTGCCGGGGCAGTCGTCGCCGGTGCCGGGGCAGTTGTCGCCGGTACCGGGGCCGTCATCGTCAGTGCCGGTACTGGGGTCGTTGTGACCGGTACCGAAGCCGTCGATGCCGGGGCCGTCGATGCCGGGGCCGTCGATGCCGGGGCCGTCGTTGTCGATGACGTAGCTAGATTTTCCATCTTTGTTGCGAATAAATACAAAATAATTAAAATATGATCACACAGTACAGTGTTCACTCGATGAATGCCCAAAATATCTGGCAGGAGTGTAATCATAATTCTGGTCGGGTACATCGGTGTGAATGTGAGACCAGGAAGACGATTACTAAAATCCAATAACAATCTGACGTTCACCAACATATTCTTGGCATTTTGCTAATGCAAATGATACCAAATATAATATAATTCCGATAATACTTGTCTAATAACGGATTCCTTTATTTCGATCGACAATGTTGAATAATTCAAATTGATCACAACATACACAAGTTTTTATGCGTCGGTGACAAGAGAATTCGGCCTTGAAAGTGTGAAGGTTCTTAAACAATGGTCTCGCACCAGTTCAGCTATTACAAAGATAAGTAATCGAAAATTATTTCTTTTAAAATGTAGATCTTATAATGTGTTTCCAAATTTTATACGTAACAAAGTCGTTAACAAATTTAACTTGCTTATCACGTCTACTGTGTCTTGTAATAAGTTATTGAATTTACAGAAAAGATACATGAGAAAATTACTAAACATTGCAATTACTGACACACATTATTTGCATAGAACATTATTAAACAGATTGTCAGAATTAAATGAAATAATATTGTTCATTTTTCCAGCATCAATATTTGAAAAGTTTTTTAAGTTTGAAAATTTAAAACTTGGAAGGCTTTTCAAAGTAACTAAATTAAGAGGTATTAGTAAATTCAATAAAATATTACAAAATAATAGAGAACGTCAACAAAACCTAATAAATGTTTGTAGCACAGATAACAATAATAAGAATAGTCTTTTGGATGTTAACAACAATTTATGGTTCAAAAATTTAACTAACATAGATGTTCCTGACAATGTGAAAAATGTACTAAAATTGGGACCCAAACATGCACTTGATGTCTCAAAAAAATACATTTCATCTCCTCAATTCATTGCAGCTATTGAAACAGGTCTAACGAAAGTCACAGATCATAATAATATACAATCTCAAACCAGAATTAGATTGATAAATAAAATATTAAATTTCACTACACATCCATACAATATACATAATAAATTGTTGTCAAAATCCGATATAAAAGACGTAAAACAATTCTTAGAAAATAATGATAATCTGATATTGCTGAAGTCTGATAAAGGCAATACAACTGTGCTAGTCGATAAAGAAACATATAACAGGGAAGTTTTAAACATGTTAAATGATACAGACACTTACATTGTCAATACACCAGTACGTTTGAAAGAAAAGCCAATTCGATCATTACAGAATTAGTCAAAAAAGACCAAATTGATGCTAGTACTGGAAAAAGACTGAAAACTTATAACGCTCTCATACCCAAAGCTTATGCGTTACCTAAAACTCACAAACAAAACCTATCTTGGCGTATTATAGTTTCATCAATAGGTGGGCCCACCTATAAACTATCTAAGTTCTTTACTAACATTTTATCCAATGTAGTAGGAAAAACAAGTTATCATACTGTTGACAGTTGGACCTTTGTCAAGGAAATTAGGAATAAGGTGATTCCTGATGAATCCATTAGATTAGTTTCCCTAGATGTGACTGCGCTATTTACTAATATTCCTATTGATCTAGCTTTACAGGTTTTGGAAAAGCGTTGGGATGAGATAAAAGAATACACCACTATAAATTGTAATGAATTTTTACTTGCGGTTAAATTTATATTGGAATCTAACGTTTTCAGTTTTAATGATGTCTACTACAAACAGATTTTTGGTACTGCAATGGGTTCTCCCATTTCACCTGTCATTGCAAATCTGGTAATGGAGGAATTAGAAAATGTTTCTATTTCTAAACTACCGTTTCAATTATTCTATTATAAAAGATATGTTGATGATATTTTCACTTGTGTTAAGCCTGAACAGTTGCAGATATTGTTGGACACTTTCAATGGTTTTCATCCCAGACTTCAATTCACTCATGAAGTTGAAGTTAATTCAAGGTTAAGTTTTCTTGACACCTCTGTAATAAGGACAGAGAACAAATTTAAAACTAATTGGTTCCACAAGTCGAGTTGGTCCTGTAGATATGTTAATTACTACTCTTACCACCCTATACAACATAAAATAGGACTAATAAAAGGCCTGATTGATCGTGCAATTCTCTTAGCAGATCCAGAATTTCGGTCTGACAATCTGTCTTTAGTTATTAATGCTTTAAAACGTAACGGTTACCCTGATACACTTGTTTCTGATATTATCAAGAAACGAGTCGTTGAAATTTACCATCCTTGGTCTGTACAAAAAGAAAAAGAACAGAGAATTTCAAAAACGGGCCCAATTAATAAAAAAAACACAGTAGTCATCCCGTACGTTGAGGGCATTTCTAATGACATAAAAAGAATTTTTAGGAAAGTTGGTATGCACACGATCTATAAGATACCACATTATCTTAAAGATTTACTTCCTAAAATCAAAGATAAAGTACCTTTTTTAAAAACTTGTAATGTGGTTTATTCAATACCTTGCAAAGGTTGTAACCAATCTTACATTGGACAAACAGGTAGACATTTGGATAATAGAATCAGAGAACACAAACATAACATCTTTTTACCACCAGCACAACATACTGCTTTGACGCGACATTCGTTGGAATTTGATCATGCTTTTGATTATGAAAATATTAAAATTGTTGATAAAGAAACAAATTTACACCGTAGGATTTTATTGGAAACGATCCACATGATTAAACATCGAAGCGTAAACCTTAGGTATGAAACACCTAATTTACATGAATACTACGCGACATTACTGAATCGGTAATGTTTTATGATGAATCAAATTCTTCCAACAAATAGATCCTATGAATTATAACAAAAGCAAATCGAATGTCAATTATCTTATTACCAACACATTTTGTTTTGGTATCTTAACAACTATGCTGTGTTAAACGGTTCATAAAGTTCATAATTGCCGCCTATTATGGATTGGCCAATCGATTGACCAATAGATTGATCTGTGCTCTCTCTCTCTCTTATTCACTAGTAAGATGTGTAACTTCGTTCCTTACTTAGTTCACCTGTCACCGGCATGGAACCAACATGGTTTTAACAACACTTAAAATTATATTTTGAAAATTTGTATTTAAGCAAGTGAGTTTTATACACTAAATTCTTGGTCATTCTTTTTCTCTTTAGTTTTCTGTTCCTACATCGGGCTTATAAACCTGATGATGTTTAAATGATAACATTAATTGTTCACAGACGCAATTACATTAAATTTTCTTGAAGATGGTCTAAATTTCAGACCGAAACGTCGAAAACTAGTTGATGTAACAATTTGCAAAATTGCTTAATTTGTAATTAATGATCGTACCCGTTGCGCCAATAACATCAATTTGAATTATACTTGTCTAATGAACGGAAAAAGTTTCGGGCGTAAGGAAAAAACACGGAGAATCGTGACGTTACGCGCCGACACAGTTCAAAGCCCGAAAATTTCATCGTTCATTACACAAGTATAATCGGAATTATATCATATTTGGTATCGTTTTCATTAGAAAAATTCCACGAATATGTTGATGAAAGTCGCACAAAAAAAGAATGAAAAATAAAAAAACTCTCGAACTTCTTGACCCCTAACAGGGTAGTAGTTTATACAATTATACAATAGGTCAGCTATTTAGGATATTTATCGAGTAAACAATTAATAAATTCATTTAGGACGAAGATTTGTAGAGTACTTACTGTAAGCGGCAGAGTCTGCAGACGGACAATGGTGGAGTGGTGGGTATTTTGTCAGCGTTGGCCGATGTCAGGGGCGGCGGGTTGCTAGCAATGGTAGCGGCTGTGGAAGGTGGTGGTGGAGGCGGTGGCGGCGGTGGTGGCGGCGTCACTGCGTCTGGACGCTCCAAGGATGCAGTTGGGGGCGGCAGCAGCTGCAGCCGCGCCTGCTTCCGCCATTTTGCACGCCGATTTTGAAACCATACCTACAATCGAATATTCGCTTGGAAACATCTATGCATACTGAAGAATTTTACCGAGTTTTATGTGTGTAAATTGTTTATATATTAAACTAATAGTTAATTATAAAATTAAAGTTACACATATTTATATATGTACATATATACATTGTACATATTTTTAATTGTACATAGTTTAATTTATTTATTTAGTGTGTAATTTAGTTTAAGAGTTCATTCATTTAGTGTGTAATTTAGTTTAAGAGTTGGAAATAATTTTGTACAACAATGTCGGAAGGTATGTTCCATTTTTACCTTGCCATCATACTGTTTTGTCATCAGAAGGTTAATTATTTTCATATTTTTAGACAAATATTATTTTAAAAATGAAGATCTTTTTAATGCATGGTATAGTGAAGGTGATCTGAGCAGGAAAACGATTGCTGTGTCTGATGTCATTTTTAATAAAATTAATGAAGTGAATTGTGACGAAATTAGAAAGTCCATTGAAGAATGGATACGTGTGTTTTGCAGTAATTTATCCCGGAAATGGAAAAATTCTAATCGGACATTAAAAACCTTTAAAACAAAGTATAATAAATGGTTGGAACAACATTTGATAATTGATAAACACGAAAATGAAAATCAAGCACCTTCAACATCAACAGGACGTCCTCGACTGTCGTATGCAAATAAGTCTGTAAGATCTCAAAGACGAGAAGCATCTGCATTGTTGGAGAAAATGAACGGAGATTTACTATACGATTTAATGAACAGTACGTTAGCATGGAAAAAAGGAAAAAGAAATTTGGCTATGATATTAAACGAAACAACAAAAAGTCCTGAGCTGGCGAAGAAAATAAAAAAAACATTTTTTACCTGCGCCAACTACGATAAAAAAGAATCGATTCCGTTTTCATTAAATGAAGCTTTGGCTTTCTTCTATGACAATAATCTCAGTAAAAGTCAGTACATAAACATGAGATTAGAAAATAAAGCAAGGAACTGTGACATATACCCAACTTATAATTCTATAGTTGAAGCAAAGAAAAGTTGCATACCACTTGGAGTTGAAGTGACAGAAAAAATTGCTAAAGTGTCACTAAAAAATGTTTTACAACACACGACAGAAAGAATAGCATTATTACAAGAAGAAGTAATTGACAGTGTAATTACAAAAACCAATAATGATATAATTGAATGTGAATTCATTTTTAGCTACGGATTTGATGGTTCTAGTGGTCAATCCATATATAAACAGAGGTTTGAAGAATCACAAAATTCAGCAGGCACAGATTCATCTCTCTTTGCAACTACCATAATACCTCTACGATTTGTAACAAAAAATAATATTATTTTATGGAATAATAATACGCCAACATCTGTCGGGTTCTGTAGGCCTTTAAAACTACAATTTGTTAAAGAAACAGTAGACGAAATTTTAAAAGAAAAAAGAGATATCGATGATGAAATTAATAATTTGTCACATTTTCGGATAGTCCATAAAAATAAAATATTAAAAATTAAATTTCATTTAATTATGGCATTGATCGACGGAAAAGTTTTGAACGTTTTAACTAATAATAAATCTTCGCAAAGCTGTCCTATTTGTGGAGCGACACCACGACTAATGTTAACAACAAGTAATTTTCAAACAGAAAAATTTCAGCCAAAAGACAAAGAAAATTTAAAATATGGGATTAGTCCACTTCACGCGTGGATACGATTTTTTGAATGTGTTCTACATATATCATATAGATTGACAGTGAAAAAGTGGCAAATAAAGCAAATGGAGGACAAAGAAAAATTACTTGCTCGAAAAAAAGAAGTTCAGACTTTATTTTGGGAAAAATTGTCGCTGAATGTTGATAAACCAAAACCAGGTAGTGGCAACACAAATGATGGTAATACCGCACGCCGAGCATTTCACAATACGAGAATATTAGGAGAGATAACAGGAGTGGACATTAATCTTTTGCAAAAATTGAAAATAATTTTAATTACCATATGTTCGCAATTTCCAATAAATTTGGAAAAGTTTCAAATATTTTGTTCTGGAACCGCAAAATTATTCATGGAAAAATATTCATGGTATCCGATGACACCGACTCTACACAAAATTCTTATCCATGGTAAACAAATTTTGGAGCAATGCATTTTACCTCCTGGTTATCTCAGAGAAGATGCGGCAGAATCAAAAAACAAATTTTACAAATACGACAGAGAACATCATGCACGACAAAATAGCAGAAAAAATAATTTACATGATGTATTTCATAGGTATGTGTAACTGATTATTTTTTAATTAGTAAATTTAACTTATTTTAATTCATTTGTTTTTTGTTATATTCTTTCAATCTTATTTAATATTTCAATTATTTTTATAGGGCTATGGGAACATCAGATCCTTTGATATCAACTATAAGGTTAAACAATCGAAGACAAAAACAATACAATAATAAACTACATTTACCTGCAGAAGTGTTAGATCTATTATGTCCTCCGTCTATTGAGGAAGAACCGACTGTATCCTCTACAATTGATACGGAATCAATTGATGATGATGCAGAAAATTTAGATGAAGAGGAATTTGAATTACCGATGCTAGATTATTTGGATGACTTAGAATTATGTTTAATTATATACAATTATATTATGTACTTTATAATTATAATTATTTAATTGTATATAATTATATTTCTTGGCTGAGAAAAGTGGAGGACTGGAGAGAGAGTATGATTGGAAGGAACGTTTGTGAAGGAGTGAATGAGAAGGATTGGGATGAAAGTGGTTCGACCGGAAGAGGGGGTCCAGAAGGATATGGAAGGGGAGGTGTGTGTGTGTACATAGTTCAGGGGGTTAAGGGAACTGCGGCGAGCGTTTTGTATATAATTGTAAATAGTAGGTTAAGGAGGTAGGCTAACGTAGTTTTACGATTAGGTTAAGGATCGGGATGTAAGGATTGTTTGTAACCCTAAGGGGAACAATAAAAGCGTATATATATATATATATATATATATATATATATATATTATATATATATAAAGTAATATTTCTGATGTCAATTCTACAATCAATTCGAGAAATGAAGTGTGCCTTTAATTTTCACCACAAAAAAACGAGTTTCCAGACCATATGTGCATAGTATTGAATCCACCATTTTGAATTTTGAATTTTTGGTGTCGGATTCGTTATCAGTGACCCCAAAAACATCTGATTACCAACTTTTAGAAAGATCCAATGACATTTTGACTTTTGGCCTAGTAAAATCGCGTTCTCGGACCACTGTGCGTTGTATGATTCTTTTCTTTTCCGTTCAAAGACAACAGGAGGTATCGACGAGATGTCTGTGCATTTAAGGTGAAGACCGAGGGGAATTTGTTTAATAAAAGTGATGTATATTAACCTGAACACCGGCTTCCGGGAGTGAGATTCGGAGGGCGACTTCTTCCCTCAGGAAAACGTCTGGATACTGTGTCTTCTGGAAGAGGGATTCCAGTTCTTGCAGCTGTTGCGGTGTGAAAGTCGTCCGCTTGCGTCTCTGCTTAAACAGAATACAGAAAAGTGAATGACGATAAACTTGCATCGTTCTCGAAACCGAAGGAAAATTATTGTAATAGTCCTCCATGGACTGCGGAGCTTTATGCACTTGAAAAGAAAAGAAAAGAAAAAGATACGAGAGGGAAACGTACACTGACCTGACGACGTCTTCCGAACATGTATTGTGTGAGGAGGTCAGCCTGAGGGCCCAGGGGCGATAAATACGGGCCTGCCATCCCTTCGAAGCCTCTGTGTGCCGGGTTGTTCGCCAAAACTGTATTTTTCTTGCGAATTTTCTCTTTTTGTTTTTCCCGCTGTGTACCGTCACCGGCGGAGAGACTAGTGGTCGTTTTATCGTTCTCGATAGGACGACGCCGAGGAAACTGAAGTCTCCTTTCGAGAGTTCACCCTCGATCAGCCCCGTGTTTCGCGGCGAAACGGGGGTCGGGTTCCGCTCCTCTGATTGGTCCGCCGGTTTTAGGGGCGGCGCCACCTCCATGGAGATAAGTACACACCCCTCTTGTGGAAAATTCACTAAATCGTACCGCGCAGAATTTTTCCTCCGGAGAGGGATGGTACTTAATTTTCGGCTTTCCAAGATTTTCCCTCGCTTTCGAGCAGCGTGCCAGCGCGCACTCGTCGCTCTGCCACGCTCTTCCTAATTCCACGCTTTTCTCTCTCTCTTTCTCTCTCTCTCTCTCACACACACACATTTCCACCCCCATTTTTTTTCTCTCGTCCGTTTTCTTCTTTTTTTTTTTATTTTTGTTAAACTAATTCGTTTCCTCGCTCCCGACGCAACATTGTTCCTTCTTTTTCATTATTTTTTCCTCCCCCGACGCGACGGGCGGGCCTCCGCGGGCCGGTTTTATCGAGTTTCGTTTGCCGTGCTGGCGGATAGTTATTAGGTTGTCGCTTATGGAACGTCCGATTTCGAACAGTAACGCTGAACAAACATAATCTTCTTCTAAATTATGGATCGTAGGAAGCTTCGTTCTATTCAACATATTCTGTCGATGTATTACAAGTCTCTCGATTGTATTACTTTAGAAATTGAATTTTTTCGCCGTTCACGTTCTCCGTTTACAAGATTGTCATCTGTATTTGGTAATCTTCTCTACTATCGATGAATAGTTTAAATTAATTAACCGATATATTTTGACCCGTGTTATTTTTCCGCTCTTATAAAAAGAAGACTCCAGACCGTCTGAAGATAGGTATTATAACAATTTTCTCCGTTTATCGTTTCATCACTGTGTAGATTTTCTTCTGATTTTCCGAAATTGTTAGATTACAATGTTGAGCCATGTTGAGGGGCATTTTAATTCAAGCGGTATACAGGATGTTTCTAGAACAAGTCGGAAAGAAAAGTCCTTTCGTCCAGGGTTCCGTTTTTGAGAAAATCGAGTTTGAAGATTCGTTGAGTCGCGTGATCTAGTCTAGTGTGTACTTTACATGCAGCAAGTAGAATTGGTCGGTCATGATCAGACGGCGCCAGCCGATTCCTATCTAATAGCCGCCACTCGTATTCGCTACATTTCCAAACTCCATTTACTGGAAAATGAAGCGTCGAATAAGAGAATGTTGTTCCATTTTTTAAAACTTGTTTCTGCAGGTAGAATTATCACCAGGTGGTCCGTTTTACATCTACCGAGCATTAAAACTGACTGGCATGTACATGTTTGATTGAAGAAATTTATTCGATCATTTCCTATGAAAGATGAGTATTTACAATTTTAACAAGTCTAAAATAAATAATCTGTAACCGGTCGGTTTTACCGGCGCTGATAGGTTTAGTGTTAATTATTTTTACAATTTAAATCTTCGGTTCCAAGACTCTCTTCTTCGTTTGGTATTCTCTGGTGCAAATCAACCGTTTAATGCAAAAATGGTGAAAGTTAAAACGATTGATCATTGCGAATATGGAAGGATGTTACGTTTCTCTTATGCATGCCACGCTAAAATTATATTACGATTATTTCAGTTAATGCTGATTCAACCGTTGAGATATGGTGTCTGCGGAGGAAGAAGAAGCAGCAAGATAAAGAAAAGCGAACGAAGTCGTAAGAAGGAGAAGAAGACGAAGAAGAAGCAGAATAGTCAGGGGGATAAGACAGAGAGAACGAAGTCGTACAAAAGTAAGAGGAAAGAGGGAAGAATTGAAGGGAAAGGAGGGAAGAAGAAGAATAAGGAGAAGAAGACTGAGAAGGTGGTGTAGGCGTAGCGTAGCGTAAGGCAGAAAGTGATGCTTGGTATTCGTATAGCGCATCAAACAGAGGCACATACCCCGAAGCCATGTAATTCATTACTAAAGCAATCTCACCCTGCCCTATCTCTGCCCTCACCCTTTCAACTCCGCGCTCTCCGCCTGGTACCTCTCGCCCCCTTTCCACCCCCTTCTCACCCCCTCGCACCCCTTGCAACCCCCGCGAAGCCTATCCACCGGGGTTGCAGAGAGTGAGTGCGCGGGCGCGCTCGCGTTATAATATAAAAAAAAGAAGAAAAAAGAAAGGGAGAGGAAGAGAGGGGGACGGGAAGGGGGGTGGAGAGAGAGAGAGGAAAAAAAGGAAGAGGCAGCCGGATGAGGAAGGAGAAGGGCCCGAATAGAATAGCGCCCCTGACGAAAAAACAAAATGAAACACAAAGCCGTGTTTTCGAAATCATATTGAAAAATTGCAAAAATTGACTCCAATGTATGAGGGTTCTTCGAGTCATGTTTACAATGTATTCCCATAGAATTTTTAGAACGTTCGAGGGGGTTTAAATTAAAGTTGAATGTTAGCACTTCACGATAGGTTCATTTAGGTTTGTCGGGAAATTCGTAATCATTAGACTGCGGATGTTTATGCAATTTGCAATTTTTGTAGAAGTATTTTAGGAAAGTGAAGTCAAATAAAATTTTATCTTCAGTGGTAGTAGCATTTGTAGAACTAGGACAAATAAAAATCGTACTAAATTCTGTCGAATGTTATGTTTTAGCATTTTTTTAACATTTTCGGAAGCCGTAAATGCATAAAGATTCGCAGTGTAGTAATCATGTAGAAAAATCATCAAATTCCCATCGCTAGGTCGGTCAAAATTAACTGGATTTTTGGGGTTGCTTCGAATTGATCTCAAACATTTTTTGCAAAAATTCTCCTCAGTTTTTCGGCGACTGTTAGCAATTGTGAATACGAGAAGTTTTCAAACATGGAACGACAGTGAACGTATCGACGCGACGCGATGGCCAGTGGCCACACGCGCATTCACCGACGATTTATGGGGTTGAAAGGATCGCTTTACCTACAAGGGTACTTCTTTCTATTTATCCTCGGTCTTTTATAGGTCTCTTTGATTTCAACTTTCTATTTTCTTCGGAAAACTCGTTCTGAAAATTTTACGACGATCCATTGCACGTAAACAGCGCAATTGTTCCTTGTTTATTCTCAATATATCAGACCAGTCGATCCTGCTGACAATGAGATACCTGTACTAAAATAGATGTTGTTAATAATTATTAGACTCCGGATCTTTATGCAAAATAAAAAATGTTCCGCATTGATTGTGGGAAGCAGGAATAAAATAAAAATTGATTTCATCCCTTAGTTCTTAAATGTTTCTAATCTTTTACTGTTTTATATTTCATCCAGCCAATTTCTTCATAAATGTATAAAAATCCTCAGTCTAATAATTTACCCAACACAATTCAGCTTTGGCGGAGAAGTTCACAATGATTATGAATATTTTCAGCTATCAGAAACAATTAAAAAGAAATATTTGATAAATCCGCGAGGACTGATCGATGGAAAGTGTGGATAAAACGGTTCTCCGATGAATTAGAGGTTCCATATCGCACTGGGCAAATGATAGAAATCACATCTCGCTTTATTAAACATGTCGTTATATCGTGCTTCCGATCGAAAACGTTGTAAATGCATAAAATCCGCAGTCAATTTATAATTTATTGGGAATTTCCTAGCAAACGAGACTTAATTTCTGTTGCGCTAGCACCGGCGCTTTTTCGTGAATGGATATTTCGGCGAAACCGATAAATAACACTCGGAACCGTGCGAAATGCCCAAATATAAACACTTCGGCCGATCACTTATTTCTGTGGGAGATTAATCGCGTTCGATGGGAACGTACGAGGGTGTGAGACGAGGCTAAAAATCAAATAGATGGTGTAAACGCGAGGTAGCTGCTAAAATTCAGAAAACGTGACGAAAAACTGCAGAGGGTGCCCCAGTAGCGTAGAAAATTGTACAAATAAATCTCCTGTTGTAAATAAAAATATACGACGAGTTACAAATCAAATATGTGACAAGAAGGAAAAACAGTAGCAGTAAAAATTCAAAACAATGTCATCATAAATTTGTTCATTAAAAAAATTAATTAAGCGAAAAATATAACGAATTGTGTGAACAGGTTTGTAAACAATTGATCACAATGGACAGGAGATCATCGATACGAATTCGCCGGGTCTGGCCGGGCAGGACAGGGTCCACGCAAGAACCATTAGCTTCTATTATTGTTAAATTTTTTAATTTTATACATCACTGCATTCTACGCATTGAAAACAGAAAAAGTTTCAAAGGAACCGTACGCCGCGCCGTACACGAACCGTTTGGTTACGAAAAATTGTAAAAAATTTATACTCTCGCTCTTAAAATAAACTTTCCGGAGTAAGACTTCGGAATCACCGCCCTCCGAAGCTGTACATCATTATTTTTCATTAATAGATTCTTAATCATAATTTAAAATTTAATAGATTCCAAATCATATTTAATTATATATTTCACAATACAATATCACCATATGTAGACTTCGAAAAGCAATGATTATAAAATTTACGGCGTCCAAATGTCATGAATCCAACCGCCACGGCGTCCAAAAGGCACGAGTCTGAAGAAACACATAAAAATTAAAATTCAAATCCAAATTTAATAGGTTCCCATATATTTCACAATACAATATCACTGTATGTAGACCATATGTAGACTTCGAAAAGCAATGATTATAAAATTTACGGCGTCCAAACGTCATGAATTCAGCCGCCACGGCGTCCAATCGGCACGGCGTCCAAACGGCACGAGTCCAATCGGCACGGAGTCGAAAAGGAACGCGTCCAATCGGCACCGTCCAATCGGGACGTGTCCAATCGGTCGGAGTCGAAACGGGCATCACTCCCCCCTTGCAAACTCTAATTGTAAAAAATAAAAAACTGAATAATTCGAAGAAATATAGATTTCATATCAAAGCATTAATTAAATGAAAAAATTAACTTGCACCGTATTGAATACACCTTCGTATCAAATAATTTGTATGTACATATTTTTTTGCCAAGTTCAGACTTTCACGAAATAAAGGAAATCCTGTATTAAAATGATTGTACAAAATATTTATTTCATAAGGTCAAATAAAAGAAAGGATTGAAGAAGTAGACACATTACGGAATAATTATTTTTATTTAAACAAAAGAAAAAGAGCTACATTCTAGTTCTGCTTCCAACAAAAAGGAAAATATACAAGGTACTACAGTAAAGTCATAATCTAGCTCCCATCACCAGTTCGTAGCAGGGAAAAAGATTGTCAAGGGAATCTATTTTTTTATGACTACGTCGACCGCGCCGAAAGTACAAAGGGACATTGTAGAACGTAGTAAAGGGCAGCATGTGCGGGACAACTTGAATTTTCCTGCAGACAGCAGCGGATCTCGGTGATTTTCCTTGTTGGCTCCGCTTCTCCTGACTCGCATTTCAGCTACTCGGGCCACCGAAACAGCGAGTTCCGAGAGGCGTGAGGAGAATTTGAAGGTTCATTCTATTGAAATTCAATCTATTTAAATCTATTTAAAAAACAATATGGATTCTTTATTTGTTTAAACAATTTTATTTACTCAGAAATTTTTATTCATAAAAATCTGTACATTAAAAAAACATTTATGTAAAAATTCAATTTGTTTAAACAACTTTATTGACATACAAAATTATGTCTAAAAAGACGTTTACTAAAAAAAAAATTATTTGTTTAAAATTTAATTCATTTAAAAAATTATGTTTGTTAAAAATTGTATTTGCTTAAACAAACTGTATTGTTTGGAAAAATTGAATGTATTGAAATATATAATTATGAGATATATTTAAAAAATATATTTGTTCCAACAATTTGATTGCGTTGTAAATAATTCATTAAACTAACATTGGCGGATTTCTGTGATTGTCTTTGTTGGCTCTGCTTCTCCTGACCAGTCCTGACTCGAATTTCAGCTACTCGGTCCACCCGCTGAAACAGCGAGTTCGGAGAGGCGTGAGGAGAATGGCGACGGTGGAGGGCAAGTTCACTTTTCTTGCTGGCAGCAATCACACCTAATTGTCCCTGAGCTATCCTCACTCCTGCGGGGTATACCCCGTGAGGGGCCTTAAACCTCGAGAGGCCTCGGCTGCCGAGAAGTGTAACATGATACGGGTCGGGTATATCGGTGTGAGACCAGGAGACCACACTAATGCAATAACAAAACTTCTTTATTTTTTATTATTTTTTTATGGAACTTTCACCATCATATTCTTGACATTTTTCTAATGAAATTGATACCAAAAATAATACAATTCCGATTATATTTACGTGTGTAATGGACGACCCCGCGTAACTTCTCATTGAAATTATATGAACGGCAATTAATGTAAATCTGATGCGAATTATATCGTGTTTGAAACTTCTTCGGACTCGGAATAAAAGGGAAGTAAAGCATTTGAGAAATACCATTTTTCAGAGTAAGAATGCCGGTCCCACATAACTTGTTCCGATCCGAGGAGGATGAAGAGGAGTTTTATGGTCCTTTGGATGGGGTCAAACCAATAGACCACCCAGAAACATACGCAGATCTTTTAACACTACACTGTGTCAAAAGAATGGTGCGAATATTCTTTGCACAGGGGCACCAGATTTGCGAAAGGTGTTGGCATCGCTTGACACCGGAAGATCAAGAACGCTTCCAAGAAGACGGTTGGCATACTTTGCGAAAAACCGAACTCCGTGAAGAGCAGTCTCGCTGCGAAGGATGCGGAATCCGCACTCTGAGAAAGGGTTCAGCTGCAGAATGCCCCGAGTGCATTGAGGAATATTTTGAATTGACAGACGAAGGATGGAATAAACTCCAAGACGGAGAAGCTATCCCAGTAATAACTCGGTGGTAGTGTCACGTCCGTAACCTGGGAGTCTAGCGAACCTCTTCTGCCTTCGGGGAAAGTAATAAACTTGTAACCAAACTCCCTGCATAGCGACGGGCCACCCGGGGTTGGTGCTATAAATTTGGGGAACTGGACGCATCACTAATCCTGGGTGGGCCCGTCTGAAAATTTCCAAGAACTATCCTCATTTCCATTTTTCCTTTCCCATGCATTTTTCCCACCACCCCGAGGACAGGAGAGGGAAGCTTCCCTATAAAAACTGTGAGATCTCGAGCGGGAGTGTCAGTTGGCTAAATTCATTTTACCGATCAACAGCTGTATTAGATTTTACGGAAAGTTCAGCGTCTAAATAAATGTGTGTGTGTGTGTAATTAAAATCTGTGGTCACTATCCTCTTAACCCTTACCCCCAGGTAAATTCCTTTAATGGTTTGACCAAAAACTAGGGACTCTCGGTACGTAACAGTAGTACAAAAAAAAAAAAAAAAAATTACCCCTTCGGGAATATTCATCCCAGGAAGAGGAAAAACATCTACAGGAAGAGCCACACAAACCAGGCAACCGAAGCAATACGATGGCAGCACGCAGACGAGCCGCAGACCCACCAAGCAGCTGGAAAAACGGGAGGACAATGGACTCTGGTTAGTCCATCTGACTGAGCACAATATCAGTGGATGGACACCAGGAGACAATATATGGGCCAAAGTTAACTTATTTCTTATCCTATTCACTATCCACCATTTTGAATTATCTCAAAACAAGGCTGGTGGGCACCAGATAATTTTAGATCTTGGAACATCGCATCGTATGCACATACTATACCTATGCCGGGTCTATAGGTATATATATGGTCTAAGGT
This sequence comes from Lasioglossum lativentre, assembly GCA_916610255.1. NCBI lineage: Eukaryota > Metazoa > Arthropoda > Insecta > Hymenoptera > Halictidae > Lasioglossum > Lasioglossum lativentre. The sequence continues at coordinate 20,031,106 of OU744364.1, read as the reverse complement.
AAATACTATTTAGTTATCGAGAAACGCGCAGTTTCGCCTTCATATGATTTCTGTTTCTGTGGTTTCTGTGGTTATCAACACAAGCAGGGCTGTCGACAATGACAATAAGTCAAGGAAGGCGAAACCAGCGGCTGAGGGGAGCGGTCCATGGCCCACGTTACCTTTTCGACGAAATAAAATTTGATTCGTTTGTTATCAATATTTAAGCATCAAAATAAATGTATCCATACAAAAAATATAAATTTTCTTTTCCCTTCTACGACACTTTCTTTTTTTGCATGAAGACTTTTTAACACTAAACCTACCGAGCCCTAAGAGTAACTGATATAATATTTCCTTATATAAAAATGACAAGATTCATTTTATTTGCACTTTGTGCAGCTTCTATTGTAATATAACAAAACCGCGGACAACATTTTGCAAAAGGAAAATGACGCTTGAAATGACCTCAGGAACCTCCCATTTCCCGATGTTGAAGTACTTTTGGGACACCCTGTATATAAATCTTGTACGTAGATACATAAGTTTACTCCATACGTATAATTATTATTTGTATTCTTAAAAATTTCTAATTATCTAAAACACTATTATTATTGTTATCATCATTATTAGTACTATTACTGTTATTATCATTATCTATTTCCATGTTATTACTTTAATTACTATTAATATAACCATTTGTCATTATATCAGGCATGTCAAACTCATATGATATTACGGGCCACATGATCTATTTTGTATTAAGTTGAGGGCCGCATGTTTTCAATGTTCAACAAATTAATAAAATACGATTTTTAGAATGATTATATTATCTATTATGTATTTATTAGCCTCAATGTCAAGCTCCATGTATTGTATATTATACATACATATATGTACATAGTCGTTTTATTTTTCATGTCATTTTTTAAACTAAAAATATTTTACATTTTATTGTATATTATACAATATACAATACATACATAGACATTTCATATTTCATGTTTTTTTTTAAACTTATACTATAAATATTTTATATTTTTTATAAAAAATAAAAGTTATAATAAGAAATAAACAAAATCACAGTTTAATATTACTTTTTAGAAGATATTTGACATCGTTTTTCAGAAAGCAAGTTATCAAAATTTGGTTGAATATACTGAGCTGATGCAATTTTTAAAATTGATGATAAATGTTGATCGGTTAATCTTGACCTTTCTGAATTTTTGTTATTTTTCATTAAAGAAAATAGTTGCTCGCATAAATAAGTGCTTCCGAACATAGCCAGTATACGCGTAACAAACGATAACATTTTAGGAAACCGATCTACAGATAAATATGTATAAAAATCTGGAATTCCAACTTCCACACATTTTTGCTTCAGCAAAGAATCACATTGGATTTCAATTAATTCCATTTGTAAGTTTTCATCAACAATTTCAATATCGATAGACAGAAGTGAAGTAAAAAGACGAAATTGTAATTCACAGCTTTTAAAATCAGAAAATCTTCGATCGAATTCCGTTTCTAACAATTTAATTTGGTGAGCATATTCTGTAAATTTTAATTTAGGTGATTTAAGCAATAGATATTGACAGCTTTCTGCTGATTTCAGCTTATTTTTGCTGATTCCTTAGGACTGGAACCAATCTTCTATTTTTCCATAGATGCAGTATATTGTTTTACACGTATTCTTCGGGAACGTATCTATCGTGTACAAACAGAATTAGGTGTATACTGAAATGTTTGATAATATCATGCCGCTATAACTATAACTGCTTTTCGAATTCGCAATTATTGCGGACTCCACATATGCAATTAGAAATTTTTAAGAATACAAATAATAATTATACGTATGGAGTAAACTTATGTATCTACGTTCAAGATTTATATATATATATATACTCTCTGCATAGAGTCATAATCGTCTGTGTCATAGCACCGTCATTGTACCTCGTCCGTAGTCATAACAGACACAAGTCGTTATCAATTAGTTTTTGTTCGCTTCAGCGCGAGCCTTTCGCTTCTGTGCGAGCGGCTCGAACGATGCGAACGGCTCGCAGCGGTGCGAGCGGCTCGCATCGATGCGGGTAGCTCGCATCGTGCGGGTGTTACGTCCCGCGGTTGATTTCGATCCGGTGATCGATTATTACGCGGTCTAGGGACGGTTGACAATTATGACTCAACCTTTGAGTCCTCGCGGCAAGCTCGTCCGTCGTCTGACTCGGGTTCACGACGCCTAATCCCCCGATTTACGCTCCGTTGTATTTACTACCGGAGGGTTGTACACCGAATTGCCGTCAATACCGGCGTAGAGCTGTTTCCTCGCGGCCAACTTCCTCAGGCTTTCGTCGTACGCGGTGACCGGAGGTAGAGTCAGGGGAGTAGGAACCCTCCAAGTAGTCTCGGATAGAACTCGTACCTTCCCGGTAAATGGGGTGTTGGACACGATGGTTGGCACCGTGTGTACGCCCAGCAGGTCGGTCCAATATGGGACGAGGTGTTCAGCCTGGTTCGCGAACGCTTTCCGCAGCTGATATCGTCGTCCGGCGCGACGCGGCATGTAATACCAATCACCAGGTAATCGAAATAATAATTAATAGTGCCGAGCTACGTATTCCGGTGGATCTCAGAGAACGCATCGAGCCCTGGTAGGCTTCGGACATGCAGTGGTGAATACGTAGGTCGAATGCTGTAACTAGTATTACTGGTGGTGTGTATTGGTATGACACGCAACGTTAGGAAATGGAAATATAATTGAATATAGACTCTGGTATGATGATATATATATATATATATATATATATATATATATATATATATATGTGAGTAAGGAACAAGATTATGTCTAATACTAACTTAACTGAATATAACCTATGCTAACGGATTTAAGTACGCGTGATTTAGGAGGTAATGGGAACTAGTAACGCTCGGTATAGTAACGCTTGAGATAGTAACGCAAGAGAGCTACCAGGAGAAGAAGTCTCGCTGGAGTCAGGAACCGAAGTGGTTAATTAATGAGCCGCTCTGAGGTCCTTCGATCTAGATCGGCCGCAGAGTGGGGATAGTTCTATAGTGGGAGTGATAAGCGAGGACGCAAAGGTAGGGATCGCTAGGGCGCGACACGTAATGCCTTCGGCCTCGCGCGTCGCCGACCGCTATGCGCGAGGTACACGCGCGAGGCCATGTATAAGATCTCTAATGCTAACTTAACACTAATGTAACACATCGGTGGATGTGGTGACATCGACCGATGTGACACCTCCCATCCACGGAGAAAAATGATTTGTACAGGAAATCATTTTTCCGTATCATGCACATTCTTCATTTCTCATCATCGCTTGTATATAATGTCTTACGGTAACTTACGAATTTAGGCGGATTACTTATAACTATGTCACTCAGTCTTTTGCTGTCTTTGTTTTGCGTTTTATTGTCTGAACTCGTGGACGCGACGCACTCGAGGGGGCTCACTGGGGGGTCACTTGGGGAGTCACTTGGGGAGTCACTTGGGGAGTTCTTCATTTTGAGGAATAAGCAGAAGTGTGTCATCCCGCTCCATGTGGCTGCCAATAGCTGTATTCCACATCCAAATGCGTTGTGGAGTGCGAGTCCGTTAAGTATGGTGTTCACCGCAAGTTTGATAAATCTTAGAGCCATGTAGATGCCTATGACCCCTGCTATAACCGTGCCGAAATCAGTGAATCCTTCCCAGATTCTCTTCCCCGTGCTGTCAGCTATCTTTTCTAGTGTTTTTTCGTCGAGGAGGTTAAACATTGACACAGAGTCCTCCGCATATGAGTGGCCCGATGCTCCTTGGGCCATTGAGTTTATTACTGCGGTCTTCTCTACCGGGAACATGATTCTCTCGTTTAGCTTGGAGATGTCCTCTGGTGAGTAAATTCCTCCGTTGGCCAGATTTTTGGGGTCGATGTATTTCCAGGTGGCCTTGGTGAGTGACTGGATCGGGGGTGGCGGCATACTTTCCACTGGGCGTGGTAGCATTTTATACCAAGTCGCCTGTAGTTTATAAGTAGGCGGTATTAGCTCGTTACAGCCCATCTTGGTTCCTGTCTTGACCAGGATGTGGTTCCTCGGCGTGAGGAAATACGATGTGTTGCGGTAGGTCACCGGGAGCTCGTCATAGCAGGCCTCGGTTTTTCGTAGTGCACAATTGACTGGAATGCATCTGATGATATGAATCACTTCACCGGCTTGGATTGCCATGTGCCCTGGCTCCTTTGTTAATAGCGCAGCGACATCGGCTGGCTCGTTATGAATTATGGCGAGAGCGTTTCGCAATATTTGCCGTTCCATATGGCATTTTTGCTGCATGATATCGCGGTACATGGACAGTATCTGGGTTTTGATGTGTTTCTCCAGGAAGACGAACTTGGTGTTGGTGTAGGTGAAGATGTCCAGATTGTTAATTTGGATTTCTTCTTGTGTTTTAAATTTTCCCTCCGTTTGGGTTTCCAGGATTAGCAGTTTGAGGTGCTCCGTTTTAATTAGCGTGTAACCGCAAATGGAGGTTCTGCCGGTAGAAGTCAGGGCGAACGCTGTGTTTCCTGACGTCACGGTGTATATGGTGGCCGTATGTGATTCCTCGGTTCGAGTCCGGATGGCTTTCCCATCAAAGAGGACATTATACCTGTTGAATCTGCAATGGTCGGTAGGGAGGCTTGTCCAGAAGGTAAAGCCGTCTTCGGAATCCAGGCAAGTTTCTTGCTGTAGGCTGCAGTGCTGACCAGACGGTAGGTAAATTTCGTTGGCCGAGAGTTTAATTGCGGCATGGGGGTTCTTGAGTGTGATCCTTATCACGGCCTGGACAACCACGCTAGACCATGTTCCAAATGGATCGCTATAGGTCGCTCCGTTGCAGGTTCCGTCCTGTTGGACTTTGCCAGCGAGTGTGATGCTGCGCGACGTTGTGGCATTGCGTTCGAGTCCAGTGCTCTGGGTGGCGGGTGGCAGGTATAATATTCCGGAGTTTTGCATTTGGAGGCAGATGTCCTTTGGAGTGTTTAGTATGTATTGCTGTCGTCCGTTTTGTACGATCGATACATGCGAATGCATCCCGCAGTAATATATTGTTCGGTCTACTTCTACTCGACATTGTATTGTGGGTATGTCCTTGAATTCTGTCAGCTGTAAAAGCTGAATTTCGGTTTCTTCGTTAACCGGGGAGGTGTCGATCGCGTCGCACCGTGGTTCATCCACTGTTGAGAACGTTGTCACGTTCAACGTTGACCCTCCGCAATCGTAACCGATGAGGCCGGATGCCACTTGGGTGATGGCGAGGATGAAGAATGTTGTCGCGTGCATGGTGTCGCTTGACTGTCGGGATCGGGGCACTCGCGCGGGTTTATACCGTTCGTTATCGCGGTTGTTATCTTGCGAATCACCTTTGGGGCTAGGGGGGGGGGGGGGAGTGGTATATTGTTGTGCGTATTGTAAACTGTCTGTGTTGCTTCGCATGCTTAATCTTGTTGCTATGCACGATATGCGATCCTCCTTTATAAGCTAGTTTTACATTCTTATCGCTTAGACATTCTATGATGCGAAAGGGGCCCGTGTACTCGTCGTCAAATTTGTTTTTGCGAGGTTCCTTGAGGAGATATACCTCGTCTCCCGCGGTAAAAGATTGATTGTTGACCTTCCTGTCGTAGTATGATTTTGATTTTTGCTTTGCTAGTCCTAGATTCTCCCTAGCTTTATCGATGGTACCGTGAATTTTGTCCTGGAGGGTTTCGAGGTAACTGTTATATGTTTCATTCGTTACGTTGTTGAATTGAGAATTCGCGGAAGGCGTACGAGCTAGAGTTCCAAATATTAACTCATGCGGGGTGAAAAGAGTACCTTCGTGCACGCTTGTATTATATGAAAACATGGCTAATGCTAGCCATTCGTCCCAGTTGCCTTTTTGTATATATTGCTTTAAGTACTCAGTTAACACATGGTGTGACCGTTCGATGGAACCGTTGCTCTGCGGTCGGAAGGCAGTTGTTTTGAATTGAGTTATTTTAAACCTTTTTGCCACGGTTTTCATTAAAGAGCTCAGAAAATTGGCTCCTTGGTCTGTAAGGATTGCCTTAGGGGCACCGAATCGGCAAATGAAATTTTGTATGAAAGCATCGGCTATGCTTACTGCTGTAGATGATTTCAACGGAATCGCAAGAGAATACTTGGTCAATAAATCTTGAATGGTTAAGATGTACACGAATCCGTTCGGCGAAACGGGCAAAGGTCCTACGATGTCCATTGAAACATTGTCAAAGGCTCTTCCCGGGGTATCTGTGATGACCATTGGTTGTCTGGTCTTGACTCGAGTTAGTTTTTTGGTTTGGCAAGATCGACAAGAGTTTACGAATTCTTGGACTTCTTTTTTCAATGTAGGCCAAAAGTATCTTTCACGTATTCTCCTGTGGGTCTTAGTGATTCCTTTATGCCCGGCAAAGGCTGAACAATGATTTTCAATAATAATATCTGTCCGTTGTTCTGGAGGGGGAATGGTGACTTCGTGAGAGCAAACGAAGATTTGTGTTTGCGTTGTGGAAAATAAATTGATTAAAATTTCCTGTATGTCTGGCCAGGATACATCATCAACGTACGTTCTCGAGATGCTAAACGAATTAAGTTGGAGCTCTGTCGTCACGTCGAGTAAGGATCTCAGGGAGTCCAGGACGTCTTCGTATGGAGCTGTATGGAGTTGAGAGGACTTCACGGGAAGTATGTTACGGGGAAAACGTAACTGAACAGAGAATCAACACTAAACGGTCGCGGTGCGTAACTACGCGGTCGGATAGGTGTTGAAAATAAAACTCTGTGATTTAGTCTCTTCGACTGACACAAGAACTCTGCTGCTTTATTTTTGGTCAACAGGCTTAAATACTATTTCTTATCTACGGATGCGCTGGTTTTTGGGGGTAGTTGCATACAGTCATTCGGGTATTAGTCATCAAGGTTCAGATACAAGGCAATTGGTGACTGTTTTTGGTGAGTGTACAGTGCCTCATCGGTTCAAGGGTTCTTTGAGTCATTCTGGTCGTTACAAGTATGATGATCTTCCGGTTTCCGGAATCGATTACTTTGGATCGGCAGATTGAGATGTTCGATAGGGGAGGTATTTTATTTGAAGTTAGTAAGTCTACTGCCCCGGTATCAAGGGGTTGCATGTCTGCTGTCATGAATATGACGAGATTATCGCTCCTCATGATGAGCCTGTCTCGAGTGTGAATCAATGTACGTCTGTTTTGCGATAATGGGGTAGTGGTAATTGGCTCAAATTCTGAAAGTGAAGTAGCAGGAGATTCGGGGGATAATGGAGGTCTCCCCGTAGGAATAGTTGGGCTAGCCTGCAATGGGCTGGAGTAGGAGGGGCCCGGAGAGAAAAGAGGTACTGGAGAGGGAGGGCGCGATGGTGGCTGCTCGAGAATCGGAGCGCGCGGTGGCGACCGTCTCGAGGAGGAGGAGCTTCGATGAAGGCGCGATGGCGACCGTTTGGGAGTAGGTGATCGCGGCGGCGACCGTCCCGGGGAGGAGGAATGCGTTGGTGACCGTATGGAAGTCGGTGATGGGCATCTAGGTGGACTTGGTGGTGATAGACTAAAGTACGAGGGACATTTAGTGGGAACTGGTCCTGGGGGAGGGGGAACGTTGCTGTGTGGCTGTTGGCGGGTTGGCGTGTTGGGAAGTGGTGGAAGATAGCGTCGTCTCCGTAGGGTCGTAAAAGATGGCGAATGGGTCGGAGTCAGAGGAAATTGGTAACGTTTGGACAGGATTCCGGGAGAGTGCGTCTGCGTTTAGATTTGTTTTACCTGTCTTGTACGTTATTTTGTAATCGAATTCGGCCAATTTTAATCTCCACCGGAGGAGCCTTGACGTAGGATCTTTGACCGAATTCATCCATACTAATGGCTGATGAACGGTGATTAGATTGAATTTGTGTCCGTAAATGTACGGGCGGAAATGTTGAACGCAGTAGATTATTGCCAAGCATTCTTTCTCAATCGTTGAATAGTTCAATTCCGCGCCATGGAGCAATCTGGATGCGTACGCTATCGGTCGGTCTTTCCCTGGTTCATCTTGACTGAGTATCCCGCCAATAGCATATCCCGAGGCATCGGTTGTGATATTGAATTCTTTCGCGAAATCTGGGTACTGAAGTAAAGGTTCCGTTGTCAATATTTCGCGAAGCGTGCAGAAAGCTATCTCTTGGTCCCGCTTCCATTCGAATTTGGTATCCTTTTTAAGAAGGATGGTAAGTGGTTTTGAAATTTGGGAAAATTTTCCTATAAATCGCCTGTAATAACCTGCCAAGCCAAGGAATTCACGAACACCTTTAATGTTACGCGGCCTGGGAAAATCGCGGACTGCCTCTATTTTTTTAGGACATGGACGAACGCCGTCCTCGCCAATGATATGGCCGAGGTATGCGACTTCGCGATGTAGAAATCCGCATTTAGACGGTTGTAGTTTTAGGTTTGCGTCTCGCAACCTCCAAGCGAGTTTGTTGAACTTCGCGCGATGTTCCGCGAGACTGCGTGAATATATAACGATATCGTCTAAATAGACGAAGAGTTCTGTGCCCTGAAGGCCTGAAAGAATGTTGTCCATTAATCGCTGGAACGTTGCGGGAGCATTTCGTAGGCCAAATGGCATGCGCTTATACTTATAATGACCATATGGGGTCGAAAAGGCGGTTTTCGCGGCGTCGTCTTTGTGCATACCAATTTGGTGGAAACCATTCGCGAGATCAAAAACGCTAAAATATTTCGCGCTGCCGAGTTGGTCGAGTATTTCCAATATGCTCGGCAGAGGATACGCGTCCGGAACGGTTTTCTCGTTCAGAGCACGGAAATCGATGACCATGCGCCATTTTTTATTTCCATGCTCATCCGATTTTTTGGGCACAATCCACAAGGGGCTATTGAAGGGCGAGCTCGACGGAGAAACAATATTTTGTTCTAATAACTCCTTCATTTGACGATTGATTTCGTTCTTGTGGATTGGCGGGTAGCGATATTGCTTAACATGTACCGGCATCTCGTCGGTCGTTAGAATTCTCTCTTCCTCGCTGAGATGATCGGTGCTGATTATACCCATGATCTCTTCACACCGCGAGGCAAGAGAGCGTGAATTAGAAATTGAAGATATTGATTTACGGTCCCCGAAAGACTTGGGGCTGGATTTAGAACTTGAAGTAGTAGAACTTGAATTGGAGATAGTAAGTTTAGTTTCCGGCTCTGAAGGATTCACGACCCTTTCCACCTCCTCTAGCTCCATGAACGGCATAGGAAGGTCAACGGTTTCGGAAGTCGTATTTACGCATTGTATCAATGCCTTACCGCCGGAGATTTTTGCTAAACAATGGGGTATCAGTATGTAGCCACATTCGGTATGTAGCCACATTCCGACCCGGTAGCGCTAACTGCTACGTACGTAGAGGTGCGTGGTTTAAGAATCAGGCGTTCTATTGAAACGTTATTATCGATCGTAATTTGTTTAAATCAGAGGAAAATCTTAATGCTCTCGGCGCAAAGGTTCGATCAATTAAACATAATAAAGCAATTTTGCAAGTTAATTTAGACTTTCGACGTTTCGACCCTCATGTGGGTCATTTTCAAGAAAGAAGAAAACTGCGTCTGAAAATATTAATTGTGTTGTAATGATGCAAACCCGTGACAGGAAAAGAGTTAGTCGAATATGGAGTCAATTAACGCGAAATTGCATCGTAAATCAGCGTATTCATTCATGCTGCAATGAGCGATTTCAGTGAAATCCGTCTACGTAATTCATCGACGAATGAAATTACTGTCTCCTGGACCGCGGAAGTTTATGCAAATTTACACATATACACAACCGAATTCGAGTAAAACCTACACTGTCCATAATTTTTCTACGATCGTTACATCATCGTAGAAATCGTATTCAGTACAAGTGCATAAAGCTCCGCAGTCCATGGAGGACTATTACAATAATTTTCCTTCGGTTTCGAGAACGATGCAAGTTTATCGTCATTCACTTTTCTGTATTCTGTTTAAGCAGAGACGCAATCGGACGACTTTCACACCGCAACAGCTGCAAGAACTGGAATCCCTCTTCCAGAAGACACACTATCCAGACGTTTTCCTGAGGAAAGAAGTCGCCCTTCGAATCTCACTCTCGGAAGCCCGTGTTCAGGTTAATATACATCACTTTTATTAAAAAAATTCCCCTCGGTCTTCACCTTAAATGCACAGACATCTCGTCGATACCTCCTGTTGTCTTTGAACGGAAAAGAAAAAGAAAAGAATCATACAACGGCCTATCTATGATTTTTCTACAGGGGAAGCTTCCCTCTACGAAGCCATTTTGGAACGATTTGCAAAATACTTAATCTGCACGGTTTATAAGTTTAAATCGCTGTAACTTTATGAAAGTATGTCGCAGGATAGTATATGTATATCTGAACTCATTTTGGTAAAGCTTGTACTTTCTCATCCGTAAATTGAATGTTGTCGGAAACCATTACCCATTTAAAAAAAAACGCGTGTATAGGGGCGTCGGTTTACTCTCTAAAAATCTTGCGACTGTAACAAAGACTGCAGAAAGTTTGAACAATTTTTTCGCATTTCCTTTCCACGATAGAGGGAAACTTCCTCTTCACAATGATCTAGGATAGACTATGGTACGATTTTTCTTGTTTTCACAAAGGTACGAGATGTCCATACTAATGGATACTAACGGATTTTGATGTTGACTTCGGCTTTCCCGGGCTCTGAAAAAGATCGCCGGGGAGAGTTTAGTGTTTAACGGGTTAATTAGAGGTGTCTCGTTAATGGTAATTCACGTTCGTTAAGCCGGGCAAGTAATCAACCGCTAATCAGTTCGACGGGTATTCGGGCACCGAACAAAACGAACCCGTCTTCACACACTCGCATGCGCGCAGCCCTTGATTACGATTAATTAATAGACGGGGATCCGGGTTCAGCCGCGTAAGAAGCTGCTTCTCGTGTGACCCGTATACACTCGGATCGATCGGACGTGATTTCTTTCGAGGCTGCAAAAAATCATAATAATCAATCGCAGAAATAAATCGCTTACTTTCGTCTGTAAATCATCTGCAAATGCATCGCGCAGCGTCGGTACTGCAACCAAATCTCGCAACATGCATTCAGAGAATTAGATATCGCAGATATTCTTGCGTTTATGGTACACTGTAAATCGTTCGCGCCGATTGAAACAATTGAGTAGATAAAGCTGAGCGGTGATAAAACGGTAGAGAAATTCATTGAAGAATTTTTCGGAGGAAATTTGTACCTCGAGAACCAGATTTCGGCATTAATCAAATTTTTAGCAATACAACACGATCCACCCTCGTGCATCGGAACCCGAAACCATGACTGTTGCACTCGTCCAATATTTTTAATGCAGCGGACTGTCTGCACTCGTCGAATACATGTATATGTACATGTATTTCTTCAGTGGTTCCATTACCTCGTTTCAGACAAAAGCACGGAGAACTGTTATTGCCACAATTTCAATACTGTCGCTCGGTTGTAATACGGTTGATATACATATTTTCATCTAAAAAATTTCCTCTCGCATAAACGAGTCTCATACTCCACTAACCAAATGTTGATTGTCGTCTAATCTAATCGAAGGAATATTCCACTGATTCTGGGTTTGGAAAAATAATCTATGAGCATTGCTATTTGCATAAACCAATCCGCAGTCTAATGAAAGCTGTGTTGAGAGACGGGTTGTAACCGAACTATTATGTGCTCTCTATTTATCGGATGGTTAAATCTGATTAGTATATCGGATTGGTTACCGTATCCGGTATAACTATTATGTCCTGTAGGACGAAACGGGATTCGTGCCTCCAGGTGCTGGAAAGCGGAGTGGCTTTAACGAAAAGAGTAAATGCTGAAGAACTTGATGTATAGGTATAACTAACGTGTGTATATTCTGGTACTCTTGTAGATTTACAATGTATCTATTCCGTACGCCAGGTGATTTGACGTCACGCAAGAAATGCGTGTAAGAAACCGCGACTAAATCTCAGTATGTTTACAACGTGCTGAGTTTCGTACGCCAGGTGATTTGACGTCACGCAAGAAATGCGTGTACAAACCGGCTACCAAATCTCAACACGGTAACAACGCACCGACTCCGCACGCGGAATCGTACACAACAATACAATGTGTTCACCTTGCCACGTTCCGAGCGTGACGGAGCGCGACGAGTGATCCGACTGAAATTCACAGAAAGTGTATATGATATTAATTGATTAGGACATCCAGGATAACGTATGCGGAAGATATCGAATTGTCGGCAGGGCACGTTTACGTGGCCTGGGCGACTCCTCAATCCCCGGACGATACCTGAATACCTCGCGACTGTCTCTGACTCGCTCTCGCGTTAGGTGTCACAGCGAAATAGAATGCAACGTTCCTCCTGCCGCACCACGGGAGGAGAAAACGGCACCTACTCGCAAGGACGGTCTCAAAACGTATGCGGAAGATAGTGAATTATCGGCAGGGCACGTTTACGCGGCCTGGGCGACGCCTCAATCCCCGGACGACCTTGAGACCTCCTTGTGTCCACCTAAAGCTTGATTACGGTCGCGACCACTACGAAATAGAATGCCCGATCTTCCTGCCGCAGCGCGGGAGGAAAAACTGGCACCTACTCGCTAGGAAACTTACAAGACGTATGCGGAAGATAGCGAATTGTCGGCAGGGCACGTTTACGTGGCCTGGGCGACTCCTCGATCCCCGGACGACCCTATAAGCCCCCTGTGATCGCTTGAGATTCTATATTGACCATGATACACACTAACACGGAATGCAAGTTCGATTCTGCCGGAATATACGGGAGGAGCAAGCGGCACCTATCCCTTGGAAAACTCACAAGAGCGTATGCGGAAGATAGCGAATTGTCGGCAGGGCACGTTTACGTGGCCTGGGCGACTCCTCGATCCCCGGACACCCTCATTAGCTTCGTGGAATAGGATGCACGCAAGATCCTATGCCTTGATTCTCGGGAGTCACGAAACACACCCGTCCGTGTGTATTGTCTACGATAGAAATTCGTGGAAGTTCGACGCGCTTGCTGAGAATTACGTCTGACCACTCGACGGTCTCGCGGCCACACTGTTTGCCTATTACACGGCGCAAGACGCAAGATTTCTCACGTGTTACAAGTTAACGAGGATCGGTGATAGCGCATAACATGAAATCTTACTTGACGGATGTATTCACATCCTTTATTCTGTATCACGTATGCACAATCACAAATCCTTGCCAGCTTGCTCCGTGTTCCTGGCAATAGACGCACGCGATCACGAACTTTTACCGATTTGCGCACTATCCGCGAACTTTTACCGATTTGCGCACTATCCGCGAACTTTAACGTCAGCCTCTCTGGGCTATACCGAAACAATCTGTCGATCACCGATTTACTCACTAACCGCGAGCATTTAATTTTAACTTCAGCCTCTCTGGGCTATACCGAACACTCGGTAGAAACGATATACTCATTAACACGAGCATTTAATTTTTAATGTCAGCCTCTCTGGGCTATACCGAACAATCGGTAGGAAAACGACTTACTCACTAAACGCGAGCATTTATAATTTTAATGTCAGCCTCTCTGGGCTATGCCGAACAATCGGTAGGAAAAACGACTTACTCACTAAACGCGAGCATTTATATTTTAATGTCAGCCACTCTGGGCTATACCGAATGATCGGTAGGAAAAACGATCTACTCGTTAAACGCGAGCTTCTAATTTTAAAGTCCGCCTCTCTAGGCTATACGCGACCGGCGTTAATCGCGAATTGACTCGCGGTGACTCGTGCGTGCTTATCGGAGCTAGTCCAGACGCAGAGTGATCAATCTGATGCTCGCATCGACCTCCTTCGATCGCTATCAAGAGGGGATCGATGCGCGCGCATCTCACAAATGGATTTATCCTGTGCTCCTTTTCTACGACAAGGATCGCGCGTGACACCGCAAGTCGTCGTGGTGGGAATCGATATTGTTGTTCTCGTCGCACGAGGTATCGATATGTGATCGACGCGGTCACATATACCCCCTTCTCCACCCTCAAGATCACTGATGCGGACACGCAGTTAGTACGCATTCCAGTGATCTGGACGATGGAAAAAAAAAACAAATTAACGCATTGCCGAGAACGAAACTAAAAGGATTATTGCACTATGGCGTATAAAAATAGGAAACTAAATGACTTATTTGTTGAAAACTAAAAAAAAACGATTATTGCACCTTTGGCCTAAAATTAGAAGCTTGCGCACTGATTATGCACACACACACACGGCTCATACATACATAATTGTTAACTGAAATGTTCTTTTTTTTTTTGCGTGGTAATTGAACTAAAACACTTTTATTTGCACTTAGCACTGGCACACACAGGGGACGCAGGGCACATTTTTGTTCACCCGCGTGGCACCTCTCACAGCGTGGACTCCAACACTTTGTCTAACATGGCCTCCGTGGACAATTGCAGGCCAAGGGGGTCATGTGGATCCAACATTGGGATGTCGATCGGTGGGTCGAAATAGTCCTCGTCCCAGGAAAGGTCCGCCTCCTTCTCCTCTTTCGCCCTTGGCTCGGCTCCACTCGTTCCTGGCTCGGGGATGACGATCCAGGATTGTTCCATACTGTCGTTCGGGGTTGGCCTCTTGGACGATGGTCCGGGTAGCGGTTCCCTCCAAGGCTTCGCCACCCCTGGGCCCCTCTTCGGTGTCTGCGTTTTCACCGACACCTTTCGGTCCCTTGCCTGAGACGCCACACCCGGACTGCATCGCCGATGCTGGTGGTCCTGGCTTAGCCATGGGCCCGCTATGAGCGTTGGCAAATTTATTGGGGGGACATCATGGTAGTGAATGTCCATCCCAGTTTGGGTCGGTCTGCTGACCATGGCCCACCCTGCGTATGTTTGTACGCCGACGTCGATCTTCGCCTCTGTATTATTCTGGTTGTCCATGGTGAACTGTGTCATCCCGTCGCGTTTCACGGCTTATATACCCGTATGGATTCTTGTTTTCGCCGAAAACTGTAGCGCGTACCTATTGTGTGTTTGTTTGTTTGTCTTGCTCTATCTGCTTGTATGGCCGTAAACATGATGCGTGGAACATTCCTCGGATGTCTTCCGAGTGGGGTTTACGTAAGATGAACGTTGACGGTCCTTTTTTTTCCGCTAGTTCATATGGTCCTTCATACAGGTGAAAAAATTTGGCGATCTCTCTGTCGGCGGCATTGGATATTGGGTTTGTTTTTACCAATACCCAGTCGCCTACTTCGTATTGTGTATGGCATTTTTCCATGTTAGCGCGTTTGCACCGTTCCTGGGCCTTCTTCGTCATTCGCTGGAATGCTAGCTGTAATTTATCGCTGTGATGGTTCTCTGTTTTCCCTGGATCTTCTATATGCTCGAACCATTTGGACCATGGTCGTATGGGTTTTTCTCTTAACAATAGCTCTGTTGGTGTAAACCCTGTGCTGTTAAATCGATCCATCTGGCCCAAGATGCGTGTGCGTGTGATGCCACCGTACGGAAAATCCGTCCGATTTCCCTATTCACCCTTTCCACCGGGTTGCTTTGTGGGTGTCGTATCGATGAGAGAACGTGGTGAATGCCCTCTTCTCGTAGGGTCTGTGTCCATTTCTTCGCCGTGAACTGTGTTCCATGGTCAGTTAAGATCTTTTTAGGTTTGCCGTAGCGCGGTATGTAATGTTTGAAAATTCTCGCCAGGGATACGGTGGTCGTCGCGTTTCGCATCGCATATAGTTTTACAAATTTAGTAAACAGCTCTTCGATTACCAGAATATACCTCACGCCTCCCCTTGACGTCGGTAACGGACCGTAGAAATCGACGGACAACACCTCAAGAGGGCACCGCGGTATTATGCTTTGTAAGTCGGTATGAATTGTATGGGTAGGAATTTTCACGCGTTGGCACGTGTCGCATGTTGCCACAAGTTTTCGCGTGCGCCGGTGTAATTTTGAAATATAGAAGTCCTCTGACAGGAGCTTCATCGTCTTTTCCCCCCCAAGATGCGCGTAAATCTCGTGCACCTCTCGTATGAGCGAGTCGTGCAACTGCGAGGGAACAACCGGTCGTTCCTTCCCACTTTTGTCAACATGGTATAACGTGCCATCGCGGAGATTATAACGGTTATACGCGTGATCTGCCCGTTTTTTGCAGCGCTCGATTTCGCGTTGTAATTTTTTATCCTTCCGCTGCCATTCCGAAAGTTGTTTAAGCGCGGCTCGTAACGTAGGTGACATTGCTCTTGCGAGGGTCATTAGTATTGGTACGTGTCTTTCTCGTTCGACCGAATTTTCGGTCGTTACATTGTTTAATCTGCTCATTGTGTCCGCCGGAATGTTCTCTTTTCCTGGGCGATACTGGATCTCAATTTGATAATCCTGTATCGATAGAATCCATCTTGTCAATCGTTGACTTAGGAGTTTGCTATTCATAAGGAATGTGATTGCTTTGTGGTCTGTTAATAATACAATCTTAACCCCGTATAAATACGTTCTGAGTTTCCCGAGTGCCCATACTATGGCCAATAACTCTTTTTCGGTGATGAAATACGCCAGTTCTGGACCTCTTAACGTACGGCTTGCGAACGTGATTGGTCTTAATTCGCCGTTTGCATCTCGTTGTTCCAAAACTGCTCCGAGTGCCGTCGAACTTGCGTCCGTTGATAGAAAGTATGGTTGGCGCGAATCTGCATATTGCAGTACAACTTCTCTGCAGAAGACCTCTTTTGCTTGATCGAAAGATGTTTGTAGTGCCTCGTCCCATTTCCAGCGATTCCCTTTTTTGAGCAGCGCCAGCAGCGGTGTTGTAGTTTCGGCATGCTTGTTTGTGAACTTGCTATAATAGTTCACTAAGCCTAGGAAACCACGCAACTGTTTGACATTTCGGGGTGTCGGAAACGCCCGAATGAGTTCGATTTTCTCTGGATCTTGTCTTAGACCTTCCGCTGACAGAATGTGGCCCAGAAATTTAATTTCCCGCCTCACAAATTTGCATTTCTCTAAATTGAGGGTGATGTTATTTTCCCGTAGTCGTTGCAATAGCATTGCGAGATGTTCGAGGTGTTTTTCGAATGTCGGGGAAAAACATAAGATATCGTCAATAAAATTGACAATGAATCCCTCCATTCCTTCCAGTATGCGTCTCAGCGCTCTAACTAGGCTCGCGCTGCTTGTCTTTAACCCAAAGGGCGTGACTACATACTCGTAACATCTACCGCGATAGAGAAAGGCGGTATATTTTCGGGACGATGGTGTCAGTGGCACTTGCCAAAAGCTATTTGTCAAGTCGAGGCTGGTTAGGTAGTCGACTCTTTGAAATCGTTGGAATATTGCATCTGGTGTCTCTGACATCTCGTGGTCATCAATGAGAAACTCGTTCAGCTTTCTCGCGTCGAGGCATAGTCACCGACGAGATACTATGTATCTCGTCGGTGCCGTCGGTGCACAGATTATTGAGTTATCGGTAACGTCGAACGCGACACGAAATCGGTAATAATGTTCTGTACAATGTAATGTACAAAAAAATACATTGGATGATTGGTCTATTCTACTTCTATATTTCGTCTGTATTAACATAATGCGGCAACATGGCACTTTCAAAACTGATCACGCTGTAAAATCTAGCTCCCTCAGTCACATACCTTTCGTGTTCCACCCTCGTGTAGTTCACTAGCCAATCGTTTCATTTCAATAGAGTTCGCTGTTGTACTAAGGGCGGGTAAACTTTCCAAAATCGGTCAAATAGGATTGAGCTAAAATTTTGCACATAGGTTCATTTTGCATTAAAAACATGTTTACCAACAGGATTTTTGGCGACCCGAAAAGAAATTTCCTATCATTTTAATGTCATTTGCTACCTTACCGATACATCATTGAAAGCACAGACACAGCTCGTCGGCACCGACGAGATCTCCTTCTAATTGATTGTTCTTCAAGAACAAATTACATAACATAAAGGGTGTTTGCGAGAAGAAAATTGGATTCTAGGTATAATCGATGGTCTGGGTTACTGCTGGGTTACTTCTAGGTTAGTTCGTATTTTAAAAGTTATTTCGTTTGAAAGAATTGCGGCACCGACGAAGTATCTCGTCGGTGATTGCGGGTCTATGCTGCGTTATGTCGGTAAGATAGAAAACGTAATCCCGATAAGGTAGAAAATGACACTAAAATAATAGGAAATTTTTTTTCGAATCGCCGAAAATTCCTATCGGAAACATGTTGTTAATGCAAAATGAACTATGTGCAAAATTTTAGCTCAATCCAATTTTCGGAATAAGGCATTTTCTACAGAATCGGTAATTCAGAACCGTAGTCAGAAAAATGCATTGCATGCAATGTCTGTGTAACAAGTTTTCGAGGAGGTCTATGTCTGCCTTTTTCTTTCTTCACAAATTACGTAAGTCTGTCCTTGTTGGATACCAACTTCATTATCATGTTCGCCTAATACTTACCAGGGAATTCGAAGCCCCGCTAAAAAAGTAGGTGGCGCGAGTGAGACCTCTTCTGCCCTCGTCGCTTATTATCGCTGTCCTAATCTTGCACATGAGGAATTTAGAGAACATTTATTCGCGTAGATGGCGCCACCATCACATTGGATTGTTTGGCTGTTTTTAACATTTGAGAAAAATACCTTGACTACTTGCGCACACGTATGTAATTGTTTAAAGTGGATCTCGCAGCAAATGAATTGATTATTAACGATTTTCGAAAGGCATGTTCGCTGTACCGTTGTTTGTCATATGCTTTTTAGTCCGGGCGTTCATCGCTAGGTGGTTATAGTGTTTTTAAAACCGTCGAGATGGCTATTTTTTTTTTAAATCATAATTAATTATAATCATTTTATATTTCCTGACATGACGGCGAGATCGAAGTTAAATATATATATATATATATATATATATATATATATCATATAATTATTTAATTATTTAATTATATGATATGAGTAATTTTGAGGCACCGATTACAGATGAGCTATGTATTATTTAATTTCCCGCATTATAGAGTGGCATCATCCACTTTTAATTTAAATCTCCAAAATTTAAAAAGACCCTTCGGGGATATTCTAAAATTGGCTCAAAGGAACCCCTCAAAATCGAGCCTAGAAATCGAGCTGTTAATTTTGACAGAACTGACAGCGAAGTTTTAGATATTTTTCTGCTTAATTTTTTAATTCTTTGTAAACCTAAATGTCCCGATTGTCAGATTGTCTCCGCTTCCAGAAAGAAACATTTTTGTTTCTATATGTACACCGTTGGTATACGCCACCTTGCTCACAGCTTTCGTCACCGCTCTACTATGTATATACAATATACAATCGTATTTAATTATATTGGTTTGATTCTGCCGCGATGTTCACCTCGTTGCTATCCTCGATTTTCGCCGCTCCACTATTTAAGTTGATTGTAATATGTCTAAGATAAATCACTTTTATCTCTCTTCTGTACCAAGTTTTACCTACTCACTGTGGTCATAAATGCATAAAATGCGTAGTCTAATCATCATGAATAAATTAGCTAATGTGAAGCTAAGCGACGATGTTTTACAATTTACAAAATGACTGTGCCTCAACCGACGCAAAGTGAACTAACACGACCCAAAACTATTGTAGCGTTATTTCAAGGTTTAATGTTATATTATTATAAGTTGTTAGATTAAAAAAAATTTTTCTTTAATTTTTTATATTGATTACGAATCTGACATTAAAAATTAAAAATTAAAAATTAAAAATGACGGATCCAATATGGCAACTAATACCTAATAATTTTTGCTAGATTTTCACAATTTGTGATTAATTTACACAAGAAAAAAAAGTTTGAAAGCAAAATCATATAAAAGTACATTTATTTTAATTATTTTATTTTTTTATTTTCCTGCTAAAGACAGATTGAGAAAATGAAAACTCGCAGACGTTGTCTGTACCATAAAGTTATTTTCGACGAACTTGTTGAAGGCGTCATTGTTCCGCGACGGAACAATAAACTTTATACCTTATGTAACTGCACTGATAAATAATAACTGTAGCAATTATATAATTCTATAAACTATAATATAAAATATAAACTGTAAACCATGCGTGTGTAAGATTAAATGCGTGACGCGTTCAGAACGTAGTATCAGAGCGCGTAAGTAAGTACTTACTTCGAACGTCTGCTTATTAAAATACACGTAGAATCAACAACTGCAGGAAACTGCAGTTACATATGTACATGTTGAAGGTCTGAGCTTTCAGAAAAATCAAGTCTGAAAGCTAGCATTCTTAAACATTTCTTTAAAACTCTACATTCGTATATTGATTGAAATATGCTTATATAACTATTAAATAACTGAAATATACAATAATAACTGAAAACAGCATTTTTTATTTCAGCATTGTTTAAGGAATAATTAAAGTATTTAATTGTAACTCTAACTTCATAGTTTCGCACTTCCGACAATATATCTGCTCGGAAAATTATCTGAAAGATCTAATATTTTGAATTTCGAGGTTTCATAAGGTTCTTATTTGAGAGAAAAAAAATTTTGTTGAAATTTGAAAGTCGAAGAATTGAATTTTGGCCAAGAAAAGCGTGCTCCTGGACCACTGTGCGACATCGTAGAACAGTTCTTTCTTTTTCGACGGGACAATATCGAGAGAGGGCTAATTTATAGCACCCTCAAAAGCGTCCAGGTCGCTTTTCCTTTCCGGGTTCTACGATGGCGAAGAGTCAAGCCATGCTTTTTCGAAAATCTGCGTATTCATACACAATCTGCTAAAACGATTTAACGTCGTCATCATTTCTATATTTTAAAAGAAATATTATACATATGTAGAATGGACATTGTCTAAAACTTTATCTTCATCGTCCGAGGGTATATTATCCTTTCAAGCAATAAGAAACCTAATACGGGTCGCGCGTGCCCTTGCCACTTTGCGTCCAAGCAAAACACACGAAAGGTCGGTTGTCTCCTCCTAAAAACACGGAGAAGTCTCGAGAGTGACAAAGTGCCATGATCGGCCCATCGGAGGAAGAAGGATCGTCAATTTCAGAGAATTGTGCCCGCCGAGTAGGGGGTCCAAGCTGGAAGAGGACAAGACATCTGGAGTGACGAAAAAAGGATCTCGGATCTGTTGATCGCAGCCAGTTGGTCTCAGACGTCTCAGTTGGTCTATCGCTTTCACGGCGATCGAAGGTCTCGCGATGGAAGTAACAAAGTCAATGGCTTCTTGTGATGTACCCGGTGGCCCGGACGAGTGTCAATTAACTATAAGATTGCTGGAAATGCTGCAGCGAACGAAATACGAACTGGTGCAGGAAAACGGACAACGCAGACTGACAGCTCCAGAGATCGTATGCGGTGAAAAGCAACGTATGAAAGGTGCCGAGATTTTCCTCGGCCGTTTACCACGCAATTGCTACGAGGACGAATTGATGCCGATGCTCGAGAAAATCGGCCATCTCTGCGAGCTAAGACTGATGCTTGATTTTTCCGGATCCACAAGAGGCTACGCTTTCGCGTTGTTCGAAGACGCGAAAACAGCGAGGATCGCTTGCGCCAAACTCGATGGCTTCGAGATTAGACCAGGACATCAAATCGGCGTTGTTAAATCTGTTGATAATTGTCGACTATTTTTTGGTGGAGTGCCCAAGAACAAGTGCAAGGAAGAATTCCAGGAAGAATTGAATAAAATCCTTGAGGGAATCACTGATGTTTATCTCTATCCGAGTCCACATGATAAAACTCAGAACCGGGGCTTCATTTTCGTAGAGTTTAAAGATCATAGGGCTGCTGCCATGGCTAGACGGAAATTAATTCCCGGAAAAGTTATGCTCTGGGACCACGAAATTGCGGTTGATTGGGCTGATCCTGAGCCTGGAGATCCTATTGACGAGGAGATCATGGAATCGGTAAGATTCTTGAATGTAATACGTTTTGAAAATATTTTTAGTTTCATGTCTTTTCGCATTTGCGCTTCACTGAATTTTAACTCCTTCCTGCGAGTATTAAAATTTATTTTATTATAATACACTTGCAACTTCTTTGTGCTTAATAATTTCATAGTGGAAAATTATTTTTTATTGCATGTATGTATTTGTGTAAATGCTTGGGCATTAACGGCGGAATTTATTTCATACGTTCGTGAGCGCACAAAAGTTTAAACAATTATTCGAAGTTTTTACATTTACGAAGTTTATGGTAATTCTCAGGTCACGGCTCTATTTGTGCGAAATTTGTCGCTGGACATGCCACAGCAGAAAATTCGGGACATATTTCAAAAAACCACCAAGATTCCTGTACTGAAGTTGAAAAAGATTAATCACTTCGCGTTCGTTCACTATGAACATCGTAAAGCAGCCGAAACCGTATTGAACACTATGACAAGTGTGTATTAATTCTTTAATTTTTTATTTCGTTTTCTATTTGTTCCTTGTTAATAGTTACATATTTCTTAAACAATTATCAGAACGAAATGGCGTTGCCGATGCCGAGGGTTGGGAAATTTCTTGGGCGAAGCCAATCGGTGCTTCGAAAATTTTGGAAAGGCAAAAATGTATCAATGAAGCTGTGGCAATATCAAATTCGCGAAAGCAAGATCAATATCGTAAGAAGCATGATTTAGTGAAAAGGCAGAATCCAAAAGCTAAGACTGACTACAACAATAATGAACAGCCTGATCCTTCGTTGATCCACATAACCGCTTTACGAAGTTTTATTAAAGATAAGTTCAATGCCTCTTGTCTTCTCAACTGTTTGCAAGTTGCTGGTACGCCGGATTTTTTTTGCAAAGTAAGTAAAAATTCGTCTTCTTTTTTCTAAATTCAGGATCTATTGCAATAGCAATTATTTTTTAGAATAAAAGTAGAAGCAAATAAATGTTTCATTATACATTTTTGTTTCGATTTTATAGATAACCATTTTTAAAAATGAACAACTTCTCTTGGAATATCACGGCGATATAATGACCACGACTGAAGATGCGATTGTTGTGGCGTGCTCCAAGATGTACCACTTTATCTCTACCACATTTCAAAATTGCGGTAAGTGGAAGAAATAAACGTTTAGTAATACCATAAATAATTTCCGTTTTAGTGTATCAATATTATCCATGATATGATATATGAGCAATAAAATAATTGGAATTTAATATTATTATAGCATTATTGAAATTTGTTCCCAAACACGGAAATTATTTATGGCCGAATTTAATATGTATATTCGTAGTTTAGAATATTTTGTTGGAAGAGAAGGGGAAGTTAACTGCGGAGGAGCTTTGCGTCCGAAATGATGCGTCCGCTTAGGCATTGTAATATGATGCTTGGTTTGTTTTGGTTCGCTTCAGGCAACCCATGCACACAAAACAAATTTTTTCGTCCTCCTTCCATAACATATACTCCCTTTGTTTATATTTTTCTTTGAGATGCAGATTTCGATTTTAATCATGACTTTTTCACAAATAATTTTTAGAGACTATTACAGTTTAAGTAGCTGAGATATTTCTTTTCAATAGAAAAATAATTCTTCCTCCATTTGGATAGATAAAACAATTAAATATTTAACTATTTAACAATTATTTAAAAAATTAGAAAGTTATTAAGAATTTTTAAAATTTTTTGCTTTTCGATGATTCATTTTAATTAACACATGAATCGCGTTGCAGTAAAATAAAAAATTAAATGTTATTAAAAAAAACTCTATAATATTAAGTAATATTTTGTGTTATTTTTGTTTTTTGAACAGTACTCCAGGACAGCGAGCAGCATCGTACAGCAAAAAAATTAGGCGTTAATCCCGTGGTTGGATCACCAGTTGGTTGGGACAATCGCATTCGTTACAATTAAATCAGCGACCAAGTTTTATATCACTAACCGTCCAAAGCTAATAGATATTATTTATATAACGTAGAGATCCAGAAGCATGATAAATAATAAAAAAAACTTCGACACGTTTTAATCCAATTTTAAATCTAGAGATACATAATAGAGAATGTAGAATGTTTACATCGAACGTATGATATTTTAAAATTCGATTTACCTAAATGACCGCTATTCACGCCAAATTTAATTTGTATAATGATATATACTAATTGAAATGTAAAAGCTAGTTTTTACTGATAGCGCAAATTATTATCGAATGCCGTGCTATTTCCCTTTTGTACACGATGAAATAAAATCTTGACTATGATATTTATGGAAGGAAATCGTAGGAATTTTTATAAAAATGAAAGCTGTAGAAAAATGGATTTTTTAAAGAGACAGAGTACAGAAAATCTGGCAATAGCAGGTTCTCTACGTTAAACAATATATTTATCGTATTTATATGTATTTTAAGATATTTAATAATCAATTTTAATAAGATAAATGCGACATCCAAATATGACGTACATCTCATTTAAAGTACGTTGACAATCAAACTCATTTTTAATTATTATTTCAATGCGAAACCAAATGTTAAATCATTGTTAGATCATTGTTTCGTTTATGTTCCTAAAAGCGCACTTACAGTACGCAAGCGTGAAATGTTTAGTTCTTTTATAATCATTTTATAATGCTACAGTTCATGATGAAATTGCAATAAACAATCATATTTGAAAATCAATCGGTTGTTTTTATTACTAAATAAGTAAAATCAATAAACATATCGAAAACGCCGTTAAAAATATTAATTAAAAATTCTAAAAGCTTCATACAATCAAGTTTCGAACTTGCACCAAAAAGAAAAACGTAGAAACTTAATTGTAGAAGTGCGAAAAGAATTGTTGTAACTATTTAAAGTAAAACGGGAACGAATGAAGGGAGACGCTAAAAGAAGACTGAAGCACAGCCAAAATCATACACTACATATAAAAACACGTTTCAAATGGTAAAAAAGTGAAATGTGTGAAATGTCCATAGTCCTAATTTAATGACAAACAGCTGTAAACCATACTTTTATGTTCAGTGTATAATTTTGGTTGCGAGTCACTGTATACATATCTTGGATTTCGCACAGGATCTTCTGGAAACGAACGAAAAGTATTTGGTTGCATCAAAGGGAACAACGATCGTCGAGGAGCAACATTATTCGATCTTCCGAAGTCAAATTGTAATCAGAGAGGGTACGATTGTCTTCCAAATAAAAACCTCTGTTCCAAAGCTTCATCCTATCCGGTTTCCAATTTCGATGCTTTTCTTGCAGCAATTCGGCGAGTCGTTGCTTCACAAATCCAATTGTTTCCGAATAAGGAATTTGCATTCGCAAGCGCGGCCCTTCGAGCCTGCATATCGTCACGACTAATTGACATCTGCAGGCTGGTATTTGAATAATTTTTACACGGGGACATAATACACGATAATAGAATGCAATCAAGTCTCATTTGGAAACGTTCATATCTTACCGTCCGGGCAAAGTGACATTATTTCACAAAAATTTCTTTGTAAAAATTCGACATTATGAAGTTACGAAGTGTAATTATGTCTAATTATATAATTTGAACTCCAAGATACGAACATGCTCCATTGCAAATAGGAACGAATTGAAATGGATAGTTGTTAAATTATGATAATGTGTGATCGAATTAATTAATGTTACGAATTTTATCAGGGTTAATGTGCACGATGAATAAATTTACATCGCTTGTAAATTGATTTTTACTTAGCGAACAACTTCAGAACGTTTTATTAAAATTACGAAATTTCAAGTGACAGGAAGCGTAGTACAAATTAAATGATGATGTTTGAAATTATTATAACTTCAGAAAGAACTGTGTTTCACATAGATAACGAGCTCTTTGTCGAATAATTATTAAACAGTGTCGGTTACCAAAAAGTTAAATGGACTTTAATATAGTTTAATCATAAGTTTCAAGTTAAAATGAAGCTTAAATGAACTGATTTTCATCTACTGCTTGATTTAATTAATTTCTAACGAACTTTCAAATACCAGGATTCCTTAAACTGTCTCTTTTTTTAGAAACGATTAAATCATTTTGTACCGAAAAATAGATATGGCATCATGCGATTAATGTAAGTGCAAATTAGATACTTCAATCTTCGCCATATTGGCTATATTTAAAAATCCACTAGGTAATTATTTCTAAACAATACTGGAATGTCAGAATTTCATAAAGCTACACAAAATTACAACTAGATTGCAAATTTTATGCATTTATAGCCTTAAAATTTTTTGAAACTCAGTATAGAAAAATGTTTAAACATTCTGAATATTTTCCTTTATTGGGATATACCTCTCCTACAATAAAGACATTTTTGTATCAGTTTTATTTTGTTCAAATTAACCCATAGCATTTTATTGGGGGTTAATGAGAGGTTAATTAATAAAGATAGTTAGTGGAACCAGCCGCTGCTATTGGATCTATCAAGAGCCTGTTACGAATAAATAGTGAACCACATAGAAAACCGTCCTTGCGACTTCGTGGTTGGTGCTAAGACAGCGGCGGCGTAGCTTTCGAGAATCCTCCTGATGGTCTCGTTATCGGTGTTACCGGTAACATTCTGGGGTCTCATGCACCTCACTGCCCGTTCCGTTTCAGTGGTGCATTCGTTCTTTTGTTGTCCCGTCTCCGAGGAAAATATTTCGTGCGCGAAGTCGAGCAATTCGCCGACTACGCAATCGAGGACCGTGTCTTTCGGTATTTCCCCGCGTCCACTTTCCGCGCATTCTTTGATCATAGTGTTCATCCACGCCCAGTCCTCCCATTCTTCTCTGTGTCTCACCTTCTGATTGTCCAATTGCCACGTTAAATGTGCCCGGTACCTGCAATTACCAAAAATAATTACATAAATATAAATTCGAAAAACGAATATTATTCAGCAAAAATCAATGGTGTTTCGCGAGTTAGGAAAACTTTTATACGAACCGGTGGACATTCTAATAGTTTTTATTCTTAATTGTGTGTACATTAGGGTGGACCTTATTTTGCGACCAAAAAATTTTGGGCACGTCCCCCCCCCCCCCCCCCCCCCCCAATATTGTTCCATGTCATGAAAAAATGATACATCCAAAATTTTAGATCAATCGGACGTCGGGAAGGCGTGCCTAATCGAGCGCGAAATTTTGAAATAGAAGTAACTGCGCGCTCAATGTGAAGAGTATACTGAAAATTCAAGTTAAATATGTTATACCTGTAAAAATATATTAATTCCTTACATGCATTCGAGTACAAATGTACTTTGTACGGATTAAGATTATTTCACATTAATTAGCCGTTCTCGTGAAAAATATTATACTCTTATTAAATATAACATATTTATGTCGAACGTGAATATGTATAACTAAAAGAATTAGTACTTTAAATAAAATACGTAAAATTTAACATATACATTTACAAAAATATGATAATTAGTTAATTGTTATATTGAAAATATTACATTTTGGTACTATTATAATCAATATTTTGACACAAGAAGAACATGTAGTCATAATAAAAAGTCTTTCCTTCAAATTTTCCCATTCCTACAAAATTTCATGTTTTTCGCAACTTCAACGTCAATGAGGCACGTCTTCCCCTTATCCGATCAACTTCAACTATTGCAGGAAGGGGGGGGGGCCTAACACCAAGTACAGCTAAGGTCCACCCTAGTGTACATTGACGAATAATTTAAAAAAAAAATTGTCTGAAAAATGTTAATTTTATGAAGCGATAAAGGTAACGAAAGCGAGCAACTTCTGTCAGTCTATCAACAAGAATTTGCTTGATGGATTTCGCAAAAGAATGCAGTTTCAAGGTAAACAACTTAATGAAAAAACATGAAATTTATTGTAAAATGTTCATAATGACCGAGACTCTCAAAGTCAATGATAACAAATCGATTTTTGGAAATTTCAAGACTGCTACGCTCCTTTGAATGCGCCAGGGTTGAAGTTCCGTTTGAAGAAATGTAATTATACACAGAAAAAGAATGTTTCAAGATGAACAACATTATGAAAAAACATGGTCGTAAAATGTTTTCCAAAAACGAAGTGCCTCATCTCAATACTAAACAATTGATATTTGGAAATGTCGGAGCTGCAAGATTTTCTGGAATGCATAAGGGTTGCAATATTTCGCATGCACCTGCCGAACACGCGATTCCCTTTCAGCGTCGCGTCGCGTCGGTGAAATAAAGAAGAACGCTTTTAAATGAATAGGAAGTTGGTCGAAATGATCAGGTGCGAAAGAGTTAATGCCGCATTAAAATATCCTCGTCAAGTGTAAATTGCCGGGATCGTATCCCGGGTGCTAATCAGGATCTCGCTGTACCCGATGAATATTGCAATGCGCTGCATTCGTCGCGCGGAGTCGATAAAAGTCTTTTCAGAATAGGAGAACCGTCTGTCCCCTTCTTTTCCTCGACCACCCTCTTGCCTTTCACCACCCCTCACCGTGTTCCTCCAGCCCTGTCCCTGGCGTTTTCTCGCGATTCGTTTAACATTATTGGAAAAAGAAGTTGCGCGCACTCACCCCCATTGCAACGGGTTCTTCTCGAACTTGACGTTTTTAAGGTTTTTTAGGTAGGCCAGCATGGAGTAGTCGATGAACTTGATTTGATTGTAGTCGAAGTAGAGATTCTCCAGATTGGGCAGCTTCAAGAACACGTTGTAGTCGATCAGCTGGATGTTGTTGAACGAGACGTCCAACGTCTTCAGATTCGGCGTGTCCGCGAAGTAGTCTCCGTACAATGACTTCAATTTTATATTCATCATACTGATTAATAAACTGCGGATCTTTATGGAAATTCTTATATTCATGAATTATTTTATAGAAATCTGGAGGGGATAAAAGTGTTTTGCATTGAATAGAACAGGAGTCGGCAAACCACGGACCGCCGTCTGTCTTTAATCCGGCCTGAGTGGTTAATATTGTTCTTTACACGAAAAAATTGATAATAAAAAAATTTTAAACCTATTTTTTTTTGTTGCTGTACGAGTAGAAATACCCGTGTAAATATCGATCTGGACCTTTCCAAAAAAAGTTTGCCGACCCCTACACTAGGAAGTTCCTTGTGGTAAACAGAAAATAACAACGCGATGAATTTTTATTAATAAGCTCATATTCTTGCATAATGAATGCATAAAGATCCTCACTGATTAATTTTTAAATCGTACATGTATTTCTTGTCTATGTTGTTAGGGAATTTGTTTATTACAAGATTTTGACAAGTTTTTCTGTTTCAATTACTTACAAGTTATCGGTTACGTACTTTCTGTACAGAGTTGAATTAAAATTGTGTTACGACGGGATTAGCACTGTAGATACACTGTTAATAGATTTGTTAGCGATTTTACGGGGTGACATTTTAATTATGAACGCTTGCGAGGTCGCACCGCAAGTTAAATAAAATTTTGATGTAGCTAAAGTCAGTGTGGATAATGTGATACAAGAACAGTGTATGAATTATTCATTAAATTGAGGACGAAATTTAAAGCTTCTGAAAGATTTTTTATTAACTAATCATTCCCGATCACAGGGGTTGCACTGTGCATAAATTTGCTAAATATGTGTTAATCAGCTCCAAGTTTATTTAAAGTTATGAAAAATTCGAAAAATTAATTATATCTCTTTTTTCTTGTCACCTGCAATTGGTTGCCCCAAAGTAGCAGCTCCTCCAACTTTCCCAATCTCGCAAACGTTGTATTATCGATTGTTTTTAAGCCAATTCCATGCAGATCTAGCTTCTTCAGTGTTCCAGCGAATTTTACAAACGTGTATCTGTAATTTATCAAGGCTTGTTATGTGACATTTCGATTTTTAATTACACTGTCCTATTTTGCAGCCTTTACTTCTATGTATAAACAGATCTGCGTAAAGTAATATTTCAATCCAAGAAGGTTTATTAATTTAACAAAAGGAATTTAGAAAGTGAACAGTATGTTTGAACGAATATATATCACAGAAAGATTTGATTGAAAATTGTGATCCATTTGTACATTTTTGTGCTCCTTAATAATTACTGGGTCGATAAAGTAATACCTTAATCAACAAAGCTTATTAATGTCATAAAGGGAATTTCTAAAGTGAATGATACCTTTGAAGTTCGAATGAATATAAATCACAGAGAGATTGTACTTATTAAAGATCTACAGAGTGTAATTTATTATTTGTATTATCTGAAATCGTTTTTACAAAATACAATACCGTACTCCCTTTGCGATTACTTTATTTGATACAACAACATCGCGCCGCGTAACAAATCACCACAATTATTTTTACCACTTATTCGACGAAATAATAATCCAATTAAGCCTTTTCGCGATTACGGAGTGACCACTCTAACAAACTTTGTACGGCACACAGAAAACGTATGGAACAGTGCGAAGCTAATAAGAGAATATGCGAACGTTTTAGGTTCTTCAGTGGCGCGAGAGTTCCATAAAATCCCGAACAAAGTAGATTACGCTTATTTGCTGCAACAATAGCGCAAGTCAAACGTCCCGTTTAATTTCTACTAATTCCGTTACCCCTGCGTCGGGAAATTCGAGAAATATCGCGTGTCCGCCACTGAACCCTCCGGGGAATTCGCATAAATATTCGCGAGCGTACAATTCAAGAATCCTCGCATAAAACACTGTAAGTACCAGATTTAAAAAATTATCCCCCTAATCAGCGTTAATGTTAATACTTTAGTGTACAATTTTCGTGCAATTCTCTTTTCTAAATAATTAGTACTAATTCTTTTACTCAGCCAGCAGAGGTACGATTCAGTTCTTTCAGGAAAATATTATTTTTTTAAGAAATTCGATCTTTAGCACCGTGGCATAGTCGTGATTTTTGAGTTGGTGACTACAATGGCCGTCGGGTTGCTCTTCGTTTGGTTCAAGATCCTCAAGTTTGTCAGATCGGTGCATCGTAAGATCAAAGAGGCCGCCGACTGATCTGCAACAGTCCTGCAGGTGCTCCTCAACGTCACACCGCTCGATAGCAACGATCCGAGAACAATAAATGATAACGCACGGTCCATGATTCCGAGCGACGAGACAATAGCCAGCCGCCGACAAGAGTGTTTAATTAACTGAACGCCTCTCGATGTCCTCCGCTCGATGAGCAACCGAATCGCGTGGGCGGCCGCATCCTTCGTTCCGCGTTGCGATTTCCGTTAACGATAAGGGAATTAGTTCGCGCTGCGAAATTAAAAGAAGCCGACGATGTGCATCATCGTTTCTTCCTTTTTTCCACCATGATTTCTATTAAACTCTTCCCATATTATACGTAGACTGTGGATCTTCTCATTTCCATATGTCATTTAACAAATAAAAAAATCTTTCATCCTTTAATAATGTAAGTAATGTAGTTTATTACTGTCCTTTAAGAAAAAGTTCTTTCATCCTTTAATAAAACATCCGTAAATAATAATTAGACTTCAGATCTTTATGGAAAATAAAAATTGTCTAGTCGATTACAGGGATCAGAAATTAAATGAGAATGTATTCCTTCTTTTGGGAATTTTAATAAGTCGAAAATAATATTATAATTACACTGCGAATCTTTATGCAAAATAAAAATGACACAGGAGCCAAATACGAATTTCTTCCTTCCTTTAATGATTTTATTGAGCTGCAACTAATGCGTTAAATGTATGTACTTAATTTTTTTTAATCTGCCCACTACCTTAAATTGCACTTATTTTTGTCACAAATGCATAAAATCCGCGGTCTAGTTATAATTGCACTCGTGACAAGGATTTGAAATAATGTATACTGCAGAGAGTAATGAAATTATTGAAGTATAAAAACTAGATTTGTTATCAATGTAATGAATAATATTACCTATAGTTTATATTTGTCTTTTTCTGTTGTAAAATTATTAGGAACAAAACTGTTCTGGTTGCTGTGAAAAGAATAAAATTGTTAGTTAGCTAGGGGGTGAATGAAGAGGATTGGGGATGATTTGCGGATGATTGAGGATTAGAGATGTCCACCGGTGTGGTAAAAACAACGTTTATTGTCGTACATATATACACGAATACACAACTCAGGTGGTTAACATCGATAAACGATTCATTTACATGCTCCATCGAAGAACTTTTGCGGAACTCGATGATTCGGCGTGAAACCAATTCGCTCTGGATCACATTCATGCCTAGTAAACTGTTAGGGACAGTGAACGAAACCAAAACGAAATAATCTTATTGGTTTTAGTATATTTCTATAGTGAGGGCCGAAAGAAAGTTTAATATTACGGGTTCGAAGACTGTTTTGCTCTGCAACCCTCTTCTATCGCGTTTTAATTTAATGGAAGTGATTAAGGAATTTTAGTTGAAAATTTAGAATGAAAGCTCATCTTTTTTAATAATTTATTTTTTCCAAATTGTACTTCTTGTTGTGTTCAATGCTGGAAAATTTATTTGATGTATCTATAGGGTGTTCTGGGTTCATTAATGATTTGTCATTGTACTTCGTGTTGGAATGTTTAATGTAAAAATTATGGTAGAAAGAAGTTGTAGATTAATATGTTTTCACACGGTGAATTTTTCATATTCTTTCACTAGCTTGATTAATTAGAAACTTTCTTTTGACCGCCACGTTACACACACTTGAAAATGTGCACATTCAACACGTTTATAATCTATACAACAACTTAACAACAATGTAATATTTTTACTGAAGTACAGAATGAATTATTCGTTTCCTTTTCAATTTTTAATGTGATAGACACGTTGTCTGCCAAAGCAATCACCGGAAACACGACATTCTTTTAGATTTAATGAAATTTTACCTACATGGATTCAATACGGTAAAATTTAATGTTAAGAAATGAACAAAAAATTGTGCCACCAACACGTACGACGTGGAAATCTACCTACTAATGAGCACACGTAATTAAACTAGAAAATCCGGCTTTAAAACTTCACTTTAACTAGCTATAACACTATTACACGACAACTGTATTAAAAAATCAATAAAATCCATTTGAATGGTTTTTCAAGTAGTAGTAGTAGCATGGATAAATTTTTCACAAATACCGTGCACACCTCTTTCGTTTCACGAGCCATTGCAGTACATTTTTCGTAACATGACGCTAACAATTTAATCGTTCGCAGCAATGTCTTACTGTTAGCGATTAACATCTATCACCGGTGAATCACAGTGGCAGCGAACGTGTAGTGGCAGCGAACGTGTAGTGGCAGCGAACGTGTAGTGGCAGTGAAAATTAGTGTCTGCCTGGACTTTCCAGTATCCGAACCGAGTCTATAAAAATACAAACGCGCTGAAATGTCCGCCGTCCGATTACAGCGTTGAGAAATGGGCAACGGGTGCGGGGGGGAGGGGTATTGAAACTGAACAGATAACACGTTTTTTATTACCGGCGATTCATTAGTGTTTCCGGGTGTGTATGTTAATTATACTCTACCGGCTTGTCGTATACAGCTACAGTTTATTGTCATAAAAACCGTTCGTTTTATTTACACCATATAGAATGATATACCATCGACGAGTATTTTTTTTCTCCCCGATATCACACGCGATTCAAACACGAAGCAACACCAACGAGGATGTCCGAGGATGTCCGAGGATGTCTCTGTTCCACTCGAAAAACGCGAAAAACATCGCGGATTGCTATCTAGTAGAAACGCAAGAACTCAAAAATCCGGTGATACTGTGTCGTGGGTGGTATGAACTTAAGGTGAACCGGAAGCTTGGGACGCAATCGATCGTTTTTATATATGCTCTCTATCTCTCTCTTTCTCTCTCTCTCTCTCTCTCGTTCGCTCGCTCTCTCACTCTTTCTTATCCCACTACGATATAATTTGTACTTTTCGCATCGATTCGGCGCGTACGAAATCATAGCTTTCTCGCAGAAAATCTCTTTTTGTGAATCACTTTTAATCGTTTCCGATCGTAGCACCGATGATTGTTCCATGTACAACCTCTGGCAAAAATGATTCGATCAAATAAATCAAGTGTATCATTATAGTCATTGATACTTTTTCGATGTGGATGGATTTCCATTAGTATTACGTAGCCATAAATCACAGCTGGGCAGTGATGTAGGTGAACGTAGAATAAATCAGAATTGATCAGAGATTTTATGAATGGCAGTATTGCAATGTAATTGTTCAGTTTCCGTAAACTTTACTTTTCGTTGCGGCCAATCTTGAACCTCGTTACTTTCACATCTTCATTGTGTTTAAAAGTAACCGAGCTCGAACTAATTATATCTGACGACGACCTTTTTAAACGTTTTCTCTCGTAATTTTTCTTTCAAGTTCCCGCGATTCTTTGCAAGATGTAACTAAGTGAGTGCACTCTTTCCAATTTTTTAATGCGATTAATGTTCCCAATTTCTAAATGTATGGAAATACTAGAATATACTACATA
Organism: Lasioglossum lativentre; assembly: GCA_916610255.1. Classification (NCBI taxonomy): domain Eukaryota; kingdom Metazoa; phylum Arthropoda; class Insecta; order Hymenoptera; family Halictidae; genus Lasioglossum; species Lasioglossum lativentre. Next base: position 19,996,786 of record OU744364.1, on the reverse strand, counting down.
GAGAAATAGGTCGAACAATTTCCACTGAAGAATACCGCATAATTTCTGCAATAATTTCTTCAAAGAAAACAAATGATGCGAAAAGATTTATTTTGATCGATGCTGGCGGGTTTGGGTGGGTCGTCGTCGGCAGTTTCGCGCGCGCCGAGTCAACACGGCCGGAGACAATCGGCTTTATGAGCTACAGACGACGATCACTATGAAAGCGAGCATTAATCCTACGTAATTCAATCGGCGATCCTGGGAGGACGTGACGCTGTTCTGGCCGTTTAATTGGGTCGGCGGGTAATGCGCGGGTACCGGCTGGGACGCGGGTGCCGGGTACGGTGAGACTTTCGACTTTTTCGCGCTCGGATCCGTCAAAGCGTTCGAATTGTTCCTCCTCAGCATCGGTGTTGAGTGACCCATATTACCGCTGCTTTTCGACAGCGTGCCCTCCCGGACGAACGAGTGCAATTTAACCCTTCTGTCGGTCTGTTTCTTTGACCCGTACTTGTCGATGTACTCCGTGTGCCGGATCGGTGCTAAAGTGGTCCTCGGTACGTGCAGCACTGGCATAACAGAAAACGTTAGTGAACACCCGCTAGAGAACGCCCGAGGATTCAGCTCGATGGAGAACTGGCGCAAGTGTCCCTTTTTAGATACCCTAAAAATCGTTTAAGCACCGGAAACGGAGCAACAGATCCGTATTTATACATATAGATCAGCAAGGAGCAATCATATTTCACGGCGCATCAAACACCAAAGTCCAGATTGTTCAGAAAAAATTCGTATTTATAACGGGTGGTTCACGAGAAACAGGCCACCTAAATAGCTCCGGTGATATAAAAAAATGTTCCTATTGTAAGCGTTTTCAAGGTCTTTTGAAGGTCATCGATGATTTTTAAATGGCACCATATATTTTTAACTTCACAGTGTTGTAGCTGATGTCAAGACGAGTTCAATGATGTGGTACACTATGACCTTCAAATGACCTTGGACTCATAAATAGGTATAGTTTGATTACTCTGTTTGATCAACGGAAATTTAATTTCTTACGCCATTCGGTCTCATAACACGTATACCGTTAAGGTGATCTCTAAGCGTACACAAACAAGATTATCAACAAACTTACGGTTTTAGAAGAAACATTGCCCATATTTTTAGAAGATATTCCTTTAGAAATTCGTCGAGTAATGTGGTACCAAAGTACCAACTACCAACACGATGGCTGTCCCGCTCATTCTTCACGTACCGTAAGAGAATTTCTGAACAATTAATTTCCAAATACATAGCTGGATAGGACGTAATGGATACATACTATGGCCAGCTCGTTCACCCGATCTAACTCCTCTTGATTTTTTTTGTGGGGAACACTCAAAGATGATGTATATCGTGATCAACCGACTACACCAGATAAAATGCAAGAAAAAATAATTAGATCTTGTAGATCCATTCCAACAGAAACAATTGACAGTACAACTGATTGCCTTGTAAAACGTTTAAAAGTTTGTGTTACTGCTCAAGATCATAATTTCGAACATTTAATTTAGTTCAAATAAAATGATTGCACATTTTGAAGTTATCATTGTCTTATCATAAATATTCTAGTTCAAGGTCATTTGTAGGTCATTGACATCAGCTACAACACTGTGAAGTTAAAAATATATGGTTCCATTTAAAAATCATCGATGACCTTCAAAAGACCTTGAAAACGACTACAATCGGAACATTTTTTTATATCACCATATTTGCCCCTTTTAACAGTACAACTTTTCTCTCTAACATTTTCTTCCATCTCTAATCCTAACGGAGCTATTTAGGTGGCCTGTTTCTCGTGAACCACCCGGTATAGATCAGGGATCGGAAAACTACGGCCCGCGTGATTAATATTGTCCTTTACATGAAAACAATTAATAATAAAACAATTTTGAACCTGTTTTTTTTTGTTGTTCTATGAATAGAATTACCCATGTGAATATTTTCGAGTCTAAAAATTTTACGATGTGGCCCATTTGAAAAAAAGTTTGCCAACCTCTGATATACATAGATCACCGTGGAGCAAACACTAAATTCTTCAAATTTGCTCTGTCTACCAGAAGTGAACTAACTAGACTGTAGAGCTTTTTGTAAAAAAGCTGTCAAATAACAGCGTATAGAAAATTAATTTGATCAGCTTCATGTAAACTCTATAGGAGATCGTGGATATTACGTACGTGTGATGTGTAACATGCACAATCTCAGTATTGACATTTCCCAGTTTGTGGTATGGAACTTTTTACTAATTTATTTAAGCAGTATTAACTTAATATAGTTTTCGCAAGCACGCGTAGTAATGTAATTCGGCGCCGGCAGCAAGGATTAATAAAATACGAGTTGCCGCTCTAAATACAACTCGCGAAAACACGAGTGAAATACTTTTTTAGAAGAAGTTTCTGAAAATGAAATTAACGCGAGGAATTTCGGGAACTCCTCGTTGTAACGACGGTTATATTAATATTTTCATAATCAAATTCGTTTGAAGTCGAGGCTCAAAGTTAAGAGAAAACGTGCATCTACAAAATTGTATAATGAACGTATGTGTACATATCCATTTAATATTAAATTAATTTGGAAATTTCCATAACAATTGAATCCAAAAATATGTGAGCACGAGCATCATTCGATTTATAGAGGAAATGAAATGAAATGTTATTACACTTTGTTACATTGCGAGTGAAGATATTATATTATATGAAAATGAATACCATTAAATTTACCAAGATACGTTTGTACATTATAAGTCAATTACTTTGACAATTTTACTCACCCAGGTCTGTGCACCAATTTTTTGAAAATCCATTTCATACCATCCATTAGTATACTCGATTTTAAACGGTGAGCTGAATTCAACGGCAAAAGATTAAGGATTTTATTCATTTATAACAATTTAAAACTGTAGACTATCGATACATTGTTTGCATTTCATTGAAATGATTAAATACTGAAGTTATTGTATAACTTCTGTTCAACTCATCTTGCAATGAATTCAGCTGATCGTTTGGAGTTTGACAATCGAAAGCGATTCTGCGCCATTACCAAACATTCCACCCACATAAAGGCGAAGGTGTTTCTATCCCATTGAGCACACAGAACGCAGAAGACAATCAAACAGTCGTTACCTTGAAGGCTAATCGTGCCCCCAGCTTTTCCGAGCAGATTCTCCGCCGAGCAGGTGTAGCTACCAAAATCATGGTCGCTCAGTCGCTTGATGGTCAGCTGCAATTGATACGCGTAATCATTCACCGGCACCTCCAACAGATCGTGTTTCTCGTCCGACGATAACTTTAAACCTGGAACATCCGCGTTGGTGTTACATTAGCAACAGATCCTCTATGTTTACCAGAGACTCTACGTATAGTAATCGCATCGTGCACAGTGGTCCACGTTTTAACAATTCGACAGTAACAGGAAAAACAGAGGAACAAATCAGACGATAAAAATTTACTATTGTTCCTGTGTAAAAATATTAAACTCATTAAGCCTCTTCAATTATTCGAAATAACTTTGCAATAATTTCTAATTCAAAATAGCAATGTTTCTTGAATTTTTCTTTTTTTGACTTAAATATAGATTTATACCGAGGGTATGCTCATAGATTAAAAAAGTATATTCGGTTTTCTCTCAGTTTTCGCATAGTTTTTTTCGACTAAAAAATATACATTTAGATACTTCGATAACCCATCAGTTATAATAAATTCCCAAAAATTCCTTTACCTTCTACATCAGTGAATAAGAGCGACCTGACTTGGGCTCCTTTATAAAAATGCCAAGGTTGAATTTATTTAAACATTTCTCATGGAAAGATCTTTACAATTTCAACAATCGTTGATCGATGGTGTTCGCTGTGAAACTTTGAAAATAGCGATTTCTATTGATCGGGAACCGCTAAATCCTGATTCGGGACCACTGTGTCTGCGAAGACAGTCGACTCGGGGGATGGGAAACGGGGTGTGGGGCGTCTGGGACACAGCGATTACACCGGAAAGCGTGGTGCGACATTGAGAAACAGCACTCCCCCAAACGCCACTCGATATTGTGCCCGCGATCCTTACCGTCCTTGTACCAAATATTCAGAGCTTTCGGCGAGGACTCGACGTCGCAATGAAGAACGACGTCGCTGTTAGCAGGTGCCAGGACTAATTGGTTGGAGACTTTAATCAGCGGTTTAACTGCGAACCGAGAAAACTATAATTAATCATGTAAGTTTCCTCGGAGAGGAGGCGCCGCGCCGCAGGGGAGCCAATGCTACGGTAACCCGTTGGGGGCCACTTACAACGAACGTTCACGTAATATCGTTTGCTGACCGTCGGCGGCACCCTGTTCGACGCGATGCAAAGGTACGAGCCCATTTCCTGCCGTAGAATGCCCGTCAGGTAAAGCTGCTCCCCCTCGTATGATTTCACTGCGTGAAATATGCGTTTTGTTAAGTTGTTTCGATTGCTGTTCACTGTTCAGGTTTTGCGGAAATACTGTATGCAGGGCTCCATTGCTGCAGCTTTGTGAGCTCTGAAATCCTACTATATGAAGCTTCAAACTATCTTCTAGGACTCCCTAGGCTGGTCTTTAAAGGGCCCACAAACCAAATTTAACATTCATGTAAGAAGGGTTAATTTGTAGTAATCTCTTTTATAAATTGTTGGTATCGCTGTTTATGTTTTGGGGGCATATGTAATGTAATAATAGAATGCTATAATTATAATTTATCTCGAAATACAAAATTGCTGAATTTTTATCCAGAGGAACGTATGAGAATTAATGTATAATAATTTCATTTATCTGTATGAATAGCTAATATTATTATACTGTTTATGTTTTGGGCATATGTAATGTAATAATAGAATGTCATAATATATAATTTATCTGGAAATACAAAATTGCTGAATTTTTATCCAGAGGAACGTTTAAGAATTACTGTATAATAATCTCATTTATCTGTATAAATAGCTATGATTATGCAGTAAAACTGTATTTATTGTTTTATTTACTATGTTTGGTCTCTCTCCTTAGAGAGTAAAAGAAGTTTGAAAGAGTCGATAAGCTTTATTTATAGTCGGTTATTCTTTAACTTGTGTTTCCCAATACGAGATTTAATACATTTTTCATTTTCGGACATTTGGAGATGCATTCTGCAGCTCGATCTGCATCAAGAAGTTGCAACCAGCACCGAGCGTAAACAATTGCGATGCGATTGTTTACGATAATGCGCTTATGAAAGGCGGCCGGGAGCTAGCGAGAAAGCGTATTATCAGTCGGGGTAGTCAAGAATTTATGCTCTGACAGCCGAGTAGTATTATATCAGCAGCAGTGTATAAAGTGTGTGCGAGTGTTGTATAATTGTTGAACGCAATGAAAGCACGAATGGTAAAATTACTCAGTCTCGGAGAATAATGACAAAGATAACTGTTTAAGAGACAACAAGTTGGATCTCGGTGACTAAGTTCGGCTAACTGCACCGAGTTCCACTTCATTTGCTTTATGATATATCTTCATCTTTTATTCCAAGTGCTGCAAGCTACAAAAATTTACATTAAACGAGTATATAAATCTATTACACTAGTATTGTAAAATTTTTCGTTGAGAAAATTGGAGGGAATCTAGTAAAAGTGATTTGGTTATTCTAAACGCATTAACATGGTTCTAAGAAAAGCTCACTTGAAATGATTTTTAGGGTCTAACAGAGTTAGAGAAGTAATCGCTAGATTGCGGATTTCATGCATTTATGACAAAGATGGGTAAGCGCAATTTGAAAGAAAAGATATGTTAAAATAATTTAATAATACCAATCTATTATTTTCAGCTTGTTAAAATAATTAAACTGATAATGAACTATCTGGTTTGAATCGCTCAACACAGACGATTTACATTTTGCATAAAGATCCGCAGTGTAATAGTCGCTGTGATCAAATTCAAGTCTGCAGTTTCACCAAACGTGATTATTTTTAACATCCCATCAAAAATTAACATGCCTAGCCATTTTACATTAATTTTAAAGCAACATAAATCATTTTATTCTCCCACGACGCGCATTCGGAGCGTCAGACGAAATCTGTAATCATGGTATTAAATTGTAAAGTAGATGCTTTTTGCAAATTGAATGACTTCGATCTCGGCGGTCATCTTGAGATAATAATTCGACAATTATCGTGTAAAAAAAAATTCAAGAATCCGTGGAGACTCCATCCTAGTATAGTAACAGAAAAGAACCATGAGTATCATTCGATCGTCCCGCGTATCGTCGATTTCAGCGGTATTATCCGGTCGTCGCCTGTCGAAAACTTTCGCGAAACGATTCCGCCGATCGCATGGAACCGATAGTTTAAATGTATTCCTGTTTTAATATTCAGATCTTGATTACGCTCTCGGCGAGGGCAAATGCGGCCTGGTGAAATGACGTGGATGGATCTGCTCATTAAAGGATCCGAAACAACCGTAGAGAGATGAGAGAGAGAGAGAGAGAGAGAGAGAGAGAGAGAGAGAGAGAGAGAGAGAGAGAGAGAGAGAGAGAGAGAGAGGAGAGAGAAGAGAGAGAGGAGAGATAGTACTCGCAACGATACGTTCACGTTCACGGGGAAGATCGGCGGATCGTTGGCGCGATATAGATACCGAGTGGTACACACTTTCGCGATGCAGTGTACACAGCGAATATTGCAATCGGGTATGCGAATCGATGGGGCCGGCGAAGAGGAAATATATGTAAAGTCAACATCCATCACTCACCGTTAGAAAGGCTAATCGGGTGGCTGATTTTCCAGCGGAACGCGGTGGACCCAACAGGGTCACGATCCTTTTTTCTCTCTCTCGCGCTCGTTTCTCTCTTTTTTCTGTCTCTGCCTCTCTTCTCTCTTTGCCATTTCTCTCGGCGCGTCGCTTTTAACGAAACCCCCGGGGGCGAACGCGTATCCTTAACTCGCGAATCGATCATGCTTGTTTGGATTTACTTGGTGCGGAATAAATGACCGATCAGCGATCCCGTGTTATGAGTCGGGTTATGATTCTGTTGTATAGTATTGCGAAGATTCCAACCGGACTTGAAACATTTATGATTCGCCCTGCTTAACCCTTATTTAAACCTGCTATTTTAAAGATGTTTGTGTTTCTTAAAATAAAGTGATGATTTTCAAGAGGCAAATCTTTGGTTTATTTGGATCTGATCCTATTTCGAAGAGCGTTTTTATTCAAATTTCCAGATGGTCGGGGTAAAACTGATTCCACACGGTTCCGGTGTGACTTTCATTCACTTGATTCGCGGAGAGCTAATATTGTCCATTACGATTTTTATTTTGTTCCAGTAAGACATTTAATACGAAGAAATGTTTCATTCCAAGTCGATTACTACTCTAAAAATTTGGCGAAAATTGATATTTCCAAGAAGATCCATAATTAATATTACGGTTTTATGAAAACAGCTTCTACAGTGTCTCTGAAATAAATGACCGATCAGCGATCCTGCGTTACGAGTCGGATTACGATTCAGATATATGTACACTCAATTGTGATCTCGCTTTTTCACCGATTTTTACGCGATTTTCGGCGGGAGTGTTAAAATAGCCAATTCTACTTTTTCGACCGATTTATTTTGGTCACTGCCTGGCCATCCGTTGAGTATATTGAAGGCGTTATTATTTAAAATTTAGAGGTCGAATTAGGTTTTAAAGAAAAATGTTAAAACGATCTCTTAAGAAAACGCGCGATTGGAAATGATCAAAACCAGCTTCAGTAGAGAAAGGATAAATTAATGGCTTCGATGTGTAATTCATCCATTTTTCTCTTTACCCGATTCTACATTTTCGAGGTAATCGGCTTTGAAAGTCTGCCAAGCACGCGTGCAATTGAGCACGACTTGAATAATGTGTCTGCTCCTTTCACATCACGCTCATTTGCCTGTGTATCAACACTGGGACGATGGTATCAATTTGTTCTTAAAATGCTGGGAGGCTGTTGGAAACAAAATTGTTAAAAAAAAATGTTGTGTAAATGTTAGTGTACTTAGCTATTTTCAACTTGATAAGTAAAAAAAATTGTCGGAAATCAGTACCGATTAAGAGAAAGTCTTTTAAAGTCTATTATAAATAAAAGCTGAAAGTATCGGGGAGTCTTTTGGGAATAAAATCGCCAACAAATGCAAGGGGTTGATCGAAGGAATTGGAATGTCAGTACCTTGCTGAACGCCCTTCTGGGTTCTCAATGTAATATTCCCGCCATCTTCCCTCCGCCAGGTGACCACAGGTTCCGGCGTCCCCGTGGCTCGACATCGTAATCGCAGATCGCTGTTCTCTTCAGCCGTTAGAAGGTCTGTAGAATCGTCCAAATCCATGATATCTGGCGGTATCACTACCTTCATGTGACCGGTCTGTGGAAAAGATCGTTACCAACCACCATATAGTACCATTTGTCTGCCGGCGTAAAAGATCTGGCCTCGGCACGCTCGACCAACATGTATTCCCTTGGACATTTAAATCAAGCTTAACCCTAGGATTCGAAACTCAACGAATGCGACTGCTCAGCGCGGAGACTTCGCTTTAATCTAGGTTTACCACCGGGGAAAAATATGGACTGGACGCAATTGCAACTACAACCGGTCCACGCCGGAAGAAGTAGTGTCAGCCTCTCTATTTTATTCTCTTTCTCGCTTGTTGTTTCCCGGACGGAAACCTTCCCTTCTGAATGTTACCGAAATCTTTTTTTTTTCGGTTTCCGTAACATTCAATTAAACGATGCTATTTCGGATACTTTCGATGGTAATATTTTGTATGACTTCGCAGAGATGGTACAGTGAAATGATTGCGGTGCGATTGAGCACGCTTGTAGAGTCGATTGGGTTGTAAATTTGGTTTGCTATTTTCAGTGTTTTGGTAGTCTAATATTTGCTGCTGCGCAAATATGGAAATATGGAAATTCGGGTGTTCAAATATTTAAGGGCACAAACGTTTGAAGAATCGAAAATTCAAAGATTCTAATATTCAGGCATTAGGTGGTTTAAACATTTAAAAATTCAACTGTTTAAATATTCGAACATTCGTAGATTTAATAGTTCAGAAATTTCAGCATTCACAGATACAAAGATTCAAAGATTCAAAGATTCAGAGATTCAGAGATTCAGAGATTCAGATATCTGAGATATCTGACAAAGATTCGATAATCCAAACATTCGACGATTTGAAGTATTCTACTTGACACTAGGCAATATTTTACATTAAAAATATAAATTCAAAGTACTGACGTAGGCAATGAAAACTAGTATGGGTCAAAAGTGACTTATAAGAAAGATCAGCTTGGTACGTCGTTTTCAATCGTCTATTCGAGGGTTAAAAATTTTCGTGAAAATTGAAACCTAACAAACAATTTAGAAAGACACACAAAAATTGGAGAAAATACACTTAACAGAAACTGTATCCAGTGGGATCGATAAAATATTTACAGATCTTGTCGACAGAATAAACACACAATACATACACACTTTAAAAATCCTACAACACGACCAGAAGGTTCAAAGGCCACCAGATCCTCGCAGAAATGTTCGCAGAGGACTCTAGCGCAGAAGATTCATGGCACCACCATGGATTCCATACATTTCACTTAAAGTTTCCGTTCGAGTAGCACCGTTTAATTACTTTCGCCCACTCGATACGTCCGAGTCAACATCTTTCCGGCAGAAAGCTACGGGGGACGTCGATAAACAGTTTTAAAAGCCGTAGAGAAGCGTTTTCCACGAGCAACAAACAAAACAAAAAACACAGTACATACATAAACGTCTATGCGCATGTACACACGTAGATACGTGCAATAACTACATATATGTATGTATGTATAAAAGGGGAGTTCTCTGGAGAGCGACCCCATTGTCACGAACAGGGATAGAAATTTTCAGTTATCTGACGCATATTATACTAACCTGACTCCTCATGGGCTCCGTATTAACTTGACACATGTACGTGCCAGAGTCGTTCGGTTGGACGTTGGTCACGTGCAGTTTCCACGTGTTATGTCCGTTGTGAGTGACAGACAGCCGTGGGTTGTGTGCGACCATGTGCGTATGAATGGCCAGAATAGCTTTGGAGTCCGACTTTATCCAGGCAACCTGTATAATAGAATCGGGGAAGGGCGGACACGTTTCGCCGTTTCAGCAGCTGATTATAAACCGCGGTTCTCTCTCCCTCTCTCCCTCTCTCCCTCTCTATCTATCTCTTTATAGAAGCAAACGCCCGCATTACTTACACTGCCAGCCGATAATAACGGATTTAGAATTAGGATTTCGGCTATTAGTTACGGAGGCTGCTCCCCCAAACCTAACCCAGACCTGTCCGCGACACGTTTCCACCACGTAACAGCTAATATAATACGGTGAAGTCTGCCGTAACTTGCTATCAGATACCTGCCCGATACGCTCGAACATGTTTCGACCCTTTGCGAAGCTGTTTCAGCTCTTTGCGAAGCTGTTTCAGCCCTTTGCGAACCTGTTCCGATCCTTTGTGGATTTTTCCGGATGATAAGGTAATGGACGGGACTATGGAATCTCGAATGAGTGAACTGTGCGTGGATCCTTCTATGTATTGCTTATTTTTCCCATTATTTCATCCTTATATCTGTGGTTGCGAGGAAGAACGCCGCATGTCACATACTTTCACTTTCGAGATATGCCGTTTAAAGTTTTGATCAGTACTTTGTATAGGACATAGGTTATATTGCATTATTTTTTTTTTTGAGCTTTTCGAATTTCGAATTTTTTTCTCGTACGTACATAAATTCTATACTCTAAAGCTCAATTAATGCATAAACTCAAATTTTTTGAAATTTTAACATACGACGTTTTTCCTTACAACCACAGATATAAGCTGAACATTTTTTGGTGTCAGCAATCCCGACTTTTAAAGCAAAAATCTTGAGAGCCAACAATTTGTAAAAATTTTATTTTTTTCAGCCTCTCTGCCATGGAAGGGGAATCGGTTTATAATTTTTGAGACTCTGATGCATAATCCAGTTGTCGGAGAAAAGTATTCTTAAAAAAAGATATGTATTAAGAACTGTGAAATATCGAATGAGTTGATTGTATGCGTGTTCGACGCTTTATGTGAATGCATGGTTCTTTGTTTTGGAAGAATTAATAAAACAGTGTCAAGTATATTACGAAGACGAACACAAATGTGGTCCACTATTGTTTTAAATTAGGTGGGTCGTAGGTTTTAAATGAAACAATTTAGAAATGCTGCGCTAAAGTCAGCGTAGCCGCACAATTAAAATGAACATAAAATGCAAATAACTTCTACTTGAGATTATATCGCACGAGGAACGTGAAAAATGCGACTCCTTTATTTCAAAGTGGATAAAATAAATGGCGCCATTAAAATTTTATTTGTAACAAATATAGCGAATTTATCTTTGGTCCAAGGAGGTCCAGGTGGTCTCCGTTTCGCTTGTTGGTTCAAGGTAAAATTAAAAACTGCTATGAAATAGTAGACAGACTCGATATTTACTGAAACGCTTTTCATCGTGGGCAGTTTTGAAACACATATACAGTAAACATTTATCAATTATTCAAAACACTGCTGATGATCTCTGTTCACCTCGGTAGTTAAAGATGAAATTACAAATCTGTGAAATAGTTTGCTATTTATTATCTAGGAACATCAATAATATTTACCGAAGCACTTGCTCTGTGTGTATATGTTTAAAAAATGCTTGCAGTAACTATAGCGCATATGTTTGGCTTAAGAAGCTCCAGATGGTCTCTAAGACATTTCATATCAGGAAATAAAATTGAAAATCCACGGAAAATAAGCGACTATAAAATATAATAATTTTTTTTCTTGTTATCTACGGCCATCGCTGACACCGTTTTCACGATGAATGCTTCAGGAAAATATCCTTGCGCATTCGTACAATGTAAGGTGCGCCCAGTTTAAGCATCGAACGGCCTACTTTCGCAAGATGAGCCTGAATTATCCACGTACACATGTGCGAATTGTACATTCGAGTGACATACGAGCGCAATGCGTTCCCCGCGTAAAATTCTCGCCGTGACTTCGCCTTTATCCCTCTGTATTCATGAGTTCCAGCGCAAACAACTCCGTTAAAGCGTGTAACGTAAACGTTACACCGCATAACAAGGGTAAGAAGGCAAACCGAAACGAAGGAGCCCCTGTTACAGCATATTTTAATCCGCCATACTTTACTTTCCGTCGCTTGCCGCTGGAAAAAACAGCCTCTAGCCTAGCACATTCGCCGATGTATCTGGAGCAAGAATTTCCCTGTGTCTTCGAGTCTCATGCTTCTTGAACATTATTCCTATTCGATCGTGCCTTTTTCTTGAAACTGGGACTCGATGGACTCGATATCGAAATATCAGCAGTCTAATTATGTATTAGGATATTTAGAATGTTTATTGTATGGACTTTTAAAGAATTTGTGTTAAAATCATGACTCATCCTCGGGTAATGAACCGATCAACCAGTAAGATATTTTAACAATTCACTAAAAAATTTATTTATTCTGTGAGCGCTATAACGTTTTATAGTATTGTGTTAGTAATTTGGCGACACAGATTTTCACAACAAAACGCAGTTTACACACAGGGTGAACCGTTTAAGTCAACTTCGGTGCATTTGAATGCCGCCGACGATATCGAAAAACGTTTTAAATAAAAGTTGAATGGGTTTTCTATCGCGGGATGTTTCAAAGCCAAATTTCTGAATAGTTCTTTTGAAAAAACTGACCGAATATATCTCTTTACACTAGAATTAATCTTCTATCGGTCGCGTCAATCTTCGTGACATGGGGGATTATGCCTTTAAAGTTACGCTGTTTTTACTAAAAGTTTAGTCCGAAAATGTTTAAAATCGCTCTGCAAAATTATAAAGCTAAATATTCGAAGTGGGCGAAACACGGCAAACACACGTTCGTTCGCAGGCAGTAAGACTGTTTCATTGCGCATTGTTTTTCGGTGAGGAAATGAACATGAACACGATGTAAATGTTTACACAAGTATTTAACGCGTTAATCACCGTGTTTATTTTGCTCGTTTTCCAGTTAGGCGACGCGTAAATCCGCGAAACGCGTCAGCGTACAAACCAAAGAATAGCAACTCTTGGGAGATATAACAAATTTTTCGATTGTTATGGATTTTCTGATGGTTTTAAAATTTTGCCTATATATGCATGTATAATTATTTTTATTATTATATGTTTTTTAATGACTACTACGATTCAGCTTATTATATGCATCTTTAAAAAGAAAATCGATAGCAATCTTAATCTATATAAATATGGTTGTCTTGTATACTATTTGCTGCATGTCTATGCTTACTTGATTGTTTAAACATTGATATCGTAGAAACAAAATTTCAATCACCACCACGAGTCTCAAACATTATTAAATATAACGGGGTTAATAATCCAGTTGAAAATGAAAAAAGGGTAAGCATATGCCTCAACATCGAATAAACTATAACAGGATAATTTTTTAAATTCGATGTCGTCATTTTCCCAGTGACCGACGCGTCGTTAATTGCAAGATTACCCTCCAACGTGAACAAACGGAGCATTACAGCATAAATGAGCGCGGCAGCGTGAAATAAAGGAAAACTAATTCGCGTCGCTGATATCGTTATTGCCAAGGCTCTCATCAGTAGCACCTTTTGAGAACCGCACGCAAAAAGCTTGCAGATATTCCGCGAGGCAAAAGGATTCCACGCGCGAATAACTGTTACCTCGAATGAAATGTATACAGTATACGTATACGTATAACACGATTGCCCGGGCTGAACGCGATAAACAGAAGAATAGCGATGCGTGGGAGGATACCGAGACGCACACAGTGCAGCCTTCGGAATAATCGACTATACCCCGATACGACTTTGGGAAACGGAAAAGAAACGACGGAGCTCCGCCCCCGTAATCGCTCGAGGGTTAACAACCCCTCGAACACCTGTTAAGAGAAAATATACTGTCTGTAACGAGTGCAATAACTCGGGAAACAGGGATGGAGGAGAGCTAAGCGATTGTGTGCAGAAATGAAAAAAGTCGAATGAATGTAGTTTATATATATGTTTCTTTAAAATTGATGGGTGAAAAATAGAAAAAATTAAAATAGTTTTGTTCTGGATAGAAATTGCGCAGTCTGATTATAATTTTCTGTTTACCGTGCACGCAAACGTTGCTGCTTTTCGGACCACTTTATGAAGACAGATAAATAAAGCCATCCTTAACCGAGACGGCCGCTGTCACGTGCGCGTGATTTCGTTAGCCACCGGTTATCAGCCGGCATCGCGTATACGTGACTTTCCTCTGGCAGCGGTTATCTTCGCTGAATCGTGGTGTAATTTTTCTTATGACAAGAGATTTAACTGAGGTTATATCTTAAAATGTAAATGGCGACTTTCTTGGTCTATTAGGGAAGTATTTTATAGTTCCTATAATTCTTTTCGGTAATTTTATGGTCCTTTTACCACTGGTCGTTTAGAACGACTTAAAGAAGTTGACGAACTAGTGTTGATAAAATTAATTTTGAACAGTGCTATTTTAGTATGAATTTTTGAGTTCAAAATATTTTTGAAATTCGCACTAGGATCTACAGTCTACTTCACACGTGACGCTATCAGTTCTGTAATCATCAGGAATATTATAAATGGCTATAAAAATTCGCAAAAAAAGGGAACAAAATTTAGACAGATCTTTGCAAATTCGCATAAGGATCTGCACTCGATACTCGATCAATATTTCGACCATGAAGCTATCAGTCTGTAAATGATTAACGATTTATGGCTATAAAAATTGGTAATAGAAGAAACAAAATTTGGACGGATATCCGGAAAATTTGTCTTGAAAATTCGCACAAAGATCGGCTCACTTCGAAAACGTGCATCTACCAGCGAAATTCAGCAGAATCCGTTGGCCAGCAGATCCGTCCGTTAGGATTCTTCATTACTGCGAATCTGAGGGTTTACCGTGCTATGACTCCGCACCGAGCGTAATTATTTACTCTCGCAGAATCGCGTGCGCAAGTCAATGAACATTGTTATTGGATTCCGGGAATCAAATTGCAATCCGGGCACGTTAGCTCCGATCGGTCTCTCGTTTGCGCGTGCATACTTGCTGCGTGCTCGATCTGTCGTATATCAAACGACGGTTCCATTGAACGGTTGAAAGGGCGTTTAATTCGCGAACAAAAGCTCTCGAATGACGCGAACGCGGCGCGCGATGCGCGATGCTCAACGGGGGGCACGGTTACCGGCCCCAGGCTTCGATCCAATAGAATTTAAGGTGTGCATAAATAACGCTGATAGACTGCGGAGCCGTCCACGCAGACAGAATCACTCTACCTGTTGGCCGAACCAAATTTTTCTAGCAAACAATCCAGCACCGGAACACCGGGCTTGTATGTGTACTACACCGTCTCACAAACTTTTCCTTTACACATGGACGAACACCACGCAAATCGAGACGAAATTCAGAATTGAAAATCAATTTACGGGAGATACTAGAAAAATTCTCGGTTGATGAAATTTTTTAAGCAAACAATCTGCACAGAACACCTTGTTCTACAACACCGCCTCGCGAATTTTTCGTACGTATGGTAGAACACAAGTTTACCACTTTGCACTAGATTGTCTTCTCTAAAGGCACATTGTAAATTTAGCCTAAAAGGATCTATTGTGGAACGTATCACTAGCAATTATGATACAGTAGACCCCACATAACGCGATTAAAATATTTTTTAGAAAGATTGTGTATCTTTTGTTAGAATTGCTGGGTTAAGTTAGATCTATTGTAAAGTTCAATTCCTAGCTGTGAGGTTGATCAACTAAAGATTATTATTATCGTTATGTGTATGTTTTGTTAGAATGCTTAGATTAAGTTAGATCTATTGTAAAATTCAATTCCTAGCTGTGAGGTTAAACAAATAAAGATTAGTATTATTGTTTTATGTATCTTTTGTGTGTACATTGTACATAAAATAGATATATACAGTATTGTTAAACTGTTTCTTTGATTGCGTTATGCGGGAGTCTACCGTATTTATAAAATCGAATATTTTATATTCTATTTTCCTTTAAATACAGTAGCTTATTTTAGCTAATGATTTGTCATCCGATTCTGTTGAAATAATTCTGGTAAATGATCCGAGAAAAGTGTTCGAGTGCAAATAACTCAAAGAGCTGAAAATGAGTGTCCGATATCTGAAAATCAATTTATAGGAGATACTACAAATGTTGTTCGTGAAGAAAACTTTTCCTATATATTGTACGAGCGAATTCTTCATAAATTGAGATGTTTAGATACAAACATTTAGAACCGAGAGTGCAACGTCTGGAAATCAATTTATAGGAGATACTAGAAAAGCCGTTGGCGGACCGAACTTTTCCTATACATACATATGTATATGGGCGAATACTTCATAAATTGAGACGATATTTAGATACGGAAATTTAGAACAGTCTTCGATATGTCTGGGTACCGATTTATAAGAGATAGTATGGGAATCTGTTGTCGGATGAAATTTTTAACGCAAACAATTCCTATGGATCAGTTTGTTGAACAAAAGTATTTCCTAAATTTTTTCTACGAGTGGATATTTCATAAATTGAGACGAAATTAAGAACCGGCTGTCTAGTGTCAGAAAATGAATTTATAACACTACAATTATTATGATGATTAATGTTTAAAAACCAATTTTTCGCAATTTGTACGTCATACAAAATATATCACGGTTTTTCGTTATTTTATCACCGCACAAAGTGGAAGCAGACTTGATTGATAACAATTACTTGCCGTTGCGTTATTTAGTTACGCTTCGACGAGGAAAAATGATCGCGGTTCGTTAATAAACCACCCCTTTCATTCGTTTGGAACATCGAATAAACTGGGGACATTTTTTGTAAATAATTTGACATGATTTATGTAGGTGATTCAGACAATGTAACAAATTTATAAACCATGAAAAAATTAGTAGAAGGGGATTAATGCGAGAGGATTAATTATTAACACAACCCCATGGCAAAAATATTTAATCAATCAATTTAAACGACGATCGGTTTCCAATTATCGTGTTACATCACGAAGGTCCTAGAAAATCTTTTTTTAAATAATAATTTCAAGAGAAATATTCAAGTTATGTTACTCAATGCAATTTGTTGAATAATTAATTATAAAATTCTCAGATGAGTATCATAAAAAAAATTCCATGGAATAGCTAACAGTAGATACTGCGTTAATATACGATCAAATAATTCATTTGACAATAGAATTCACGATTTTTTACCAGCAGTGTAGTATCTTCCATAAAAATTCCTGTGGATTTTTATGCAAAATAAAAAATGTCTGCATTATTTATGTGACATTCGGTTGGATAAAAATTGTATTTTTCTCTGAAGACCTTGAATAATCCAACAAATAATTGTAGAAAATCCCATGTATTTAACCAAACAATTTAAAACCATTTCCCTGACTGATTGTGAGAACAAACGACAAGTAGTTGCCGACAACCACTCCACCAAGTCCCCGAATCGTCAAGAAATCGGTAACAGCTCCCCTTATTCTCATCCTCACCCTAAAAGACTTAAAATACTGTTTTAAGATTTGCCGAGGGTTGCATACTGGGATCCTTGAAGAACCAGGAGAGAACAGGAAGAGGACGAGACGAAGACTCGGTGGATCGGCAAAAATCAGGCCCATTCATGTTGTGCACTATATTAGCGGCTCTGATTTATACCCCTTCTTTGGTACAGCGTCTTTTCTCTCGAACCATCGCGCCGCGCCGCGCCGCGCCGCGGGAGAGTAACATTCGCAGTCTCTTCGTTGCCTACCACTTTTTCCACTTCTTTTTCCCTCTCTGTTCTTCAACTTCTCCCAGTTTCTTCTTTCTCCTTCTCCTTACTTCTTTCGCCACTCTATACATACATATATACTCTCTCCCGCCCCATTCTCGAAATCCACGAGGACGAAATCCTCTGAACACGCGCCAAGAACGTTTCATCTCGCGATAGAAGCGATTGTCGATTCGGGCGCGCAATCAAACTTGGACTTCTTCTCGAAAGTGAATTACTCGGCAGCTCTGTCCCACAAGGGGCTTCTCTGGACAGAACTGGTCGAGAAACCTACACGTACACACACACACACACACACACACACACACATATCCACACGGTTTATCATTATCAACATACATAGAGGTCCCCTGTGTTACGTGATTTACCTGTCCGATCGAGGAGAGAGGACAGATCATCTCGTTTTGGCATTGTTTTCAGCTGAGACCCGCGTTCCCGGAGAAATATCTCTCAGCTGCCGGATATGATTCGCGATATCGTGGATGGACAATCGCTTGGAAACTCGCGGATTGCAGCTTTCTTCGAGAACAATATCGTCTTCGACTTCGAGCTTTGTCAATTTACTTTCTTCGATGTAGTTTTTAGCCTTGTGCTGATGGTTTGGGACGTACGGAGTGATGATTGCATCTTCGTTCTTTTTGGAATGAGCTTGTTGTTTGAGGTATTCAGCGAAGAAGAGAATTTTGTTTTGAGATGATTTAGTGGTTACTGTTACCGAATAGTCTTAAACATTATCAGTAGACTGCGGATTATTCATTGCAAAATACTGGAGGTGCATATACATTTAGTTATTTTCTTAATAAGTCAACAATAAAACAATATTTTTAAATCCTTAGGATATTTTTCACTGTTTTGAATTTGACCGCATTTTTGTCATGTATGCATAAAATCCGCAGTCTAATTATCAATTATATAGTTGCAAGAATGGTCCACTTTCAAAAAGTCAAGTAAATAAACACAGAAATATTTGAAGAAAGGGTTGACGAATGAGTTGAAGTATAGGTTAAAGAAATATTTAAAGAAGGGGTTAAAATAGATAAAAATTGCCAAAAATGCAATGTAGGGTAAGGAGAGGTCGACTCGTTAACAGGTTGGCATTGCAGCTGTTCTTTTTGGACACCCAGTACCGGTCACGTTCGTATCTAGATTTTTCTCTGGCAACGATCCCTGTATACGACCGGAATATCGCGGTAAACTCTGGTAATATCTGCCGGTAAGTTTTTACAGTGGCTGCACGCGAACATAAAACCTATGAACGCAGACTTCACCGTGTCGCAAGCATACGCAATTCCAATCAACCCCGCGTGCCATCGTTTCACGCTGGCTTGAGATTTATTAGGCATAACTCAGACGGACCACTTCCGAACAGCACACACACTACCGCGAACAACAAACGACATTATTTTTTACACGCGGAACCTTCCAATTTTATGCTTCTTTAAAAAAAATGTGACAGACAGTACCTTTTCGTTTAAATTTTACTTCTCGTTTCGGAACCTTAAAATGATTTATTTCACCTCTTCAGGGATGAATTTTTTGGAAATAAATTGAATGATTTTAACTCTCGATAATTAAATACCATGACGCGTGAAAATAACGATGCTAATTAGAGAATATGCTTTATATTAGAGAACAAGTTAAAAAAATATGCTTTACCTTGTGAAGAAACAGAAAAAGTTCAATGGAAAAAGTATATTTGCTACTGAATTTATGAATGAAAGTATTTGTTGGTGTGGTTGTTTTTAGCGACATTTCGTAAAATTGGTCTGTTTGAATTAGGCCTCCGGCCGGCTGGCAGTGTACGATTTCGACCTGGCACGCCCCTAATCGACTTACTAATTACACACCGACACGTGGATGCAATTACCTTGTAAGATTGAAGATGATTAACGACGCAGGTGAAGGAGACGTTACGACCTTGAATGACCGTATGGTTCTCCAGGAGTGCTAGAAATTCGGGCTCGAGCTCGGACTTTGGCATCGCTTGACCTGGCTCGACATAATTAACGATCGTGTAATTAACGATCCGGCAACTTTACATCTAATTAGCCCGCGCTCGGATTGCAAAACTACACACAGGGGCGCAAAGCTGAGTGCAATGCACAATCATAGAGTTTTGTCAAAAGAGAAGCGGTATAACCGGTGCCCGGATCCTGAGGGAATTTGGTTTAAACAAACGTCTTTTGTTGAACTTTGAATGAATGCTTTCGAAGATACAAATCTACTTTGTTTAATATTTAAACATTTAAATCTGAACTAACAAATTTTTAATTCTGACGCTGAGCAGTCCTCTTTTGATATTTTCAATGATATGCAATTATTAGATTGCAGATTTTATGGACTTATAGTATTTCTGGACTTTCAAAATTTTATATTGGTAAATACTTATATAAAATTTTATGCTTATGCATTGACGAGGAAATTGGGAATTGTTCACCGTAAATCAGCATTATTTATATTTTGAGAATTAAGTTGGAGCACAAGTTAATATTCAATTCTGAAAAAAAATCTAATATACAATTAGTGACGTTTTATTAATTTATGTATTTCTAGTAGAAAAACTCCAATAAAATGTAAAGGGTATAAATTCTTATCTTCTTTGAAACATAGTACGAGTTTTAATGAAGAGGATAAATTTTTGATTGATTGCGATTTCTGTATATCAGCGCACAAATATCTATATTTGCATAAAGATCCGCACTCCAGTAATCACATTCGTGTACACTGAAACTCCAGTTTCATGTTATAACTCGAAGTTCGCAAGTTTTCATTCATCATTCATCATTCATCCATCTGTTTAAATCATACTATCCCAACGTGAGCGATGGAGAGATCCGAAAGACGTTGAAATTTCAGTTTTTAGTTCTTCCATTCGCTTTTATTTTCAATCAAACTTCTTGAGATTTAAAATTGGGAACGCACAACTGCACTCGGAAAACTTTTATAATTGAAAATGACAAGAAAGGTGAGAGTAGTAGGGGGTGTGGAATTATAGTTTTGGTACGGGGTATAACAGTTCTGCTATGCAACTCAAGATATTAACAATGGCAGTGCAAACTGTGTAATATACTGCGTCTTCAATTAGTTAGAAAATATTATCTGCTTAACCAAATATAATCAATGTCTGTCACGTACGATATCCCAGCTGTTTAATAAAAATCGAACTGGATTCTCTGTGTTCTAAAAATTCGGAAAAGCATTAAAAAATTAGCAGAGCGTCGTGGCACAAGTTTGCAAAAGATTTCCACGACACACTATATCCACTGCGAGCGTTCTCCAACGTTCCCATTTCCATTTTAAATGCGCCATTTGTTAGCGGGGCGATCGAAAAATTACAATACCAAAACTTCGCAATAGTTCATTTAGCCTTCGAGATCTGCGATTGTAACAAGTTCAGTTTTACACCCTGTACTCGGTAGTCGGACAAATATTATCCTCTAAAATCTCTGTTCGAAATCTACGTTCGAGGAAACCTCGTTCTCCCCCTCTCATTCTCTTTCTCTGTTCCTCTTTCGCTCGCAGAGCGTTCATCCTTCCGGGGCCGATATTGATTTCTCTTAATCTTTACATCTCTTTTACCGATCGGCTTAATCTAGTTCGTCATGCATATCGGCCGCGCATAGATTCATGGGAACGGCACGCGGGCAAAGTTATAGTGGCAATAATTCTTTTCCCGTCGGCCATTCAGCCTCGCTCCTTTTCTTCAACGCGCTTTTTGTCGCGTGGCACGCGTGGACCTTGGGGTTGGAAAATGAGTCGGGTGAACTTGCAGAACTACCTACCCTCCGATTTCGATGATTTTTGGATATCTTATGAATCCCAACATGTTGAACAATTTTTTTTTTTTGTTTTGTTATTAGTTTATTTAAGGTCGCATCAACATCCCAGGTTATTAGCGACCGCGTTACATTGCATTACATTACATTAAGTAACATTGTATGTGATTATTGGTACATTTATATTTTACTCCTCAGATTCATGTGGGTGACAAAGCGTATGAAATCGTTAATTTTATTCTCATCATTCAGTGCTTCACTGAGACTTCCTGGGATGTTAAATCTACTTCGTTCTATCTGTAAATAGGGGTATTCAATCAAAAAATGTTTTACTGAAGTGGGGATTTTGCAGTGGGGGCACACATTCAGGTTGTTCCTTCGTTATTATGTGTTGGTGTGTTAATTTGCAGTGGCCAATTCTCAGTCGTGTAAGAATAGCTTGGTTTCTTCGATTTTCAATAAGTACATATAGCATTGCGGGTTATCAAATTTATTCGTTCTGATTTCTGAGATCTTTTGGGGTATTGATTCTATCCATTGGTTGTTCCAGAATTCCTTTGAACAACTTTTTACTTTACATGATAGTGACGGTCTCGTTTAGTTTCGGAGATACTCAAAATTTCGATTTTTACAACGTATCCGAAAATCATCCAAATCGATATATAGTGGTCCTTCAGGTTCAACAGAGAAAGAGAATTAGAGGGAAAGGTCCTCGCATAATCAGGGTGTTTCGCGAGCTTTGCCTTATTAGATAATAATTGTCCGGTGCAATCCGACGTCAGGCATCGAATAAATTGAACCGCGGCGCTTTTATCGACGCCTCGTACAGGCCGATTCAAATCTACCGCCGCGAGATTTATGGTCTGCTGAACTCCTGTCGCCCGTCTAATATTAGAACGTCGCAGAAAAATATTGCGCCCGGTTACTTTTTTCCTGCTACACCCTTTTGTGACGGTCGTAAAGAATATTGCTCCATGAACCACCCCATTGCTTCTCCTATTTCTATTCTTCTCATATTTATTCTAAATGAAAAGTACACACTGCAATATATTAAATGGAGAATCATAAACAATTTATATTTCACTGTGTGTATTGATCTTATTTGTGAATAATATAGACGACTATTGTGTACCTGTCATGATTTGTCTTGACTCCACGTAAAAATTATTGCTTCAAGAACCACCCCAATGCTTTTCCTATTTCTATCTGTCTCATATTTATTCTAAATGAAAAGTATACACTGCGATATATTAAATGGAGAATCATAAACAATTTATATTTCACTATATGTATTGATCTTATTTGTGAATACATAATATACTATTATGTACCCGTCATGATTTGTCTTGACTCGACGTAAAGATTATTGCTCCAAGAACCACCCCATTGCTTTTCCTATTTCTATTCTTCTCATAATTATTCTAAATGAAAAGTACACAATGCAATTCATTAGATGGAGTCAAAACAATTTATAGATTAAACTATGTATAAAAATGGGAGAAAATTCCTGAAAATATGTTCATAGTATTAATGCAAATAGAAGAACAGCAAATTACCAAAGCTTCTCAGACTCGAAATCCATAGTCTAGTGACACATTGCACTAATTCGTTTTTAATTTATAGCGTTCCCATTCGAATATCCTACTGTTCGGCTTCCTATGCGTGTTTATATATAGAAGGCGATTGGTGAATTTTTCGCGAGAATTAGTTTCCGGGAATTCCGCGGTTGAATCAGCCTGTAGGAGTTTGTTGGCGCGCCTAACGAGCGAAATTTGCTTTTTAATTCGCCCCGAGATGGGAGCAGGAAACAATCGTAACGTTCGGATGTACACGTAATTTCTGGCTTGCCTGGTTCGCGGGAATGCTTTTACGGGAAGCCGAGGACTCCCGATAGTGCTTTTAGAAGCATTTTATTTGATTCTTACCGAAAAGTGGAGCAAAGAAACGCAACGGGGGATGAGGAACGAAGGTAGAGAGGGAGAGAAAGCCTGGAGAAAAAGTACGGCGAGATGCTATTACGGATACAACGGTGAGATTCGTTCCCATCATTTTGTAGGGATTAAAAACTTGTAACTTTCGCTTCGTATTGCGGCCAATTGAAACTTCTACTGGACCCTCTCTCCCTCTCTCTCTCTCTCTCTCTCTCGCTCTCTCTTTCTTCGGCTATGTACCTCCCTCTTTGCTTCCTGTTTCCTAGCTTCGGGCTTGGTAATCGGGTGAGGAGTACTCGAGCCCCGTGAAAAGGAAATATCATTTGACTCTTACCGAAACTTGAATAAAGGAAGGAGGCGAGAAAGAAGCAAAGAACAATGTCCCGCGATGCCATGCCATAGAGTCGGCCATACGCCATACGTTCTGCAACAGAAATTTAGTTTTCATCAGATACATTAACTTTTTGTGGATTTCGACAAGTTTTAGTTCGTCTCTCCATTAGTCGAATGCACAGCGAGCCTCGGTGATATTCGAATATTTTTTAAAAGAGAAAAACTCTCAAAAATTAAATTGACTTGACTTTTTACCGAGAAGATGGAAGAGTTAGTTTACTAGATGATATGCACAAGAAATTTTCTAGAATAACTCTCCTCGAATTTGTAAAATTTTTTACAAATTTTCCAAGTCGTTTAGTGCATTTTCTTTCGAGCTTTCTGGTTCACTGAATCAACTAAGGGGGTGTCACCAGCTACCCCAGAGAGTGTTATCCTTCCAATTCATCTCTCGAACGGCACACAAACCCTTCTAATCCTATCTGCACTTTTTAAACACTCAAATTAAATTCCACTTCCTGGTTCTTCGATCCAATTTATTTGTGGACACAGGACCTTTTTATTCCCAAGAAAAAGGGTTGTTCACCCTCGTGGCCGAGATAAGTTGAGTCTACAGGACCCTTCCTGTGAGCAACCAATTTTTATAGATTGTATTCCATTCTCTTGATTCAAAATTTACGTACTGAAATTTGAGTAATGGCCATTTTTTCTAGGAGTGTTACCTACATATTAGAAAATTAAAAATCGTTTAGGAAAATTTATAGTCTCGTCCACAGTCTCGAATAGATCAAAATGATGCATTTCGGAGTTTCTATTTCATTAGTACTGAAACTGATACTTGTACATAAATTAATAGATTGTGAAGTTGCATCGAACACCATTAAATGGTCTCTTGCAATTTTCAGGAGCGGTTGAAAATGAGTCGCTTTCATTTCTAATGTTAAACGTTCACAATGC
This sequence comes from Lasioglossum lativentre, assembly GCA_916610255.1. Taxonomy (NCBI): domain Eukaryota; kingdom Metazoa; phylum Arthropoda; class Insecta; order Hymenoptera; family Halictidae; genus Lasioglossum; species Lasioglossum lativentre. The sequence goes on along the minus strand of OU744364.1, from coordinate 19,971,950 downwards.
AAAAAAACGTTGGAAACAGCCTCCAACATTATCAGCAGATTTTCAAAACACATCCCCTATTTACAGTGCCAATTCCAGGACAATTCCTTGTCTTGCCAAGACTGGCATCATATGGGGTGTAAGCTCGCGAACCTAAAGGGATGAAAGGCCAAAGGGTTGGTAATCTGAAGGGTGATAGTAAAAGTATCCATATCAGAAGTAAATTCTGTGGCACGGGGTTAATGCAGTATTACACTGCAAAAGAAACGTGTGTGGACCAACCTATTATATGTATACATTCAAAGGAAATTCTCTAAAACGCATCCCCAGTTTGCAAAGGCAATTTCAGCCTCCTTGTCTTAGCGAATCAGGCTAGCACAGAGGGTATTGGTAGCTAGGAGGGATGAAAGGGCAAGGGATGGGTAATCTGAAGGGCGAGAGGGTTCGTAGCCGAGAAATTCGCGACGTCGTCTGGAGGAAGGAGACCGAGGGGGAGGGTCAAGCTGAATCGCGTGAATATTAACTCGACAGTTGGTCGCCACATAAACGCCAACCGTTGATATATCCCATCCTCACCCTCCCGTGGCCAGCACCGCAATAATACTCGAATGGTGGGTGCCTCCACCTCCTCCCGCCCTCTGCTCTTCCCTTTTCAGTTTCTACCCTCCATCCAGAGGGAGAGTATCCTCGATGACGCCCCACTCTCTGCCCGGCAATGAACACACGCAGACACATACACAGAGAGGGAGAGAGAGGAACGTTTCTATGCACTTACAGCTCGGTCAAATGAAAATTTTACTCGCACCGAAGGCCCGCCCTTTATGACTTCGGGCTAGGCTCTCTTTGCATTGCCGAAAATTGCGCTGCGGCTGTCGTATTTAGCTTAAATAACCCACGCGACCCTGCGCCGCGTGCAAAACTCCACGTGGGAGACTGATGACTTATCAAATCGGCCTGCGTGCCTCCGCAAGAATGCACTCGCATCCGAAAATGCATGCAACTTCCCCCCGATCCCCTTTTCTTTGGGTATTCATTTTTAGACTGAGGATCTTTCGGGAAAAATAAAATTTTGAGTTCTTTGCAAATAATAGGGATTAAGTAGACATTGATTTTCTTTTTTAACAGTACACCTACCATGTATTAAAAGTGAATGGTGCATATTCCGATGTATTATTCCGATTCTGTGCCATTTTTATTATAATATACTTGAATAAAGAAACCTTTTCAACAATTACCTTCAACACTTAAACTTTTAGCAACTTCTTAGATGCAAGCATAGTAATGTAAACATTGTTTTAAATAATAGTATGGAAATTTTAAGCGGCGTTTCAGAGTAACCATTCGAGTGCTAAGGGTTAGTTGAAAAGAGTATTACAGTATTTTTAAATACATTATTTGTACTTTTTCCTATTTCATCTACTCTTTGATATCATAAATGCATAAAATTCGCAGTCTAGTCGTAACAGTGTGAAATCATTATCGCAACAATCACTCGTGGAAGCATTAATTACTGGCTCTAATTATCGACTCAACAGCGTCAACAATTTCCGGTAACGTCAGAGAGAGCGAGAAATAGCCACGATGACAAATTCCATCGGCGACTGTTGCGTCGTGAAAAATTTCTCCCGATTAATTCAATCCGATATTTATCGGCGGGCAAAAATTTATACGGTCACCGGGGACCGAAAGAAATATTTGCATTATACCAAATATCTTCGACGCATTGAATTTCCATATTTATATTACATAATTAATTACAGTACCGTTAACGCTTTAAGCTCTGCCTGCGTTTCTGCGCTGTGCTGTGCTGTGCCGATGTGCCCGGCATCGTCGGCCGCATTATGACATTCATGTTTTCGCATTACGTGGAAACTTTTAGCGGTATCGATCGGAACTTTTCGCTTACTTTTAACTTTTCACTTAACTATTACAACGCGGGACATTCAAATGGCTTTGGAGTTAATGCGTTAGAACAAAAAAAAATAGAGGAAAGTGCGATGCGAGCGGAAGAAGAGTAAGTTATAATACACTTTCGACCTTAATTGAGCGGCTACGACGTACAAAGTGGACCACCGAGCTCGCCTAATTATTTCTAATATACTTATATAAATACGGGAAATTCGTCACTTCTGTGTATTCGGAGAATTGACGCTTGCGAGTCGCATTATCTCACAGCTGTTTACAATACTGCGATGTGAACATGTGTGTAATGAAACGATATCTGCACATAGAACTGACTTTTTAATTTTAATGATTAAGTAAACATACAATTGATACATATATTGTATCATGCGATGTAAACAAGTGTGTGCTTTAATGAAAAAATATCTGCACTTCGAACTAGCGATGCTCTTGAATTTTTCTTATGTTTCTACTGTTTCAAATTTAATTTATTCATTTCTGTCATGTTACACATAGTGCGATAATGTGGTACGTTACTAAAAAATTGTCTGCATCGATTCCAAACTAAAAATTGGTTGGGAATAAAAAATTTCACTCTGATATAAATTATTTGAATCCACAATTTCAATCTTGGTAACGTTGTATATGGCTGCGTTTTGTAATGTTCTTATTTTTGTATCCATATAAAGTTCTTTGTACTCTGTTCTCGTTTAACAAAAATAAAAATGGGACTTTGGAAACAAGACTTGGGAAAACAATTCTACTCGACGCAATGAAAATACGTAGAATAATTCCACGAATCAAAAACGAAGATAACAGAATAGCAATTATAGAAATGACCCTGTTATCTCAATTTCGCAAACTATCGTCCCACAAAAATCGCGAAAGGTCTCGGCTCGCAATAGGCTCGTTGGAACCATGATTGCGCACTATAGCGCATAAAATTGATATTCCGGTACATCCATTTACCTATCCCAGTTCGTGTACGGCTCGCATTCTGTAGCATCTGTTTGCGGATCCGCAACGATATGTGCTAAAGCGAAACCGTGTCGTATTATAGAAGCAAGTTGATCTACTGTATACCCTCTAAATGCGTATCCCTAGCGGCCATCAATTTCTATTATTTATAATAATAAACCGTCCGAAAACTGTAAGGTACAGTTTCGACTATAGCGTTTCGTCCTCGTGTAATCGCTAAAATCTTTTCCCCCCCTTGTCCCGGTTAGACGTGTTCTCTTGTAAATATTGTAAAAACAACGGCAAAAGCGGTCGGCGAAGTGCAAGCCACTCGAACGGCTTGCATACCTGTCTCTGAATACACGAAACACTATACTCTTTCGTGGGCCTGTTTAGCCGAGAATATGCACGCATGCGGGCGGTAACTATAACTGCAGCTCACTGCCGCGGATTCGCAGTAATTTTTGCTTGACGTCCCATGCGAGGAGACGGCGAATTTTGGGAATTAATGCAGCACGTGCTAATGCAGTGTTCTTGCTCCCTCGGCAAAAATGGTCGAGGGTGTTCTGCAGAATTTGGTGCATTATCCTTCGGTCGAGCGCAGTTTGATAGATGCATTGTGTACAAAGACATACTTCTTAAACGCTAAACGTATCATTGTTGGATTAACGACTGGCTTTTAAATTTTTATTTTACTGTTATTGAAATTGTAGAGGTGCATAAGTAGTATTATCATAAATTGTGCATACTCTAAATGAAGTTTCAATGCTCGGTTTCTTTTAGTGTTGAATACATCCTTATTTTTATTTTGAAGTATAATATGTACGTGTATCAATTGTTTTGTTTAATTCTTTATTGAAACTGAAATGATTCAAAGTATGTAGATGTGGTTGTTCAGCTATAGCTATTTGGACTCAATACAGTTTAAGTAATCTACCAAACTATTGCATTATTCATAAAATAACCAAAAACGTTGCCGTATGATTTCCAGAATATTAAAGTGATTAAAAGTGGACGTTTCTCGTCTAACTTCAGTGTGAAATAGCTGCAGACAATTTTTATTGCTCCACCGAATTATTATGATATTTGATGTGGAATAAAGGAGATCCATCTGTGACTAAAATGTTCATGGCCCCCCGTTAAACGATGATTTGATGATTCATTAACCTGTTCGGTTCGAGCGTCGATTACAGTCGGCGTGGCCATCAAACCCATACGTTGCGCGTCGAATGTCGTATCGAGTAGGTGCAATGTGCCGAATGACTGGAATAAATGAAACATAAAAGTCGCTACGGTTATTGATGGCGTTTACACGTTTCAGCACGATCTGGAGAGAAAATTACTGGACAGTGTCACCGACTATGGACATGATAATTTTCTATGTATAATTGGCAGATTACATTCTTCCAACACTTTAGAATGCACAGCGCAAATATTAAATTTGTGTGGCTATGAAACAATTTATTAAAAGATGCTTAAATATTTGTTTTCAATATTAATAAAAACTATTACCAGACCGAGCATTAATCCTTTGAACATTATCGTCGCCATTGTATTAGGTGTATCTGACGATAATTCTATCAGGCTCGTGTATTTAATTCCTGAAGGTAGAAATAAATATATTTATTTATTTAAGCAATATCAGTTCCTCACAGTATCTAAGATTTTAATATATATCTAATTTTCTCAGAAAAATAATTTTAATGTTTAGAAAACATCCTTGTCTGCAACGTGTTAGGGACTATTAACGGACACTTAACCCAAACATCTTAATTTCTGAACATATAGCTTGTATGTTTCCAAGTTTGACAGAAGCTTTCTGGTGGCTTCCGGAATCAGAATCGCAAACCTCCATAAACAAGTCGGCGCATACCGATGCGGGGATTAAACAATCCTGTTTACTTTCTATCGCGCCATCGGGTAATTGGCTGAATAATCGGTCCGAAGTGAATCGCGTTGTACAAAAGGCCACGGTGCGTCAAGCGCGGCCATTTATCCGGAACAGGAGTATAATTAAATGCAGAACAGTGTCGCGCGATCTTTTGAATATCCGTCATTAGCCGTGCCCGCAGCGAATTAAACATCGAAACACCAATTTCCACGGTAAGCCATACACACACACACACAGACATACAAACGACACACGTTTCTGGGTTTGTCGAAACAAACGGAGATGGTATTATACGAGCATGTGTCCGAGAATCGAGGGTTTGCCGTACAACCGCGAGAATAACAGGCAACGAGTGCTTCTCACTGAGGGCCCAATGAAGCTCGTTTCTGTTTGGATCACTCGCAGGAGGACTAGACGTGGCTCGCCTACCAAAAGCGTCTTTGATTCGCCATAAATCCCGCAAGCACATACCGAATGTCACCGTGGAAATTATACACCTCTATGCATAATTACCGGTTTCATATCAATACTTTAGTAAACACGCTGAATACACTCGGACACAGTCGACACTGATTTGGTACACGTGAAATTGCACGGAGATATCATGCGGCATGCGGCTAGCAATTGGACCTTCAATGAACCACAGAATTAGCTTAGCTTCCCACAATTTTTATGTAATTAATTATGGAACCGATGAAATAAGTGCAAAAATTCATACAGGGGAAAAATACAGAGTTCGTGATTTTTCCTAAAATGTTTCCTGGAACCTCTGCCCGTTAATTCGTTCTTGACTGAACTATAAATTCTGCTAGCTGTTCTTAGCTATTCTTCCCACAATTTTTATGTAATTATTTATGAAACAGACGAGATAGGTGCAAAAATTAAGATAAGAAAAAAATATTGTGTTTGCAATTTTTCCAAGAATGTTTCCTGGGACATCTGCTTATTAATTCCTTCTTCAATGAACTATAAATTCCGTTAGCTGTTCTTAGCTATTCTTCTGCTAGAATGTTTCCTGGGACCTCTGCCCATTAACTCGTTCTTGAATCAACTATAAATTCTGCTAGCTGTTCTTAGCTATTCTTCCCACAATTATGTAATTAATTATGGAACCGACAAGATACGTGCAAAAATTAAGATAATAAAAAAATATTGTGTTTGCAATTTTTCCTAGAATTTTTCCCGGGACCACTGTCATCTAGAGCAGGTGGCTCCAGGCTCTGGAAAACACAGCCACTTAATAACAGCCCACTTTCAGTTCACTTTTACTGCAGTGATTCGCGCGAGCGGCACCTGTGAAAGGCGCTGCGATTTGCAAGGCGAACATCTTCCAGAGGACAGGCATTTTGCACATACACACGCGTGAAATTACGTGCGTGTGTGTGTAGCCCATGAAGACAGTGGATCGGAGAAGATGAAGAAGGTGGAAAACACGTAAGTAATAGCACCGACAGCAAACCTGGCGAAATGAACGGATATACGAACCCGCGTACTGACTCCTATTTCCTCCCGCGTTTTCTGAAGTCAGTTCGCCGACGTTCCTGTGAGCAACGGAGGGAACCAAGGGATGCCGAGGGTTGTCGGGAAGACGTAAGGGCAGGGAAGAACGTAACAGAGACTTGGGAAGAACGAGAGATAGGAAAGACGAGCCCTTCTGCCCGGAAGGAACCGAAGTTCCCTTTTTTCCCAGCCCGCACCGTTCCTTGAGCTCATTTGTCCCGGTGTTGAGCCATGCTTGTTCAAAATAACGAGTGAGAGCGCTCGATCGATGCTCGCAAACGAGACATTAATCAGTAACAAATTCTCAGTCGACAAACTGTTCTTTCTTGGAGTTAAATAAATAAATAGTCGAAGTAATTTATTTAATGAAATAAAATTTGCAAAGTTCAGATATAGAATGTAGAGTACTGTTTCAACCTCGTTGCATTTTATAAATGCCAATTTGATACAGCGAATATATCTGTGATTGCAAGGAAAAACGCCACATGTCACAATTTCAAAAAATTTTAGTTTATGTATTAATTGAACTTTTGAGTTGTACATATTTACCAGAAAAAAGTCAAGAAAACAAATTCTAAAGGCTCAAAAAAATAATGCAATTTAACCGATGTTCTATACAAAGAATTAGTGATCAAAACTTTAAACGGCTATATCTCGAAAGTGAAAGTATGTGACATTGTGGCAAACCATTTTGTCCATATACAATGGGTAGCAAGGCAGTCAACGTGTTAATCAACTAAATTCGCCTTTTAGCACACGCGAAAAAAAAATCCGCTTTCCCAGAGCCTAATGCGTTCACTGTGCCAATTTCCCTGCACTTTGCTTCGAAAAGACGCTGCAGAGGAACTTCCAGCACTTCTCACGCACTCGTTAACGCGAAGCCCGGCCCGGACTCCTTTATCGAGCGGGGGCCAAGCCCGCGGATACTTTCTTCGTTATTATTGTTTATAATGATTGCGCGGCAAAAGTGGCGCATTCTTTTCCTAGCTGTGGGGGGATTGTTCGCCGACTAATTCCCGCCACAGCACCGAATTGGTGGCGTTCCTGCAGCGCAAACCGAGAAATATCCTACAGTTGGTGGCGTTCCGGATCTGTCGCCGTATAAAATGCGTCTGGAAAGCTTCGAAGCTTGTTTGGTAGGTCTTAAACGTCGGAGCTTAACCAGCACTCGTGTCCGCATAGCGAGAAAGCTTTGCTAAGAGACTACCAAGACACATTCTCGGCCGAAAAGATGACACGTGTGCTGTCTCTCGTTTCTCAATGCGCAATTCACGATCTCGTGACCGTGACGAATTTTACGGCGACGTTTCAGCTTGGAGTATGTGCAAAATTATTCGGAATGTTTCAATGTTTTATATGGAATATTAGATTATTTACGTTTCGCTTACATTTTGAAGGTATTTCAATTTTTCTGCAACAACCTAATACTACTATGTCGAAGTTTATATTTTATCGTGTTTCTCGAGTTCACGATTGACGTAACTCATAAAAATCCGCGATCTGAAACAAGGCAACGAGGTCTACAAGGCCACTCTGAATCTAGAAGGTTCAGAAGTGCTCCTATCCCTTTTCTTTTTACCTTCTCCCGGTCTCCATTATCTTCGCATTCGTATCAAACGCTAAACTGTAGCCGAGATTTTCTTCAGATATTATAGAATGCCTTGTGGATACAGAATGCGGTCGAAAGCATGATACGAGCAGACAGGAAAGCGATCTCGTGTGCATAAATCAAAATAGCAGAATTAAATTTGCATCTCGGATCTGCAGGCTTCCTTACAGAAAACCAAAGAACTATTTTCTATTTCCAGAAATAGCCCCTTTTCTATTTAGGAAAATCTCTTTCTTTTCCATCGGTGTTGCAAAATTTCTGTAAACCGTGCAAGCATAAACGCAATTTGTTGATTTAAATTTCATATAGCTTTTCTAAGCTCCTACGAGCAGACTTCGATTACGCGAGCAAGCAACATAACTGCTATCGGGTGACATGGGAATCGCGAAATGATCAGAAATTGAGCTCGACAGCCATTACTAGGAGGTATGGCCGACCGAGAATACCTGCATCTCCGAACTATAGTAACGAGGAAATTCCTATTTAAAAATTGCTCATGTTTCCCAGCAGATCCCATCGAATTCCTCCGGAGGAGCGGGGGAAAGCTCCTTAGCTCGCCGGGTTCCTCGGGTTCCTTAGCATTCAGCTAATCTTCTCACCGGATTTACCCCCGAGTCGCTGGTTTTTGCTAGCACGAGCAACCCCGCCTAAATAAACACCCCTCGGAATCTTTCTCGCGACAAGAAACGTATCCGTTTCCGTGTCGGTCCATGCGATTGGCGGCTCGATTTTTACCCTAGATCTCCACCACCATTCCAACCCTCGTATAATTATCGTTGGAGAACTGCAACTAGCCATTCGATTTATACACACACTTTATCGAATGTTGCAATGCACTGTCACGGTGAATTTAACAAAACAAAAATAAATTTGAGCTTTTCTTAGAATGTTTTCATCAAACGTTTCCAGAGTATCTAAACCTCGTTCTTTTTTTTTTGTAATTATTTATCTATAATGGTCGCATCAACATCTAGGACATTAGCAACCACTAGAAATTAAACGTGTAATTACATAGTCGAAATCTTAATATTTAGGTATGGTTGTAAGTACGTTATGGGGAATATCAGTTAGCAGTAGAAAATATTAGAAGAAGAGAACTAGTCTTGCATTCCATCCAGATCTGATTTCCCTTTTGATTTGCTTAATCAAGTCTCCATTTAGCGTCAAATAAAAATTAGCTTTAAAGTTATTGGTTTCTTGGGTACAGATAACACTAGGGTTGAGCAGGTTATTTTTTAACAAGTCTAAATGTTCCCATTGAGGGAAAAAAACGTTAATGATCGATTGCAAGATAGAACCTTCGTTATTGTCTTTCGTTAATTTAATACATCTTTCAAAAATTCTGAGTGAATAGCGAGATGGAAGGAAGTCAAGAATTTGATCGTGATTTGTGCTTGTGGATAGTTTCCTAGGAACACGAGACCTGAACATTCGTTCATGCACAGTGAATCTTGCGAGGAAATTAGCTAAGGGTCAAAGACCAGCAACCGAGCCGCGGCGCTGTCCGCAAAACCCGTGACAAAGTGTTACTAACTGGTAATTCGATTCGACTGCAATTCGAGTAGCTCCCCAATGGATAATGCCAGCGTTCCTCCGTCGGCGTTACCATACGTACCTCCATTAGGCCAGTTTACATGGTACACTTGCTGCGCCGCCAGCTAAATACCACATTCGAACTACCCCTGCGAATCAGGCATTTGGTTAATACGACTTAAGTAGCTATCTCGATCGATTTTAGCGCTGTCTGCGCGAAGGCACACGCGAGCCTGGAATGAAACGCGGCTCTATGACACCGAAAAGGGTTGATCATTATCACGTGTCACCAAGAATGATGCCCATCATTCTATGAGATTGCTGGATGAAGCCAGAATTTTCTTTTAACCATCTCTACAGCTTCCTGTACCTTTGACGTCACATACAGTAGTCCCCAGTATAACTCTTCAAGTTTAATGAACAAACTTGAATAAGGAACGTGGCAGTAAAAATTGCGTTTGCACTACAATATTTGAAAATTAGTTTCAAGAAAACGATCGAACCTAGTGAACCTAGTGACTTTTCGAGTATGTTTATACATGTTCGAAGTAAAAGCAAAAATTTTTACAAGACATTCTACTAAAAACTGAGGAAGTTATTAATAAACTACGTCGTAGACCTCGCAACATTTTTTTCCTCAAGTAGAAACATCGAGCGCAAGTCGGACACGCGAGGAATCACAACCGAAAGGCCGTGCGCGTCCGACGAGTTTCCAAATTCAATTTTCCCATAAACGGACCTTCCCTCGAAAAGCATTGCGCGCTGCTCCTATTCTACAATTTTCGTGTCCCGTTTTTTACGTGGGGAATTCATTTTCCGCGGAGCGCCGCGGTCCCGGTTCATCCTGTACATGTCAAACACCCCCGGGGCGGGGGCGGGGGCTGAGAAGGAAATTGGCCTAAATGAATTTACGAACGTCTGCGTTGGGGATCTCGGGGTGTATAGCACTTAACTAAGAGGAATTTTTGCGCCTTATCCAGCTGCAGGTGTGACACGAACGACGAAACTTCTTCGGCATATTCATTCGTCGGCCTCGAGTGATCTGGGAAAGTGCAACTGCAGTTTCCACTCTGCTCTCTCCTCATCCCTCTATCCTTTTGAGGCCCCACCTCTCTCTTTCCTCTCTCTCTCCCTCTCTCTCTCTCTCCGCATTTCCTTTCGCAGTTCCTTTTACGCCGGCGGTTCTCGCTTTCTCGTACTCGTTAACGCGCCGAAAAGCAGGCAAATGCCCGGGGATCGACTATCGACGAGTCCGAGAACTGGGGAGCAACAACTTCTCGGAGTTCGGAGCCGAATCCGATAAGTAGACGGCCCCGGGTACAGGGAATGAGTACGGGACTGGCTCTGTCTCTCTCTCTCTCTCTCTCTCTCTCTATCGTTATTGCGCGGGAAAGGTAAAGGGCGCACCGGATCCGCGCTATTTAATCCACCGCGAATTCGAGCCAACATCGCTTTTGTCTTCGCGCACCGTAATCGCAGAGAATCCACCGGTGAAACCGGACCTGAGCCGGTTCGAGCGCGCGCGCGCGCGCACGCAACGCGCATCTAGTACCCATGCTGGTGCGCAGCACTGCGATTCGTTCATAATTAACGGGCAGCGTCCGAATTAATAATGGAAACTTCGGTAATTAGGCGGCGTCCGCAGACGAGCTTCGAGGCTACTTCGATTCGCGATCAGCTAGAGCTCGATGAATATTCTTGCCGAAATGCTACGCAATTGTCACGGGACCGAATATTGTCTTGTTCGAAATGCAATTTTTTTTTCGTGTAGAGATTCCATTTGTTATTACCAGTAGTGATGGACCTTGAGCATGTTCAAGCGGTATCAATTCCTTGTGACAAAGAATAATCGATCCTTTATAGGGACATCTTGGATGGGTTTGTTATCGATACTATCACAATCCTGTGGGGTCGAGTCGACTGAATGACAAGTATACATTATAATGAAATGTTATGTTTACTAATATCAAGCGTGAGAAAGGAAGATAGAATGAAAATATTATGTTGGTACGTTCAAGACGGTGAAGACGTGAATTGCGAATGTAACGATACCAATTTCATCCAAGACGTGATACCAATACTACTTGGTATCATTTCGGCACGTACTGATATCGCAGATCGACTACAAGTTCCTGATCTTTTGATACATATCGAAACATCCAAACAAGTACTTAAGTATCCAATTGTTTGAAGATCATGAGAGAGACTTGTATCACGGCCATCACTACTAACCAGCTCACTCTATTTAACGTCTCGGAAACGAAGCCTGAACTTTAGGCACAGGACTATTTATCATTTTGCATTTTATTTATGAATTGTTGATTCTGGGGCTCTATTCAGGAATGCATGTACGTTCCAGTCCAATATTTCCAGGGTGCTCTAAACCGCCGAGAAGCCATCGTCGGAGACCATTCTCGCTCGAGTCCGTAGGATCTTTAAAGCCTAGTAAAGCATAGGAGAATCGAATTCGCGTGCTAACCGCGGCCACGCTTCCGTTCCGAACAATTCCGCGCGTCATACGACGTAAACTTTTTTCCCCATTGACCGTGCGGGCCCCCTAATGGCTTATAGAAAGTTTTACGAGATCCTCGCGCGGAATTTCAAGCGTTCCGACACGCTCGCTCGGAGAGAGAAACCGGGCCGGAGCTTTTAACACGCGGACCAGCCATTTTAATCGATGATAAAGTCGTCGGCCGAGACTTTTCGACCACCATCGAGTGGTGGACACGTGAACGATCGACGGTCGAACGGTACAATTTATAACCGTCCCGTGGTCGCGTGGTAGGTCCACCACGTTTCAACTTCGACGTGCAAGTAAAAATTCTTTAACGAAAGGAAAACTGTGTAGGTTGAAGATTTATCGTTCGAGTGTGATCGTTACAGTCACGCCGCACGAGACTGAGAACGTGATCATAGGGAACAGTGGACGCGATTTATCCGAACGTCTTATTTACCGATATCGTGCTTCTCTTCAGATCTTTCTCTTCGATCAATTTTGCCTTATATGTTTTAGATGAGTTGATTAATTTGTAGCACTTGTATTACATCAATTGTACCATTCTTTTTTTATTTCACGTGAACTTCGTATAAACCAAGACCCAAAGGCTGAAATCTTCTAAGAGGAGATTACTGCTACTTTCGATTATAGTAGACTCCCAAGTAGAAACAACGACCGTTTGTCAGACAAAGAATCATCGTCCGAATATTTACAAATGTTTGAAACAGTAACACAAATTCTGAATAGAGCGTCTTGCAAAAATTTGTACTATTACCTCTGATATGTATAAATGCACATGTCAAATTTCAACTTACAAAGTTCGATAGTTTTCTTGACATTAATTGCCAAATACTTGACGAAGAAGATATTGAAATTCTATATAAATTCGTCTATTGAAATTATTGAAGTTCTGAGCTTGTCTTTTATAAACATGAGCATTGGTGTAGAAATAACAGTGGCTAAAAAAGATAGTAGCAAAAATTTGCAAAACTGCCAAATACTAAAACATTCAAATTCTATTTTGCATAATCGGTTCAACTTCGCACGTACTAAAATCGGCAAAGCGTGATAGAACAAACTGCATTACACCAAACTATCCGGCGTTGCAAAAATAAATGAAATTTATTTTACAACCCATACTATAGGACTCGAGCAACTGAAGTTGGGTCAAACTGACCCAGGATCAAAGCTTGCGTCTTCGGAGGGTAGATCCCGGACCCGTCCAGAAATAATTTGTTATTTTACCCGGGGGTCTAGATTGTGCATCGGCCCATTCACGGATCAAACTCGGAACTGTTACATTCTGGGAAACGGACGGCCGCGCACCTGTCCACCTGGCTCGTTAACGAAACGGGACGCGTCGATGCGGGTCGGTGAGATTTTTCAACAGCTCGTACCGTGTCTCTTCGCGCGGGAACTACTAATTAGCATCGGCGAGGCAGAGAGCGAGGCAGAAGCGTTTCGCCCGAAAAGGGTGCGCCCACCGCGCGCTCGCCTAACTTCCATAGAGAAAATTCTCGCTTTATTAAATTTTCCGCCGCGACCCTCGATCCGTAAGGGCCACTCGAAAGCAATTTTATCTTCATCTACGTTGCCATACGACCCCACCGTAAACTAATAGTCCGGACGCGATAATATTTCATTTTTGACGAGATATCGCGACGACCCGCGTTTAAATTGATCGTTTCAACGTTCAACCTGGTTTCTGTCACAGAAAGGAATGATTACGTGATCGTCCCACGGAATCGAGGGAAATTAGAAGATTCCTTAAGCCTCCATGTTGGAAGTGAATGCGGTGGAAATGTGTATTTGAGTGATTCCCTCGGATTTTTATTTTATTTGTAACGTGATGGTTAGACTGCGAATCTTTATGCAAAATAAAAATTGTATGCGTCAATTGCAAGAAGTTGGAACCATGTTGTTTCTTTCCTAATAACTTCGTAAAGCTAAAATTAATAATGCTAAAAATAATAATAATATAAAAATTAACATTTTTTTCAGGTTTTGTACACCTTCAAATTGCACCCACCAATTTTTGCCATCAATGCGTAAAATCCACAGTCTAGTAAAGGCAATCAGGTCTGAAACTATGCTAATTGATGCAGTTAATGATTTTATTATTTTTGGAGATCTTTGCTGTTCACTTTTGTCATCAATTTCTGAACAACATGAATTTTTAAATTTTCCTTGGAATCGAAGTCTCACAATAATATCGGTCGATGAAGCTACGATAATTGGTGCTGTTAATGATGATCTATATTTTGTATATATCGCCCGTTTGTTTATTACCTGCATCTTCAACGTATGTACTATTTTCGGCCACATTTGCTGTCTACTTTCATCCTTAATTGGTGTTGTTTATTCGATTTTGGCATTCAGTTTAGAATTCAGCTCCTGAATTATTACAGGTTGGTGACGCTATGGTATTGTTACAATTAATGGCAAACTATATTTGTGTGTTTTGGTTTATTTATTAGGTGCATAGTGCATATCCAGAACAGTTCCATTATTTTTAGCCACATTTGCAGTCGATTTAGTTTCGAATTAAATATTCATATTAACATTGAGTAGTAAAACTACGATAATTATGGTTAGTGACAATCTAAATTTGTATGTAAATCTACGGTTTATTTATTAGATGCATCCCGGAACGAATCCAATATTTTTAGAGATATTCCCTGTCGATCTTAATTCTCGACTATTGAATTAATAATTACTGGTAATTTTTATTTACATTAACATGTTTGAATTATTTAGAAGGGCATCTGAAATAAATCTATCATTTTTGTATTTTACTTGGAATCAAATTTTTAAATGAATGTAGCTTAAACTGATTGCTAGAAATATTACTAGACATAATTATCTCACATTGTTTTCTCATTTTTCAATTTAATTCTTTGCTCGTTTGTTACATTGGCGCAAAAATGATTACAAGGGGAAAATAATGAATTACTTTTGTAAAATTTTTTTATACAAAATAGAAGAATTAGAGACTCTTATTTCTGACTTTTCGTTGAAAAATACATGCTGTGAGTAATGGAAATTATTTTGAAAAAATAAAACAGTGAAAAAAGCCGGAAAATATTTTTATGCAAGCTTCTCTACTGCGAAACGGCAGTTTCGCATGCATGAACTTAATATTTATCCTGAAAATGATATCAAACAGGCTGGGACACGTTTTGCTTTGAAACAGAAATGAAAAATAATAGCTTGAAATAAATCTTATTAACCTTAAAAACCGTGTAAAGTAATTTTATATTGCAACAAAGTCAAATAGAAATTAGAATATGTCAAAAATATTCGAAGTCGAATGGGATCAAATCAAACTAAAAAAAGAATTTCCGCGTGGAGGAAACAGCAAAAACGTCCTCGGAGATTCGCATCGTAGATTCGCAAGGCGTTCGCCAGAAGCAAGATATCGAACACGTTCCAAACAAAGTCCGGGACGCGTGACGGGACCGGTGTCTCGAGTCGTTCTATCCGATTTCGTTCGTCGTGCAAATATTTTCATCCTCGGACCGATCCTCGGGTAACGACCGCAAGCTTCTCGGTGGCGGTGGGATAACTTCCGGTTCCCGTAGAACCGAAGGATCTCCGATCTGCCGGGGAATTTGCGAGAGTATTTCGCTACGTATTCGCCGCAGCCTCGGCGACCCAGTGTCATAATTGAATCTGCGAGAAACATCGCGAGAGACCCGAGGGAGCAAGATTAGGGGTTGCGCGAGATGCTGCACAGATGCAACCCGCGCGAGATGCACATCCCTTCTCCACCCCTCCCCCTCCCTGGCCCTGCGTGTTGCATCTTGCATCTTGACCGCCGGCGTGCTTACACGCTCGTCGTTAAACACCTCCGCGCTATGCTGCTTCCTCGCCCGCTATGCCTCGGTTTCGAAACTGTCGCGAGATCTCGCGTGAAATCCAAATACTACAGGCGAAGCACGTTCGCCTGTGTCAACGTTCAACTTACCTAACCGAATTTTATTTTCAGGCGATGCATATTGTTCTCGGAGAGATGGCTGCTCTCACTGCAGGAAATTATATTTTTATACAGGCGACTGCAAATTGAATTCTGAAGAATTAGTACGAGTCTTTTTAACAACATTGATGTGTCATTTTGAATAGGGAAAATCTCAGTCTTTCATGATTATTTTTGTAGACGATGCATACTAGGCTGTGCTTCACAGTTCAGTCTCTTTAACAACTTGCATTTTAATGTTGAATAATGAAAATCATCTAGTAAACTAATCCTTTTCTAACTTTTTGATGTCTCACGTCGTTTGATTCAATTTTTAAAAAGTTATTCTGTTTCGAAGAGTACTTGATTAATGAATTTCTACAATCTGGTATCAATGTTCCAGACCATTTTTATGCATTCTTGTGGAAATATAACAAAATCGTTCAAAAATGTACATACTACGTAGCTAGTTTCATCGATTCACGTTTCCAAAATTTAGATTTGTGGAAGACAGTTCAACGATTAAAGCTTCAAATTATTTTAAAACAATGGTGGAATCGTTATAAAGTCCCTTCTAGTTCACTGATGCACGGTGCTTTTGTTCTGCACTTGTATCAATATCTATTGTGCATAGTATACAATGTAAATTCTATACAAAATCAACATTGGTGGTAAAACAGTTAAAAATTCGTTTCATTTGTGCTTTACGGACAGTGCTAGAGATACTGATCTAGAGTGTGGTGTCAATAGCACTCGATCATAAAAGCATAAAACAGATGAAAAATAAATCTAACCATGTGTAAAAATGCAATAAATTGTAGGAGTTAAAATAATTTTTATATTCATCGATAAAGTTGAAGAACTGTATATTGCATATTAAAAACTATGTGTATGAATTCAATCAAATGTACTACTGGAACGCGATGAATTGATAAAATAAATTTATTTTCACAAATCACACAAATGAGTCCAACAGTCGAACACCACACTGCTCCACAGATTAATAAATTCGCATGAGTTTTCACATAATACCTAACATTTGCTTTTCCATTATACATATTGAGTCCGGTAGAAACATGGATCTGTTTGAATAAAAATCCAGAATTGTTAAACAATTGAGAACAGAAATAAGATTTACGAATATCCTCTGCGATGTACAATGGAACAAGCCAATCAAAGATATTTCCATAAAATCAGGTTTATTAACATTGTTCGAAAGTTAGATCATTATCTCTTGACATGGAACTCTGTATTCAACCAAATACCCGTACATTTCCCCCATTGCGTACTGCATCGAATCGAAGACGTCGGTATAAAAACCCGTAATTCAATTTTTCTAGTAAAATTATACTTCTTAAAATTTTGCAACGGAGTAAAAGACTAATATGCAGTTCCATATAAAGAAAAGAGTAATTTTCAAAAGAAACACACAATACATACTGGATGAAGTAAGTTTGACACAAAGATAGTGTCTAGCATCATTCCTGTATGGGATGTAAACAGATTTAGTGTTAAAATTAACACTTTCGAGCTGGATCTTGTTGGGAATTGGTAACTCAATGACTGAAAACACTGAAGAGTTCTTTTCTGAACTGTTTTATTAAACAGCGCGGAAGGACGATCCTCGCAGTTGGGCTATCGGACTCTAAGTGAAAAAGAAGAAAGAAATGTGGCAGGGGCGGAAGAGAAAATCAGTCGCCCACTTGAAATAAGGATAAACCCAAGGCTGAGTTGTTTATTGCCCTGGCCCTTGGGTATGACAAAACGTGGTAAAATACCAGGCCTATGGGTCCAATGACACCCGGTCTGTTATTCTACGTTAGAGAAACTGCAGTGTTTCCCATGGACAACGGAATTCATTTTTGCACTGGCAGTTGCATTATTATTGCTAATAATCCAACAGATCTCTTCTTCAGTTCTTTAATTTTTTTTCACCGATTCTCTGTGCGAGTGCATTTACACGTCATGAACATCGCTTGGTCTCATCGCCGGAAAATATTACAGGGCCGACTGGATGGGAGCAAATTCACTTATGCACTTCCGTCACATCGTAAATTGAATCGGGGGAAATGAAGCACGCGATCGGCTACGATCGGCGACGACCCGGACCAACGGCCACGATACAACCATGAACGCGGCAGACAGACAAGCCTAGTTCCGTGACGATCAAGGTCGACGCCGAAGTAAGTCAAACAAGATTGATAGAATTACCGAAGGCGATTCAGTGCCCCAGCTGCCTTGTTACCGGGGAGACCAACACCGAGGATTTTCCCAAGGATTATCAATCTCGTGGACACGTTCCGTGCAATATCTATCTACCGCGAGAATAGCGGTTCGCCGAAGTACAGATGCGGTTCTCTTAGTTAATCCTCCGAAGACGGTGCTCGGATATGTTTTGAACCGGGTTTTCGACAAGTTCGGATAAGTCCCTGATTTATGATCGGATACTTGTAGAAGTCGCAAGAGAACGGATTCGAGAATTTTCGATTTTTTTAAGGATCTTCAATAAATTGAGTACGAAGTTCAGACTCAAATCGCAAATTGTCTTAGATCCGAATCTTTTATCCACCAAATTGAAGATTCAGCAATTATTTATGATACCAACACATTAACCCCTACGATTTATTTTACTGTTACAGTGATTATCACTTCTTTACGTTCATAATTTCTTACAAGAAGAAGAAACTGTATGTTGTTAATTTCCTTTAGACTGAAATAAAATTCCATTTTATGGTTACACAATTTTATTTTAATATTTAGTAGATTCGAAATGTTCATCACGATTTTGACTCGATATTACAAGAAGTTAATGACGGTCCCAAAAATTAATTTCCAAATCGAGACACCAAACGAAAACAAATTTCTTCGCAGCGTGGATGCCTGGAAGGTATAAACCACGATAACTCGATCGCGATAAAAAAGTGGTTTTCCTAAAAGATTTTATGCATACTAACCCCAGTGTTCGTACGTTTCAGGAATCGT
Organism: Lasioglossum lativentre; assembly: GCA_916610255.1. Classification (NCBI taxonomy): domain Eukaryota; kingdom Metazoa; phylum Arthropoda; class Insecta; order Hymenoptera; family Halictidae; genus Lasioglossum; species Lasioglossum lativentre. The sequence continues at coordinate 19,953,145 of OU744364.1, read as the reverse complement.
CGGCAAGGGTTCGTAAAAGATCCTTGGCCCTTTAAAACCGCCCCTGGAAGTTTGAGGTCGTTCCTCAAAGATTTCTGCGCGTAAAAAGATGAAGACATAGTTCGATCGAGGCCCAGGTTAGATCACGAGTACCCAGGGCCAGGAAATAGCTATTCGACAGGATCTTCCGGGCGTGTATCGTGGATGCTCCGGTAAGGTAGCTAACGGCAAATTGACTATCGATGTGCGGGGGTACTGCCACTCGGAATAATAGCCGCAGTTAGGTTTGCACGGTGGTGCGCGTTCTAGCTTACACTACCCGCGGAACGATGGAACTTAAGGATTGTGGTCGAAACTGTCTGTAAAGTTGGCTCCACCTTGACTTCGCTTTCCTCGAGCTTTCTAGAGCACCGCCGGCACCACTACCACCGACACTGTCGCCACTATTACCATCACCGACAACCTAGCAATCGCCGGAGCCGACAGTCTACGGTAGTTCGACTACCACCCTCGAGACTTTCGAGACGATTCTCTTTCTCTTTCTCTTCCTCCCTCTCTCTCTCTCTCTCTCTCTCTCTCTCTCTCTCTCTCTCTCTCTCTCTTCGTATTTAAGGGACACAGAAGTAACGTTATAAATTATTCAAAATCTGTTGTCAGCGCTACTGTCAATTTTGGAATCTGCGGCTTTTCTATTTTATCTCGAGTCGCTGGAATTTTACAGTAGAGACTGAAATAGTTAATGCTAAGCTTATACCGAGCACCAAGAGTCATTGGCATCAGTTGCCGGTCATCAGCAGCCGAACATTTTCGTAAAAATGAAAAGATTGAATTTCTTTAGATCCTGCGCGCTTTTCATCCTAATAGACGTCGGGATGAGGAAAATTGTTCAATCGTTTCCGATGAGAAGAACTTTATAAATCCAACAATATGAGCATCAAAATGAAATCGGTGGAGACAGTTGTGCGTCATACAATACACGTGAATAAAGAAAAAGAGCCTTGCGTAGGAGATCGTATCAAAGTAGAATTTGCCGTTTGCACAACGTTTTCATTTAAAATTGCCTTTTTGTCAAGACCAAGAGGGGGATTTTTCTTAAGAAAGTTCCCAGGTTTCATCGCGGAAATAGTCTGCGCGCGCGCTCCTCAAGATTTGTAATTAACCAGAATATTAAGCTTTCTAAGTTTTCAATCGAGTTTGTAGTGAGATTCTCGAGTGTCTCCTCAAGAGACGGCAGTTGCAGCCGCCCTCTTTCAAGTATTAACTGCAGAGTAAAATAATAATTCGACTTTGTTACAATTACCGGGAGGAAAACGATGCTTACGGGAACGGTGCAGAGGACAGGGGTCAACGACGCTTGTACTCGATCATTAAACTCCGCTCTCTAATTATATAATATTAGGTGTACAATATTAATTCCCAGCCCCCTCACTGTTCGTCATTTTCTACTTTGGTGCCAGGTGCCATCTCTCGAAACGAGAGACCTTACGTGACGTAAATGGATACCGATTCTAACAAAATGTAACTTAATTGGGATTTTTATTAAATTTTAATATTCAGAGAAATTTTAATATTACAGCCAGGAATTAATTCGCGTCACTAATAATTACGTAACGGGAGAAATATTAAAATGGCACATACGAAACACGTTCATCTTTAAATACTTGTAATTGGAATTTTATTAAATTTTGGTATTCTGATCATTATCGGACGCGATGAACGACACGAGGGGGTCAGGACTTAAACTTAAAAACATGGGTTTACGCGGTACGGGTTTTCGTCCTTATATGAGCATATTTTTCGCTGCACAAGGGCTCATTCGAAAGAGGAAGGTTCAACGGAGGGGGCTCTTTTGTTATATGAAATTATGCGTATAATTTGTAATATAAGTGTTATAAATAAGCCAAAATTGATAATGTTCAGCCATGTAATCCAAGCCATTTTTGTGCCATTGGATGAGTTTTCTGGATGCTATCGTGGGCTTTCGGCCAGATTTCTAGGGTATTAGAGGGAGTCCTACCCCCTTAATTTGTGTGTCTAATAATCAAGTGACAGGGACAATACGTCGAGAATAGCAATCATGCGATTTTGATAGGTCGCAGAAAGCTTCCGCGGTCTACTGCGAATATAACGAGCCCCTTAATCACAGCGGATTGCAGTTCCACGTCAAATAAAGTCCCACCTAGCAACGATACATCGTATATGCGTCTATAAAGCACTCATTCTCCAAGACGGAATTGAAATATCAATTCTTCAAGCGCCTCTCGTAAGAATGTTTCTCCGCGTTCTCGCCGAGAGTAGGTATACGCGAGCATCTGGTCTCGAAACGAAACTCCGCGACGATAATCCGCAGGAGGATTGCGCGTAACATAGTTTCTCGAACCAAGTCCGAAGCCACGAGATATTCGCAACAAAGTCTAAATCGTGGGCAACACACACAGTACGTTGTAATTCTCCGGTTGTTCCGAGAGCTCGATCGTTTTACAAGCTGCAACAACGCTTGTGATGCAAGATGATAATTAAGAAAGGAACAACGCCAACTGTTTTGCTATGCTAAAAGCATTTTGAAGCTTGAAGCTCCACCGGCGAGCACTTTGTCCAGTTTCTTTTATTTTCACATTTTAATTAAGAAAGAGGTATTAACTTTTTGGTTTACAAGGGGGACGGGGGAGGGGGGCGAGTTTGCATGCGCCGCAAAGAGACGCGCTTACGAAAAGCTAACAGTGAAACTCGAAGAGCACTTTGTCTCGTAATTATTTTTCTCCATTTTTACTTTAATTAAGGAAGACGCGCGCGAGCGCGAGGCAACTTCTTTTTTATGCCGAAGGCTCTTTTGTGTCACGGAGACACGTTCCCTTCCCCCCGTAAAAAAAGCGAACTCTGAAACTCGAACACCATTCGGCCTGCTAATTAGTTTCGCCATGCGCGTTTTGGTGTTTAGGCCTGCGACCGTTCGTTCCCTCGTGTGCGAAACCCAAGTGTTTGCGCAGGTGTAATTTGCACTGAACAGATGTGCAAAATTCGTGCGAAATATTAGGTTGTGCCACGCTCTCGCCGTTTATCTTCACTGTTAAAATATTTTATTAAATGCACCGCGTCTCCTTTAGGAAATATAAAAATGATCGTACCGCAGAAATCATTTTAAAACTAGAATCCACCGTTAATTTTATTTTAAGATTTTTGTTTAGTGGACGAGAAGCTGAATTTTGATTTAATGCTTCCCACAATGGATGCGGAACAATTTTAGTTCGTATAAAATTATCATTCTCGGAAGCATCGAACATTCAGTGAACAATAAAAGTTCAATCAACATGTAAGAAATTGATTTTTGTACATCTGAACAACTGAAATAAATATCCATCTGATCACAGATTTTTTGGATCACGAGCGAATCAAACGTCAATTCGCGGTGACGAACATCACCGCCGTTATGAAGAGCAGAACTACCCGAGCCAATGGGAACCCGCGCAATTCAGCTTTTAATGTCGCGAAGAAACGCCTGAACTCAATTATGCTCGACGCGGAACAATTGGCCCGGGTGGAACTTCGCGCAGCACACGGGGGGCCCGCTGTGTGCGTTTGTTAAGCAATAATTTCGTGCTCGCAACATTACGTGCTGTATTATGTAGGATGCGCGGCACAGCTCGAGGCACAGAAATAGCTTGACGAAAATTATGTTCGCGGGAGAATTCTTGCGGTTATTGTTGACTGCTCGCCGGGATAGATATTGTTACGCGCGGCGTCCTAACCGTGGAACAATGCGCGAACTGTCCATTCGCGAACAGCGAACAATTTCATACCACCGGTCGGCGATCGACCAACAAACCATACTAAACAATCAATCAGAAAGTTTAAAAGTTCCGGCCAAAATCCGTGGGAAGAATTTCGCCGAGTTTCGAAATGTACATTCCGTGGAACAATCTCGCGTCGCCCGTGGCTCACCGACATTTTATGCGCGATATCTTTCATGCTCTAACAATGCTCCGACCCATTGTAGGATTCTGTCATTGCTTTTGTATCAGACTGCCGGATGGAACGCGTAATTTAACTCCTTGCTAGTGCACGCCTTTCATTTCCTTTTAGATATGGTTAGTTGACTTCGTATCGTTAGTTGTTCATTTTATTTCGCTCGTTTTTGAACGTGTTTCTTCGAGTCACATAAACATCAGACAGTTTGGGAATTTATTACAAGGAAATTAGATGATGTAGAGATAAAATTCATTTTGGAACGAGTTCATGTATGATTCAATATTGTGGACGAATTTTCGTCAGATGTTAATATTGTTTATTGTACGTGGCGTTGATTAACTTGCCTGGAGAAGTTCCTCCACTGTGGAAGTGTAACGTCTCGTAAAGATAGTCTACGATTACGAACAATCAAAATTTTCTAAATGTATAAGACTGTTTATAGAATCGTCTACAATTATAATTTTTAAACTGCCCATTCTCTTTTGAACATCTTTTAATGTCCAATTAGTCCAATTAAAAGTTATTCAGATTATCCGAAATTTTCAACACAATAAATGATTGAGCGAGAAAATCTATTCCATTATTTTCCACAAATGAATTTTTACAATTTCAATAATTATGAAATATGAAACCGGTCATTTGACCGTAGTAGGTTTAGTGTTAAACATTCAATTACAGCTGACTTTGCTTCGCTTAGCTAACTTTGCTTGACTTCTGTAAAATAAGAGGATTGAACAAGCGAAATCTTAACTTCCTACTTTTTGTTTCATTCAATAAATTGCTTTGATTTTATCCAATTTTTGTCACCGAGTTGGCGAACAACGTGTTAAGCAACTGTCAAGAGATATAGCACTTACTCAGTGTAAGGTCTTACTGATTGAAAAAAATAATAAGTCGAGATCTATCAAATCGTTTATTCGTGCCCAGTATTTGGCACCCTCGTGCGCGCTACAACGACTGACTCGTCCTGTTCGGCCTATCCTATTTAAAATAATTCTGCATCGTAGGCGGTTACCTCTAAACACCAATCAGATACTTACTTAAAACTAACGTACGCCCTTCAAGAGGCGACAAGGCGAGGGAAACTGGCCCGTTTATTGAGGTACCCTCGCCTCGAGTCCTCGTTGCCTACCTAAAGCCCTAAATGGTCCGCGCTTGGTCTGCAGATGTTTTAGGGTACGTCAACGGCTATTGAGACCTTTAGCTAAAATACGGAGTCTCTAATAAATTATCAATAAACGGGAAGTTCTGCTAAATCTCAAAAATAGCCTGAAGTCACGTCCGCACCGTAAACCTAAACTGCGCCTCTACCAATCAGATGGTATTACATTCTGCTACGGCCCGCATGGGCCACGGTCACTCAAATCTCTTACATCAGAGACTTAATCCAACATTGATAGGGCAGTAGCTAAAATTGCATCTTCTACGAACTATCTAAAACACGTGGAACTCTAGCAGAATCGGCAGAGACGGTTCCAAATTTGCAAAGTGATCAAGTTGTCCGCCAAAAAGCGGTGGCCACCGGTATGTTAATTCGCAATGTAGTCGAACCAGAGGAAGATTAGGGGATGAGGGGGTTGTAGAATCGGGTCATCGGCGTAAATAGCCGTTGAAACGAGGGTTCGGCTTGTATCCTCGTATGAAAAAACCCGTCGGATCCGTAAAGAGGCTTAGAGAGGCGATAGCTTGCTGGCACATTGTGCCGCAGCCACTTTGCAGAGACCACGAATCCCTTGTTTCACGTGTTCCACCAGAGAGAGAGAGGGCGAGAGCGAAATCGAGAGATAGAGTATGGAGCGCAGTATTCATCCACCGTTTATACGTCAAGTGTGCCTCTAACTGCGTGTTCCTCTGATTTAGACGGTAATAAGACCCGATGAATCTGTAGCGGATTAGCTTTTAACAGGAGTGAGTAAAAGAGACCGCAGTAATTTCAGACATGTTCGTAGAAACGGATGATAACGAGCACTTCGATCCAGACTCCTCTCTCTCTCTCTCTCTCGCCGTGTATGCACTCGTCGGGAACAATTGCCAGAGGTTTGAACGCGTTCGATGTCAATGGGAAAGGGAGAGAATCCTGGTCTCTGATCCTTTGTGGGGATTTGATCCCACTCGGAGACGGTTCTTTAATGCACTCGAGCAGATTTTGGAAAAACTGTATGATAGTCCTGCTAAAAACGACAAAAATCTAACCGAAATTTTAATAAACTTGACGCTAGATTTATGAGACTCGTCAAAATGATTGGATCTAATATATCTAATTCACGTTTATTCAAATTGCAAATATGCATCCATAAGGAATTATTCAACAAAATTTCTTTGGGTATATTACAAAAAAAAGACTAAAAATTAAGATAGATGCAATCTTGTAATTTTTATACAAGATGGTGGTCCATTTTTACAATTACACAATTGCATATTGCTCCAGACCAGTTAAAATATTATTTCCTAATTCTTGAAATCTATTTTGCAAGCTAATAGGTGCACAAATTATTCGTTTTTAAATGGCCTAATATTTATGGACGGGAGCCTATATGTTCGTTTATCCGATTTAGGTGTTTTAAACGTTCTCTCCGCTGATGTTTTCGGTTCCCCCATGTTCTCTCAACACTTTCTTTCTCGAGTTTTAATTTTGCAGTGTCAATCACCTGGCACGTCTTCGCCACGCTCCCCGAGCAGCAGTTCGTGAATTGTGTTTTCTTTTATACGGTGGTATGATCACGAACAGCTCGCGTGCTTGCACTTTCCTGTACACCGCGGAATTGAATTCCGAGACATGCTCGCAATAGAATCAGACAGTGCTAAGAGCTTCTTCTGCCGCGAGTATGTTTCAGGATTCGATCCTGCGCAACGGTATAGTAACCCTTGAATTGGTATGGGCAGCCAGCCACTCTACAGGATATCTATACTGCGAATGGAAAAACCCTTCGATTAGCTCCCCCATCTAATTATTTGTTCAACCCAACCATTCAAATCAACCGCACAAAAATTAATATTAGAGTTCACTTCTTAACAATGTGAAAAAAGATTTCTATATTAGAGAACAACGACAGTGTCTCTCTATGATTTTTATTCAATTTTTATTTATTGCAATTGAAAGATTTGATGCATTTATAAAGTCCAGGGTGTATAAAAATTATATGTCACGAATACCATGGAGGAATTGTATACCTCTCGATCGGTGGAGATCTTTCAAAAAAATGGATCGCAAAATTGACCTTGACCGTTTCTTTCATGGTCAAAAAATTTTTTATCGCAATCGTATAGTGTTCATCGCAAGGAACAAAAGTCTCATAGGAACAATGGTTCTCAAGTCAACCGTTCTCCTAAGAAACGACTTCGAAGTTTCGAAGCGTCAAATGAAAAAAATGTGTTCTATATATACTTTCAATTTATTTTCTCATGTAGAATCATTACCTCCACGCTTATACCATTTTGGGACACCCTGTAGACATATGGAAGAAATTCGTTTACAAAACTTCAAAGATTTTTGTTCCTTGCGATGACTACTATACGATGCGATAAAATGCTTTTTGACATTGAAAGAAAGGGTCAAGCTCAATTTTGTGGTCCATTCTTTTAACAGATCTCCACCGATCCAAAGGTATACAATCCCTCCGTGGTATTCGTGACATATAATTTTTATACACCCTGTACATGTAAAGAAGAATTAGGATTTAAAAATACTTTTATGTAAATTATTTTTGACGTGCTAAAATTATTAAACGGTGAGGTACATTTTTATTGAATTTCTAATATAATATATATTACTATTAATTCACGTCTTTGTAATGTAGAAGATTTAAGTATGATGATGATGATGATAATTGTGTATGTAGAATGATAAACGGATGTTTCGTATGCAAGCTAAATTACAATATAATATATTATATATTGAATTTCTATTTATAGCATATAAACTTTTTATTTTGAATACAAATCTCTTTTTTGTCTGTCTGTTTATTTTATTCTCTCATTATAACTGGATAAGTGGCTACATGCTTCGTCAAAATTTCTGTAAGACCTCATGAAAATTCAATCAAAAATTATATGAACGATCGATACTTTCAAAATTGGCATAAGGGGCAAATATGCTTGCATAGACGAGCTTGCACAAAGGCCGTTTAGTTGCGAACGCACCGAAGAACAATCTCATAAGCAGAGTACGCTAATGGCGTTTCCCCATAGACAATCGGAAGAAAGTCGGCGGAGTTTGTTCGACGCGTTGTAAGCTCGGTATATGTATGTAATGTGTGTACGGGGTTGAATCGATCCTGGTGAACATCAACCGTGGCAACACGGAAATAGGCCATTATGGGTCCTAATACAATAATATGTCAAGTGCGCAGCGAATTATCGGCGTGGGCTTCACCGCACCAGCGTAATGCACTGTGCGAAGCAACCAAGTCGTACCCAGCGGAATCCACCAATAATTGCCGGAGAGAACCCATGTCGGAAAATTCGTGGTACAGATGGGGATGGTATACGTCTGAGCACCGGCCGCGCGATTATGTTCGCATGGACTCTCTCTTTAAAGCGGAATTTTCAAAGGGTCAGAAATCCGATCGCTCATTCGCGAACATATCAGAACATAGAGCATGAAGGAAAGATCAATGAACAATAAATGGCAAGACGAAATTGAAGAGAGAAGATAACTACGAATCTTCTTCGATTGTCGTTCTTTCAACCCTCGGACGGCGGACGATTCTTACAACTGCATAATTGATAATGTTCAAGGCTATTCACTGATTTTTTAAAACATATATTTCTGGAGGGGTCTTTCTGTTATTAATAATGCAACAGTTGTTCATTAAACCTACCAGCACCGGTCACATGACCGATACCAGATTTCATATGTATTTATACTACATAATACGCAATAAAACATATTAATATTGCAATCTAACAAAAATCGTTATAGACACAGACCGGAATTCCAGGACAAGAGCAACAACTCAACTAAGCAAGGATCACTAGCACCATTTGATAGATCCATTGTCTATACATTAGACAATCCTCTCTGCAAACCTCGAGGCCACCAATCGCGTTTCACACGCAATATCCTCAAATGTTTGAACAACCCTCGCATTATTGCGGAGAATACGACCAAGTTAATCCAAGAATTCTGAACAGCAATGGGAACGCGCAAGACATCCAGGTGCTTCATGCTTTCCCCGAATGCAATAAACGCGTGAGGGGCGGCGCGGCACCGAAAACGCAATGTCGTCGCAAACGTCACGCCGACGACACGGTTCCCATTAGAATTGCCTGGATCGGTCTCTCGGGAGCAACCGGTTGCGTGTTTCAGATTTCGAGAGATAGTGTACGTATCAGACGACACGGGGTCTCGAGAACGAAAGGGTGCCCGGGTTCTGGAAAATAGGAAGGACGAGAAGGAAAGAGTGAGAGACCCCGGGTTATACGGTACAAGCGGAACCAACACAGGAAGCTCATTAAGTTGCACCCCGCGGCTTGGTCCATGCACAGAGGAGAGAGGATACACCAGGTGTACCCCTCCTTCTTCATCCCGCCACCTGTTCAGGGATGGTCTGTTGTTTGGCTCCTCTCCGATGCGCGAACGCGCACCCGGGCTTCTCTCTCCACGCATTCAGTGTCACCTTCGTTAGCCGACATTGAGAAAGAATTATGATAATGACGATCACGCCCGAGGGTGTTCCCGTGGCTGGCTTTCTCCAGATTCCCGGAGCTCTTCTGCTCCCACCTTTTCGTTTTGTAGCTACCAACACTCTCTGAACTTTCTGCTACTGCAACTGCTGCTGCTGCTAGAGATGGGATCAAGTTCAATACGCATTTGCGGATAGAAATTTCAATAACCGAGTCTCGCGTTTTGTGCGTTTCGGTTCCTGCTCGAAGCCCGTAAATATGTAGACAAGGTTGGTACATGTCTTTTTAGGTCCTCTCTTTGCACTGGATCGCGTCAAGAATCTTCAGTAGCCGATCGAATTAACTTTATTGTATTCACTGCTTCCATTAATTTTTCCTCATGATTCTCACGTACGTATATCGAAGAATTTGGATCTTCATTTGTATTTTGTAAGACACTTGATCCCATCGCTAGGAGGTTTAGCACTAATTGGTTTGTATAAACGAGGTTCGGATAAAGGAACTTCTACCGTACAAATCATTTACATCCAGGTGGTTAGTTGTGGTATAGACTGGCGTGCACAGTTGCGGCTGCTTTACAAGGAAACTTCGGTGGAAAATGCTTTTTTTCGAAAGTTTACGAGCTCGCGGGTGAACTAGATAAAAGTGGCTCTCGCGCGTCGCTTTCCTAGCCTCTTCGGGGTGGAAACTCTTTCCCACCCCCATTGCGGATTAATCCGTGTTTACCTGTGTACCTTGGAAACTGTAATAAAGAAACTAACCCGCAGAGATTAGACGAGAAATTGTTCTGTGGAGACTGGCTATCTGTGGATTGTGCATCCCTCTCGCGTGTGACCAATTGTCGATGTTCGCATTAGCTTGGGGGATTTAGCTGAACTGCATTTTACACGATGCATTTAAAAAATGAAGCATCCAATGCAAGTGTCAATAGGGTGTTTTTTTTTGTTAATTTTTATTAATGGGTGTACATGAAAGAGTAAATGAAAGTAAGCGTACTCCAGGTTTTTAACACTACGCCTATCAAATTGACCGGTCCCAGATTATTTAGTTTAGAATTGTTGAAATTAGAAACACCCTTTAGTAGGAAATAATTGTATTTTCTTATATCAAATATATACTTTAATACAAATAGCAAAAAGTTTAGATAAACTCAATCTTCTGAATCTTATAAAGCAACACATACCAGTCACTTTTTATACTTGGTAGGTTTATTGTAACAACAGAAATATATAAAAATGGAATTTGAAAGTTGATGTTGCTCCGGGGCTACGAAATTTGATACAGGGTTAAAAGGTCTATAAGTGGCTCTCATCATCAAAACTGTTTCCCTTGCAAGTGTTAAATATAACGCCCGCAGCATTCAACGTGTCAAGGAACGTCATAAAATTTTTTCGTGCTCTACTCTCTCGCATCAAACACTTATTCCAACGACAACAGCACTGTGAGATGAAAATAAACTTCAATTCGGCCCTTGACAGTTTTTCAGTTTATGTGATAGTTTTTATGTGATAGTTTATGTGATAGTCCCATGTAACAGTTCTCATGATTTTTTAAGTATGTACATGCGATAATCTGACAAAAAATAGTTTAAACAAAAGCTGATCGGTTTTCGATTGGCTATACATTCCAATTTAAAAAAATGTTCGAAAATTTCTTTTTTATTATTGTCAAGGCCACCTTCATTTTTTTAAATGGCACTTCAAGGTCATCCGAAGGTCATGGTATACTAAATCGATGAATTCGTCTTCACACGGGCTGTAACCTTGACAATACTATAAAAAAAATGTTTTTCGAACTTTTTTTATTGCAATATATAGCCAATCGAAAACTGATCAACTTTTGTTGAAAATATTTTTTGTAAGATTATCGCAAGTACTTAAAAAATCGTGAAAACTGTTACGTGGGACACCCTGTATATAAACGTATAATACATTTTATCTTTCGTTATAAATACATAAAATCCGTAGTCTAATGATCACAGATTAATTTATATCTGAGGCATAAATATAAATATTTATATCCGAGGCAACTTCATTGCCAATGTCATAGATGATTTTGATTATTGGCATAAGGGTGAAAGAGCCATTTTTAGTTCCAGATGGTAAACATCCATTTCTTGTGAGCCACGACTCCCACGAATAAACACGATGTCGAAATGAAAAAGGCGGTGTAAAACGCGAAGGTAAAAGAAAAAACGAGAAAGTAAAAGAGAAAAATAGAGTTGAAGAGACGAAGCGGAACAGGAATAATTACCGGACCGCTGTCGAGATATTGAATACTGTTAAATGTTATAGAGGCAACCAATAACATCCAACGGCGAACAGTATCATCAGTCAATCTGCTGGCACGGCATGTTTATTACGGGCACAAGTTACTGTCAGCGGAACAAATACCCCTACTGAACGGGAAGCCACCCTACCCAAACCTGTCCATTATTCCTGTCGTTCACTTTCGTCACTTTCCCCATATAACGTGAGCCCTGTGTGCCCTATGTGCCCCACGCCCTACGCTACCGAAGGGTGCAGCCAATGGAAGCGGAAATAGTGTTAGAACAGTAGATAAGATGATTCAATTTGAGGCGCATGAGTGGGTCGTTAATTAGGTAAGAATCTTTGATACGCCAGGTGCTCAGGAACCATGCTAGAACGATGCGACACTGTCATCGGACTGGAAATGTTTATGCAAAATTGTTTTATCCTCCCTCGTTAACCCATTATCTTATTTCTTAGCACTTCATACAAGAGGTCGAGAGATTTCCAGACGATTTTCTATCGAATAGATCAATTGGCCAGTCCAATAGTACGCTTTTGGACACATTTATTTCCATTATCACGTGGTTTAAGTATGATCTGTGAGACAGAAGAATGGATTCAAATTTTCGAATCCCATTTGTCGAACGCCATGACACTTGAAACCGAGTATTTATGTTCTCCAATATCTCACAATTCAGCGATTCAAATTAAAAAATTGCCAATTTCGCAGTCGACTCTGTCAACATCACGACTAAAATTACAATAGATTCGAGATTGCATGATGCAACGACGGAGTAAAATATAGGATAGTTTACGTAGTGATTACACGGAAGCAGGCTCGAGTTTACCTTTTCGAATGGACCGGAACGGTAAAATGCATGCTCCTGCGCGAAAACACCGGTGAACATCAATCAAATGGCGTATACACAATTGAAAAACTAGGATAACGAAGTTAAAAACAACAACATGGCCGCTCACTGCCAACCTGGGGTGAAAACAGAATATCCTTGTACGTTCGATTACTCGATTCAACCATATCGCTTTTTTTCTCCCACGATAGAAACCAATCGTAGTAGCGAGCTATTGAAAATATTTTTTTTCCAAAAAAAGGCAAACAAAAATTCGCTCAATTTGTTCCATCAGTTGTGTTACGTGTTCGAATTTTGATAGGTTCTGTCGCATCTTCCGTGAGTCACCCCGTGTTTGCTCGTCTTACGAATCCTCCCCTAATCGCTCGCAAATCCTTTTTATCATCGGTTACACAATTTCCAGCTGGCGAAAAGCCTCTGTTTTGAAAGCCGACCATCGCAAACATCGTCAAACCAGACCGAATGAAATTAAAACGCCTTTTAATTGGACGATAGCCTCCGGGCGTTATACAGCCAATTTCGTAACAGCGAAAAAACCTGTTCACCCTGTGAATGCTTTACGCAATCATTCCATACTCGTGTCAATAATTATCGAAATGGTTCTAACTCGCTCGGCCCGTAACAATGCATGTGTTGCTTTTCTGAGCACAATGCCTCGATATTTGTGCAAGCTTCTCCACCAAACCGTCATTTTCATTGTCTACAAACAGTATTTCTCGATCTCTTGCAGTTAACGCCAAATATAGAAGCGAATAGCAAGTAAAGGAAACATCAATTTAATTTGTTTCTAATGATTTTATTCTGCACATTTTACCAACATATTCGTGACATTTTTCTGATTAAAATGAGCCCCTACATGACACAGTTTGGATCATATTTACCTGTTTAATCCACGATACAGTAGAGCCTCGATTATGCGAACCAATCAAAGGAATCCTGAATTAAACAAGTGATCCAAATTGTATCATGTTTGGGCTCATTTTGTACAGAAAAGTGTCACAAATATGATAAAAGGTTCATAACAGGATTAATTTATCGAGTGACACGTACAAGAAATTTTTTAGATTTCTATCAGTTATATAAATTCGGAAATTTTCATCGAACTCGATTGACGCAGAGACAACCGACAGGCATCGAAAGATGTACTTTTTCTAGAAAATGTTTGATTCTGAATGCAAATCAATTTGAAAACGTGTCCATTGGATTCTACTGGGTCGTTCAGGGTTAATCAAACCGAAACTGCAAAATTGAAATAAATGGGAATTCAACAGAAATCTGTTTCACGATTAAAGGATTCCAAAAATATATTTTTCATTTTGCGTGGCCCATAGATCTCGCATATTTTCGAGTATCATACACATTCTGGACATTCCTTGCATGTGCAGAATTTTTTTTGGAAACTAGTTTGATTAAACAACCGTTACACGGTATATGAACTACAAACCTATTCTTTCATTTTCTGAAAGATAACAATTTCCTACCTCAAAATTTATACTTTATCTTATGTTATTTTTCTATTATAATTCAAATATTAAGTAAATAAATTGAGCACAATAGTGCAAACTTCTCCCTCGTCGCTAAAGTGTACATTTTTCGTACTTACTGTGCATATAGTTTGCATAAACTTTCGCAATTTCTTGATCACTCGTAGTCGGTCGTTCTTCGATGTTTTAATTAGTTCCAGCCTAATTGTTTGATCGGTGGCGAGTGTTCGCCGGTGTTCAATGGATTTATACAAATTCGTAGCATAGTTGTGTAATAAACGGGATTTGATTTAGAGTCAGAGTCGTAAAGGAAACTAGCTCAAATTCGACGGCAATTACCTGGATTACGACGGGGGTTAGGTCTGGGTTAGGGTGGGGGTGGTTGGAAAAAGAAGGGGTCGTAAATCACGGTACATTAAGTGTAGTCGGGTTGGAGGAGGTGTTAGACCGGGATTTAGGAGTTAGGAAACTTTCGCTTTGCTACCTCTGACTCGGGGGTAAATTTGTCGATTTTTAAAACAGCCTGACGTAAACGGGATTAATCGCCAGCCGATTATAAAAACCAATTGTAAATTATATGCTTCCCGCCGATAGATTACGGGCTGGCTCGAATAAATCTCCAGCTAGCCTAATAAATCGTTGTAATTAGAAGCATAAACGACCCGGACGACCGCGGACACGTAAATCAGAAGACTGAAACGCGTTTATGGTTTTTCGCAGGGATCGTCGTATGTGTGTGTGTGTGTGTGTGTGTGAGGATCCCGTGTATCGAGGAATATCCACGGAATCTTGTATTTTTGATTGCACGGATGGGAATAAGATATCTGTTTCGCATACAGGTACATAGGAAATGAGATTTGCTATGCATAGAAAAATAAACTGAACCTTGTTCCCATTTCCCGTTACAACTACACCGAATCCAATAGGCGCTCGACGGGCTGCTGCTACGTAACGCCGTTCGAAAGAGAATTCATTCACTCCAGGACCGAGTTTACCTTCCTTTTTTCTCTCTCCCACTCTCCCTCTTTTTCTCTCTCGCTCTCTCTCTCTCTCTCTCTCTCTCTTTCTTCCTTCGTCCCTTTCGCTCTCTCGGTGAAGAAAGCTCGTGTAATTAAATGAAACTTGAGAATTTCTTGATGCTCGCAATTGGATGAAGATAACGAGAATGTGTTTCCGTTTTATGGAAATGCTCGTCGAGAGTGCAGGCAACAATTAAGTAAAAAGATACACCAATCACTTGCAGGTTTATATGATATGGTCATACGTTGCACTACCCTTGAATAACACTGTCGAAAATTGTATTCATCCCCGAATAACAGTCAAAAAAATTGCATACACCCCCAAATAGCATGAACAAAGATTGCAATAACCCTCGAATAGCACAGTAAAAAATTGCACTGATCCTTGAATGATACGATCAAAAATTGGCACCACCCCTGACTAACGTGATAAATAATTTGCATGTCCAAATCTGACAGCCGAAACAAAAATAACAATCGCACCACAATCATAGAGAATTGAAAGACTGTACACCCTAAAACAGAAAAAGATTGAATTTTCGTCCGAGTACCGTATGAAAAGCTTTAACGTGTTGACCGTTAATTCGAGACGCTAAAAGCCGCACAATATCAAAGCATCTTATTCAGAAGCCATTTTTCGTAAACTACTTTACGATGGCTAGGGGGCGAAAATAAAATCCGGGAAAACATTCAGCGACATACATACTAGTTTATTCAAATAAACATTCATGGCCCCTCGGTAAAGCATACAGTAGATACAAATACATATCAAGCGATACAGCGGAGGAGACAGAACGAAATATAAACAAAACAGAATTGCTACGTGAAAGAGAAAAGAAAGCGAGGAAGATACGAGGATGACACCGAACAGGATCGATAAAGAGTAGCAAGAAATTATTTTGCGAAAATGAAGTATGAAGTATCGTCAACGTTCAATTTAATTTTATGATTGATCTTTGTATGAAGATGGTTTAAAAACGTTGATATAAAGGAAAAATCGAAATTGAGCCTGTCCGAAGCGATTAAGTACATCCGTGCAAAAATAGTATCAACAATTTAATAGGAAAATCAAATATCGGAAGAATGATGACATTTGGAAAATTGATAATATGTATGTATTAGGTTTTCATATTTTTGGTTACTCTATCACAGTCGATAAAATTGGAACAACAAATTGTCCCGATTGAATTTTAATATAATCTAGTTAACCAGGTATGTAAATCGATAAAGAATGGCGTCAAATCTCATAAACTTTTTTAAATCCAAAAATATGTTTTGTTTCTACCATACTAACATGAAACGTACAACAACAAAAATAGCAGCAAAAATCTTCTACTCGATACGTTCAGTGTTAATTAAGAAATGAAAGATTATATTAAAAATTAAAGATTATATTTCAAGCGAAAGATAATTATTTTTAAAGCATAAAATACACTCTCTCTCCGTGAGAACACGAATATCTACAAACTTTCCGATCCGAGCACTCAACTTTTATCACATCTATTGATCCTTACTCCGCGAATCCTTCAAACACTATGAACGAATAAACATCCGGTCGAGTTACAGAGCCTCCTGTCGATCGATGGCCGATACAAATCCAGCAAACCGTCGAAATTCGCTGCTAATTTTTGCCAAAGTCGTTTCATTTGGCACGGTCGAACGAACAAAGTAGTCCAGAGAAACAGCGAGGAGGAAGAAGAAGCAGAAGAGAGAACGAACGGGGGAAGAAGAGATGCGAAAAGAGTAACCGGAAGAGGCAGTTTTATTTAATTCAATCTTTGGAAAGTTTGTGCCGAGGATCTTCCGGGGCATCGGTTACTGCCAGCCCGAATTTCCCGGCGCCCCCGATCCCATTTCGGCGAGGTCCGTTTCGGCCTGGTGTGTCCCCTCGCGACCTCTCTCGCGCTATCGTCGTGACATTGCCCGAATTTTGAACATTAGTTTGCGAACCATTTAGCACAACTACTACACCTCTCTCTCTCTCCTGGCCTGGTGTGTCCCGTGGAGCCAGCCCGTAGTTCGAAATCGCGACACATACATCGTCCGTGCAGCTTAAACCGCAATGCTTAGTGCGGTGCCGCCTCGCAGTACAGTCATTGTACATTATGTTACGCGAGTATAGTCTTCATCTCGTATCCGCGCGAAAGCGCGGCGTGTAAACGGCGCGTACCCGAATCATGCGCGAGGATAATTGGTGCCCCGAGGGGGGTGGGGGGGGGGGGTTCAAAGGGGGTTGCTAGTGGAATGGGGATGAAGAGAGCGAGAGAGAGAGAGAGGGAAGAGGGGGGAAAAAAGCAATTATACGCTTTCGGGAACGACGTCGAGACGAATTGAAACAACTTTGCGGGATGTACACGCTCGCTTTGCGTGAAATTTACACACGGAGTTACGGAGGCGGTTTCAAAATCGCCGGATCAAAGGACACCGTTCGTTCCCCGGATAGTCGTGATCAAAGAGCGTGCACTGATTCGCATGCAGAATGCCGAGGAATCGAAGGACTATGGCCTGGATGCCGACAAGCGGATGCAACGATTTCGAATAGAAAATGCTCGAGACGGCGACGCGCTTTTTCCGCGAATCTGCGAAACAAGGTTAACGCGAACACCGTCGGTGACTGTCGGTGCTGATAGATTCGCTCGTGTTTCTTTGTGAGAATTAAGCACCCGGCAATTTCGGAGCACGTCGTTTAACGGTGAATTTGTTCTACGGATAGCCTAATTGCAACACCGTGCTTCCGTTGGGAATTCGTGGGGAAATTTGTTTGCACGAACTACGGTCAATTGCAACAGTTTAGGTACACCAACCGAATTTGATACGATAAGACAAAAACAAAGAGTCGTTAAGATGTATTCTCGTAGGAATTTTCAAACTTTTCAGGGCTCTAATTAAGGGTGGAAGAACGCACTTTGCGATAGAACCACTGTGCTTCAAAATAAAGTTCGATATCTCGTCGCAAAAATCAGAATTCCAGGTAGAGAATGACTTTTGGTCGATTTAAGGAGGTCATCCCATGTGAGAGCTACTTTTTCTTGCTTTTGTGAGGAATTTTTTTATAAGGACCCTTAAAACATACAATCTTGAAATTTTTACCACACATTTACTGACATTTTAACAGTCTCTCAGAATTTTTTCATACCAAAAGAACTAGTTGAATCGACTTTACACCGTTCGGAAGACACTCATATGTAAACAAAAGTAGGTTGATGGCGACCATGACTCCGGAGGTTTCGATCATCTGATATCAAAAAATCAAACGGCATTTTAATTTGTAGACCTGCGGCTATCGCCGATACCAAAATAATATTTAAAAAATCGTTAATTGAATTTTTGGCACGGTTTTAAACGTTAGGGTGCAAGTTTCGTCATTTTTTTCGTCTTTTTCAGCTTAAAAAAAAACTATAGCAGATATCAAACATATTTTGGTACGGGCGAGAACTATAGATGTGCTGACTATACCATAAAAATTTGAGCGAAATCCGTTCAGTAGTTTTTGAGATATCATGGTCGCCAATATGAAAAATACAGTTTTGAGAAAAACGCGTTTAAAGATTCAAGTACCTACGATTTACACAAAAAAAATGAAAACTCAACATTAGTCTGCTATGTGTTGAGAAATTGTCTTCGCTCAATGATCCGAAGTAACGTTGATTCGAATGCACTTTTTTCCCTTTATTAAAACTTTAATCGTAATGAGGCAAACAGGTGCTCCGTTCTACGTTTATAACTGTTGAACGACTTCGAATATCGAAATATCCTTTTACCTGCACATTCTAGGAATGTTATAAAAGCAATTAGTAAAAAAAAATTTTTCAATTTTTTGAATCTGCCACATGGGATGACCCCCTTAAGAATGTGTATCCCTGTAGTAATTTTCGAATCTTCGGGAGCTCAAATGAAAGTTAAAGGAACGCACTTTATAATAGATGCATTCTGATTGAAAAGAAAATTCGAAATTGTGTTGAAAAATCGAGAAATCCCGATCGTTGGCTCGGAGAATAGCGCGGGACCTTTGCAGGGAGCTGCTTCGCATAAATTTTCGAATGTATTCCCGTATAAATTTTCAAACTTTTGAATGCTCAAATCGCAGACGGAAAAACGCACGATACAATAGGTTCATTTAGATGTGAAGAAAAACCTCTGTTGCGTCGTAACAGTGCTTGACTGCAATTAGCGAACCGCTGAGATACGCGCCTCAAATAGGGGTAATAAAAAAAGTAAAAGGAAGTTGGGATTTTCGGATAACTGTACCACTTTAATGTGAAGTATGTTATTTGTAGAAAGATATAAAGGGAGGTTAATTATGATAAAGACTCTAGCTCGCGACTAACCTTGCAACAAAGGCACGCGAATAAAGAATCCTTGTGGGGGTGAAAATTCCAAAATATTGAGGGTGGGGTCTTAACTAATAAAACAGAATGAGGAAGTTTCAAAACTGAATTCTAAAAGAGGACAACGGTCAGACAGTTCCTTGCATTTTTTCTGGAACCTATAAATTAGAGGGCACAGGCCCCTTGGCACAATGTGTGCTTCCACGCTGTTTCAAGTACCATTGACAGCGGTACGGCTAGGACGACCTTCCCAATGATGTCAGCTGATACTTTCCAGCCGTACCCGAGTCGTAAAACAATAAATTCATCAAACAGATACTAGAAAAAGTCTAAACCCGCAGTGTATACCCAAAGTGAAATTCCAGACGGCCACACAATAAGTTATGTACGTCCTTGGAATCATGTCCATCTGTTTTCGTCAACGGACTAAAATTTGGTTAAAACACTACGTTCCACTTTCGTTAATTAAATTGACTCGAGTCCACACTTCTGGCTGTGTTGGTGTACACGCGACAGCCATTTACCGTTAGTTTATTTAATGGATCAAGTTTATTATTAACTACCCTCCGCCAACGTAAAATCCCGCGTCGAACCTGTTCCAAAGAATTGATAGACTTTCACGGATATATCATTATATTTTTAGAAGAATGTTCCGCGAGCACGACAGTGTTCGCAAGCGAAGGCAAATCCGTTATCATTCTCGTCAAACATTCCATACTTCCGGAGGGAGTAGGGGGAGCGAACTTCGCGAACAAAGCTACCAAAGGTCTATTCTCGCAGAGCGTTTTCTTTCATCTCACTCGACCGAACTTGGTACACCCTGTACTAGTACTCAAATATTTCTTTGTTCCTCGTTCACCGGTTCCTGCTAATTATGCACCGACTGCGTCGCGAACTTCCGCCATTTTCTTAAGAATCCTAAGAGGTCGATGCAAGCATTTCCACGAACTTTACTTGACAAATCAATCCCTTACACTGGCAAACGAAGTTTCTTTCTCGGTCCGATTGGGAAACTACAGCCAACGAATATTCGTCCACATCTTCTAAAAACATCAGTTCGTTATACATATAAAAGACCGAGATGTGACAAAATAAAAATAGTCATGAGTAGACTGCGAATCTTTATGTCAATCAATTTATTCTTTTCTCTGCGAATTTTATAAATCAGAAAATAATATATCGACATCCTTAAATTGGTTTATTCTCTCGACTGTTTTAAATTGCACCTACCCATTTCTTCCATAAATGCATAAAATCCGCAGTCAAAGTCTGTCTAAATTTTTAGAATTAATTTTCTGAATTTTACAACCTACGACAAAAGTTAAATTTATACACTTCTTACTAAAAGTTTAAAGGGGTTTGTGCAGAAGTACTATATGTACATGTATCGAAATCGAGCGAAAGGTAGTCTCGTAGCATAATTGTCTTTCGTTCCATGTGAACCGTTCTTCGAGAACTTTGTATATCAGGGAAATGAAAATCAAACACTGATCAATTCACGAGGATCTGCCTCGTCCCTCGGTTTTTTCAAATCTGACAAAGCACATGCTTCCTCCATTTAGCTATATCCTTTGTCCTCGTGGACCATTACCATCGCGCAGCAATTAAATGTGCGTATTGAAAACGAAAGCGTGAACAATCGAGCGAATTGAACGGGGCTCGACAAAGAAAAATTGTTGCCCCATTCGAGCAACACTTCGTGCCTCAATTAACCAACGTTTCTTGCGTTGCAAAAAGTTGCGATTGCATGCGCCCCGGTAATCATTTCACTGCGATATTTACGTTGCTTAATTGAAGTCAGAAATATCGGCCATCGTACGCCAGCGGAGGAAGTTGTTTTAGAAGAGAGAAAGAGAGAGAGAGAGAAAAAGGGAAATTCTTGGCGCTTGTCTTGTCTCAATGGTGTCATTAAACCCGGTCGCCCGCGCTTTACCGGTGCTTCGTTTTATGAACGATTCCTCGGGAGTTTGTGAGAAACCTATCAAGAAACTGAAATTTCAAGTTCGCTCGATATGCCCGAGCATACGAAACTCCCTCGAAAATTGAAACTGAAAAGTCAAAAGTTCCCACGATAATGGTCGCGAATTCAAAACAATGGGATTCCACACTCAGTTCCAAATCAAATCGCTTTGTCTACCGACAGAATCGAAACTGGGCAAATATGCAAAAGTAGATTCCGATAGATTCGCACGGTAATGACATCTACAACTACTGTAATCACGATTCGAGACAGAAATAAAAGTTCGCATTGTTGGACACTGATTTACGGAGCACAAGTTGTACATTTTGATGATATTCTGGATTTTGACTGGATAAATATTTTAATTACTATTCGTTCTTCTTTTATGTCAAGACTAGTTTTTGTCGTTTCGAATTTTATATTTTACGATGATATTAACAATTTGGAGGTGCTGAACGAGTTCGAGTGATTTATAATCATGGAGACGAACTGAATAGTAATTCTTTAGCTCGTGGAAGATTGAATAGCGATAAAAATGTTTAATGAAACCTGATTCCACTTCCGTCTCGCGATGTTCTACAGATTCGTGAACCGAATAAATAAATAAAGGAAATTCAGAATTTGTTCACGAGTTCTTTAAGTGCACTGCTCGGATTGCTACACTAAAATGTATTTAAAAATGTGGAGGAGACATTAATAGACTCGCGCACAGAGTAAATCTTTTTGAACACTGTTTTCTAAACACCCACTGTAGTATGTTCGCATCTTCACGTCACATATCCTACGGGTTGAGATAACATTGTTAAAATGAAAATGTTTGAATGTCAGGTTCTAAATACTTGAATTGTAATCCGCTAAGGATATTTCGCTATTAAAATCCATTTCAACATAATTAAACAGGTAGTCATTCCAGTCAGAGTGCATACAGAGTATAGTTCGAATACTCGGTTACAATGGCTACAACTCCTAATAGCATTACAAAAGCAGTTAATCCAATTCCCAACCCTTTTCCTTAATTCATAAAGGTTAGATTAGAAAATAGCAGTAATTTCGAAATCCAGAGCAGTCCATTATTATGCATTAAGGATACCGTTTCCGGTGGGGTGCTTGAAGTCTGAAAACCAGTTGCACCCCGCGATTAATCAAAGAGAATCATATCTAACACTAGAACTATCTCACGAGTTAGTGATTTTGATCGAAATATGTTATAAAAAAAACGTGGTAAAAAGGTCTTTGTAAAAAATTGCCGAATAAATACATTTATACATTTATCCAGGTACAAAATGACATTCTACTAGAACTATGAAGATACACTGTCATGGGAAATTGTAGAATAAATTAATTTATTCGTTACTGAATTATGTATAGTAATAAAAATTTTGTAAAGCATAAACAAATGCAGCCTTGATATTTTTTTATTCAACCACGGTGTACACATCAGCTCCAATTCCTATGTCAATACTCGGTACTTTCACAAACTTATGTCAATATCCACAGCACCAACGAACTACCAATTTGTTTTCAAAATTTGGTGAATATTTTCGTCAACAAACAGATCTTTGGATAATTGTAAAATTTTCCTTACATTTTAGCCAGACAAATATGTGTTTGAAACCATGAAATACGCTATAAAAATTCGTACCCGATTCCTTGTATTTTAAATTTTAATACGAAATCGGGCACGAACTTTTGCACTGACCTAATACAATGTCATGAAAATTTTTGAGCACTAACAGAAGGATTAAATATGAAACTGTTTCGAATAAATAAAAATCGTCCGGGTGAATTTAGAAGTTCTCCGAATGCATTTTTAAATTCTTTAAATGTTTTTAATGTTTTGAATTCAATCTACGCATTTCTGTCATAAATGCATAAAATCACATGCACAAACGTGTACGTGTACGGAGCACAAAAAGTGACTATTCTACATTACTTTATAAAAATAACGTAATTGTATCTATCCAAA
The DNA here is from genome assembly GCA_916610255.1 of Lasioglossum lativentre. Lineage (NCBI taxonomy): Eukaryota > Metazoa > Arthropoda > Insecta > Hymenoptera > Halictidae > Lasioglossum > Lasioglossum lativentre. The sequence goes on along the minus strand of OU744364.1, from coordinate 19,929,697 downwards.
TTTTTACCTATTTTTTGTTATAACATATACCCAAACAAATAAATTTGTTAAATAATTCCTCATAGATGCATCTTTACAATAATCGTAAATTAAAAATATTAGAACCCGTCAAAATGACATGCTCCGTAAATCTAGTGGTAAACTTTGAAGCCCGTATGATCATCTTCCAAATAAAACATAAAAATGATTAAGAAAACCATGGAGAACCAGATATCCAGGTGTCCAGTTACCTGCACAAGGGTTAACAGGGGGAGCTGTGGTAAAACAATCATGTAAGATAAAATTAAAAGTGAAAGAATGAAATGAAATGGAAAGAAATGAAAAAAGCTAAAAGGAGGAAGCGACTTACCGCGCGCACACGCGTGATGTTTGGGCAGTGAAGCGTGTCAGCCAATGACGGGATGATCTGAGGGCATAACTGTTGCTCTTCAGGGGGATGACGATCGTAGGTTCGCGCGCCGCGACGCCGAAGGATGCCGCGTGCCGTGCAAGCGGGCAGACGGTACGCGACTGTGCGGGGATCACCCTCGCGGTCTCCCTTTTATGGGCCTTCTCGTGGCGCGTCTGCCCGCACATCGACTCACGGGGCTTGCTTGTCTCTCTCTCTTCTGTCCCCTCCGCCTTTGCACCCCCCTGATTCCCCCCATCGAACCGCTTTCGCATTTTGCGAAAACGCGGCCAATCGTAGGCCATGGAAAATTGCAGTCCGCCAGACACAATCGTGGCACGCGATTACCGGGAATCCCCCTTTTCATTAACGCGCTTCGTATGATACCGCTCGAATAATCATAAGGGCCTCCTGTGCTCCGCTCCGAGAAACGATTCTTAATTATTCGACTATCGCACATAACTACCTGCAACCATAAGAGTTCTGTAACATCAATCTTATTTACATTTTATTAATCTAAGAAAGTCTTATCTGTGGATCTTTCTGCAAGCTCCCACTTACACAGCTTGTTTTATAAATATTAACATGTTGACTACCACACTAATTTTGTGCGTTTCACCTATTTGATTCGTCGAAGCGATCGACATTTCTAATAACAATGATCAATTACTTGATAACGAAGTTCTCACCTTACACTATCACTATAGTCTAGTTCATTTCAGCGTTGATACATCGATATTCACTAATTTTATAACGATCATATTTATGTAATTTCATAGCGCTCGTCCTTAGTAACCACCGTAGAATTCAACATTTAAAATGAAGAAAATAAGATTTTTTTTTCCTCACAATCAACATAAAATAAAATATGCTTCTAACTCTTAGCACTTGGTGACCTTCCTCACATGACCTACTTGAACGCATTCATTTATCTATGATTTATGAAAATAATTATGTTCCCATTTAATATTTAAATGAGACATGATCATGGCTTTGCAACAAGGACACCCTAATTGCTGAATACATTTGCAATGTCCTCTTAGAAAGGATTAGAAAGGATAGCCGAGTGCAGAGGGTTCATTTTGGTTGATACAGTAATTTCCTTCTATTCTACAAATGTATATGTGGATGTCATAAAAATGCACAAAGATCCACAGTCTAGAGATCATTCATTACGTTTTTAGTGATTGTTCATAACTTCAAAACATGTCCATTATGAACTGAGAACTTCATCCCTTAGTCGGGAATTCATTTACAAAAGAGCTATTATTTAATTTCGATATTATATACGAGATGTATATCACAATGTAATAAGCGACTGATTCTAAAACATTTGCTCGGGTAATTGCAACAGGTTTCAACAAAACATTAAGCAAATAAAAATTGTTTAAATCCACACAACCCTTAACGTCATATAAGTGAGTAATTTTGGATATTGGTCAAGGTGCCTGCAACAGGTTCCAATAAATACAAATTCTTCAAATTAAAGAGAAATTATAAAATCTGAATCAAGAATGTTCACGCTCATTATCTTAGTTGAAAACAGGCAAGGTTTTATTGTAAACTCTTCGCTCAACTCCAATGTACATACACGCTATATACACCAACAACGTTGTTTATACATTCGTTCACGGAAGCTTTCTTTTCGCGGGTTCTTCGTGTACTCTAACTTGCAGTGTGGAACGCGGACCACACTTCCAAACGTTGCCATCCTTGTCAAGTATACTGGCGCTCGCTGTGACCTGATACTGCCCACCCCCTGTGTTCGTGTTGCTGTTTACACTCGAGGTGTTGCTTGCGCATGCTGTCGTTCCCGTTGCATTGCTTCCGAGAGAGAGCAAAAACTCGCAGGCGAAGAAGTCACGATGCGGAGTAACTGTTTGCTGCAGTTCGTTCGCGTTCGAATCCTGCGGAGAAAAACGATTCTTAAGATGTCGCAAACATAATCCGTTCTGAACAACTTCTGAATACTTAAAGATTCAAAAATTTGTTTCTCTTTCCTCAAAAAATTCTAAAATTAGAGTTTAACACTAGAGTTATGGGACGCGTCGAACTGACGCGTTCGAATATTTTTAATTTACGATTATTGAGATTGTAAAGATGCATCCATAAAGAATTATTTAACAAACTTATTTCTTTGGGTATATATTATAAAAAAAATAATTAAACATTTGGATAGACACATTCTCGTTATTTTTATACAGTAATGTAGAATAGTAATTTTTAGTGCTCCATAAACGTAGTGTTAAAATCGGGCGGCTGCATGTATCCGGTGTTACCCCTTAATTTTCAATCATTAAACTAAGTGTAGACACAAGATAAATATTCCAATAATTTTAGCTGTGAAGAAAATCACATGACAAGTGCTTGAGCCACCAATTGCCACTCTTTTATGACAAATCGTACTGAATATAAACATTAATAAGAGGACTAACAAACTTCCAGTAGCTTGTGTTAAAATCTCAGTATTCTTGGCCACATTTCTGAATGTTTGGCGCAGCCACCTCACCTTTTGGTCAGCGTTGATCTTCGAAGGAGGAGTGGTGGAAATGGAAATGCAAACAGCGGCGACGGACCTGTAGAGGGAAGCTCGACGCCCGTGTCGTAATACTCCCTCAACTTTGAGCGCCAATTGGCTACCTTGAGGCACAGAAACAGGTTCGCCGAGTACACGGGGTTGCGGTGAGACGGACAACTTTACGGTCGTCGACTGCAACGACTGGAAGTAGTAACGAGGTATCGGCAGTCTCATTTTCTTCCCAGCGAGTAGCATCACTTGCGAAATCAAACAGTTCACTCTGGAGTGGCTGATGGCCGCGTTCTTTCCCTCGCTTATCCAGGGTGGCGCCAATCGTCGCAGTTCTGTGCAACAACGGGCCAACTGACGCATCTCAACGGTGTCACCGAAGTCGAAGTTTACGTCGTTCTGTTGATATGTACAGATTCCTGAACCACCGCAAACCCGTTCGACGCTGTTCGCTAACAAACGACACATTTCTTGCAATCTACGCGTGGTCGGTCAAGAAAACTGTACTGAAATTTATTTTAACACGTGTTCCGAGTCTAGACTTCATCTGAGTTCAGATAGAAGTTCTTGTTGACTGACCCTATACATTTTGGTAAAGGATACGCTTTTATATTTGCCAGTGAACCGGGATCAGCGTCAAAAGCTGATTGGTATAGTTTCTGATAGTTGTCGGCACAATTTTTCAACTCTTGGGCCGATTTTCGTAACTGAAAAGCATAAAGTAATCATTAGAGTGCAAATCTTTATGCAATATAACAATTTCCCAAATCAAGAAAAAATGGTATTCTGGTGGATTATAAGAAGAGAAGATCAGAAATACCTGGTGGGTTACACGTCCATAACGCTGAAGGTCATCCTTAGTAGCAAGTACTACCGTAACTGCAATGGCTGGTGGCGGAGCTGTACAAAGTGACCTAAAACATGTTTGTTCATTTATTAATATGCATTGTTGTAAGTACGACAGATACATTACCTGCACGAATGTAACAGTTGAACAATAGCCTGAAGAAACTCACAACGGAGTTTCGAGTACTCGCTAGCAAACTGTAAGCTCCGCAAAGGCGTGCTAGCGGCTTTCAACGATGCACATGCGCTCGCATAACGTGCAATAGCTCCGTTCAACTTCTCTACAATGTACACTTTCACTTTGCTCTCCGTATCCTCCGTCTTTTCCCTATAAAAAATAACATTTCAGATATGAAGATACATTTGCACTGACCTAATAGTTTAATAAATCTAGAACAGATTATACAAACATGAGGTGACTTTCAGCTTTTGTAACTAGTTCCAGACCGGACAACCAGAAGTGCAGTTGTTCAGATGCAACTGTTTCCTTCAGGCTTTTAAATATTTGAGTTGCTATTGTATGATGACCGTATCTCGCAGCACTTCGTGCAATTCGGTACTTGGCCCAGCCGTCCACATTCCTGATAACTTCCTCCACCGCTTCTGTGCATTCTGTGTTCCATTCGTAGCCTCCAGCCACCATTTGGAAGAGTAATGTACATAACATGACCTTTAAAAGAAATGTTACATATAGGATCTCCCTCTTCTTAACACTTTGAGTACCACGTCTACCAAAACTGGGAGACGGAATTATTTGTCCATATTTGTAAACAAATTTTTACATTAATGTATCAAGTGTAGTAAATTCGATTACGATCTGCAAGATGGTAGAAGGGTGACAGAGTATTCTTGGCGTCATTCTTCAAATTTTCGATTTTGATTTCATTCAATAAATTGCTTTGATTAGAATTTTAGAGATTGCAAGGTAGGCACTCAACTTCTTAATAAGCTTATGTTGATTTTGCTGATTTTCACCTTTGTATGCACATGTAAAGTCTGTTTGAGCTTCGCCAATATATCCGGTAAAAGTGGAAGCAAAGTGTTTTCCCCTAAGCTTCCAATGGCGCCCAATGCTTCGCACAAAGCGACCGCTTGTCTCTCGCTCTGACCACCTTCGCTATTTGCATTGAAAAGAGTTCCGCCAATAGCGTCAACAAACACAGAACAATGGGTAGGCTGTGCCCAACACAGCTTTACAGTCGAGCGCAGGCACACTCTCAGCTGATGCAGATGTTTGTCGTCCAGGGCTAGTAATACAGTTAAAGATTCAAGGCAAGATACAACATCTTGTATTCCATAGGCGGGTAAACCTTCTTCATAACTGCAAACGGAAATTAATACACAAACTTCTATTAAGTAATTAAACTCTTTCAATGATAGAATACATACCAGTAACATGCAACTCTCGATAAAATCGTAATTGCTTTTACTGCTACAAAAGGGTCAGGAGAGTAACAAGCACTTACACATAGAGACAACAAAGGATTTCCTTCTTCCCTATTTGCGTCGCACGTTACGGCACTCTGACTGAGCACCTAGAATACAAAAAATGTATTGTTAATTTTTCAAACGTGCAAACAATTTCTTGATTTAATTTTATAAATGATGAATGACCTCGATCACGTCTAGTGTTCTAATGAGAAGATCTTTGTTTCCAGCACCATCTTGTAGAAGGGTTGTGGTACTCTCTAGAATTTCAAGCTTATTAAAAATCTGTCTTTGAAATATAATACTATTAGTTCAAAAGTTCCTGCTCGATTTCGTATTCAAGTACAACATTGAATCGGGCAGGAACTTTTGCACTGACCTAATATGTACACGTTGTATTTACCTATTAAATTGTTGAGTGCACCCTGTGGCCACAAATGCGCTCCTTTCCTTGCCAAACTGTGCAACAAATGCAGAGCATGACGCTTGATAGACAGTCTTGGATCATCTTGTAGATACCGCAACAGAAGCACAACTTGTTGTGGAATATCGATCAATGTTGCAGAAGCTAGAGTACTTAAGGCACTTAGTGTCACCCTAACAAATTCAACTGCTGGATAATTAGCTAGAAGCTCCATGCACAGTTTATTCACCTGTAACGAATTTGATATTCAAAATATTGAAAATTAAATGTTTGTATGATATGCATACCATGGAAGCTGTGTAACTGTCATGGTGCATATATTGCAAAATAGGAATGAGCTGCAATTTCATTGATGCTGGTGTTGCTTGTCCCCTAATCATGTCAGATATTTTACTACACATGGAGACAGCAAACAGTTTCGATTGTGCAGCAAACATTTGTGCTGCATATATTGCAGCTTCAACCTCGACTGAATCGTGAGAATCCAATGACCTTCTTATACTGTGATGAACCTTAAAAATTTTGTAATTTTTTATATTGACCTTCGTACATATGGAATATAATTTTAACTCATTAATTTATGTTTTACCTGCTGTCTTTCTGGAATAATTCCAGCTACGCTTCCCAGTGTTCTTAAAGTCAAAGCCCTGGCAACTGGATCATTAGAATGTATCACACTGTAAATACGGCGTACAAACTCATCGACATTCAGAATTTTGTCTAAATGCTTCTCGCTTTGTTGGCACACTCTGAGCACCCAGACACGTAAAAAATTACTGCCAGTACGGAAAACCTCAGCTAACTTTAATAGGGAAGAATTGATCAATATAGGAAAAGGGTATTTCTCGAATAATCGCGGGAAACGCACTATTGCTTCGCATTGTTCTCCAATTTTCGCAGAACGCAAACCTGCAAAAATATTAAAAGACAGTCGATAAAAATATTAATTCTGAATACAACATATAAATGTACGTATAACAGGCTTCTTATTAATATTTTTTATATGCAAAATTTGAAAACTTTTGGAAAATATTAAGGAAATCTGGATTTAAACCTAAGCTACAGAATATAAACACACCTTTGTCTAATTCTATAAGAGCTGTATTTGCATCTTGTTCTGGTTCACCAAGTCCCGTATCGTTAAACGCATTCATTCGCATTCCAATCATTTTCGTCAATGTACCATGTACATTCAGTAGAAACTTAAAATATTAATTGTTCTTCATAACCACTAATCAGTTTTGCGATATATACAAACGCCCCGTCAACACCGTGTGTTATGAATTGGTTATGAATGAACTCTACAAGCTACAGTACATTCATACTGCTACATCTTTAATTGTAAGACAGCCAATAGCGACAATACGTGGTAAGGGATCGCTATTGGCCGAGGAATCATATTAAAGTTAGAACGAATACACTTTACCTTATATAGATCTTATAGGACCTTAGGTCATATATACATATGACATATACTAATAGACCCGGCATAGGTATAGTATGTGTATAGGAAAACGTCCATGAGGAAAACCGAGAATTCAGTGTCCGAAAGATGATGGGACACTGTGACGTCACAAGATAAGTTTTAAGATAATTTATTTCCATGACATTCCACTGTGTACATGGCGCACCCGCTGACCCCCCCCTCCCCATGTAAGCCAAGCGTAGGCACTGGGCACTGTCGATGAACATAGCTTGTACATCTTCTGAAAATGTGACGTCACAGTGTCTTTCAGCTGATTTCATCTTTCGGACACGGAAAATTATCTACGCCGTGTCTATAGATAGGTATATATGGTCTAAGGGTATATATCTATCAAAACAATAAAAACATAATAGGAAGGCTAAATATAGATAATTTGTTTCAGAATTCACGTACCGTTCCACAAAATATGTATATTCAACTTTTAAATTTTAATTAAAAAATTCCTCCCTTCAATGAGATCCCAATTCAATTTTTTGTTTAAATGTCCTATGAAAATTGTTAGTTTACGTTTGCTGATGCAATTGTATTATTTAGTTATTTTATTTTATTTTGTTCGATGCAATGTTTCAATGTCTTTCAATTTTTCATGAAATCGCATGTTTTCAAATTGACGAAGTTGAGAAACACTGACACATCGAACGGGTATCGGACAATCGGAGTCGGAGTCGGAGTATCTTGTGCGAATAAGATATACCTATTTAGGATTTAGGAGTTCTGTGTTCATGTCAGTGCAGTTGACAATTGAACTTTGCCAAGTGCGGGCGTCGTGTTTCTACGTTCAAGGAAAGTGAAAAGACATTTTCTGTTGCGGTTATACTTGGCGAAAATCTGACTCGATAAGAACGCAATAGCGACGAACAATTATATTCTACCGGGAGAAGAATGGTGGACTACAGCAAGTGGAAAGATATCGAGGTAAGGACCTCCATTTTGGTCCAGTATACTTATGGAATATTCTAGAGTGGTGATAGAACCTTCGTAAATACAGTTTATTTATTGTTTTAAACGAACTTAGCACGATCAAGTAAAGTCACACTAAATGTTTCCATTCTGATTTCAACTCTTACCTTTCCCCTATTGTATAATAAAATACATGTTTACAATTATGTACAACATAAATACATCGAACCGTTAAATGCACACGAATACTTGATTTTTATCATGGATAAACAATTTCTTAAATTACTTCGATGTATTATTAATTAATTTTATTGAGATATTACCATATGTAAACTGGATCTGTTTACTATGAATGTTCCTCCTTTGTAAATAATAAATGAATTCAAATTTCTTCTCGCTAGATCTCAGATGATGAAGATGACACTCATCCAAACATTGATACACCGTCGCTATTCAGATGGCGTCATCAAGCCAGAGTTGAAAGAATGGAAGAACGGCGACGAGAACAGACAGAGCTTGAAAAGAAAAAGGCAGAGTACGTTTAATTTATTTATATTTTGTGAAGCATATTGATCTTGAATATATTGTTTTTCTATAAGGTATTCAGCAACAGTTGAGAGAAAATTTAAGAACTCAATCTTCAGGATAATATAAAGTAAAAATTGGAGCTGGTTTGTTCATAAAAACAAAGCTGAAATTGCAATATTTTTAATCTCGATTTTTATTTTATATATTATCATGAAGAACCATCCCACCTGTTGTCAAACACTGTATATATTATCTAATACGATTCATTTAATTCCACGTCACTATAATTCTCATCTATTCGTAGAACACAACAACTATTAAAAAATACAAAAGAGCAGCTTACAAGACTAGAAAGCGAGAAGAAGGATTTTGGAGATGTAGCGTGTACGTTGAGGAAGGCTTTGCAAGATCTCGAGGAGGAGGAGAAAAAAATCAAAGAAAAGGAAGATGAAATACAGAAGAAGGATAAGTTAACACCATGGAATGTAGATACTATTGGTCAGGATGGTTTCACCAAGACTGTGATTAACACAAGGCCAACTCGTAAAGATGATGAATCTGGCATGTCAGATGAAGAGAAAGAGAAGAAGCTGAAACAGTTTGTCAAAGAGAATGAAAAGAAATTGAAATCATTTGGTATGCTAAGGAAGTACGACGACAGTAAGAAGTTTTTGACCGAGAACCCACAATTGGTGTGTGAGAACACAGCAAACTATTTAGTGATTTGGTGTATTAATTTGGAAATGGAGGAAGTGAGGACATACTTAATTATTTGTATTAGACATGTGAATTGCTATTAAGACTTGATCGTACTAACAAGAATATTCTTTGCAGAAACACGACTTAATGGAACATGTCGCTCATCAATGCATATGCGTGCAGTATATCTTGGAATTATCAAAGCAATTGGACGTCGATCCGAGAGCATGCGTAGGTTCCTTCTTCAGTCGCATTCAGATCGCTGAAGTCGAATATAAAAATTCCTTCGACGACGAACTTAGGGCATTCAAAGATAGGATACGTAAGAGAGCTGACGAGAAAATAGCAGATGCTCTCAAAGAAGCTGAAGAGGAAGAAAAACAAGCACGTCTTGGCCCTGGGGGACTGGATCCACTCGAAGTGTTCGAAAGTCTTCCAGAGGTACAGCAGAATATATTATGTTAACAATCTACCGACGATTATTCCGTAATTTTAGAAAGTTTATGATCGACGGCTAAGGATTTTTTAATAGCAATGATATATTCTTTCAGTCCCTACAAAAATGTTTCGAGACACAAGATATTGCTCTATTGCAAGAAACATTAGCGACGATGCCTCAAGAAGATGCGTGCCATCACATGAAGCGATGTATTCACAGCGGGCTTTGGGTACCCGATTCAAAATCTAAAGAGAAGTTGGAGAAAGACAGCGAAGTATCTTTAGATGATCTACAAGGTGAAGCACAAGCCAAAACGCAAGGCGATACGCAAGCAACGCCCGACCCGGAATAACGTGAATCTGTAAATTCTGTGTTGACATTCTTAACTCATTTATGCAAGTATCTTTTAGATTCATGAATATGTTAAAATAAAATATTGTCGGTGGACAATGAAATATGAAATTCTTACCATCGTTGGCTTCTTCTTATTGTAAGAACTTTGTATTGCCGTGTTACGTTTTGAATTACTTTAAGACTGAATTATCGCATAATTCCGATTTATAATAGGATATGTGAATATAAAAAGAATCGTTGATTATACAGAATTATTATGTCGAAAAAATGTGATATGTTCTGCTCTAAATGTATTACGTTGATCATTTTTGTATTTCCGTCTAATGTAACGTTTGCACATATTGGTATTGTATACATATACACAGTTGAACACTATAATTGCTTAGCCCGTTTATGTTTCCCCGCGAGAAGCAGCGAAGAATAGCATTCCCATCAATGGTATTTTCGGTGAAAAATGATGGCGACAAATATGCGAAATGATCTCTCAGTAACAAACTTATTTAGATTGCAAACTCTTACTGTAATTCAATTTTTGCAATATTCAACACTAATGACGGGTAGTACAATAATAATTAATGTAAAAACGATACAAGGTGTTCTCAGTATATGCCCATTTTCTGTTATTAACGTTTAGTTTTGTATAATAAATAATCATGTTTGAATTTTTTTAAAACATTTACTTCTGTACATAGAGCATCGTTTGTAACACCAAATGATAAAGAAATAATAAATATTAATTTTGATATTTACTTCCAATTTTTACATAATTGGCTTAAAGAAAAATTATTGACTATACAGATATATTTTTTTTTAATGAGACTTTAAATGCATGTAGGAATGCTGTTCTTTGCAGCATTTCTCAAGACGTGGAAATGGGATGGACATCCACTTTGTTCACTGGTGTAAGTAATTCAGGTAAAACACATATGTGTGTATATAAATTCCCCCACGTATACATTAGGTGAATACTTAATCTCTTTTGCTGTTACTTTACATGTATATTGAAAACTGTATAAAAATTCAAATTAATATAAATAAAGGAGGTATATTCAATTTCTTTCGTCTTGTAAACGATGTACATGTTTGCTACGAATAGATAAGTGAAATTCTTTTTCATATTATTGTGTTTGTAGCATTTCATTTTTAGCATTCTTCTAAATAAATTTGAAATACTTTAAGCATTATTTTCTTCCGCACAATGTATAATGCGGAATTTAGACTGCGGATATTTATGCAAAATAAAAATACGTAAGACATAAGGGCTATATGGACATTTATTTTTTTTTCCAATCATTTTATCAATCGAGACCTTTGGATATTGAACACGGAGAATGAGCGAGAGTTTTGTGTTTCACACAGTTTTGTGCTTATGACAAGAACGAGTTCATATTGTGAGTTTACTTTACCGTAAAGTGCCGTAAAGTAAAGATGTTACATATCAAATATTGCATTCTAAAATTCTAAACCGTTGTAGTTGCTAATTTGAATTCGTATTACCCGCGTCACATCGAACGGGACATAGAAGTGCGATATTGCGAGACATCGATTGTTCACCGGAAGTTGTAAATAATCGTATCTCGAGCTTGCGATCCTTTCTTCCTTTTCCGGTACGACGTGCCACGGGCGTTTGGGTAATATTTTTCGTCTTTCATTCTCGTCATAATACGTTAGTTTCGTCGCCTGCGAATACACAAGCTGGCTTTCATTGGACAGGGTAAAACGATCTACTTCATTAGAAATAATTTTTTTTTTGTATTCGATAGATTCACTATCACAAATTATTCGATTCAATTGATTTTACCTTTAATCTGTACCCAATCTGATGGAAAACGTCAGCTTTTCGACATTTATCATCGCTTCAGAAAAATGCTTTTCTACTCTGCATGCCGACATCATTTAACGTTCATACAGTCATCCATCACACACTATCAGCCTGCTTCATACAAATGACGCAATTAAATAGTTCATAGCAAGATCAAGTCTCTGAGCTCAAATATATATTGCGCATTTACGGTTTCCATGAGCATTTCAACCAACCGAGTTTCAAGATACTTTATCGATTTTAATCGAACGGAACGAGTCTCGCGAGATTACAGTGGAAGAAAACTCGTATTGATTAATCTCGGTTGTAGAAATCGACGCGTATGTCAATTTGGTATAGTCAGCAACTGTTAATATCGAGAAAACGCGGGTTGTTAAGCACGGTTATATGATCTGCTCAATTCGTAATTGCGCATATACAGAACAATCGAAAAACCGTCGCCAGGCATTCTGGGTAAAATATTCATGAGTAATCAAAATGGCTGTCTTACAACGATTTCCGTTTCGCGTCTAAGTTTGAACGTGATTCGCCAAACAGTAATTTTCCAAATGCATCGTCCGCGGGTTCGGGAACGATAATTATGTCGAGCCTAGTGAAACGTGTCGTTTTGTAATATTTTTCATAAACAGGTGTCGTAAAATGTTCTTTTTTATTGCATTTATAAGACGTTCGTAATAAAGGAGTTTTGGGTGGCGGAGGGGAAGGGGAAGTGCGTCTGCGCATGCGCGAGCGCGCGTTGCATGATGGGTCGACAGTCAGGAGGACGGTCGGGGAGGGCGAAAGAACGAGTCGAGTTCACAAAATGGCGGCCAAGCTCAGGCCTGTGACCATATAGTACGTGAAAATTCGATAATTTTGCACGATGTCGCGACTCTATACATCAATAGTCGTTTAACATTGCGAATACGTGTGCACGCGGTAGTTTAATTGTTAAATTAACGTGATCTTGTGCGTGGTGCGTGTAATATCGAGATATCGGTGCGACGCGCAGACGGGACGATGCAGGTGAGTGGTCGGGTTCGAAAATTGTTTAATTCTTGCCACTTCTCGGGATATTTTACCAACAATTGTTCGTTTTTATTGTAAATCCGAGCGTAATTGTTACTCTCAATGAAGAATTTACGCGATTCTACCGCGGTGTTGTTTGGAGTAGGGAAAAATCACATTGTCACATGCGTTTCACTGTGGTACGACCAGGAAAATCCTTGTAAAAACGTAAAAAATCATTGTAATTCGATTTAAATGATATCCGCGTGTAGGGCGGGGCCCTATTGACCTTATGAGCTCAGGGACTTGCCTCTACTAAATCACAATTTTTCATAACATTACATAGTTCCCAGTCTCTTAATAACCTATATGTTTGTTTACATTCATTCAATCTGACATTTATCACAGAAAATACCTTTGTTCCACCCTAATTTTCGTTAAAAATCATTCCTCGCATTCTCCTTCACCTTAGGCCCATGGTTAATAAAAAATTTGAAATGGACCCATTTTTGCAAATTAAGCTCAAAGATTGTGATGCACATTCTCTCCACTGTGGTCGAGATTGTGTAGCAGAATCTCCTGTGAAAGATAGAAGAATTGAATGTTCTTCAGTTGGAAATTATTAGACATATTCAAACATTTTTCTCATTAAAGAATCCACAGACTTCTGTAATATTTGAACAATTTTTTCTCTTGTGGATGAGGTTTTATTCTTCATTTTCTCCATACAGAATTCAGAAAACTTGGGATTTCCATATTTGGTGCACCATCCTAGTCATTTTTTGTGTTTGTGATTAACAGAAAGATGAGATATTTATCACTTTCATGGAATTTTTCAACGAAATCTATGATTGCTGGTTGAAAAATTAAAGCATAAAATGATTTATATCAATCTGCAGAAACATTTGCAACAAAGATTCTGTTACAGTATTTGTTTTGACAACAAAATAACATGGAAAATTCATTGATGTTTCTCTTAGAAATATCTTTGGAAGTTACATAATCTTCAGTCTCTTCTAATGATACTGTATTTTTATTCTCTGATGGTAACAAAAGTACATGGAAATAAACAATGGTACTTCACAAATGTTAAGCAGTCAATTGATTACTCCAAAAATTGTTGTAACAATAATGTACACAAAAGTTTGAATTTTCAAATTATAATACACGGTGGATATATTATTTAACTTCTGTCATCTGTTGAATTATGGAAAATTTGATTACTGTAAACATAATGTACATGAAAGTACATCATCCTTACACCCGAAAGAAGTTATTATTCATTGATTTGAACATCATTAATGATGTATATAACATAGTTTTCTAAATATCAAAAGTAATTATGTCATAATTGCATTTCTTGTGCACAGAAACTGTGTGCATTGAAACACAAAATAGTTACAATGCTCATGTAGTTTTGAATATGCAAAAGTCTTCTGTTCTACAAAGTACGTGTAATATTATTTTTGCACAGTTCTATTTACCATGTGCAACATATCTTGTTTTACATTGTATTGTGCTTCAGAATCATGTTGCCTTCATGCAACCTGAAGTATTATTACTTATCCATAAAAATCTATTGACAATGGATGTTTATATTTGAGAATACACAAGGTATTGTTTTGATATCAACCATGTCTCCATAGTGTTCGGTACAAAATTATTGTGTGTGAGATTTTAACAGGACTCGATGTCTGATACAGTTATTAAAACATTAATGTAATTTAAGTTCAGCCAAGTGTTGCCTTAAAATGTACTTGCTGAAGTGTTCAATAAAGTTATCAATTATTTAAATGCTGAATTACATTTTTCTTTTAAGATACCCGCTATACCTTAGTTATATTCACAGAGAAGAACTTTGTGCGCTTTAGGTTAGTCAATTATAATATCTTCCACAGAGTAGGTTGCGCTTTAGGCTAGTCACTTATCTTCCACAGAATTTGTAGTGCTTTATAGTCCTGGATAAACATGTGATGCGTATGGAAGGTTTTTATAGCAATGAAACAATAATTTCAAAGCCTATTCACTGGTATACTTACCCTTATATTATTCATAATTATTAGACTGCGCATCTTTATTCACTTTTAATAATTCAAATAATTATTCTTTACAGTTTTCTATTTGACCAATTCATTCTTGTCATAAATGCATAAAATCTGCAGTCTAATAATTATGCTTGTATCTGATTTATGCTATCATGGGCATTAAAATATACTATACGTACCACTGCCTAATAGAATTTCAAACTTCCAGTGAAACGTACTCTATGTGCTGTGCATTGAACAGCTTTGAAATTAAGTGTTTCAGGATTACAAAATGGTGGACAAGAAACATAAAATGGTGGAAAGATATCTTGTAGATGGCACTAGTACTTCATGTATAAGCTACTTTTTTAATATTAAGAGTATACTTGTAAGTTGTGTATCATGTTAACAATGCAAACAAAATTTAGTAGAACATTCTTGTTCTGAATAGTGCATTTAATAATGTAAAGGGTTCTATTTATACTGGATGATACAAATAGTAAGGCTTGAAAGTATTTATATACAAAGTTTAGTGGACAAAGAACTATTCCAAACAACACTGCGATATAACTGCTTCTGGAATTTATGTGATGTTAGTTCGGTCTGATTGATTTACAGAAAACGTTAGAATCTGAATCTGGTAAGGAATCTGGATCTGATTCTGAAAATGAGAGTAAGAGCGATAGCTCTTCCTCTGGGAGCAATACAGGATCTGGTTCGGGATCGGAAAGGTGGGTATTGAATTCATCTTAGTGTATCCCTTTGACTTCAGAAAGTCTGATACATGCAGAAGTTTCTGAACATGTATTTTTATGCAGTATATTCACATTTAACTTTTATAATATATGAATATATAATATTTATAATTTTAAAGTATAATTGTATTCCTTCACAAACTTGTTCTCATGTTTCTTTTTGTTCGTAGGCCATTATGTAATTTCTGCTATTCGTCTATTAGTGCTAGTAATAGCAATTGATATTAAATCATTAGTCATTAATGTATCCGACTTTCTGATGCATAAGGGCTTTTTTTCAAAGATTGGTATCACTTGACTTTGTGTATTGCTATAGCTTTATATAGCATTAACATAGCTTTGACAATCATGCTAATTTAATGTATCCCTCGAAATTTTTGTAAGCATAATCTTCAGATTTCTGTTATTCATGCAATAGTACCTGTTTCCTTGTATTCTAAAACAATTTAAGCACTAGGTAAGCTAGTTTTCTGCTTCTACTCATTTTACCAGTAAACAAAGTTGTGTTGATAAATGATGGATAGTGTTATGTCTGCTTAAGTCTTACAGAAACACGATACAATAATATTTTTACATACCACTTGGAAAGTACTTTTCACAGAATAAGAGTAATTAGTATTTCAAGAAGACAGTTATGTAATATGTAAATGTATTTTACTATTCAATGTGCCAATAAATTCAGATAGACTGAGATATATATATTTTATATGATAATCAATCAGTCATTGTGTACATTTTAATAAATTATTGAAATCAAAAAAGAAAAGGGAACGAAAACATTAGAAGTATCCAAGTAACTTTAAATCTTTGGTCATCAATTTCTGATTTTTTATTAGTCATATGCTTGAAAGAACTTTGATATTTATTAATGTATAATTATTAAAATGAATATCGATCATTATGTACATTTTAATAAATTCTTGAAATCAAAAAGAAAAGGGAATGTAAACATTAGAAGTATCCAAGTAACATTAAATCTTTGGTAATCAATTTCTGATTTGTCATTAGTCATATGCTTGAAAGAACTTTGATATTTATTAATGTATCATTATTGAAATGATCTGAAAATCTACTTTACACTGTATTAAGAAGAATAGTGAAGTAAACCATTACCTGGCTGCTAACGCAGTGACTCTAGCTCCTCAAGTGGTTCCGGGTCTGGATCAGGCTCTGATTCTGAGAAATCAGAGAAGTCGGATGCACCTGCACAAAGCGATAGCTTCCAGAGCAAAAGTTCGAATCACAGCACAGAAACAAAAGTTAGGCTTAAAAATGAGTCTAGTCGTGAATGGGATGAGAATCCTGATATATATGGCATCAGGAGATCCGGGCGTTCTAGGAAAGAGCCTGAAAGGCTTGCAACACAACGAGAAAGCGATAGCGATAGTCGCAAGAAATTTAAGAAGAAAAGGTAAGTAACCACCAGAAACTCAATCAAATAATTAAAAAAAATTATCTGTAATTCTATGAACCATTTCTGTAGATTGAATTAGATCTTTTACAAAAACAGACATTGAGTCTTTGAATCTCTTCTTTGCATCTTCAATAGTGATCTTCCAACAATTATCAATTACGTCAAGGAATAACGTGATCATTTGTAGGTTTAAATTATACAATCTTTAAAAAGTTACATTCATAATATTTCTAAATATTAAAAGTTATATATTTCAAATTGTGATAATGCTGATATTTTCAATAATTCTAATTTTCATAGGTAACTAAGAAGTAAAATCATTGTGTATTCACTATCAATGCTCAATTTCTGCATTTTAGATTGTACATTATTTATAACATTTGTTTAGTAGGTTTGTATCTTCTTTCTTCAGTAGCAATAATAATTTTTCTAAGCTTCTATGTTCTTGCTTGTGTGTATGTGTGGGTGTGTACATAGCACTCTATGTTTAATATGATCTGTATTAATGTTTATTAATGTGCTTTCATACCACATTTTAGTTTAGTTATAGTATGAACTTTTCTATTTTTCATATTAAATTTTGGTGGCTTAGAATTTGAGAAGCTTTGATCAACATCAAATTGTATTTACTGCCATTACATTTGATCAATTAATATTTAAAATACGTTTTATTCGAGTATTTACTACATACTTTGATTTATATTATCAATCATATTAGATGAATTTACCAATTTGATTTAGAAAAAGCATGCAGAATATTATGTAATTATAAAATAGAAGCTTTAAAATTTTTTTTAGTTTTATTATTATACAAAAAAGAAGTCGTATTTTCTGTTGTTTTACTAAAATTTTTGTATTTATTCCTGTGAGTTTTTTAATGGATTACTAATATTTTACAAAAGTGTTTTTTATGCATGCGACTTCTATGATGTATAAATAATCTTTGGTTCTTCAGCTCATTTCAAATACATTTGAAATGAGCTGAAGAACCAAATTTTTTTTGGTATGCCACCTACAATATTGTCTTAAATAAAACTAATTGAGGGCTTTCTTCAATTTTTTAAAGTTTTTAAAAAATTCTTTTTACAGTTCTCACAATTCGTGGAATTCAGAAAGTTCAGATTCTGAATCTGACGATCTTGAGAGTAGGAGACCACCACCTAGTAAATCGTTGAATAGACGTGCCGCTCAAAAGGCAAAAGAAAAAGCCAGAGTGCGGAAGAAGAGAATTTCAGAATCATCTGAAAATTCTTCCTTTGACAGTGATGATAACAGAAGGTACTTAAATCTGTCTCTATATAGTCTCTATCAAAAAACTCAGTTAAAAACAAAAAAAAGAATACTGATCAATACGTTTCAGACAAGTTACAAGAAGAACTGGTACTGCAGTTAGTTACAAAGAGGAGAGCGAAGAGAGAACTGACAGCGAAGACTTGGTGGAAGTTGAGGAAGGTAGTACTGTAACCGCAGAGCCTGATAATGCAGAAACCATTGAGCGAATTTTGGGGCAGAGGCTTGGTAAAAAAGGAGGTTGGTTGTTCACAAAATTGTATAGATAGTAGGTTGTTGCAGTAACTTAATACAATCTATAAACATATTTTCCTCATGTTATTTTGTATCTTTTCTCCAGTCACTGGGAATGTTACAACAATATACGCTGTCGAAGAGAATGGAGACCCGAATCCGGAAGACTTGTCGAACGAAGAAACGGAAATGCAGTATCTGATCAAATGGAAAGGCTGGTCTCACATACATAACACGTGGGAGTCCGAGGAGTCGTTAAAAGCACAAAAAGTCAAGGGTCTAAAAAAGTTAGATAATTTTGTTAAGCGTGAACGGGAAATCAAAAATTGGAGAGATTGCGCTGGACCCGAAGATATAGATTATTTCGAGTGTCAATTAGAACTGCAGTTAGACCTTCTGAAAAGTTATAATAACGTTGAGAGGATTATTGCTGAATATAACAAACCAGACTCTGAACACCCAGATTACTATTGTAAATGGGAGAGCTTGCCATACGCTGAAGCGACATGGGAGGATGGAGCACTGATTGTCAAAAAGTGGCCGGAAAAGATTAAAGAATTTCGAGATAGAGAAGACTCGAAGAGGACACCGAGCAAACATTGCAAAGTTTTGAAATCGAGGCCCAAATTTCATCAATTGAAAGGACAGCCGGAATATATGGGTATAGGACGAGAATTAATACTTAGAGACTATCAGATGGATGGACTTAATTGGATGATCCATTCTTGGTGTAAAGAAAATAGGTATGTCACTCTTAACACACGGACACGGCAGACCATTTTTTACAATTGTATAATTGACGATGTTTAGGACTATACACTGCTTTATTTATCAATTTTGTTTGAACATATTTTTAGTGGTACTTCTTGTAGACACATTAGTCTTTCTGTTGATCCTAGTATAACTACTGTTAATTAAATTTAATTGCTAAAAACCGAGTAGTTAAATGACGATTTTGATACTCGGGATGAAACTAGACCCAGGCTCCGCCGTCGGAGGATTAAACCCCAGCTGAAGTTTGTATGCATCATATATTGTAAGTTAAAATAAATTTCGTTTTTTTTTTACAGTGTTATTTTAGCAGATGAAATGGGTCTTGGCAAAACGATCCAAACTATATGCTTCCTTTATTACTTGTTCTATACACAACAACTTCACGGGCCATTTTTATTAGTAGTTCCTCTTTCTACGATGACTTCCTGGCAAAGAGAAATGCAGCAGTGGGCACCGGACCTGAATTTTGTCACGTATTTGGGTGACGTTACTTCCCGTAATGTTGTAAGTATTTCTTTTCATCAACTTCGGTCTTCCATGAAATGCTTGCATCTCTTATCAAGATTTAAAATATAATTTCAGATTAGAGAATACGAGTGGTGTTATAGTTCAAAGAGATTAAAATTCAATGCCATACTTACCACGTACGAAATAGTACTTAAGGACAAAGCATTTTTGGGTGCCTTAAATTGGGCCGTGCTGTTGGTGGACGAGGCACATCGATTAAAGAATGACGATTCCCTCTTGTACAAAGCACTTGCCGAATTTCACACGAATCATCGACTTTTAATCACTGGCACTCCGTTGCAGAACAGCTTGAAAGAATTATGGGCTTTGCTGCACTTCATAATGCCCACTAAGTTAGTTAATTTCTATTAAAGTATCACTAGACTGCGTATTTTATGCATTTATGGCAAAAATGACTGCGAGCAATATAAAACTGTGCAGACAGTGCAAGATTTCAAGAACGCTGTTATATTATTTTCGACTTATCAACTCAATGAACTAGAAGCTGTTTTAACTCCAAAACCAAGGCATTTCTTTTGACTTGGAATATTTCCACTACCTTGAATTTTCTCTACGTAAAATATATAAATAAATGTACATATGCACTACCTTTTATCACTGTCACTCGTGCTTGTAACACTTGAATTTTGAGCAATTTCATGAATACAAACATAGTAATGTAAAAATTGTTTAAATAATAGCAAATCAATTTTTAGTGGCGCCGTAGAGTCGACACTCGAGAGTGCAAAGAATTAAAATTATGAAAAGAAGAAATACGTTGTGATTTTAGCTTGTGATCCTCACAACCAATGAAGAAAATTTTAATTTTGCATAAAGATCCGTAGTTTAATCATCACAAACGTATCGAACAATCTCCATTGACCAATTTTTCCTTGTAGATTCAATAATTGGGAAGAGTTTGAAAAAGAGCATGACAACGCCGCTCAAAAAGGATACTCCAAGCTGCACAAACAGTTAGAACCATTTATTTTACGTCGTGTCAAAAAAGATGTAGAAAAATCGTTGCCGGCGAAAGTCGAGCAAATCCTGCGTGTGGAAATGACGTCTTTACAAAAGCAGTACTACAAATGGATATTGACAAAGAATTACAACGCATTGCGGAAGGGCGTCAAAGGGTCTACTATGACGTTCTTGAATATCGTTATCGAGTTGAAGAAGTGCTGTAATCACGCGTTCCTCACGAAACCCACCGAATATGAAAGGAAAGAGAGTAACGAGGATTATCTGCAGCAGATAATTCGCGGCTCTGGAAAATTAGTTCTTCTCGATAAATTGCTGGTTAGATTGAGAGAGACTGGCCACAGAGTGTTGATATTCAGTCAAATGGTCCGGATGTTGGATATTCTTGGAGAGTATTTGCAGAAAAGGCATTTTCCATTCCAAAGATTAGACGGAAGTATAAAAGGGGAATTGCGGAAACAGGCATTGGATCATTTCAATGCGGAAGGATCGCAAGATTTTTGTTTTTTATTGTCTACCAGAGCTGGTGGTTTAGGTATCAATCTTGCTACCGCTGATACTGTTATCATATTTGATTCTGATTGGAATCCGCAGAATGATTTGCAAGCGCAGGCTAGAGCACATCGTATTGGTCAAAAGAATCAGGTATCTAAATATTCTGGTTGTTGTACTGAATATATTAGGTCAGTGCAAAAGTTTGTGCCCGATTCCTGGTATTTTAATATGAAATACATCAAGGAGTCGGACACGAACTTTTGCGTTGGCCTAATATCTGATCGACAGCATTACTAAATTATTACAAAATTTGTGTAGGTAAACATTTATCGATTAGTAACGAAAAATTCGGTGGAAGAAGAAATAGTAGAGAGAGCGAAGCAGAAGATGGTTCTTGATCACCTTGTGATTCAAAGGATGGACACGACTGGTCGTACAGTATTAGACAAAAAGAACGCAGGAACCAATAACAATCCATTTAACAAAGAAGATCTAAATGCTATTTTGAAATTTGGTGCCGAAGATCTGTTCAAAGACGAGGAAGACGGGGACGAAGAGCCGACTGTAATATTTCTAAATAATTTGAATAATTACAAGATCCATGCGACAGTATTAAAACTAATTAATTGATATTTTTGTGGAATTAGTGCGATATTGACGAAATCCTAAGAAGAGCTGAGACGAGAGACGAAGGGCCCTCAACGGTAGGAGATGAACTGTTGTCTGCGTTTAAAGTAGCTAGTTTCGCTGCATTTGAGGAAGAGTCTGAACCTGTTAGTCAATCCAATGACAATGACGACGAGAGTAAAGATTGGGTAAGATTAATTTACATCATATCGTAAAAATGGTACGTTTCGATACAAGATCATTATGTATTGCTTACTTTTCTTCAGGCGGAAATTATCCCAGAAAATTTCAGAAAGAAAGTTGAAGAAGAGGAGAAGTCCAAAGAGATGGAAGATCTGTACCTGCCACCGAGGAGTCGGAAGACTTTACAGCAAATCAATCAAAGTGAAGGTATGTTTATATATATATATATATATATATATATATATATATATATATACATATTTCTTTTAACGTTGCTCTAACAACAGAGGTCATTAGCAACGTGGTACAATTTTAAACTAATTGATAGTAGTAGCTGTATGTGAATTTCTTATAGAAGTTAAATCATATTTTTTGATACAGATTTGTCATCTTTAGAAATTGAAGAAGGTTACATAGATGTTCGTCAGAGTTAAGGAGTGTTGTTAGGTCGTTAGGTAATTTTGTGCTTCGGTTTTTAATCAGACGTAATTGAAATCTTGTTCACTTCCTAGGAAGGGGAAGGAAAAGGAAGAAGGCTGATGACAGTGAGGATGGCGAGGATTCCGGAAGCGAAGCTGAAGGCAGTGACGATGAACGTCCTAAAAAAAGAGGTAGACCGAGGGTTACACCCCGGGAGAATATAAAGAGCTTCACCGACGCGGAAGTATGTATATTTCTAATTCCATTGTAATTCCTCGTTCGTGTGCACCAGACCAAGAATAATTACTTTGTTGTGTAGATACGAAGATTTGTGAAGAGTTACAAGAAGTTCCCTGCGCCATTAAAACGTCTAGACGACATTGCTGCTGATGCAGAATTGCAAGAGAAGCCGATGTCAGAATTGCGTTTCTTAGGGGATCAAATGAGAAGCAGATGCGAGGCTTGTCTGTCTGAATTTGAAACCACTGCCAAAGAAAATAAAGGGGAAGAAGAGGGTAAAGGACCTGGTCGCAAGAGAGGACGAGGACCTACGTTTAAGATTGGCGGAGTTATGGTTAATGCAAAATCCTTCTCGGCTGCAGTGAAGGAACTTGAGCCTTTGGAGCAGGCTTTGCCACCAGATTCTGAGCAACGATCTAATTGGCACATAGACACTAAGTGAGTGTATCTTCTAAATTTTATTTTTGATTAACACCTTTGAATGCCCAACTAGCAGCCTCAAAAATTGTACAAAATCAAAGTAATTTATTTCGCGAAATCGAAATTTGAAAAGTTGAGATGTATGATACTGAAAGTACCCTTTCGACCTTCTTGAATTTTGTAGATACTAACCATTTATTACAAATAAGGTTAATATTTAATATTGAGACAAATATTTTTGTCTCCCATTTCTTAGAGATGTACTTGAAGCGTTAATGAAACATTTTGTAAGTAATCCTTTTATGATTGCAGATTAAAGCCTGCAAACTTCGACTCCGAATGGAACTCTGAAGATGATTCTAGACTTCTGAGAGGTATCTATCAACATGGCATGGGCTCGTGGGAAGCGATAAAGATGGATAGTAGTTTAAAACTTGGTGATAAGATTCTGCCAAATAGCAAGCTGCACTTAAAGAAAATTAATGCGCGAGCTGAATACCTTTTGAAGGTGCTCAAGAAACAAATTGATACCAAACTAGGAGTGGTAAGGAAATATCTTATTTTTTAACGATCGGTGCACACTCATACCTATTTATTGTCCTGACAGGGTTATATCCTTATACCACAATTAGAATACCAATACAAGGTAATTACCCTATCCTTAATTTCCCTCTTTCCTACGTCACAAGTTTCTCGGATCTTGCAATACATTAAACAGGATTTTATATAAATTTTAGTCATCTTTATTCGGTATATATATTTTGAAATCATTTTAGACCAAAACGAGAAAACCCAGAAAGCCAAAGGAAATAAAATCTGCAATTACAAAAGAAATTGTAGAAGAAAATGATAGTTCAGGTGACGAGAGTAATAAGACAAAATCGAAAGTAGAAAAGGTAAGTTTAATACTTACCTGTTATATGATTCATAAACAACAATTGAAATTTAAATATTTGTGCAACTTAAGCTGCCTGTGAAGAAAGAAGAAGAAGTTGTTGTAAAGAAAGAAACTAAGGAAGAAGTCGAAGATGTTCCGGAGGAGAAGAAGAAGGACAAAAAGACTAAAAAGGAGAAAAAAGAGAACAAAAAGGCTAAAAAAACTAAACAAGCTGGGCCGATGCATTTTACCGCTAACAATGAGCCAAGAGCTCTCGATGTTCTCGGAGACCTACATCCAAATATATTTAATGAGGTCGTTATTGATTTTATTATCATGCCTTTTATGTAGATTATATATGAAGCATCGTAAACGTTCAGCTAATCTTTTCTACAGTGCAAAGAAAAGATGAGGCCAGTAAAGAAAGCGCTCAAGGCTTTGGACAGGCCCGATCAATCTTTGAGCGAGGCTGAGCAGGTTGCGCACACGAGGCAGTGTCTTGTTCAAATTGGAAATCAAATTAACACCTGTTTAGAAGAATATAGAGATCCGGAGAAAATCAAAGAATGGAGGAGCAATTTATGGTACTTCGTGTCGAAGTTCACAGAGTTCGATGCGAAAAAGCTTTACAAATTATACAAACACGCAACAAAGAAAGGTGGTGACAGCAATACTAGTGCCACGTCCAGTCCAGAGAAGAAGGAAGAGCCTAGCAATGCCAAGGTATCATGAGTTAATCTATCTTTTCAATTCGAATACTATTATTAGTAGATTCCGGAGTTTATGCATTTATGGTAAAAATGAGTAGGTACAATTTAAAGTAGTAGACTAATTAGAAGAATTTAGGAATATCTATATATCATTTTCAACTCAACAAAAATTATTAAGAGAGTTGAATCAATTTTTACGTAACTCCGCTTTCTTGTAATTGATGCAGACTATTTTTATTGTGCACAAAAATCCGCGGTCCAACTATCATCTAAGAAACGATTATAAATACTCATGTTTTCCAGAAGCACACAGATAAGACGTACGACAAACATATCGACAAGCAACAAGTAGATACTAACAAAGAAAGTAGGTTACAAAAGCGTAGAGTCGAAGATATGGAGGAAACCTCTAATAGTAGCACGCCAAGTAAGAAACACTTCTCAGCCTTATCTGCTGTAAGCAGTATCAGCAATACATCTACGGTTACTATCGGTGCTATCACTATCACTCCTATTACATCGACTCCAAATTCTACGTCAAGTACCACTAACAGTACGGATACACCGCGACACAAAGAGAAAGAGTCGAAACACAACAAAGATGTTAAAAGAGACAGAGAACGCGACAGAGACAGGGACAGAGCGCACGGCGACAGGAGTATGGATAGAATGAGCGGAGGAAAAGATGAGAGGATTAGGAGAGACAGCGGCGGCTATAGCATAAGTGGCCACTATAGTGGCAGCAGAGACGATGATCATTGGCTGTCACGTGATGGAAGAGATATGAGGGATGGAAGGTATAACACATGAAATGAATGAATGTCTGGAAGGAAGGCATATGTTAAAAAGGGTATACTATATTTAGAATGTTACACTAGCTTTCATTGCTACATGCAGCAATAAATTGTTTTGATGTGTTCTTGTTTTACAACATACGCCCTTTTACTAGACACCCATGCAAACATATCAAGCTAAGAATAGTAATGTAATAATAATCGTTTTATAGATTTGGGGATCACAAACGCGATCGCTTCGACTCGTACGGGCGGATGTCCAGTGGATATCATCGTGATAGAGACAGGGATCGTGATAGGAATATGCACATGAACGATAAGAGGAGGTAAGTTGATTGTAAGGAGCTTTTTAAGGAGTTAAATTTCATGAAATTGGTGTTCAGCGATTATTACAGATATCCGTCAGGACCACCAAACTATGGTTACGGACCAGGAGGATATGGCGGTGGAGGTGGTGGTGGTTATCCTCCATCGGATATTCCTCCGAGTCACTTCAGAGGGCGAGGATATCCTGGGGACAGTTATCCGAGCGACTGGCGACCAAACAAAGATTACAGACGGGACTATGATAGAAGACCTCCTCCACCAAACGCCAACTCCTAGTGCTCCTTCCTTGTTACCGTACTCGAATGCGTTGTCGAACGGTTGTAATCATCGACGGAGCCTTATGTTGTTCTACCTGACTGAGCACTGTACATTATTGCTCGCTTAAATGTGGCTATACGCTGAATTCTTCACACAGTTTTAATTCTGTGATTTAGTACCACTCGTGACTTGTACCTATGTATAAAAAGTCTATTCCAAAATGCTTACTTAAAATACGCAAAATGAAAGAGAGCGAGAGAGAGAAAAAGAAAGATAAGAATCTACCACGGATTCTTTTCAGATTTTTTGATAGAAAGGTTGTGCAAGATATGGGTAAGATAAGATAATGTCGCCGACAGCTGGTACATGTATCCTTAGTGTACAATTAATACTTCTTTTTTATATATATCTTGCAAAAACACAGTGATAACGAATCCTTAAGTTTGTATTCGCTAACAGTTTTGTCACGCGCGAGGAATCACATACTTTATGTACTCGAAGCCGTTCTATTACAGTGCAATTATAGCAAGATTCGTTTGATAACGAACGATATAAATCAAATTTGTATTTCTTCTTTTTTTTTTTTAAATGTATATTACTTCGTACATATTTGGAATTCATTATTTTTTGAACTTGTACGCCTTCCGAAATCTCATGTAACATATTTTGCATTCTTTTCAATATCAATCATGTATGTTCGATAGATGTTTAGCCTGTATACAGTTAATCATTAATTCAGACTACATAGTAATACGTTTCTCAAGCATATGTCTTCTGACTTTTACGATTGATTTTGTAGTTCGATGATTTACGTAGTATTGATCGATATCTTGTTGCACTGCAATAAGTATTTAAACCATCAGCGGTTTACTTAATACAATAATGTCTGTAAAATTGTACAAATTAGTCGACATTACATAAATTTTCTATCAACTGAAAAAACCACCGAGATCTTGCATCACAAAATGGATTAAAAAAACAACAACTATGTAGTATAAACTTGGCGTCTTTCCGTGACAGTATATACGGTGTATATGATCCTGTATTGTCTCGTTGAGCGCATGTATTTATTGTAAAATTAGAAACAAAACCACAAAATATGATACTTGACGAACAGATATGATCAAACAATATCGAAAGGAGAGAAAACACACATAAAAGAAAATATACTAACTTACTTCTCTTTTATAGAATTTATACTTTCGCGATTGAAAAGTAGATAAGAATTCTATTTTTGCGTTGATTCTTTTAAAGTACCATAGTTTTGTATCCTATTCTGAAACGATGTGAGATATTGTAAATATTAGCATAAGGCGATAGTTATATTCGATGTATATTTAACTATGGAGTTACTGAGATAGTATTTTGCTTTCTTGTAGAAAGAATAAATGAAAAAACGGTTAGCCTCCTCAGTTTCTGCTGCGGTTAAGAATGATTGAATATAACTATGATAACGTTACTAGAGAACGGGGAAATGAGTTTTTAATCATTCAACGATCAATATCTCCGAAAGAGTATTAAAAAAAATATTTCTCACTTAAGTCTTAAATTATGGTAAGGCTTTGTAAACTGCATAAGTTTTTTGCGAGAACATTTGTATTTTGTCGTTTGTCAATTATGACGCTACAAAATGATAATTGCATGATTACGCTATATATTTCCGTAAACAACAGAAATACACCATCGAATTTTATATCCGTGAAGAAGAGAAAAAAAATGAAAGTGATAAGTTTTTTGTATGTACGCATTAATTTCTTTGGACCTACGATCACGTAACTGTTAAAAAATAACAAATAGCATCATTTATTTTCTATTGCCAAAATTTCTTGTCGAACCGACGCGATGCCTTTGCTAGGCGGAATAACAAACGACAAATAGAAATTATTTTGTAGATTATTTTATTCGTGCGAAGCGAGTTGAGTAACAGTGAAGAAAAACAGATTCTACAATTTTTAGCGTGCATTTCTGTAAATAGTAGTGCATAATATGCGATGGTGTTTGGCCAGGACTAACTGGAAAAAATTGTACGGATTACGTTTAAAAGATATTTTGTGTCTCTTGTGCATACATGAAGTGTGAAAAGAATTGATACATTGAAAAATCACATCACCATAGAAATCTGCTAGCTTAGATTTTTAATTGCGAAGTGATATTCTAAACAGTGAGCTATTTATAATTTATTACTAGCCGAATACAAACCGTGAATAATGAGGCAAAGTATGTTGTAAATATAATATAAGAGAACGAAATAAATGATGTAGTAAAATAATTTAATACCGTATAATTAAAATGGATCATATTTTATTACTTGCGAAGATACATTTCATTAATCGCTTGCTAAGAAGTTAAGGAAACATAATAAACCTTATTGTTAATCATCAATCAAATCGTTCATTGGACTTGCTATTTAAGAACTATCAACGCATGCATGTAAGCTATAAACAATTTTACACTTTTACTTTCGAATTATGAATTTATTCAATTCGATCGCGATGAATCATTTGTTACAAATTTTTACGTTCAATAACATCTGAGCAAATTACTGTTGTTATTGGTAAAATTATATATATATATATATACACATTTTAGCAGAGGTATACTTATATATATAAGGTGCTTTTATAATGTAAAAAACATGTAAGTACGAAAGATTTATTTTTAATATTTGAAATTATGTGTTGCATTGATTTATTTTGCATTTTATTTCAAAGTAAAATGAGCTGAAGGCGAAGTATAGTGATAAAAATCCCCCCTTCCCTAGTCCTGTAGCATGACCATGACAAAATACATGCAAAATACGTACTTTATTACTATGGATACCTGAACCTGAACTGTAAAGAGGCGCAATTGAGAGAGGAAGAATCTCATAAATTCAACGGTGATCGCATCGGCGAAGTACTATTTCTTCTTTTCTAAATAAAGTGCTGTTTTCGGTGAGTAAATCGTCAAAATCTATTAGTAATCACTTTGAACTGTTAAAATTACGCTGATATGTATAATTGCACTGAAATTAATCTACCGGCGGAATGCGTTGACAGATCGTATGCAAAACATGAAACGCAATTGTTATGATTAGAACAATTAAATGTTCATCTTAGGATATTTGTTTCACGGATATTATTTATTATTTGGTTATGTATCAGAGTTGAAAGACTCTGACGCCGGAAAAATGAAAAATAAAACATTCGTAAAATTACAAACATCGCAATAATAATGACGTATATAGGTATAAATAGTCCTTTTCTTATAAACTAAGTTTTTTTACCGGACGTATATTGCGTAACATCGTACATTAAGTGACATTGCAAATCTCAGTTTATTTAAAATATACATATTTATATTTAGTTGAGTCTTATAAACGTGTGCATGTTATTTTTCCATAGATTTACAATTTGTAGAAATTGTTTGTACATTTTATATGCTTAAGCAAAACAATGTGAAATGATGAAAATATATAATGTTATGGATATTTTGCAGATATTGCTACGATGGCGAATGATAGACTGGATATCGTAATATTTGGTGCTACTGGATTTACAGGAAACCAAGCTGTAAAAGTAGCAGTACAATTGTCTAAGGAAAAGCAGTTTAAGTTTGGTGTGGCAGGACGTCGCAAGGAAGCTCTGGAAGGAGTTGTTAAAGAGTTTGCTTCTGATATCGGTAACATTGTTTCTGATATAATGCTTACACAATTCGAGCTGTACTGACATTAATGTTATAACTATTTAGTCATTCGAAATTATATAATATATAATTTCATATTACAACAATTTGCTAATTGTGTTCAAATATTCTAGAGAATGTACCCATGATAGTTGCTGATCTGAAAAATGAAGAGTCACTGAAAAAAATGACAGAGCAAGCTAAAGTAGTTATTAATTGCTGCGGCCCATATAGACTTTACGGAGAACCAGTTGTTAAAGCGTGTGTCGCCACTCGTACTCATCACGTTGATGTCAGTGGTGAACCTGAGGTCTGAGTGATAAAATTGTCTTCACAAAACACTGCTAATGACAAGTATACTCATTGTGTAAAAAAATAATTTGCTTTTACTTAATCTAATCTTTTATGTTATCTAATCTGTTATTGTTGAGTATACTGATCATTGCTTAAAAATAATTAAGCACACAGGTGTACGCCTACAGGGTTAATAGTACTTTTATTTATGTTACAGTACATGGAGACCATTCAATTGAAATATGACAAAGAGGCGAAAGAAGCTGGTATCTTCATTATAAGTGCTTGTGGATTCGACAGTATACCATGCGATCTTGGTGTACTCTTTACTCAAAACAAGTTTGATGGTGAAATCAACACCATCGAAACGTATCTAAAAACTTGGACAACCTCAACAATAGATTCTGCGGTTTTACATTATGGTACTTACTCATCGCTCGTATATGGCGTCGCTAATTATAGAAAGTTGCGTGAATTGCGCACGAAATTGTTCCCAGAAAGGTTGCCCGCGCTCCAGCCGAAATTGAAGAAAAGGTTGGAAGAAATCGCATATGCTATAAGTAGACTGCAGATCTTTGTGCAAAATAAAAATTTTCTGCATTTGTTATGAGATACAGGATTCACTTAAGAACATTTTTTTTCCTTTAATAATTTTACTATATCGAAAGTAATATATTGATGCTATTCAATTTTAATATTTATACTGTGTTAAATTGCTGCTGCTCAGTTGTGTCATAAATGCATAAAATCCGCAGTCTAGTTATAAATATATTATACATGTAGATTTGGTTTATTAACATTAATAATACTCGTTCTAGAAATTTCTTACATAAGTCTCCGAATGGCTGGGCAACATTATTTTTAGGATCGGATCGTTCCGTAGCATTGCGCACTCAACGATTTTTATACGAGACATATAACCAGAGGCCTGTGCAACTTCAAACATACGTCACGTTCAAGTACATTTTCTTATTTTTATTTAATCTCGAATGAAAATCTGATATTAATTGACATTAATATCTTGACAGGTCTTTCTTTGCTATGTTGACGATGATGTTTTTCGGCGCTGTTTTTGCAGTACTGGCCATGTTTAAATGTGGTCAGAATCTATTGCTGAAGGTATAACATGTTATTTTTTGTAATACAGGGTGATCCGTTTTAACAAAAGCTAAATATAAGATTGTGGACCATCCTGTGCATTATTACACACAGACAACTTGTAAATATATTTTTTTATTTCATTCAGTATCCTTCATTCTTCACTGGTGGATACGTGAGCCATGAAGGTCCATCGAAAAACGTGCGGGAAAGTACCCACTTCAGCATTACATTCTATGCAAAAGGCTGGACCGAAAAATTGGCTAATCCTACCGACAAGCGTCAGGAAGCACCAAATAAATCAATGATCACTGAAGTTTCTGGTGTTGATCCCGGATATGGTGCCACAACTACTATGCTATTGCTCTCTGCTGTAATGATCCTTAGGGAATCTGATAAACTCCCGGGAAAGTATGTTTTAACTGTTTTCTCTACTACTATTTTTAATTTGTTTTCGATCAGTGTTAATTGTCAACAATTCCATTTGATTATTGCAGTGGCGGTGTTCTGTCCCCTGGTGCTGCATTCGGTAAAACCTCTCTGATCGAAGAACTAAACAAAAATGATATTAAGTTCAAAGTAATTTCGCAAATTGATTGGTAGCGAACTGGTGGAGAACCAATTGGAAGTTTGCATTCTGCTGGTTCACTAACTGCATTTCAATTCAATACTAATATTTTGCAATTTTGTAAGTAGCACCGAATCTGTAGATATATATTTTATATTTTTTATAACAATGTTTTTTACCTCGTCGAGCACATTCGAATTGCATTTTGTACAAAGGTCTCAATATTTTTTTAAATTCATAAAGACTGAGTTACACATATTATCAATAACTTCATAGAGTATTTTAATGACGATATTATTTAAACTTTTGTGATAATATTGTGTTTTAAGTTCAAAACACATCAGCTACTTCTGTAATGAACACAAGTATTTCAAGAAATTGCATACCAAGCTACGTCGAGTTTGTTTATAACTAGGTACTGGGCTTTACAATGGTCGAATATATTATATGTAATATATATTTAAGTTGGAGTGGCCAAGTATATTTCGATTATACATTAGCGACGATTAAAATGCAGTGTCTGATTATGATGAATTTACGGTCAATATTTAAGTAAGCAAAAAGCAGAATACTTTGTAATCATTACATTTTAATCATCGTCGTTAATTTTGTAATCGAATTACATTTTTCCCATTTTCGATATAAATAACTAATATATTGTTTTCGTATTTGTTAAGTATTAATTGCATAAAAGCTTATGTTGCAATAGTTAAAAACTGTTCTTAAACAATGATATTGTTTTCGTTCTTTTTTTTTTAGTACGCGTCGTGCATTTTTCGATGTTTATAACTTGTTAATCGTTACGGTTGTTTGGCATTTAAAGGAGAAATATATAATAGGGGCGTATGTTAATAATTTCTTTTGTACTTCGAATAAAAAGTGCTGAATTCATTGTAAAAACATGGATTTACATTGTGATCCCGCAACGTCATACCATTACGATAAGGAAGTGCACTCGTGAACTAATTATATTGCCTGTTGAAGCAAGATGACGGTCACAAGCGCACGCTAAACATTACCTGAAGCAATCAGTTTATATAACAAAATTATAAATATTAATTCATTTACATCACCGGTATATCATTCCGCAAAATTGAAAACAATAAGTAGCATTAATTCATAGATTATGTGTATACACAGACTCAAATGACAAGAACTAATTTCATTTTTCTGTAGAATCAAATTCATCAAGTATTCGTATCGGCTGCTCCTCACGATTAAATTACGGACTTCATTAGTTTCGATTAAGTTCGAGACATTAAAATGATCAAATGCTATAATCATTTATGTGTAATTAGATGCTCTGTTGCTTGCAGTTGCATCAGAAAATTTTAATTTTGCGTAAAGATCCGTAGTTCAGTTGTGATTCAACGCGTCTATGATAACATTTAATTATTATTTTTTCCTATCGACGACACAAGGACTGTAATTGCTTCTGGTTACTTAGGTATTGCAGTAAGGACGTAGACGAGATCGAAACTGTGGTGACAAATTGAGCGTGGTAGAAGTAAAGGGGGTTTTCCAAACGTTTTCCTGCCTTACTCACTAGATATATAAATGTGTAAACGGAAGCCAAGCTTAGTATGTTCTTTCCCTCTAAAGAGAGCTTATTGCCGATTACCGATCATCGTTCACGCAAATCTGGGATTCGTTGTTTTAGTTCTAGAAGTGTTCCCGCAAGATATCACAGATGTCGAGATACGTGCAGAATCATCATAGTCTGAATGATGGTAAGCAGATTTTCTTAATTATTTAACGATTCAAAGAATGATCTACTGAGAGGCTATCACGTTAATATCATGACAAAAGGAGTAGAAAAATAACGAAGAATTTTATAATGATTATTCAAGAAAGTGAAAAAACTTGTACATGGCTATTGTCTTATCAACTTTTTGCAACAAAGATCCGCAGTCTTCTTATGACATTGTCAAAATAAATCTATGAACAAGTCCACACTATTTTCATAAATGAATTGTGATGTATGAGGACAATTTTAACGGAGCAGATAACCGTGATAATCTCGATCGCAATTTCTTCGATCGTCAGACCAGAAACGTATAGATTTCCCGTGTCGCGCCATCCCATATCCATTGCAATTTCTTTTTAACGCGCATCATGTTACTCGTAGATTGATATGCTAATCATATTGTATATCAACGAAACGATATTAGGGAACGGTATCGTGTATCTATGTAGAGTAAATCGCGAAATCAGAGTGATCAATATCGAGTGTCCCATATTAGGGTGAAACACATGATAGAGATCAAAGAACTGTGTAGGGTTTCCAGTGTCACAGTAGAAATTCGTGGAATCGTCGAAATGGTTGGTCATTAGTGGCATTAGTCTGTATTATCTGGCATTCGAATTCTGTATAGTTGTACCTTCAAAAGTGAATTTGTAAAAATTGAAAATACGTCATTGATTGAAGAAAATTAATTTCCTTTATTAATTATTTTTGTTGTAGAAAATAGGAAATTCCATTGATCTATCAATGATACTTGTGAGGCTAAATTCAATTACAATGCATGAACTTCATTCAATATGAGCACACTGTTGAATGCATCAACAGGTGGATAAGTGAGACTATGGTTGCACACGAATAGCAGATTAGTTCCTTAGAACTTCGGTTCAATTTACTTGTATTAATTTGTGCAGTTACACATAGATTAGCACAAGGAATTGATATCATCAATAATATTAGTCAGTTGAAAATAAGTGTAACCCCTTGTACAGGCAACCAGGTATTCATTTGCTATGTTACTTTTACCAATTTCTTATGTTCTTCTTAAAATACTAAACTCGCTGCAAAAATAATTTTTTCGACACTGTCACATCGATTGAGAGTTTTAAAAAATGTACAATGTTAAAAGTGTCAAATACGAAGGCTTTAAAATTATTTGCGCGTCTCGTGGTTGCCTACACAAGGGGTGGAGAACATTATGACACCCTCTAATTGATAAACGAAGGCCTCTACTTGACCGCATCTTGCAATCTATTTATGTAACCAAACAATTAGAGTGTCATCATAAAAACCAGAGTGCAACCATCATAGATCGCAGCTTCTTATATAAAAGTTCTCAATAAAAGTTCCGTTAACGTTATTTTCTCATACACACTACAAAAAATTATCGGACACAAAAAATCATTCTCTAATAATATCAAAAAATTGTCCATTAAGCGCAGCATGTGGTCTTCGTTTATCTCTTACCTTACTGTTAGTTCTGCAGTTCATAATTTTGTTTCACAGAAAAAACGGTTGAATTAAAGAGTTGAACCAAAATACACGGAACGGTTGAAAGTTAGGAAAATTCTTTTTGTCTGTAAAGTTAAGTTTTTCAAAAAAAACCAATACACATGTACAATAGATTCATTATTAGACTTCGGATTTGTATGCAACATAAAAATTGTCTGTATCAATTGCGGAATCTACATGGACCACTTCTTTTTTTAATAATTCTAATAAGCGTTAAAGTCCGATCAGTGGAGTAGAAAGAGATTATCCGGTCCCGCTAGCTCGTGTGCCATCAATTACGTTTCCCAGGATGGAAACAATCGCGTTTTAATTAGTGATCAGTCCCCGATGGCACGCGGTAGGATTTATCGCCCGTTCCCATGGCCACAGGATAAAAAGCTTGCCGCCGGTTACGTTATGATTCGGGGTAGTATCTCGATCTCCTAGCAGTATTCCTGTGGCATTGGATCGGTCTCCCGTGTGGTGTTACGTGAGAATGGCCTCGAGAATTCTTCGCGAACGTCTGTGTTGTGTGTAGCATGATTTTCTACGCGCGACCGGCTGCCTTTCCTTCAGTTTTTCATCTGGTTTTACCAAGCCGAGCCTCGCAAAAAGCAGTTGTCGTCTCGGTGTGTTAAGCGAGAGCCACGCGTTTAAATACTTACCGTCCAGGGACGGGTATTCTCATGGATCTCTATCCGGGGTCTGATATATTATAGATCGCACCTCATTGTCTCGCTGTTGGCCACGTGTCCGACGTGATCGATAATTATCGGACCGGTATAGTATACATACATGTATACCCAGGCCCCCAGTCACTAGGTAGCTTCTCGTTATCGATTGCAGCAAGTAGTGAAGGTCAGCTGAACTCGGACGTGGTTCAGTAGTGCGACTTGGAAATACGAGCGAGGACCTCGCGCCACTCTAATTCGCCGCGCCTCTCTGCTCGACCTGTTTTTCGAAAGAACATGATCAAGTACAGTCCCTGTCGTTATAGTCGTCCACCTGAACGAGCCTGAAGCAATGTGAATGGGTGGACAGCTTTTCTGATGATCGGTATGCTTCCTCCTTCAAAAAATAGAATGCTGTTTGAAAGATCACCGATTTTTACAATATGGCGGCTGTTTACTAGCGATACGAGGGTCCAGGGATATTATAGATCCTCGGGGGACACATGCTTTTAGTATGAGGTCCCATCCAACTGGCATACAAGTTAGGTATATGATCAATTTTTTAGCTACTGGTACTTGATCGTAGACGCTGTGCTTAAAAGAAGCTTAACCATTCGAGGACGAATGTCGACAAATTATCGACAGCAATCACGTTGTACAATAATCATGCACACAACGGAACATCAGTACATATTGTTCATTATCCCGAGATGTAAGAGTTTGATTCATAATTTTTAAAAATCTGTAGCCATGGATTTTTGAAAAAATTATGAAATAATCGCCGTTGAATAATATGTTATGACAGTAATTCGCACGAAGGCCCCGGCGCGGCGGTCGAACAATTTTTTCCAATCTCTGAAAGTCCAGAGAATGTATCTGTTTTTCCATTAAACGGCGTGACGAGCGATTGAAAAACGTGATCAATTTATCACGACCAATCTCCGGGGATACGGTGTAAAAATCAATCTACAAAAGACAAATGATTTCTAAGCTATTACGATGGAGCATAAGTGTGCCGTTAACTCGAATCGTTCGGGGCTACCTTCGAGGCCCTTGTCGTCTAATAGCCTCGGCGGAATATCACGATAGCCTGATCGACGTTTAAACTTAATTACTGAAACAGCGAATAGCCAGTTGAACGCCGGCCATCATACCTTTAATTAATGTTAGGGCATACTAATTACCGCCAACAACGGTACTTATAATGGAATATCAATATCGCGTTACGCGGACAAATTTCACGGACGCTCTGAGAACGTGTTCGACGCGTGTGTGTTATATCTTTCGAAGATGCATTAAGTCTTGCGTGTGGTGTGTTTATATCCACCGGCATTATTCTAATCCATCATTTAAAATGCAACATCTTGGATTTCTTTCACGCCCGTGAATGAACATCGATCAATAGACAACGGCTATTGTGCATTCACACTTGCTGTTCACTGTGTAGTCCGCGTAATCTCTATAAAATGCATCTTCAGATCTTTTCTTTTAATTTTCCACTTTTTTAACACATTGACTGTCACGTCAGTTAGAAGTCTTTCCCAGTATAAGCATGTTTATAATT
Organism: Lasioglossum lativentre; assembly: GCA_916610255.1. Lineage (NCBI taxonomy): Eukaryota > Metazoa > Arthropoda > Insecta > Hymenoptera > Halictidae > Lasioglossum > Lasioglossum lativentre. The sequence continues at coordinate 19,892,449 of OU744364.1, read as the reverse complement.
TCAATAATTAATATGAGACATATAAAGAATCATAAATCGTTCTCCCGTTCTTCTTCTTCTTCGAATTCATTGATATTAGGAATTGAAAAACATGATCTCGATTGATGGACAATCATTCCAGTAGAGAACCATAAAATTTAGATACATTACGTATTCTTAGTTGTATTCCAGCTTTAATAAATAAAATAGAGCAATAAAACCAAGATAAATATTAATTTATGAGATAATTAAGTAATATAAATAATGCCAGATAAACCCGTGTAGCTGATAATAAATCGCACAGCTATTTTTAAGTATGGATGGAAAACTCGATATTACTGAAACCTCAACTTTAGACTCGCATATCTCTGATATCATTAAACTGTAAGTCTTGCAATTAACAGCAAAACATATCCTGGCAGTTTATAAATAAAGTACGCTATATAAATTTCTCAAATTTAGGAAAAAGTTTTTTCTATTTCTGTCCACGAATTCGGCTGAATTCGTCAGAGCGCGGTGGTAGGTTTAATGTTAATTTGTACACCGCATCAAATCTTCAAGAATTAATTGTTGTTGCAAATTATTAAATTAAAACAAGAGCGAAAGAGTCTCATGATCGAAGCTGAAAAATGAAAGATGGAAGATGGTTCGATCATCTGGATTACGCTGCCCGGGAATCCTAGGAATTCAATCACCGCAGAGGTATAGTTTTTTATTTGGGGAATTTCTGTGCACCTTGACGCGAGCTTGACTCATGCATCACATACGTGGAACCAGGTGTATGCAAGACTTCAGTAAACGGTCCTGCGAATAGAAGGAAAAGGGAAGTAAACTCGAGGAACCGGTCTCTTGGAAATCACCGATGACGTAGATTGTGACTCGCGTGTGTAGGACACCCTGCGATCCGAGAACTCGGGTTTTCTGTTCTCTTTTCGCGTTGACGTGCGAAATCTCTCTTCAATTTCTACTCCCAACGTCGTTGACTACTTTGTCATTCCTTATAGGCCATTTTCCTCATCTATTCTCGTCGACAGTTTACAACTCTTTCCTTGTCATTAATCGCGTGTAACGCAACCACTTGTCTGCGGTAATAAATATCAGCTAAACATCGGATATTTATTGCACGAGTACTTTCTGTAATTTCTAGACAGAGAACATGAAATTTTAGATACTTGTATGTTTAGATAAATTGTAGTACCAAAAATTGTAATAAATGTAACTTTATTTTAAATTCAAATTTATATTTTATCCTGAATATTGTGGATTTATTAATTACTTTAAGATAGGGTAAATGCAGAGAAATAATGGAGACTATATCCGAGAGTAGAATATATTTCAACTGTTATTGAATTCAAGAAGAAAGGGCTGCGAATTAATGTGCACCCCTAATAAATAGCTCATTGGTCCATTTAATTCAGAAATATAGAAATTAGAGAATACACACACACACACACACACACACACACAAATGGAAAAGCTTGTATCATTTCGCTAGTCAAGGTTTCGTCTTCGAGATTAGAGGGGTGAGTGAGGTGAAAAGCTGGAAGGGTCGAGTAAAAAAGAATAAGAAAGTCGAACACTTATAAACAGCATTATGCTGGGGTCCAATAAGGGGATCGATGCATTAAGTGAAGAACTGAACTGCAGTCACCAGAAGAGTCTATTTACAACCCTGCATTGTACCTGTTAAAATAAGGTACTCGAAGGAAATTGACCATTTTTCTTAAATAGGTGAGCCATTAAGTAGAAGTATAGACTGATCGCTCGAATACAATAGACTTTCATTTACCTGAACCAGTCGGTAGACACGGCCATTTAGATAACTCACGTGTTTGTATAATAGGGGACCACTAATTATCCCCACCACGTGATCTTATCAGTTGACCAACATTTTCGACCCGAATCTTCAGTTGGAACGTTAGTATGACATGGGAAATCAGTTTGTTTGTGCCTTGAATAATTACAAGAAGATTGTATAATCGTTCGGATAATAGAGGATCGGTTACGAATTTACATAATTGACGGTAAGTAAACACTTGTCCTTGTAAAGTTGCGATTCTAATGGGACAGTGTCGACAATATAATATCCTGAAGGGTGCTAAAAGGATCTAGAGGAGGCTAATACTAATTTTCAGAGCAATTGGGGATGTTGAGTAAAAATAAATATCATATCTTAAGCAAATTCTGTTAAGCAATCTCCTAATTTAGTAATGTAGGAATTGTTGAGAATTACATAATACTATAGCGATTTTAATGGTGCCTCAAAAAGCACAGTCGAGTGCAAAGGGTGAAGCAATTGTCTAATAGTAATACACATATACTTTTTCACGTTCTCCATATGAAATCGAGTATATTGCTTAACACCACGTCAGAACATTTAACAATTGATAAAGCCATTTAGCAGCGTAGGAACTGTTGTGTATTTTAGCATAGCAATTTTTAGCGGTGTCTCATAGGGGACAATCAACTGAAAAGGGTCACGATCTCCTAACGCAAACCAGTATCTCCTGGACCAGTCAATGTGCCATCTGTCCGTGGGTTCAACCCTGAATTCCACCAAAAATAAGCTGCGATCCCAGCGCATGCGATCCTGGGTATTTCCCTCTGTCCTCTTACGCATCGTGGCGGGAGGACATCAGGGAGGATCACGAAGAGGTGGGAGCCTGGTCCTCGTCCTCCCATGTCACTCTCACCGTATCCCTCTTGCATTCTCTCGATAAATACCGAACGGGACGCAGCATTCTGCTGGTCAGTCGCGAATCCTCGCTTTTCGGGGTCTGTGTCGTGTTTGGATAGCTGCTAACAGCATCAAGCACCTAAAGAGCCTGACTCCTACGAACGACTTCAAACTCTTGCAACTTCGAACACGTCGCAATCATCTAAACAAAAATCGTCAGAAATACAACACACACACACACAAAACTCGAACACAAAGGAGACATATAGAGATCGTACAGAGTCCTAGAACTTCAAGAGCAAGTCACTCGTCAAATCGAAATCGTTAAAGAGAAAAGGGAGCCAGAGAGCTGGAGGGAGAGATAAAGGAAGAGAGACTTATAGGAGACACTCAAAATAAAAATCGTCAAAAATACAACACACGCAAAACTCCATCATACAGACACAACGTACAGAGACCACACGGTCAGCGTACAGAGACGAAAGAAAGAAAAAGAGAGACGGTGAGCTGGAGGGAGAGAGAAACGAAGACGGAAGAGACATATAGGGGACATTCGCCACTCGCCACGGTTCCGCGCCGGTTCAGTCACACTGCGTCACTCGGCCGAGCGACTTCGCGCGGCCCTTCTTCCTTTTCCCGGATCGAGTCGGTTCTCGTTCCTCTCCTTTTCGTCGTCTTCTTCTTTCTCCGCCATCTATCTCTCTCTCTCTCTCTCTCTCTCTCTCTCTCTCTCTCTCTTTCTCTCTCTCTCTCTTTCTCTCTCTGTCTTTGTCAAAGACCGTGTGCTACGCCCCCGTTCGAAATCGGTTTCGATTTGTTGTCGATCCGTTCAGATCGTTGGCTGAGTGACAGAGAGGAGTCCCACATCCTACACAGTGTTCAAAGGCAGATCACGCTGATCCAGAACTGCACGTAAACCGAACGTTCGGGACCGACTGAGAGTAAGTTTCGTCAGCTTCGCGAATGGTTCCCCCCTTGGTTCCCCTGGATCATCTCGCCGAGACCAGCGCCGGTCATCGATCACGTGGCGGAGGCGTCGATCTTCACGCGTCCCCGCGAACCAATTCGAGAGATCCCCGGTTCCCGAGATAACTGTCGGCTTCTGACACGAGAATATGACGTTGCACTATTCTTGATAAGTTGACATGGTAGTTCGGTTGTTTGTTCACTGAGGACTTCATGCGCTTAGAGCGAAATTGGAAGTTGGAGGAGTCAAAACACTGGACACTAAACGCGACCGACGTATGTTGCTTTATGATAATGACACGATTGAATTTATTTGGATAGCCTACGATATTTCTTATAGTATGTATGTTCTCGATTAAAGTAGTTTATTTAAACATTTCTTGTAGAAATATTTTTGGTAACGACATGATGACATGATTGCATTTATTTGTATAGCTTATGATATTTGTTGTAATATGTGTGTACTAGATTGAGGAAATTTATTGAAAAATATGTCACCGAAATATTTTTATAATTACAAAACTATTGGAAAAGATGCAGTCTGGAACGAATTAATTTGACCCATCTGGTAGATCTAGTGTTAATATTGCCTTGAGCATGTGTTTGAAATTGTTGAAGAACATTTTGGTTTTGCATAAAAATCCTCAGAAACTTCCCATTTTCTAAAAATTGAATTAAATAAACATCTTTTTTGCCGATTGGGAAAAAAGACTTCCCCCCAAGAACTGTTATTATGTTTTAATAAAATAAATGCTTTTTTGCATTTCATAACGTTGCCCTTGCCATAAATGCATAAAGATCCACAGTCTAGTTACAATTTCTAGTAATTTCCTTCGTGAAGTGTCACAAATTTGTCCAACACTTGTGTCAGAAGTTGCTAAAAAATCGTGCAAATGTGTTCGGTTCAAAATAAAGTTGCACGTCCGAGCGTAGAGTATCAACTGTTGCATTTTGCCAGTGCAATAGTCAGTACGAATGATAACGGGTTATTGCGAGGAAGGCCGCGTGTCGAGCTTTTAATATCAACGCCGCGATCCCTCGTGTTCTCATTTCCTTGTTTTTTGTCCCTCCGTTGACACTTTGTCGCGACACAGTACGTTTTCTGTTTTGTTGTTCCTGAACAACCCTATTGGTCGGTTTAGAAGCGAGCGAAACTCGACCAACCATGAACGGGATCACGAAGATCATGGATAACAACTTTTACGACGACGAAAATGACCGCGCGATGATGATCAAAAAGCCCGCCCCGTTGAGGACTATCTCCTGGTCGGAGAGCGTCGAGGAGAGCAACCTGGATGTACCGGGGACGCCCAGGACGCCTCGGACGTCCACCACCCCAGGTATCAATGATTATGCGATTGCTTGATAGATAGAAGACTGATATCTATAACGTACATCTCCCCGCTACCTCCGATTTTCCTAAATAATTGCCTGAGTGCTGGCACAAAGGAAAAATTCACTTACAAACATTCCTTATAAATGTTGAAAGCATAAATGTTGAAAGCATAAATGTTGAAAGCATAAATGTTGAAGAGGTATCGCAGATCATGCGATTGCTAGACAGGGATAAGATCGTATCCATAGCATAGATCTTCTGAAAAACTCCGATTTTCATTCATAAATTCCCGAAAGCAGACGTGAGGTAGGAAAAATAGGGATCGAATAGAAATCTATGCTGTAAATCTTTTGTGGAAATCTTGATTTGTTAAATTTCTGCACACTTCGCGAAGTCCTTGTGAAACGTCTTGGTCTTTGATTAATTGTAACACCTGGCTTGCTACAGCTGACCGGTTGTGTATTTAACTTAATCTCTAATGGAATGAATCACGAGACAAGTAATTTTCCTCGTTTGAACGAAATTGTGAAATGAAGTGTGAAGGGAAGTATTATGTATTCATTGCTTGCAACCTCTGCGAGGTTGTACCGTGATTTTTCCAAATACTTCGAAAATTTTGAAAGATCATTTTGCAGAGACAAGAGAGAAATTCTCTTTCCTTCGTTGATTATAGTATTAGAATGGATTATCTCTAGCAAGTTAATTACGTACTTGTATTTATCGTTCTCTAATTTTACTTCGGTCCAACACACTTTGATTTCGACGTCTATCGTTTACGTATTCTTCATTATCATCGTCTCTTTTTAGTAACTAACAGACTTAGTAAATTCGTCCACTATCGCTTAATAATTGCTTCGTATCTATGGAGGAAGTCATCGAAGCCAGTAGATAGATAAACGTGAACTCTCAAGTGCGATTTTATAAAATAGATTACCATAATTTCGTGGACATTTTACCGTGTTAAAAAAAATCGTAACAAACCACAGATTTCCGAAGTTAATTATCAACTGCATTTTCAATCACTGTCAGTTGCGATGTTTCGGAATGTTTAGGCTCGTTCCACCAAAAATTTCGAGTCGCTTGTCGTTTCGGATTGTTTTATCCGTCACTCGCCCCGGTTGTTAACGACAGAATAGTATCGCACGCATTCGGCCGACATTTTAATTTAATTTCGTGCAGCGTCGTTATCATTGATCAAGCCCGCTGTCCGTGAAAAAGATTTGGAGAGCACTCTCTCGCCATAGTTCTCGTTTCCGGGTCAATCGTACCCGCTGATCTCGAAATGATAAAAACCCTGGGAACTGTCGGGATACAGTTACCAGATCCTGTGTAACACGTAACTGTAACGTTACGAAGTACAATCGTCGTAGCATGACTATCGACTTTCCGTGGGAGAACGCTTTCGTTCATTTCGGTAGGATAACACCGGAAAAATTCCCCTCGTACCTGTCCTACCTGTCCGAAGACACCGTTCTGGATTCGCCCCATCGTGATTCAACCATAATCACCGGCCACAATCTTCCTTGCCCATTTAATAATTTCTTTTGCCATCAATCTAACCCTTTAAAATTCGTCATCCTTCTGGAGACATTCATAGTCCGCTTGTCAATGTTAATAATAGCATTGCTACTTTTATTTACATTAGAACAAGCAACCAATTAATACTTATCAAAATAAATAAATTCCTCCACGTACAATTTCAGATTCTCCAAATACTTGGCCTTCTAGTAGAAGATTGCAAATTATATTTTAAAATGACAGGTTTATATTTATATAGTTACAATTATATGTATATAGTTACCAGCGTTTTCTACAATTTTCTGCAATCGTCTCCGAACGTTTTACAAGATGGTGGATTCCTATTTCCTAGAAAGTGCATAGTCTTATTTCAAAAATTGTCTCGAGAACTTTGAATATTGGCTACGAACTTTTGCAATTCTCTATTAATTACTAGCCTGTATATCTTTGCACAATGATCGTACGAATCAAAATCTTTATGATCTTCCTCTAATTTTTTGCCAAAATGAAAAATGGAAAATCTTCAATTTTTTAATACCCAGTGGTCCAAAAGACTTGAAATTTTTAAAGAACCTTCGTTAGATATTGTGCTACTTCATGAACCAAAATCTTCATTAAATCTCGATTGTTTTCCAACTTTTCACCAGGCACAAAAGCGAAAGATGAAGGCCTTGAAAATGGAAAATCACGAGGACGGTCGTTCCAAGTAGCCCGATTTCCTCGAGGATTCTGCGTCTTCGAGGTCGACTTTCCGCGCCGGCAGCAATTTAGATCGCGAGATCCATAATTTTCTAACAATCGATCGCTAATCGCTCGACGTAGAACAGAAATCCCCAGTAGCGTGACAGCGTGAACGTCGTTACTCGATCGAATTACGCGATACGGTTCATTAGCGATGTCTTAACTCAGTTCTCCCGTCGTGAATGCACAGAGTTTCGAGCTTGTTGTTGGATCCCGATCGAATAAATCTTTGCAGAAGTCTCTCCCGGCTGTTGTTAACACGGTTTAGATTGACTCGCCGGCACCGAGACTCGGATTGGGTTGTTATACAAGCGACGCGACACGACACGACTTATTTCCATCGTGACGGGAATCGATGACGTTTGTGGAACGGTCCGCTCATCTTTAATCGTTATGCAACAGGTTCGGAAGCAGAACGTCGAACTTCTAAAGCTTGATCCACACTGACGACTAATTGATAGCCCACGCGCCTGATTTTAGTTTACATCGTTGGCATTTTCCCTGGGCGCTGTAACATGATTTATGGAGATCATTATTCATGCTCTTTAAAAATTTTTATTGCGTTACTGTTGGTCTACTGGATCCATTGAGAAAGGAAAAAATTGCTGTTTCAGTTCAGTTTGTTGTAATTGAGGTGGAATGAAAGGGCAGGATCAATTGACACAGTGCTCGTATAAAGCAACGTTGACGACGATATAATTTAGAGTATTATCATCATTTAATTTTGAGTCTGTTAATTAGGTGTCTATTAATTTTGATTAATCGTAATGACTTCTTGAAAATTTTATTTAAATCCTTCGTACTTCGATTGTTACTTCGTTAACTGCTCAATGTAGATAGAAAGATGAATCGCTATTCGCAGGTAGCAGATTAATGGAAAATACGATTTCATTCAATTTTGCTATTCCACTGTGTCTTGGTAATAATCGATAATGATTACTTTGAGTTAGGTTTTGTTGATCGATCGAAGATTTACGTAAAACGTGAATGAAAACTCGAAATGTTAATGAACACATGTATCGACTCCCAATGGAAAAAAAGAGATAAAACGAAGAAGTACTTAGAACATTTTACATCATTTATGTTACATAAAGATCAAGATCACATAACGATTCTTATAATCAATTATGCCGCGTTAAACCGAGCGACGTGTGCAATGACTAATTCACTGCGAATGCAACGTTTTAAAATATTAAAGAAGACGTTCATTATTTCATCCGCGCGGTTACATGATTAAGAAAATTACGAAACGCCGGTTATCATGTCGAACAATTGCAAAATATCATGAGTCCATGAATCATTTCCGGATCGTTTAACAGAATGCAAAACCGAAGAGCATTATTCAAGTTTGCCAAGCTTTAATTTCCGGCGAACGAATCGTTCTCTCGTCGCGTTAATTTAGGAACGGTTAATGAGAGATAAAAATATGTCATAACAAATTATCGGCGTTTTCGTTGATTTTCGTTACCACACGCAGACGGATCGTCAGTCACCGCGGGTCAACCGGATTCATGATAGCGTTGTTGATATTTAACTTCGTCTGATTCGTTTTAAATTGAAAAATCAGTATAGGTTTCACAAGCTGGTCACCGCTATTAGAATAGCGAATCCGTGCTGTCGTGTCGCATATCACGATGGACGAAAGAAATTTTCTTGTATTTAACCAACAAATGAATTTAACCCCTTGCCTTGTATCCAGTTTGACTCTTTAAGATTTCAACTGAATCTACTGATTATATTATAGATGGTTACACGTTTCTTTTAATTCTTCGAGGACTGATGTCGTTGTCTTGATGGTATTAAGATCATGTATCCACCTTTTAAAGTCGCAAATAAATTATTTAATTATTTAATTAACACATGATAGGTTTATTTTTTCTTGTTCCAGTATTTAAGACTTTGATATACAATGATCTGGTAAATGTCTAACAATAAGATCACTAATAAATCTGCTCGGTGTTGTTGATAGCGAATAACGCAGTAAACCTGAGGTTGTTATTCTTTGATTTACAGGCCACGAAAAATGCACATTCCATCACGATCTGGAGCTGGATCACAGGCCGCCAACGCGAGAAGCTTTACTCCCGGAAATGTCAAGGAGTTACAGGCTACTCTTGAGCTCCCTAGGAGAAGATCCTGATCGGCAGGGTCTTTTGAAAACCCCGGAACGTGCCGCGAAAGCTATGTTATTCTTCACGAAAGGCTACGATCAGAGTCTCGAAGGTGCGTCATTGTTATATCATATTTCTCTCCTCGCTAGCAGGACACGGTCTTCATTCCATTTCGGGGCCATTATGGGCATAATGGTGGAATGCAGTCAAGCCCGTAACAGTAACACTTTTCCTCCGTCCGAGAAGAAATGGCTTTTAATATTAAATTTTTAATTTTTATTCAATTCATCGTGGCTGAAAAATAGAGATAATGACTATAGTGATTGAAATTGGTACAGTGGCTGTGTAGAACAACGATAATGATTATATAAAGTATTATTTCTGCTAAATTTTAAGAGTATCCATCTGATCAAGGAATCTGCTTTTCAATCAATTTTTTAAATGTTGTTCCTTTGAGAGTGGAAAATAGCGGCAACAATGATAGTGATTATATAATTTGGTACTGTCGTGTTTATAAATTTAAATGTATTTTTCTATTCAAGCAAGAAATTATTTTTAATCCATTTTGTAATGCCGATGCTCTAAGGGTTGAAAATAAAGACACTGGTAATAGTAATTGATACAGTGATCATATAAGAGCATCATCTTCATTAATTTTTCAGAGCACTGTAACTATAAGGGTTTGAATTTTTTCCATCGAAGCGAAAGGTGGTTTTTAATGAATATTCTAGCCGCCCTAGCGCCACGGGTAACGATTACATAATTTAGAGTATGGTGAACATATACTGTTGCAACTCAAAGTGCAATGTTAACTATGTTAGTTACGGTAAATCGTAATTACGCGTAATTACAAGTCATCGATTATTCTTCGACACTCGGGAGTCAGTTTGTAAATCAGTCGTAATTAAGCATTGTTACGCTTCTTCTCTGACTAATAACATTGCCTTGGAGTTCTTTATGTGAATACAGTTTGCATTAATTGTTTACGAGAATCAAGGATAGCTTCGTGATGTAATTACGAATTATCTATAGAATGAACTATTCGCGTAAAGTTATTCATCGTTACGATACACGGGGGCGAAAAAGAAAAATTAATTTTATCGTTCCAAGGGTTCATTAAATCATGCGATATTGAAATATTTAATAGCCACGGTTCGAATCACTTTTTAATTTGTACAAATTTTCATGAAATACTTTAGAGAGACTGAATAAAATCTGTGGGTGGTAATCACCTCAATGAAACTCTTCTTTAAAATCTGTGGATCGTGAAAAGCTCAATAAAATTCATTAAATGGAATTCTACACTGATATTCTACGCCGCCATTTTCATTTATTTTAAAATTCACGAATACTTTAGCTGATACGAAAGCCTTTTAATAGGCTTTTTAGTCACTGCTATGTCAGAAAGGAATTTAACATTTCTCTTTCAACCCTCGTACATTGCTCAAGTAAAAATACAAGGATCTAAATTAAAGGATGTAGTTCCAAACAACTTGTTGATTCGCTCCAGAAATTTCTACCGTTCTCGATATTATCAAGGGATTCTCAGCTGTTTGCCTGTGGTTTTCCGGAAAAACTATTAATCATCGCAAAATGTTGGCAAGGAATCTCCGGGTTATTAGGCGACTCGGGAAAGTCGATCGAACGAATTCTCCCTGAGGATAAAGCTCCGATGAAATATGAAACCGCGAATAGACCCACTCGAGGAAAGTGGCGTACTTTTCGTTCCTTGTACTTGAATCGAAGGCTCTCGAGGATCCGTCACGCGGAGAGAAAGAGGAAGACTTAAGGAAAAAAGAGAACGCCAAAGCTCACGTTATAAATGGGTCTCAGGGACGTGGAACAGCCTGAGAAGAATACCTTTCACCTTTTCCTTCCATTTGTCGTCGGCAAAGTACAACTACCACCGTTCCGTAGTAATTATAAGCCCGCGGAACAAAATGGCGACGGCGAACAAGGTCTTTAACGAGTTCAACTGTTCTCTCCTTTCGGTACATATTAACGAATAACGAATAACGAATAACTAATTGCCTTCCCAGTCTCCTATTCCGAATCCCTCGGTGGAGCATTATCGCTTAATTAAAACGCTGCGGGATATTTATTCTGTTTTCATTGGCTCTGCAATTTTTATTCATAAAAATTGCTTCTATTTGAACGTTCAAAAATATTTAGTCGCTTCTCTGATGATCGAATTGTGTTTCACAGGAAAAAGAATTCAAACAGATGTTATTTCATTGTGTTTTATTTAGAAAAATGAATATAAATGTTTTATTTCGACGATGTTACGTAAATGTTCTAACATTTTAAATATTCAGATACCGTAGAGTACTGAAGCTTAATTAAAATCCTGCAGGATATTGACAACTGTCTTCGTCAATTCTTCAATGTTCATTCCTAACAACCAATGTTATTTTAACGTAAAAAAATATTTGATCCCTTCTCTGACGATCAAATTGTGTTTCACAGAGGAAACGATTTAAAAAGAATGCCATTGTATCAGGTTTTATTTAAACAAACACACCGAATTAATAGAATTGCGTTTGATGTTCAACATCCGGAATATTTCAATTAAATTGAATACTAACGCTTTAATTAAAATCCTGCCGAATATTTGCACGGTTTTCGATGAGTCCACAATTTTTATTTAAAAAAATTCATGCTACTCTGACATTAAAAAAGGGCTCGATCACTTCTCTGACGTTGAATCAAGGATATAATTAGATAAAATGCCTTAGTGTATTTCATTCTTTCAAATATACAATAAATATTACAATTTACCATCTGCATCTTAAAAAATGAACGATCAATTTTCTTTACAAAAGTGTCTGAAAAAAAATCATGAAACAATAGAACAGTATCGATCACATTCTTTTATAACGGTGAACACGTATTGTGAACGCTACTTTCTAGAAAGAAAAAGCTAGAGCTTTCATTAAATTGCATTTTACCGATTCTACATCTCCGATTCACTTCCATCAGATTAAAGCTCATGCATGAGGTATGAGACCCGCGATGTTTATGTATGGGATTCCGGTGACTGGTTATCTGCAATCGTTTTAAGTAGCCTTTAATAAATGGCACAATCCCTGTCCGCACGAGAAATACGTCTAGTAGCAGAGCTACAGGTGGTGGAGAGACTTTAATTCACTTGGATTTAACCCCTACCCCGCTTTAGCGGAACCGCCCTCGAGATAAGCCCGGTTAACGGTGCCTCGACTCGACTCGACCCAGTGAATCTGGAACCAGTTGCTGAGCACTTTCCTAGAGAAAGCTTCGGGTCCACCCTCTCCTAACCACCCTCGCCATCACCGTCGAGCCATTCCCTTCTGACGATTTCTCTTCGCCTTTCATTCCCGGCCATAAGCTTCGCTGAACTCCCGCTGGAAATGTTCGTACGTTGCAGCATGAGACACTGAAATTCGCGACTTTTAGACATTGTGGTCCAAAGTGCCATTTTCTGGACCTTCTTGGGGATTTGCTTTTAAACCTGAAAAGAAGCCAGAATTTTATGGAATTTTTGTTTCAAATATAATGATGGATCGTTATACATGTACAGTGAAAATTTAGAAACCTAAATGTTACTCATTTATGTATAATGTGCACACGCTATTCTCTGAACTCTTGCTGCTAGCATCAAACATAGAAGATGATAGTACAGTGACAAAACATTTTTATATGTTATCCGGATATAATAATATAATTCGAATTGTACCGTGTTGGTACTTATTTTAATCAGAAAAACATCACAGAAATGTTGGTAAAATTTTCATCAACAAGTTCGTACATCGAAGAAGTATACTTGAAGAATGCCTTTATAAAAAGACAGAACAAGGTGTCGGGGTGCTTAAACAATCGAAAATGAGACACGTTAGAGAACATGACGAGCGAGTCTCGCATTTTTGGCGAACCTGTAGACATCCGAACGATAAAAGCTTTTTCTTTGTGAACAAGAAGCCTCGTAATTAGGCAACGGCTAAGCGCATTGAAAGCCTAATTTCAGCCACTCTAACGGAGAAACAGCGACGGCGATTACCCCCCGGCTGACAATGACGAAATCGAAAAGTCTGTCGACTCGGTGACGCGCCAAATTGAAAGAGTTAATCGAATCCCGATGAAAGGGTGATCGCGCCGAGCCACCGAATCGAAAAATTAAGCTACACGCTTTGAGGATCAGAGCTCGGATAGCTGGTAAATAGACAAGAGGAAATTGCCCTGACTGGCTAGGTGTGAAGGAGGTCTAATCTACCCTCGAGCATGTACCGTATGATCAACAGTATGCGAGTAATGTTCCAAAAACCACCTAAACACTCTGTCACAATGGAGAAATCGTTCTTGTGCGTCTTCCGAACGTTTCCAAAATTCTTTGCATCCCTGGTCTCAAAAATCGATACTAGAGATTCAAGCTGTATCCACACCAATGCAAAAACTACTCGATTTTTCTGTTTTAAATTATCGGGATGATTGCAATACTATCGAATGTGTGGCTTACTAGCAAGTGCCTTTTTTTAAAAGGGACATTTGTTAAGAGTATGCAGTGCGTACAATTTTGAGATATTTCGATTTGAAAAAAATATATTACGTACTCCAAATAGTGGTAAATATATGTGCAAGAGATCAATACAAAGTAGTAATCTGGTGTACTCAAAAAAATTCCTAAAGAGACCCAAAAAATTCGCGAAAAAAATTTCGAACCTGTAAAAAGTTCCAACTTTTGGTAATTGAATTTTGGGTTTGTGTGACGTTGACCACCTTGTATACATCAAGAGTAACATCCATTGACCATTTTACACAATGATTCGTTGGGTAATTTTTTATCCGCGAGCCGACTCGGTTACGTATGGAAATATACAGTTGATCAACGCGGGCCGAGAGTTCGTTTCATCATTGTCGGTCATTGTGAAGGTGTTTCTTGTTAAGGTTGCCGTGGAAACCGTGGAGAGCACCCTCCATTATACCTAGCCACCAACACCTACAAACCACCGATTCGTACCTACGGTGCCAGCACACTAGTATCGTCGCTATAGTAAGTAGGTCAATATCGAGTAAATCACAGACAGGATCGCGAGAACCTTAACCCACGTGCAGAGAGGATGTTCTTTCGCGGAGCAATTTAAACGACAATCCTCTGCTATTCCTAAGCGTTTATGCTAGCGGAGGTGTTTCTTCCAAGCCCTCTGGGTACCAATTAGCAACTCTACTGGCTAATTTTATTTCAGCGCCGAGATAGGACGATAAAATTCGCGAGATATTTCGCGTTTCCACTCGGCTCCACTTGGACACCCTGTAGTGTTAACTTAGGGCACCAAAATGTAGCTTCCGAGCTCGAAGTACAGTTTCGGTGATCAATGCAAAATTCATTAGGTGATCATTAGATTCTGAATTTAGCGCATTTATGACGAGAATATATTGGTGCAATTTCCATTAAAAATGCCATTAAAAATGTCATTAAAAAGGGACATTTTAGAAACTTCATTACAAATGGTTATTTTAGAAATGCCATTAAAAATTGCCATTTTAGAATTGCCATTAAAAATGGACATAATCTTATACAAACATGGACAGGCATAATGATGCTGTATAAAATTTCTTATCAATTCAATTACATTCTTGAATTTTCAGAGGTGATAAACGACGCAGTGTTCGACGAAGATCACGACGAGATGGTCGTAGTGAAGGACATCGAAATGTTCTCGATGTGCGAGCACCATTTGGTCCCGTTCTACGGAAAAGTCTCGATCGGTTACCTACCCTGCAAGAAGATCCTCGGCCTCAGCAAATTAGCCAGGTAATGCGAAATGGGAATCCACTTTATTACACCGGGGAGACCGGGATTAACACCGGTGTGGCGTACAGACTGCGGTGCAATTAATGCGCACTGGACTCTGACAGACTGTAGTGTCTCCAAGTCCTCCACACTTTAAGAAGATCCTCCTCCAATGTAATGGAAATTAATTGCTTTCAGCTACTCCTTGCCGGGCAAATAAATCCTTTAATCGAACTGCCATCTATGTACATCCCGTGCTTACACGGTCGCACTTTTATCGCCAAAACTTTCTTGAATCCTCTACTGTGGTCTTACAGTTATTACAATTTTAGTCTCGTTACAACAATCATTTTGTGCACTCTTTGGATTTCCTGGTACGGAAAAAATAATGGTAATTTTTCGGTATGGACATTTTTGGTTGCTTTTGTTTTAGGTATACAAATTAATTCGTAGCCATATCTTAATTTCATTAATTTATAAGTAGACTGCGGATTTTATTAATTTGTGACAAAAATGAGTAAGTACAATTTAAAGCAGTGGACAGATGAAAAAATTTTAAAAATTTCAATGTGTTCGTTTCAGTTGATTAAAATCATTAGAGAAGAAATGGCATTTCTATTTGGCTCTTATGTTGTACAATTTATGCAGACAATCTTTATTTTTTATAAAAATCCACAGTATAAATAAGTAGAATATATTCTACACTCTTCCATCATTTTTTATGCAAAACATAAAAGTGCACCAAAATTGTCTACATTTTTTAATAATACACTATTTGATCTACTTTTGCGCATCGTTCTCAATTAATTAAAACGGCACGAATTCTCTCAGGCATCTAACGTCTAATTGATGATATGAAGAACAATAAAAATGAATGACAAGTGAATCTTGGTCAGAGCCATTGATTCGAGGCAACAGTTGTTTAGTTTGCGTGACAATAAAAGTTCGCTGGGACGGCCGTGAACCGTGCAAAGCCTCAGATCAATTTTTGCATGATTCCCGAGCATTTCGAGGCGATGACAATATCGCGTCAGTGCACAGAAAAGTTTGCCAATGAACGGTGCAGTGCCACGAGCGCCTCGAGCGCCGAAGTTGCGAGAGGGGCACGCTGTGATATGTATACCGCGTTTCACAACTTCGAGATAACGAATTGCATCGGCAATGGTCACAGCCTTGATTAAAGGAATATTAAAGCGAGAAAAAAAGAATACACGATCGTAGGCGCGCCGAGAGCACTTTCACGCAATGTACCGATCGTTGGACGTTCGTTTACTCGTTGATCATCGATTATAATTAAAATCATTCAATTACGAACCATTAACCCTTTGCACTCGAAGCTGTTTTAACTTCGAAACCAAAACATTCTAATATTTTTTATGCACATGACGGTTATTACTAGACTATGGATCTTTATTAATTTTTTTTATTATTTTTGTTTATCTTTAATAATATTAACAAGCTTAAAATTATAGCTTCCCTAAATCATTTTAACCTTTCTACTGTTTGAAATTACACTTACTCGTTTTTACCATAAATCTTCTTACCACTATTTATTACTATTACTCGTACTTGCAATACTTAAATTTTCATCAATCTCTCAGTTGCAATTATAGTGATGTAAAAATTGTCTTAACTAATAGTGCGACAATTTTTAATGCCACCTTACAATCGCCATTCTAGTGCTAAGGATTAATCGAGCCACATTAATATTTCTATTGTTTATTTCTTTTTCAGGATCGTGGAGATCTACAGCAGGCGTCTTCAGGTTCAAGAACGATTGACGAAACAGATCGCTGTTGCGGTGACCAAGGCCGTGCAACCGGCGGGGGTGGCTGTCGTTGTTGAAGGAGTGTAGGTATCCTTGTCTTCGAGAGGCTCATGTTCGTTAATTACACTAATCAACATCAACCTTGTGATTTGATACCAAAGAGTTGGTCCTTGCTCTTTGAGAGATTTAATTTCGAGACACACGATTTTTTCTGACGTAACTGTAAAAGCTATAAGAATGTTTTTTACGTAGAAAGATTCTGCAGACTCTTTAGAATACGACGGTATATTTTCTGTAACATTATAACCATTTAAACATGTTTAAACAATGTTTAAAGGGAACGAGACCCGTTTCATATTATACCGCTTAGATTCAAAATGAAATCTCCGATCAGGATCGTTTAGTCCGAAAAAGTCCTAGCTTTCATTCTTTCCTAGATTATTTTGTAAGGAAAAATTAACAGGAAACGGAAACAATAACCGAAATCGGCGATCGAGCGATTTCGCGCCTCCCTCGGTTTCGTTCCAACGCGCTCACCACTTGAGCAATAGTTTTCGCAAGGACTAATCGCATGTAAGAATGCGACCTTGTGCTAATAAGGTGCTATCTCTTGGTAAAGAATTAAAACGCATTCTCTTAGCAGGGAATGTTACGTTCTTCAGTCGCCGAGCTCACGAGGCGTTTAATAATTTCAATGGCCACGGGTTTTGAAACGCGCGTACAACATTACGAAAGTTGCCTAAATTAATATTATTCAATTCTATTCTGAGCATTTATCATCTTCATTGTTCAGCTATTTATCTTGTAATCTAGCAGTCCATACTGTTCCGTCTAAAGAAAATCAAATTAATTTTGTGCATATCGTTCGATTACAACGAATAGCAACGTATTCAGAAAATGTTTTGCATTCGCAAAAGCTCATGTATGAATCACACATTCATACAAAATCCTGAATGGCAGAGCTACACATGCGACACGTGACCAAAGATTAGTTGCGAAGGTGTGAACGCTACCGAATCCCATTAATCCTATGAATATCATTAAAATACCGTGGTCGATAAATTAAATACCGTAACCTGTCGGTATAATTGTTCTAATCTCGATCAGCGAACAGGTTGGGAACAAGTTCGATGGAAAAAACACGCGTCGACGTCAGTTCGCGAGTCCTTGGAACGGTCCGACGACGACGACGACGACGCCTTTAAAATCGCACAAAAATGCGGTAAATTAATAACATGGATCAATTATGTGAACGCGTCCTTAATGCTAATCATCCTGTCTCCCCCCGTAACGGCTCGCGGCCGTGATTCACTCGCGAACGAAGATATCACGTATGGAGAACAACGCTGGTCACTATAATCTTTTGCCACCACGGATCGGATAACAGTAACCACCGTTAACCTAGAATCCTGCACGAACGAAAAAAAATGTTAATAACACGGCATTATTATTATTATTATTATTGACACGCCCATTAACGTTGTCGCGTTGCTACCGATTCCGACAGGCAGATTAATTATGCAGAACTATGCAGATTAGACGACTATAAAAAGACTATTAGCGACAGATTTTTCTTTAGAGATTAATGCGTTATTCAGGCCTCGTTTGCATACTGTTGCTAGCAAATCAATCAAACTTTATTTTATGGAGTGCAGGTTTTGTTTTGTTGAAAGAAATGTGTAAAACGTGTAAGAAACAAACGTTTTTCGTTTGCTTCTCTATACATTCCAGGATACACAACCAGCTCTTACACGAATCTTTCATTAATTCACATAACACTAAACCTACCACGGTCAAATAACCGGTTTGATATTTTACAATTATTGAAATTATAAAATATCATATATGGAAAATAATGGAATAAATTTCCTTGTCCTTAGGGCAACATTTACGACATACTTTTAATGGTTTGTGAGTTTGAAAATGTTCAAAGACTGAAGATCGAACCTGATGATCGTTGCAGGCACATGTGCATGGTGATGAGGGGAGTGCAGAAGATCAACAGCAAAACGGTGACGTCGACGATGCTGGGTGTATTCCGCGACGACCCGAAGACTCGCGAGGAATTCCTGAATCTGGTCCAGAACAAGTAAACGCGACTCCGGGCTGTTCTCAACGATGTCGTTACCATTGGTCGAGGGACCACAGAACCAAAAAATGGCCCCGACACGATTCTTGCCCCCGGAAACGTTTCTCGCCCCGCTGCTACCTCAAAAACAAAAAAGAACAAAAAGCGTCCAAAACGAAGTCGATTTCGACGGCGTTGCTTACTCGATAACATCTCCTCGGTTGTTCCGTAAGAAGAAATATTATCGGACCCTTGTCCACGTTGTTAAACTAAAAGGAAAAAGTTATAATAATGATTCTATTCGACAAGCGACTATGTTGGTCGACATTGTCCAAACACGTCCCTAACAGGACGCTCTTAAACTGCTGACCGAATGACACAGAGACAATATGGTAGTTAACTGCCGAAACATTACGCGAGTTCGATCAATTATGCTACCGGGTAAGAAAATTAAGGAAATGCCAGTTTCTTTCCCGGGGAGCGATTCGAACTTGCGCATCGTTTCGCAAAAACAGAAGCCAATAACGCGGGATGCTCAAGGACCATCGCGATTCTTTGATCGTTAGATGATACTCGTGATTCTATGTGAACGCAGGCAGCTTCGTAATTAGTGGAACCCCTGCGAGTGACAATCTAGACACGCAAAGCATTAAGATGAACCGTATAGACAACTATTGATGTCCTCACGTGGTGGCCAGTTTTCTATTTGTTTTACAAGATCTGTTCTTTCAAAATACAGTAGAATTCCGATAACCCAGCATGCTGGTAACTTCGGCAGTGTCAGATTATCAAATATGCCGGATTATTGGACTATATCTATAATGAGTTTAAAATGGGCAAAATAATTTTAAACAAATTACAATTATATATGAAATTTATTGGAAAAGGTAATTCGTGTATATTGAACATACAATATAATTTACGTCTTTTTCAATAGTGTTCGTATACAGTTAGATTTTTTAATTAAACGATCATTTCGTACTACATGAAAGTTCATAATGCATGCCGAATTATCGGAATTCTAATTTATAACAATATAAATGCAATATGATACTGGAGTCTTTTATGCAACCATTTTCAAGGATCATAAGAGGGTCAAAACCTGGTAGCTAACTGAGAATCAAATATGAAAACGGAGCAAGGAACACATGCATTGATTTTATTTTTGCTGTCTTTGCATTATCCTACCACTCTCGCAGCGGGCTCCACCTGTTATCAAGCAGCGTGTATATTGGCAACGTTACCAACGCTGCTGGACCAGCTGTAACCACTGTTTCGATTATTGTACCTTGAGAATACTTTTGGTAACGTTGCCAATATATTATAGAAGCTATTTCGGGAAGCCGCGTTTTCGTCGACGAGACGAAGCAATTAGGAAATTCTCCGGTGAGCTTTCTCGACCGGCCTCGACCGAAAGACTGTCGAAACAGCTTTCAGCGAACCGTCTCTCAAGAGAGCATGTATTCTAGATTCTATATTATCGTTTCCCTGAAAACTGTCTTTACAGCGATGCGTTGAGCTGGCCGAAAACTGTAAGCGTATCGTACGGAATGTTCTAATAATGAATTATGCGACCGGAGACTTGAGACTCTCTATTTTGTATAAACATTCGCGGTGTACCTATAAGTGTGCCGGTAATTATGAAAGCAGTGTAAATCAAAATTCCAAGTAAATTGATCTTTTTCTTTATTATGTATTACGTCGATTGAGATCTGTTTAAACGACAGTCTAAGACCGAGAAGAATAATTTACATTATGCACACGGTAATTTTTGGTCGCGTCGTTCATTATGGGACAATCCGTGCTTTTGCGGATGTTCATGTTCGTCGCCTGTAGAACGTCCCAGCCATACGTTCTGCAGCGTGGAACATCCAAGAGACTTGTGTTGAAGCTGTTCATTCCATTACTTTGTATCTGTTGCTGTTTGTATCATTTATTTAAATGATCCTAGCGGCGGACACGTTGTGTTCGCGACGCGTCAGAATGAACGCACGAGAAATTTTATGGTGAAAGTATATATAGGAAATCGAACGCGCGATGTCCCAGCCATACATCGTGCGTTGCGAAGCGTACGTTTAACTGTATAAAAGGGAAAAAGAACGCAATTATTTATCCCGTGTACAACATTCAAGAGTTTATCTTTACTTGTGTGTTAATTTACGTAATATCTTCGCGGCTACTTCATTCCACCGAATGACGAATGACAAATAACGAGAGAGAGAGAGTTACTTCGTACGGAGTACATCATTTGTTTTTGAAATTGTATTTTTATAGCGACACCGCGGAAAGATGATCTTGATACTCAAAAGACACCGATCGTTTTAACCCTTTCGCGGCCGTTGTTTGTTCTCGTTTCGTAACTACAATACTAAATATGTAAATAACTGATATACTTGTAAGGTCGACAGAGGATTTTGTTCTTTGTACAAAAGGTAGGTTGTTGCACATGAAATGTCCAATTTTTAACAATTTGTTTCTTGGGAAAGCGCATTCGTTTATTCATTGTTCCATAATTATCAAGTTGTCGAATATTCGTAAAATTATTTCCCAGTACATAAAGACTTCCTTTCATTTAGACATACATGATAAAATACATTAAATACAGATTTGAAATCCAGTTTAATGGCAATCTGGACCGGAAAGGGTTGAAATTTGTCACACCGAGCACCGGGTGCGTCTATCCTTCGCATTGTTGCAACTCGAAACGTGGAAGATCGATGAATGCCAGACACGTCGCAAGAGTTTCATAGTATTATCTCGAGTGTCGTTAAATTTACTATACATTCATCGAACTTCCGTGAACTTCGAAACACGGTACGCGTTCGAAAGGTGTCACTTGGAAGGTTCAGACAGTGTTGCGCGACTTTTGGTGCAGCCTTCGATATTCTATTTTCCCGACCTTCAAACAATGAAACGAAAAATTTTAATGTTATTTATGAGAATGAATGTTTAATATTTATAATATTTTTGTGACAATGTTATATAAAGTTATATTTATACTTTCAACGGCGAGTGCTTCTTCCCGGAGGCTCTCCTGAAAGAATTTCCGAACGGAATCCAAAACGGTTGCGTAAAACGGTTCACAGTTACTGGTAACGAAAACTTTTACTTCTTTCGATGACGGAAAGCCAACGTGTCACAAGCAACATTTCACCACGATGACGTATTCCGAGAACTTGGATCTCTCGCGTCGTCAGTATTCCATGCATTTTCACCAGTCTAATAACGAGTAAACAAAATTGTTTAAAATTAGTACCAATAATCAAGGAACTATCTTTTCGAGTACATTTTAAAAATTCAGAGTGCAAAGAGTTATCACCTTTAACGCCATACCAACAACAAATGACACTAATTTCAACTATTACAATGTAGAACACTGCCAATCCTTATCTTTTTAAACTAATTAACTAATTACTCATCTGGGAAGCTTCCTTCGTCAGAAAGAAAACTCGCTTAGAGATCGCAAATTTAAAGACTACTGAGTAAAGACAAGATGAAGCCGTAAAAACCAAAGTCTTGCAAAAATATCTGCTAACATTGTTCCCATCGCGCGTCTACCGGAAGGAACAGTTTCTTCAGGAACGCTTCCGGTTCCGTGATGAAATGGTCGATTGTCCTTCAGGAAAGGAGAAAGCCACGATCAGAACCTCGGGCAAGGTGGTATCTCGATCTTCTTCATAATAGGTTGGCCACAGACTCGTGGAGGTGGAGCATCCGTGATGCAGAGGTTTTCAGCGTCTCCCTGATGAAGAAGAAAGACCATGCTGTTGGCGGATGGTGTCTTCCGGTTCTTGTTCGAGGAACAACATCCGCTACCACAAGGCCGCTTGACGGTGGCGGACTCTCGGGCATATTTTCCGCTGCTACTTCGTTGGGTGACGGAATTTCTCGACATTCCGTTCGGAACGTCCCTTTTACACACAGTTCGTTCCCTGAAAGCGAAACTCATTGTCAGATGAGCCAAAACCATTTGAATCAAACCATTTAACGCTAAACCTACCGACCATTAAAAGTGATTGGTATGCATTGCTTTATAAAAATGGCACGGTCGAATTTATTTAGATTTTTTGCGATTTTTATTATATAATGTATAATAAAGAAGTGGTAGGTTAAAAGGCCCGAAAATAATTGTTTAAACCAGAGATCGAAATAAATAGTTATCCTGCGTTTTTCTAAAATTCTGCTCGCTCTTATATGTTCCGTTTAGCTATTTTAAACTTTTTTTGTTCGTCAAAACTTCCCAGAATCGATCAGCAAAGGACACAGGCAAGATATTGGCGATTAACCGCCATTATCCGCCAAAATTAAATTTATTTTTTTATATTCAGAGTGGCTCCGAAAGGGTACGACTGACCTCGACCTAGAGTACAGACAGCTGACCAATCTGCAGAGCTGGTTACAATTTTGAAAGGCTAATTGCAAGAACGTGGCAAGGTCCCGTGCCAGTTAGCAGGGGGTTTGCAGAAGCTACACACTATTCTTAACTCCGAAAAGATGACTCATTGATATCTCGAGGCAATGGAGCGAAGAAATTGCGTATCGCTTGTCGCGATGGAAATATTATCGATTGCACGATTGACCGGCTGCAATAAAAAACGCAGGAAGAAAGACTGACCGATATTGTTACGAAATTTCTGATGAAATACGTTCACATTCTATCACGGCGTTCTACAAAATTAGTTTGCACGTTGGTATAATTAACACTAGGTCAAAATGACGGGTTTTAATATTTTTAATTTAAGATTATTGAGATTGTAAAGATACATCCATGAGGAATTATTGAAAAAATTTCTTTCTTTCGGTATATATACTATTTAAAAATGGCTAAAAAAATTGATAGATAATCTTGTTAGTGATGTAAAACAGTTAAATTGATTTAATTGCAGTGCTCGTTTGGAAGACCTACTTTTCAGGCTTACAATGTTTTCGCCCCTTAATAATTAAAAAAACGAATAATTATTTTTTACGAACATGTTGCCAGGACAAGGGCTGCAAGGGGTGCAACAGGGGATCGGCGGAGATCTCAGCACCCTTAAAGCTTCAACATTCAAACAGGAAACACCTCGCAACAACGCTCTTTGTATAGCATTTTCGTATTCGGCGCGTTCTTTAATGATACGCTGGTTTTCTTTCTTGAGCCGTGCTACTTCCGCTTCGAGCTGTTTAATGAAATCATTTAAAATTCATATTTCAATGTGGATATATGCAGTCCTATTTACAAGCATCGTTCTGTACCTCGAGCTCTCGTCTCATTCTGTCCTTGTCCTTCATCATCGCTTGAATAGCCGCATCCGTGCAAGTGATCTCCACAACCTGCGGCCCAGCCGCAACCTCTTGTTGTACCGTCTGTTGCGAAGGATGTTCGACAATTTGTTCCACAATGTTTCTTTCTCGTTTCTCGGGCTGTTCCTCGGGCTGTTCCTTGGGCTGTTCCTTGGGCTGTTCCTTGGGCTGTTCCTTGGGCTGTTCCTTGGGCTGTTCCTTGGGCTGTTCCTTGGGCTGTTCCTTGGGCTGTTCCTTGGGCTGTTCCTTGGGCTGTTCCTTGGGCTGTTCCTTGGGCTGTTCCTTGACGACCACCTCTTCTACAACTTTCTCCTTCTGAGAGTACTACATAGTATTAATTTAAGTTAGAAACTTGAAAAGTCCTTTTAACAAGCTTATCCCAGTTTCCATCAATTCAGAGATCCTAAACCTTCAACCAGTAGTGTATTTACTATTCTTAGATTGTGGAGCTGTATATAAAACAAAAATCCTCTGCACCATGCACCAAACACAAAAAACTCGATCCTTTCTTTAAATTCTTTTAATCTTTGTCGACTGTTTTAAATTCCTCCCACTCGATTTTTAATATGTGCATAAAATCCACAGTTTAATTATTAATTTTACGTAAAATGGAGTCTGGTATGAATTATTTTAGAGTGAGAAATATAGTAAAACAGTCTCGTATCCATCTTTAGATTCTTTTAATCTTTAATGACTGTTTTATACTTCAACCACTTGTCATTTCATAAGTGCATAAAATCCACAGTCTAATGATTGTTTGAATCGTTTTAAAGCAAGAAATGTAGTAATAAAAGAGTCTCGTATTCCACCTCACGCTGCGCCTGCAGCTTTTTCTCCTCCTCGCATTCCGCTAGCTTCTTCTTCAAGTTCTCAATCTCACAGAGCCTTGCCAATAATTCTCTGCGCATCAACTCGAGTGCCTTTCTGCAATCTTCTAACTTCTTCTCCAGTATAGCGGTCCACTGCTGTATCCGACCGAGTATGTCGATGAACATCAGCTTTTACGAGGACAATAACAAATTAGTATTTCTTGGGTCCAAACGATCCTCGAAAAGTCGGGTCCTTCGACGCGTCTGCGTTTCGTGTACTAATTTAAATTTAATTTGTAAAATAGAACGGTCGAATCGTTCGAAACAATCGGGAATTGTAAAATGGTAGTTTGAACTCGCTTTATAATATCTTACACCTCGAGACAGAGTACCAGTAACGTTATAAAGCGTCTTTAGTCGTTGTACCCTCTCTAAACACTCCCCCAACAAGTCCTCCCAATTTTATGACGTTTCTACTTGCGTGCGGGGTTCAACCTTTGAATCGTGTTCAAAATTCTCGCCTAAGGTGGCCAATGCTTTACCAGCTTCTTGCAAGTTCTGCTCCACAATGTCGATCATTTCGTCTATCTTCTTGTCTCTAGATCCAAAGACAATTTAGACGATTCTAGTCTACTCTTTAGTTCAAACACGAATTCTACCTTCTCTACTTGCAAAATGGGTCTTAACACTTCACCTACCGGAAGCATAGGCATTTTTAACACTAGGTTTACGGAGCACTAAAAGTGGCCATTTGACACTATTTTATAAAAACGTCGAGAATGCGTTACAATCTCAATAATTGTAAATTAAAAATATTAGACCGTGTCCCGTACACCTAGTGTCAATATAGTAATAGGAATTTTATTAATTGTGCTGTACTAAGAGGAAGCTTAAGAATCCTCTTTTACATAACAATCGCAAACGAAATTATTAAAATAAGTTACTGTGGGTGGTTTGTTGGTTCGCGATAGAAATTGCTATTGTTACTGAAGGATCTATTGAATGCCACTGAATTCCAATTTATTATTACTGAAATTAACTAGATTGTAATGTAAGGTGAATAATAACTCTGACCGTTTCTATGATGAATGAAACTTGCTGAAACGCACAAAATTCGCACGGCATTCAACGTGTATTAAAAACCCTCTACAAACTTGAAAAGATTATGGGATAATCTCCGGTAGACAATATGTTAAAAACAATAAGCTTATATAATGATTTAGTAAACAATTCTCTATATTCCTAGAACAACATGAACTTCATACCCGACATATCCTGGCATCTGTGCGATACAAGTACAGCACGGTCCGCCAGTAGTCGCGGGTCTCTCAATTTGCGAGGCATCTTTCTCCTCCACTTTCTGCTCCACACTAAATAATGATTCTTCAACTTTGTCTACCGTAATAGATGATCCTCCTTCCGCAGTTTCCGACACATCCGCGCCTCCCATTAAACGATCTTCTTCGGTTACTATGTTCGACGAGGATTTACGTCCCGTGCCGCTGACCGACTTTTTACATTTCAGTATTTTTGAGGATTTTCGTTTCTCGTCGATTGCTGTAAATGAATGGTTAATTGCAGTCGACAATTAACCACCGCTTGTCCAGTAGATCGGGAGGTCTTACCGGTTTTGGACGTATTCAATAAGCGTGACATTTTGATGCCAATGATGCTCAATGCCAATGTATGAAGATCATAATGATTATGTGTTCCCGAAACGGCTTGCTCCGTTTGGTTAATCTACACGTGATTTGGACGCATCATTTTAACGAGTTCGTGTGAAACTACCGTATGTTGAACATTGCCTTCATTGTCACTTGTTTCAAAGCTTTCGGAAATAATACATAAATAGTTTAAAAGTACAATTGAACCAGAGTTACCAAATAATTTTCGTTCCTTTTTATTTCGTTATGAAAGTATAAGTGAAAATGGTCTTTTGAGATATTTAAAATATAAACTTTGTATTAAACAATCGTACATGTACATTCATTCCGATGTACCGAGTACACAGGTACAAACATGAATTAAATTGCATTTATCGAGAACAGCTCTAAATACCTGCGCAATATTCATCTAACTTTACATTATATATTACAAAATTATTTCAATCTACGCTCACGTAGGTTCCATGAAATCTTTGAAAAATGTTATTTGCAGTCAATCAATCAGAAGATATTGCATACATTCTACGGGGATGATGGTCAATCAAAATGATCTTAAAAATTAGATGATACATATATACATATAGAAGGTGTTTTAAGTGGCTTTTTTCGGTGGCGGCCTGAAGACACCGACCACCACGGCGTGATCTCTTTCGTACGGTTCCAATGTGATTTGCTCCTGCGGTTTCAATTTGTCGGAGACAAGCTTCTTCACTTCTGCGGCGAATACTGCTTCGGGTTGAGCCGTAGAGTCTATACAGCTCGCCTGCGAAAATAAATAAAATGTTAACACAAAATTGCATACGATTAATCACTAGAGGTGTGCGCGAACCCGAATGTGAGATTTCGAAATTTTCGGGAACCCGTCCCGATCCCGAATAAAATTCTCCCACACCTCTATTAAACGCCTATTTTAAGATTATTTACTAATCAACTTGCCTTAATAGAAATAACAAAGTGACCTCCGTTTCTTAGGAAGTACTGCGCATTTAAAGCCACTATTCTAGCTTGGTCAGGTTGTGCAACATCGGCGAATATCGTATCAACCATTCCAACGAGCATTCTATACTTATGTGGGTGCCTAGCATCTTCGATTATTGGAATGATATTCGTTCGTTTCTTAGCAACGTTTAGAAGATCTCTACCCGATCTGTGCGAAAATTCGACTGCGTACACCAGTCCTTCCTGAAAAAAGAAAATATACATTCAAAATGTTTGCGTACATTGTGGAATGCAAGTGAATTGGAATAAAATTTATAAAATTTGTACACGCGCCTTTTTAGAGCAAGATAAGAAGAATCTTGCACAATGAAAAACGAGTATGTAATTGTTATAGCATAACTTCGACACCAATTTGGTAATAATTCGCTAAACTGGCTCTAATGTATGCATTACGAATAGACTGCGGATTTTTTCTGTTCTGTTTTCGGTTTCTTCATCTACTCATTTTTACCATAACTGCATAAAATCCGCATTTCAATAATGGAATATATATATTTTACTGGAGTGAACTGTGTGCACACTTACTGGACCAACAATATCTGCTACATGCGATACTGTAGTCCCAGATGCAGCACCTAGGTATAATACTTTGCTTCCTGGTGGCATGTGAATTTGATCTACACCACCGAGTATGGCAGCAGCCAATTTAGACCTGAATGGATTCCACACTCTGTACTCAATTTTTTCTGCATTATCCCCCTGCAATGTTAACATACAAAATGTTATTATAATTGGTTAGATAATTGAATGGGTGTCCAGTAAAAGGTTATATGTTACATTTTATAAAACAAGATTGTAATACAATTTGTCCATGTAGCAATGAAAGCTAGTATAATACTCTACAATATAGAACTTTTTGTACCATTGTTGGGTACTAAAAGCTTTGCCATGTGATGTACAAAATAATTTGTACATCACATTGACATTCATTGCATGAAGAAAGTCCATTTCAGAAAATGTATAACATATGCCTTTTTCCCAAACATTTGTTCAATTACCACACTTATAAATATACTTGGTGAATTGAATTATATGAACTGCTATTTTATTATACCTCAACACTAATCCTCTTCTCACCATATACTTCTGAACCTGGTACTAAATTTAATGTGACTAATGCATCCTCTTTTCCCCTAGCTATGAAAACTCCTTCGTGACGATGCGGCTCTATGACCACAGTTTTGCCACCTTTGAAACCACCTCCTCCTCCTCCACGTCCTCCTCTGCCTCCTCCACGACCACCTCGCCCACGTGGTGTACCACCTCCTCCTCTGCCTCCACCACCTCCGCCCCTTCCTCTAAATCCTCCTCCTCCCGCTCCACCACCACCTCTTCCTCTAAATCCTCCTCCGCCACCTCCTCGTCCTCCTCCTCCGCCTCTGCTACCTCTAAATCCACCTCCGCCTCCGCCTCCGCCTCCCCCCGGAGAGAATCCTGTGATTAAATAAATAATACATAATTAATTTTCCGTCTAATCCAGTATATCCATTTACTTTTTGTAACAATTATTTTTACATTATTTTTTGTAACAATTTTAAGTAATATATAATTTCTACAGACTTCTGTACAGTATATACAAATGTACTTTTTAACTTTTTCGAAACAAGTACACGTTATGTTACGTTAAGGAAAGTCTAGCTAAAAAAGTGAATACCAATGTTGATCTAACTGAATACTTTACGTATTCCGATAGAAAATGATTTATTACAGAAAAATAAATATATAGATGCGATAAATATAGTATACATACATCTTATTAAGAAAAGGCCGAAATAATTATTTACATATGTACTAGGTTATCGCAACGCGTGACCAATATTGTATAATTTTTTGTCTCAACTATTAAAACGAATAAAACATTCATTAGGATAGCAATTAATAATTACCTGGCTTTCCCATTTATTATTATAAATAACGAAATGTTTATTCTTAATTAACTTATTACTTTAACTCTCCATGCACGTGTGTGTCGGACGCCAAATGTTCACGGAAATTATCGAGGTTTCAAACATCTACTTCCGGTTGAGACATCACTATCGAATGCAGGAGTATCGATACTTTTGAATCGATTATATGTCAAGAGAAAATTCAAACACTTATTTAAACAAATATCACTTTCCATTTATATATTTATTTTTTCCGAAAAATATTTATATTCTTTGTATGTTAATTCATAAGAAAA
Source organism: Lasioglossum lativentre (assembly GCA_916610255.1). Lineage (NCBI taxonomy): Eukaryota > Metazoa > Arthropoda > Insecta > Hymenoptera > Halictidae > Lasioglossum > Lasioglossum lativentre. The sequence goes on along the minus strand of OU744364.1, from coordinate 19,862,584 downwards.
AATATTATTTTAGAATCACAATACGTTTCTGTCAGTCCACAAAACTGAAATTGATGCGTCTATGTAGCTATCGATAGTGTCAATAAATTATCGATAGTCTTCGACAACGATGATCATCGATACTTATCAATAGGACCATCGATAGTTCCGTGCCGCTATTGAGTAATGTTGGAGCTGTAACCTAACGTTGAATATTTGAAAATATCACAGTCGTTATATCAATGAATAAATGACATTACACTATACAATACTCATATTTATGTAATAAAAGATACAGAAATATGAAGTAAATAAGAACACTCATTTATAAACATTTTCAAGTTTCCCGAGAGAAGCAATTTTACAACCTATTTATGTTTACAGAATCACCGTCGAAGGGTTACTAGTATATTTTCCTTATGATTACATTTATCCAGAACAATATGCGTACATGCTCGAGCTCAAACGTGGCCTGGATGCAAAAGTATTTGTTTTACATATTTTTTTATTACAGAATCGTTGACAATGTTTCCAACACTTTTATAATCATTATATTTATAATGTAGGGCCACTGTTTGCTGGAAATGCCTTCGGGCACTGGCAAAACAATCACTCTGTTGTCGTTAATTGTAGCTTACATGTTGGAACATCCACTGGATATTACAAAATTAATTTATTGCTCCCGTACTGTGCCAGAAATTGAGAAAGTCATAGAGGAGTTAAAGAAGCTTATGGACTATTATGAGAAAGAAACTGAAAGTAAACCCAATATCGTTGGCTTAGTGCTTAGCTCTCGAAAAAATATGTGTATCCATCCAGAGGTAATTTAGATTATAATTTTAAGCATGCAACAAAATACATAAAAATGACATATTTCAAATAGGTGAGCAGAGAACGCGAAGGTAAAATTGTTGACGGACGTTGCCATTCTCTCACAGCATCATACATCCGGGAAAGGCATAATTATGATGAGTCTACTCCTATCTGTAATTTCTACGAGGGATTTGACATGGAAGGCAAAGAGCAGATTGTACCTCCTGGAATATACTCAATTGATGACATGAAGCAATATGGAAGGGACCGTAATTGGTGCCCATACTTCCTTGCAAGGTTTACAGTAAGCATCTGAGAAGATAGGCTCTAAATTTTCATAGTAGCTGAAGCACTAATACTTGTATATTATTTCAGATATTACATGCTCAAATTGTGGTGTACAGTTATCATTATTTGCTGGATCCCAAAATCGCTGAAACTGTATCAAAAGAATTGAGTAAATCTTCTGTTGTGGTTTTTGATGAAGCCCACAATATAGGTATATTCCATGTTTGATATATTTATTAGGTCAGTACAAAAGTTCGTGCCTGATTTCTTGTTGTATTTTAATACGAAATCGGACACGAACTTTTGCACTGACCTAATACATTAACATTATGTTTACGGGACGCTTTTTAAGATTTTCAATTTACGATTACTGAGATTGTAAAGATGCATCCATAAGGATTTATTCAACAAATTTATTTCTTTGGGTATATGTATTTTATTTAAAAAATGGCTAAAAATTTGAATAGACACATTCTCGTTATTTTTATACAGTAATGTAGAATAGTCACTTTTAGTGCTCTGTAAACCTGGTGTTAAATTAAAGTAAAGAGAATTCTAATCTCTTAATTCATTACAGATAATGTATGCATCGATTCAATGAGTGTAAAGATAAATAGAAGATCATTGGAGAAAAGTTCTGCTAATATACAGCTTCTTGAAAAGACAGTAGCAGAGTGAGTGAATTCTCATAATAATACCACTACCTACAATAATCACTAATTTATTATTATGAATTTTATAGGATGAGAGAAGACGATGTAAACAAATTAAAGGAAGAATATGATAGATTAGTAGAAGGATTGAAAGATGCACAGGTTGCGAGGGAAACTGATATTATTTTATCTAATCCTGTTTTACCGGATGAAGTTTTACACGGTATATTTGTAGTACCATAAATGATTATAATAAATTCTATAATTTTAATTAATTTTGTTGTATTGTTTCAGAGGTAGTTCCTGGTAACATAAGAAATGCCGAGCATTTCGTTAGTTTTCTAAAACGGTTTGTCGAATACCTGAAAACACGTTTGCGTGTGCAGCACGTGGTACAAGAATCACCTGCTGCATTCTTAAGAGACGTACAATCAAAAGTTTCGATAGAACGAAAGCCATTGAGATTTTGCGCCGAACGATTGGCGACTTTGTTGCGAACCATGGAAATAAGCGATTTAACTGATTTTTCACCAATAATCCTGGTTACTCATCTTGCAACTTTAGTTTCAACATACACGAAAGGGTTTACTATTATTGTAGAACCTTTTGATGATAAAACACCCACTGTTTTAAACCCAATTCTTCAATTCAGTTGCGTGGACTCGTCTATCGCAATGAAGCCTATATTTGATAGGTTTCAATCTGTAGTAATCACATCAGGAACACTGTCTCCTTTGGACATGTATCCCAAAATATTGAATTTCCATCCAGTCATAATGTCATCTTTTACAATGACGTTGGCTAGACCGTGTCTTCTACCCATGGTGAGCTTACTAACAGTCTATTAATTATCAATCAAAAATCGTATTATTGATTGAAGAATCACCACGAGTCGGGTTCTCGAAAATTTCGTGATTCTCGAATATAAAATACCCAAGAATATTCGAGAACCCTAATATGCTCGGGAGTCCTGAATACATTCGAGAATTCGGTTCACGCACACCTCTAATTGTTATTGAAACGAGAATATTTCTTTTAATACTAGATCGTAGCGAAAGGTAATGATCAAGTAGCAATCTCGTCCAAATATGAAACCAGGGAAGACGTTGCTGTTATCAGAAATTATGGTCAATTATTAGTTGAGTTTGCATCCACTGTACCTGATGGTTTAGTTTGCTTCTTCACCTCGTATTTGTACATGGAATCTGTAGTGGCTGCATGGTACGTATTAATGAAATCATTTCGTTTAGATTATATTTTTATACTATACATTCTTTTCTAGGTATGATCAGGGTGTTGTAGATCAACTGCAGAGGCATAAATTATTATTTATCGAAACTCAAGACTCGGCGGAAACGAGTTTAGCACTAATTAATTATATAAAGGCTTGTGAAAGTGGAAGAGGAGCTGTTCTTCTTTCAGTAGCTCGCGGCAAAGTATCTGAAGGTGTAGATTTCGATCACCACTTAGGAAGAGCTGTTCTTATGTTCGGAATTCCTTATGTATATACACAATCGCGTATTTTAAAAGCACGTCTTGAATATCTCCGTGATCAGTTCCAGGTAAGTGTTTGTATATTAATATAAATTGTAAAATATATTAAGTTTACTAAAAATATTCCTGTTGTGTTTTCCAGATTAGAGAAAACGATTTTTTAACTTTTGATGCCATGAGACACGCAGCACAATGTGTAGGGCGTGCAATTAGAGGAAAAACTGATTATGGTATAATGGTGTTTGCAGACAAGGTAATGATTAATTATTATAAAATATACTAATTTAGTTAACAATAATTTTCTTTAATTTAATTTTAGAGATTCTCAAGAATAGATAAACGAAGTAAATTACCAAAATGGATACAGGAACATTTAAATGATGGTTTGTGTAACTTGTCCACTGAAGAAGCTGTACAGGTAAGATTTAACTCTTGCTTCTAATTTAAACTTTGAAACTATCAGTTGGATATCATTTCCAGATCAGTAAACGATGGTTAAGACAAATGGCGCAACCGTTCACCCGTGAGAACCAATTAGGATTATCATTATTAACACGAGAACAGCTCGAGAAGGAGGAGTACAGTAAGATTGAACAGCAGGCACAACAAAATTAAATACTTAATATTACGTTTGTAATAAATTATTTGTCTCATTTTTTGACAAAGACGATCACACGTAATATGTAAAGATTTACAATAATTTGTACTTTACATACCATTTGTATTATAACGAGTGTAGAATATAAATATCTTTTCATAAATATCGTAATGCAAATTATTTCCTTTGATAATATCCAATTTTTCGAAATTAAAGAAATACGTATTGGTTAGTAGAGGGTAACAGTGGGTAAATTATTAATAGGATTCAGAAAATATACTTGTGCCATTAAAAAAGTTTAATAACAAAGTACGGTGGTGAAATTTTAACAGTGTACAAAATACAATTACATCTATGAACAATTTATTTTGTATCACCACCTCACGAGAACTTGATCCCCGTCTTGTATTGAGTAGTAGCTCAGTTCCTGAAGTAGTTTATCCAAAGGAATTTCATCTTTAGATAACTGCAAAACAATAAAAAAATTCTGTCTTACAAATGTCTTGCAGAAAAGCGTGATTACACTCACATTGTGTTGTATAAATGAGAGAGTAGGTATTTTTCCTCCGGTTCTGAAAAGTCTCTGTGCAAGCCCAATCACTTTCTGAACTTCCATATCTTTTAAAAGTTTCCTTTTAATTCCTCTAGGCTGACTCGGATGGCCTGGACATAAAAATTCTACCGTGATAACGTTGGAGACCATTTCAACTTTTGGTTTAGCTGATGGGATGTCAGAAATTCCACCTTCTAAAAATGATATAAATAACGTATGATAATTAATTTAGACACGGTTGAAAATTTTATGTTATTATTTTCACGTACTTGCAACCAGTAACGGATATCGAGGATGCTCAATTATGAATTCTTGTCTTTTTTCCGAATTATTTTCAGTTTCCATCCATTTTGGTAAATGCAACTTCAAATAATCGTATTCCGCGCCTCGTCTTTCGTCATGTGCTATTTCAGTGCCATTTAAAATCTTCAATTTCGAGATTCTTGCTATTATTAGCTGACGTGCAGTCTCTAAATTTTCGTCTTTCAAAATTGGATTTTCCCTAAATTTCAGCTCTTCTAAATTACTAAGTTTTTCTAATTCCGATATAGATCGCCACTGAAAATTTCGATAATAAATGCTTGCTTGAAAATTGTACATTTATATAATAAAAATATATACCTCCGATATGTTATTTTGCGATAGATGTAGCTGTCGCAAAACTGGAAAGGCTGAAGTTTTTGCTGTCGGTTCAACAGATGGAAATCTTATTTCGTCTATCTTATTTAAATTTAAATTGAGGTATTCTAAGCTATAAAATGAAACTTGTTAAGAAAAGATCTTCCTTTAAATATCGTTAATTAAAAATTATGAAACGTTACCGTGGAAGTGAACCCAATTTGAGAATATCATCCCAACTGGATATCAAATTTCCTTCAAGCGTTAATCTAAGTATTTTCATTAAGTTTTCATCTTCTAGTGGTTTCTGCATAATGCTGACAGTATTAAAAGAAATCGAGACTTCTTGGATAGATGGAAACATACACATACATTGTTGAATATCAAACCAATTGTAATTCATTCTTGCCATGTTTAAATGTTCAACCATTGAAAACGAGGTACTCAGCGATTCCATATCTTCTTCAATAGGTAAGTAATTTTCACTAAAAAGAATAGTAAATGAAGAACAATGAGAAACTTGACTAATGCTAAATTTAACTAATTTACCTGACGTTCAGGCGAGTAAGAGAATGAAGTTGACAACAAATGTCTGCTACAATTCTCCAATTGTTAATTAAATTTCTAGATATATCTAACTCTTCCAAATTTGAACATAACTCTTCTAGTTCAGCAGGATTACCAGCATCGCTGACATATTGATCTCTGAGCCATATTATTTTCAATTGGTCGAATTTACTTTGTTTCCTATTTACTTTGGAGAAACCAACGAGTTCCAGGAAAGGAGCATTAATTTCCTTCTGTAAGCTCATTAACGTGTCTCGGTCGATACCCACTAACTCATCGTTGATGAGACCGTAACGAATCTTTATAGCTTGTGGGCAAGAGATTCCAAATTTAGCTTTACCAGGCCGTATGAACGAACCCGACGTCGGATGCCTATCATAAAACATATGTATTATAAAAACATTATACTGATTCAATTGCTGTAGAAAATGATGCAATCACTTTACCTGGCTTTGAAATATTCTACTCCTTCGTATGTGCCATTATGTTTACCACGAGTAGGATCATCCCAGTCGATACCGAGCCACTGACCTTTCGTACTTCCGACAGGACCAACATATTTCAATGTACCTCTGTATCCATCACACTCGATTCGACTGCCAATTTCATATTTTTTATCTTCTACCATACTAAAAAACAATGATTTCTATAATATTCGTAAGAAAATCCGTTCGCGATACTTTTTCTATATCACGAACATCGTGACAATCGTCGCACTAAATGTCACTGTACTCTAAATCGTGATTTACATTTTAGTATTTTTATATAAATTATTAGGTACGTGTGTATACTTCACATTGCGGTCTGATATCTAACCTCAATATAGTAGATGATCATTGAAAACAACGAGACAAAAGCAAGATATTAATATTTCAAGCAGAAGATAGTTATCACACGATATTGTCGCAGGTAATACTTATAACAAACACGAGCGATTATACAAACATGGTTCTATCAAAATTAAAAGTCATATACGGCGATATGACATTTCTCTGTTGTGTACTACAAAAACACCTAGGAGCTCGATAGTACAAGATATTCCACTACTCACGGAATAGAGCTTACGATCTTCATCTGTGTTTGAATACGAATGCACGTGTGTGCGACACGTAAGTATGTGTGGAGAAATCAAACAATAATACTTTGTAGCTTTCTTTCTATTGACTAACAATAAGAAAGAGTATCTAAATCTTGCAGTATATACTCAGTACTGAGAAATGGCGTTTCATCCGATGAGTTTTTATTATTGATAATAACGGAGTTCAATATATATAATAAATAAACAACGAGTTAACATTTAAAAAGGAAATATCTATTAAAAAATAAATATTTTGATTTTTTTCCAGAATAGCGGGCACACAAAAACAGAACCCCCTGACTGGGGTTGCCATCCGTCCGAGTTTCCCCGGATTTGTCCTACCAATTTCCTCTCTGGTCCTAGCAGAGAGCAAATGAGAGTGCTACGTGCTCACACTCACGCTCGGGTTTTGGCCGTGCCACATTTGGCTTCGTTTCAACTTTAGCTTGGAACAGACCCGGTTTCGACTAGCCTGTAACAGAACCGGTTTCGACTTTAGCCTGTAACAGAACCGGTGTCGCCTGGATCAGAACGTACAGTTTAATTATTTTATTTGGTTTTATATAAAATATGCAACTAATATATAGATCTAATATTACAATCTTTAATTAATATAAATTCAATATAATATTAATTATAATAATGGACGTATTTTCATTTTTTCCTATCTTTTAGTTGCAAACTCTAGTTGTAAAAAATAAAAAACCAAGGAAGAATTCGACGACATACAGATTTCATATCAAAGCATTAATTTAATAATGAGGTATTGTCATCAACAATGTCTCCAATTTTTTTCATATTATTAACTATGACTATTATTAATAAAAAAAATAAAATCCAATTTCGATGAAAACCGTTATACGCATTATATAGTATAGAAAATATACATATAAGATACTGCAGTAAAGTCGCGCGCGATCGCATGATCCTATCACCAGTTCGGAGTAGGGAGAGAGATTGTGAAGGGAAACTATTTTTTTATAACTGCGTCAACCGCGCCGAAAGTACAAAGGGACATTGCCGAACGTAGAAAAGGGCAGCATGTAAACTCAGACCGCGCAGCCGAAAACTTACTCCATACCGTCAATGAAACAACTAAATACATTTGAAATTATGTCGTGTTTATTGTCATTTTAATCAGAAAAATTCCACAAATAAGTTGGCGAAAGTCCCATAAAAAAATAATGAAAAATAAAGAAGTTCTGTAATTGGATTTGTAGTGGTTTCACAGCGATATACATGGCCCCGTATCCGGTTAAGGTATATTTATACCGAAGAAAACACGGTGGGACCCGGGATCCGGGAAAAGTTTGGTTACCCTGGTTTTGTATCTAGCACTTATACGGGGACCGCCCGGACTGATATAAGTGCTAGATACAAAAGCAGGGTAACCAAATTTTTCCCGGATCCGGGGTCCCACCGTGTTTTTTTCGGTATAAATATACCTTTACGCAGCATGTTTACGGACTAATCAGCGACCAAAGAAGCTCGCGCTTCTAGGCTCGACGCACGGTACACGTTTATTCGAGCTGCCAAAGTTTTTCGAAGCCCTGGAATAAAGATACAGATAAAATATCAAAATTTTATTCGGCGCTACAAATAAGGCCATCTTCATTTCCTTCTTTGAATTATGGCTACGATAAGCAATACTAAATCACCCATAAGTAATGCCAGAGTAATGTGTGCGGTTGCTCAGAGTATTATAACGACGCAGAAAGTAAAATATTTTATTTCGCATGCCTCTGCGTCTGGACTGCTTCGGAAGCAATGGGTCCAAAAGGAGACCCCGGGGTCATCAAATTTCTCCTTAAAAATGAGAAGGTCGGGACCTGTGAAATTTCAGTTAAAAATGATCGAAATTTTTATTTAGATAAACATTTTGCCCTACTCTGATACAGACAGTATTATACATATATTTCCTCTGCGAGTCTGACAATGAGAGGGATCAAACCTCTGGACTCTGGAGTCTGGAGCATCAATGAACGTGAATGTGTAGGTAGATACATACATAGAAAACGACAGCGCATAGGCGACAAAAGGGGGACTGAAGACCGAAACAGCCGGCACAGTTTAAAAGGCTGGGTATCGATTACAATGTCAATGCAAAAAGGAGTTTTTTATTTTTCATTCTTTTTTTATACAACTTTTACAAACATATTTGTGAGATTTTTCTGATTAAAATGAGTCTAAACACGGCACTATTTCGATCATATTTACTTGTTTAATGAGTGATCGTAACTCGCTATGATATAAATATAAGTAAATAGTAAATACATATGATTAAAGGTCGACGCATACTGGAGTCTCCGGGAAAACAGAGACACCTGACACCATTTTCCTAGCGCATACACAGTTTTTGGACCCGGAAGGTCAATTAAGAGGGTTCGAGATGCTCGACGAAGAAAGGCACAGCGTGACGTCTGCTACCCAAACCCTAGGGGTTCCCAAAATCGGAGATGCATTTGCTAAACCCTGACAAGTGCTTAGCAAGTATTCTCCAAGACTATTTTTTCTGTCAGGGAAGTGGCATTGTTTATTTTAAATAGCTATTAACTAGAATTTTTTAGAGTTCTTCGTGGTATTAGGTGGGAATACGGTGTTAAAACATAAAATAACAATCTTTTACTATGGTAATAAAAAAAAGAATATCATCTGAGAATCTGTGCGGTGAAACAATTTGTCAAACAACTCAACTAAACACGGTGGAGGTTCTGAACGTTCTGGTTCTTTATCGTCCTGAAAAACGTTGACGGAGTACGCGCAAAAAATATCCTGCAAATAAAATGTTCCTTGGAACGGCGAGAAACTAACCGATGCAAAGAACATTGCTTCCTTCGCAGGCAAAACGGCAAATCTGGCGGCGAAAAAAAGATTTATTGCCCCCCTCAGACGACGCGACGGCTACGTACAATCGATCGTCGGCATTTTTTTTGTTTTTTTCATTCCGTTTTATTTAAAAAAAAAAAAATTTTTTATTTCACACTTTTTAGTGGAACGAGCAGAATTTGTAGAACACGGTAGGTTGGTTTTTCGGTCTTATTGGTTCGGTAATATACAAATAGTATACAAATAAACAATATACTGATCGAATTGAGTCGGTTAATAATACAAAAACAACTATATAGAACATATAATTTTGTTCAGGACTACAACGTTCAAAATTGCCGGTAATTGGGCGCGAGTTTACATATCGATCACGCGCCTCGATCGATTGCGCCGCGTTACGATTACAAACGTTCCTGCCGTTGTCCTTCGTCTTCTTGATCCAGACAGCGAACGATCAACACGTACATTGTATTCGCGCCTATCGCAGTCTTGTATCCGTCTCGCGCCAAACCTTCCGGATTCGACGCTTATCGCTACCGTGCCTATCGCGGGATTATCGTCGGCGGAGTGAACGTCTGTTAGTTACAAATAAACAAAAGGGTTCTTTTCGTGACCGAACAAGTGGCAATTCTTTAAATCCCGTATACCGCTGTATATCCTTGACAGGATAGTTCCACTATCAAAATCAACCTCGCTACACGAGAAAACAAATTTTTATTATATACATATCTCTATCTATTTCATTTAAGCAAGAAGTTTCACTTCTGTCGTGCATGGACTCCCAGCACACGATTTTTGCTATAACAATTGTTATTAACAATAACAAATTCCACAAATTTTTGCAAGTGGGATCATCGCGGAAATATCTCGGTATACATATATCGGCACATTCCTTGCTGAGCAAACGTCGAAGAAGTCGGTTAAATATAATAAATGAAGCATTACGTTTTTTGCCATAAAAGTTGTTAGGAATGAAAAAATGCAAAAAATTGTATAACGGGACCACCCCGGGGACATACTCTACAAGATGCAAAAGGTTTCGTACCGATTGGTCCATCCATCTCGGCGTAATCGGTGAACATACATAGAAAAAAAGCGAAAAAAGGCATATACAGGTCGAATTGAGTAACCTCCTCCTTTTTCGAAGTCGGTTAAAAAACGGAATTTCAAAGAGGAAGAAATCGTAGATTACGACCACATTTTTTTTATTTTTTCACACTTGAACCTATGGTAAAATTTGCAGAACAAAGATATTTCTAATATGTTTTCATTAAGAAATTATACATTTACATCATTACATAAGAAATGATAAATTATTTAAGAAGAATTTTATAATATATATAATTTACGTATAATATAAGGATGTGTGATGCTGTTTCACCATAAGTGGCAGGAACGTTTCCTATCTCCATGATGTTGTAGAAGAGAGATAACGATAGTTTACGTAAGGAGCTGTGGAGCTCCCTCGCTGCAACCTTTTTTTTGTGCCATGCACAGAAAACCCTGACCGTACCAAAACGAAATATCGTAAAGGAAACTCACCGGAAAGCTCAGTATGCGCGTAAAATACAATAGCGCATTAGTATATTTTTACCCTGACGGGGAAAAACTCAGTATTCGAATTTGGTCTCCTGTTAACCAGAAAAGTCTCACAAATCTGTTAATGAAAGTTTGGTACACATAGAACTAAAATTGAAGAAATTCCAATGTCTTGTTCAATGATCACTCTCGAAATAGGTAGTCGAAGCGAATTCGGATCACATACGGGACTGCGTCTTTGAAGTTATTCTGTTTACATAGAGGACCTCGGTCGCCGAGAAGCGTACGGTTCGGGTCGGGTATATCGGTGTGAGACCACTATTAATCAAATAACAAAACTTCTTTATTTTTCATTATTTTTTTATAGGACTTTCACTAACATATTTGATGCATTTTTTTAATGAAAATGGCAGTGGTTCAGAATGAAATAAAATCATGTTACACGCACTTTTTAAATAGCATCATGTTGCAAGAAATTTTCATATAGAGTCATATAGAATTATTTTTTTTAAATGACTGTACGAAATATACTTTGTATATACAGTATACGCTGCCTCCAAATAGCATTATATGGATATATAGGAGACGTCGAAAGTTAGTTTAATTAGTTAATACTTTTATCTCGTTACTACCTCTACTTTAATAAATGTAGTCAATACTGTCGAGCATTAGAAGTGGTATTATCGGATAAATAAGTAAAAAAATTAATTTTCTGTTTCCTATATTAACCCAGATAGCACAGTACGACTTTAAGTCGTCTTTTTCGACTTTTCTACGTCTTTACGTCTTACGTCTCAAAAAGATGACTTTTACATATCTGTAAAGTCGTCTTTTTGGAGGCGTCTTTTTTACGGCTGAGGGGAGACGGCTTTTTTTCGTCTTATTTTTGCCGTGAAAAAGACGGCTTCAATGTGGCGTCTTTTACATATCTGTAAAGTCGTCTTTTTGGAGGCGTCTTTTTTACGGCTGAAGGGAGACGGCTTTTTTTCGTCTCATTTTTGCCGTGAAAAAGACGGCTTCAAAGTGGCGTCTTTTACATATCTGTAAAGTCGTCTTTTTGGAGGCGTCTTTTTTACGTCAGAAATGAGTCGAACGGCTCGAATATTCGAGCCCTCATAAAACTTCGATCTACTCGAAATTGAAATTTCAGCTCGAACAGATCTTTAGCAAAAACCTCAAAAAAATCGAAAAAATGCAGATTTTACATGGAAGTTTTAAATTGACCACCTCTATATTTTTACAGTACCGACATATTATTATAAGTGTCGATCATGATTTTTTTCAGATTTTTAAGAGAGGTACGCCGTTGTTAAGAAAAACAAAAACCGATTTTTGACGTTTTTCCCGTGAAAAGCTAAGTTGATCTTCAAATTGTTATATTTTATTTATTTTGCAAGCCTATTAGACACTGATAAATCTTGAACATTTCGCAGAAATAATTAGAAAATTAAGTTAATTTGATTAGTCGCAGTGGCTCAAGTGGATGAGGCCCGCGGCTACGATCTCGTGGTCCCAGGTTCTCGAATCCCCCCGTCACCTCTGAGATTTTTCTCAAGTGATATAAAACTGGTAGTCGCTCGGGTGGTTCTCGGAAAACCCACCTTAATAAAAACTGTGTAGGTCCAAGCCGAAATAAACCAACAGGTTTCAAAAAAGGCCTCTAAATAAAAAAAAAAACTTGATTGTAGTATTCTACTGTGTCAGCGCATAACATCAGAAAATATTAATGTTGTTTCCAAGAGTTCGGTTGGGTCAGCGCGGTAGTTTCTTAGAGTTCTTTTTTTTTTATTCCTAACTATGTAATAATCAATGCTCTAAAAGATGTCTGAAAGACCTCTAAAAAGACGTGTAAAAGATGCATAAAAGAAGCCTAAAAGGCTCCTAAAAAGACGCCTGCAAGATCCCCGAAAGATTCTGAAAAGCTGTCTGAAAGACGTATAAAAGATACATAAAAGACGCATCAAAGACCCTAAAAGACGTATAAAAGCGGTCTGTAAGACGTAACATTTGTAACAAAGACGTGTCAAAGACCAATTAAAGACGAGTAAAAGACGAAAAAAAGTCTTTACGTACGTCTTTAAGACGTACTTACAGCTTGCGGCAGGCGACTAAAAGACGTATTTAAGACGACTTTGTGCTATCTGGGTAACGATCTCAAAAAGAACGATTGAATTTTTGTCATTCCATGTAGATTGTGTTTATTCTTTTTTTTATTCTACAATTATAACAGTATATTTTTTGCTTAAAAATCATTATTTTATAAATATCGCAATAATTTTCAAATTAATTTTAAAGATAGTTTTTTAGAATATTACGTCGTAGTAACTGGTAGTAATTACTTTCATTTTTCCTACATCTATAAACTATCGATTATCAAACAATGATTACAATGGTGAACAATAAGGAAGAAGTAATTATTTTCCAAGCAATTATACAGAATGGGTAATGTCAGCATTCTACATTCATTTATTACCTGCGGTACACTGACGCAGTTTTACGTGGTTCACGAGCAAATGTTCTATTTAGTATTTAGGTGGAGAGCGCGGAACCACCGACGAGTATCTCGTCGGTTGTGGAACTTTTAGCGATGTGGTATTTCAGATCACTGTAAGTTCCACTCAGTGTTCCGATTGAGCGCTTTTTTTCGCGCATGCGCGGCAATTTCAGCCTCAGTAACGTAACCTTTTCGATGAAATCGGGTAGCTTGAGCACCCCGCAGACTTTTAAAAAATTATTAGTCTATACGTAGCTCTTTCTCCACTATGAAACCTCCATTGTATAATAAAATATTAATAATACGTACCTCGTTCCGCGTCACGTCTCTCGTCCATCAGTCGTCCCGCCAATATAATTGCCACAGGCCGTCAGGGCCCTGGCCGCTCTGCTGCGTCATTGTAGATACGCTACTGTTTTGGCCGCGCATGCGCGAAAAAAAGCTGGCTCAATCGGAACACTGGTTCCACTTATCCCTGCGCCCACCTGACCTGTGCCGCCCACTTTTTGCGCCGCTCAATCAGTGATGGTATATTGCGCTTGTTACACGCGCATGCGCGACGATTTTAGCGTCAGTAAAGTACAAAGTTGAGCTAAAATGGGGTACCTTGGTCACCTCGCATAATTCCACAAAATTTTTTTTTTTATTTTCATATATCAATCAAGAATTTTGGAAGCATTGTGGTCTACGCTTTCTTGTAGCTCCTTTTCCAATAGTTGCCATTATTATACAGTTGAATATATTAACATTAACTTGCCAAAATTTTGAAGCACGCTCGCCCTGTCATGTCGTCTTGCACTTTCCGATGGGATCCCGCCAATAACAGTCCCCCTCTACTTTCCCCACAAGATCAGGACGTACGTACGTTCCTGCTTTTTTTCGCGCATGCGCGTATAACAAGCGCAATATACCATCACTGCGCTCAATAGCACAGCACAGGGGCTGTCGCTGTTGGTGCTGGTTTGGTGCTCTCTGGACGCACCATGGATGGGACGCATACACTCTTGAACCATAAGAAATATCTACTTGAAATTTCCACTATAATTCATTAAAGAATGATTCCTAGCTACTGATAATTATCGTAATAAATATTGTAATATATATTGTCCGGGTTTCAGACGGAAAAGTCCGAGTTAGGTTTTCATGCCATTCGTCCTGGGTTCACGATTTTATAGATGGCAACCCTATCTCTGACACAACGTTTGGTCTTCATGTCTTCATGGTATTCATTCAGTGATCCACTAATCCATAATCCACAGTCCACAAGTCCACAGTGATCAGTGATCCACGAGCTGCGACCGCGGACAACACCGAACTACCAATTTTGCTCCGCGTCTATTACAACCCTCGTTATTTTGTTAAGTTTGATTCCTGGCGAGTTGTTAAATATATGTTACAAGTTAAGTTTAGTACAGTGAGACGATTCTCTTTCCCTCCATGCCTGAATCCCATTTCATCGCTACAGATTTTATTCATCAAAAAGCACATAGATGTTACATTGTACAGAAAATACATATATATGTATACATATATGCATAACGCAATGTAATACGAGAATGTACAAGTGCTAAAAAATAGTGTACCTAAATATTAGTAATTACATTCTTAATATACATGTATACATATATACATACACATACATACAGATATGTGTATGTATAATTGTTTGGTTTCTACCCTCCGTTATCGAGTGTTTGATAAAATGTATGTACAGCAGGGTATTCAAAGAAATAACTCCTCGTATAAATTAAATACATTAATAATTCAGTGCCGTATTCGCGACATTGGTAGGATTAAAAATTTCGATCCAGTAGCCGTCAGGATCTTTAATGAAGGCGAGCCCTTTCATCTTGCCATCGTTAGGCTTCTTCACGAATTCTACATTTAACTTCTCAAATCTTTCACATGCTTTGTCAACGTCAGGTACTGCAAGTCCAATATGCCCTGTAAATTAAATAAGAAATTTCTTGTTAAAAAACATGCATTTCAATGCTTGTTTATTTGTACATCATTGGTATGTTTCATATTACCAAATCCTCGTGGTTCACTGTTTCCATTATGGTATTCAGCATCAGGATCTGTTTCGGTGCCCCAATTACTAAAAAAATGGAGATATAAAATTGGGTTTATTTACAAATATCTAATCAAGGGTTTGAATTAATTTAAGTATTTTTACACATACTGAGTCAGTTCTATGGTAGCTTTACGGCTGAATGTCCATTCTATACATTCTCTTCTATCAGTTGGAATATTCTTTTCATTTTCGTATCCCATAAAATACAAAGAGAATTTCATTTCGGGAAAATCAAGTTTCTGTAATAAACGCATACCAAGTACTTCAGTATAAAAAGGTATTGATTTCCTTGGGTCTTTAATACGATACATTGTTTGCTGCATAATGTATCCATTTGTTGCAGGATCACGTTCCTTGCAAAGTTCTTGCACTTCACTATTTGTTAAACCTGAAGGTTCACCCATCTGTAACAGGCATTAAGAAATTTTAAATAAATAAATAGATAACGATTATTTAATCATTAGTATCATTAACACGGCAAAACTCATTTATCAATTGTACTTCGATAGGACGTAACTCAATTGATCTGCAGATAAATTATCGCTACTCTACAAGGACATCAGTGTCGATAATATTTCTATATGGAATTGATGGATTGAAAAATTTATCAACGTAATTAATTGCAACAAATTAAGGAGATAAATACAATTTCTTTGTTAGGGTGCGGTTTTATTCTGGTGCCGTATCTTCTGTTGAAATCGTATAGGTTATCTTTAAGAAGTATTCATTTTTATACTAATAAAATTGTTATAGCGATAATAACGTGAACTTATGAACTTTCCATTAATATAAAATAGTGGGTAGACTATTTTTTAATCGTTACCTTTTGAGTTTTATTAAATAACGACAATTGACTCTGGAGCACACGTTTACACACTAGACGGAAGTGTGCAAATAACTGTGCGATACTCATATCTCACCAAAAAGTGGAATATCTTTCATTGAGTGTAGACAGTGTAGTGGTGTATTTAGTGGTGTTGCGTGTTGCGTCGCTGTTTTACCTTGATTTCACTTTATCTGTCAAACCGAACAAGGTAAAGTCCTCAATTATTATTAAGGGAAACTGGGAAACAGCTTGATATTTAACTTTTTACATAATGGCACACTGGTTTCATCGTAATATGCTAAAAGCGACGACAAATCAAAAATTTGAATTCAAAATAGCGAATGCTACCGATGCCACAAGGAAACTGTGCAGGTTAGATATCAATTAAGATAATAAACCCAACGTACTTAATGTTCCAGATGATTAATGTATACTTATAATATCACAATTTTAGAATAAATTCGTATAAAACAACAGGAATACAAATAAGAAACTATCTTTTACTTTTATAACTCTTTTATTTTTCAGTGATTTGAGACTATCAAGAATGCGTCTTCTAGACCTGATCAAAAATCCAAATAATTCGAGTGATTCTGTAGAACCAGCTTTTCACAGCTATTTAAGTTTGTTGTATGGATTTATGTGGGAGATCAGTTTGTCTGCGGATCAAGATCAGCACAGCGGGTGTCCAAATCCTAGTAAACTTAGAAATGTGCTTGTATACAAATGGACACACACATTATTGGGGTCAAATACTTAGTAATATGTCTATTATATTTATATTATTTTTTTATGATCTATAACAGGGCTGCCGAACTTCTTCTCCGCCGCTGCTGAACAATCCTATTCCTAGTAATTTGGCTCTCTCGCCAATTAATACATTAGCCATGTCCGGGCGAGGGAAAAAGTTATTTTACTAGCCCTTCGCACCTACAAACTATATCCGTCGAGTAGAGTGATAGGATTTGTTCAGCCTAGCATACAAGTCGAGGAAGGAGCTGAAAGCTGCTCACGAGCAACTTGTTCGTCAGCCCTGATCTATACAAGTATTATAAACTATATTTTTTATTGAAGCTCCAGAGCTGATGCCGTTTACGAGGCAGCTAATATGAGTGTGAACGTAGGACTTTGGTTTATGAAGCATGCTGCAATGATTGCTGCTAAAGATGAGTAAGTATTAAACATATAAATAATATTCTAATCTAATACAGAATAATATTAGAATAACATGATATTTCAGTATAAGTATGAACGAAGCGAAGGATGTACATACAATGCTAAGAAGAGCTGCAGGAATATTTACTTTTGTACAAACACAATTCTTGCCGAAATTGGCAGATCCTCCACCCATTGGAAGTGACCTAGATCCACGGATACTAATTGCATATGTAAATCAATGTACAGCAGAAGCGCAAGAAGGTTGACTAATATATTACTTTACATTTATTATTCATTTGTAATTGCCAATACATATGTATATGTTTTCGTTCATATTGTATTACAGTTACAGTAGCAAGGGCAGTGGAATTAAAGCATAATGCTAGCTTAATATCAGCTTTGGCTAATGAAACAAGTAAATTGTTTCTAGATGCTGCTAATATTTTGCGTCCATTCAAGCCAGAGATATCGGCACAATGGATTAAATATTTGGAACTGAAAGCATCGTTTTATAGGTCCTATGTAAGTGAAGAAATATGAAAATAGAAAAATGTTGTTTTAATGTAACATCGATCTTTTTAGGCTTACAACTATTGCGGTGAGAATTTATTGGCTATGGATAAATGCGGAGAAGCAATTAAAGCTTTGCAAGAAAGTGAAACTTGCTTGAAGAAAGCTAACACATTGTGTCAGGAGTATGGAAAAACGAAAGGACCGGCACCTACGGTGAAACCTAATGAACATGTTGTGTTTAAACGATTAGCTCCTACAGTAAAACTTACTCTTGATAAATGTAATCGAGAAAATGGTTTAATGTAAGTGCTACATATGTGACTTGTTTATATTTCTGTAGAATACGTGATCTAATGATTGCTTTTGTTAATTTTTATTTCAAAGTTATCACCATACAATACCAGGAGAAGTTCCAACACTAGATACAAAAGCTACTTTTGGTTTGGTGAGTCCTATCGATTTTGCAATGCAACCTCATCATCCTGTATGGAATTCGGATGTATACAATAAATTATGTAGCTTAAATCCGGCCTCTACAGAGAAAGAACAAAATTTGCCTCCTGTCAAAGAGGACGCAGTTCATCAGAGCACCAAGGATCCTAAAAACGAAAGTGGCTGTATATTGCAATAAGTTTAACGTAGGAATAGTCAATTAAATTCACCGCATTTTTATTGCAGCGACATTAAGTTTTGCTTTAAACTGTTACACAGTTGACAATCCAGTATTGCAACACTATTTTAATTTTATTTTCGGCGCAATCAATAGTATACACGAGCTTTTAACTAAAGGGTACTGCATGAATTGCATCTATGATAAACGAACTATCGCGAGGAATATTTTCAAGTAAACGAAAGAATATGTACTAAACTTGTACATTTCCAGCACATTCTAATCATTACTAACATGTGTATGCTTTAGATCTGTGCAATAGATATGCAGATACGATGCATACGAACTAATGTATTTTGTAAATAATTTATACAATGTCGTTTTGCTGATTTTAAAAACATTTACAGGAGCTTATTGTGGATGAGTACTTCGAAAGCTAGTCAATACTATAAAAAGAAGTATTTTTAATTTGAACATTTATTTTTGCGTAGGTGATCATAAAATGTCACCGATACGCAACATTTTACTAAACGAATTTTGTATGAGACATATTTACAAATAATTTGTTAGTGCTATAACACAGTACAATGGGAAGATTGTATGTAACAAAGTATATTTTGAAATTACGTTTTATATTTACTGAGGCTATAATAAAGTGAGAAAAACTGTTTTATGTTATAAGTTAGTTTTACTTTGTACACGTACCAAGAATCGACCAATATAATTAATTGTATATTTACATATTTTCAACTGTTATGTATTTATTTTTAAATACCAGAGGCAGTAATTTACGTATGAAAGATCGTAAATCATGCACATTTCGTGTGAAACACCTCATGAATAAAGTGAAAACTAATAAAATGTAGATTATCATTTATATTTATCTTCTGGCAACTCTTATTTTTATGTCGATCATAAATTTTTTGGCGTACTTTTTAATACATAGGTGATCTACCGAAATATTTCCTTGATTTTTTTAATTTATCACGATCGAAGGAAAATATTTAAATTCAAGGGAACCGTCGAGTATAGTGAAGTCGACATGCGCATTCAAGTATCTATATACTATACTTGTCTTCAATTGACATCCGTCTATAGTGCTGCCAACACACGGTGTGCTGTCTGTCATACAGTTCAGTGTTCATCAGTTCAGTGTTCAGTCTTTCGACAGTGGTCGCTTCGTAACTATTGGAGGAGCATTTCATGAAAAAAGATCAGCACGGGAAAATGTAGAGTCTTCCGTATCCGCAATTCCATTTAATTTCACGTTCTGCTGCAGTGTCAGTAACTGTGAAATAATCCTCCGGTAGTCCTTCAAACATTTGTAAACCCGATAATCCCGTTTCTCATCGATTGATCGTTGCGTGAACGTGCCCGAGGGTAACATGCAAGTGAAATGAAAGTTGTCCGTGTGTCTTTGACCCAATTTAGTTCCTCGTGCCTTCAAGAAATAATGTACATTCCGAAATAGGATAAAACCCATTGCATAACGATAGCCGTGGATAATCGCATATTGTAAGGCAGTGCGTGAGTGGAATAGAAATTTAAATTGCCGTAATGACGAGCGCGGAGACACGTGACGTAATCCGTGTTGGATCTCGGAAAAGCGAGGTAAATTCCACAAATATCATTCTCGTTTTTAAAAAGGTGAAAGTCTGTTTCCTTTCCTGTGTCTACGCGCTGCTTCTTTCGCAACGCGATCGTCCGGGATTTATACGCCCCTTGGAAAGATAAATAATAATATTGAATAGACAAACACGCGATATTAATCTTGGAAGCGATCAAGACGCAAAGAAAATATTTTCTTTGAACCCATGAGAAAATATAGACTGTCTTCTTTCAAGTCCCTTTAACGAATAGGAAGCGACGTGTTATTTGTCAACGTTATAACGCATGATTTGTAGAATGATTTAATTCACGTTACTCCGCAATCTTAATTACTCAGCATTTTTTGATCAGGTAATCTGTATACTAGTGGTAGATACAATAATGTTGCTTCCTATTCAATTATTGTATAACATTTTGAGGAAACAGTATCACAATTTTAATGACAATGCGCATGTTTAACTATTTCAGTTGGCATTAATTCAGACTAGGCATGTTATAGAATGTTTAAAAGAATATCATCCGAAGAAGGAGTTTGAAATAGGTATGTGAGAACTTTTTATATTGTTTTCATGCTGTATTTGTTTAAACTAGTGTTGTGTACTATTTTTAAAACGTCATTGTAATTATCCTGTGCTTTTACATAAGTTGTGTACATATGTTATTTATATTTATACGTATATAATTTGTAGTTACAATGTCTACGAAAGGAGATAAGATCCTGGACAAATCTTTACCAAAAATTGGGGAGAAGTCCTTGTTTACAGAGGAATTAGAGCTAGCTTTAGAAAATGGCCGTGTTGACTTTGTGGTACATTCATTAAAAGATTTACCCACATCTCTGCCAGAGGGAATGGCTCTAGGTGCAATATTAAAGTGAGTATTTAATTAACAAAACTCTGATACGGTCATTTCACATTCTACCCATGTCTGAATGCTTCAAAACGTTCATCTAAATATCTGAAATTTAAATTCTCAATGAAATTATCATGTTCATGAAAAAAACATGATACTGCAAGCAAAGTAGGCTTGTTGCTTGCGCAGTAACTCTTGAATTTATAGCTATTCCCGGCAATGTACGTCAACCTATGTTCCAGGAAAGAATATATGTTTTTAATATATTTTGTTTTCTTAAATAAATGTTTCCTCTTCATATCTTGCAATAATAAGTTCTTAGTTATTTTTCTACTATTTGTTTCATAAAATATAATTTATTACAGACGTGAAGATCCACGTGATGCAGTTGTTATGTCTAAAAAATATAAAGATAAAACACTATCGACCTTACCCGAAGGTTGTATAATTGGCACTAGTTCGTTACGTAGGTCAGCTCAGTTAGCTAGAAATATGCCACACTTAAAGGTAGAAAATATTCGTGGTAACTTAAATACTAGATTAAAAAAGCTAGATGATGAGAATGGACCCTATGCAGCTATTATTTTGGCAGCTGCTGGCTTGAAGAGAATGATTTGGGAAGACAGGATAAGTCAGGTAATTTTTAGTATAAAATATCTACTACTAGTATTCTACATATAACATAATAACTGCACTTCAGACTTATGATTAGACTGTGAATTTTTATGCAAAAGAAAAATTGTCTGCTTTGATTGTAAGACACAAAAGCTATATACACATTAATTTCATTGTGATCATTTGAAAATAATACAACAGCATTTTTAAACTCTTTAAATTTTTCTTCTAGTTTATATATCGATGAAGAAAATCATTCTAATATTTTTCAGTTATTGGAACCAGAGGATACATTGTATGCTGTGGGTCAAGGTGCATTGGGAGTCGAATGTCGGGAATCGGATTTGAAATTATTGCCTCTTTTAGAACCTCTGTATGATGTGGAAACAACAATAAGATGTGTATGCGAACGTTCTTTCTTGAAAACGTTAGGTGGTGGATGTTCCGCGCCAGTCGCAGTATCTTCGATGTTGGAAGACAAAGAGCTTACTATTACCGGTGCAGTATGGTCTCTGGATGGACAAGAAGAGATCAAAGATACTTTGAAAAGTACCCTTTATATACCCGATGACGACGGTAAACCTCCAAGGTGAGTAATGGAAAATAGAATATTTTCAAATGATATTTCATTAAGGGGGTAATCTGGTTTTCGAAGCTATTTTTGCACATTAGGAACTTTTTCGGAAAAACTATTGAACCTTTTGCATTGGGATTTTGCACGCATATTCAATGGTATTTGAAGTACATGTGACGGATTAAAAAAATTTGGTTTCGTACTATAACAGGGTGCGCTGCAGATTATCTCAAAATTACAAGTCAATTAAATTAGAACTTGAAATATCGTGACAAGCATTTCGAAAAATTGCATTAATTTTACATTTTAAAGAAAATGCAAAAAACACAAAATCGATATTTTCAACATGAAATCCAGAATCCCCTCTGAAACAAAAATTTATTAACAGAATTTCTATCTGATTTCTCCCACAGAAAATGTCCGTACCGTGAACCGAAGCTGTACTGTAGTGTTACACCCGGTAAAGTAAGCAGTCTAAGCTTAATGGGTGCTGAACAACTAGGGAAAGATCTTGCAAAGTGCCTTATAAAGAAAAATGCTCTGCATGTGATGGCTCAGGCGAGAAATGAAATTTTGAATACGAAATAGAATCGACAAATATGAATTGGTATAGAATCGACAAATAAGAATTGGTATAGAATCGCTGTAAGAATTAGGTTTTCTTGATAATGAAAGGATATGTTGAAACATTTATAGTAATTGATTTGATCTGGCATTGTGAGTCACACTTGTAATTAAGACGGACACAATATGATTTCAATCAACGATCGTTATACATTTTGGTTAATTTATAATTGTTATCATATGTATTGTTACCTTTATTAGCTCAGAATATTACTGCCATTTTGACAAATATGTTTTCCCGATACGATTTAATTCCGCTCTCTTTGCCAAAGTGAATACACACACGCATTCATCTATTTATTGTACATATAAAACACGCTGTACAGAATCTATTGATAGTATACGCGGTTTGAGCAAATGCTACACTGCCATATTTTATTTTCGCAGTGGTGCAAAATTTGTTAATTGTGCAAAAGGATTTATAATATATAATGTATTTTATAATTTTAATGAAACCATAAATACGTAAGCAATGGTTGAAACTATTCCGTAAAAATGCATTTGCAGTTTTATTTTATTTCCCTATGCAAATGTCATTGTCAAGAAAACTAATCTTTTATAAGAATACGTAGTATTAACAATGAGATATATGTATAAAATGTTATATACCTGAAAAGGAAATATATAAATTTGTTTAAATTGGATTATATTACTGTGGAAATTATTAATACGTTGAGGACTATTAAAAAGCATATTCTTTGTACAAAAAAATATTGTGTATAGTTATAATCATTATTGTATATTAAGGGGAATTAATGGAAGTGAAACAATTGTATATTATATATTGACTAAAAAAACACAAGAACTCAAAGGATTGTTATTATTGAAACGATATCCAAAACCATTATGTTCCTTTGTTCAAAATGTATTTAATCGTACAATACATTATTGTAAAAACGAAACAAGATCTTAAACTGTTATAACATTAAAATTCTATACTACAAACAAACTAATTACATTACGCACGCACAAAAAATGTGTACACAGTAGATTATTTATTATTGAACTTATTCTTTTTTTTTTATTAAATAACATTCAATTCGTTTCCACACAAGATACAGATTTTAAGAAGAACGTTTTTGCTTGATAGAAACTATGATTCTTGCTTATTGCCCTTAGTTTTATAAGAATAGAATATTTTTTTATACAAAAAATAATTATAAAGTGTTTAGTATGCTAGTGAGTACCATTGAAAATAATGTCACGTTATCTATGCTTAAGATGATACATCTATTACAAAGACATTAATTTCTTATTCATAGGGTAAAATAGACATTTGCATAAATTTGTGCAAATTCCTATAAAATATATTTATTTATAACAGTACTTTTGTAGCTATCTGTAAATGCATTCAGAAAAAAAGTACAAGACTTCAAGATCACATTTTACATGAATTCCTTATCAAGGAAGCAAACATTCTATGTAGTAAACGATCTGTAAGGTCTCCAGAAAATGAAATACATTGTTAAGTTTCTAAAATTCAATTAATCGTTATTCTCCTCAATTAGTTGTTCTATCTTTGCATTTTGTAAATTTGTGGAACCCTTAGTACGATCAGTTTTTTTTTTTAACAATTCAATATAGTAAAAACATAAAGAAATGGTTGTGTAAATAGAAATTCATCTATGTTCTAAGTGCATTATGGTATATATTTAGCTGCCATGTAAACTAAAACACTGATTTCATGTGGTATATTATGGTAGTAGTCATTGTGGCAGTCAAAATGTTTGAATGGCTAACATTGCATTTAATTTTCGAATGAAAACATTATATTTTAACAAATTAATACAAAAGTTCTTTCCGAAATTTATATGCGCATAAATATATCGTATTTTTAATTGATATACAATCATCAAGGAGCATGGAAGTTCAATCAAGGAGAACGAGAGACATACATTTAACAGGATTGACCAAATCGAAACCACACAAATGTCTACGTTATCAAAAGAAGCATACACTTTCTACTAATTGTTAAATTTTATTTTGAAATACTCAACGCAATTTATATATTGTTTTATTCAACGTCTTCCTCAGCCATTCCAGTTTGCGATACTAGTCTCTGTAACAATAAGCGAAACACCAAATATTCTTACTATTCTATGCAAACCCCAAATGCTGAAAAGAAATACGTACCTGACCAACAGCAGGTAATCGTTGAAGTACAAGGTGGAAAACTTGTGGTGGCAGTGTCTTTTGAAGAACTTGTAACAATTGTGTTGGTTGTCCACAGATTGCGACTGCATTAGATAAATGTGCAACTCCACCATCCACATCGCCGTACATAAGTTTCTCTTCTCCAAGTTGAATCTGTGAAATGATAACATTATAGATTAAGTACAAATGCTTAATATGTATTTCAAAATTATCAGTATCAAATATTTTATACTAACTTCTTGTATGAAAAATCTTTGTACAGCTTCGTGATCTTTCATATCAGGAAGTTTTGAACTAGATTTTTGAGCCTGCTTCCTAATCTTTCTTCCTGTAAATAGAAATAACATTAATCTTCTTGTAGAAACCAAAGGGAAGGGACAATGAGTATGAGAAGAAAGAATAGTAAACAAGGATAGAAAAAAACAATATAAATTTTAATAGAGATATTTAGATGTACAAGTAACGTACGAAGGAAATGTACAAAAGTATGGGAGTAGGAAATAGCGAAGTGTGAAAGTTGGTACAAAGGAAAGAGAGAAAACGAGAGAATGAAAAGAGAAAGCGGAGTGGGAAAATAGGATGTAAGATTAGAATTACAAGAGAATAAGATAAATAAATAATACTAATAAAATAAATATTAATCTTCTCGTACATAAATAAATAAACTATACCCTAATATAATAACATTTACATTTTTGAGCGATAACTATATATTTAAGTCGGAAAATTTGGTTAAACAAAAACATAATATTCTGAGATAAATCGATCGATTAGCACTGACAATGACACTCCTAAATACACGGTCACTGTCTTCGAACGAAATTAACATTCACAAACATGCACATGGTCCAAAAGCGTTTCTAACGATTGAGAAAATGATTTCTTGACTTACGTTCACGCAATTTCTTTTTGAAATCTGGATCACTGCGACGCTTTTGGTCGAAATAAAAGCAATATCCAACGACTAATCCAGCTATGCCAACAGCAATACCCATTGCAGCCTTCGAAATCATCGTCATTCTAATATATAAATTTAAATCTTATAATGATGAAATTTACAAACTCCACATTGCACCTTCGGCCACCCTAGAAAAGGCTGCGTCTGCTATCAAACGCACAGAACTGAGTAACAGAAGCAGAATTTGATCATGTGCTCCAGAACGATGCCATAATATTGGGAAATTCCCTAGATCGACGACTCGTTTCAAGAAATTTTATATTGTTGTTGTCTGTTATTGTATTCAAATTTATACAAGCGTTTTATTTATGAGACGTATGAGTCTGTCAATACAGTGTTGCATTTTTATATATTGTATCACCGATTTATTTGACCATATACATATACATATTACATGTATATATTTATTATAGTATGAATGTAGCTCCCCAAAACTCCATATTCAAGTGTGCATGCGCACACCGGCGATATTCTACGGTAATATTTATATTTTGCCTTCTGAACTAACTATGTAAAATGGATATAAAATTTGTTAGTTCTTATACATATTCGACTCAATAAAAATAACATTTTCAGTAATACTCAGTCCATGAAATTGTGTATATTTGTTAAACATCGCTTTCTACTCTATTTCTTTTCAAATATTCTCGCGTTTTGCAACGTTTAAAATTTCTCGCAGACAGTATCTTTTATCCTTTTTCATCATTATAAACAGTGTAACCGGTGGCAGAAATCACTAGAAATAGCTGTAAGGTGGCGCCTCTATCGACGTCGAGGTGATCTTGTCTCTCCTGCAGAGCTGTGACAGAGAGGGAGATATGTCACTCGCAGGAGAGACAAAGACAGAGATTACGAAATGACTGGATTTTTCGATGCGGCTACTCGGGTTTCATTTAGCGAGGAAGCAATATTTTCTGATGCTCTTTGCGTTGAAATGTTCTCTGAATTATTGCGGTGTCCCGTACAGAGCCCTTTTTTGCAATTTGTCTCCTCAAACTTTATAAACAACAATAGCTTCCTTTTTTATAGAAGATATTTTTTTCTGTACACTTTTTGCAAAAAAGGGCTCTGTATGGGACACCGCAATAATTCGGAGAACATTTCAATGCAAAGAGCATCAGAAAATATTGCTTTCCTGCATTCTTCGATGCGGTTACTCGGGTTTCATTTAGCGAGGAAGCAATATTTTCTGATGCTCTTTGCATTGAAATGTTCTTCGAATTATTGCGGTGTCCCATGCAGAGCCCTTTTTTGCAAAAAGTGTACAGAAAAAAATATCTTCTATAAAAAAGGAAGCTATTGTTGTTTATAAAGTTTGAGGAGACAAATTGCAAAAAAGGGCTCTGTACGGGACACCGCAATAATTCAGAGAACATTTCAACGCAAAGAGCATCAGGAAATATTGCTTCCTCGCTAAATGAAACCCGAGTAGCCGCATCGAAAATCCAGCCATTTCGTAATCTCTGTCTTCGTCTCTCCTGCGGGCGACATTCTCCCTCTCCGTGACAGCGCTCCAGGAGAGACAAAGATCACCTCGACGTCGATAGAGGCGCCACCTTACAGCTATTTCTAGCGATTTCTGCCACCGGCGCACCCTTAATTTACAGAAATGGCAACACTGTCCCTATGTAGGTCCAAAATCTCAAAGACCTGAATAACAAAGGTTCTGACAGAAGTTTCGCTTCTGTAATTCTTTGTAGTTATAGATAACATGTTTGATCTAAAACAATCTAAAATCACTGATTGTCACTGATCAAGAATGCGCGCCAAAGTATATGTACAAAGTACAAAGGATCGCGAGTTCGTAATGAGAAATCCAGGAAACTGTTGAAGAAGAACTTGTTGTATAAATATATTATAAAATGCCACTAATAAAGAAACCTATGCGTTATGCACATCCAGAGGGACACACGGATGTTTGTTATTTTACCGGTGAAAAGTAAGAAACATTTAAAACACATTTTTAACGACTGTTGTACACGAATATAATCTATGATAAACAGTAGAATTCGTTCAAACATTGTTTTAATTAAAGTCACGCTCTTTTCATTTATTCTTTTCTTTTTGAGATGGAACAGTAAATACATTTTGTGATCTAGGAAAGGCCTCATTACTTGTGGGTCTGATGGAGATGTTCGATCCTGGTTAAACTTAATGGACGATGACCCGGCTGCAAGTTGTGTTTCAGAACAAGCTATATCAGTAATATCAAAGGTACAGAATAAATATATGAATAATACTAATCATAATGTGCATGGCACATGTTATTGAAATTTATATTGTGGTGTATATATTATTGAATTATTATTAGTAAATTACTGTTCATAATTTTCTTTTGTTTTAGAATGGAAAAATATTTGTTGGTAATGATAATAACACAGTTCAAATACTCAACTATCCTGACCTTGAAAAGGAAGGAATAGTTACCAGATTTTCAGCACCTGTATCAGCATTAGCAACAACGAAAAACAGTAATATTATAGTATCAGGATCATGGTATGTAGTACATACGTATCTTTTGTATTTTTACAGCAATATATTAACACATTATCTACCTGCGATTATTTTGTAATTTTTGAAAGTTTATGGTCCATGGCTAAGGATTTTTTAATAGGTCTTTCAACAGCAACAGGAATTTTAATCGTGAACCAACAACTCACCCCCAATAATGTAATCTAATAATTTTATTTGGGATTACAATGTAAAAGAAGATTTCTAAGCTTCTTTTTTGTACAGCACAATTATTGAAAAGCCTATTAATAGGCTTCCGGTAGATAAAGTGTTAACATGTAAGATTTATGAAGTATCTTATGTACAATGTAAATTATAGTGACATGAGGATACATGTTACGGACATCACTACATCAGTTAATACAGAGCTCCTTGGTCATGCAGCACCAATATTGGGTTTATCATTGGATCCTAAAGAAGAGTTTGTGGTGAAGTATATTTTATAATTAACTTTTCAATGAAACAGCAGCAGTTGATTAATATAAATTTATATTTAGGCGTCGTCAAGTACAGACGGATCGATAAGAGTATGGAATATTAAAGAGAAACGTGTTGCCAATGTTTGGAGTAACATTGTACCCAAATGTAATTCATTTTTTACAGCGAAAGCATATTGTACTCCTTCCTTTCAATCTACAGATGGAAGTTGTCTTGCATATCCACATATGAAAGATGTAGTTGTAGTAGAAAGAGCTTCTTGGAAAGAGTTGTTTCATTTAAAATGTATCAATATAAAAAGTGTAAGTTGTTCATTTGAATTTCCTATTTAAAGAAGCCTGTATAGTATCTTCTAATGTTTATTGTTTACAATATAGGATATTAGTATTTGTAAATATTCTGAATGTGGTATGTCCATTGCTGCGAGCACTGTAAGTGGTGAGATAATTGTTTGGAATGCAAAAACGAAAGGTTTAATTGGGTATATTGAGCATCAGCAGAATGCTAAAATCACGTCACTAGCTTGGAATCTCGACGGATCAGATGAAATTGCGTTTTGTGATCAGTTAGGCCAATTAGGATGCCTCGATGTGGTAGGTATATTGACATGTGTAATTCACAGCTTCAGAAATCATTTTGGTCTTTTTTTTATTTATGCAGATATATTGTGAGAAACCTGATGGCAATGAAGAAGCGGTAGCAACGAATGGGGATATAAAAGAGGATGATCTTGGTTTATTAGATGAGGAAGGCGATGACGGAGAAAATGTTATATCTTTAGAAAAAATTAAAGCGTCCGTGAACCTTGAAGACGATGACAAGAGCCATTCTGATGCAGAATCTGTGAAACAACGAATAGAAGCAAATATTTTCGGACCGGAAATTAATTTACAACCACCGTTCCAACCTGGTTCATCCCCGACTCATTTATTATCTCGCTTTATGGTAACGAATGTTCAAATATTAATTTACGTCAACACATTATTTACCGGCGATTATATCCTAATTTTTGAAAGTCTGATCCATGGCTAAGGCTTTTTTAATAGCTCCTTCAACAGTAATAGCAATTTCAATCATGAACCTACAACTCACCCTCAGCAATGTAATCTAATAGTTTTTTGTAAGATTAATATATAAAATATGAGTTTTAAGCTTCCTTTTGATACAGCGTAATTATTGAAAATCCTAATAATAGGCTTCCGGTAAATAAATTGTTAAGATAATAGAGAAAACTGGAATACATTAGCTATGTATGAATGTTTAATAGGTTTGGAACGATATTGGCATGGTGAGATGTTTTATTGGCGAAGATGGGGATGAGTCTAGTATTGAAGTTGAATTTCATGATGCAACAATTCATCGTAGCATGCACATCAATAATTATTTAAGACATACTATAGCAGCTTTATCGCCACATGCACTCGTATTGAATTGTCCCTCGAGTAGTGATACGCAAAGTAAACTCGTTGTGATAGCGTTACAGGGTTAGCATTATATTTTAAATATAAAAAAGCAACTATTATAATTTAGTTACTTTAATTAAGTATTATTACAATTTAAAAACAGGTTGGGGTTCTGGGAACAAAGAATGGTTCTTGGACCTTCCAGAAGATGAAGAAGGTCATTGTGTTGCCGCTGGCGATACGTTCGTTGCACTAGCAACATCGAAAAGGAATTTAAGACTTTTTACAGTGGGAGGCACACAACGTGAAATCATATCTTTACCAGGTCCTGTGGTTGCAATGAATGGGTGTAGAAATGCTCTAGTAATTGCTTATCATAATGGAATAGGTATACTATTGATTATCTATTAATCTCTTGTGTTAATCGGACACGAACTTTTGCACTGATATGATACTATCAAACAATTTTGTAATACCATAGAAATATTGCAACAGGTGCTTCTGGTGATCAAAATATGAATTTACTGTGGATTCAAATTCGTGGCCTAACTTTATACAGTCGAAGATTGTCTCTTCCATTGTCTCCATCATCAGAACTTATGTGGATAGGACTGTCCGACCTTGGATCTCCTGCCATCATGGATGCTGATGATGTTCTTAGAGTATACAATAAGAAATCTTGTCTTTGGAAAGTTGCTAGCGACTTAAGTGGACAAGTAAGAACATGCATCATGTTTATTTTGCATAAAGATCCGCTATCTAATCGTCATAAACGTCTGTACATGTTACTGAGTATTTAACTAGTCTAATTTGAACAGTCCAAGGGCAAAGCAGATCACTATTTCATCATTGGAATCAGCGAACAGCAGAGCATTGCTCGTTGCGTTTTATGCAAAGGAAGTCATTATCCGCCCACTACACCACGTCCCGTAATAACTGAAGTATCTTTACTTCCGCCGGTATGCGAATTCGAAAGCGAAAAGTCGGAGAAAGAAGTGAAACTGTGGAAATTGGGTAGCAATCCTGCAGATGAGAACGAAACAGTGCTGGCTCTATTTGCGGTACACATAAATTAAATATTTAATCCTTTGCACTCGAGTGGTGACTCTAAGGCGTTACTAAAATATTGCTTTCTTATTAGTTAAAACAATTTTTAAGTGTTATTAAAAATTCAAGTGTTATAAGTAGACTGCGGATTTTATGCATTCATGACAAAAATGAGTAGGTACAATTTAAAACAAAAGAAAAATTGAAGTAATCGAAGAATATCAATACACTATTTCCAATTTGTTAAAACCATTAAAGGAAGAATGAAATGCCTATTTGGCTTTTGCAATGAATACAGAGCATTTTTATTTTGCTACAAGATCCGCAGTCTAGTTATAAGTATAAAAGGAAGTAAATCATGTAAAGGAAATAAATGTCTTGGTTTTGGAGTTAAAACAGCTTCGAGTGCAAAGGGCCAGGTATCAATAATTAACAGATATTTACACTAATCGGTTCTATTCGATCAGCTTGCGTGCAGAAGCAATTTGGAATACCGAGCAGTGGAACTGTGCGAACAAATTGCTTCTGGGAAAGTCATAGAATTGGCAATCAAGTATGCGAGAAGAATGAACAAAATGGCTCTGTCGAATAAATTGGAGTCTATCGCCGACGTAAAGGAAGAAGAAAAAGAAAAGGAACAAGAGGTCACTAAAGATAACGATATAGAGGAAAGTAAAAGCGAGGATGAAGTCCAACATGATGAGGTTGAAGAATCTACGATTTCATTGGCTATTCAAAAGAAACCGGATGTAGAAATTAAACCTTTGTCCATGAATGAAGCGTTGTCGATGAAGAGAAATAATCCATTTTTGAAAAGTGGAAACTCGCCTTCGAATAAAGGTATTGTGTTTTTAATACTTCGATTATTTTTCGTAACATTCAGTCAATTTTAATCTGCAGGTCTAGCTGGACTAGAAATCCCACCAGAAAAGCCACAGAAGTTGTTGGCACCCATCCCTCCGAAATCAAAAACAAAGAAAACGAGAGAAGGTCCGAAAAAGGAAACATTTATCAGTTGGTATGCCAAGAACAAGAAAAGTTTGCAAGATGAATTTCCTGAATTGAGTCCTGTCGATTTAACGAAACAGGCGTTGGCAAGGTACAAGGAAAAGGATGCGACGCCACAAAAGAATAGTACCATAGAACCCACAGAATCCAAGAAAAGGAAGTTAAGTTCCGACGACGAACAAAACAAACCGAAGAGATCTTCCACTAAAACTCTTAGCTCATTCGCATTCGGCTGATTGCTACCTTAACAAATAGAAAATGCTTTTATATTTTTATTTTATGTAACTAAGATTATTTATTATTTTACGCAACTTCGGTTGCTTTTACTACGTTATACAAATAAACAATACTGTCTTTTAACAGGGGTGTTTACTCGTATTTATAGTTTAAGGGTATGTCCTATTGTAAGGATTACGTAGAAATATTTGTGGAAAATGTGGATCGTGTTAACAATAATGTGTGATCGTTAAAGAGATCGATAAAGTAGATATTCATTTGAGTATTTTCCACTTTGCATATGTGTCGAAATAGATCGATAAAACAGATAAAGAGAGCAGTTTCAACTCGTCTATTAGTCCAGTTAAATCACTTCACGCGGAAGTTGCAGAAAGTTCCGAATACTCAGAGAAACTGTGTATATGCGGTGGCGATCACTGCACAGATCGAAAAGAAGTTGCAATAAAATACGCGGATATAATGCTTCAAATGGCGTTGAAAGGTAAGTTGATATACTCGTCGTAGTGCTATATATTTAGCTCGTATTAGCATTCGAAATCGGGACCAAGTCTAAATATACATTCAAGTTTGCGGCACTAATCGCGCGTCTCCATTGCGTCATACTGATACGCATGCGAGAAACCAGTTTAAAGTTCATGATGGCACGGAGATTAAAAAATAATGGAATTAATAATTAGAACTGTTTATCTCAATCGCTACTGAATCTCATAGAAAATATTAAATTATGTCACGCAATTAAAACATTCCTACAATTATACAAAACTTTGTACATAAGCAATTCAGTAGGCCGAGTATTTTTAAATATAATTGTATTTTATTTTAAACTTATAGTTCAGTAAATAATATCATTTATGTATACTTTTCGAGTAATATTTCGAATTTGCAAACAAGATTTGTAATATGAAAAAAATATATTCTATACTAATTCATTTTATGATTTCATAACAATATTAGTTAGTATGCATTAAAATATATGTGCATATTTTTACTATTGTTTTAGTAATATATACCAAAGTTAATTCATTAATAATATTTATATTCGCCCGGGAGATTATAAAAATTTAATATGAATTCAATAAAAATTATTTCAGAACATTCATTCGTGGATGTCATACAAAATGCAATGGGTGTCATGGGCCCATGGCATATTGTGATAGCTGTAGCACTTTCTCTCGTAAAATTTCCAGTTGCATGGCATCAGCTATCAATAGTATTTCTCGCACCTCCAACTAATTTTTCCTGTGCTGCACCAATATCAGCAACCAATGAATCTACAATAATGAAATGCTACGTAGATACCGGGAACGGTACTATGGAAAAGTGTACAAGCTTTAAATACGACAAACGCATATTTAAAGAGAGCATTATAACTCAAGTGAGTTGAATGTTAGCTCTTTTATATTGTTTGAATTTAGGTCGATGAATATGATTGAAAACATAAATTATCTTTTTCAGTGGGACTTAGTCTGCGATAGAGAACAACTAGCAAATTTTGCGCAGACTTGCACGATGTTTGGAGTCCTTGTTGGTAACTTAGTATTCAGTGTAATGGCTGATCGGTATGTTGTTCGTTATTACAAGACAATTAAAAAATGTATTAGCATAGGTCAGTACACAAATTCGTGCCTGATTTCGTATTAAAATAAAGAAGGAATCGCGCGCGAACTTTTGCACTGACCTAATGTATCATGAATGTATTCATAATACATGAAAATTTGTTTCCAGAATAGGCAGAAAGAAACCATTAATGCTTGCAATAGGATTGCAATCAATAACTGGTTTTATGAGTGCATTTGTTTCTTGGTATGAATTATTTTTAATATTTAAATTTATCTCTGCTGTAGCCACTGGTGGTACTATGCTGGTTAGCTTTGTTTTGCGTAAGTATAAATAATTTGCGAAGTATATATTTATCACTGCTTTCAACATATTTAAAAATATACTATTAATTAATTGCAGTCATGGAGATTGTGGGAGTTGAATGGCGCTCGATTTTGTCGGTACTCTTTCATGTGCCATTCTTGTTAGGCCATTTAATGAATCCTTTAATCTCTTACTTAACCCGTACATGGGACGGATTCCAAATGGCAGTTTCTATACCTTCTATCTTCTTATTATCATACTACTGGTATGTAAAATTGATGATATTATCATAATCGGTGATGATCAGCATTAATAGTCACCTATTGTTATAAAATCAGATTATTTTTAGTGACTTTTCATTCATCATAGGATTATTCCTGAATCACCAAGGTGGTTACTTGCTGTTGGCAAACTATCAGAAGCAGAGCATATCTTGCTTAAAGCAGCTAATAGAAATAAGATTCCTATAGAAAATGTGAAAACAGCAATTGATACATATGAAACTGCTGCCAAAATCAGACACAAACATGCCGAAGAGAAATACAGTGTCACACATTTGTTTAGGACTCCGAATTTAAGACTAAAGACGATTTGTATATGTATTAATTGGTTCGTTTGTGGTGCTTGCTTTTTTGGGCTGGCACAGTACATGGGCTACCTTGATGGCAACATTTTTGTGAACGTTGCTGTATCAGGTAAATTATTTACGCATATTTAACGCTAGGTTTACGGAGTACTAAACGTGACTATTTTACATTACTTTATAAAAATAACTAAAATAATAGATACCCACAGAAATACATTTTTTTAATAATTCGTAAATTCGCGGCAGTCACTGAGTTAAAAATATTAGAACACGTCCCGTAAACCTAAAGTTAAGTAAGAAGAAATTTTTAATTAAAGAGAATATAAATATATTTTTCTAGCTGCCGTGGAACTGCCTGGTACTGTAATACTCCTTTTCCTGATATCACGTGTATCACGCTTAAGGATTTTAATAAGTGGCAATATTTTGTCAGGCATAAGCCTGATCCTGTTAACTGTAATATCAGATTCTACCTTGACAGTATGTCTAGCTACTTTAGGTCTTGCAGGAATGGCACTTAGTTTTCCGACCGTGTACCTATATAGCAGCGAAGCGTTCCCAACCGTAATTAGAAACGTTGGTATCGGATTGGGAAGTGTTTGTGCAAGAACTGGAAGCATGATCGCACCCTACATAGCTACTATGGTAACGTTTTCTATGTGCTCTCAATGCGTAATTTATCTGAACGATTTGTTATCTTTACTTTTAGGGAAAAGTAGAACCCTGGTTGCCACCAGTGATATTTGGCACTGGACCATTAATTGGCGCTGCGTTGTGCGTTTTTTTACCAGAAACAATGAACTGCAAATTACCTGAAACTATTGAAGACGGTGAAAATTTCGGAAAGTGAGTATATGTAATAATTTAACTGCGGATTTGATGCATTTATAACTATAACAACAATGGGTAGATCAAAATAGTGAAAATATTCCAAAAATCTAAAAATACTGTTTTATTATTTTAGACTTTTTAAAATGATTAAGAAAAGAAATAAATGCATATGTAAATCCGCGGTCCAATCATAATAATTTCACTATTTTGCAACAGTATATCACGTGTTGCGATGTATTCTAGGAAAAAGAATAGAAGAAATACATGAAAGTGATCAGAAGAAGCTTGCAGAAGAAAAAGTGGAACATCGAAACCTTCCTTCTAATGAGTAGATAGTTTTTTATGATATAGATTTAAAAAGAGCTCATTAATGTGTTTGATTATTAGTCACTTCTCCTGTGGAACTATTGCGGAAACAGAAAAATTTTCGAATACAAGAGATTAGATTTATTCATTTATATTATTTTATATCAAATCTCAAGTATTAGACTTATTATACTTAAACATAACAATATATTTGTATATAATAATATTATATTTTACAAAACATGAAGTCTGTTTTTGTAATTAACGGGTACATCTATACTATGTTTACTACAGTTTCCCGAAATATTTACAGTCTTACTAAATGTAATATGTATACATATAAGTATTTATACGAGATCATCTTATGCTGTCTTCACTAAACACTATTCTTACTATGTTTATATATTTGTTTTGTTGCATACGAAGACAGATCTTTAAATGATTTAAGACTAAATCGAAAGAATATGTACATTGTTAACTGGTTAGTAAAAAAATATACATATGTTAGTACAAAAATGTACTAACATAATTATCTGCTTAAAACACACATATAAAAATAAATAGCGACAAATCAGCCTTTGCAATTTAAACGGATATTCTTCCTCTTTGTATCAGTATACTATTGAATGTTATTAAAAAACCTTTGTAGTAGAGTTCGAGATTGTCCTGGACAGTTCTAGATTTTCTACTGTGTCCAATACTATGTCCAGAACTTAAAAGTTGAATGACTATGAATGTTGAAGTCCAAATTATTAATTTACAGAAACAAAAACCCAAGTGTCATGAATTATCTTACCTAAAATATCAATTTGTAGTATGGCCCACATAAAATACTTTACTAGGTAAACCATTTACTGCACCACTAGTTTCTTTTGTACAGTATCAATCATATGATTACCATACTTCACAGTGTTACTTAAAGATCCCAACCACGAGGTCATTATGCCCTTAGTTGGTATTTTTTCGACAGTATTTGTTGTACCTAAAACAAAAATCTTTTAATATTTATCTAAAATAATTTAATTGCAGTATGCAATTAACTGACCTATAAGAAACTTTAGAATTGCTTTGTTTACTATATCTGGTTTTTGTTGGTGTGGAAAGTGTTGTGCTCCGGACACTACCTTCACATGAAATTTTTCTACATATTCAGAGCTTTGTACAATATTTTCTATCGATACCAGAGGATCTACGTTTCCAATGATAAGCAATACTTTGATTGAAATCGGTTTATTGGACTCTGTGTTAAGCCTTGTGAAAGGGAGATTTCTGTAATAGTTAATTGCACCTGTCCAATCCTCTGTAGGAAATAGTAATAGTCTTAATTTCATATATTTACAGTCGTATATTTAACATGGCGTAATATTTACCTTTCCTGCTAAATGCATATTTGTATGCTTCCACATAATTCTTTTCAGTGCTCGTTTTATTTACTTGAAGATGTTGGAAGGTATCATTTATAATAGATAAATCTTCTTTGAGAGCATCAATTTCTGGGAGGAATGGTAATCTACTGAAGTGTATCCATCTGTGCAATAATGTTAATCAGAAACTATAAATATATTCAATAAAACAATTGAAAATTCATATATTATTGTATGTACTTTGAGTCAAATACAGAGTCTCCAGGCAATCTGTTCCAGTAAAAATTGGGATGAGGACTTGATATTGCAATAAAATTGTTGATCATATCTTCATATAAGGCCACCATGTACCAGCCTAACAGTCCTCCCAGGCCATGACCAATTATACTGCATTGCTTTACTCCAAGCGATAAAATAAATTGTTTTAACTCCTCTACTACAACTTCTAGTTTGTAGGAACGTTTAGTTGATGGTTTATCACTGTCACCAAATCCCTTTAAATCTATTGCCACTACCCTGAATAACAAAGTTGTTTATTTAAATATAATTTAAAGAACTG
This sequence comes from Lasioglossum lativentre, assembly GCA_916610255.1. Taxonomy (NCBI): domain Eukaryota; kingdom Metazoa; phylum Arthropoda; class Insecta; order Hymenoptera; family Halictidae; genus Lasioglossum; species Lasioglossum lativentre. The sequence continues at coordinate 19,824,365 of OU744364.1, read as the reverse complement.
CTGCAACAAGGAAACTGCTCCAATCTTTGATAATTTAGTAGACCTGCCACATTGCAAGCTTATTGGAGTATCATACCTAAAATGTTCTGCAAGGCATGGTAATTGTTCTCTCCAAGACAACCAGCAGTCAGGGAATCCATGCAAAAGTAATACAAGTGGTTTATCTTTATTTCCAGCCTCCACATAGTGAAATTTCACACCCTAAATGCGAAACAAATTATATTTTATTTTTTTGTTAATTACTGCCTATTATGCGACAGCAATACAAACATTATTAAATTCGGAATACGTTTCTTTTCTCTGAATAAAAACTTTTCAAAATCGTCATTTTACAAGCAATTCTTAATTAATTACTTCCAGTGTTATTTTGTTTACAGCTATAATTAGAATGTTTTTGCCCTTAATATTTCTCTAGCAAAAAAGAAAATTTATATTTATTGTGTGTCTATATTTACTGCAATGCTTAAATCTGTGGTTGTAAGTAAAAACGCTGCATGTCACAATTTCAAAAAATTTGAGTTTATGCATTAATTGAGCTTTAGAGTATAGAATTTACGTATGTATTTACCAGAAAAAAAGTTGGGAAAACAAATTCGAGAGGCTGAAAAAAATAATGCAATTTAACCGATGTCCTATATTACAAAGAATTATTAGTGATCAAAACTTTAAACGGCAATATCTCGAAAGTGAAAGTATATATATGTGACATGTGGCGTTCTTCCTTTCAACCACAGAAATATTGACAAAAAAATTTTATTTCTGTTGAAAAGACTCGCTATTAATACGATAAGGACGATCTGTATCTGGATCCAAAGAAATAAAATCGATGCAGCACCCACGAGAAAAGAAACATTAAAATCACTCTTACCGATCGAAATCGGATGTGTGCATTGGGCGGTTACGTCGCGAAGAGTTTATCAGAGGTCGAGTATTCTTACAGTATTTATGGATTGCTGTCACATCGAAGTATAATTATGTGTCACACAGTTTCTGGAATGAACATTATCTCGATGAAATATTACCTTAATTTTCACGTAAGAATGCGTTCCCAAATTGTTATCGACTAGACACGGCGGCGGTTTATCCCTCTGTTGCATCATGAAGAACTTTTTCGGGTCCCAGGCCCATTTCAGAAACCGTCTCACTATTAAATATAAACCATACACAAACGACAGGAAATGTAATTTAATTATTTCCCACGTAGATATCTGCACGATCTTGTCGTTTGTAATCATAGCTACTCATAAAGCGAGATCAAAATTTTTTAATTTTAAATACTTCCCGTTGAACTAGCACACAGTCCACACACTAACAAATTTATTATAATCCACGTACGCATGCACTCACTTTTTTCTAAGCGTACGTGTGTTTCGGCACGAATAGATGAGAGACCAAACACGTTTCGTAAATGATAGAGTGATACGGGTCAATATGGTTCACTAGGTTAATCAAACATATATAGATCCCAAATTGTAAGTTTTCGTCAAAACTGCCGCTGAATTACTGATTAAAGCTCTCGGCCGAGTACACACGATCGCCACAGGTCATTATCAGCTGCGACGAATCTTTTTATCGCGATCTGCACGCAACGTCAAAATATACGTCCATGACTCTGCCATGATCAGGTGCTGGGTGCCCCGAATTTCTATTTCACGAAAGTGTTAGGACATCTACAGGGGATTTTCGGGGATAAGTCGCTCCGGGAATGATGAATCGTTTATAATGGGACTTGGATTTGTACTTTGAGCTTATTGTCATGTTTCGTGACGATGAATTATTGCGAGACGCACGTGATGCGGCGTTGCTAACTACCCGGATATGATTATATGTAGAAAAAATGATACGACTGTGCTACACACTCGTAGAGATATTAGATTTTTCTAGTCTGGATGATACAAAGTATTATCAGAGAGGAGTATTAATATATATATTCAAATTATTTTCAATTTCGAAGCCTAGCTGTAGATAACATTTTTTAACTATGAAATAGAATCGCATGTCGAAGAATTTATACTAATTTCGAAAAGTAACAGAAAGTGAGATCACCGACAATAGCTTGAAATAATCTCGTTCATCAGCATATTTTTTTTTTAGGAAAGGTGGCAGCATTGCAAGATGTCATGAAAGGGAATAGATTTGAAATAATGAAAGATATTTATTTGTAAGTTCTTTATTGAAAATCTTTCAATACACTTGTTCTTACATTCTAGTATACAATATTAACACAAATTCGAAGTGAGCAGCTATTAGCTCGATATTATCCACTACTTGTAAGATACTAGAAGTTTTTACAAATAGAGGATATAATACCGATTGCCCAGGTCTCACCGCGACGAGGTTGCTGCACAAGAGACTCGGAAAGGGAGTCAGAACGAATTCAATATTACTTCTGGCTCCCTTTCCTAACATCGACGAACTTATACTAACGCAGTATGTATGTCGAGTAATTATTGCGTAGCAACAAGTATAAATCGGAGAAGAAGTCTCCGATCCACGGGAGACCAAAGGCGAATCAAGCAGAAGGCTCTGATTTTTTCAAAGAGATAAACAAGAGGGAACCAAAGCAGATTGCTTTGGTTCTAGGGTGACGCGACGCGTACAATGCTTGCAACCCAACACCACCCAGAACCGATACCCGACGTGTCCTCACCAAGAGCGATGGCCAAGAGAAGTGTTCAAACGATATCCCATTTCTCCAGCAACCACCTGCCACCAGGCAACGAACAAACGTTGAGCCGTCTCAATGTATCTAGGCCGAATACCGGTACCAACTGGTCTGGTACATACTACATACATACAAGCAAGGCCCGACACAACAGAAGGCTGTGTCGAAATCAAAAAAACGAGCCGAGCAAAGTGAAGTTACGGCAATAATTACTCGACATATTTACAACGACGATATAACATCTTAATAACTAGCGCACGCAGGCACGCACGCACGCACGCAAGTATTCGCAATTATTGTGAACAAGAAAACTAAATCGCGAAAGAGAGAAGAATCGAAGCAGAAGGATTTGATTCGCAAAGATGAAACATGAACCACAGCAAATGCCTCTGGTTCGGGGGTGACGCTAAAACAATAATTGCTCGGCAAATATAACTTATTTCTAAAATATGCCGCAGTCTTCGTTGGTGTGTCCTCTTCGTTCGATGTATCCTCTTCGTTTGATGTGTCCTTTTCGTTCAACGTTAGACACAATACATAACCCCGCACACGAGTGCGAATACAAAAAGCTCACAGGAGCAAAAATAAATCCCGCACACGAGTGCAAACCTAATAGCCGCTTAGAAGAGCAAACTTAACATCAATTCACGAGAGCCACACTAACCCTGCACACGAGTGCGACATATATAGGCGCTTCGTGTTCGGATGCCCCGAGGACGCGACACTCTGGCTCACTCGCGGTCCCTATCCGTGAGTGAGTCATAAATTTTTAGAAAAGGAAATTGTGAAAATTCAGAAGTCAATTAAAAAACTGAGAAATAAAAACAACGATGATGAAGATGCGATGAGACGCAACTATAAACCCCGTCCACGAGTACGGCCTATACATACTACATACCTTACAAACCTATGCCTATAACTCATCACACGAGTGAAATGAAAGCAAAAATTAGAAATACAGATGAAATAAAAAGTGTCGTATTCATAGAATGAACAAGTATTCCGAAACAGAAACTACGAGTTTGAATTACTAATGGAAAGGACATGCAGAAGATTTTAGACCAATATTGAAGGACCCTTGGTCAACCATCTGCTGGTTGAAAGTGGGTCAGGTGTAGCTCTAGATGACCGCTAGTCACCCTTTACGCTCTGGTCAGTCTCCAGGTTTCAAAGTGCGTCCGCTCCAGTCCGCTCCTACTGGAATCCTCGGCCCGACTTGGCCTGACTTGGCCCGACCAGGCCCGAGTGGCCCGACTGACTGACTGAGCGCGCTCGCCGATCGCTGCGCACTGCGCATTGTGCAACTCTCCCCACCCCAACTAATTTCAGTTAATTTCGATCGCCGTTATAGTAATTATTGATTTTATTATTTCTGGCTGTTTAATGTTTATAATGTTATCTACTTTTTTACAGTAAAATCTTGACACAGACTTAAAGGGTCTAGCAGGATAAGAATGGTCTAGCGGCCCCGGCCACAAATTTTTATTGACATTGTATGGAAAACAATGGTTTTAGGTTGAAAGATAATCCCCCAAAATTTTAAGTCGCTAACCCTTCATTTAAGGATAATATGAGGGTAAATACCCTAAACTGTATCATTTTTTTCTCAGTTACTAATTAAGATATTCGGATGGAAGAAAAACGGAAACATGCAAACTTACCTCCTTCATATCATATATTTTTTTCACAATTCTGTTCAAATTATTAAGGGTAGAAAAAAGTCATTTAATTTTTTAGGGGTGGGAGTTGCAAGCAACCCTTCGAGTGACCACTTCCCAAAAATTCAAGCACAATGTTCTGTTACCTATCTAAAGCCTCGTACAGACCTGAACATTTCGGCGAACATTGCGCCGAACGGCGAAGGGAACAATAGTTTTAAAAACACGCGGCGTTCGTGGCCCCGTCAAAACTATTGTTCCCTTCGCCGTCCGGCGCGATGCGCGACGAAATGTTCAGGTCTGTACGAAGCATAATATATACCAAAGTTTGGATGTTCAAGATGTTCGGATCGGGGGAACATAGTTAAATATTGAAAAACAAATGAAATTACGCCATTATTATATAGATTTATTTAATCATCGTCACTATTTTCCACAATAACAGGTACTATGTGAGTTACATCAAATATCTTCGTTAATATCTCTGATGGTTTTATAAATAATTGTAGCGACATGTGAACAGAGCAACCCACTGTTCTGTTGCCATTAGCAGAGTCACATGTATATCGTTTAATATCGGTATACCTAATAGAATGAGGTATATATTCAATGTAGCATTGATAACATTTGCGATCAATATGCCTCGAGTGAACTATAATATTATTAATTTCCTTTAAATATTCAATATTTAAAATATTATCATCCCTCATTATTTCCGCGAGATAGCATACTGCCTGTGTTAATTGATAGGTACCTGTACATAATATTACATAAGTAGGGTTAGCGATGAAGGGTTAGCGACTTGAAATTTTGGGGGATTATCTTTCAACCTAAAACCATTGTTTTCCACACAATACCAATAAAAATTAAGGCTGGGGCCGCTGGACCATTCTTATCCTGCTAGACTCTTTCCCCTCAGTTTAAATTTAAAATTAATTTACTATTACAATTATGTGTTTCCTAACGTGTAGCCCACGCCCAACAGGGGGGAAATTTTAATTGTTAGGAGGGCAATTCGAAAATGGACTCGTCCAGAGTTTAACCTATCATTTACGTTTCTTCAGTGAACAATTGAATTTTTGAATATTAAAAATTATGTATATGTTACATAGGGGGCATACGAATTTTAGAAAGGCTTAGGTGGGGCATGGCACAAAAAAGGTTGGGAAACACTGGTCCAGACTCTATAAGGGTGTCCCAAAACGACTGCGTAAGCGGGAAATGGGAGGTTCCTTGGGTCATTTGAAGCGACATTTTCCTTAACAAAAATGGCGCTCGTGGCTTTGTTTAGGAGTTATTAACGAAAAACACGGACCAATCAGAGCGTCGAGCTCGCGCTCTGATTGGTCTGTGTTTTTCGTTAATAACTCCTAAATAAAGCCGCGGACAACATTTTGCAAAAGGAAAATGGCGCTTCAAATGACCTTAGGAACCTCCCATTTCCCGGAGTTGAAGTACTTTAGGGACATCCTGTATATATGGTCTAAGGTACCAACTGGTACCAACGCTTGGCTTTCATGGGGAAAGGGGGGTCAGCGGGTGCGCCATGTACACAGTAAATATACTTACATGGAAAGAAATTATCTTGTGACGTCACAGTGTCCCATCATCTTTCGGACACTGAATTCTCGGTTTTCCTATACAGGGTGTCCCAAAAGTACTTCAACATCGGGAAATGGGAGGTTCCTGAGGTCATTTCAAGCGTCATTTTCCTTTTGCAAAATGTTGTCCGCGGCTTTGTTTAGGAGTTATTAACGAAAAACGCGGACCAATCAGAGCGCGAGCTCGACGCTCGTTGGCATGTTCAGCCAACCGCCTGCCGACTCGCCGCGCTGAACGTGCCAGCGAGCGTCGAACTCGCGCTCTGATTGGTCCGTGTTTTTCGTTAATAACTCCCAAACGAAGCCTCGGACAACATTTTGCAAAAGGAAAATGACGCTTGAAATGACCTCAGGAACCTCCCATTTCCCGATGTTGAAGTACTTTTGGGACACCCTGTATACATACTATACTTATGCCGGGTCTATTAGTATATATGGTCTCAGAATGTATGGAAAAGTGTTCCGTTTCCAAGCGCGCATCATCGCGCATCATGCGCACGGAACAATATCAATGCGCGCATCACATTGACATTGAATGCGATCCATGTGCTTATAAGAGGGAACGGTAGTCACGTGACTTTCCCTAGAATACCCTAGAAATCTGGCCGAAACTTGGGTTTGCGAGATTAGATTTTTCGTCCTTATACGAGCAGATTTTAGGCTGGGTGAGGGCTCAATCTAAAGAGGAAGGTTCAGCGCATAGTGCCCTGCTTATGATGTAACGAGATTATGTTGACATCTAATAATATAAGTCTGCAAAGTAGGGAAAAAAGTCGAGAAAACAACCGCAGAATCCAATGTATTTTTCTGTCACAAAAAGAGTTTTTTGACTGCTATCATAAGCAGGGCCCTGTGCGCTGAACCTTCCTCTATCAAACGAGCCTTTATGCAGCTCAAAATTTGCTCGTATAAGGACGAAAAATCTAATCCCGCAAACCAAAATTTCGGCCACATTTCTAGGGTATTCTAG